>OY283146.1:39436639-41836639 GCA_958299785.1 Medicago lupulina | reverse complement strand
CTAGCATTTAGAACATCATCATAAACAACACATCATTTAGCATCATCATAATCATCATCATAAACATCTTAGTAAACATCTTAGACGACTCGACTCGACATCATCAATTGACTATGCAACCCTACGTCTTATATGCATGTGGTACCAATCCAGGGCATGAGCCCTCGTCGCTATGAGCATAAATATACTCCAAGGCATAAGCCTTCGTCGCTGGTGAGCAAAGCTCCAGGGCATAAGCCCTCGTCGCTGGTGAGTAAAAACTCCAGGGCATAAGCCCCCATCATAGAATGAGTATGCATGAGACTCAACACTTTTAACTTAACCAAGTTAACATCTTAAACGTCGCAAAACATCTTATTCATCAAAGGACTGACACATGCAGCAACTATACATACATAGACAGCAACATGGCAGCAAGTACTTCATAAAGTATAACATTAATATGGCAAACATCGCATGTAATTCAAGCATTCATCACTTATTCAATTCATATTATCACACATAAGCTTCATAAAATCATCATAAACAATCTCAATCATCATGTTTCATCATCACAGATTATAATAAACATTATTAAAAGTCCCAGAAAACTACCCAAAGGTCATCTCTCGAGGTTCTATGCGAAACAGTTCGCAAACAGTACACAATTCTGGGCTCTGACTTAACTCGCTATGGCGAGTGGGATAGCTCGCCTCGCGAGTACTAAGGTCCTGCTCGCTGTGGCAAGTTGGAGTGCTCGCCTCGCGAGCTCTAGGGTACTGCTCGCTATGGCGAGCTGGGTTGCTCGCCTCGCGAGTAAACTAGGTCTACTCGCCGCGGCGAGTGCAAAGCTCGCCTCAGGCGAGCGATGAACAGATGCTTACGGGTTCTGCGAAAAACACACTAAAAGTTCCCAATTTCACCATCTAATTCGTCTAAACTCTCAGTAATATCATCAATATGAATAATCCAGGTTCTGTACTCAATCTAAACATCTATTCTACAGCTTTATGGTTTAATTCATGATTTTTCTTCACTTTTAACCTAATTTCAATTCTCTCAAAACAGCCCTATGATTGCTTAATCTTGATTAGATGAATTACAGAATAATATAATCATATGCTAGGCTCACCCTTACCTTAGAATTGCAGAAAAATCGCAGACCTAGCTCTCTTCTCACTTCACGTCCGTTTGCACCTTTTTTCCAAAACTCTGTACGCGTACTGACTCTCCTGACCTAATTTCCCTTTATATACTCCCAACAAATCTTATCTTATTTACTCTTTCTCCCACATAACTCTCTAAAATCCAAAACTAACCCACAACTAAATATTTTATTTTATTTTCAAATCTTATTTTATTTAACAATAAAATAAGTCACCACGTCACATAAAATCATATTAAATCTTTACTTAACATCGCATAATATATTAATAAATATATAACAACTTCTCAAATAAATCAAATAATTAAATAATCAAAATGGGCGTTACAACTCTCCCCAACTTAAAAGATTTTCGTCCTCGAAAATTACCTCAAGCAAACAACTCAGGGTACGACTCTAGCATCTTACTCTCCAATTCCCACGTCAAGCTTTCGCCGGTCGCTCCCGACCAAACGACTCTAACGAGAGGTATCTCCTTGCCCCTCAGCGTCTTCGTCTTTCTGTCATCAATCCTCACTGGTAAGGTCTCAACCGTAAGGTTGTCCCTAACTTGCACATCATCACTCTGGATCACATGAGACGGATCCGGAACATACTTCCTCAGTTGCGACACATGGAACACGTCGTGCAAATTCGATAAATGTGGTGGCAATCCAATACGATAGGCCACCGCCCCAATCCTCTCTGATATCTGATACAGACCAATAAACTTCGGGGTTAACTTCTTTGACTTCAATGCACGGCCGACCCCGGTCATAGGAGTCACTCTCAGGAACACATGATCTCCCTCTTGGAACTCAAGGTCCTTCCTTCGCTTATCATGGTAACTCTTTTGTCGACTCTGCGACGCTTTCATCTTCTCTTGGATCATTCTCACTTTCTCAGTAGTCTGTTGAACAATCTCCGGTCCTAACATCACATTCTCGCCTGACTCAAACCAACACAACGGAGTTCTACATCTCCGACCATACAAAGCCTCAAAGGGTGCCATCCCAATACTCGAATGATAACTGTTGTTGTACGTGAACTCTATCAATGGAAGATGACTATCCCAAGTTCCTCCTTGCTCAAGTACACACACTCTCAACAAATCTTCCAACGACTGAATCGTCCTTTCCGACTGACCATCTGTTTGCGGATGATAAGCCGAACTCAACCTCAACTGAGAACCCAACGCCTCTTGCAAACTCTTCCAAAATCTAGAAGTAAATCTCGGGTCTCTATCTGATACGATGCTCGAAGGAACACCATGCAACTTCACAATCTCCTTGACATAAATCTCTGCCAACTGAGCAACAGGAAAAGTAATATTGATCGGTAGAAAATGGGCCGACTTCGTCAATCTATCAACAATCACCCAAATAGCGTCATTCCCTTTGGGAGTATTCGGCAAGCTCGTCACAAAATCCATGGATATACTATCCCATTTCCACTCTGGCACATCTAAAGGCACCATCATACCAGCAGGTTTCTGATGCTCAACCTTCGATTTCTGACAAATCAAACAAGAATACACGAACTGTGCCACGTCACGCTTCAAACCAGACCACCAAAACAGCTTCTTTAAATCATGATACATCTTCGTAGCTCCCGGATGAATACTCAAGCTACTTCTATGACTCTCCTCAAGGATCATCTTCTTCATTTCCTCATTATCAGGTATGCAAATTCGACCTCGGAATCTTAACACTCCTTGATCATCCACTTTAAAGTCACTATCCTCCGTCTGATTACTAGCAACCAACAAGTCCACAAACTTAACATCTTCTTTCTGCGCCTCTTTGATACTTTTCAAGAACTCATTATCAATCCTCAGCATTCCTAGCTTTACACTCTGAGGCGTTCTTTCACAAACTAGACTCAAATCTCTGAACTGTTCCAACAACTCGAATTCCTTCACCATCATAGCAGACATATGCAAGGTCTTCCTGCTCAAAGCATCCGCAACCACATTAGCTTTGCCCGGATGATAATTCAAACCAAAGTCGTAATCCTTCAACAATTCAAGCCACCTTCGCTGCCTCATATTCAATTCCTTCTGATCAAACAAGTACTTCAAACTCTTGTGATCACTAAACACTTCATACCTCGAACCATACAAGTAATGTCTCCATATCTTCAATACAAAGACCACAGCTGCTGTCATACCCCATTTTTTGACCGTTTTGTTTTCTTTTTTACTCGGCATCTAAATTCGTTTTACCGGGTTATTTTCTCAAATTTCTACGTTTTTATTTCGCGATATTTCATCAATCTTTTAGCATTCTACATGTATATATCTCAGCATTTTATCTGTACGCTTTGCAAACAGTTTATTCGTCTTTTCTTAAACTTTTATCCGCTTAAATCTCATTTTTTATCTATTTGTTTTACAGCGTTTCACTGCTATTTTCTCATTTTTTACTCGCTTTTGTAGACTGAGAAGTCTCGTCGTTTCAGACGAAATTTCGGCAGAGAGGTTACTTTGAAGTACCTCATTTGGTTCCGAAGGGACAATTTTAAGTTTTTTATTTACTTATTTATTTCTCTTTTATCCTTTTTTTAGTTTGTTTTATTTAAAAGTTTTTATTTATTCTATTTTATTATTTATCATTCTTATTTTATTATTTACTTCTTTTTTACTCTAATTTTCGTTTTTTTATTCAGTTAATATTTTTTGGTCCAAATTTTGGTCTTTGTCCACGTGTCAGTCCGTAATTGGTCCATGTATCAGAGACCCACCAGGGGTATTTTAGTCATTACAATGTACCAGAGAACCCTAGAGGTGACAGCCTATAAATAGACTGTCATTTTTTCACACTGCCCAACAGACAACAACTGTAGCAGCCGCCATTTTCTTGGGAACAGATCCTTTTTTCATTCTCAAAATTTTTTAGATCAAACACACTAAAAAAAAAAAACTCAAAAATTCAAGAACATCAAGAACAACAGAACTTTTCCAGCAACATAACAACAGATCCGAACATCACAACAACATATCCAGCAACTCTACACACAAAACCGAACCAAACCCTCTCTCTACACACAAAACCGAACCAAACCCTCTCTCTACACACAAAACCGAACCAAACCCAGCAACACAACACATATAACCGAATCCACCATCTCAAACGGAACAGAACCGAACACAAAAGAGAAGAAGGAAGAGGTAAAAAAAAAAAAAAAAATTCGAACCTTTGTTTTTTAGATCTAGTCTTTTTGGTGAGTTTTTTTTGAAAATCAATGTGAGAATATAAAAGAGGAGAGGAAGACGGAGATTTTGGTGTAAAAATTTTCAAAAAAAAATGAAAGAAAAGCTCCGACGCGGCGGCGCTACGGCCGGCCACCGCGCCGGAGACGCTCCGGCCGCCTCCCACTTCATCTTCTCCGGTCGCGTGTTTGAAGAGAGAGGGGAGAGCTTCTCTCTCTTCTTTCTGGAATTGTTTTTTAGAGAGAGAAGGAATGTTAAAGAATGAGAAAACCGGACTCCCATGTCCTTTTATAGCCGTACGAGAACCGGCCGGTTCACCTGAACCGGACCGGTTTATTTCGGTTTTCTCTTTCCTTTCCTCCTCCACCCTCTGATCCTGATCTTGTGGCTGCTGTGCATTCTGTTTTTAATTCCATGTTTTATTATGTAATAAGTAGTCATGTGACCTCAAAACTAGGCCGTTGGATCCTAGATCCAACGTCCCAGGATGATTTTGGGTGGATTCATGTGTTTTAAAACTACTTTGTTACTTGTTATGTCCTATCTTTTGCACCTTTAGATTTATTGAAGGGCTGTGATCACATCTCCCATGATTAAATTAGAGCCTCATGATTAATCTCACGGCTCAGATTTAATCTGGACATTTGAGCCATTTTTTTTGTTTATTTCATTTTTAGCTCTTTCAAATATTTTCTTTATTTTCTATAATTTTGTCTTTATTTCTATATTTTCTCTAAAATCCACAAAAATTATCATTATTTGTTTATGTCCTTTATTTCGATATGTGTCCATGCTCTTGTTAACCATGACATTTTAGCTCATTTTTTATTTATTGTATGTTTCTCTTGCATATTTATTTTTGTTATGTTTGCATATATATTTATTTATTTTCTATCATTCATAGTTATTTATCGTTTTCATTTTAGTGGAGTATTTAGGATTAGAGGTAATTTAATTTCTTTCCGCATGTTTATTTTTCGCAAGACTTTAGCATGTATTTAGGGACCATGTAAATTATGCAATAAAATATGCACCGACACACACACCGACACGATCACACACTTTATTTATTTATTTTTACTGCTTTATGCCGTTACCGCGATCAAGGACCAAAAATGAATTAGGGACAAAATTAGGTTAATAAATGGACTCTAATTATTTTCTTAAAATCAAACTATTAGTAATTTTAGGTTCATTTTAAACTTGAGGATTTACTTAGGATCCAACGTCCTTTGTAAATTTCTCGCTTTTTATAACCTCACGCCGTTACGCTTCGTTTTTTAGCTTACGCTTAACTTAGAAAAATCAAATTTCCAAAAAAATCAAATAATCAAAACCCCAAAAATATTTTCTTAACAAACCTTGGAAACAAACCAAGTGATCTTTTTCCTTTTATTTTCTTAATCAAATGCTTAATGAATTTAATTCTCATTTTAGACTTTATTTTTCATAATTAAAATTGAACCAACCTCACATTATTTTTCTTCCTTATGCCTTGAGGCCTCTAATCTCCTTCTTAAAACCTTTTTTTCAAAATTGTTAAAAACAATCCAACTCACCAAAAGAAATTTTTGAGGTGAACTACATGATTTTGATCCCATTTATGGGTATGTAGGCAAAGGATTTATCCTTCCAAATCAATAAAAATAACAAAAACATACATCTTCTCCCTCCATTCTTACACTTGGATTTTAGGCAACTTTTTTTCATAAATAATTAAGCGAATAATTAGCACAAGTTTAGTTTAGGTGAGAGGCTCCTTCGGAGTACCGAAGTCGATTAGGGTGCTTAACACCTTCCCTAATCGAAACCAACCCCCGGACCTTAATCTCTAAAAAAAGGGTTTTTTACTCGTTTTTTCCCTTCCCGCGGATAAAAAATTGAGAGTTCAAAGATTGACGGTTCAAAACCAACCAATGGATTGACACCCGAAAATCACGAGCACAGAAATGGCGACTTCACTGGGGAAATTAATTTCCTAAGTGGGTTAAGCCCACCTTACCTTTCTTTACTTGTGCTTTATTTTTTGCTTATACACTTTGTACATACATACTTGTTTATTTACAACGTGAGTGGTGAGATAAGTCCTACACCCGGGCTTGAGAGAAACATAAGATAGGACGGTGGTATAATCATAGTGCCATACCAAGAGCATTCTTGAGTTATGTGTACACGTGATACAACCCCACTCGGCGGAGGCCTCACGGAAGGTAGTATTCTTGTTAACATGAGCATTCGTGTTGACGTTATTACTTTCAATGTGAAGTGTCCCGTGAAGCCGTGGACTGTAGTTACCTTTAACCCATCTTGGCCTTTTAGGACGTAGTGCGGTGGCTAAATCAAGAGCATTCTTGAAACTTGGTCGACACGCGATACTACACTCAAACTAGACCTCTTTGCGGACGCTATTTGACTAGGAGCATTCCTGAGCACCGATACGTTCGCAAAGGTGGTTGTAATTTGGGAACCTTGGTAGAACCCTTGTTACAAGTGCAATTCAAACCATTAGTCCTTACCAAATGGCGTTGTTACTCTCAAACTCCAGTCGTGTAGACTTAACCTCTTTGTGTTTTTACGTTTTAGCATAATCATGCATGCATGCATTCACCCAAAGTTTTAATTATCGAAGGACTCAGACAAACCTTTTGTAAACATTGTAGATATGGAAACAAGGAGTGTGAAGAGGTATCACTTCAAAAGCCAGAGTTTGGACGACTTAAGGAAGCTAGCAATGGTGGTAACTGATCGGGCAGGTTTTTGGAATCGCCATGGACGTTTGCTCGGTATACTTGATACGGAGTTTGATGAGGGGGTGCTCAAGACTTTGGTCCAGTTCTATGATCCGCGCTATCACTGTTTTACCTTTCCAGACTATCAGCTCGTCCCTACCCTTGAAGAATATTCCTATTTGATGGGTCGACCAGTACTTGAGGAGGTACCTTTCAGCGGTCCTAAAGAATCTCTCAATGCATCGGCTATTGCCAAAGCCCTTGATCTCAAGACCTCCGAAATAGCAGCTAACATCACTCCCAAAGCAAAAGTTCAAGGTTTAACCTCCAAATTCCTACTCAGCAAGGCTTACACGTGTGCCTCAACAAACCGAACTGGTGCCTTTGAATCCATACTCGCCTTGCTCATCTATGGCCTTGTGCTTTTCCCCAACATCAATGGCTTTGTTGACGCTAATGCTATACAGATATTCCTCACCAAGAACCCCGTCCCTACCCTCCTTGCAGATACCTATCACTCCATTCATCACCGAACCATGAAACAAGATGGAACCATCCTTTGTTGTGCACCTTTACTATACAAGTGGTACACGATGCACCTACCCCAATCCTACCTAACTAAAGAAAGAGGCATTTACTCGGAAAAGATCATGGCTCTTACCCCGGCTGAGATAGTTTGGTACATTCCGGCTTATGACTCTGGGACTATTATTGACAGTTGTGCGGAGTTCAATAATGTGCCTCTTATTGGAGTACATGGAGGAATCAACTACAACCCCATTTTAGCCCGTCGCCAATTCAAGTACCCTGTGAAAGGAAAGCCTCGTGACATCGTGTTAGAAGGAATATTTTACCACAATCACAGTGACAGCCAATGCATGAGGCAAAGGTTTGCAGAAGCCTGGAAGACCATTCACAAGAAGGACAACAACCAGTTGGGAAGAAAGTCAGATTTTGTACACGAAGCATATACTCAGTGGATCATCGATCGTGCCATGAGCTATGGGTTGCCTTATACACTGTCAAGGTTCTTAACCTCAACTACCCCCGAGCTACCTTTACCTTTACTTCCCTAGACTAAAGAAGAGTACCAGCGCCGTCTGCATGAGGCCAATTGTGAGAGTGCCGGTTGGAAAGTGAAATACCAGACCTCTGAGAGAGAGAAGGATACCTTGATGGGAATACTAGAGCAAACAACTTGGGAGTTTCATGAGAAAGAGCGAGAGGTTGCCGAGTTGAAAGACCTCCTCAAGAGGAAAGATGCTATTATTGACCGGATGCCCGGAAATAGGAGGAGACGCAGGGAATTTTTCGCCGGTGCAACCTCAGATTCCGAGGAGTAGTGTACTTCCAGGACTTTTGGGAGCTTTTTCAGTTGTTTTCTTTACTCTATTTGTTGTTATTTTTTTTTCTAAATTCTGTTTATGTACTTTGAAGTCTATCCCTTGGCTTGGTTGTTAGAAAGGGAATTATCTTGTATTTGTTTTTAATTTTAAGTCTATCCCTTGGCTTGGTTGTTAGAAAGGGAATTATCATGTATTTATTTCAGGTTTTCCTTTTGTATTATGCTATTATAATGTTTACAAAAGTCCTTTTATAAGTCCTTCGATAAAAAATGAAAACACACATAAAAATTGCATTTTTTTTTGCATCCTGCATATCATGCATCATCACTGCATTCATAAGTGTCAAAACCTTGTCTCACATGTTCCTTCCTATCTGCCGCAGAGAGAAAGTGGCCCCGCGAATCAAGTACAAAGCTTCACGCATTCACTACACTCGAGCAAACGTCAAGAAGAAGATGGAACATTTGGAACAAGAAAACCAAGAGCTCCGAGAAGGGATGACTGCCATGCAAGCAGAGATAGAGAAGCTAACTGCTATGGTGAGTACTCTTATGGCCGTTCAGAATCAGGTCTCTCAAACTTTTGACACTGCCCTGGAGACCGTCACATCAGCCATTCCTAGCTCAACTGTGGTCACCAGTACCTCTCATGCCACCATACCTGAAGGTTTCTCTTGGGGTATGCCACTAGGGTTCAATGAAAATTCTCATTCTACTAGCACAACGAAGCCCATGCCGTCAGGAGGTTTTCCATGGGGGATGCCACACGGGTCCAACGGAGATTCCCGTCCTTTTGGTTCTACTAGCACGACGAAGCCCATGCCGTCAGGAGGTTTTCCTTGGGGCATGCCACATGGGTTCAATGAAAATTCTCATTCTACCAGCACAACGAAGCCCATGCCGTCAGGAGGTTTTCCATGGGGAATGCCACTCGGATTCAATGAAGGTTTTCATTCTACAGTTTCAGAGGCACCCACTCTTGCCTTTCAACAGTTAGCATCGGTTCCTCAACCCGGTGCAATCATTCCTGAGCCTGTTGTGACTTACTCTGCCCCACTAGTTCACGCCAACCGACAAGAGTGGAAGCCTGTCTTTCCCCCAGAAAGTGTTGAAGCCTTCGATAGGGTGGAAGGTCTACAAGACACCATTGACGAAATGAAGCGGGAAATGAAGGCTCTGCGCGGAAAGGATGTTTTTGGACAAAATGTACAAGAACTCTGTTTGGTACCCAATGTCGTGGTGCCACCCAAGTTTAAAGTTCCAGAGTTTGACAAATATAAAGGGAATACTTGTCCCAGGGTTCATTTGACGATGTATGTGAGAAAAATGTCTACACAAGCATACAATGATAAAATGCTTGTCCATTTCTTCCAAGACAGTTTGGCAGGGGCGGCTCAAAAATGGTATATGAGCCTAGACAGTGCCCGAATCCGCACCTTCAACGATTTGGCAAATGCCTTCATCCACCAATACAGCTACAATTCAGATATGGCCCCGGATAGGGAACAACTCAGAGCAATGACTCAAGGAGACAAAGAGACTTTCATGGAGTACGCTCAGAGATGGAGGGGATTTGCTGCTCAAATTGTCCCGCCTTTGGAAGACAAGGAGTTGACTAGAATCTTTCTCAAAACACTCAGCCCATTCTACTACGAGAGAATGATTGCTAGCGCGCCGGGGAATTTTGCCGAAATGGTAGGAATGGGAATGCGCCTTGAGGAAGGAGTTCGAGAGGGACGATTGGGAAAAGAAAGTGCTTCGTCCAGCAACCCCAAGAGGTTCGGAAACAGCTACCCGAAGAAAAAGGAACCAGAGATCAGTATGGTGGCACACGGAGGTTACCAGCCCGGATACTCAGCCTACCCCTATATTGCCAACATGTCATCTGCTACCCCTACCCCTCATAACCCCTACTATAACCCTCAAATGCCTCAGAGGCCCCCTCCATTTTACCCACCGCTTTACCAACCACCTTATCAACAATTCCCACAACAACCATATTACCCACAAAATCCACCCCAATACCCTCAACAACCATATCGCCCACCACAAAATCAACCACGACCCCGAGCTCAAGCCCCCCAACAACAAAATCGCCAAAGAACACCAGTATACGCCCCTATACCTATGACCTATCTACAATTACTCCCGGCCCTACTCCAAAAAGGCCTTGTCCAAACCAAACCACCACCTCCTATAACAGATGTTCTGCCACCTAGACACCGAGCTGATCTGACATGTGTGTTCCATCAAGGGGCACCGGGACACGATGTAGAACGATGCCATGCTCTCCGAACTGAGGTTCAAAATTTGATACGTGATAAGCGTCTGCGATTCACCAACAACGGTGTCGATTTTCTGGATGACCCTTTGCCGAACCATGGGCAAGCTGTTAATATGATACAAGATTGTCAAGAAGATGGTCTCATCCTTAGTGCACAAGACATCAGGACTCCCCTGGTCCCGATACACGCCAGAATGTGTCTGGCGGCTTTGTTCAGCCATGACCACAATGCTTGTGGAGTATGTTCTGTGGACTCTCAAGGATGCAAAAGTGTGCAAGACGACATCCAAGGATTGCTGGATAGTGGGGAACTTTTAGTTATGAAGAAGGAACAAGATGTTTGTGTTATTACTCCGGAGTTTGATGACCCTGAATCGCTAGAAGTGACATACAGCAACAAAGAACCAGGAGACACCCCTTTGATTATTTGTGTGCCTGGGCCATTGCCATACACATCCAACAAAGCCATACCATACAGGTATAGTCCCACGATCTTAGAAAATGGCCGGGAGATGCCTATACCTCCACTGGCTTCAGTGAGCAATATCGTGAGTAGCAGCAAGGTTTTGAGGAGTGGACGCATCCTCCCCACTTTTGTCCAAGAGAAAGTTGTTGAACCGGTTTCGAAGCTAGTACAAGTGCAAAACTTTGGTAAAGGGAAGGATGTTGGTCAACCAAGTGGAATCGTGTATGAAGACAGCGACGAGATCTTGAAGCTGATTAAGAGAAGTGAGTATAAGGTGGTAGATCAACTCTTACAAACTCCTTCAAAAATCTCAATTATGTCTTTGTTGTTGAATTCCGGCGCCCATAGGGAGGCTCTGATGAAGGTGTTAAGTCAAGCCTATGTGGACCATGATGTGACCCTAGGGCAATTCGGAAGCATAGTAGGGAATGTGACCGCATGCAACAGTTTGGGGTTCAGCGACGAAGATCTCCCATCTGAAGGAAGGAACCACAACCTGGCGTTGCATATCTCAGTCAATTGCAAATCGGATGCCCTTTCTAATGTATTGATCGACACAGGCTCGTCCCTGAATGTGATGCCCATTGCCACTCTAAGGAAGCTTTCGTACCCCAATGTCCAGCTGCGGGCTACGTCTGTGTCAGTAAGAGCGTTCGATGGATCCAGGAAAACAGTGCTAGGCGATGTGGTATTGCCTATCTCAGTCGGGCCCCAGGAGTTTGAAGTATTATTCCAAGTGATGGACATTCCGGCATCGTACAGTTGTTTGCTAGGCCGACCTTGGATTCACGAGGCTGGGGCAGTCACATCCACTTTGCATCAAAAGCTGAAATTTGTCAGTCACGGGAAGCTGATAACTGTTAGTGGAGAATCAGCGTTGTTGGTTAGTCATCTGTCGGCCTTCTCGTATATCAGTGGGGGTGATGTAGATGAGGCATCAGTTCAAGGTTTCTCTGTCGAAGAAAATGCTAAGAAGGGAGGGACATGCATGGCTTCCCTGAAGGATGCTCAAAGATTGATACAGAAAGGTAAGACCGCAGGATGGGGTCAGCTCATACAGTTGCCAGAGAATCAAAGGAAAGAAGGTTTGGGTTTCTCTACCCACAAGACAAAAGTAACCAGTCCAGCAGGAGGTACATTCCACAGTGTCGGGTTCATCAATGTTCCGTCGGAAATCAATGTAATTGTGGAAGGCCAATCCCAAGAGGAAGTTTCTCCTTTCGTCATACCTGGAGGAATATGTTGCAATTGGATCGCAGCCGATATCCCTTCTGTGACATCGTTGTCTGAGTAATATGTTTGTCCTTTGTTTGTTTTTTATCTTTAAAGAAAAAATCCTTTTGCTTTGCCCAGAGCGAAAGTGAAATCATGTAGGGCTGCTGTTTTTCTTTTGCTTCAAGAACTTATATTAATCAATGAAAAGGGTCGTCTCTATCACGACCTTTTTACTCTTTTTTATATAAATATCCATACTTTCGTTTTCACTTTTTTTTTTGCTTTTTCTGGAAAAATGGTAACACCAAAAAACCAAAAAAAAACTTTTCTTCTTCATTATTATTTTTATCAATTTTCACAAGTTTGCATTCACTTTTTAGCTAAAATCAATCATAATTCATATGCAGACTGAACATAACTGAACCCGTTGAACATGGTAACTTTACGCCCTCTCCCAACTTTGAATTCCCCGTTTATGAAGCTATGGTGGAGGAGAATGAAGAGATACCTGATGAGATTAGATGGATGCTAGAGCAAGAAAGGAAGGTCATTCAACCGCATCAGGAAGAAGTGGAAATTATCAACTTGGGTACAGAGGAGGATAAGAAAGAAATCAAGATCGGTGCGTTACTGGATGTGACTGTTAAGGAAAGAATAATCGCGCTTCTCAGGGAATATGCTGACATATTTGCATGGACGTACAAAGACATGCCGGGTCTAGACCATGAAGTTGTGGAGCACCGTCTACCGTTGAAGCCTGAGTGTCCTCCAGTCAAGCAAAAGTTGAGAAGGTCCCATCCCGAGATGGCCCTGAAGATCAAAGAAGAAGTACGGAAGCAAATTGATGCAGGTTTCTTGGTTACGTCAGAATATCCACAGTGGTTGGCCAACATAGTACCTGTTCCGAAGAAGGATGGTAAGGTCAGAATGTGCGTAGATTACCGAGATTTGAACAAGGCAAGCCCGAAGGATGACTTCCCTTTACCTCACATTGATGTATTGGTGGACAGTACTGCTAGATGCAAGGTGTTCTCCTTCATGGATGGTTTTTCCGGTTACAACCAAATCAAAATGGCTCCAGAAGATAGGGAGAAGACGTCTTTTATCACACCGTGGGGTGCTTTTTGCTATCTGGTGATGCCGTTCGGATTGATAAATGCTGGTGCCACTTACCAGAGAGGCATGACCAAGATTTTTCATGACATGATGCATAAGGAAATTGAAGTCTATGTAGATGACATGATCGTCAAGTCAGGAACTGAAGAAGAGCATGTCGAGTACTTATTGAAGATGTTTCAGCGGCTGAGGAAGTACAAGCTCCGTTTGAATCCAAACAAGTGTACTTTTGGTGTAAGATCCGGGAAGCTTTTGGGTTTTATTGTCAGTCAGAAGGGCATTGAAGTTGATCCCGACAAAGTCAAAGCCATTCAAGACATGCCTGCTCCGCAAACTGAAAAGCAAGTTAGAGGTTTTCTCGGAAGGCTGAATTATATCTCCAGATTCATCTCTCACATGACTGCTACGTGTGGGCCCATATTCAAGTTGCTCCGTAAAGATCAAAGGATTGTTTGGACAGAAGACTGTCAGAAAGCTTTCAACAGCATCAAAGAGTATTTGTCAGAACCTCCGATTCTTGTTCCTCCAGTCGAAGGGAGACCTTTGATTATGTAC
This sequence comes from Medicago lupulina, assembly GCA_958299785.1. Classification (NCBI taxonomy): domain Eukaryota; kingdom Viridiplantae; phylum Streptophyta; class Magnoliopsida; order Fabales; family Fabaceae; genus Medicago; species Medicago lupulina. The sequence goes on along the minus strand of OY283146.1, from coordinate 41,822,595 downwards.
CTGACCGTGTTAGAAGACTCCATGGGTTGTGTACTTGGACAACAAGATGAGACTGGTAAGAAAGAGCATGCAATTTACTATTTGAGCAAGAAGTTCACTGATTGTGAGACCCGATACTCTGTACTTGAAAAGACCTGTTGTGCTCTAGCCTGGGCTGCCAAGCGTCTTCGTCATTATATGGTCAATCACACCACATGGTTGATATCCAAAATGGACCCAATCAAATACATCTTTGAGAAGCCTGCATTGACTGGTAGAATTGCTCGATGGCAGATGTTGTTGTCTGAATATGACATTGTGTACCGCACTCAAAAAGCAATCAAAGGTAGTATCCTCGCTGACCATCTGGCCCATCAACCGATTGACGACTACCAACAGATTAAGTTTGACTTTCCTGATGAAGAGATTATGTATTTGAAGATGAAAGACTATGATGAACCCTTGTTCGGTGAAGGCCCTGATCCTGAATCTCAATGGGGTTTGATTTTCGACGGAGCCGTTAATGTTTACGGGAATGGAATTGGAGCAGTCATCATCACTCCCAAGGGAGATCACATCCCTTTTTCTGCAAGACTGCGTTTCGAGTGCACAAATAACATTGCAGAATATGAAGCTTGCATCATGGGTATTGAAGAAGCTATCGACTTGAGGATCAAGAACATCGACATATATGGTGATTCAGCTTTGGTAATTAACCAAATCAAAGGAAAGTGGGAGACTCACCACGCTGGTCTGATTCCTTATCGAGATTATGCTAGACGATTATTGACTTTCTTCAACAAGGTGGAATTACATCACATTCCCCGTGATGAGAATCAGATGGTTGACGCTTTAGCAACTTTGTCCTCAATGATCAAAGTGAGTCACCACAATCGAGTGCCTTCGATTAGTATCCGTTTCCTTGAAAGGCCGGCCTATGTGTTTGCAACTGAAGCAGTTTTTGATGATAAGCCGTGGTTTCATGATATTAAAGTGTTTCTTCAAACTCAAGAGTACCCTCCTGGAGCGTCTCGCAAAGACAAGAGAACCCTAAGAAGATTATCTGGTAATTTTTTCCTGAATGGGGAAGTGTTGTATAAAAGAAACTTTGATGCAGTGCTACTCAGGTGTGTAGATCGACGAGAAGCAGACTTATTGATGTACGAGATCCATGAAGGCTTGTGCGGAACTCATTCCAGTGGATATGCAATGGCTAAGAAAGCGTTGAGAGCAGGCTATTACTGGATCACTATGCATGCAGATTGTCACCTTTATGCCAAAAGGTGCCACAAGTGCCAGATTTATGCGGATAAAATTCATGTACCTCCGACTACGCTCAACGTCATTTCTTCCCCTTGGCCTTTCTCTATGTGGGGCATTGACATGATCGGCCGAATTGAACCAAAAGCTTCTAATGGGCATCGTTTCATACTAGTGGCTATTGATTACTTCACTAAGTGGGTTGAAGCCGCATCTTATGCTAATGTGACCAAGCAAGTGGTGGTCCGTTTTATCAAGAACAACATCATTTCTCGCTACGGTGTTCCTAACAAGATCATCACGGATAATGGTACAAATCTGAATAACAGCATGATGAAGGAGCTATGCAGCGAATTCAAGATTGAACATCACAACTCTTCTCCTTATCGTCCTCAGATGAATGGTGCGGTTGAGGCTGCGAACAAGAACATTAAGAAGATCATTCAGAAGATGGTAGTCACTTACAAAGATTGGCATGAGATGTTGCCCTATGCTCTATATGGATATCGCACCTCTGTGCGCACATCAACAGGGGCAACCCCCTTCTCTTTGGTATATGGCACAGAAGCTGTGCTCCCTGTGGAAGTTGAAATCCCGTCTTTGAGAGTCTTGATGGAAGCCGAATTATCAGAAGCAGAATGGTGTCAGCAGCGGTATGACCAGTTGAATTTGATTGAAGAAAAACGCATGACTGCCCTGTGCCATGGACAGCTATACCAAACAAGGATGAAACAAGCGTTTGATAAAAAGGTTCGCCCTCGCGAGTTCCAAGAAGGAGATCTTGTGGTCAAGAGTATCAAATCCTTTCAACCAGATCCCAGGGGCAAGTGGGCACCCAATTACGAAGGTCCTTATGTGGTCAAGAGAGCTTTCTCCGGTGGTGCTTTGATTCTTACAACTATGGATGGTGATGAACTCCCTCGTCCTGTGAATTCTGATGCAGTCAAGAAATACTTTGTCTAAAAATATGTAAAAAGAACAGCTCGGCAGGTCGAAAACCCGAAAGGGCGGCTTGAACCAAAAATGAGCGTCTCGGTGGACTGAAAACCCGAAAGGGCGGTCCAGGCAAAAATTAGAGACAAATAAAAAAAGTGTTATCCTGATAGGTTGAAAACCCGCAAGGGCGATCTATGCAAAAGTTAAGGATTTATGACAAAGTAACTGCATCAGAACGAGCATTACCCGTTCAAGGCACTGTAGCTGTCACAATTTCTCCAAAGTGAAGCATCTAGGCGGCGGAACTTGAAGTTGTTAGGGAATGTAGAAGTTATTCATGTTCAACGTATCTCACAATATACTTACCATTTTCCAAAACTTTGTAATCCGTGGAGCCATGCCTTTGGCTGGTTACCACTCTTCTAAATCAATTTGAGCCTATGCGTTTTTTGGAATTCCTAGTTATTTCTATGTGTAGTTTTCTCTTCTTTTGTTAATATTAATACTTGAAGCAAAAAAAAAAACCTTGAAAATACTTTGAAAAAAAACTCCTTTTTACATTTTCTTAAAGAAAAAAAAACAAACAAAATGACAAGCATGTTATCTTAAAACTCTTTTATCACAGGAACGGGTGTCGATTTGCGTCTCAAGAGTAGTTAGATTCAGCAGTACGAACCTAGTCATCGCTTCAAGAAATATATATACATGTAAAAAAAAAAAAAAAAAAAAGAGCTCGCTAAGTCGAAAACCTAAAAAGGCGGCTTAGGCAAGAATGAGCATCCCGGTGGATTGAAAACCCGAAAGGGCGGTCCAGGCAAAAGTTAGGGATTCAAAATAAAGAAAGAAAAAGAAAAGCATGACTAGTGAAATGTACCCATGAGTGAGGGCTTAGGATTGATTCGGAAATGGCGACTTCTGCCAGACTCTTGGTTAACGGATTTTATTCCCACGAGGATGTTTACTTCATACTGGGCTTCACCTTGGCGATGACTTGATCTCTCTCCAGCGTTACTATCTTCAAGGAAGTTTGCCGAGTGTTGTGTTTGCGACTTGGGTCCGACTTTCACCTCAACCGTCCAGTTTTGTCTCACCAAGTTGTCTACCGTCACTAATGCTCATACATACATACATACATACATACATACATTTATACCTACATGCATACACAGTCACATACATTCATATATTCATGCATTCATAAGCACACGCGTTCACTTTCATGCACATACATACATACAGAAGTCATCTACACAATTGCATTGACTACTCTGAGTCTTGCTTCAACACAATCCAAAAAACAAACAAAACAACAAAATGTCATCCCCAGTGTGTCTAACCCAAAGATATCACCAAGTATACACTTCAAGTGGCAGGTTCCACAAACCGTCAGTTTACAAAATACATTTCTTTTTTCCCCAGTATCTTATCAAGTTTTACCTCCCCAACACTACATTTACTGCTTTTTACCCGTGTCTTGCTCTCCAACAATGACAGCAAACACAACACTACATTTACCGCTTTTCCTGTGTCTTGCTCTCCAACAATGACAGCAAACACAACACTACATTTACCGCTTTTCCTGTGTCTTGCTCTCCAACAATGACAGCAAACACAACTCTACATTTACTGCTTTTTACCCGTGTCTTGCTCTCCAACAATGACAGCAAACACAACACTACATTTACCGCTTTTCCTGTGTCTTGCTCTCCAACAATGACAGCAAACACAACTCTACATTTACTGCATTTTATCCGTGTCTTGCTCTCCAACAATGACAGCAAACACAACTCTACGTTTACTGCATTTTATCCGTGTCTTGCTCTCCAACAATGACAGCAAACACCAACATTGCATTTACCTTTACCATTTTCAAGCTTTTGTTCCCCAGAGAACTTTTGTCCCCAGTCAGGTCATCGTCACCATATTGCATTCATAACACTGCACTTAACGTTACATTCACAACATCGCGCATCAACATAACATTCATAGCATTTTGCAGTTAATACGGATCAAAAATGGTGTACTCTGATATTTAAGTCTCCTCGACCCATCAATTTGAAACTTTCGTTTTCAAACCTCTGTGGCGAAGAAACTTAAATAGGGGCATCTGTCATACCCCATTTTTTGACCGTTTTGTTTTCTTTTTTACTCGGCATCTAAATTCGTTTTACCGGGTTATTTTCTCAAATTTCTATGTTTTTATTTCGCGATATTTCATCAGTCTTTTAGCATTCTACATGTATATATCTCAGCATTTTATCTGTACGTTTTGCAAACAGTTTATTCGTCTTTTCTTAAACTTTTATCCGCTTAAATCTCATTTTTTATCTATTTGTTTTACAGCGTTTCACTGCTATTTTCTCATTTTTTACTCGCTTTTGTAGACTGAGAAGTCTCGTCGTTTCAGACGAAATTTCGGCAGAGAGGTTACTTTGAAGTACCTCATTTGGTTCCGAAGAGACAGTTTTAAGTTTTTTATTTACTTATTTATTTCTCTTTTATCCTTTTTTTAGTTTGTTTTATTTAAAAGTTTTTATTTATTCTATTTTATTATTTATCATTCTTATTTTATTATTTACTTCTGTTTTACTCTAATTTTCGTTTTTTTATTCAGTTAATATTTTTTGGTCCAAATTTTGGTCTTTGTCCACGTGTCAGTCCGTAATTGGTCCATGTATCAGAGACCCACCAGGGGTATTTTAGTCATTACAATGTACCAGAGAACCCTAGAGGTGACAGCCTATAAATAGACTGTCATTTTTTCACACTGCCCAACAGACAACAACTGTAGCAGCCGCCATTTTCTTGGGAACAGATCCTTTTTTCATTCTCAAAATTTTTTAGATCAAACACACTAAAAAAAAAAAACTCAAAAATTCAAGAACATCAAGAACAACAGAACTTTTCCAGCAACATAACAACAGATCCGAACATCACAACAACATATCCAGCAACTCTACACACAAAACCGAACCAAACCCTCTCTCTACACACAAAACCGAACCAAACCCTCTCTCTACACACAAAACCGAACCAAACCCAGCAACACAACACATATAACCGAATCCACCATCTCAAACGGAACAGAACCGAACACAAAAGAGAAGAAGGAAGAGGTAAAAAAAAAAAAAAATTTTGAACCTTTGTTTTTTAGATCTAGTCTTTTTGGTGAGTTTTTTTTGAAAATCAATGTGAGAATATAAAAGAGGAGAGGAAGACGGAGCTTTTGGTGTAAAAATTTTCAAAAAAAAATGAAAGAAAAGCTCCGACGCGGCGGCGCTACGGCCGGCCACCGCGCCGGAGACGCTCCGGCCGCCTCCCACTTCATCTTCTCCGGTCGCGTGTTTGAAGAGAGAGGGGAGAGCTTCTCTCTCTTCTTTCTGGAATTGTTTTTTAGAGAGAGAAGGAATGTTAAAGAATGAGAAAACCGGACTCCCATGTCCTTTTATAGCCGTACGAGAACCGGCCGGTTCACCTGAACCGGACCGGTTTATTTCGGTTTTCTCTTTCCTTTCCTCCTCCACCCTCTGATCCTGATCTTGTGGCTGCTGTGCATTCTGTTTTTAATTCCATGTTTTATTATGTAATAAGTAGTCATGTGACCTCAAAACTAGGCCGTTGGATCCTAGATCCAACGTCCCAGGATGATTTTGGGTGGATTCATGTGTTTTAAAACTACTTTGTTACTTGTTATGTCCTATCTTTTGCACCTTTAGATTTATTGAAGGGCTGTGATCACATCTCCCATGATTAAATTAGAGCCTCATGATTAATCTCACGGCTCAGATTTAATCTGGACATTTGAGCCATTTTTTTTGTTTATTTCATTTTTAGCTCTTTCAAATATTTTCTTTATTTTCTATAATTTTGTCTTTATTTCTATATTTTCTCTAAAATCCACAAAAATTATCATTATTTGTTTATGTCCTTTATTTCGATATGTGTCCATGCTCTTGTTAACCATGACATTTTAGCTCATTTTTTATTTATTGTATGTTTCTCTTGCATATTTATTTTTGTTATGTTTGCATATATATTTATTTATTTTCTATCATTCATAGTTATTTATCGTTTTCATTTTAGTGGAGTATTTAGGATTAGAGGTAATTTAATTTCTTTCCGCATGTTTATTTTTCGCAAGACTTTAGCATGTATTTAGGGACCATGTAAATTATGCAATAAAATATGCACCGACACACACACCGACACGATCACACACTTTATTTATTCATTTTTACTGCTTTATGCCGTTACCGCGATCAAGGACCAAAAATGAATTAGGGACAAAATTAGGTTAATAAATGGACTCTAATTATTTTCTTAAAATCAAACTATTAGTAATTTTAGGTTCATTTTAAACTTGAGGATTTACTTAGGATCCAACGTCCTTTGTAAATTTCTCGCTTTTTATAACCTCACGCCGTTACGCTTCGTTTTTTAGCTTACGCTTAACTTAGAAAAATCAAATTTCCAAAAAAATCAAATAATCAAAACCCCAAAAATATTTTCTTAACAAACCTTGGAAACAAACCAAGTGATCTTTTTCCTTTTATTTTCTTAATCAAATGCTTAATGAATTTAATTCTCATTTTAGACTTTATTTTTCATAATTAAAATTGAACCAACCTCACATTATTTTTCTTCCTTATGCCTTGAGGCCTCTAATCTCCTTCTTAAAACCTTTTTTTCAAAATTGTTAAAAACAATCCAACTCACCAAAAGAAATTTTTGAGGTGAACTACATGATTTTGATCCCATTTATGGGTATGTAGGCAAAGGATTTATCCTTCCAAATCAATAAAAATAACAAAAACATACATCTTCTCCCTCCATTCTTACACTTGGATTTTAGGCAACTTTTTTTCATAAATAATTAAGCGAATAATTAGCACAAGTTTAGTTTAGGTGAGAGGCTCCTTCGGAGTACCGAAGTCGATTAGGGTGCTTAACACCTTCCCTAATCGAAACCAACCCCCGGACCTTAATCTCTAAAAAAAGGGTTTTTTACTCGTTTTTTCCCTTCCCGCGGATAAAAAATTGAGAGTTCAAAGATTGACGGTTCAAAACCAACCAATGGATTGACACCCGAAAATCACGAGTACAGCTGCCAACTCTAAGTCATGCGTCGGATAATTCTTCTCATGAATCCTCAATTGCCTTGAAGCATAAGCTACCACTTTACCATCTTGCATAAGAACACCACCTAAACCCAACTTGGACGCATCACAATACACCACAAAAGGTTCATCGGGCTTCGGCAAAATCAAAACTGGAGCCGTCGTCAGGCGCTTCTTCAACTCATTAAAACTGTTCTCACAATGAACATCCCACACAAAAGATTTACCTTTACACGTCAACTGCGTTAACGAAAGAGCCAACTTAGAAAATCCTTCTATAAATCTTCGATAATAACCAGCTAGACCCAGAAAGCTTCTAATCTCAGTAACCGACTTAGGAGTCTCCCATTGCGATACCGCTTCAACTTTAGACGGATCAACCGCAATGCCATCGCCAGAAATAACATGACCAAGAAAACTTACTTCTTTCAACCAGAACTCACACTTAGACAACTTAGCAAAAAGATTCTTCTCTTTCAACACTTGCAAGACGATCTTCAAATGCTCGGCATGCTCTTCTTCAGTCTTAGAATAAACCAGAATGTCATCAATAAATACCACAACAAAACGATCCAAATAAGCATGGAAGATTCTATTCATATACTCCATAAATACGCCAGGTGCGTTAGTAACACCGAAAGGCATCACCGTATACTCATAATGTCCATAACGCGTCCTAAACGCCGTCTTCTGCATATCTTCATCCTTCACTTTAATCTGATGGTAACCCGATCTCAAATCTATCTTGCTAAATACACAAGCACCCACCAACTGATCCATCAAGTCGTCAATTCTCGGAAGTGGATACCTATTCTTTATCGTTACTTTATTCAACTGACGATAGTCAATGCACAACCTCATACTTCCATCTTTCTTCTTGACTAACAACACTGGAGCTCCCCACGGTGAAACACTTGGTCTCACGAACTTCTTATCAAGCAAATCCTCTAACTGTTTCTTCAGCTCAGCCAACTCAGAAGCTGACATACGATAAGGCGTCACAGACACAGGCTTCGTTCCAGGAACAAGATCAATTGAAAATTCAACTTCTCTTTCCGGAGGCACATCAGGAATCTCATCTGGGAAAACTTCAGGAAAGTCGCATACCACTTGTAGCTTATCAATCACCGCCTGATTCTCAATAGATAAAGACGCCATCAAAGAAAACATCATAATTCCGTCGCGTTCCAACTGCTTCAACTGTTTAGTAGATAGGAACTCTACGCCACTCTCTTCCTCGGGAGAAGAAAAATGCACCGTCTTGCTAAAACAATTAATCAGAACATGATTGTACTCTAACCAATTCATCCCCAAAATCACATCCATCCCAACCAACGGCAGACACACTAAATCAATCTCAAAATCACGACCAAACATAGACACAGGACATCTTAAACACACAAGGGAAGTAGTCACCGAACCCTTAGCTGGAGTTTCGACAACCATCTCCCCATTCATATCAGATACAACAAGATTCAACTTAGCAGCACAATCAAGAGCAACAAAACAATGTGTGGCACCAGTATCAATAATAGCAACTAAAGGTATATTATCAAAATAACAAGTACCTCTGATCAAGCGATCCTCGCTCTCCGTCTGCGTACCCGACAAAGCAAAAACTCTCCCAGTAGTCTGAGTCTTCTTAGGTTGTGTGCACTGGGACCCAATGTGACCTTCCTCATTACAATTAAAACATACAATATCACCACGTTTACAATCAGCAGTAGTGTGACCCTTCTTGCCACAACGAAAACATCTCTTCACCTCTCCAGGACAAGCATTACTCTTATGGCCTTTCACGCCACAAGTATAGCAAACTATCTCAGCAGGAGCGTCTTTCTTAACAGGTCTCCTCTCATCATTAACTCGCTGTTTGCCCTTATCTGCAGGGGCACTGTAGGGCTTAGGACGACTTTGCTGCCCCTTTCCTTTCCTCTCATTAGCCACCTTGTAATGAGCCTTAGTGTCCTCCTCATAAATCCTGCAGCTGCTCACTAACTCAGAAAAGTTTCTAATCTTCTGATACCCTATAGCCCTCTTGATATCAGCTCTCAATCCGTTCTCAAACTTAATACATTTAGAAAATTCGGCGGTCTCAGCAGAGTAGTGTGGATAAAACTTGGCCAGCTCCACAAATTTTGCAGCATACTCAGTCACCGACATGCTCCCTTGCTTTAGCTCTAAAAATTCTATCTCTTTCTTGCCCCGCACATCCTCAGGAAAATATCTGTTGAGGAACTCTCTTTTAAACACTGCCCAGGTCACCTCAGCACCGTCCTGCTCCAGGGTAGGTAGAAGACTAATCCACCAATCGTCCGCCTCCTCAGCCAGCATGTGCGTACCGAAACGCACCTTCTGCACCTCCGTGCACTGCATTACTCTGAATACTCTCTCAATCTCTTTGAGCCACGTCTGGGCTCCATCCGGATCATATCTCCCCTTGAAGGTAGGAGGATGGTTTCTCAAGAAGGTCTCCAGCATACGGACCTCCGCACCAGCACCAGCATTTGCATTAGGCTGCTGTCCCACAGCTTGAGCAACAACTTCTAAGGCAGCAGCAATCGCAGCGTCATTTCTTCCAGCCATCTTAATCCTTAACAAAACAAACATAAGTTAGAATAATACAATAATACTATTCTAACTCTAAGACAACGTCACTCGACTCTCTACTTGGCCGGACGGACCAACCTGCTCTGATACCAATTGTAACACCCCATTTTCCCAACATAAAAATTTCTTTAAAAAGAATAGCATGCATCAGAGTAAGCACATAAACAGGGCATCACATATCTTAAAACATCTCATGTTAATGATTAAATAAACATTAAATCTTCGTAAAATCTCGCAGCGGAATAATCATATAAAATAAACATCTCAAAGGTCTTTGGCACGCAGGCCTCACCAACATCTTATTATCAAAGTCTTCAAGTCAAACATAAGCATGTAAAATAACATAATCTAATCAAAAGCATAATACGCAAGGAACAGAGAAAATATAAGCAAAGTTTCCCCATCCCGTTACGTATCAGAGCACCTAGACTCGACTGCAGAAATCCTCACACGTCTGCACCTAATCTTGGTTACCTGCACTTGCCCACGAGGCGGCAATTCCAGCAGAAGGGGTGAGATTCACAAATAATTATATTAAACATGTAATCAAATAATCACAATTCAAACAACCAACATAATTCAACTCATCACAGATAAACATCTAGCATTTAGAACATCATCATAAACAACACATCATTTAGCATCATCATAATCATCATCATAAACATCTTAGTAAACATCTTAGACGACTCGACTCGACATCATCAATTGACTATGCAACCCTACGTCTTATATGCATGTGGTACCAATCCAGGGCATGAGCCCTCGTCGCTATGAGCATAAATATACTCCAAGGCATAAGCCTTCGTCGCTGGTGAGCAAAGCTCCAGGGCATAAGCCCTCGTCGCTGGTGAGTAAAAACTCCAGGGCATAAGCCCCCATCATAGAATGAGTATGCATGAGACTCAACACTTTTAACTTAACCAAGTTAACATCTTAAACGTCGCAAAACATCTTATTCATCAAAGGACTGACACATGCAGCAACTATACATACATAGACAGCAACATGGCAGCAAGTACTTCATAAAGTATAACATTAATATGGCAAACATCGCATGTAATTCAAGCATTCATCACTTATTCAATTCATATTATCACACATAAGCTTCATAAAATCATCATAAACAATCTCAATCATCATGTTTCATCATCACAGATTATAATAAACATTATTAAAAGTCCCAGAAAACTACCCAAAGGTCATCTCTCGAGGTTCTATGCGAAACAGTTCGCAAACAGTACACAGTTCTGGGCTCTGACTTAACTCGCTATGGCGAGTGGGATAGCTCGCCTCGCGAGTACTAAGGTCCTGCTCGCTGTGGCGAGTTGGAGTGCTCGCCTCGCGAGCTCTAGGGTACTGCTCGCTATGGCGAGCTGGGTTGCTCGCCTCGCGAGTAAACTAGGTCTACTCGCCGCGGCGAGTGCAAAGCTCGCCTCAGGCGAGCGATGAACAGATGCTTACGGGTTCTGCGAAAAACACACTAAAAGTTCCCAATTTCACCATCTAATTCGTCTAAACTCTCAGTAATATCATCAATATGAATAATCCAGGTTCTGTACTCAATCTAAACATCTATTCTACAGCTTTATGGTTTAATTCATGATTTTTCTTCACTTTTAACCTAATTTCAATTCTCTCAAAACAGCCCTATGATTGCTTAATCTTGATTAGATGAATTACAGAATAATATAATCATATGCTAGGCTCACCCTTACCTTAGAATTGCAGAAAAATCGCAGACCTAGCTCTCTTCTCACTTCACGTCCGTTTGCACCTTTTTTCCAAAACTCTGTACGCGTACTGACTCTCTTGACCTAATTTCCCTTTATATACTCCCAACAAATCTTATCTTATTTACTCTTTCTCCCACATAACTCTCTAAAATCCAAAACTAACCCACAACTAAATATTTTATTTTATTTTCAAATCTTATTTTATTTAACAATAAAATAAGTCACCACGTCACATAAAATCATATTAAATCTTTACTTAACATCGCATAATATATTAATAAATATATAACAACTTCTCAAATAAATCAAATAATTAAATAATCAAAATGGGCGTTACAATCCTCACACGTCTGCACCTAATCTTGGTTACCTGCACTTGCCCACGAGGCGGCAATTCCAGCAGAAGGGGTGAGATTCACAATTAATTATATTAAACATGTAATCAAATAATCACAATTCAAACAACCAACATAATTCAACTCATCACAGATAAACATCTAGCATTTAGACCATCATCATAAACAACACATCAATTAGCATCATCATAATCATCATCATAAACATCTTAGTAAACATCTTAGACGACTCGACTCGACATCATTAATTGACTATGCAACCCTACGTCTTATATGCATGTGGTACCAATCCAGGGCATGAGCCCTCGTCGCTATGAGCATAAATATACTCCAAGGCATAAGCCTTCGTCGCTGGTGAGCAAAGCTCCAGGGCATAAGCCCTCGTCGCTGGTGAGTAAAAACTCCAGGGCATAAGCCCCCATCATAGAATGAGTATGCATGAGACTCAACACTTTTAACTTAAACAAGTTAACATCTTAAACGTCGCAAAACATCTTAAACAACAAGGACTGACACATGCAGCAACTATACAAAGGTAAACAACAACATGGCAGTAATCACATCATTCAAATAATATCCATAAAGCAAGCATCTTAAGTAAGTCAAACATTTACAACTTTAATAGTTCATATAACACACATAAGCGGCATGAAAAGCATCAAAATCATCTCAGTCATCATGTATTCATCGTTACAGTTTATAATAAACATTATTAAAAGTCCCAGAAACTACCCAAAGGTCATCTCTCAAGGTTCTATGCGAAACAGTTCGCAAACAGTACACAGTTCTGGGTTCTGACAGAACTCGCTATGGCGAGTGGGAAAGCTCGCCTCGCGAGTAACTTAGGCCTTGCTCGCTATGGCGAGTTGGATTGCTCGCCTCGCGAGCTCTAGGGTAATGCTCGCTATGGCGAGCTGAGTTGCTCGCCTCGCGAGTAAACTAGGTCTACTCGCCGCGGCGAGTTGCATAGCTCGCCTCAGGCGAGCGATGAACAGACTGCTACGGGTTCTACGAAAATTCACCCAAAAAGTCCCAAATTCATCATCTTAAACATCTAAACTCTCAGAATCATCATCATAATGGTTAATCTACGTTCTGTGTTCAATCTAATCATCAATTCTACCGCTTTATGGCCTACTTCATCATTATTCTCACTTTTTAACCTAATTTCAATTCTCTCAAAACATCCCTATGATTGTTTAATCTTGATTAGATGGGTTACAGAATAATATAATCAAATGCTAGGCTCACCCTTACCTGGTTATAAGCAGAAAATCGCAGCTCTAAAACTCTTCTCCTTCACACAGCCGTTTGCACCTTTTTTCCAAATTCTGATACGCGTACGTGTTTCTAACCTAGGTTTCCCTTTATATACTCCCAACAAATCTTATCTTATTTACTCTTTCTCCCACATAACTCTCTAAAATCCAAAACTAACCCACAACTAAATATTTTATTTTATTTTCAAATCTTATTTTATTTAACAATAAAATAAGTCACCACGTCACATAAAATCATATTAAATCTTTACTTAACATCGCATAATATATTAATAAATATATAACAACTTCTCAAATAAATCAAATAATTAAATAATCAAAATGGGCGTTACAACTCTCCCCAACTTAAAAGATTTTCGTCCTCGAAAATTACCTCAAGCAAACAACTCAGGGTACGACTCTAGCATCTTACTCTCTAATTCCCACGTCAAGCTTTCGCCGGTCGCTCCCGACCAAACGACTCTAACGAGAGGTATCTCCTTGCCCCTCAGCGTCTTCGTCTTTCTATCATCAATCCTCACTGGTAAGGTCTCAACCGTAAGGTTGTCCCTAACTTGCACATCATCACTCTGGATCACATGAGACGGATCCGGAACATACTTCCTTAGTTGCGACACATGGAACACATCGTGCAAATTCGATAAATGTGGTGGCAATCCAATACGATAGGCCACCGCCCCAATCCTCTCTGATATCTGATATGGACCAATAAACTTCGGGGTTAACTTCTTTGACTTCAATGCACGACCGACCCCGGTCATCGGAGTCACTCTCAGGAATACATGATCTCCCTCTTGGAACTCAAGGTCCTTCCTTTTGTTTATCATGATAACTCTTTTGTCGACTCTGCGACGCTTTCATCTTCTCTTGGATCATTCTTACTTTCTCAGTAGTCTGTTGAACAATCTCCGGTCCTAACATCACATTCTCGCCTGACTCAAACCAACACAACGGAGTTCTACATCTCCGACCATACAAAGCCTCAAAGGGTGCCATCCCAATACTCGAATGGTAACTGTTGTTGTACGTGAACTCTATCAACGGAAGATGACTATCCCAAGTTCCTCCTTGCTCAAGTACACACACTCTCAACAAATCTTCCAACGACTGAATCGTCCTTTCCGACTGACCATCTGTTTGCGGATGATAAGCCGAACTCAACCTCAACTGAGAACCCAACGCCTCTTGCAAACTCTTCCAAAACCTAGAAGTAAACCTCGGGTCTCTATCTGATACGATGCTCGAAGGAACACCATGCAACCTCACGATCTCCTTGACATAAATCTCTGCCAACTGAGCAACAGGAAAAGTGATATTGATCGGTAGAAAATGAGCCGACTTCGTCAATCTATCAACAATCACCCAAATAGCGTCATTCCCTTTAGGAGTATTCGGCAAGCTCGTCACAAAATCCATGGATATACTATCCCATTTCCACTCTGGCACATCTAAAGGCACCATCATACCCGCAGGTTTCTGATGCTCAACCTTCCATTTCTGACAAACCAAACAAGAATACACGAACTGTGCCACGTCACGCTTCAAACCAGACCACCAAAACAGCTTCTTTAAATCATGATACATCTTCGTAGCTCCCGGATGAATACTCAAGCTACTTCTATGACTCTCTTCAAGGATCATCTTCTTCATTTCCTCATTATCAGGAATGCAAATCCTACCTCGGAATCTCAACACTCCTTGATCATCCACTTTAAAGTCACTATCCTCCGTCTGATTACTAGCAACCAACAAGTCCACAAACTTAACATCTTCTTTCTGCGCCTCTTTGATACTTTTCAAGAACTCATTATCAATCTTCAACATTCCTAGCTTTACACTCTGAGGCGTTCTTTCACAAACTAAACTCAAATCTCTAAACTGTTCAAGCAACTCGAACTCCTTCACCATCATAGCAGACATATGCAAGGTCTTCCTACTCAAGGCATCTGCAACTACATTAGCTTTGCCCGGATGATAATTCAAACCAAAGTCATAATCTTTCAACAATTCAAGCCACCTTCGCTGCCTCATATTCAATTCCTTCTGGTCAAATAAGTACTTCAAACTCTTGTGATCACTAAACACCTCAAACCTCGAACCATACAAGTAGTGTCTCCATATTTTCAATACAAAGACCACAGCCGCCAACTCTAAGTCATGCGTCGGATAATTCTTCTCATGAATCCTCAATTGCCTTGAAGCATAAGCTACCACTTTACCATCTTGCATAAGTACACCACCTAAACCCAACTTGGACGCATCACAATATACCACAAAAGGTTCATTGGGCTTCAGCAAAATCAAAACTGGAGCCGTCGTCAAGCGCTTCTTCAACTCATTAAAACTGTTCTCACAATGAACATCCCACACAAAAGATTTACCTTTACACGTCAACTGCGTTAACGGAAGAGCCAACTTAGAAAATCCTTCTATAAATCTTCGATAGTAACCAGCTAGACCCAGAAAGCTTCTAATCTCCGTAACCGACTTAGGAGTCTCCCATTGCGATACCGCTTCAACTTTAGACGGATCAACCGCAATGCCATCGCCAGAAATAACATGACCAAGAAAACTTACTTCCTTCAACCAGAACTCACACTTAGACAACTTAGCAAAAAGCTTCTTCTCTTTCAACACTTGCAAGACGATCTTCAAATGCTCAGCATGCTCTTCTTCAGTCTTAGAATAAACCAGAATATCATCAATGAATACCACAACAAAACGATCCAAATAAGCATGGAAGATTCTATTCATATACTCCATAAATACGCCAGGTGCGTTAGTAACACCGAAAGGCATCACTGTATACTCATAATGTCCATATCGCGTTCTGAACGCCGTCTTCTGCATATCCTCATCTTTCACTTTAATCTGGTGATAACCCGATCTCAAATCTATCTTGCTAAATACAAAAGCACCCACCAACTGATCCATCAAGTCGTCAATTCTCGGAAGTGGATACCTATTCTTGATCGTTACTTTATTCAACTGACGATAGTCGATGCACAACCTCATACTTCCATCTTTCTTCTTAACTAACAACACTGGAGCTCCCCACGGTGAAACACTTGGTCTCACGAACTTCTTATCAAGCAAATCCTCTAACTGTTTCTTCAGCTCAGCCAACTCAGAAGCTGACATACGATAAGGCGTCATAGACACAGGCTTCGTTCCAGGAATAAGATCAATCGAAAATTCAACTTCTCTTTCTGGAGGCACATCAGGAATCTCATCTGGGAAAACTTCAGGAAAATCACATACTACTTGTAGCTTATCAATCACCGCCTGATTCTCAATAGATAAGGACGCCATCAAGGAAAACATCATAATTCCATCGCGTTCCAGCTGCTTCAACTGTTTAGTAGATAGGAACTCTGCGCCACTCTCTTCCTCGGGAGAAGAAAAATGCACCGTCTTGCTAAAACAATTAATCAGAACGTGGTTGTACTCTAACCAATTCATCCCCAAAATTACATCCATCCCAACCAACGGTAGACACACTAAATCAATCTCAAAATCACGACCAAACATAGACACAGGACATCTTAAACACACAAGGGAAGTAGTCACCGAACCCTTAGCTGGGGTTTCGACAACCATCTCCCCATTCATATCAGATACAACAAGATTCAACTTAGCAGCACAATCAAGAGCAACAAAACAATGTGTAACACCAGTATCAATAATAGCAACTAAAGGTATATTATCAAAATAACAAGTACCTCTGATCAAGCGATCCTCGCTCTCCGTCTGTGTACCCGACAAGGCAAAAACTCTCCCAGAAGTCTGAGCCTTCTTAGGCTTCGTGCATTGCGAACCAATGTGACCCTCATCGCCGCAGTTAAAACATACAACATCACCATGTTTGCAATCAGCAGTAGTGTGACCCTTCTTGCCACAACGGAAACACCTCTTCACCTCTCCAGGACAAGCATTACTCTTATGGCCTTTCACGCCACAAGTATAGCAGACAACCTCAGCAGGAGCATCTTTCCTCACGGGTCTCCTCTCATCATTAACTCGCTGTTTGCCCTTATCTGCAGGGGCACTGTAGGGCTTAGGACGACTTTGCTGCCCCTTTCCTTTCCTCTCATTAACCACCTTGTAATGAGCCTTCGTGTCCTCCTCGTAAATCCTGCAGCTGCTCACTAACTCAGAAAAGTTTCTGATCTTCTGATACCCTATAGCCCTCTTGATATCAACTCTCAATCCGTTCTCGAACTTAATACACTTAGAAAATTCGGCGGTCTCAGCAGAGTAGTGTGGATAAAACTTGGCTAGCTCCACAAATTTTGCAGCATACTCAGTTACAGACATGTTCCCTTGCTTTAGCTCCAGGAACTCAATCTCTTTCTTGCCCCGCACATCCTCAGGAAAATATCTGTTGAGGAATTCTCTCTTAAAAATTGCCCAGGTCACCTCAGCACCGTCCTGCTCCAGGGTGGGTAGAAGACTAATCCACCAGTCATCAGCCTCCTCAGCTAGCATGTGCGTACCAAAACGCACCTTCTGCACCTCCGTGCACTGCATCACCCTGAACACCCTCTCTATCTCTTTGAGCCACGTCTGGACTCCATCCGGATCATATCTCCCCTTGAAAGTAGGAGGATGGTTTCTCAAGAAGGTCTCCAGCATACGGACCTCTGCACCAGCACCAGCATTAGCATTAGGCTGCTGTCCCACAGCTTGAGCAACAGCTTCCAAGGCAGCAGCAATTGCAGCGTCATTTCTTCCAGCCATCTTACTCCTATGCAAAACAAACGTAAGTTAGAATAATACAATAATACTATTCTAACTCTAAGACAACGTCACTCGGCTCTCTACTTGGCCGGACGGACCGACCTGCTCTGATACCAATTGTAACACCCCGTTTTCCCAACTTAAAAATTTCTTTTAAAAGAATAGCATGCATCAGAGTAAGCACATAAACAGGGCATCACATTTCTAAAACATCTCATGTTAATGAATAAATAATCATTAAATTTTCATAAAATCTCGCAGCGGAATAATCATATAAAATAAACATCTCAAGGTCTTTGGCACGCAGGCCTCATCAACATCTTATTATCAAAGTCTTCAAGTTAAACATAAGCATGTAAAATAACATAATCCAATCAAAAGCATAATACGCAAGGAACAGAGAAAATATAAGCAAAGCTTCCCCCATCCCGTTACGTATCAGAGCACCTAGACTCGACTGCAGAAATCCTCACACGTCTGCACCTAATCTTGGTTACCTGCACTTGCCCACGAGGCGGCAATTCCAGCAGAAGGGGTGAGATTCACAATTAATTATATTAAACATGTAATCAAATAATCACAATTCAAACAACCAACATAATTCAACTCATCACAGATAAACATCTAGCATTTAGACCATCATCATAAACAACACATCAATTAGCATCATCATAATCATCATCATAAACATCTTAGTAAACATCTTAGACGACTCGACTCGACATCATTAATTGACTATGCAACCCTACGTCTTATATGCATGTGGTACCAATCCAGGGCATGAGCCCTCGTCGCTATGAGCATAAATATACTCCAAGGCATAAGCCTTCGTCGCTGGTGAGCAAAGCTCCAGGGCATAAGCCCTCGTCGCTGGTGAGTAAAAACTCCAGGGCATAAGCCCCCATCATAGAATGAGTATGCATGAGACTCAACACTTTTAACTTAAACAAGTTAACATCTTAAACGTCGCAAAACATCTTAAACAACAAGGACTGACACATGCAGCAACTATACAAAGGTAAACAGCAACATGGCAGTAATCACATCATTCAAATAATATCCATAAAGCAAGCATCTTAAGTAAGTCAAACATTTACAACTTTAATAGTTCATATAACACACATAAGCGGCATGAAAAGCATCAAAATCATCTCAGTCATCATGTATTCATCGTTACAGTTTATAATAAACATTATTAAAAGTCCCAGAAACTACCCAAAGGTCATCTCTCAAGGTTCTATGCGAAACAGTTCGCAAACAGTACACAGTTCTGGGTTCTGACAGAACTCGCTATGGCGAGTGGGAAAGCTCGCCTCGCGAGTAACTTAGGCCTTGCTCGCTATGGCGAGTTGGATTGCTCGCCTCGCGAGCTCTAGGGTAATGCTCGCTATGGCGAGCTGAGTTGCTCGCCTCGCGAGTAAACTAGGTCTACTCGCCGCGGCGAGTTGCATAGCTCGCCTCAGGCGAGCGATGAACAGACTGCTACGGGTTCTACGAAAATTCACCCAAAAAGTCCCAAATTCATCATCTTAAACATCTAAACTCTCAGAATCATCATCATAATGGTTAATCTACGTTCTGTGTTCAATCTAATCATCAATTCTACCGCTTTATGGCCTACTTCATCATTATTCTCACTTTTTAACCTAATTTCAATTCTCTCAAAACATCCCTATGATTGTTTAATCTTGATTAGATGGGTTACAGAATAATATAATCAAATGCTAGGCTCACCCTTACCTGGTTATAAGCAGAAAATCGCAGCTCTAAAACTCTTCTCCTTCACACAGCCGTTTGCACCTTTTTTCCAAATTCTGATACGCGTACGTGTTTCTAACCTAGGTTTCCCTTTATATACTCCCAACAAATCTTATCTTATTTACTCTTTCTCCCACATAACTCTCTAAAATCCAAAACTAACCCACAACTAAATATTTTATTTTATTTTCAAATCTTATTTTATTTAACAATAAAATAAGTCACCACGTCACATAAAATCATATTAAATCTTTACTTAACATCGCATAATATATTAATAAATATATAACAACTTCTCAAATAAATCAAATAATTAAATAATCAAAATGGGCGTTACACACGCCGTCTACCCATTCATACAAACAGGTAGGCGGTCAACCGAACGACCACTGGGGGTTAGCTTCACATCAAACATAATCAAGCATAAGCATTCAAGGATTTCATGTATGGCACATATACATAACCATCCCTCCTAGAATACTAACATTACATGAAAATTGTCCCCCATTCCATACACATCATGTTATCACAACTCTAGCATAGCAAGCATATTCAACTCTAAAATCAAATCACCGACATAAGCTTATCAATTATCAATATCAATCAATGAAAGGATTACTCACCTTATTCTTCATATAGCCTAATCAACTCAACAAATTCAATTCATCATTTCAAAGTATAAGCAAGAAAGTCATTGTCACCAAAAGAATCATAGGTCACATTCTTATAACTCATACTTCATTATTTTCACCGAAATAAACATCACCAATTAAGATCATCAAATGTACAAGTATCACCATTAACAACAAATATCAACGAGTACACATAATCAAATATTTACCAAATATCACCAAGTGTACAATTCACCAACCACATTTATTCACCAAGTACACATATATCACCAAGAACATAAGCATATTATGACTCATATCAACTTTATGCAATGCACCTAGACATGACACCTATATGCATGTGGTACCAAATCACCTCCGAGGTCGTCACCTCTGATACCAACTTAACATCATTGTCAACGGCTATAATTTCAACGGCTATATGGATACAAGTATCCAGTCAACGACAATATGGATGTAAACATCCGACTCAACATATGATGAATGAACATATACCTCAATCAACTATGCATATATTCACCACAATTCAACGACTATATTCAACGACAATTTCAACGACTATAATCAACAGCAATTTCAACGGCTATAAATGTACATGCATTCACCAACAATTTCACCAACGTTTGCATGTAAGAAAATTCACCAACAACATATATGCACACATACATATATAATTCACCAACATCATCATCATAATAATTCAACAACTTCATGAATTCTCACAATTCAAGTAAAGGAGAAAATACACCTCATCATGATAAACATCATATTCAACACCCATCAATCATTCATACATTCTTTATTTATTCATAGCAAACCATTCATGAAAGAATTTCAAAGTAAACGGGTTCAATGAATATTTCCGACCAAGTTCGTATAATATATTTCACAACTTTGAACAATAGGGGTCAATGAACCAAAACAAAGCAAAACAACTCAACTGCCTCAACTATGTATGTACACTAGTCATATATGAATGTAGGTGTACGTACATGAGCGTTTCACCGGCCAATTACTATGGAATCTCACAAACCATAAAGTTCGTCTCATAATACCACTTTTCCGAATAGAATCCATTTTCAAAGCAAAACAATTTAACTCTCAATGAAATAAATTAATACCATTTTTAGTAACCACATAAACAGAAAATATACTTAACCCTACATCATTCACTTGAGAAAAACAAGTTTTGGAAAAATCAGCGTTCTTGGACATTTTCCAAAGGTTTAGTTCATCTCATAAAAACATGTCCAATTTGACTTCAAATGATGTTCCAATAGGATTAGTTGTATAAACAATGATTAACTAAGTCAAACGAAACATTTTAGAAAGTACGGATTGGTCCCCAAGTGCACGAAACGAAAAACGAATAATTGCTGAACAGGGTGCTGCTCGCTTAAGCGAAGTCTGGTTCGCTTGAGCGACCAGGTCCTAGTAGCTTCTGGGCTCGCTCGCTTGCTGTAACACCCCGTTTTCCTAACATAAAATAAATATAAAGAATATCAGAGTTTTTCATCATAAACGGAGCATCACATTCAACTTACAAAATTCCACAATATAAATAGAATAAAAGTACTATTTATTAAAACAATCTGTCTTTATAAAAATCCAATAATCATGCAGCGGAATAGTTTATAACATCTTATAACAACTTTTGGCTCCTAAAGGTCACAACATCAATATCTTAAATAGTTCTCATGAAAATAGTTCAACATCATTAAAAAGGAAATACGCAACAAGGAAACATGCAATAAAACAATCCCCATCCCGTTACGTATCAAAGCATCCTAGACGACACGACGGAGATTACTCACAACTGCACTATTCTTCGTTACCTTAGATTGGTTTCTGAAATCAACAACAACGTTCTTCTTTTCTAGGGTTCTCTCTGAGTTCTCCTCTTTTCTCCAAAATTTGAACGTGTTATGTTTTCTAAACTCTTACTGACTCTTAACCTAATTTATAATTACTCTTCTCACCAAAAACAACTCTCTTCCCTATTATCTTATTATTTCTAATAATATTATACTTCTCCCCCACTTAACAATAATCATAATAATACACCAAATAACAAATATATTTCTACACAAAATAACAAATATATTTTTACACCAACTAATACATATTAGCATATTTCATCAAAATACATATTATAAATCAAATAATAATACACTAAAAATACAATAAATTAATAAAATATTAAATATTAAAAGTAGGGCGTTACAACTCTCCCCCACTTAGAATATTTTCGTCCTCGAAAATGTACCTTTAGTCGGACAATCTTAATTCACTGTTCACTACAAAACAAACAACAATTAGGACAATACAATGACGGTATTCTAACTGTCAGACGACACCACTTGACTCAACTACTTGGCCGAACCGACCGACCTGCTCTGGTACCAATTGTAACACCCCGTTTTCCTAACATAAAATAAATATAAAGAATATCAGAGTTTTTCATCATAAACGGAGCATCACATTCAACTTACAAAATTCCACAATATAAATAGAATAAAAGTACTATTTATTAAAACAATCTGTCTTTATAAAAATCCAATAATCATGCAGCGGAATAGTTTTTAACATCTTATAACAACTTTTGGCTCCTAAAGGTCACAACATCAATATCTTAAATTGTTCTCATGAAAATAGTTCAACATCATTAAAAAGGAAATACGTAACAAGGAAACATGCAATAAAACAATCCCCATCCCGTTACGTATCAGAGCATCCTAGACGACACGACGGAGATTACTCACAACTGCACTATTCTTCGTTACCTTAGATTGGTTTCTGAAATCAACAACAACGTTCTTCTTTTCTAGGGTTCTCTCTGAGTTCTCCTCTTTTCTCCAAAATTTGAACGTGTTATGTTTTCTAAACTCTTACTGACTCTTAACCTAATTTATAATTACTCTTCTCACCAAAAACAACTCTCTTCCCTATTATCTTATTATTTCTAATAATATTATACTTCTCCCCCACTTAACAATAATCATAATAATACACCAAATAACAAATATATTTCTACACAAAATAACAAATATATTTTTACACCAACTAATACATATTAGCATATTTCATCAAAATACATATTATAAATCAAATAATAATACACTAAAAATACAATAAATTAATAAAATATTAAATATTAAAAGTAGGGCGTTACAACTCTCCCCCACTTAGAATATTTTCGTCCTCGAAAATGTACCTTTAGTCGGACAATCTTAATTCACTGTTCACTACAAAACAAACAACAATTAGGACAATACAATGACGGTATTCTAACTGTCAGACGACACCACTTGACTCAACTACTTGGCCGAACCGACCGACCTGCTCTGGTACCAATTGTAACACCCCGTTTTCCTAACATAAAATAAATATAAAGAATATCAGAGTTTTTCATCATAAACGGAGCATCACATTCAACTTACAAAATTCCACAATATAAATAGAATAAAAGTACTATTTATTAAAACAATCTGTCTTTATAAAAATCCAATAATCATGCAGCGGAATAGTTTTTAACATCTTATAACAACTTTTGGCTCCTAAAGGTCACAACATCAATATCTTAAATTGTTCTCATGAAAATAGTTCAACATCATTAAAAAGGAAATACGTAACAAGGAAACATGCAATAAAACAATCCCCATCCCGTTACGTATCAGAGCATCCTAGACGACACGACGGAGATTACTCACAACTGCACTATTCTTCGTTACCTTAGATTGGTTTCTGAAATCAACAACAACGTTCTTCTTTTCTAGGGTTCTCTCTGAGTTCTCCTCTTTTCTCCAAAATTTGAACGTGTTATGTTTTCTAAACTCTTACTGACTCTTAACCTAATTTATAATTACTCTTCTCACCAAAAACAACTCTCTTCCCTATTATCTTATTATTTCTAATAATATTATACTTCTCCCCCACTTAACAATAATCATAATAATACACCAAATAACAAATATATTTCTACACAAAATAACAAATATATTTTTACACCAACTAATACATATTAGCATATTTCATCAAAATACATATTATAAATCAAATAATAATACACTAAAAATACAATAAATTAATAAAATATTAAATATTAAAAGTAGGGCGTTACAACTCTCCCCCACTTAGAATATTTTCGTCCTCGAAAATGTACCTTTAGTCGGACAATCTTAATTCACTGTTCACTACAAAACAAACAACAATTAGGACAATACAATGACGGTATTCTAACTGTCAGACGACACCACTTGACTCAACTACTTGGCCGAACCGACCGACCTGCTCTGGTACCAATTGTAACACCCCGTTTTCCTAACATAAAATAAATATAAAGAATATCAGAGTTTTTCATCATAAACGGAGCATCACATTCAACTTACAAAATTCCACAATATAAATAGAATAAAAGTACTATTTATTAAAACAATCTGTCTTTATAAAAATCCAATAATCATGCAGCGGAATAGTTTTTAACATCTTATAACAACTTTTGGCTCCTAAAGGTCACAACATCAATATCTTAAATTGTTCTCATGAAAATAGTTCAACATCATTAAAAAGGAAATACGTAACAAGGAAACATGCAATAAAACAATCCCCATCCCGTTACGTATCAGAGCATCCTAGACGACACGACGGAGATTACTCACAACTGCACTATTCTTCGTTACCTTATATTGGTTTCTGAAATCAACAACAGCGTTCTTCTTTTCTAGGGTTCTCTCTGAGTTCTCCTCTTTTCTCCAAAAATTGAACGTGTTATGTTTTCTAAACTCTTACTGACTCTTAACCTAATTTATAATTACTCTTCTCACTAAAAACTACTCTCTTCCCTATTATCTTATTATTTCTAATAATATTATACTTCTCCCCCACTTAACAATAATCATAATAATACACCAAATAACAAATATATCTCCACAAAAAAAAACAAATATATTTCTATACTAGATAACATATATATTTACACACAAAATAACATATATATTTCTACACAAAATAACAAATATATTTTTGCACCAAATAATACATATTAGCATATTTCATCAAATTATGAATTATAAATCAAATAATAATACACTAAAATTACAATAAATAAATAAAATATTAAATATTAAAAGTAGGGCGTTACACTTGCAGCTCGCTCAAGCGAACTGTGTCCAGAACCTACAATTCATGTTCACTTAGAGCTCGTTTACAACTCGCTCAAGCGAACTGTGTCCAGAATCAACTGGGCACGCTCACTTACAGCTCGCTCAAGCGAACTGTGTCCATAATCAACTAGGCACGCTCGCTTAGAGCTCGCTGATGGCTCGCTTAAGCGAACGCTCATCAGTTCTGAAAAAAAACTTCGAGTTTCAAACCCTTTTTCCCCAAACACCCAAATTTTGATCTTTCCAAACCCAAAACTCGTCCCAAATAATGTTTATAGGTCATATACATGAAAATACACTCAATGATGTATAAAACTTGAGATTAAAACATCATTTCATCAAAATTCAACAATTCACCAAACTTTCACAAATTTTCAACAACAACAACAATTCTCATAACCAAATCACAAATAGAGATACCCATGATATCAATTCATCATCAACATGCTCCAAAACAACATCAACAATAAATAATCACGAATTCACTCATAATCCAACAACCATAACTTCATTATTCATCAACTTTACACAAAAACATAATATACCCACATATATAACTTTTGGAATGTAAATTCATCATCAACAACAAATAATCATTCAATTCATATACACAATCATATCATCAACATCTAGGCATGAATTTCTACACTTAAACTCAAATAATCACTTAACCACATAATCACTTATTCAATTAAGCACTTATGAGAAATGGGTAGAAAAAGATTATGTTTGAACACTAGCCCCCTTACCTCTAATTCTAAGAATCCAAGCTTATGCCTCAATTAAGCTCCAACCCCCTTGAGGTTTTACCTTCCTCTTCTCTTGCTCCCAAAGTTCTCTTTCTCTCTCTACCTCTCTCAAAATTGTGTGAAATGAACAAATGAAACTAGGTGACCTAATTTCCTCAATTACTAAAGTTTAAATAGGCTCACCTCTATTGGGCTTAACCCGTTATGTCTTAATGGGCTCAATTCACTTATTCACTATCCCACAATTAATTACTCGCCTACAGTCAAACTAATTTCTATACTAGTAACTTAGTAAAAATAATATGTCACACTATCACTAAAAATAACCTTCACTATGAAATTACTAAATCACCCTTGCTCACCAAATTACTAAAATACCCTTCTAACACAAAAACCTAAGAAAAAATGCACCCAAGGATAAATAATCACATACCAGCATATATAAACACACATAAAACAATATAAAATAAAATAACAAAAAATCGGGCTGTTACAACTCTCCCCTCCTAAAAAGAATTTTCTTCCTCGAAAATTACCTGAAGGAAACAACTCCGGATACGAATCCTTCATTCTACTCTCTGATTCCGAAGTAGCACTCTCGCCAGTTGGTCCAACCCAAATCACTTTCACCAAAACGATCTCCTTGCCTCTCAAACGCTTCACCTCGCGATCTTCAACTCTAATTGGCCAAGTCTCAACTGTCAAATTATCTCTTACTTCCAACTCATCCACTTGAATCACATGAGAATCATCATACACATACTTCCGCAACTAGGACACATGAAGTACATCATGAAGATTCGACAATGACGGTGGTAACGCAATCCGATACGCTACAGCTCTAACCTTCTCCACAATCTCAAACGGTCCAAAAAAACGTGGTGTCAAATTCCGACACTTCAAAGCTCGTCCGACACCAGTCACATGATTCACCCTTAAGAACACATGATCACCAACTTGAAACTCAATATCCTTCCTTCTCTTATCATGATAACTCTTCTGCCTACTCTGAGACGCTTTCATCTTCTCTTGAATCATCTTGACCTTCTCGGTCGTCTCTTGCACAACATCTGGTCCTAATAGAGCACTTTCACCTGACTCATACCAACACAACAACGTCCTACACCTCCATCAATACAAAGCATCAAATGATGCCATCCCGATATTAGAATGAAAACTGTTGTTATAAGTAAACTCAATCAACGGTAAACATTCGACCAACCTGACACCTTGCTCCAAAACACAAGCTCTCAACAAGTCTTCCAAACTCTGAATCGTCCTCTCCGTCTGACCATCAGTCTGAGGATGACAAGCAGAACTCAACCTCAACTTAGTTCCCAAAGCAGCTTGCAAACTCTCCTAGAACTTAGAAGTAAACCTCGGATCCTGATCTGACACAATGCTAGAAGGAATACCATACAACTTGACAACCTGCTCAATGTAGATCTCAGCTAACCTCGCCACAGACATACCGGTCTTGATAGGAATAAAATGCGCTGACTTCGTCAACCGATCAACAATCACCCAAATCGAATCAAAACCCTTCACAATCTTCGGCAAAGCTCCAACAAAGTCCATAGAGATACTATCCCACTTCCACTCTGGCACAAACAACAGTTGCATCAAACCCGACGGTTTCTGATGTTCAATCTTCGACTTCTGACAAACCAAACAAGCATACACAAACTCTATCATATCCTTCTTCATTCCAGGCCACCAAAACAACCCCTTTAGATCCTGATACATCTTCGTCGCTCCTGGATGAATACTCAAACTACTCCGATGACCTTCGTCCAAAATACACTTCTTAAGTTCAGGGACATCTGGCACACACACACGATCACGGAACATCAAGACACCATGCTCATCCAATCAAAAGTCCACACCTTTACCTTGCTTAACCAACACCACACGATCTACAAGTTCCAAATCCTCTTTCTGACCAACATTAATGCTTCCAAAATGTTACTCGTCAGCTTCAACATTTCCAACTTCACACTTTCAAGCGTCAACTCACAAACCAAACTCAAATCTCAAAACTGCTCGATCAACTCTAGTTCTTTAACCATCAAAGCAGACATATGCAAAGGCTTCCTACTCAAAGCATCTGCCACTACATTCGCCTTTCCTAGATGATAGCTCAACTGAAAATCATAATCCTTAAGAAATTCCAATCACCGTCTCTGCCTCATGTTCAACTCCTTTTGGTCGAACAAGTACTTCAAACTCTTGTGACCACTGAACACCTCAAACATAGAACCATGCAAGTAATGCCTCCAAATCTTCAACACAAACACAATTGCCGCCAATTCCAAATCATGAGTCGGATAATTCTTCTCATGCACTTTCAACTGCCTCGATGCATAAGCCATAACCTGACGATTCTGCATTAACACAACACCAAGACCCATCTTCGAAGCATCACAGTACGCAACAAACGATTCCTTCGAATTCGGCAAAATCAACACAGGCGCTGAAGTTAATCTCTTCTTCAACTCAAGAAAACTATTTTCACACTTAGAATCCCAAACATAGGCTTGCCCTTTCTGAGTCAACTGCGTCAATGGCAACGCTAACTTAGAGAATCCCTCAATGAACCTCCGATAGTAACCTACCAATCTAAGAAAACTTCTAACCTCAAAAACAGACTTCGGCGATTCCCACTGCATCAACCTTCGACGGATCTGCCGCAATGACACCTTTCAAAATCACATGACCAAGAAAACTCACTTCCCGCAACCAAAACTCACACTTCGACAACTTAATGAACAACTGCTTCTCCTTCAAGACTTGCAACACAATCCTCAAATGCTCGACATGCTCCTCCTCCGACTTCGAATACACCAAAATATCATCTATAAACACCACCACAAACTGATCCAAATAAGGATGGAAAATCCTATTCATATACTCCATGAAAACACCTAGCGCATTAGTCACACCAAATGGCATCACATAATACTGATAGTGACCACACCTCGTCTTGAACGCAGTTTTAGATATATCTTCCGCCTTCACTCTTATATGATGATATCCTGACCTCAAGTCAATCTTACTTAACACTTCCGCACCAACCAACTGATCCATCAAATCATCAATCCTCGGAAGCGGATACCGATTCTTGATAGTCACCTTGTTCAACTGCAGATAATCCACACACAACCTCATACTACCATCTTTCTTCTTCACCAACAACACAGGGGCACCCCATGGAGAAACACTCGGCGGAATATCACATACACTTCCAAATAGCCATGTCATCAACTCATAAAATACAACCAAATCATAAATAATATCCTAACATAAGGTCTATCTCAACAACAGATGAAATCCAAGACATAAAACAAATGTCGTCCTAGATCAGAGCCTCTCTAAGACACGACAAAGCAAAATAAACGGAGGAAGCTCCTGCTATCCTCAAGCGACTCACCAAGCAATGCAAATCAACTAATCCTACACGCCGTCTACCCATTCATACAAACAGGTAGGCGGTCAATCGAACGACCACTGAGGGTTAGCTTCACATCAAACATAATTAAGCATAAGCAAACACAAGCATTCAAGGATTTCATGCATGGCACATATACATAACCATCCCTCCTAGAATACTAATATTACATCAATATTGTCCCCCATTCCATACACATCATGTTATCACAACTCTAGCATAGCAAACATGTTCGAACAAAATGTGTTTAACAATAAACCTTAAAGAGTTTTGATGATAACAAGGTATTAAAAATTGACAATTCTAATTGCTAATATTTATTCAAGTGTACAGGACCGTAGACAAAATTTACATCGTTACAAAGGTTCTGAATGAACAAAAGAGAGCAAAGAAATCAACAAAAAGGAAGCTTAAAGCATCTAAAGAGAAGTGCTCCTGAAGTCAAGTGCTCTTGAAGATAGAGTGCTCCTGGAGTGATGACGTCATCAGAAGCTGCCTCATCAGAAGCTACATTTCACCAGAAGTTCAAGTTCGTCAGAAGTCACAGAATTTGAAGCTTCAAGA
This sequence comes from Medicago lupulina, assembly GCA_958299785.1. Classification (NCBI taxonomy): domain Eukaryota; kingdom Viridiplantae; phylum Streptophyta; class Magnoliopsida; order Fabales; family Fabaceae; genus Medicago; species Medicago lupulina. The sequence continues at coordinate 41,792,268 of OY283146.1, read as the reverse complement.
GTTGTTTTATGATTTGAAGTTCATCTAATATTGGCAGAAGACTAGTGGAATTATGCAATGGTCATTTCAAAAGGATTTGAAGACACTTGGGTGGTAAAATTCAAAGAGCGTTGACATTGTACTTTGTAGGAACTGTACAACCACCTTCTCCACTACTCTGTTTTGTGTCTCTGCTACAAGACAAGATAATAGCTCTGAAATACAACCACGCCTGCAATAATGTTCCTTCACAACTGGAATGGATTTGAAATTGATCCTTCATAGAACATTATCTTAATCAGGCAAGGAATCATTGGTGAAAGATCAAACTTCAACAAACGACTCTTTTTGGATGTGCTGGCACTTACAACGTTCAAATTCACACCTCTATATAAAGGAGTGAATAGTTGAATAGCAAAAGACTCTACAATATTTTGAAAGCGCCAAAACTCTGTCAAATTGTTCAGTATCCAAAAGTTCACTTAGAATTTTAGTTTTAAAGTTCATATCTTAGAAATTCTAAAGTCTTAAGAGTCTGTATCTGATTTGTATTGTGAACACCACTAATTGTATATCAAGCGTTCAACCTCAAACATTTTCTTTGTAATTTTGTTTAATAGAAGTCTCTTGCTTGTGTGCTTGAGCATTAGAAGTCTCTTGATTGTGTTCTTGAGCATTGGAAGTCTCTTGCAGTTGTGCTTGAGCATTTGTAATTAGATATTACATTTAGTGAACTCTCCTTGGAAGTGCAAGGGGGACAGGACTACTTCTGTAACGCCCTAGTTATTATTTAATTATTTTTGGTTGATTTTAAGTCTTTTATATGATTTTAAATGATTTATGCGATTATTTGGAGTATTGTTATTTTATTATATAATTGTTTTTATTGATTAATAGAAATAGGTGAGAATTAATATTTATTTGAAGTTTTGGGGGTTACATTTTAATTAGTAGGATTTAGTAGGAGTTAAGTGAAATAAAAAGGGAGTTAAGAAATAATAGGGAGAGTTATGAAAGAAAGTCAGAAACATTTTTCACATAAAAGAAAAACAAGAGTTTTGGGAGAAAGGGAGAGAAACCAAGAACAAGGGAGAAGAGCCAATAGGAGAACCTGATTCTGTAGAGCTTTGTTCAACTAAATTCAGGTAAGGGTGAGGCTAACTTTCAATTGATGATATGTATATAATTGCTGAAATTGAATTGAAAACTTGTGTTCTTGAGTTAGGGTTAGAAAGTTATGATAGGTTGCTAAATGTTGTAAATTATGTTGATAATGCATGTTTCTGAGTTGTTTTGGATGCGGTGTTGCATATAAAACCTGTAAACATTTTTGTAATTCATTTTGGGTGATCAGGGGATCAAAATTGGGTTTTTGGATGAAAAAGGGTTAGAAAATTCGTGAGTTTTTGCACTGCCCAGATGATGCTTCGCTTAAGCGAGATGATCTTCGCTTAAGCGAGCGACCCAGAAGCTGCCATAACTGTAACGAGACCGCACGCTCAAGCGAGCCACAAGCGAGCTCGTAAGCGAGCAATTCCCAACCTTCGTCATTTAGGTCACTCAAGCGAGCCCCAAGCGAGCTCTAAGCGAGCAACTTCCAGACCTACGGCTTTGTGTTCGCTTAAGCGACAGGCCTTCGCTTAAGCGAGATGGGTCCTGTTCGACCATTTTCTGAATTTTGCTTCGTGCATTAGGACATTAATCTGAGCATCCTAAAATGTTTTCTTGATTTATTTAACCTTGTTTATGTAGTGAGTATTATAAATGAAAGTAAAACTATGTGAATGTATGTATATATATATATATATATATATGCTATATCGTTGGTTTCCGTTGTTTGATGTCGTTGTGTCGTTGTTGTCTAAGTTGTGTAGTGTGTCATAAATGATTTAGGCATAATTGTTGTTGTCGTAGTCGTTGATAAGTTGTATGTTGATATACACAAATTGAGTCCATTTTCATATTCATGAACTGTTGAGGGCTCATGCCCTGGAATGTTAATCATTCAACCGTTGAGGGCTTATGCCCTGGAATGCTAGTTCATTCAATTGTTGAGGGCTCATGCCCTGGAATGCTTTAACCATTCAAACTGTTGAGGGCTCATGCCCTGGAATGCCTTGTCATTCAAACGCGTAAAATGGTACCTCATGCATATTGCATTAGTAGTTGTCGTTGGTGCATTGTCGTAGTCGTCGTTGTTGGTCGGGTCGTTGGTATTGTTGTTGTCGTTGATGATATTGTTGCCAATTAAATATGAATTGATGTAGTTGTGGTTGACAATGTTCTGCCATGTTTATATGAACTTAATGATGCATGTTGTTACGAATGATGTTTTTTTTATTCGGTTGATGGATTATATATATATATTATTGTTGTTTGTGAATCTCACCCCTTCTGCTAGAAAATGTTGCCCTTCGTATGGGTAACTTGCAGGTGATCCAAAATAGTAGAAGTGGTGGCTCATGTGTCTTAGGGCTCTGATACGTAACGGGATGGGATTTAGTTGTTGTATTTTCATTCCTTTATGTATCAAATTTTGAAGCATGTTGTTGGAGTTTCATTTTGAAAATAAATGTTGCACATTTCTTATGTTGGGCCTTTGTGCCAGATTTATATGATGTGGTTGTAATGTTTAAAAGATTTTTCCACTGTAATATTATGTTGTTGAATAAATAGTATTTTTAATCTATTTATGAAATTTTTGAAAAAGCAGTGTAATGCTCCGTTTGTTGATTTACTCTGATTTTATATTAATATTACGTTGTTGGGAAAACGGGGTGTTATAATTGGTATCAGAGCAGGTTGGTCAGTCCGACCAAGTAGTAGAGTCGTGTCGAGCCACATAGTGTCGTGTATTAACCTTACACTGTTTCGTTGTTCTGATTATTGCTTGCGATGTAGAATTTTGAGATGGCTGGAAGAAATGATGCTGCTATTGCTGCTGCCCTCGAAGTTGTTATAAAGCTGTAGGACAACAGCCAAATGTTGGTGCTGGTAATGATGGAGTTAGAATGCTGAAAACTTTTCTAAGGAACCATCCCCCAACATTCAAAGGAAGGTATGATCCAGATGGAGCTCAGAAGTGGCTCAAAGAGGTTGAAAGAATCTTCAGAGTCATGCAATGCAGCGAGGTGCAGAAGGTGCGTTTTGGTACGCACATGTAGGCTGAAGAGGTGGATGACTGGTGGTTGAGTCTTTTACCTGTCTTAGAGAAGGATGGTACCGCTGTGACTTGGGCTGTGTTCAGGAGAGAGTTTCTGGACAGGTACTTTCCGGAAGATGTCCGAGGTAAGAAAGAGATTGAATTCCTGGAATTGAAGCAGGGAGACATGTCCGTAACCGAATATGCTGTGAAATTTGTGGAGTTGGCTAAGTTCTATCCTCACTATACTCCTGATACTGCTGAATTTTCGAAATGTATTAAGTTTGAGAATGGTCTGCGTGCTGATATAAAGCGAGCCATTGGTTATCAGAAGATAAGGAATTTCTCCGAACTGGTAAGCAGCTGTAGGATTTATGAGGAGGATACGAAAGCTCAGTATAAGGTGATGAGTGAGCGTAGAGGTAAGGGACAGTAGAGTCGTCCAAAACCATATAGTGCCCCAACTGACAAGGGTAAACAGAGGCTGAATGATGAGAGGAGGCCTAAGAGGAGAGATGCTCCTACGGAGATTGTTTGCTTCAAGTGTGGTGAAAAGGGCCACAAGAGTAATGTTTGTGACCGTGATGTGAAGAAGTGCTTCCGATGTGGGAAGAAAGGTCACACGATAGCTGAGTGCAAGCGTGGTGACATTGTCTGTTTCAACTGTGATAAGGAGGGTCATCTTAGCTCGCAGTGTACGAAGCCTAAGAAGACTCAGACTAGTGACAAGGTGTTTGCATTGACTGGTACGCAAACTAGTAATGAAGACCGACTTATCAGAGGTACTTGTTTCTTTAATAGTATTCCTTTAATTGCTATTATTGATACTGGTGCTACACATTGTTTCATTGCTGTTGATTGTGCACGTATGTTGGGTCTGATTTTGTCGGATATGAATGGAGAAATGGTTGTTGAAACTCCAACTAAGGGTTCAGTAACTACTTCTCTTGTTTGTTTGAGTTGTCCGTTGTCTATGTTTGGTAGAGATTTCGAAGTTGATCTTGTATGTTTGACGTTGACGGGTATGGATGTGATCTTTGGGATGAACTGGTTAGAATATAACCGTGTTCATATCAACTGTTTTAGTAAGACGGTGCATTTTTCTTCTGCTGAAGAAGAGAGTGGAGCAGAATTCTTAACCACTAAGCAGCTGAAGCAATTAGAACGCGATGGGATCTCAATGTTTTCCTTGATGGCGTATTTGTTGGTGGAGAATCAAGCTGTGATTGATAGGTTGCCGGTGGTAAATGAATTTCCAGAAGTTTTTCCTGACGAGAAACCGGATGTGCCACCAGAGAGGGAAGTTGAATTTTCAATAGATCTTGTTCCGGGTACAAAGCCTGTGTCGATGGCTCCTTATCGTATGTCAGCATCCGAGTTAGCTGAATTGAAGAAACAGTTGGAAGATTTGCTTGATAAGAAGTTTGAAAGACCGAGTGTTTCACCTTGGGGAGCGCCGGTGTTGTTGGTTAAGAAGAAGGATGGTAGCATGAGGTTGTGTATTGATTACCGTCAGTTGAATAAAGTGACGATAAAGAATAGGTATCCACTTCCGAGAATTGATGACTTGATGGATCAGTTAGTGAGTGCACGTGTGTTTAGTAAAATTGATTTGAGGTCAGGATACCATCAAATTAAGGTAAAGGATGAAGATATGCAAAAGACGGCCTTTAGGACATGATATGGACACTATGAATATAAAGTGATGCCTTTCGGTGTTACTAATGTGCCTGGTGTGTTTATGGAGTATATGAACATAATTTTTCATGCTTATCTGGATAAATTTGTGGTTGTGTTTATTGATGATATCTTAATTTATTCTAAGAATGAAGAGGAGCATGCAGAGCATTTAAAGATTGTGTTACAGGTGTTGAAAGAAAAGAAGCTGTATGCCAAGTTGTCCAAATGTGAATTCTGGTTACGTGTATAACGCCCTGGTTTTATTTGATTATTTTGGTTGATTTTTAATATGTTTTATATATTTTATATGATTTATGTGATTTTTGGTGTTGCCATTTTATTATATAATTATTTTTATTATTTAATAGAAATAAGTAAGAAAATAATATTTGTTTGAAATATTGGGGGTTAATGAGAATTAATAGGTTTTGGTAGGAGTTAAGAAATAAGTGGGGGTTACACTTTGGGGAGAATAGGAAAGAGTTAGGCAGAAAACTTTTGTACGTACAGTAAGAAAAGAAAAACTAAGCTTTTTGGGAGAAAAGGGAGAAGAGCCAAGAACAAGGGGAATTGCCTAGGGGAGAGATTAAATTGCTGTAGTTGTTCTTCTTAATCCAGGTAAGGGTGAGGTTAACATTCGATTATAAAATATATGTATGATTCTGAAAATTGGATTGAATGGTTGTTGGGTTAGGTTTTTGAAAAGTATGTTGAATTGTTGAAAATATTGTTGAATTGTTGTTGATTCTATGTTTTTGTGTTGCTTTGAGTACTATGATGTATATAAGACCTGTAAACGTTTCTGTAAATCATTTTGGGTGATTGAGGGATCAAAATTGGGTTTTTGGATGAAAAAGGGTTTTGAAAATCGTAGGTTAGAACTGTACAGATGAAGCGTCGCTTAAGCGAAGCTTCCCGTCGCTTAAGCGAGCATTCATGTAGTTGCCCAGAATTCTGAAAAGTCAGTTCGCTCAAGCGAGCGCCAAGCGAACAAAACCCAAACTTTCATCATTTGGTTCGCTCAAGCGAAGTTTCCGTCGCTTAAGCGAGGAACCCAAATTCTGCCCTGAACCTGTAGCATGTGAGCGTCGCTCAAGCGAACGCCAAGCGAGCCTCAAGCGAGGAACATTCCAACTTACGTCAATTGAGTTCGCTCAAGCGAACTGTGTTTCGCTTAAGCGAAGTTGGTCCTGAACGACCATTTTGTGGATTTTTGTTAGGTGCTTTAGGACTTAAATCTGAGCTTCCTAAATTGTTTAATGGATTTATTTAATACTGTTTATGAGGTGAAAAATTATAAAAAGATGAAGACTCATGTGGAATGATGCATATTAAATTTATTTACAAATATGTACGCCGTGTCGTGGGGTTGTGTTGAGTCTGATGTCCAGTTGGGGAGTGTGTCATAACTATTTAGGCACAGATGTTGATGTTGTATGTGGATATACACAAGTGGAGTCCATTTCATAATGCATAAAAAGCGGTGAGGGCTCTGCCCTGGAACGCCTTGTCGTTCAAAGCGGGAGGACTTACGTCCTGGAACACTTTGATGTTCAAAAGCGGTGAGGACTTAGGTCCTGATGAATGCTTTAACCATTCAATTTCCGGTGAGGGCTTCTGCCCTGTATATTGGTACCACATGCATGTGCATTGTTGCATTGTCGTAGTTGTTGTATTGGGTGAGTCGTCATTGTTGTTGACGTGTCGTTGATATTGAGTTGGTGTCGGTGTGTATTCATCATGAAATGAAATTGATGCAAATTAATTATAATAAAGGAATGGTTGATAATCAAGGATAATGCTATATTCATACATATGGTTTGATTGATGTTGTTGAGGTGCATTGTTGTTGTTTCTTTTCAATTGATGAATTATTTATATATATTATTTTGATTGTGAATCTCACCCCTTCTGCTTGAAAATGTTGCCCTTCGTACGGGTAACTTGCAGGTGATCCTGAGTAGTAGGTGGTGGCTCAATGTCTAGGGCTCTGTTGCGTATGGGATGGGGTTGTTTTATTATTTCATTGCTATGTAACGAATAATGAGACATGATGATGTAGACTTTGTTGAATCATTTTGATGAGGCCTTTGTGCCAAGATTTTATTTGAGGATTAATTATGATTGAATGAATATTCCGCTGCAAATTTTTATAGTTGGTTGTTGAAGTTTAATAGTTTATTTCTATTAAAGAATTTTATATAAGCAGTGTAATACTCCGTTTGTGGTTTAACTCTGATTTGCTTTATTTAAATTACGTATTTTTGGGAACGGGGTGTTACAATTGGTATCAGAGCAGGTTGGTCCGTCCGGCCAAATAGTAGAGTCGTGTTGAGACACCTAGGATAGAGTGTCAACTCTAATGTTGTTTTGTTGTTGTTTCTAAGCTGTTGTTTCTGATGTAGAACTTTGAAATGGCTGGTCGTAATGATGCTACTATCGCTGCTGCACTTGAGGCTGTTGCTCAAGCTGTAGGACAACAACCTAACGGTGCTGCTGGCGACAATGGTGTGAGAATGTTGGAGACCTTTTTGAGGAACCATCCACCAACCTTCAAGGGAAGGTATGATCCCGACGGAGCTCAGAATTGGCTGAAGGAGATTGAGAGAATCTTCAGAGTTATGGAATGCAGTGAGGCTCAGAAGGTGCGGTTTGGTACGCACATGTTGGCTGAGGAGGCAGATGACTGGTGGGTGAGTCTTTTGCCCGTGCTTGAACAGGATGGTGCTGTGGTGACCTGAATTGTGTTCAAGGGAGAATTCCTGGATAGGTATTTTCCGGAAGATGTCCGAGGAAAGAAGGAGATCGAATTCCTAGAGTTGAAGCAGGGAGATATGTCCGTGACTGCCTATGCTGCAAAATTTGTGGAGCTTGCTAAGTTCTACCCTCATTATACTGCGGAGAATGCTGAGTTTTCAAAATGCATTAAGTTTGAGAATGGTTTGAGAGCTGACATCAAGAGAGCCATCGGTTATCAAAAGATAAGAAATTTCTCTGAGTTGGTAAGTAGCTGCAGAATCTACGAAGAGGATACCAAAGCTCATTACAAGGTGATGAGTGAGCGCAGAGGGAAAGGACAGCAAAGTCGTCCGAAGCCATATAGTGGACCTGCTGACAAGGGTAAGCAGAAAGTGAATGATGAGAGGAGGCCCAATAGGGGAGATGCTCCTACTGAGACTGTTTGTTTCAAATGTGGCGAGAAAGGCCATAAGAGCAATGTCTGCGGTCGTGATGAGAAGAAGTGTTTCAGGTGTGGTCAGAAGGGACACACATTGGCTGTTTGTAAACGTGGGGATATTGTTTGTTATAATTGCAACGAGGAAGGTCATATCAGTTCACAATGTACGCAGCCGAAGAAGGTGAGGACTGGTGGTAAAGTGTTTGCCTTGACTGGTACGCAAACAATTAATGAGGATCGACTTATCAGAGGTACTTGTTTCTTTAATAGTACTCCTTTAATTGCTATTATTGATACTGGTGCTACGCATTGTTTCATTGCATTTGATTGTGCACAAAGGTTGGGTCTAATTATTTCTGACATGAATGGAGAAATGGTTGTTGAAACTCCAGCTAAGGGTTCAGTGACTACTTCTCTTGTTTGTTTGAGTTGTCCTGTGTCTATGTTCGGTAGAGATTTTGAAGTTGATCTTGTCTGTCTACCATTGGTCGGAATGGACGTGATTTTTGGGATGAACTGGTTAGAATATAACCATGTTCTTATTAATTGTTTTAATAAGACTGTACATTTTCTTTCTGCCGAAGAAGAAAGCGGAGCGGAATTTTTATCTACTAAACAGATGAAGCAGTTGGAGCGTGATGGAATTATGATGTTCTCTTTAATGGCATATTTGTCGTTAGAAAATCAAGTTGTAATTGATAGGTTACCAGTGGTGAAAGAGTTCCCTGAAGTTTTTCCTGATGAGATTCCAGACGTGCCACCAGAAAGGGAGGTTGAATTTTCAATTGACCTTGTTCCAGGAACAAAGCCGGTGTCGATGGCACCTTATCGTATGTCGGCGTCTGAACTTGCTGAATTGAAGAAACAGTTGGAAGACTTGCTCGACAAGAAGTTTGTAAGACCAAGTGTTTCACCTTGGGGAGCACCGGTGTTGTTAGTAAAGAAGAAGGATGGTAGTATGAGGTTGTGCATTGACTATCGTCAGTAGAACAAAGTTACGATAAAGAATAGGTATCCACTCCCGAGGATTGATGATTTGATGGATCAGCTGGTGGGTGCCCGTGTGTTTAGCAAAATTGACTTGAGGTCAGGGTACCATCAAATTAAGGTAAAAGATGAAGATATGCAGAAGACGGCATTTAGGACACGGTATGGTCATTACGAGTACAAGGTGATGCCTTTCGGTGTTACGAATGCGCCTGGTGTGTTCATGGAGTATATGAACAGAATTTTCCATGCTCATCTAGATGAATTTGTTGTTGTATTTATTGATGATATTTTAATTTATTCTAAGGATGAAGAGGAGCATGCAGAGCATTTGAAAGTTGTATTGCAAGTGCTGAAAGAGAAGAAGCTGTATGCCAAGCTGTCAAAGTGTGAATTCTGGCTAAGTGAAGTAAGTTTTCTTGGCCATATTATTTCTGGTAGTGGTATTGCAGTTGATCCGGCAAAAGTGGAGGCAGTATCACAGTGGGAGACTCCTAAGTCAGTAACTGAAATCAGAAGTTTTTTGGGTTTAGCTGGTTATTACCGCAGGTTCATAGAAGGATTTTCGAAGTTAGCACTTCCGTTGACTTAGTTGACCTGTAAGGGTAAGTCTTTTGTGTGGGATGCTCAGTGTGAGAGCAGTTTTAATGAATTGAAGCAAAGATTGACGACTGCTCCTATCTTGATTTTACCGAAGCCGGAAAAACCTTTTGTCGTTTATTGTGATGCGTCCAAGTTGGGCTTAGGTGGTGTGTTGATGCAAGAAGGCAAAGTAGTAGCTTATGCTTCTAGACAGTTGAGAATACATGAGAAGAATTATCCTACACATGATTTGGAGTTGGCTGCAGTGGTATTTGTTTTGAAAATTTGGAGGCACTATTTGTATGGTTCCAGATTCGAGGTATTTAGTGATCATAAAAGTTTGAAATATTTATTTGATCAGAAAGAGTTGAACATGAGGCAGAGGAGATGGTTAGAGCTGTTGAAGGATTATGATTTTGGCTTGAATTACCATCCGGGTAAAGCAAATGTGGTTGTTGATGCTTTGAGCAGGAAGACGTTGCATATGTCTGCCGTGATGGTGAAAGAGTTCGAATTGTTAGAACAGTTTAGAGATTTGAGTCTCGTCTATGAGTTGACACCTCAGAGTGTACAGTTGGGGATGCTAAAGATTAATAATGATTTCTTGAATAGTATCCGAGAAGCCCAACAAGTGGATGTCAAGCTTGTTGATTTGATGGTTGCTTGTAATGAAACTGAGAATAGTGACTTTAAAGTCGATGACCTGGGTGTGCTAAGATTCAGAGGGAGGATTTGTATCCCTGATAACGATGATTTCAAAATGTTAATTCTAGAGGAAAGTCACCGAAGTAGTTTAAGTATTCATCTGGGAGCTACTAAGATGTATCATGACTTGAAGAAATTGTTTTGGTGGTCGGGATTGAAACGAGATGTTGCTCGGTTTGTGTATGCATGTTTGACTTGTCAGAAGTCGAAGGTTGAGCATCAGAAGCTTGCAGGGCTGTTGACGCCGTTGGATGTACCTGAGTGGAAGTGGGACAACATTTCCATGGATTTTGTAACAAGTTTGCCGAATACTCCAAGAGGGCATGATGCTATATGGGTTGTGGTCGATAGGTTGACAAAGTCGGCGCACTTTATTCCGATAAATATTACCTTTCCCGTAGCTCAGTTGGCGGAAATCTACATCCGTGACATTGTGAAGTTGCATGGTGTTTCGTCAAGTATTGTGTCGGATAGAGACCCGAGGTTCACCTCTAGATTCTGGAAGAGTTTGCAAGATGCATTGGGTTCGAAGTTGAGGTTGAGTTCAGCTTATCATCCACAAACAGATGGTCAGACAGAGAGAACGATCCAGTCTTTGGAAGATTTACTGAGAGTGTGTGTGCTTGAACAAGGTGGAGCTTGGGATAGTCACCTGCCGTTGATAGAATTCACCTACAACAACAGTTACCATTCGAGTATGGGTATGGCACCGTTCGAAGCTTTGTATGGCCGGAGGTGCAGAACTCCTTTGTGTTGGTTTGAGTCGGGAGAAAGAGTGGTGTTGGGACCAGATTTGGTTCATCAGACTACAGAGAAGGTTAAGATGATCAGAGAACATATGAAAGCGTCGCAGGATCGACAGAAGAGTTACCATGACAAACGTAGAAAGGCCCTTGAGTTTCAGGAGGGTGATCATGTGTTCTTAAATTGTTGTAGTTGTTCTTCTTAATCCAGGTAAGGGTGAGGTTAACATTCGATTATAAAATATATGTATGATTCTGAAAATTGGATTGAATGGTTGTTGGGTTAGGTTTTTGAAAAGTATGTTGAATTGTTGAAAATATTGTTGAATTGTTGTTGATTCTATGTTTTTGTGTTGCTTTGAGTACTATGATGTATATAAGACCTGTAAACGTTTCTGTAAATCATTTTGGGTGATTGGGGGGTCAAAATTGGGTTTTTGGATGAAAAAGGGTTTTGAAAATCGTAGGTTAGAACTGTACAGATGAAGCGTCGCTTAAGCAAAGCTTCCCGTCGCTTAAGCGAGCATTCATGTAGTTGCCCAGAATTCTGAAAAGTCAGTTCGCTCAAGCGAGCGCCAAGCGAACAAAACCCAAACTTTCATCATTTGGTTCGCTCAAGCGAAGTTTCCTTCGCTTAAGCGAGGAACCCAAATTCTGCCCAGAACCTGTAGCATGTGAGCGTCGCTCAAGCGAACGCCAAGCGAGCCTCAAGCGAAGAACATTCCAACTTACGTCAATTTAGTTCGCTCAAGCGAACTGTGTTTCGCTTAAGCGAAGTTGGTCCTGAACGACCATTTTGTGGATTTTTGTTAGGTGCTTTAGGACTTAAATCTGAGCTTCCTAAATTGTTTAATGGATTTATTTAATACTGTTTATGAGGTGAAAAATTATAAAAAGATGAAGACTCATGTGGAATGATGCATATTAAATTTATTTACAAATATGTACGCCATGTCGTGGGGTTGTGTTGAGTCTGATGTCCAGTTGGGGAGTGTGTCATAACTATTTAGGCACAGATGTTGATGTTGTATGTAGATATACACAAGTGGAGTCCATTTCATAATGCATAAAAAGCGGTGAGGGCTCTGCCCTGGAACGCCTTGTCGTTCAAAGCGGGAGGACTTACGTCCTGGAACACTTTGATGTTCAAAAGCGGTGAGGACTTAGGTCCTGATGAATGCTTTAACTGTAACGCCCACTTTCGTTTTATTAATTATTTAAATCGAGTTTAGGTGATTATATTATATTTATATAATATATGTGTGATTTTGGTATGTTTTGATAATTTAGTTGATTTATGAGATAAGATATGATTTATGTGGATTTGATAAGGTTAAGAGACTTATTTTATTGTTAAATAAAATAAGATTCGAAAAGAAAAGAAAATATTTAGTTGTGGGTTAGTTTTGGATTTTAGAGAGTTATGTGGGAGAAAGAGTAAATAAGATAAGATTTGTTGGCAGTATAAATAAGGAAAATTAGGTTAGAAGTCAGTAACGCTTTCAGACCTTTTGGGAAAAGAGAGAACCGCACGCGTGGAAGAGAAGAGAAGGAGAGAGCTGCGATTTTCTGCTTCTATCCAGGTAAGGGTGAGACTATTAACTAGTAATGTTAACTGGTATGAATTCTGATGATAGTTAGCAAAGATTAGGGTTGTTTGGAGAAAGTGAAAATTAGGTCAAATCCTAGAATTGGCAAATTGAACGGTTAGAAATGGTTTAATTGACGTGGAAAGTGTTCCTAGACCTTAGGTTATGTTTAGGATGAATTCTGGAATCAGTAGGAGGCCTAGAACCATGTGAATCGTAGGATTTTTGTGAAAATAGCAAGTCTGGCCGCGGTGACATTCATCGCTCGCCACGGCGAGCAGTGATCCTCGCCTCGCGCGTGATGATCTTCATCGCTCGCCACGGCGAGCATTTATCCCCACCTCGCAAGTTGCTCTGGCAGCTCGCCACAACGAGCTAGCTTACTCGCCATAGCGAGTTAGGTCTGTTGGCACGTACGTTGTGCAGTTTTGACCCTTAGTTGATCCCTGAAGCCTTGTATGCCTGAACTCACTTAGTGAAGTGTAGAATTGGAGTTAGGACTTGATTGAACCCAGAACAGTAAGGAAGAGGATTCCACCTACTCGCCATGGCGAGCTGATGCTCTCGCCTCGCGAGCACTACCAGAATGGAGAGTTTGAGGGTTTAAGACCTGTGCCGTGAACTTGTTGAAGAGTGGACCCCTAAGGATTAGTGAGACCTACTGGAGATGATTAATGCAGTCTGTAAGCTAGTTAGGACATGATTATGTTAATTGGGTATGAAGTAAATTGTTATGCCTTAAGAAAATATGAATGAATGTTGTGCCATTGATTGCAATTGGTGTTATTCTGTTTCCTTCGATGATTGACTGTGCTGCTACTGTTATTTAACTGTGATGCATGATGTCTATGTATATGATGAATAAGATATTGTATAGCTCCAAATTCTTGGATGCATATTGATAAAGTGATTAAGATATGTTGTTGATTTGATTTGAGTCCATGCATTAGCATACATTGAGCTTAGTCCTCACCATGATAGGAGCTTTGTCCTCCGCACGTTTATTAGGAGCTTTGTCCTCCGCACGTTTTAAAAGTATATTAATACTTATGATGAAGTTTGGTACCACATGCATATAAGGAGTCTAAGGGCATTGTCGCATTGTCATATCTATGATGTCGTGTTGTTGATAAAGATTGAATACATGATTACGTGATAAGTGTTTATTATCTATGCTAGTCGCTTAAAGATGCTATGATGTTAATTATGATTTGAATTATATTGATTAATATTACTTAGTTATGAAATCTCACCCCTTCTGCTGGAATTGCCGCCTTGTGGGCAAGTGCAGGTGATCGTGCTTAGTGTGCAGTTGCTTCGTGAGTGGCCTTGCCTCACTGTGTCGTCTAGGTCGCTCTGATACGTAACGGGATGGGGTCATCAAATATGCATGCTTCATTCTTTTACGTGATTATTTATGTTATGTTGCAAAAATGAAACCAACTTTTGAGATAATTTTTATGGGGCCTGCGTGCCAAATGTTTCATGAATTTTAAGTATGATTTCCGCTGCAAAGTTTGAAGTTATTTGGTTAAATTATTATTTATCTATTATCGGATTAAGTTATATGTGATATCCCGTTGTTATGTTTGCATACTCTGATAAATGTTTTTATGAAATTTTTATGTCGGGAAAACGGGGTGTTACATTAACCATTCAATTTCCGGTGAGGGCTTCTGCCCTGTATATTGGTACCACATGCATGTGCATTGTTGCATTGTCGTAGTTGTTGTATTGGGTGAGTCGTCATTGTTGTTGACGTGTCTTTGATATTGAGTTGGTGTCGGTGTGTATTCATCATGAAATGAAATTGATGCAAATTAATTATAATAAAGGAATGGTTGATAATCAAGGATAATGCTATATTCATACATATGGTTTGATTGATGTTGTTGAGGTGCATTGTTGTTGTTTCTTTTCAATTGATGAATTATTTATATATATTATTTTGATTGTGAATCTCACCCCTTCTGCTTGAAAATGTTGCCCTTCGTACGGGTAACTTGCAGGTGATCCTGAGTAGTAGGTGGTGGCTCAATGTCTAGGGCTCTGTTGCGTATGGGATGGGGTTGTTTTATTATTTCATTGCTATGTAACGAATAATGAGACATGATGATGTAGACTTTGTTGAATCATTTTGATGAGGCCTTTGTGCCAAGATTTTATTTGAGGATTAATTATGATTGAATGAATATTCCGCTGCAAATTTTTATAGTTGGTTGTTGAAGTTTAATAGTTTATTTCTATTAAAGAATTTTATATAAGCAGTGTAATACTCCGTTTGTGGTTTAACTCTGATTTCCTTTATTTAAATTACGTATTTTTGGGAACGGGGTTTGACGACTGCTCCAATTTTGATTTTACCGAAGCCGGATGAACCTTTTGTTGTGTATTGTGATGCGTCCAAGTTGGGCTTAGGAGGTGTTCTTATGCAAGACAGGAAAGTAGTAGCTTATGCCTCGAGATAGTTGAGAATTCATGAACGGAATTATCCTACGCATGATTTAGAGTTGGCGGCTGTGGTCTTTGTGTTGAAGATTTGGAGGCATTATTTGTACGGTTCTAAATTTGAGGTGTTTAGTGATCACAAGAGTTTGAAATATTTATTTGATCAAAAGGAATTGAACATGAGGCAGAGAAGGTGGCTTGAGTTGTTGAAAGATTATGATTTTAGTCTGAATTACCACCCCGGTAAAGCTAATGTAGTTGCAGATGCTTTAAGCAGGAAGACGTTGCACATGTCCGCTATGATGGTAAAGGAGTTTGAGTTGCTTGAACAATTTAGAGATTTGAGCCTAGTTTGTGAGTTGTCACCTTAGAGTGTGCAGTTGGGCATGTTGAAGATCAATAGTGATTTCTTGAACAGTATCATGGAAGCGCAGAAGATTGATGTCAAGTTTGTTGATTTAATGGTTGCTAGTAATCAAATAGTAGATGGTGACTTTAAGGTTGATGACCAAGGTGTATTGAGATTCAGAGGAAGAATTTCTATTCCTGATAATGATGAGTTGAAAAAATTGATTTTAGAAGAAATTCTTAGAAGTAGCTTAAGTATTCCTCCAGGAGCTATAAAGATGTATCATGACTTGAAGAAATTGTCAGAAATCTAAAGTTCAACATCAGAAGCCTGCAGGGTTGTTGACACCGTTAGATGTGCCGGAATGGAAATGGGATAGCATCTCCATGGATTTTGTGACTAGTTTACCGAATACTCCGAGAGGGCATGATGCTATATGGGTTGTTGTTGACAGATTGACGAAGTCGACACATTTCATTCCGATTAATATCACCTTTCCTGTAGCTCAGTTGGCAGAGATTTATATTCGGGATATTGTGAAATTGCATGGAGTTCCATCGAGCATTGTGTCGGATAGAGATCTGAGGTTCACTTCAAGGTTTTGGAAGAGTTTGCAAGAGGCCTTGGGTTCAAAGTTGAGGTTGAGTTCGGCTTATCATCCGCAAACAGATGGTCAGTCGGAGAGAATGATTCAATCATTCGAGGATTTGCTGAGAGTGTGTGTACTTGAGCAAGGTGGAGCTTGGGATAGTCATCTACCATTGATAGAGTTCACGTACAACAATAGTTACCATTCGAGTATTGGTATGGCACCGTTCGAAGCCTTGTATGGTCGGAGGTGCAGAACTCCTTTGTGTTGGTTTGAGTCGGGAGAAAGTGTAGTGTTGAGACCAGAATTAGTTCATCAGACTACGGAGAAGGTCAAGTTGATAAGGGAAAAGATGAAAGCGTCGCAGAGTCGACAGAAGAGTTACCATGACAAGCGTAGAAAGGACCTTGAGTTCCAAGAGGGAAACCATGTGTTCCTGAGAGTCACTCCTATGACCGGTGTAGGTCGTGCGTTGAAATCTAAGAAGTTAACTCCGAAGTTTATTGGTCCTTACCAGATATCTGAGAGGGTTGGAACGGTGGCATATCGAGTGGGTTTGCCACCACATCTTTCGAATTTGCATGATGTGTTTCATGTGTTGCAGCTTCGAAAGTATGTAGCGGATCCTTCGCATGTGATTCCGAGATATGATGTGCAGGTTAGAGACAACCTTACGGTGGAGACTTTACCGTTGAGAATCGAAGATCGTAAGGTGAAGAAGTTGAGAGGCAAGGAGATACCTCTAGTGAAGGTTGTTTGGGGTGGAGTAACTGGTGAAAGTTTGACTTGGGAGCTGGAGAGTAAGATGCAAGAGTCTTATCCGGAGTTGTTTACTTGAGGTAATATTTCGAGGACGAAATTCTTTAAGTTGGGGAGAGTTGTAACGCCCTAGTTATTATTTAATTATTTTTGGTTGATTTTAAGTCTTTTATATGATTTTAAATGATTTATGTGATTATTTGGAGTATTGTTATTTTATTATATAATTGTTTTTATTATTTAATAGAAATAGGTGAGAATTAATATTTATTTGAAGTTTTGGGGGTTACATTTTAATTAATAGGATTTAGTAGGAGTTAAGTGAAATAAAAAGGGAGTTAAGAAATAATAGGGAGAGTTAGGAAAGAAAGTCAGAAACATTTTTCACGTAAAAGAAAAACAAGAGTTTTGGGAGAAAGGGAGAGAAACCAAGAACAAGGGAGAAGAGCCAATAGGAGAACCTGATTCTGTAGAGCTTTGTTCATCTAAATTCAGGTAAGGGTGAGGCTAACTTTCAATTGATGATATGTATATAATTGCTGAAATTGAATTGAAAACTTGTGTTCTTGAGTTAGGGTTAGAAAGTTATGATAGGTTGCTAAATGTTGTAAATTATGTTGATAATGCATGTTTCTGAGTTGCTTTGGATGCGGTGTTGCATATAGAACCTGTAAACATTTTTGTAATTCATTTTGGGTGATCAGGGGATCAAAATTGGGTTTTTGGATGAAAAAGGGTTAGCAAATTCGTGAGTTTTTGCACTGCCCAGATGATGCTTCGCTTAAGCGAGATGATCTTCCCTTAAGCAAGCGACCCAGAAGCTGCCCAGAACTGTAACGAGACCGCACACTCAAGCGAGCCACAAGCGAGCTCGTAAGCGAGCAACTTCCAGACCTACGGCTTTGTGTTCGCTTAAGCGAACAGGCCTTCGCTTAAGCGAGATGGGTCCTGTTCGACCATTTTCTGAATTTTGTTTCGTGCATTAGGACATTAATCTGAGCATCCTAAAATGTTTTCTTGATTTATTTAACCTTGTTTATGTAGTGAATATTATAAATGAAAGTAAAACTATGTGAATGTATGTGTATATATATATATATATAATTATATATGCTATATCGTTGGTTTCTATTGTTTGATGCCGTTGTGTCGTTGTTGTCTAAGTTGTGTAGTGTGTCATAAATGATTTAGGCATAATTGTTGTTGTCGTAGTCGTTGATAAGTTGTATGTTGATATACGCAAATTGAGTCCATTTTCATACTCATGAACTGTTGAGGGCTCATGCCCTGGAATGTTAATCATTCCACCGTTGAGGGCTTATGCCCTGGAATGCTAGTTCATTCAATTGTTGAGGGCTCATGCCTTGGAATGCTTTAACCATTCAAACTATTGAGGGCTCATTCCCTGGAATGTCTTGTCATTCAAACACGTAAAATGGTACCACATGCATATTGCATTAGTAGTTGTCGTTGGTGCATTGTCGTAGTCATCGTTGTTGGTCGAGTCATTGGTATTGTTGTTGTCGTTGATGATGCTGTTGCCAATTAAATATGAATTGATGTAGTTGTGGTTGACAATGTTGCTGTCATGTTTATATGAACTTAATGATGTCTGTTGTTACGAATGTTGTTGTATTAATTCGGTTGATGAATTATATATATATATTATTGTTGTTTGTGAATCTCACCCCTTCTGCGTGAAAATGTTGCCCTTCGTATGGGTAACGTGTAGGTGATCTAGAATAGTAGAAGTGGTGGCTCATGTGTCTTAGGGCTCTGATACGTAACGGGATGAGATTTAGTTGTTGTATTTTCATTCCTTTATGTATCAAACTTTGAAGCATGTTGTTGGAGTTTCATTTTGAAAATAAATGTTGCACATTTCTTATGTTGGGCCTTTGTGCCAGATTTATATGATGTGGTTGTAATGTTTAAAAGATTTTTCCGCTGTAATATTATGTTGTTGAATAAATAGTATTTTTAATCTATTTATGAAATTTTTGAAAAAGCAGTGTAATGCTCCGTTTGTTGATTTACTCTGATTTTATATTAATATTACGTTGTTGGGAAAACGGGGTGTTACAACTTCCAGTTTGTGGAAGGAACCTGTATAAATTGCTTTGTGTCTTTCTTCTCTCTTTCTCTTTGTTCTTATCCGCTGCATTTCTAGTTTTGAACATCACTTCAGAAGCTGTGCTTCTGGTCTGTGTTCTAACTTTAGAGAAAACGAAGAAAAAGCTAACACAATTCAACCCCCCCTTCTTGTGTTTTTCTCCCCTTCAATTGGTATCTAGAGCCTTGGTTCTGTTGATAACACCTAATAGTGTAACAGTCCAAGATCTGAGAAAAACATGTCTGCTGAATCATTTGTTTCTGGTTCTGCTGGTTCTGGAAGTAATCATAATGTTGTGCCCTATGATTACAATGAAAAGAAAACTGACTCAGGGAAAGTTCCAAAGTTCAACGGAGATCCTGAAAAGTTTTCTTGTTGGAAAACCAACTTCTACAGTTATATCATGGGCTTCGATTAAGAACTATGGGATATTCTGGAAAATGGAGTTGGTGACTTAGTACTTGATGAAGAAGGAGTTGTTGTTGATAGAAAGATACATACTCCTGCTCAGAAGAAGATGTACAAGAAACATCATAAAATCAGAGGTTCTCTTGTTTCTGCGATACCACGTGCAGAGTACATGAAGATGAGTGATAAATCTACTACAAAGGCTATGTTTGCATCTTTATGTGCTAACTATGAAGGAAGCAAGAAAGTTAGAGAAGCCAAAGCACTGATGCTTGTTCATCAGTATGAGTTGTTCAAGATGAAGGACGATGAAAGTATTGAGGAGATGTACTCAAGATTTCAAACCCTAGTCTTTGGACTTCAAATACTGAAGAAAAGCTATGTTGCTTCTGATCATGTAAGCAAGATACTCAGAATTCTGCCTGCTAGATGGAGACCAAAGGTGACTGCCATTGAGGAAGCTAAAGATTTAAACACTTTAAGTGTTGAAGATCTTGTTAGTTCTCTCAAAGTTCATGAGTTAAGTCTTAATGAACATGAGTCTACTAAGAAGAGTAAATCAATAGCTCTTCCATCCAAAGGCAAGTCATCGAAAGGTCTTAAAGTGGTTGAGTCTAAAGAAGAAGATTAATCTAATGGAGATTCTGATGAAGAAGCCGCTGAGATGATGGCTATGCTCTCTAACAGACTTTAGCATCTAGCCAAGAAGAACAAGAAGTTTCTGGCCAGAAGGGGTAGCTTCAGAAGCTCAAAGAAAGAAGATCAAAAGGGTTGCTTCAACTGCAAGAAGCCTGGACATTTCATTGATGATTGCCCTGATCTTTAGAAGGAAAAATCAAAGGACAAGTCAAAGAAGTCTACGTTCAAGTCAAGCAAGTTCAAGAAACAGATCAAGCAGAGTCTGATGGCCACATGGGATGATTTAGAAAGTGAATCTGAATCTGACGAGGAAGCTGATGAAGGTGCAAAAATAGCTGTTGGGTTAGTAGCTACAACAACTTTAGAAGCTGAATCAGAATCAGACTCAGAAGAGGAAAACGAGGTATATCCTAAAATTCCCAAAGAAGAATTGATTGAGTCTCTTAAAGAACTCCTTACGCATTTTGAAGTAAGAACCAATGAGTTGAAAGGTTTGAAAGAAAAATATGTTGATTTAATGAAACAACAAGAATCAACTCTATTGGATCTAAAGGCTTCTGAAGAAGGACTTAGAGGCTTTGACTTCATTTGTAAAACTTATGAAGACAAGCTCAGGTTCTTATGTCAGAAGCTACAAGAGAAGTGTGATGGAAAGTCTTTAAGTAACCATGAAATTGCTCTTGAAGATTTCATTATGTCTGGTATTGACAGAAGGAGAGTTGCTTCTATGATTTATAGCATTTACAAGAACAATGGCAAAGGGATTGGATTTCCAGAAGCCAAGTCTAATGAAACCAATCTTAAAGCATATTGTGAATGAATTAAGGAAGGATTGAAAACCTTCTTTGTTCCTGAAGGTGTCAAAATGGAAAATGTTATTCGATTAGAACCTGAAGCTTCCAGTTCTAAGGCTAAGATTACTTCAAAGCCAAAGAACTTCAAGCCTAAGGTTATGATAAATTCTGAATCTAAGACCTCAAAGATTAAGATTCTGAAAAGATCAGAACCTGTTCCTTAGAGTCTGATGAAGTCAGAATCTAATGTCCTAAAGTCTAAGGTTCAGAAGGACAAAACAGTTGTTGCTTCTCAAGTATCAAAACCAAAAGGTGATAAACCTAAGGTAATGATTAATCAGAAGTGACCTAAACCACACCTCAAGGAACATGAAATGGTGAGTAAAACTTCCAGCACTAACCCCAAAGGACCCATAAAACAATGGGTACCTAAATCTGAAACTGTCAATGCTGCAGATATGCCTAAAAGCAAAGCCAAAGCAAAAATCATGGTACCTGGACAGCGGTTGCTCAAGGCACATGATTGGAGAGAAGTCAATGTTCCTATCCCTCACAATGAAAGAAGGAGGAAATGCAAAGTTTGGAGGCAACTAGTCTGGGAAGATTATTGGTACGGGGACTATTGGTAATTCTTCTATCTCAATCAATAATGTCTGGTTGGTAGATGGTCTTGAACATAACCTATTGAGTATCAGTCAATTTTGTGACAATGGTTATGACGTGATGTTCGAAAAGACCAACTGCACTGTAATCAACAAAAATGACAAGTCCATAGTGTTCAAAGAAAAGAGAATAGAAAATGTCTATAAAATCAATTTCTCTGAACTGGTTGATCAGAAGGTAATTTCCCTTCTATCAATGAATGATAAGAAATGGATATGGCACAGAAGGTTGGGACATGCTAATTGGAGGTTAATCTCTAAGCTTAGTAAGTTACAACTTGTCAAAGGCCTTCCTGACATTGATTATCATTCAGATGCACTTTGTGGTGCATGCCAGAAAGGAAAAATTGTGAAATCCTCTTTTAAAGCTAAAGACATTGTTTCTACCTCCAGACCTTTAGAATTACTCCATATTGATTTATTTGGACCAGTAAGCACTGCATCTTTATATGGGAGTAAATATGGATTAGTTATTGTTGATGATAACAGTAGATGGACTTGGGTAAAATTCCTGAGAAGTAAGGATCATTCATATGATGTATTAAGTAACTTCTGCACTCAAATACAATCTGAAAAAGAGACAAATTTTTTGAAAATCAGAAGTGATCATGGTGGTGAGTTTGAAAATGAGCCATTTGAAGCTTTTTGTGAAAAACATGGAATTATCCATGAATTCTCTTCTCCTAGAACTCCACAACAAAATGGGGTTGTAGAGAGAAAGAATAGAGCTTTACAAGAAATGGCCAGAACCATGATTCATGAAAACAATTTAACAAAACATTTTTGGGCAGAAGCAGTGAATATGGCATGTTACGTCCAGAATAGGATCTATATCAGACCTATCTTGGAGAAAACAACATATGAACTCTTTGAAGGAAGAAAACCCAATATCTCTTACTTTCATCAATTTGGATGTACATGTTACATTCTGAATAACAAGCTCTACCTAAAGAAATTTGATGCCAAGGCCCAAAGAGGAATCTTTTTAGGTTACTCTAAAAGGTCAAAGGCATACAGAGTGTATAATTCAGAAACACTGTGTTGAGAATCTATGCACGTAAAATTTGATGACAAAGAGCCTGAAAGTGAAACTCCAGAGCAAGATGAAAGCTGTATAGAGATACAGGTTCTTGAAGATACTCCAGAACCTGATCAGATAGTTGAATTTGAAGACAGTCCAGAAACTGAACCCACCTTTGAAGCACAAGATGAAGATGCTTCTGATGAAGCTCAAGATGGCTCTCAGCAAGCAGATCAATTCAAAAACACTTTTAAGTACAAGTCTTCACATCTTGAGGATCAAATCATTGAAAATAAAGAAAGTCCCAGAAGAACAAGATCATACTTCAGACAAGAAGATTCAATGATAGGACTGATATCAATGATTGAACCTACAACAGTTGATGAAGCACTTTCAGATGATGGATGGATCTTAGCTATGCAAGAAGAGTTGAATCAATTCCAAAGAAATGATGTAACGCCCTATTTCTATTAAAGCATTAAATCATGCGAATACAACAAATATTCAAGAAATAGTCGTCACACCTTCAATAATCACCAAATAATCATGCATGTATAAATTATCAAGTTTCAAAAACATAGCAGCGGAACATCGATAGTCATATGATTAACATCACCAAAATCTCATGATAATAATTACATGATCTCAATCTCAACATAACAAAGTCTCGACTCCAAAATTACATAATCAAAAATAGAATTCCAACATGCAAGCACTACCCTAGATCAGAGCCCTAATCTAGACACTTGCGCATAAAAAGGAGGAACTCCGCTCCTCGGCAACATCAAGTAAAACATCTAAGCATCCTGCACTCCATCTACCCGTCCATACGGAAAGGCAGGTGGTAAACCACTGAGGGTTAGCATTACATCATCATAATTCACAATAAAACAAGCAGGAGCATTCAGAATTAAAGATATAACCAAGAATGATAACAACATATCACATAGACACTCATAAGTATTCACAACATTATCAATCATTCGATATCACCAATGCAAGTTCACATCAAAAGGTGTATCATACACATATAGTCATTTAATTATGTCAAATATCGACAAGCAACTCAATCATCATGCACAAATCAATGCATTTCAATTCCCAACAATGTATGCAATGCTCTAGACTCATCTAGATGCATGTGGTACCAAATCACCTCAAGGTCGTCACCCCCGATGCAACTGCCATCGTCATGTAAGGTTCACACCTGCCTTACATTGGACATAAGTCCGTCACCTCAACAATGAATGCATGAACATATGACTCGACTCAATGCATATGTTCATACAAAATTCTCCACACCATGCATATACAATTATGCAATCATCACCAAATCCATGCATATACAAGTATGCAATTATCACCAATGTCATTTAATCAAGTATGCACACATCAACAACTGCAAATGCAATCAACATACATATATTCATCATCATTGAACATGTATACAATCAACATTATCACCTTCTTCACATAGTTCACCATGAACAAGCAACACTTCATATAATTCAAGTAAAGAAGATAACATACGAGATCATGATATATCACATTATCATTATCCAACTTCATTCACAAGTATACAATTAACCATAGGAATCCATATCTAAAAAGGTTCACCATCAAATAAACTTCAAGGTAAAAATACATAAGTTCGTCTCATATTTCACAACTTTGAAAAATATTTGAAGTTAAGAACCAAAACCAAATAACAAGCTCAATTTCCTATGCCATGTATTCTCATAATTCACATATGTGTACAGTAGAGGTTACATAAGCATTTCATCGACCACAGTTGAAGAATTTATAAAGATCATGAAATTCGGCACACTTAGTCATTTGCAAAACCAAAACATTTTTTAGAAGAAAATCAATTTTGATTTAACAAGATATAAGTTAAATACTCATAAAACATCTCAATTAAACCTCTAATACTTAAGTTTTGAAGTTTGGAAACCAACCATAGGTTTAGGACTAATTTGGAATAAGTTATGCTAAGTTTTCTTAAAGTTTCCTCAAGACCCACTCTGAGTATTTTAATCATAACATAAAATCCACAAAACATTTTCATGTCAATCCAAAGCCATTGGAAATCTAACTCAATTATCTACAACTTTCATGTTTACACCAAAAGCCAATTAAAAACAGAAATGTGAGAAAAAGACACAAGAACGCATAACAGGGGAAGCTGTCCAGGAGCTGTACGCTTCTGAACAGGCTCGCTTCTGATCAGGAGCTTCTGAACAGTGCTTCTGATCCGGAGCTTCTGAACAGTGCTTCTGATTCGGAACATCTGAATAGTGCTTCTGATCAGTAGCTTCTGAATAGTGCTTTTGATCCGGAACTTCTGAACAGTGCTTCTGATCCGGAACATCTGAATAGTGCTTCTGATCAGTAGCTTCTGAATAGTGCTTCTGATCCGGAGCTTCTGAACAGTGCTTCTGATCCGGAGCATCTGAATAGTGCTTCTGATCAGTAGCTTCTGGACAGAAATTCAAATCTTCATGTTCAACCCATTTTCACCCAAAAATCCCGATTTTGATTGCCCCAAGTCCCAAAACGTGTTCCAGAAATTGTTTATACGGAGCATCTGAATAGTGCTTCTACGCTTTATTTTTATGCTATTTTTGAAAGAAAATTGTTTTTAAGAATGGGGGAAAGAAAATGGTTTGGATTTTATTTTATTGGACTTGGAGAGATTTTGGTCTCTTGCCTACATACCCTTTTAAGGGATCAAAATTCCATGTAGTTCTCTTCCAAAAGATTTTGTGGGTTGGTTCAATTTTAGTTTTGAAAATAGTTTTGAAGAAAGGATGAGAGGCCTTAAAGGCATGAGATTTGAAAAAAAGGAGTGAGGTTGATCACTTTTATTGAAGAAAAGGTTAAGGTTGAAATTTAGAATTTGTTTGTATTTTGATTAAGAAAATAAAGGGAAAATTGTGGAGTTTTGACTCCAACATTATTGTGAAAAAATTTGAGTGAAGAGTTAGTTCGCTTTGAAAAATGCATATTTTCTAAGTGTCGCGTTTCCTAAACATACATCTAGCGGTAAACATACAACGTGTGTGCGTGTCGGTGCTTGTGTCGGTGTACATCATCATAGTGTCCATTGTCCTTTACATCGGGTCCTAATTTACATTCTATGGTCTTGCATGAAAATTTAAAAGAAAACTAAAACTAACCAAAAAATATTACATGAATTAGTAGAAAATTGCATAAGATGGCTAAAAGAAAGAAAAAGATGAAAATGATGCAATGCTTGCAATATGAATAAGGCATGAAGTGAAATGGTTAGTGATGAATAGAGAAGTGATAGTATGAGTAGCAATGCATGGTAGATGAAATGATCATAACAAAGAGTATTAAGCAAATTGCAAGAGGAACAAGTGCCAAAAATAGTGCAAATGATACAAAACAAAAGCCTAAAAATTAAACCAAATCCCATGACCTACAATCCTCACCAAACAGCACTTTCAAGGGAAATATTTCAAGAATTATGAGGAAATTACAAGCCATGCATTCATATTTAGCACACACACATTTTATGCATATTTCACACCTTATTTCCAAACAAAAGTTCACATTACTTGCAAAACAAGAAACTAACTATTGAATTTGTAAAACAAGAAATTACTTCTAAATTTGCAAGAAATTGGAAACTTAATGGTTAAGCTTGTAAGACAAGTAACTACCACTAAATTTGCAAAGATTTGGAAATTAACAACTAAATTTGCAAAAAACACAAGGAATTAACACTAAGTTTGCAAAAAAGAATTTGGAAATAATCAATTAAGCTTGTGAAAAGCAAGAACCAGCAATGAACTCAGAACCAAACACATCACAAAATCAGGTATCAAATATCAACATCATGTGGCAAAAATGGGACTAAAATTATGCACGAAATCCCACCAAGAACACAAAAACATGCAAATCCAATAAATAAATTAGCGCACATGCTTTTTATTCGCTTTAAATTGTGAAAATACCCCAAAACGATTGAAAATATATCAAGAAACATGTGTTAATTTTTCAGGATTTTTGCAAGAAAATTAACACGCACAGGAGTTCAGGTAGCAAAAATGCAGGTGCAATTAGCAAGCAATTCCAAGAAACTGAAAAAAACAAGAAAGACCTATGCTACCCAGCCCAAACCCACGGTTTCTGATGGATCCGGATCTCCATAACGCTTCAGAAGCGTTGGATTGATCCAGATCCATCTGGATCTAGATCAAACGGCTGAGAACAAGAGAGAGTGGACCGGGTTTGGATCAACCCGGTTCACGTGCTTATATAAAAGGGTTTACAACCCGGTTCTCTCATTTTCTTGAAACGTTTCTCTTTCTTCCTCTCTTCTTCTCCGCCGTTCTCTCTTCACAAACCCTAAACCCTAGTTTTGTTCAAACCGGCCCAGAATCACATGAATCACGGTTCAATCGCTTCCTTTCGTTGTTCTAAACAAGGATCTATCGTTGGAAATCACATGCACCAGCTAAATCCACGCGGATCTTGACTTCTGTTCATGGTTTTCAAACGGTTTTGGCTCGGCTTTCTTTGATTCAAATCTTTTTTGACGAACTCTTTATGAATTCATACGGTTTACAACCGTTTTTACACGTTGTAAACCGTAGAATCTTTATACGGTTTTGGAAAATTCTAGGATTTCAAAATTTTGAACCAAACTTGTTTGAACCTTCGCGGATCCGCATGGATTCAGGCTTGTTAATTGTTCTTGAGTGTAAAGAGGTAAGTTTTTTGATTATCACCTGGTTTTACCCGGAGATTTGATTTGAATCTTCTGAAATCTTTGATTTGGTTCTGTTTTTCACTGATTCTTCTTGAAATCCGGAAATAAACCAGTGAATCTTTCGTTATTCTTCTTCTCTGGTTCAAAACCGTGAAATTCTTTCCCTCTTCTTCTCAAAACCTTGCTTCTGTGATCGTACTGAGTTTGTTGCCATTGGTGACGAACTTGGTGCTCGAATTGCAGAAGAAATGATTCGATGATGAAGATTCAGCAATGAATCTCTGAGAATTGCTACGAATTTCGCTGAATTTGGATCGGATTTAGTTCTGAAGAAGCTAGGGTTTGTTCTTCATGTTCATGAATTTTCTGAGTTTCTTGTGGATTTGATTCTAACTGCCAAGAGAGAGAATGAGAATTCTGTTAGTGTGATGTGGCTTGTAATCTGTGGGTCTTTCTGACACGCGTGGCCTTATATAGGCTGACAAGTGGCTGCTGGACCAATGAGGCTGTGACATGTGGACCTTGAACACCTGCGTGGCAATCTGAACTAATTCTGACTCAAGGACCAAAATGCAATTTTAAAAACTTTGAGGACTGACATGTAATTAAAACTTGGACTAGAATGCAAAAAATAACAAGTATTTGGACTGTTTTCATTAAAGGATTGAACTGTTTTGCAATAAAATATGACATTTGGACTAAATTGCAATTAAAACAAGAATTTGGACTAAACTGCAAAAAGTTAAAATAAAAAATTGGTAAAAAAAAAATGTAAATTTGAAAACAACGTAAAGTGGGACAATTAAAACGGACAAAACGGACTAAAACGAACAAATTACCAAAATGAGGTATTTTAAAATACCTCTCTGCCCAAAAATCAAATAATATGAAAAGACTAAAATGCCCCTGGGGACCAAAATGACTCAGACTGACTCAGATGCAGTGCTGAAATGATTTTTTAGCAAAAATTTGATTAATGATTCATGCAGACAAGTTGAAAAGACTCAGGGACAAATTGTAGGGACTAAAATGGGTTCCTTTGTAGGAAATGACCAAAATACCCTCTTGTATGATTTTATGCAAAAAATTGGAATAAAATGTAGGAAAACATGCAATGGTCCTAGAGACCCTTTTAAATGGCTTATAATGCAAGAAAACATTTTGAGTGGCCTTGATTGTAATAAAATTGGAGATAATAACAGTAAAATGTGCGTTTGTGGCACAGTAAAAGTTGTAAAATAGACACAGTGAATTTGAAATGATTAGAAACAAAAAGGAGTTTGAACAAGTATTTTTAGGTCCAAAATGAGGGTATGACAGCTTCCCCTATTTAAGTTTCTTCGTCTGGAGAGTCAAGAGACGGAGTCTTTGGCTTGACGTGACGAAGATACTTAAATATCGACATTAGCACTGATTTTGGGCGTAAAAATACGTTTGTAAATGTCATGTATGCCATGCAACATTTGGTTATAAATGTAAGACAGACTGAGAATTGAATTTAATAAGATATGTCGTATCCATTGCGGGACCGGTAGACATTAACAGAATAGTAAAATAGAGTATGTCGTATCCATTGCGGGATTGGTAGACATTAACGGAATAGCAAAACAGAGTATGTCGTATCCATTGCGGGATTGGTAGACATTAACAAGATGGTGAATAACAAGACTCACTGGGGAGACTAAGTAGCAAATTGACAGGTGCAAGTTGTTCTTTTGGCTCGAACTGGGAACTTGACCGGGAATACTGACAAGTAAAAGGGCGCAAGCTGCTCTTTGCATTTGAGCTGGTCACTTGGCTGAAAGAAAAGTAGGGAGCACAAGCTGTTCTTGTATTTGAACTGGTTACGTGGCTGATGGTAGAAACAAAACACAGGTACAAGCTGTTCTTGGATTTGAACTAGCGGCTTGATTGATGACAAGAGTGAAAACAAATTGACAGGTACAAGCTGTTCTTGGATGCGAACTAGCCACTTGACCGATAACAAGAATAAATAGACAGGCACAAGCTGTTCTTGGGTACGAACTAGCCACTTGACCGAAAGCAAGGATGGATTGATAGGCACAAAATGTTCTTGGATGCGAACTAGCCACTTGGCCGCTAACAGAAACAAATTGTATCGTAGAAACAAATTGAAATTGACTTGACATGACTGCAGGAGCTTGAATTTGAAAAGGATAGCTAAAGTTTGAAGCTGACAAGATTGTTGGATTTTGAAATTGACATGACAGTTATGAATTTGGAATTGACATGATTGATTTTGACAGAGATTAACATAGGAATTGAGAATGCAAATGTGCATGAATAGCATAACAATTTTATCAGATGTATGAGCACATAAGATGCATGATCATGTATGTATGAATGCTTCGAAATGCATGATGATTGGCAATTTGCAGACATAATTTCGCAGAGACAGACAAAACATTGGAATATTTGGCACGTAATGGCTCGTGTTCTGACATATACTTGTAAAAGTTCCTCTTCTGGGGGATGCCGTCGTTTGAAGACACATCAAGACCATTGTTGAGGACAGGGAGTCAAATCCCGTTCATAGACTTGCAGAAAGTAAGACCTTTTGATGGTACTGCTATTGCTGGACGCTCTACTGTCGAACGCACTTTGGATATCGCATCTGTGGCCAATGCTTTTTGCATGTTTGCTTTTGTTTTTTTTTTTATCCCATTTTTGCCTGGATCGCCCTTTCGGGTTTTCAATCCACCGGGTAACAAATTCTTTTCACATGCCCCTGTTTTTGCCTGAATTGCCTTTGAAGGTTGTCAATCCATCGGGGTGCTCATTTTTGCCTAAGCCGCCCTTTCGGGTTTTCGACTTAGCGAGCATATTCACTTTTTCATGCTTTTCATTCTGTTTTTTCATTCTTGCCATTGACCACAGACCGTTACTGGGGAGAGGGCCTGCTGGTAACTTGTATTGGAACTGATATCAATGTATATTTGTTCATGCATGTTTCATTTGAATATACCTAGCTGCTTAGGCTTGCTTTCAAAATACACATAAAAGGTTTTCAGTTTTCAGAATGTTTATTCCAGACACACATCATTATTAACATAGAAAAAACTTTTTGTATAAAGCTTTGAAGATAGAATGAAAAAAAATAGAGTGCCAAACAAAAGCATAGGTTCAAATCGATGTATAAGGGTGGTAATCAGCCAAAGGCATGACTCCACGGATTTACAAAGCTTGGAAAATGGTAATTTTATTGGTTGGTGGTACATTGAACACAGTGACCATCACAGTCCCTAGAACTCTTGATTCCACAAGCGTCGGAACCTCGGATGAGAACAGCCAATTATCAGTTGCAGAGATCCCAAAGGGAATGGTAGTTTGCCAGATATAGTCAATTGTCTTTCATTTCAATCTCATTTTTGCATGAACCGCCCTTTCGGGTTTTCGGCTCATCGAGACGCTCATTTTTGCCTGAGTTACATGTAATCTCAGCGAGCTTTTATATTTTCATTTTCATCATTTTTTTTTATCCCTTATTTTGCCTGGATCGCCCTTTCGGGTTTTCGATCCACCGGGAAGCGCATTTTTGCCTAGGCCGCCCTTTCGGGTTTTCGACCTACCACGCTGTTCTTTTCATATCTAGACAAAATATTTCTTGACTATATCGGCATTCACAGGATTAGGAAGCTCTACACCATCCATGTGTGTAAGAATCAAGGCTCCGCCGGAGAAGGCCTTCTTGACAACATACGGTCCTTCGTAGTTAGGCGTCCACTTGCCCCTTGGGTCAGGTTGTTGACTTACTCTTCTTTTCAATACAATTTCACCCTCCTTGAAATCACGAGAACGGACTTTCATGTCAAAAGCAGTTTTCATTCTTGTTTGATACAGCCGTCCACGAGCCAAGGCATCTAGACGTCTTTCCTCAATCAAATTCAACTGATCATACCGATTTTGACACCATTCAGCCTCAGACAATTTGGCTTCCATAATCACGCGGAGAGATGGAATCTCCACTTCCAAGGGGAGAACTGCTTCCATGCCATAAACAAGGGAGAAAGGCGTTGCCCCGGTTGAACTGCGTACCGTAGTGCGATAGCCGTGTAAAGCGTAGGGCAACATCTCATGCCAGTCTTTGTATGTAGTTACCATCTTCTGCACAATCTTTTTGATGTTCTTATTGGCGGCCTCAACTGCACCATTCATCTGAGGTCTGTAAGGAGAAGAGTTGTGATGTTCAATCTTGAATTTCTCACACAAGGTTTGCACCATGTCATTGTTCAAATTGGTACCATTGTCAGTGATAATCTTGCTGGGAACACCATATCGACAGATGATGTTGTTCTTGATGAACTTAACCACCACTTGCTTGGTTACGTTGGCATAAGACGCGGCTTCGACCCACTTGGTGAAGTAATCGATTGCTACCAAAATGAAACGATGACCATTCGAAGCCTTTGGTTCAATTCTTCCAATCACGTCGATGCCCCACATAGAGAAAGGCCACGGAGAGGAAATGACATTGAGGGCATGCGGAGGCACATGAATCTTATCAGCATAGATTTGACATTTATGACACTTCCTGGCGTATTGGTAGCAATCGTCTTCCATAGACATCCAATAGTAGCCTGCTCTCAACAATTTTCTAGACATGGTGTGCCCCGAAGCATGGGTCCCGAAAGTGCCATCGTGCACGTCGTGCATCAGTTGCTCTGCTTCACGCTCATCAACACATCTCAACAATATCATATCAAAGTTTCTCTTGTACAGAACATCCCCATCCAACACGAACTTGCTAGCCAACCTGCGCAAGGTTTTCTTGTCCTTATTGGAAGTATTCGGCGGATACTCGCGGCTTTGCAAAAACTGCTTGATATCACAATACCAGGGTTTGTTGTCAATTATATCCGCATTTGTTTGAACGGTCACATTACTGATGACGAACACATGAGAAGGCCGGTCAAGGCGCTGCACTTTGATTACTGGCATGTGGTTCCAATGGTTCACTTGAAACATGGAGGATAAAGTGGCAAGAGTGTCGGCCATCTGATTTTCCTCACGGGGAATATGGTGTCATTCGACTTTCGTAAAGTACGCCAGCAAACGCCTCGCGTAGTCACGGTAAGGGATCAGATTGGCATGATGAGTCTCCCATTCTCCCTTTATTTGGTTAATCACAAGCGCAGAATCTCCATAGATGTCGAGGCGCTTGATTCTCATGTCAATTGCCTCCTCGATCCCCAAGATACATGCTTCATACTCAGCCATGTTGTTTGTGCATTCAAATACAATCCGGGCGGTAAAGGGAATGTGATGCCCCTGCGGAGACACGATCACTGCCCCAATTCCTTTGCCATACGCATTGACAGCGCCATCAAAGACCAATCCCCACTTGCTATCGGGGTTTGGACCCTCACCAATCAACGGTTCTTCACAGTCTCTTGACTTCAAATACATGACCTCTTCGTCGGGGAAATCGAACTTGATGGGCTGATAGTCATCCAGTGGTTGGTAAGCAAGGTGATCAGCTATAACACTTCCTCTAACGGCCTTCTGAGCTTTGAACACAATATCATATTCAGACAGCAGCATCTGCCAACGCGCAATCTTTCCAGTGACTGCAGGCTTCTCAAAGATGTATTTGATCGGATCCATCCTGGATATCAACCAAGTTGTGTGATTCATTAAGTAGTGGCGCAGGTGTAACACCCCGTTTTCCCAACATAAAAATTTCTTAAAAACAAACATCAGAGTATGCAACACAACAACGGGATATCACATAAAAACTTAACCTGAAACAGTTAAATAATAATTTAATCCAATAACTTCCAAACTCTGCAGCGGAAATCATACTTAAAATTCATAAAACGTTTGGCACGCAGGCCCCATAAAAATTATCTCAAAGTTAGTTTCATTATTGCAACATAACATAAAATAATCACGTAAAAGAATGAAGCATGCATATATAATGACCCCATCCCGTTACGTATCAGAGCGACCTAGACGACACAGTGAGGCAAGGCCACTCACGAAGCGACTGCAACACTAAGCACGGTCACCTGCACTTGCCCACAAGGCGGCAATTCCAGCAGAAGGGGTGAGATTTCATAACAAAATAATATTAATCAACATAATTTAGAATAACAATTAACATCAACACATCAATAGCATTCTTGCATAACAATTAGCACGTAATCACATAATCAACTTCATATCATCTTTAAGCAAGTAGCATAGATAGATAACACTTATCACGTAATCATAGATTCATTCTTTATCAACAACATGACATCATAAATATGACCATGCGACAATGCTCTTAGACTCCTTATATGCATGTGGTACCAAACTTCATCATAAGTATTAATATACTTTTAAAACGTGCGGAGGACAAAGCTCCTAATAAACGTGCGGAGGACAAAGCTCCTATCATGGTGAGGACTAAGCTCAATGTATGCTATGCATGGACTCAATTCAAAACAACATTTATCCTTAATCATCTTATCAACATGCATCCAAGAAATTGGAGCTAACAACAACTTATCATCATATTCATATATATATCATACGTTTTCAGTTTAATAACATCAACAGCATAATTCAAATAACAAGAGCAGAATGATATCATTATATCAATTACAATTCAAGGCAACATAAACTTTATCATTTTTGCATAAGGTATAATACTTTAATTCTTACTCAAAATTCAAACATAAACTACTCAGCTCTGTACACTTAATTCTCAGCAATACTAACAGGTCTCAGTAGCCCTAAGGGGGGGGGGGGGGGGGGTCCTCTTCTAATCCAACGTACGAAACAGGTCGCACAACTCACAAACACCCCATTCTGGTAGTGCTCGCGAGGCGGGGAAAAGCGCTCGCTATGGCGAGCTGCCAGAAGCAACTCGCGAGGCGAGAGAAAGCACTCGCTATGGCGAGCTACCAGAGGCAACTCGCGAGGCGAGGAAAAGTACTCGCCGTGGCGAGTGATGAAGCTCATCACTCGCGAGGCGAGGATCACTGCTCGCCGTGGCGAGCGATGAATCTCACCGCGGCCAGAACTGCTATTTTCTCAAACATCCTACGATTCACTTGGTTCTAAGCCTCTTACTGATTCCAGAATTCGTCCTAAACATAATCTAAGGTCTAGGAACACTTTCTACATAAATTAAACCTATTCCAACCGTTAATTCATCAATTTCTAAGGTTTTTGACCTAGTTTCCTCCTTCTCTTAATTTCAATCCTACTCCTTGTTAATTGATCATCAAAACTATGCTAATTAACATTATTTAATCATGAGTCTCACCCTTACCTGGATAGAAGCAAATCGCAGCACACCCTTCCTTCTTTCTCTTCACGCGTGCGGTTTCTTTCTTTTCCCAAAAGGTCTGAAAGCGTTACTGACTCTAACCTAATTTTCCTTATTTATACTGCCAGCAAATCTTATCTTATTTACTCTTTCTCCCACATAACTCTCTAAAATCCAAAACTAACCCGCAACTAAATATTTTATTTTCTTTTCAAATCTTATTTTATTTAACAATAAAATAAGTCTCTTAACCTTATCCTTAGCATTATATCTTACCACAAAATCATCCCAAGCATATCAAAACACATCAAAACATATCAAAACACTTATATATTATATAAATATAATATAATCACCTAAACTCGATTTTTAAATAAATAATAAAACGAACGTGGGCGTTACAGCAGGCGTTTGGCAGCCCAGGCCAAAGCACAACAAGTCTTTTCAAGCATTGTATACCGAGTCTCGCAGTCGGTGAATTTCTTGCTCAGATAGTAGATGGCATGCTCTTTCTTTCCAGTCTCGTCCTGTTGACCGAGCACACACCCCATGGATTCATCTAACACTGACAGATACATAATCAATGGCCTTCTTTCCACTGGCGGGACAAGGATAGGTGGCTCTAGCAAATAGTTCTTTATGTTGTCAAAAGCTTCTTGGCATTCATCGTTCCACACAATAGGTTGATTCTTCCTGAGTAGCTTGAAGATCGGCCCGCAGGTCGCAGTCATGTGGGATATGAATCGGGAGATATAGTTCAGACGCCCGAGGAACCCTCTAACTTGCTTCTCGGTTTGCGGGGCCGGCATTATCCTCGGTACCCAAGTTAAACAACTCAATCTCTCCTGGTGAGGCCGAATGGTTTTCTCTTCTTGTTCAAGTAATCGGGCAATCTCGTCCGGTATGTCATCACTATCTTCGTCTTCGGCTTCAAACACCGGGGATTCAACAGTTGGAAGAAACATAGGGTCACTGTGTTCAACGGGTTTATTTTGGTTCGATCTGCATGACATGATTGGATGATTTTTAGAAAACAATTTTCATGAAAACCTTTGAAATTAATAAGAAAATACAGATGTTTTGGTTTTTTCTGGCATTACCATTATTTCCAAGGGAAAAGCATTAAAGAAAGAAAAAGAGTCGTGAAAGAAACGACGTTTTTTTATTGATAATGGTGATGTCGGAACAAACATGCTCTTTACAAAAGTGTCACTTCCACCTCGGGCAGGGCGGAAGGATTGTTATTTTGAAAACAAAAGCCTAGACAACAAGACACATTACTTAGAATCATGCACAAATACAGGGAGATTGATAACGTTCCAGTTCTTTGCAATGCCTCCTGGTATCACAAATGTGGGCCTATACCCTTCTTCAGCAGCACCTTCAAGAATTGCGTTGGTAAATCCAGCACTATGAAACGTTCCAGTTGACACGCCTGATGTCGGAGAGAAACCGAGACCCTCTTTGTGCTTGTTGTCCTGCAGCTGTATCAACTGGCCCCAACCGGCGGCCTGACCCTCCTGAACGGCCTTCTGTGCGTCCTTCAAAGAAGCCATGGCAGCACTAGCCTTCTTGGGCTCCGTACCCTCGATAATCAAACCCTGGAATGCAGTTCCTTCGGCAGATTTAGCTTCGATGCAAGAGAAAGATGATAGCTGACTGACCAGATAAGCCTCTTCCCCATGCACTGTCACGAGTTTACCATTCCTTACAAACTTCAGCTTTTGATGGAGGGTAGAAGTGACGGCGCCAGCCTCATGTATCCACGGTCTTCCGAGGAGGCAACTGTAAGAGGCATCTATGTCCATAACCTGGAAGGTAATCATGAATGTTTCAGGGCCAATAGTCATGGGGAGATCTACTTCTCCAAGCACAGTTTTACGGGAACCATCGAAAGCCTTGACTAGAAAAGTACTTCTTCTCAAAGGAACCCCCTGACAACTTAACTGGTCCAAAGTCGACTTAGGCATCACATTCAGCGACGACCCAATATCTACCAACACGTTGGACAGCATATCTGCTTTGCAGTTCATGGAGATGTGCAGGGCCAAGTTGTGGTGCCTCCCTGCTTCTGGAAGTTCATCCTCACCAAACCAGAGGTTACTGCAAGCGGTGATGTTAGCCACTATCCCACCAAATTGATCTTCTGTGACTTCGTGGTCAACGTATGCTTGCTCCAACACTTTCAACAAGACGAACCTGTGAGCCTCCGAATTAAGGAGTAGAGACAAGATAGATATCTTCGAAGGGGTCTGTAACAGCTGGTCAACGATCTTATAATCACTCCTCTTGATTATCTTCAGAATCTCGTCCAGATTGGAATCTTCAATGGACTGGCCTGGACGGCTGGTATTTTCAACAACAGGAGGGATTGGCAATGGAGTAGTTTTATCAGCAGAAGCCATAGCTGGCACAACATCTTTCTTTTGAAACAAGGGGGCACGGACTTTACCGCTTCTCAAAGCCGTCACTTCAGCAAT
This sequence comes from Medicago lupulina, assembly GCA_958299785.1. Lineage (NCBI taxonomy): Eukaryota > Viridiplantae > Streptophyta > Magnoliopsida > Fabales > Fabaceae > Medicago > Medicago lupulina. Next base: position 41,755,401 of record OY283146.1, on the reverse strand, counting down.
ACTAACCACCGTGCTTGAGGACACCAAGGGTACTTCCTTCCCGTTCTCCACCATAGTTGCATTGTACTTATAAGGGATAGCTTTCGCGGAAACATACGGCACTGGACCAGGTAACCGTATAACCAACGGTTCAACATCCCCCATGGCGGGCGTGCTCTTGGCGGGAGTATCATGGAAGATCGGTACAATCATACAAACATCACTGGCAGTCAGGTAGTTGTCATTCATCAAGCTTTGGATATCAGTCTGGACTATGCTGCAACCCATAGGGTTCTGAAGACATTCACAGCAAGCAGCGTGGTCGTGGCTAAACAAGGAAGCTTGGCACAGCTTGATATGTAGTGGTACTAGAGGGGTTGCAATATTGCGGACAGCGAGGCCGAAAGTCTCTTCATACACTTCAATCATATTTACAGCGGCATGGTTGGGGAGTGGATTGTCGAGCACATGCGGGGCGTTGTTTTCGAAGGATAGCTTTCCCTGATCAATCAGTTTCTTCACGATATATTTCAGAGCGTAGCAACCTTCTACATCGTGAGCTAGGGCGCCTTGGTGAAAGTCGCACCTGAGATCAGAACGGAATCTAGGAGGCAATGGATTCGGCGGAGGTTTGCCGGGTCTAGTGGTGCAATATCCTTTGTGTAACAGAGTTGGGAGTAGTTCAGCGTATGCCATTGGTATCGGAGGGAAAGATGGTCTTGCCTGAGGACCTTGTTGTTGTTGTTGCGGTTGTTGCTGAGCCTGTTGAGCGATGGCATTAACAGGGACCTGAGGATGGCCCGGTAGTGGGGGGTATTGATGGTAGAACGGCAGATAGAACGGGTGCTGGGCATACTGTAGGTACTGGTACGGTTGAGGCAGTTATGTAGCATTAACGGGAGCGACAATAGCAGATTGATTGGTCCCGGCGGACACCATTCCAACTTCTGGTTCCTTCTTCTTGTGATGGCCATTACCATACTTCTTTGGTGCATTCGAGGACTCACCTTTTTCAAACACAATGATGCCTTCTCTAACTGCTTCTTCTAGGCGGGTTCCCATGGTGACCATCTCGGAGAAGTTACTCGGAGCAGCAACGATCATCCTTTCAACATAGTCTTTTTTCAGCGTCTTCAGGAACGTCTATGTCATCTCCTCTTCATCGAGAGCAGGGGTGATGCGGGCGGCTGCGCCTCTCCACCTTTGTGCGTACTCACGGAAAATTTCATCTTTCTTCTGAGAGAGGGACCTGAGAAATTCCCTGTTTGGCTTCAACCTGGTGTTAAACCCGTAATGACTCTTGAAAGCGGCAGCCAAATCATCGAAGGTATGAATGTCATCTTTACTCAGACCAGTATACCATTTTGCAGCGTCTTCCATTAAACTGTCTTGGAAGCAGTGGATCATGAGCGAATCATTGTCTGAGTAATTGGTCATCTTCCGGACATATTTGATGATATGATTCTGAGGACAAGTCAGTCCATTGTATCGGTCGAATTCTGGGACTTTGAACTTTTTAGGGACATCTACCCTTGGTACAAGACAGAGATCGTGAGTATTGACGAGGTCACCACTCCCACGGTTGGCTTTGATTTCACGACGGAGTTCTCTAGCAAGCTCCTCCATTCTTTCTTCCATAGTTCCGGTCATGGGCGACTCCCCCCGGTGGGTATTGGTGTCTTGAGGCATAGAATGTACGATTGGGTCAGTGAAGACCGTTGACTGAGGCAGAGTAGTGTGGAGAGAAGCATGCCCTGGGACGGGGATTTGGTTACCATTGGTAGCACCAGATATGCCGGCGCCTGAAAGACCGGCTGCGGTACCGGGTGCGTAGTAGGGTGGGAGTCCATATGGGTATCCCCTCGGCATAGCAAAGCGATCAGCAAGAGACGTTGTTGGAATTGGCTCAGTGGTCTCTGGAGCAGACGAGGCTGGTTGTTCCTGGGCAGCCAACAGAGCGGTCATGACATCGTGAGCTTTGGCTAACTCTTCCCTTAAGGATGCCAATTCGGTACGGAGCTGTGCGTTCTCCTCTTCCATGACTACTTGATTTCTCCTTCTGTATTGCCTAGTCTGATGTACTCTGGTAGGTTGATCGGTCTTTTGAGCACGAGCCACTTTTCACACTGCGGCAGAAGAACCAGGAGGCAATGAGCACTTGGAAGTTTTTTGTGACCGATGAATGATGCATATGATGCATGATATGTACAAATGCAGATGCAAAAATGACTCTTTTTGGTTATCGAAAGGTCTTTTAAACAAATTAGAAACCTTGCAAACATTATTGGAAAAATAAAGAGACTAGGAAGCTGTCAAGACAAATCGTTTTGAAGTGCTAAGCCAAGGGAAGTAGGCTTCGAAACACAATACAAACAACATAATCCTCTAAGCCTATGGAGTGACAGGGTAGCCCTCAGAATCAGACTCCGATACTGAACCGCAATATCTCGCATAGAATTCCCGACGGCCTCTAGCTCTCTTGGAATCTCTCATAAGCAGCTTATCCTTTTCCTCGAGTTCTTTCCTAGCTTTGGCCAGCTCTTTCTTCAACATCCGATTCTCATGATCCTTCTGCTCATCTCTACCGTCCAGAGTCAAAATCAAGTTCTCGGCTTCATTGTATCGGGCTTTCCATGCTCGCTTCTCCTGACTCTCCATAGCTAGATGCTCCTGATACATCTCCTGGGTTGCGGGAAGCAAAGGTGATGGCCTAGATGGAATAGACGTGGACACATGTCTCATAGCAGGATAAGGCATGCCAATCTCTTCGGCTCGATCTATCACCCACTGAGTATAAGCCTCATGAGCTATGCCGGATCTCACACCCAAATGCTTCACATCCTTCTTTCGAACCTTAGCCCAAGCATCTGTAAAAGCTTTCCTTTGCCCGGTGGGGGCATTGGAATAGTAAAAGAACTCCTGGGATGTAGCAAGATTGATGGGCTTTGCTCTCATAGGGAAGCCGAACTGCCTCATGGCTAACTCAGGATTGTAGTTGATTCCTCCCCGGGTACCGAGAAGAGGTACATTGAGGAAATCTCCACAACCAGTAATAATCTCCTTGACTCGAGCTGCCGGAGTAATCCAAACCACCTCATCGGGAGTGAGAGCCATAATCCTCTGCGAATAAGACCAATTCTCCGAGTTGGCATGGAAAGAGCTTGGAAGGTGAGAAATAAACCACCTATATAGAAGAGGCACACAGCAAAGAATATATCCACGACCTTTGAGAGTCCAATCATGGATGGCGTGGTATGTGTCAGCTAGCAAAGTAGGAATCGGGTTCTTGGAGTGGAAGATCTCAATAGCACTCATGTCCACAAAGTTGTCGAGATTCGGGAAGAGAATGAGCCCGTAGATAAGTAATGCAAGAATAGCCTCAAGAGTGTCCTGACAAGTAGATTCGAGATTAGCCCGCTCAAGTAAGTACTTCGAAGTGAAACCCTGAATGTGAGATTTGGTAATGAGATTCTTGGACACATCGGAGGTCTTAAGATAAAGATCCTTAGCAATCACCAAAGGAGTAAGGGGAGCTCCGGGGCCCGTGAAAGGTGTCCTCTCGGCTATAGGTAAACCCAATAAACTAGAATAAGCTTCAAGTGTAGGAACCAACTGGAAATCCGGGAAAGTGAAGCAACGGAAGGCAGGATCATAGAATTGCACCAGAGTGTGCACCAATTTCTCTTCTACATTAGTCCGGAGAATAGTAAGCAAACCACCGTATCGGAGACGAAACCCAGTCGGATTCTTGACCTTAAGTGCCAACTCCCTTAGGCTAACCAAATCGACTTCCTTGAATTTGTAAGATTTAGTCCTCTTCATACCTGGAGTGTTTACAAAATTTTCAATTTGTCTAGACCTTTCGATAAATGCATGAGAAAAGATTTATGCATGAATGCATGTATGCATGATTTTGATTACAAAGAGAACATGGTGAGTTAGGGTTGCAAGTGGACACGGTGTCCGGTGAAACTAGAGTTTTGATAGTAGTAACCAGGGTTCTAATAAGGTTCCCAAACTGCAACCTCTCTTACATATATCATGGTAGCACAAGGCGACGCCCGTTCCATGATTATTTGTAAGAAGGTCTAGTTTGAGTGTAGTATCGCGTGACGACTAAATTCCGAGGCGACGCCCGGTTTAGCCACCGCACTACGTCCTAAGAAAAGGCCAAAGATGGGTTTGGTAACTACGGTCCATAGCCTTCATCGGTCAATTGGAAGTAAAGTGCCTAAGCATGACAACACACGCCGACAACATCACCCCCAAAATGCCTCAGCTATGTGAGATTGATCGCGTAACCCAATACACGAGGCAACCCCCGGATTGGATTGTCGATTATATCTCTTCCTAATCTTAGGTTCACTCAGCCCGGGTATAGGACTTTTGATATTCTCACCCCACACGTTGCATGAAAATAACAACAATAAAGCAAAGCGTGAAACATAAAGCATGAAAAACTAGGCGTAGCCCTAAACTCCCCAGTGAAGTCGCCATTTCTGTCATCGCGATTTTCGGGTTTCAAGTCATCAATTAGGCTTGAACCTTTCAATCATTGATGTCTCTATTTTTTTGGGGAAGGGTAAAATTGAGAAAACCCTTAGAAATTCTAAGTTCGGGGCAATTTTCGCTACAGGAAGGTGTTAGGCACCCGCAATGACTATAGTACTCTATAGGAGCCGTTTTTCTAATTCTATGTTCTACGCTTTATTTTTATGCTATTTTTGAAAGAAAATTGTTTTTAAGAATGGGGGAAAGAAAATGGTTTGGATTTTATTTTATTGGACTTGGAGAGATTTTGGTCTCTTGCCTACATACCCTTTTAAGGGATCAAAATTCCATGTAGTTCTCTTCCAAAAGATTTTGTGGGTTGGTTCAATTTTAGTTTTGAAAATAGTTTTGAAGAAAGGATGAGAGGCCTTAAAGGCATGAGATTTGAAAAAAAGGAGTGAGGTTGATCACTTTTATTGAAGAAAAGGTTAAGGTTGAAATTTAGAATTTGTTTGTATTTTGATTAAGAAAATAAAGGGAAAATTGTGGAGTTTTGACTCCAACATTATTGTGAAAAAATTTGAGTGAAGAGTTAGTTCGCTTTGAAAAATGCATATTTTCTAAGTGTCGCGTTTCCTAAACATACATCTAGCGGTAAACATACAACGTGTGTGCGTGTCGGTGCTTGTGTCGGTGTACATCATCATAGTGTCCATTGTCCTTTACATCGGGTCCTAATTTACATTCTATGGTCTTGCATGAAAATTTAAAAGAAAACTAAAACTAACCAAAAAATATTACATGAATTAGTAGAAAATTGCATAAGATGGCTAAAAGAAAGAAAAAGATGAAAATGATGCAATGCTTGCAATATGAATAAGGCATGAAGTGAAATGGTTAGTGATGAATAGAGAAGTGATAGTATGAGTAGCAATGCATGGTAGATGAAATGATCATAACAAAGAGTATTAAGCAAATTGCAAGAGGAACAAGTGCCAAAAATAGTGCAAATGATACAAAACAAAAGCCTAAAAATTAAACCAAATCCCATGACCTACAATCCTCACCAAACAGCACTTTCAAGGGAAATATTTCAAGAATTATGAGGAAATTACAAGCCATGCATTCATATTTAGCACACACACATTTTATGCATATTTCACACCTTATTTCCAAACAAAAGTTCACATTACTTGCAAAACAAGAAACTAACTATTGAATTTGTAAAACAAGAAATTACTTCTAAATTTGCAAGAAATTGGAAACTTAACGGTTAAGCTTGTAAGACAAGTAACTACCACTAAATTTGCAAAGATTTGGAAATTAACAACTAAATTTGCAAAAAACACAAGGAATTAACACTAAGTTTGCAAAAAAGAATTTGGAAATAATCAATTAAGCTTGTGAAAAGCAAGAACCAGCAATGAACTCAGAACCAAACACATCACAAAATCAGGTATCAAATATCAACATCATGTGGCAAAAATGGGACTAAAATTATGCACGAAATCCCACCAAGAACACAAAAACATGCAAATCCAATAAATAAATTAGCGCACATGCTTTTTATTCGCTTTAAATTGTGAAAATACCCCAAAACGATTGAAAATATATCAAGAAACATGTGTTAATTTTTCAGGATTTTTGCAAGAAAATTAACACGCACAGGAGTTCAGGTAGCAAAAATGCAGGTGCAATTAGCAAGCAATTCCAAGAAACTGAAAAAGACAAGAAAGACCTATGCTACCCAGCCCAAACCCACGGTTTCTGATGGATCCGGATCTCCATAATGCTTCAGAAGCGTTGGATTGATCCAGATCCATCTGGATCTAGATCAAACGGCTGAGAACAAGAGAGAGTGGACCGGGTTTGGATCAACCCGGTTCACGTGCTTATATAAAAGGGTTTACAACCCGGTTCTCTCATTTTCTTGAAACGTTTCTCTTTCTTCCTCTCTTCTTCTCCGCCGTTCTCTCTTCACAAACCCTAAACCCTAGTTTTGTTCAAACCGGCCCAGAATCACATGAATCACGGTTCAATCGCTTCCTTTCGTTGTTCTAAACAAGGATCTATCGTTGGAAATCACATGCACCAGCTAAATCCACGCGGATCTTGACTTTTGTTCATGGTTTTCAAACGGTTTTGGCTCGGCTTTCTTTGATTCAAATCTTTTTTGACGAACTCTTTATGAATTCATAAGGTTTACAACCGTTTTTACACGTTGTAAACCGTAGAATCTTTATACGGTTTTGGAAAATTCTAGGATTTCAAAATTTTGAACCAAACTTGTTTAAACCTTCGCGGATCCGCATGGATTCAGGCTTGTTAATTGTTCTTGAGTGTAAAGAGGTAAGTTTTTTGATTATCACCTGGTTTTACCCGGAGATTTGATTTGAATCTTCTGAAATCTTTGATTTGGTTCTGTTTTTCACTGATTCTTCTTGAAATCCGGAAATAAACCGGTGAATCTTTCGTTATTCTTCTTCTCTGGTTCAAAACCGTGAAATTCTTTCCCTCTTCTTCTCAAAACCTTGCTTCTGTGATCGTACTGAGTTTGTTGCCATTGATGACGAACTTGGTGCTCGAATTGCAGAAGAAATGATTCGATGATGAAGATTCAGCAATGAATCTCTGAGAATTGCTACGAATTTCGCTGAATTTGGATCGGATTTGGTTCTGAAGAAGCTAGGGTTTGTTCTTCATGTTCATGAATTTTCTGAGTTTCTTGTGGATTTGATTCCAACTGCCAAGAGAGAGAATGAGAATTCTGTTAGTGTGATGTGGCGTGTAATCTGTGGGTCTTTCTGACACGCGTGGCCTTATATAGGCTGACAAGTGGCTGCTAGACCAATGAGGCTTTGACATGTGGACCTTGAACACCTGCGTGGCAATCTGAACTAATTCTGACTCAAGGACCAAAATGCAATTTTAAAAACTTTGAGGACTGACATGTAATTAAAACTTGGACTGGAATGCAAAAAATAACAAGTATTTGGACTGTTTTCATTAAAGGATTGAACTGTTTTGCAATAAAATATGACATTTGGACTAAATTGCAATTAAAACAAGAATTTGGACTAAACTGCAAAAAGTTAAAATAAAAAATTGGTAAAAAAAAAATGTAAATTTGAAAACAACGTAAAGTGGGACAATTAAAACGGACAAAACGGACTAAAACGAACAAATTACCAAAATGAGGTATTTTAAAATACCTCTCTGCCCAAAAATCAAATAATGTGAAAAGACTAAAATGCCCCTCGGGACCAAAATGACTCAGACTGACTCAGATGCAGTGTTGAAATAATTTTTTTAGCAAAAATTTGATTAATGATTCATGCAGACAAGTTGAAAAGACTCAGGGACAAATTGTAGGGACTAAAATGGGTTCCTTTGTAGGAAATGACCAAAATACCCTCTTGTATGATTTTATGCAAAAAATTGGAATAAAATGTAGGAAAACATGCAATGGTCCTAGAGACCCTTTTAAATGGCTTATAATGCAAGAAAACATTTTGAGTGGCCTTGATTGTAATAAAATTGGAGATAATAACAGTAAAATGTGCGTTTGTGGCACAGTAAAAGTTGTAAAATAGACACAGTGAATTTGAAATGATTAGAAACAAAAAGGAGTTTGAACAAGTATTTTTAGGTCCAAAATGAGGGTATGACAAGTTAAATACTCATAAAACATCTCAATTAAACCTCTAATACTTAAGTTTTGAAGTTTGGAAACCAACCATAGGTTTTGGACTAATTTGGAATAAGTTATGCTAAGTTTTCTTAAAGTTTCCTCAAGACCCACTCTGAGTATTTTAATCATAACTTAAAATCCACAAAACATTTTCACGTCAATCCAAAGCCATTGGAAAGCTAACTCAATTATCTACAACTTTCATGTTTACACCAAAAGCCAATTCAAAACAGAAATGTGAGAAAAAGACACAAGAACGCAGAACAGGGGAAGCTGTCCAGGAGCTGTACGCTTCTGAACAGGCTCGCTTCTGATCAGGAGCTTCTGAACAGTGCTTCTGGTCCGGAGCTTCTGAACAGTGGTTCTGATGCGGAACATCTGAATAGTGCTTCTGATCAGTAGCTTCTGAATAGTGCTTTTGATCCGGAGCTTCTGAACAGTGCTTTTGATCCGGAACATCTGAATTGTGCTTCTGATCAGTAGCTTCTGAATAGTGCTTCTGATCCGGAGCTTCTGAACAGTGCTTCTGATCCGGAGCATCTGAATAGTGCTTCTAATCAGTAGCTTCTGAACAGAACTTCTGGACATAAATTCAAATCTTCATGTTCAACCCATTTTCACCCAAAAATCCCGATTTTGATTGCCCCAAGTCCCAAAACGTGTTCCAGAAATTGTTTATGGGTCAAAATAGCTCCAATACACTTAAACAAACATGAATCAAGCATTAGAAACAACAATCCAACTCATTTCACCAAAATCGTAAGATTTTCTCAAAACACCAACACAACCACAATTTTCTCCACAAATCCATAAACAACGATTCCAGTTTCACCAATTTGATTCCAACAGTTCAACAATCATCAACAACAACTAATGAACACAAATTTATGCATAATTCAACCTCACAACTTCATTTTGCATCAAATTTGCTCAAGAACACAAAACACCAACAAATGTGAATTTCAACATGTTAATTCATATATAGCCATACAATTATCATGTAATCATGTTACCAATCATAACAACAACAATTATGCACGAATTCACAGCAACTAGATTCAATTCAACAATTTCATAAAAATGGGTAAAAATGCAAAATTATGAGATTATGAATGAAATCTATCCCTCTTACCTCTAGCACAAAGATTCTATAGCCAAAGCTTCAATTTAGCTCCTAGAGATGAATTCCCCTCTTCTACCTCTAGCCTCCAACCCTTCTCTTGCTCTCTACTCCATTTCTCCTCTTGTGTGTGTTGTGTGAAATGAGAAAACCTTAACCTAATCTCTTAAGACTAGCTTATATACTCCCTCTCCCTTAATGGGCCTAATTCACAATTAATATGGGCTCACACTAAACTCACACAAAACCACCACCTAATACACTAACGGTAATTAATTAAAACGTCAGCTCTAATTAATTATCGCACACCGACAAATATAAAAATAAACGGTTCTAATCCAATAATAAAAATGCTAATCTCGCCAAAATTACTAATTACCTCTCAAATGCACAAACACATGAAAATGCACACAATTAAAATAATACACGCAATAAAATAATTAAATAAAAATAAACGCGAAAAACGGGCTGTTACAACTCTCCCCCCCTAAAAGAATTTTCGTCCTCGAAAATTACCTGAAGGAAACAACTCCGGGTATGATTCCTTCACCCTACTCTCCGATTCCCAAGTGGCACTCTCGCCAGTTGGTCCAAACCAAATCACTGTGACCAAAGCAACCTCCTTACGACGCAAACGCTTCACTTCTCGATCCTCAATCCTAACCGGCCACGTCTCAACGGTTAGATTGTCTCTTACTTCCAACTCATCCACTTGAATCACATGAGACTCATCATACACATACTTCCTCAACTGAGACACATGAAACACATCATGAAGATTCGACAACGACGGCGGTAACGCAATCCGATACGCTACGACCCCAATCTTCTCCACAATCTCGAACGGTCCAACAAAACGCGGTGTCAACTTCCGACATTTCAAGGCACGACCAACACCGGTTACGGGATTCACCCTTAAGAACACATGATCACCAACTTGAAACTCAATGTGCTTTCTCCTCTTATCATGATAACTCTTCTGCCTACTCTGAGACACTTTCATCTTCTCTTGAATCATCTTAACTTTCTCAGTCGTCTCTTGCACAACATCCGGTCATAACAAAGCACTTTCACCTGATTCAAACCAACACAACGGCGTCCTACACCTCCGACCATACAAAGCCTCAAACGGAGCCATACCAATGCTAGAATGAAAACTGTTGTTATAAGTAAACTCAATCAACGGTAAACATACGACCCAACTGACACCTTGCTCCAAAACACAAGCTCTCAACAAGTCTTCCAAACTCTGAATAGTCCTCTCCGTCTGACCATCAGTTTGTGGATGATAAGCAGAACTCAACCTCAACTTAGTTCCCAAAGCGGCTTGCAAACTCTCCCAAAACTTAGAAGTAAACCTCGGATCTCGATCCGACACAATACTAGAAGGAATACCATGCAACCTGACAACTTGCTCAATGTAGATCTCAGCTAACTTCGCCACAGCCATACCGGTCTTGATAGGAATAAAATGCGCTGACTTCGTCAACCGATCAACGACCACCCAAATCGAGTCAAAACCCTTCACAGTCTTCGGCAAAGCTCCAACAAAATCCATAGAGATACTATCCCACTTCCACTCTGGCACAAACAACGGTTGCATCAAACCCGACGGTTTCTGATGCTCAATCTTCGACTTCTGACAAACCAAACAAGCATACACAAACTCAGCTATGTCTTTCTTCATTCCAGGCCACCAAAACAATCTCTTCAAATCCTGATACATCTTCGTCGCTCCTGGATGAATACTCAAACTACTCCGATGACCTTCGTCCAAAATACGCTTCTTAAGCTCAGGCACATCTGGTACACACACCCGATCACGAAACATCAAGACACCATTCTGATCCAATCTGAAATTTGCACCTTTACCTTGGTTAACCAACACCACTCGGTCTACAAGTTCCAAATCCTCTTTCTGACCACTCTTGATCTCTTCCAAGATGTTACCTGTCAACTTCAACATACCCAACTTCACACTTCCGGGTGTCAACTCACAACCCAAACTCAAATCTCGAAACTGCTCCACCAACTCTAACTCTTTAACCATCATAGCAGACATATGCAAAGTCTTCCTACTCAAAGCATCTGCCACCACATTAGCCTTTCCAGGATGATAACTCAACTGAAAATCAAAATCCTTAAGATACTCCAACCATCTTCTTTGCCTCATGTTCAACTCTTTCTGATCGAACAAATACTTCAAACTCTTGTGATCACTGAATACCTCAAATCTAGAACCATACAAGTAGTGCCTCCAAATCTTCAACACAAACACAACGGCTGCTAATTCCAAATCATGAGTCGGATAATTCTTCTCATGCACTTTCAACTGCCTCGATGCATAAGCCACAACTTGACGATTATGCATAAGCACACCACCAAGACCCATCTTCGAAGCATCACAATACACAACAAAAGATTCCTTCGGATTCGGCAAAATCAACACAGGCGCTGAAGTCAACCTCTTCTTCAACTCAAGGAAACTACTCTCACACTTAGAATCCCAAACATAAGCTTGCCCTTTCCGAGTCAACTGCGTTAATGGCAACGCCAACTTAGAAAATCCCTCAATGAACCTCCGATAGTAACCTGCCAAACCGAGAAAACTTCTAACTTCAAAAACAGACTTCGGTGATTCCCACTGCATCACCGCATCAATCTTCGACGGATCTACCGCAATGCCACCTCTCGAAATCACATAACCAAGAAAGCTCACTTCTCGCAACCAAAACTCACACTTCGACAACTTAGCAAACAGCTGCTTCTCCTTCAAGACATGTAACATAAACCTCAAATGCTCAGCATACTCCTCCTCCGACTTCGAATACACCAAAATATCATCTATGAACACCACCACAAACTGATCCAAATAAGGATGGAAAATCCGATTCATATACTCCGTGAAAACACCTGGCGCATTAGTCACACCAAATGGCATCACAGAATACTCATAGTGACCATACCTTGTCCTGAACGCAGTCTTAGATATATCTTCCGCCTTCACTCTTATCTGATGATACCCAGATCTCAAATCAATCTTGCTAAACACTTCCGCACCAACCAACTGATCCATCAAATCATCAATCCTCGGAAGCGGATACCGATTCTTGATAGTCACCTTGTTCAACTGCCGATAATCCACACATAACCTCATGCTACCATCCTTCTTCTTCACTAACAAAACAGGAGCACCCCACGGAGAAACACTCGGTCTAATGAACTGGTTCTCAAGCAACTCTTCCATCTGCTTCTTCAATTCTCCCAACTCTGATGCAGACATCCGATACGGTGCAATCGAAATAGGACTTGTTCCTGGTACCAAATCAATTGCAAATTCAGCTTCTCTCTTTGGCGGTAAGTCGATAATGTCGTCCGGAAACACTTCTGGAAACTCTTGCACTACCGGCAAATCGCTAATACCTTTCTCACCACTTTCCTTCAAAGAAGCAAACATCATAAACACACTAGCTTCACCATCTAGAGACTTCTTCACTTGCTCCGCGGTTAAGAACTTTCCACTCACCTCTTCTACCGGCTTAGAGAATGTCACACTCTTGGTTAAACAATTGATGTTAACACCAAAAGTCAACATCCAATCCATTCCAAAAATCACATCCATGTGCTTCAACGGCAAACAAATCAAATCTAGCTCAAAGTCAACACAACCAAAATTAACAGGACACTTAGCACACACCAAGGAAGTAGTCACCGAACCATTGGTTGGGGTATCAATGACCATTCCATGCAACAACGGAGTCACAACCAAACCCAAACGCTCAACACAACAACTCGAGATAAAAGAATGTGTAGCACCAGTATCAATAATTGCAACTAAAGGAATACTATTGATAAAGCACATACCTCGGATGAGATTATCCGGCTGCTCCACCTCCTCCGCATTCAAAGCAAACACCTTACCCGCCGCCTTCTTCGGCTTAGTACACTTATTACTCAAATGACCCGCTTCACCACAATTGTAACAAGTAATCTCCCTTTTGCACTCATAAGACTTGTGACCCTTCTGACCACACTTGTAGCAACTTTCCCCCTTCTTACAATCACTTGCAAAATGACCAAGAGTACCACACTTAAAGCACTTGATTTCCGCCACATTCACCTTGGAGCCTCCACCAACATCTTTCTTCTTTCCGTTATCCTTATGATACGGCTTCCCATATCCATGCCCCTTACCTTTCTTGTCCTTTTTAGTCTTGTAATAATCCGCCCTCGCCTTCCCGGCGTCATCAAACATCCGACACTTATGCACCGAAGTGTCAAAATCTCTAATCTCGTGGAAACAAATGTGTTGATAAATCTCTGGCCTCAAACCATTCTCAAACTTCACACACTTAGACACCATAGCATCTTCCGCATTGATGTAAGGACAAAACCTTGAAAGCTCCTCATACTTAGCCGAAACAACAACCACAACCAACTGAGCTCCTCCATCCAAAAGATACTTCTACAACACCTAGAGTATGCGGCTACTCCTCCACTTAGCTCAAACCCGCCTAAAAGAACGAAACAACACAGCAAGTACCGATAGTACTTCCGTACATATCGCATACAACGGGAACAACAACCAAACAACTCAACAAGTATCGAAAGGTAACTCAACATACCATCCAATACAAAAGGTAATTCACCGGGTTTTGGTCCGAACAAGACCGACATGGCTCTGATACCAACTTGTAACGCCCTATTTCTATTAAAGCATTAAATCATGTGAATACAACAAATATTCAAGAAATAGTCGTTACACCTTCAATAATCACCAAATAATCATGCATGTATAAATTATCAAGTTTCAAAAACATAGCAGCGGAACATCGATAGTCATATGATTAACATCACCAAAATCTCATGATAATAATTACATGATCTCAATCTCAACATAACAAAGTCTCGACTCCAAAATTACATAATCAAAAATAGAATTCCAACATGCAAGCACTACCCTAGATCAGAGCCCTAATCTAGACACTTGCGCATAAAAAGGAGGAACTCCGCTCCTCGGCAACATCAAGTAAAACATCTAAGCATCCTGCACTCCATCTACCCGTCCATACAGAAAGGCAGGTGGTATACCACTGAGGGTTAGCATTACATCATCATAATTCACAATAAAACAAGCAGGAGCATTCAGAATTAAAGATATAACCAAGAATGATAACAACATATCACATAGATACTCATAAGTATTCACAACATTATCAATCATTCGATATCACCAATGCAAGTTCACATCAAAAGGTGTATTATACACATATAGTCATTTAATTATGTCAAATATCGACAAGCAACTCAATCATCATGCACAAATCAATGCATTTCAATTCCCAACAATGTATGCAATGCTCTAGACTCATCTAGATGCATGTGGTACCAAATCACCTCAAGGTCGTCACCCCCGATGCAACTGCCATCGTCATGTAAGGTTCACACCTGCCTTACATTGGATGTAACACCCCAATTTCCCGTCTTAAAAATTTCTTTAAATAATTCATATATCAGAGTACTCATCACAAAGGAGTGTCACATTTTCTTCTTTAAAATCAACTTCGATAATAATTTATCCAATTACAAAATATTCACTTAAGCAGCGGAATTCAAATAGTCACATCTCATAAATGTCTTGGCTTAAAAGCCAGCAAAACGTCTCAAAATATTAAAGTTTCTACATCACAAAAGTCAACATCATTTATTCAAACACGATACATAAAGGAATAGACTCCACAAAAGACCCCATCCCGTTACATATCAGAGCAACCCTAACTTCACACATCCTCGCATCATCGCAACTAAGACTGGGTACCTGCACTTGCCCACAAGGCGGCAATTCCAGCAGAAGGGGTGAGATTCACAACAATAATATTAATATATAATCATAAGTCAAGATTAACAAAACATACATCCAACTCATCACATATACATTATAGAATTCCATGGCATCATCATAAGCATCATCATAGCAACATCATAAACATCATCATAAACAACATTACATCACACATCAACGTCTCAAACATCATCTCGTTTATGTCACAATTGACTCGACTAAATGCAACACCTAACGTCTCAACATCATGCATGTGGTACCATATAATTATAGCATTAATATGCTTCACCGTCGTTTTGAGCAAATGCTCCACCGTCGCTTTGAGCATAAAGCTCCACCGTCTCATAATTATGCAAATGCATGGACTCGTCGTTAACAACTTAATACACCGTCTCGACATCATTCCATTTTCAAGACTGACACATGCAGTTAATAATAATTACATGGCAGAACATCATCTCGTTATACATGCACATTGCAACACATAGCATCATCTTATTCAATTAGCATCATACTCATACATCACTTATATTCAACAACACATCATTTAACAAAGGTCTAATAGAACCATCATCATTCATCTTAACAGCATACATTAAAGGGTATAGAACCTCACTAACACTACCCAAAGGGCTCCTCCCAAAGTCCCATGCGAAACAGATCGCAAAAACAACAACAGTCCTAAACCATCTAACTCGCCACGGCGAGTACATCTGCTCGCCACAGGCGAGTACTCCCAGCAGCTCACTCGCCAAAGGCGAGTTGGGGGCGAGCTGGAGGCGAGAAATACTGGGTGCTTCGGCCTTTTTGACATTTTTCAACACAATCCTCATTTTTAAGCTCCCTAAATCCAATTTGACCAAACCAACTTCACAGGTCACCTCTATAAATACAGGGACACTCAAAACCATCTAAAGTTTGGCAAAAATCCTAATTTTAAGGGTCAAGCTCGCCACGGCGAGCTATACTGCTCGCCTCGCGAGCAACCAAGGGTTACTCGCCACGGCGAGTGATCTGCTCGCCACAGGCGAGCGATCTCAGAACCACTACGGGTTCAGTCCAATTCACACCAAAACCTGTTAATTCTCTCCACTTAAGCTTCTAATACATCAGCAATAGCATCCTAGGGGATAATCTAGGTTCTGTAACACATTTATACAGCAATGCAACACATCCACAAACCTCGAATTCATCAAAAATCACCATAACCCTAATTCTCAAAACTTCTCTCAATTCTTCCCAATCTCTAAGCTAATCAAGAACAGATAATTTAACATTAATACTATTGAAGTTAGGCTCACCCTTACCTGGAAAAATTGCAGAATTGGAACCTAGCTTTCTCTTCTCTCTTGACCGTTCTTCTTCTTCTCTAAAATGCCTGTACGCGTTCTCCCAATAATTCCTTTCTTAACCTACTTCTCTTATATACTCCCTCACAACTTAATTAATTCCTTCCTAACCCACACAACTCTTCTTAATTATAAATGTAACCCCATCTCTTAAAATTCTATCTTTTTCCACCACATCTATTTATTTACTAATTAAATATTCATATAAACATCACTTATATTATTTTATTAAACAATAAAATAATAATACTTCACACATCACAAATACGTCACAAATACGTCACATAATCATCAAAATCATATAATATATAAACATATATCATAACATCTAATAAAATAATTAAATAATTAAAGAGGGCGTTACAACTCTCCCCCTCTTAAAGGATTTTCGTCCTCGAAAATTTACCTCGCTCAAACAACTCTGGATAGGATTCCAGCATCTTACTTTCTAGCTCCCAAGTCAAGCTTTCACCCGTCGCTCCGTCCCAAACAACTCTCACAAGAGGTATCTCCTTGCCTCTCAACGTCTTTGTCTTCCGATCATCAATCCTCACGGGTAAGGTCTCAACCGTAAGGTTGTCCCTAATTTGCACATCATCGCTTTGGATCACATGAGACGGATCCGGAACATACTTCCTCAGCTGAGATACATGAAAAACATCATGCAAATTCGACAAGTGCGGTGGTAATCCAACACAATACGCCACCGGTCCGATCCTCTCTGAAATCTGATACGGACCAATAAACCTCGGAGTCAACTTCTTCGATTTCAAAGCACGTCCAACACCCGTCAAAGGAGTCACTCTCAGGAACACATGATCCCCCTCTTGGAACTCAAGGTCCTTTCTACGCTTATCATGATAACTCTTTTGTCGACTCTGCGACGCTTTCATCTTTTCTTGGATCATTCTCACCTTCTCAGTAGTCTGTTGAACGATCTCTGGTCCTAAGACCACTCTTTCACCCGACTCAAACCAGCACAACGGAGTCCTGCATCTCCGACCATATAAAGCCTCAAAAGGTGCCATTCCAATACTTGAATGGTAACTGTTGTTGTACGTGAACTCTATCAATGGAAGGTGACTATCCCATGCTCCTCCCTGTTCAAGTACACACACCCTCAACAAGTCCTCCAACGACTGAATCGTCCTCTCCGACTGACCATCTGTTTGCGGATGATAAGCCGAACTCAACCTCAACTGAGACCCTAACGCCTCTTGCAAACTCTTCCAAAACCTAGAAGTAAATCTTGGATCTCTATCAGATACGATGCTCGAAGGAACACCATGCAGCTTAACTATCTCTCTAACATAAATCTCCGCCAACTGAGCCACAGGAAAAGTAATGTTGATTGGCAGAAAGTGAGCAGACTTCGTTAATCTATCAACAATTACCCAAATAGCATCGTTCCCTCTAGGAGTATTGGGCAAACTCGTCACAAAATCCATGGATATACTATCCCATTTCCACTCTGGCACATCTAGAGGTACCATCATACCAGTCGGCTTCTGATGCTCAATCCTCGACTTTTGACAAACCAAGCAAGAATACACAAATTGTGCCACATCGCGTTTCAAACCAGACCACCAAAACAGCCTCTTTAGGTCATGATACATCTTTGTAGCTCCCGGGTGAATACTCAAGCTACTTCTATGACTCTCTTCAAGAATCATCTTCTTAATCTCTTCATTGTCAGGAATGCAAATCCTCCCTCGGAATCTCAACACTCCTTGATCATCGACCTTAAAGTCACCATCCACAGTCTCATTACCAGCAATTAACAAATCTATAAACTTGACATCTCCTTTTTGGGCTTCTTTGATATGCTTCAGAAAATCATTATCAATTCTCAACATTCCCAGTTTTATGCTCTGAGGTGTTCTTTCACACACCAAGCTCAAATCTCTAAACTGCTCCAGCAACTCAAATTCTTTCACCATCAACGCGGACATATGCACCGTTTTCCTACTCAGGGCGTCTGCAACCACATTTGCTTTACCAGGATGGTAATTCAAACCAAAATCATAATCCTTCAATAACTCAAGCCACCTTCTCTGTCTCATATTCAACTCTTTTTGATCAAATAAATATCTCAAACTCTTATGATCACTGAATACTTCAAACCTCGAACCATACAAATAATGTCTCCATATTTTCAATACAAAGACCACAGCTGCCAACTCTAAGTCATGCGTCGGATAATTCTTCTCATGAATCCTCAATTGTCTCGAAGCATATGCTACCACCTTACCTTCTTGCATAAGCACACCTCCTAAACCCAACTTGGATGCATCACAGTATACCACAAAAGGTTCATCGGGCTTCGGCAAAATCAAAACTGGAGCCGTCGTCAGGCGCTTCTTCAATTCATTGAAACTATTCTCACAATGCACATCCCATACAAACGACTTACCCTTACACGTCAACTGCGTTAACGGAAGAGCCAACTTAGAGAATCCTTCTATAAACCTCCTGTAATAACCAGCTAGTCCCAGAAAGCTTCTAATCTCCGTAACCGACTTAGGCGTCTCCCATTGCGATACCGCTTCACTTTAGACGGGTCAACCGCAATACCTTCACCAGAAATAACATGGCCAAGAAAACTTACTTCGTTTAGCCAGAAATCACACTTAGACAATTTAGCATACAGCTTCTTCTCTTTCAGCACTTGCAATACAGTCTTCAAATGCTCTGCATGCTCCGCTTCAGTCTTAGAATAGATCAGTATATCATCAATAAAAACCACAACGAATTGATCCAGATATTCATGAAAAATTCTGTTCATATATTCCATAAACACACCAGGCGCATTAGTAACACCGAAAGGCATCACCTTATATTCATAATGTCCATAACGCGTCCTAAAGGCCGTCTTCTGCATATCTTCATCCTTCACCTTAATCTGATGGTAACCTGACCTCAAGTCAATCTTGCTAAATACCTTTGCACCCACTAACTGATCCATCAAGTCGTCAATCCTCGGAAGTGGATACCTATTCTTGATCGTCACTTTGTTCAACTGACGGTAATCAATGCACAACCGCATACTACCATCCTTCTTCTTTACCAACAACACCGGAGCTCCCCATGGTGAAACACTAGGTCTCACAAACTTCTTCTCAAGCAAGTCTTCCAACTGTTTCTTCAACTCTGCTAACTCAGAAGCAGACATACGATAAGGTGCCATCGACACCGGCTTCGTACCCGGCACAAGGTCTATCGAAAACTCAACCTCCCTCTCTGGTGGCACATCTGGGATCTCATCAGGGAAAACTTCAGGAAATTCCTTCACAACAGGCAGCCCATCAATTACAGCTTGGTTCTCTAAAGATAACGAAGCCATCAGCGAAAACATCATCATCCCATCACGTTCCAGTTGCTTCAGCTGCTTAGAAGATAGAAACTCTGCGCCCCACTCTTCTTCGACAGAAGAAAAATGCACCGTCTTTCTAAAACAGTTGATAAGAACTCGGTTGTACTCTAGCCAGTTCATACCCAGAATCACATCCATACCACTTAAAGGTAGGCACACTAAATCCATCACAAAGTCACGGCCAAACATAGATAAAGGACAATCCAAACATACTAGAGAAGTAGTCACCGAACCCTTAGCTGGAGTCTCGACAACCATCTCTCCATTCATATCAGAAACATCAAGACCCAAGGCAGAAACACAATCAAAAGCAACAAAACTGTGCGTAGCACCAGTATCAATAATAGCAACTAAAGGAGTATTATTAATATAGCAAGTACCTCTGATCAAGCGATCATCATTCTCAGTCTGAGTGCCGGTCAATGCAAACACTCTCCCAGTAGTCTTAGTCTTCTTGGGTTGCTTACACTGCGAACCAATGTGTCCTTGCTCATTGTAACGCCCTAGTTGATATTTTACTATTTTTGGTTGATTTAATAGGTTTTATGTATTTTATATAATTTATGTGATTTATGTGAATAATTTGATGTGCTGTTATTTATCATATAATTATTTGTGTGATTTTTATTATTTAAGTGAAATAGTAGAAATAATAGTTATTTAGATTAATTAGTAGAGTTAGGAGGGGGTTAATGAAATTAAAAGAAAATTAAGTGAGGGAGTAAAGAAAGAAAAGGAGTTACACTTTGTAAGGAAATAGGAAAGTCAGTAAGGAAAGAATATTTTGTACGTACCAGTAAAAAGAACAGACAAGAGTTTTGGGAGAAAAGAGAAGAACCAAGAGGAAGAGCTAGGAAGAGAGAACTGATCATATTGCTGTAGATTTTGCTAAATTAAGGTAAGGGTGGGTTTACTCTTCAATTGTCAATATATATGTATATGATTTCATGAATTTGGATTGAAAATTGGTAGTTTTGAAACTAGGTCTATGAATATGTTAAATTGCTCATTTCTTGATGAATTGTGTTGCAATGATGTTGTTATGATATGTTCTGCTGTTTTGTTGTGCCCTTGACCCATAAACATTGTTTCTAAACCATTTTGGGTGATTGGGGGATTAAAAATGGGATTTTTGGATGAAAATGGAGTTTAGAATCGTAGGTTAGAATTCTGTCCAGATGAATTCTCGCTCAAGCGAGATAGCTGTTCGCTCAAGCGAGCGGCACTTTTCCCTGTCCAGAATCGTTTCGCGTCAGTTCGCTCAAGCGAGCTCTAAGCGAACAGCAAGCGAACCAAAACCAAACTTTCGTCATTTGTTTCGCTCGAGCGAAATGCCCGTCGCTCAAGCGAAGTCTGCCAAACCTGTAGTAAAGTGAGCGTCGCTCAAGCGAACGCCAAGCGAGCCTCAAGCGAGGAACAACCTGACCTTCGTCATTTGACTCGCTCAAGCGAGATTCTGCTCGCTTAAGCGAGATTGGTCCTGAACGACCATTTTGTGTGATTTTTCAAAGTGTTCCAAATGCAAACCTAAGCTTTCTAAGATGTTTATTGGAATTTTTAAGAATTGTTTAGATGATAAAAACTATATTATGAAGCTGATTATGATGGGTTTATGTATGCTATGTGCAAATAAATGTATTTTTGCTAAACTTGAGTTGCCTTGTTGATGTTGAGTAGTCTTGTCCAGTTGGGGAGGGTATCCTAAGTTGTTGTTGTTGGTTGCATGCTGATATGCTCCATTAAGATGTTGGGTTGTATGCAGATATACACCATAGAGTCATTTCATACTCATTTGCATTTGTTGGGGGCTTATTGCCCTGGAATGTTTATCATTCACTGTTGGGGGCTTATTGCCCTGGAACGCTTTATCGTTCACCTGTTGGGGGCTTATTGCCCTGGGATGCTTTAACCATCCAAACTGTTGGGGGCTTATTGCCCTGGAATGCTTAGCATTCAACGCGCGTAGTTGGTACCACATGCATAATGCATTAGATGTTTTATGGAGTCTGCATTAGTTGTAGGTGTGAGTTGTCCTTTTGGGATTATTGTTGGTGTGATGTCGCCACAAGTGTTGTTGTTGTTGATATGAATCAAAGATGAATTTAAATTATAAAGTTGAGATGATATTGATGATGTTGTTGCTGATAGTTGCTAATATTGTTGTTGTTTTCAATGTATTTTGATGATTCATATATTTGTATATTACTTTTGATTTGTGAACTCACCCCTTCTGCTGGAATTGCCGCCTTGTGGGCAAGTGCAGGTAGTGAAGGATTGTAGGTTGATGGCTCCTGTGTCTAGGGCTCTGATGCGTAGAGGGATGGGAATATTGCATATTTAATTCTTCATTCCTTATGTATCATTTGTTGAACTATGTTGTTGAATTTATTATTGGAGGATATTGTTAAGTTCAGGCCTTTGTGCCAAGGATTGATGTAGATGACTTGAGATATTTTTATAATAAATATTCCGCTGCAGAAATTTAATATGATGGAATTTCTTGATGTTTTTAAATAGTTTTATATTCTATTTAAATGAAATTTTGAAAAGTAGATGTAATATCCCGTTGTTTGTTGAACTCTGATAATTGTTGCATATTATTATGTCATATTTGGGGACGGGGTGTTACACTCATTGCAGTTGAAACACACAACATCATCAAACTTGCAGTCACTAGTAATATGCCCTTTCTGACCACAACGGTAGCACCTCTTCACCTCAACAGTACATGCATTGCTCTTATGGCCTTTCTCGCCACAAGTGTAACAAGTAATCTCAGCGGGAGCAGCCTTCTTCTGGGGCCTCCTCTCATCAATTACTCTCTGCTTCCCTTTATCTCTAGGGGCATCATAAGGTTTAGGGCGACTCTGCTGGCCCTTTGCTTTCCGATCATTCACTACCTTGTAGTGAGCTTTAGTATCCTCCTCATATATCCGACAGCTACTCACCAACTCAGAAAAGTCACGAATCTTCTGATAACCGATAGCCCTCTTGATATCAGCGCGCAACCCGTTCTCAAACTTGATGCATTTCGAAAACTCAGCCGTCTCGGGTGCATAATGCGGATAGAACTTAGCCAACTCCACAAACTTGGCCGCATACTCGGTCACCGACATGTTCCCTTGCTTAAGCTCCAGGAACTCTATCTCTTTCTTCCCACGGACATCTTCTGGGAAGTATCTGTTAAGGAACTCCCTCGTGAAAATAGCCCATGTCACCACAGCTCCATCTTGTTCCAAAATAGGCAGGAGACTAACCCACCAATCATCAGCCTCCTCCGCGAGCATGTGCGTACCAAACCGCACCTTCTGAACATCGTCACATTGCATGACCCTGAAGATCCTCTCAACTTCCTTGAGCCACATCTGAGCTCCATCAGGATCATAACGCCCCTTGAAGGTAGGCGGGTGATTCCTCAGAAAAGTCTCCAACATTCTAGTCCCGTCATTTCCACCAGCATTGTTCTGATTACCCACAGCGTTAGCCATTGCTTCCAAAGCAGCAGCAAGAGCAGCATCGTTTCTACCAGCCATCTAGTCCTCTGAAAGCAAACATAAGTCAGAATAATACAATAATACTATTCTAACTCTAAGACAACGTCACTCGACTCTCTACTTGGCCGGACGGACCGACCTGCTCTGATACCAATTGTAACACCCCAATTTCCCGTCTTAAAAATTTCTTTAAATAATTCATATATCAAAGTACTCATCACAAAGGAGTGTCACATTTTCTTCTTTAAAATCAACTTCGATAATAATTTATCCAATTACAAAATATTCACTTAAGCAGCGGAATTCAAATAGTCACATCTCATAAATGTCTTGGCTTAAAAGCCAGCAAAACGTCTCAAAATATTAAAGTTTCTACATCACAAAAGTCAACATCATTTATTCAAACACGATACATAAAGGAATAGACTCCACAAAAGACCCCATCCCGTTACATATCAGAGCAACCCTAACTTCACACATCCTCGCATCATCGCAACTAAGACTCGGTACCTGCACTTGCCCACAAGGCGGCAATTCCAGCAGAAGGGGTGAGATTCACAACAATAATATTAATATATAATCATAAGTCAAGATTAACAAAACATACATCCAACTCATCACATATACATTATAGCATTCCATGGCATCATCATAAGCATCATCATAGCAACATCATAAACATCATCATAAACAACATTACATCACACATCAACGTCTCAAACATCATCTCGTTTATGTCACAATTGACTCGACTAAATGCAACACCTAACGTCTCAACATCATGCATGTGGTACCATATAATTATAGCATTAATATGCTTCACCGTCGTTTTGAGCAAATGCTCCACCGTCGCTTTGAGCATAAAGCTCCACCGTCTCATAATTATGCAAATGCATGGACTCGTCGTTAACAACTTAATACACCGTCTCGACATCATTCCATTTTCAAGACTGACACATGCAGTTAATAATAATTACATGGCAGAACATCATCTCGTTATACATGCACATTGCAACACATAGCATCATCTTATTCAATTAGCATCATACTCATACATCACTTATATTCAACAACACATCATTTAACAAAGGTCTAATAGAACCATCATCATTCATCTTAACAGCATACATTAAAGGGTATAGAACCTCACTAACACTACCCAAAGGGCTCCTCCCAAAGTCCCATGCGAAACAGATCGCAAAAACAACAACAGTCCTGAACCATCTAACTCGCCACGGCGAGTACATCTGCTCGCCACAGGCGAGTACTCCCAGCAGCTCACTCGCCAAAGGCGAGTTGGGGGCGAGCTGGAGGCGAGAAATACTGGGTGCTTCGGCCTTTTTGACATTTTTCAACACAATCCTCATTTTTAAGCTCCCTAAATCCAATTTGACCAAACCAACTTCACAGGTCACCTCTATAAATACAGGGACACTCAAAACCATCTAAAGTTTGGCAAAAATCCTAATTTTAAGGGTCAAGCTCGCCACGGCGAGCTATACTGCTCGCCTCGCGAGCAACCAAGGGTTACTCGCCACGGCGAGTGATCTGCTCGCCACAGGCGAGCGATCTCAGAACCACTACGGGTTCAGTCCAATTCACACCAAAACCTGTTAATTCTCTCCACTTAAGCTTCTAATACATCAGCAATAGCATCCTAGGGGATAATCTAGGTTCTGTAACACATTTATACAGCAATGCAACACATCCACACACCTCGAATTCATCAAAAATCACCATAACCCTAATTCTCAAAACTTCTCTCAATTCTTCCCAATCTCTAAGCTAATCAAGAACAGATAATTTAACATTAATACTATTGAAGTTAGGCTCACCCTTACCTGGAAAAATTGCAGAATTGGAACCTAGCTTTCTCTTCTCTCTTGACCGTTCTTCTTCTTCTCTAAAATGCCTGTACGCGTTCTCCCAATAATTCCTTTCTTAACCTACTTCTCTTATATACTCCCTCACAACTTAATTAATTCCTTCCTAACCCACACAACTCTTCTTAATTATAAATGTAACCCCATCTCTTAAAATTCTATCTTTTTCCACCACATCTATTTATTTACTAATTAAATATTCATATAAACATCACTTTTATTATTTTATTAAACAATAAAATAATAATACTTCACACATCACAAATACGTCACAAATACGTCACATAATCATCAAAATCATATAATATATAAACATATATCATAACATCTAATAAAATAATTAAATAATTAAAGAGGGCGTTACATTGGACATAAGTCCGTCACCTCAACAATGAATGCATGAACATATGACTCGACTCAATGCATATGTTCATACAAAATTCTCCACACCATGCATATACAATTATGCAATCATCACCAAATCCATGCATATACAAGTATGCAATTATCACCAATGTCATTTAATCAAGTATGCACACATCAACAACTGCAAATGCAATCAACATACATATATTCATCATCATTGAACATGTATACAATCAACATTATCACCTTCTTCACATAGTTCACCATGAACAAGAAACACTTCATATAATTCACGTAAAGAAGATAACATACGAGATCATGATATATCACATTATCATTATCCAACTTCATTCACAAGTATACAATTAACCATAGGAATCCATATCTAAAAAGGTTCACCATCAAATAAACTTCAAGGTAAAAATACATAAGTTCGTCTCATATTTCACAACTTTGAAAAATATTTGAAGTTAAGAACCAAAACCAAATAACAAGCTCAATTTCCTGTGCCATGTATTCTCATAATTCACATATGTGTACAGTAGAGGTTACATAAGCATTTCATCGACCACAGTTGAAGAATTTATAAAGATCATGAAATTCGGCACACTTAGTCATTTGCAAAACCAAAACATTTTTCAGAAGAAAATCAATTTTGATTTAACAAGATATAAGTTAAATACTCATAAAACATCTCAATTAAACCTCTAATACTTAAGTTTTGAAGTTCGGAAACCAACCATAGGTTTTGGACTAATTTGGAATAAGTTATGCTAAGTTTTCTTAAAGTTTCCTCAAGACCCACTCTGAGTATTTTAATCATACCTTAAAATCCACAAAACATTTTCACGTCAATCCAAAGCCATTGGAAAGCTAACTCAATTATCTACAACTTTCATGTTTACACCAAAAGTCAATTCAAAACAGAAATGTGAGAAAAAGACACAAGAACGCAGAACAGGGGAAGCTGTCCAGGAGCTGTACGCTTCTGAACAGGCTCGCTTCTGATCAGGAGCTTCTGAACAGTGCTTCTGATCTGGAGCTTCTGAACAGTGCTTCTGATCCGGAACATCTAAATAGTGCTTCTGATCAATAGCTTCTGAATAGTGCTTTTGATCCGGAGCTTCTGAACAGTGCTTCTGATCCGGAACATCTGAATAGTGCTTCTCATCAGTAGCTTCTGAATAGTGCTTCTGATCCGGAGCTTCTGAATAGTGCTTCTAATCAGTAGCTTCTGAACAGAACTTCTGGACAGAAATTCAAATCTTCATGTTCAACCCATTTTCACCCAAAAATCCCGATTTTGATTGCCCCAAGTCCCAAAACGTGTTCCAGAAATTGTTTATGGGTCAAAATAGCTCCAATACACTTAAACAAACATGAATCAAGCATTAGAAACAACAATCCAACTCATTTCACCAAAATCGTAAGATTTTCTCAAAACACCAACACAACCACAATTTTCTCCACAAATCCATAAACAACGATTCCAGTTTCACCAATTTGATTCCAACAGTTCAACAATCATCAACAACAACTAATGAACACAAATTTATGCATAATTCAACCTCACAACTTCATTTTGCATCAAATTTGCTCAAGAACACAAAACACCAACAAATGTGAATTTCAACATGTTAATTCATATATAGCCATACAATTATCATGTAATCATGTTACCAATCATAACAACAACAATTATGCACGAATTCACAGCAACTAGATTCAATTCAACAATTTCACAAAAATGGGTAAAAATGCAAAATTATGAGATTATGAATGAAATCTATCCCTCTTACCTCTAGCACAAAGATTCTATAGCCAAAGCTTCAATTTAGCTCCTAGAGATGAATTCCCCTCTTCTACCTCTAGCCTCCAACCCTTCTCTTGCTCTCTACTCCAATTCTCCTCTTGTGTGTGTTGTGTGAAATGAGCAAACCTTAACCTAATCTCTTAAGACTAGCTTATATACTCCCTCTCCCTTAATGAGCCTAATTCACAATTAATATGGGCTCACACTAAACTCACACAAAACCACCACCTAATACACTAACGGTAATTAATTAAAACGTCGGCTCTAATTAATTATCGCACACCGACAAATATAAAAATAAACGGTTCTAATCCAATAATAAAAATGCTAATCTCGCCAAAATTACTAATTACCTCTCAAATGCACAAACACATGAAAATGCACACAATTAAAATAATACACGCAATAAAATAATTAAATAAAAATAAACGCGAAAAACGGGCTGTTACAACTCTCCCCCCCCTAAAAGAATTTTCGTCCTCGAAAATTACCTGAAGGAAACAACTCCGGGTATGATTCCTTCACCCTACTCTCCGATTCCCAAGTGGCACTCTCGCCAGTTGGTCCAAACCAAATCACTTTGACCAAAGCAACCTCCTTACCACGCAAAATATTTCTTGACTATATCGGCATTCACAGGGTTCGGAAGCTCTACACCATCCATGTGTGTAAGAATCAAGGCTCCGCCAGAGAAGGCCTTCTTGACAACATACGGTCCTTCGTAGTTAGGCGTCCACTTGCCCCTTGGGTCAGGTTGTTGACTTACTCTTCTTTTCAATACAAGTTCACCCTCCTTGAATTCCCAAGGACGGACTTTCTTGTCAAAAGCAGTTTTCATTCTTGTTTGATACAGCCGTCCACGAGCCAAGGCATCTAGACGTCTTTCCTCAATCAAATTCAACTGATCATACCGACTCTGGCACCATTCAGCCTCACACAATTTCGCTTCCATGATCACACGGAGAGACGGGATTTCCACTTCCAAGGGGAGGACTGCTTCCATGCCATAAACAAGGGAGAAAGGCGTTGCCCCGGTTGAACTGCGTACCGTAGTGCGATAGCCGTGTAAAGCGTAGGGCAACATCTCATGCCAGTCTTTGTACGTAGTTACCATCTTCTGCACAATCTTTTTGATATTCTTATTGGCGGCCTCAACTGCACCATTCATCTGAGGTCTGTAAGGAGAAGAGTTGTGATGTTCAATCTTGAATTTCTCACACAAGGCTTGCACCATGTCATTATTCAAATTGGTACCATTGTCAGTGATAATCTTGCTGGGAACACCATATCGACAGATGATATTGTTCTTGATGAACTTAACCACCACTTGCTTGGTTACGTTGGCATAAGACGCGGCTTCGACCCACTTGGTGAAGTAATCAATCGCTACCAAAATGAAACGATGACCATTCGAAGCTTTTGGTTCAATTCTTCCAATCATGTCGATGCCCCACATAGAGAAAGGCCACGGAGAGGAAATGACATTGAGGGCATGCGGAGGCACATGAATCTTATCAGCATAGATTTGACATTTACGACACCTCCTGGCATATTGGTAACAGTCATGTTCCATAGACATCCAATAATAGCCAGCTCTCAACAATTTTCTAGACATGGTATACCCCGAAGCATGGGTCCCGAAAGTGCCATCGTTCACGTCGTGCATCAGTTGCTCTGCTTCACGCTCGTCAACACATCTCAATAATATCATATCAAAGTTCCTCTTGTACAGAACATCCCCATCTAACATGAACTTGCTAGCCAACCTACGCAAGGTCTTCTTGTCTTTATTGGAAGCATTCGGCGGGTACTCGCGGCTTTGCAAAAACTGCTTGATATCACAATACCAGGGTTTGTTGTCAATTATATCCGCATTTGTTTGAACGGTCACATTACTGATGGCAAACACATGAGAAGGCCGGTCGAGGCGCTGTACTTTGATTACTGGCACGTGGTTCCAATGGTTCACTTGAAACATGGAGGATAAAGTGGCAAGAGCGTCGGCCATCTGATTTTCCTCACGGGGAATGTGGTGTAATTCGACTTTCGTAAAATATGTCAGCAGACGCCTCGCGTAGTCGCGGTAAGGGATCAGATTAGCATGATGAGTCTCCCATTCTCCCTTTATCTGGTTAATAACGAGCGCAGAATCTCCATAGATGTCGAGGTGCTTGATTCTCATGTCAATTGCTTCCTCGATCCCCAAGATACATGCTTCATATTCAGCCATGTTGTTTGTGCATTCAAATACAATTCGGGCGGTAAAAGGAATGTGATGCCCCTGCGGAGATACAATCACTGCCCCAATTTCTCTGCCGTAAGCATTAACAGCACCATCGAAGACCAACCCCCACTTGTTATCGGGGTCCGGACCCTCACCGATCAACGGCTCTTCACAGTCTCTCGACTTCAAATACATGACCTCTTCGTCGGGGAAATCGAACTTGATGGGCAGATAATCATCCAGTGGTTGGTAAGCAAGGTGATCAGCTATAACACTTCCTCTAACGGCTTTCTGAGCTTTGAACACAATATCATATTCAGACAGCAGCATCTGCCAACGCGCAATTTTTCCAGTGACTGCAGGCTTCTCAAAGATGTATTTGATCGGATCCATCCTGGATATCAACCAAGTTGTATGGTTCATTAAGTAGTGGCGCAGGCGTTTGGCAGCCCAGGCCAGAGCACAACAAGTCTTTTCAAGCATTGTATACCGAGTCTCGCAGTCGGTGAATTTCTTGCTCAGATAGTAGATGGCATGCTCTTTCTTTCCAGTCTCGTCCTGATGACCGAGCACACATCCCATGGATTCATCTAACACTGACAGATACATAATCAATGGCCTTCCTTCCACCGGTGGGACAAGGATAGGTGGCTCTAGCAAATAGTTCTTTATGTTGTCAAAAGCTTCTTGGCATTCATCGTTCCACACAATGGGTTGATTCTTCCTGAGTAGCTTAAAGATCGGCCTGCAGGTCGCAGTCATGTGGGATATGAATCGGGAAATATAGTTCAGACGCCCGAGAAACCCTCTAACTTGCTTCTCGGTTTGCGGGGCCGGCATTATCCTCGGTACCCAAGTTAAACAACTCAATCTCTCCTGGTGAGGCTGAATGGCTTTCTCCTCTTGTTCAAGTAGTCGAGTGATCTCATCTGGTATATCATCATCCTCCTCATCTTCGGCTTCAAACACCGGGGATTCAACAGTTGGAAGAAACATAGGGTCACTGTGTTCAACGGTTTTATTGTGGTTCAATCTGCATGATTATGGTTGGATGATTTTTAGAAAAAAAATTTCATGCAGATCTTTGAAATTAATAAGAAAATACAGATGTTTTGGTTTTTTCTGGCATTACCATCATTTCCAAGGGAAAAAGCATTAAGAAAAACAACATTCGTGAAAGAAACGACAATTTTTATTAATAATGGCAATGTCGGAACAAACATGCCCTTTACAAAAGCGTCACTTCCGCCTCGGGCAGGGCGGAAGGATTGTTATTTTGAAAACAAAAGCCTAGACAGCAAGACACATTACTTAGAATCATGCACAAATACAGGGAGATTGATAACGTTCCAGTTCTTTGCAATGCCTCCTGGTACAACGAACGCGGGCCTAGACCCACTGAGCACGAGCCACTTTTCAAACTGCGGCAGAAGAACCAGGTGGCAATGAGCACTTGGAAGTTTTTGGTGACCGATGAATGATGCGTATGATGCATGATATGTATAAATGCAGACGCAAAAATGACTCTTTTCGTTATCGAAGGGTTTTAGACAAACTAGAAACTTTTGCAAACATTTTTAGCAAGATGACGAGATTAGAAAGCTGTCAAGACAAATCGTTTTGAAATGCTAAGCGAAAGGAAGTGGGATCGACTTCCTTGAACTTGTAAGACTTAGTTTTTTTTCATACCTGGAATGTTTACAAAGTTTTCAATTTGTCTAGACCTTTCGATAAATGCATGAGAAAAGGTTTATGCATGAATGCATGTATGCATGATTTTGATTACAAAGAGAACATGGTGAGTTAAGGTTGCAAGTGGACACGGTGTCCGGTGAAACTAGAGTTTGGATAGTAGTAACCATGGTTCTAATAAGGTTCCCAAACTGCAACCTCTCTTACGTATATCATAGTAGCACGAGGCGACGCCCGTTCCATGATTATTTGTAAGAAGGTCTAGTTTGAGTGTAGTATCGCGTGACGACTAAATTTCGAGGCAACGCTCGGTTTAGCCACCGCACTACGTCCTAAAAAGAGGCCAAAGATGGGTTTGGCAACTACGGTCCATAGCCTTCATCGGTCAATTGGGAGTAAAGTGCCTAAGCATGACAACACACGCCGACAACATCACCCCCAAAATGCCTCAGCTATGTGAGATTGATCGCGTAACCCAACACACGAGGCAACCCCCGGATTGGATTGTCGATTATATCTCTTCCTAATCTTAGGTTCACTCAGCCCGGGTATAGGACTTTTGATATTCTCACCCCACACGTTGTATGAAAATATTTACATATAACAATAAAGTAAAGCGTAAAACATAAAGCATGAAAAAACTAGGCGTAGCCCTACATCCCCAGTGAAGTCGCCATTTCTGTCATCGCGATTTTCGGGTGTCAAGTCATTAATTAGGCTTGAACCTTTCAATCATTGATGTCTCTATTTTTTTTTGAGGAAGGGTAAAATTTAGAAAACCCTTAGAAATTCTAAGTTCGGGGCAATTTTCGCTACGGGAAGGTGTTAGGCACCCGCGACGACTATAGTACTCTATAGGAGCCGTTTTTCTAATTCTATGTTCTACGCTTTACTTTTATGCTATTTTTGAAAGAAAATTGTTTTTTAAGAATGGGGAAAGGAGAAAGTTTGGATTTTATTTTATTGGACTTGGAGAGATTTTGGTCTCTTGCCTACATACCCTTTTAAGGGATCAAACTCCATGTAGTTCTCTTCCAAAAGATTTTGTGGGTTAGTTCTTTTTTTATTTTGAAAATAATTTTTGAGAAGAGAAAAGAGGCCTTAAAGGCATGAGATTTGGAAAAAAAGTGAGGTTGTTCCAATTATTAAACAAAAAGGTTAAAGTTGGAATTTAAGATTCATTTGTATTTTTGATTAAGAAAGTAAAGGGAAAAAGGTTGTGGAGCTTTGACTCCAACATTATTATGAAAGGATTTGAGTGATGAAATTAATTTTTTTTTTTTTTAAAAAAATGAATATTTTCTAAGTGTCACGTTTCCTAAGCATACATCTAGCGGTAAATCATACAACGTGTGTGCGTGTCGGTGCGTGTGTCGGTGTACATCATCATAGTGTCCATAGTCCTTTACATCGGGTCCTAATTTACATTCTATGGTCTTGCATGAAAATTTAAAAGAAAGCTAAAACTAACCTAAAAATATTACATGAATTAGTAGGAAATTGCATAAGATGGCTAAAAGAAAGAAAAAGATGAAAATGATGCAATGCTTGCAATATGAATAAGGCATGAAACAAATGGTTAGTAGTAAAGTGTGCAACAGATAAGTGATAGTATGAGTAGCAATGCATAGTAGATGAAATGAACATCACAAAGAGTATTAAGCAAATTGCAAAAGGAACAAGTGCCAAAAAATAGTGCAAATAACACAAAACAAAAGCCTAAAACTTAAACCAAATCCCATGACCTATAACCCTCACCAAAACAGCACTTTCAAGGGAAATATTTCAAGAATTATGAGGAAACTACAAGCCATGCATTCATATTTAGCACATACACATTTTATGCATATTTCACACCTTGTTTCCAAACAAAAATTCACATTACTTGCAAAACAAGAAACTAACTATTGAACTTGTAAAACAAGGAATTACTTCTAAATTTGCAAGAAATTGGAAACTTAACGATTAAGCTTGTAAGACAAGTAACCACCACTAAATTTGCAAAGATTTGGAAATTAACAACTAAATTTGCAAAAATACAAGAAATTAACACTAAATTTGCAAAACAAGAATTTGGAAATAATCAATTAAGCTTGTGAAAAGCAAGAATCAGCAATGAACTCAGAACCAAACACATCACAACATCATGTATCAAATATCAACATCATGTGGCAAAAATTGGATCGAAAATTATGCAAGAAACTCTCACAAACACACCTAGTACTCAAAACCATAGAAGAAATTAGCACATATTTTTTATCAGCTTTACATGTGTGGAAATATCACCAAAACAATCAAAAATATATCAAGAACACACTGTAATTTTCTAGGAATTTTTGCAAAAATTTTAGCATGCACAGGGGTTCAAATAGCAAGATAATAGGTGCAATTAGCACAAGAGATTCAAGAAAACAAAAGAAAGCTCAAGGCCCATGGTTCTGATGGATCCGGATCGAGCTGACACTCTAGGAGCGTTGGATTGATCCAGATCCATCTGGATCTTGATCAAACGGCCAACAGTGAAAGAGAATGGACCGGGTTTGGGTCAACCCGGTCCAAGAGCTTATATAAAAGGGTTTGGAACCCGGTTTTCTTCATTTTCAACGCTCGCTTCTCTCTCTTCTCTTCTCCGTTCGAATTCTTTCTGAAAACCTAACCCTAATTTTCAAAATCTAACCCCAGAACTTGCTAATCCATGGCTTAATCAGTTCCTACTATCATTCTAGGCATGAATCCGTCAAAAACAAACAGTTTTAGCCGTCGAAACGATGTGAATCTTCGCGTTTTGGTGCCTGTTCGGATTCTTTGTGTTCTTGAGTGAAATCTTTGTGAAAACTTCGAGGATTCACTCTGATTCACACTCGTTGTGAATCTTGAAGTGTTTCCTTGTCTTTTTCAAACTGTTTTTCGTGTTAGGGTTAGGGTTTTGGACCGAACAGCTTGAACTAGCTATGGATTCACATCGTTTGAGGTTCTGTAGTGATTTTTTCAACGTGATTAGAGGAGGTTTGAGAGTTACCTGAGTTTGTTATTCGGAGATTTTGGTTCGTTCCTCTGATTCTTTGGTTCGGATCCTCGCTGGTGAGCTTTCTTTCTTCTTCTCTGATCCAACGCTGTGAAATCCTTCACTTCTTTCCCTTTCTTCTTCTCTGATCTCACACTGTGATCAGGCTTGCAGCGCGCTACTTCCGGTGGCGTGCTCGTGTTTGGATTGCAGTTTCACCAGTTCAATGATGAAGATTCTTGTGAATCTCTGAGAACTTGCTGGAAAATTCGTATGAATTTGCTTCTGTTTTGATTCTGTGTGCTGAATTCAGAGGCTGAATTGAAGCTTTTTGTGGAACGGTTCTGAATTGGCTTTGATTCTGAGTTAGGGTTTGATGAAGATCTTCTTGAGTTTCTTGTGAACTTTGGTGAATTTGATCTGTAACTGCCAAGAGAGAAAAAATGGATTCTGTTTGTGTGATGTGGCGTGTAATCAAATTAGATCCTTGATTCTGACACTGTGCACTATTTATAAGCTGCCGTGTGGCATTTGATCCAATGAGCTTGTGACATGTGGACTTGAAATACTTGCGTGGCATCTGGACTGTTTTTGACTCAGGGACCAATCTGCAATTATGTAAAAACTTGGGACTGAACTGCAATTTATTAAAGATTGGACTGTTTTAAAATTGAACAAGCATTGGACTGTTTTGAAAATAAAATTGGACTTATTTTTAATTAAAAATGAAATTCGGACTTACTTGCAAAAAGTAAAAATAAAATTGGTAAAAAGGTAATTTTAAAAAACGTAAAGTGAAACGGTTAAAACTTGACAAAATGGACTAAAACGAACAAATTACCCAAAATGAGGTATTTCAAAATACCTCTCTGCCCAAAATTTATTTGATGTGAAAAGACCAAAACGCCCCCCTAGGGACTAAAACGACCCAGACTGACTCAGATGCAAAACTAAGATGATTTTGTACAAAATTTGATTAATGATTCATGCAGACAAATTGAAAAGACTCAGAGACAAATGCAGGGGTTCAAAATGGGTTCCATTGTGGGAAATGACCAAAATACCCTTTTGTATGATTTTATGCAAAAATTGGAATAAAATGCAGGAAGATATGCAATGGTCCTAGAGACCCTTTTCAAGGACTTGTAATGCAAGAAAACACTTTGGATGACTTTGAATGCAAGAAAATTGGAGATTATAGCAGCAAAATGTGCGTTTGTAGCACAGTAAAAGGTTGTAAAATAGACACAATGAATTTGAAATAATCAGAAACAGAAAGAAGTTTGAACGAGTATTTTTAGGTCCAAAATGAGGGTATGACAGGCTTGAAACAAGCTCCCAGAGGTTGGTATGATAGACTAAGTAATTTCTTGATTAAAAATGATTTTAAACGAGGTCAAGTTGACACAACACTCTTCAAAAGGACCCTTGAGAAAGATATTCTTGTTGTGGAAATATACGTTGATGATATAATATTTGGTTCTACTAATGCATCTCTTTGCAAGGAGTTTTCTAAGTTAATGCAGGATAAATTTGAAATGAGCATGATGGGAGAGTTGAAGTTCTTCCTTGGCATTCAAATCAATCAATTCAAAGATGGAGTATATGTTCATCAAACTAAGTATACAAAGGAGCTTCTGAAGAAGTTCAAGCTTGAAGATTGTAAAGTGATGAACACTCAAATGCATCCTACATGCACCTTAAGCAAAGAAGATGAAGGATCAAAAGTGGATCAGAAGTTGTACAGAGGTATGATTGGTTCTCTGTTATACCTCACCGCATCTAGGCCAAATATTTTGTTCAGTGTATGCTTGTGTGCAAGGTTTCAGTCAGATCCTAGAGAATCTCATTTAACTGCAGTTAAAACAATCTTCAGGTATCTGAAAGGAACAACTAATCTTGGACTCCTCTATAGGAAATCCTTAGATTACAAGCTAATTGGATTTTGTGATGTTGACTATGCTGGTGACAAGATTGAAAGAAAGTCAACCAGTGGCAATTGTCAATTTCTAGGTGAAAATCTGATATCTTGGGCTAGCAAAAGACAAGCAACTATTGCTATGTCTACAGCAGAAGCAGAATACATTTCAGCTGCAAGTTGTTGTACACAACTACTTTGGATGAAACATCAGTTGGAAGACTTTCAGATTTACACTAACAGTATTCCCATCTTTTGTGATAATACTGCTGCTATTTGTTTGTCAAAGAATCCAATTCTACATTCAAGAGCCAAGCATATTGAGATCAAACACCATTTTATCAAAGACTATGTTCAAAAAGGAATTGTAGATATACAATTCGCTGATACTGAAAATCAGTGGGCTGATATATTTACTAAGCCTTTAACAGTTGAAAGATTTGATTTTATAAAGAAAAATTTGAACATGCATTATGTGTCTGATTAAAATTGCTTGCTCTTGAATAAGAAGTTTAGGTTCTGAAGTCAGTTCAGAAGCCATGGTCAATCAGAAGCTCTTAACTGAGGTTCTGAGGAAAATGTTCTCCTGATGATGTCATTAGAATTTCAAACTTCAGAAGTGGAATCTTTGTGCTTCTGAATAGTAGAAGTTAGTGGAATGTTGGGAGTTGCTTCTGGTGACACCTGTCTCACTAACTTAGACAACGCATCTGAAATCTGATAACGTGACGTAAATGTATTGGTGTATAACTCAAAGGGCAATGATGATGTTTATGCTTTGAATGTACTATCTCGCGCCCCCAACTGTCATTAATGTTGTGTTTGTTTGTCCCCTGTGTATTCAAATGTTTTTACTAAAAACACTTATACAAAACACACACTTCTCACTTCACTACCTACACTTTCCCTTTCCTTTCGTAATTGTTTAGAAATCGCTCTCAACTCTCTCAAAAACCTAGAACCCTAAAATCATCATCTTCATCAATCAATGGCATCCTTAAGTTCTGCTACTGAATCACAAGTTCAAGATCTTCAACAACAATCTCAACAACAAGAACAACCTGAAAGAGCTGCATACGAAATCATAGGATCAACTATGAAGTTGAAAGAACATCAATTGAAAATCCAGACAGAGAATCCTGTGGATTTCAAGTCTCTAACTTTTCATGGTTATGACATCAAGGAGTATTACGCAGTTCAAGGTCTGCTGAACTACTTTAATCTACTCAACGGTCCAACATACAAAGCTCTTATTAGACATTTTTGGGTAAGGGCATCTGTGTATGACAGAGAAGCGTCTGAGCTCGAAGAACAAGAGAAGATTCTGATTGATCCCACTCTGGCTGGGAAATCAAGAGAAGAAATGGGTTTGGAACCCTTCACGTGTACAAAGATCAGATCAAGCCTCATGGGTGTACCTGTGTACATCTCAAAAGAAATTATCGCTTATGTTCTTGGAGTGCAAGCTTCTGGTAAATACTTTGGCATTGAGATTCCTAATCTAAAGACAAGCTCATGGAACGAAATTGTGAACAAGACTATGTTCAACTCAACAAAGCCTGGGAAGTATTCTGACCTGAGCATGGAAAAGAAGATGCTTTTGAAGATACAACATGAGAACCTGCTACCAAAAGGTGGTAGCAGCGATCAACCGTCTCTAGCTCATAAAGTGTTCCTTCACCACATCATTCAAGGTGAAAAGGTTAATGTGTCAAAGTACATATTCAAGCACATGATTAAAGAGCTTAGGGAAAGCCAGAAGAAGGATAGAGTCTGGGTTCATTATGGAAGATTGCTTTATGAGATCTTTCATCAAGGAGGAATGCTCAAGGCTCTAAGTGAAACTCATTATTTCACAGATGAGATGCTAGAAACTGTGACTGGCAAAGTGATTAATGCCAAAACTTTGAAGAACATGCAACTGATTAAGAAGGTGACTCCACTCTAATCTAACATCAATGAGTCTATGGCTATGTCAAATCTTATGGAGGATTTTCCCCCCATATGCAAAAAGGACTCTCTAGCTGTTCAGATGGCTCTGATTGGAGATTATTTTGAAAGTACTACAAGCTTATCAGCCTTGATGAAGTGCTAGAAGAGATGTATGGAGGAAAACTGCCTGTGGACAAAGGCAGAAAGTCAAAGAGGAAGGAGATGATAGAAGAAGAATATTTAGAAGCTGAGCAACCTTCTAAGAAAGCCAAGAAGGACAAGGCTTCTGATAAACTGAAAATTGGTGGTTCTGGTGTACCATCAGTTCAGGAGGAAGCTCAGGAACTGGATCCTAAAGCAATAATTGGCAAGAAGACCAGAAGTGGCAAACCTTCTGCTCATGCAACACTATCCGCTCCTGAATAGTCCCCTCTGAAGAAACGCAAAAGAACACCAGCTCCTAGAAAGCTTAAAGAATCAGTCTATGTGACTGGAGAAATAGAGGGTGTGGAAGCTACTACTGAACTGGTTATCAAGGAGGTAAGGAAGAAGAAGGCTGAAGAAGCTGCTGCACTTCAGAAAGCTCTTGAAGTAGCAAGGGATTTTGAAGTTCCTGCATCTAGTCTATCTGGAGCTTCTGTGGCTGCAGTAGCTGAGGAAGTTTTGAACAATGTTGCTTATCTTCAAAGGATGGCAACATCAGAAGCTGGAAGTCTGATGATGGTTCAAAGAGCTAAAGTAGGAGCTCAGGAGGACACAGCTGCTGGTTCAGAAGCTGCAGCTATATCAGGTAACTCAGATTTTACACACTCTGACTTTGTAATAGACATAGAATCTGATTCCAATCCCTCCCAATCAAACTCATCATCCTCATCTACTGATACTGATGATATACCTATAGACATTCTATACAGATCTAGACAAAAAGGCCATTCAACAAAAACCAAATTTCAGAAAAAGCCTTCTCCCTTTAAACCAATGGATCCACCTGTTCATGTTAGAATAGGTGAAATACTTGATATGAGAAGCAAAATTCTACCCCCCAACCATCCACTTCAACCACAAACAATCCAACCACTCAATATGATTACTTCTGATGATCATGTTGAATCATCCTCAACCAATCCTACAGAAGACACTTCTATGTTGAACAATCTTAGTAGTCACCTCTCAGGTGAACTACCAGGTGTTGTTTTTAATCCAGAAAAAGCCTCTGAAGTTGCATCTATGGAAGTTGCTTCAGAAAGCCCCCAACAACATGCACCTGAACAACAAAAGACCCCAACTGACCCTGAACAGGTTCCTACAACTGTTCTTGAACAAAGCTGTTATCGCGATTTTCGGGTGTCAAATCATTGATTAGATTTGAACCTTTCAATCATTGATATCTCTATTTTTTTTGGGGAAAGGTAAAATCGAGAGAAAACCTTAGAAATTCTAAGTTCGGGGCTGATTTCACTACGGGAAGGTGTTAGGCACCCGCAATCACTATAGTATCCTATAGGAACCGTTTTACTATGCTTTACGTATACGCTTTGCTTTTATTGCTATTTGTAAAAAAGAGGGGTTGATTTTAAGAATGAGAGAAAGAAGATTTTGAATGTTTGTTTTTATTGGACTTGGAGAGATTTTGAGTCTCTTGCCTACATACCCTTTTAAGGGATCAAAATTCCATGTAGTTCTCTTCCAAAATGTTTTTGTGGGTTTAATTTGTTTTTTAAGTTTGAAAAAGATTTTGAAGAAGGGAAAGAGGCCGTATAGGCATTAGAATTGAAAAGAAAAAGAATGCATTTGGTTGGTTCAATTGTTAATGAAACGGTTAAAGTTGGAAATTAATTGCATTTCGATTTGATTAAGAAAATAAAGGGAAAATCCTTTGGAGTTTTGACTCCAAGGTTTATTTGGAAAATATTTGAAGTGACGGAAGCTATTTGTTTTTTAAAAAGATTTATTTTCTCTAAGTATCGCGCATCCTAAACATACACCTAAACGATAAACATACAACGTGTGTGCGTGTGTCGGTGCATGTGTCGGTGTACATCATCATAGTCCATAGTCCTTTACATCGGGTCCTATTTTACATTCTATAGCCTTGCATGAAATTAGAGAAAGTAAACTACCTAAAAATATTACATGAATTAGTAGGACGCTCCATGAAAGAGTTAAAGGAAGAAATGGGAATGAGATGAGATGCTTAGTATGCATGAGACATAGAGTAAAGTGGTTAGTAAAACAAGATAAAATAATAATGCAATACTAATCCTAAACAAAATGGTAACTATCACAAAATTAGCATACAATCACACGTAACAACATTGCAAAATATCACAAAAATGGGCATCAACACTCTAACTAAACAAGATTGCGAAATATCACACCATTAGTATCGAGAACCAAACTAAACATGGTTGCAAAATATCAAAAAACTAATATCAAGAACCAAATTTAACAAAGTTGCAAAGTATCACGCAATAGGTATCATGAACCAAACTAAACATAGTTGCAAAATATCACAAAATTGGTATCAAGAATCAAGTTCAACAAAATTGCAAAATATCACACAATTGTAATCAAGAATCAAGTTTAACAAAATTGCAAAATATCACACAATTGTAATCAAGAATCAAGTTTGACAAAGTTGAAAAAAACTTCACAAAATTGTAATCAAGCATTAATTTTAACAAGAACATGATAAATATCGCAAAATCCAAGTTTTAATAAGATTGAAAATACTACAAGAGCACCAAACTTCACACAATCCAAGGAGCTATTATGAGAACAGGGGCAAATCTTCATGGAATCAAGTGCTAACCATCAAAATTATATGACAAGAATTTGGATAAGCGAACATGCAAGAAAATTTATAAAAACAAAAAATATCCCAATCAAATGAGAAATTAGCACCTGCCAAATTTTTATCAATTTCCACATGTAAAATATCACAAAACAGTCACAAATATACCAAGAACGCATAAGAATTTTTTTGGGATTTTTGTAAACAAATGAGGACAAATAGGGAGTTCAGATAGCAAGAAAAGAAGGTGTACGTAGCAAGAAAATAAAGAAAACATGAAGAAAACTCCCAAGCCCACGACTACAGGCCCAAACCCGTGCCACAAGTGGATCCGGATCATTCTTGACGCTTTAGGAGCGTTAGATTGATCCGGACGCTCCATGGATAGGATCCAATGGCTCACACACGAGGGAGGTGGACCGGGTCAGAACCGACCCGTTCCACCAGCTAAATAAAAGGGCACAAGATCCGGATCCTGGCATTTCCTAACACCGTTTCTCTTTCTTCTTCTCTCTCGCGCCGTTCTCTTTCAAACCCTAACCCTAGTTCTTCCAATCCTACCCAGAAACGACTCAAACACGGCTTAAACGGTTCGTATCATTATCCTAAGCATGAATCATTCAAAGGATCGCAAGTTTAACCGTTGAACAACGTGAATCCTTGAGTTTTCGCCTCTGTAGGTTCGAACCGTTCATATTCTTTGTTTTTTTTTGGCTGAAATCGTTGTAAAACTGTGAGGTTTTGATTCGATTCACATTCTTTGTGGATTTTGAAACGTTTCTCTGATTTTGGAAAAAAAGTTTTGGTTAGGTTTAGGGTTTGGATCGAACGGTTCGGATCTACGGATTCACGTTGCTTTGAACTCTGTAGTGATATTCAATGAAGTGTGATGAAGCTTTAGTGTTACCTGTGTTTTGGTTTGGAGATTTGGGCCGTTTCTTTGAATCCTTGGCTCTGAATTTCCGCTGGTAATCCGGTTTCACCCCTTTCTTTCCTCTCTTGATCCGGATCCTGTGAAATCCTTCACCTCTTCTTCTCCTTCTTCTTCTCCGATCTGATGCTTGTGATTGCGCTCGCAGCGCGCTACCTCCGGTGGCGTGCTCGCGTTGGATTGCAGGCGCAAAGGTTCAGTGATGAAGATTCACAACGAATCTCTGAGAATCGCTTGAAGTTGCATCGAATCCCTTCGTATTTCGCCTTTGCTTGCTTCTGTGAATCAGATTTAATGACGAATTCAGCGGTTTTTTGTGAAATTGTTCTGCATTGGTGTTGATTCTGAGTTAGGGTTTGTGTATGTTCTTGAGCTTTTCTGTGGATTTGTGATTTTGATCTGTAACTGCTAAGAGAGAGAAAATTGATTCTGTTTGTGTTGATGTGGCGCGTGAATGTGATTATGTTACTGACTTGTACAGTGGTGGCCTTTTATAGGCTGCCACATGTGCCCCTGAGCCAATGAACTTGTGACATATGGACTTTCCTGCTTGCGCGGCATCCCTTGGACAGAACTGTAAAAACAGACTAAAATGCAATTTTGGGACTGAAATGCAATTTTTGAAAGATTGGACTGTTTTTTAAAAGAATTAAAAGGAAAGAATTGCCTAAAACTGGAATTGGGACTCTTTGCAATAAAATGTAAAATTTGGACTAAATTGCAATTTTTGAAAATATTAGGACTAAAATGCAAAAAAAAATAAAAAATAAAATAATAAAATTGGTTAAAAAATGTAATGCACGTAAAGTGAAACGGTTAAAATTGACAAAATGGACTAAAATGAACAAACTACCAAAAATGAGGTATTTTAAAATACCTCTCTGCCCAAAATTTGAATAATGTGAAAAGACCAAAATGCCCCTGGGGCCAAAACGCTTCAGACCGATCCAAACTGACTCAGATGCAGACTAAGATGATTTTTAAACAGAATTTGACAAATGATCCATGCAAACAGATTGAAAAGACTCAGGGACAAATTGTAGGGACTGAAAATGGGTTCCTTTGTAGGAAATGACCAAAATACCCCGTTTTCCCAACATAAAAATTTCTTAAACAATTATCAGAGTATGCAAACACAACAACGGGATATTACATAAAACATAATCCAAAACAATTAAATAATAATTTATTTAACCAATTTACTTCAAAACTTTGCAGCGGAAAAATACTTATAATTCATAAACGTTTGGCACGCAGGCCCCATAAAAATATCTCAAAAGAGTTAGTTCCATCATTGCAAAATATCATAAAGATTCACGTAAAAGAATGAAGCATGCATATAATACAACCCCATCCCGTTACGTATCAGAGCGACCTAGAAGACACAGTGAGATAAGGCCACTCACGAAGCAACAACAACTACGCACGATCACCTGCACTTGCCCACAAGGCGGCAATTCCAGCAGAAGGGGTGAGATTTCATAACAAAAT
Source organism: Medicago lupulina (assembly GCA_958299785.1). NCBI lineage: Eukaryota > Viridiplantae > Streptophyta > Magnoliopsida > Fabales > Fabaceae > Medicago > Medicago lupulina. Next base: position 41,712,014 of record OY283146.1, on the reverse strand, counting down.
AATATTAATCAACATAATTTAGAATAACAATTAACATCAAACATCAATAGCATTCTTGCATAATTTAATAACAATTAGCACATCCCAAACAAAAGCTCTAACTTTACAAGTCATCTGGGTCAACGGAAGAGCCAACTTGGAGAATCCTTCAATAAACCTTCTATAATAACCAGCTAAACCCAAAAAGCTCCTGATCTCGGTAACTGACTTCGGAGTCTCCCATTGCAATACGGCTTCAATCTTAGACGGATCTACTGCAATACCATCACCAGAGATAACATGACCAAGGAAACTCACTTCTTTCAACCAGAATTCACACTTAGACAATTTGGCATAAAGTTTCTTCTCTTTCAACACTTCCAAGACAATCTTCAGATGTTCAGCATGCTCTTCCTCAGTCTTGGAGTAAATCAGAATATCATCAATAAATACAACTACGAACTGATCCAAAAATGCATGGAAGATGCGATTCATATACTCCATAAATACTCCCGGTGCATTAGTAACTCCAAAAGGCATAACCTTGTACTCATAATGGCCATAACGTGTTCTGAAAGCTGTCTTCTGCATATCTTCATCCTTTACTTTAATCTGGTGATAACCTGACCTCAAATCAATCTTGCTGAAAACACGTGCACCCATTAACTGATCCATCAAATCATCAATTCTCGGTAGTGGATACCTATTCTTGATAGTCACCTTATTCAACTGCCGATAATCGATACATAGCCTCATACTACCATCTTTCTTCTTTACTAGTAACACTGGCGCTCCCCAAGGTGAAACACTTGGTCTAACAAATTTCTTCTCAAGTAAATCTTCCAACTGTTTCTTCAACTCAGCTAATTCGGAAGCAGACATACGATAATGTGCCATCGACACCGGCTTAGTTCCAGGAACAAGATCAATAGAAAACTCGACTTCCCTCTCTGGAGGCACATCAGGAATTTCATCTGGGAAAACTTCAGGAAAGTCGCATACCACTTGCAATTTATCGATCACTGCTTGATTCTCTAAAGATAAAGAAGCCATCAACGAAAACATCAACATGCCATCACGTTCTAGTTGCTTCAGCTGCTTAGTAGATAAAAACTCAGCACCACTTTCCTCTTCAGCGGACGAGAAATGCACCGTCTTGCGAAAATAATTGATAAGAACGTGGTTGTACTCTAACCAATTCATACCCAGAATTACATCCATACCGCTTAAAGGTAGACAAACTAAATCCATTTCGAAATCGCGACCAAACATAGACAGAGGACAACTCAAACATACGAGAGAAGTAGTCACCGAACCCTTAGCTGGAGTTTCGACAACCATCTCTCCATTCATATCAGACATAGAAAGACTCAAAGCAGAAACACAATCTAAAGCAATAAAGCAATGTGTAGCACCAGTATCAATAATAGCAACAAGAGGAGTATTATTAATATAGCAAGTACCTCTGATCAAACGATCATCACTGTCTGTCTGAGTACCAGTCAGGGCAAAAACTCGACCCGTAGTAGGCGCCCTCTTCGGCTGCTTGCACTAGGAACCAATATGACCCTCTTCGTTGCAATTAAAGCACACGATATCATTACGCTTGCAATCAGCTACTAAATGACCCTTCTTGCCACACCGGACACACTTCTTGATCTCTTCTGGACAAGCATTGCTCTTGTGGCCTTTCACACCACAGTTGAAACACACGATCTCAGCAGGGGTACCCTTCCTCGCAGTCTGCCTATCAACGACCATCCTCTGTTTCCCTTTATCAGCAGGGGCACTATAAGGTTTAGGGCGACTCTACTGGCCCTTGGCTTTCCTATCATTCACTACCTTGTAGTGAGCCTTCGTATCCTCTTCATAGATCCGACAACTATTCACCAAATCCGGAAAAACTCTGATCTGCTGATACCCAATCGCCCTCTTAATGTCGGGCCTCAAACCGTTCTCGAACTTGATGCATTTAGAAAACTCCGCGGTCTCAGCAGCATAGTGCGGATAGAACTTCGCCAGCTCCACAAACTTGGCAGCATACTCAGTCACTTACATATTTCCTTGCTTCAGCTCAAGGAACTCGATCTCTTTCTTCCCGCGAACGTCTTCCGGAAAGTATCTCCTCAGGAACTCTCTTCTGAACACGGCCCAAGTCACCACAGTTCCATCTTGCTCTAGGCTAGGTAAGACGCTAACCCACCAATCATCAGCTTCCTCAGACAACTGATGTGTACCAAAACGCACTTGCTGGGCTTCAGTGCACTACATCACTCTGAAAATTCTTTCTATTTCCTTAAGCCACGTCTGGGCTCCATCGGGGTCATACCTTCCCTTGAACGTTGGAGGATGATTCCTCATGAAAGTCTCCAACATCCTCATCTCAGCATTCACGCCAGCATTTGCATTAGGTTGCTGTCCCACAGCATTAGCCATTGCTTCCAAAGCAGCAGCAAGAGCAGCATCGTTCCTTCCAGCCATCCTGATATTCTTCAACAAACAGTAGCAGCAACATAAGATTTAGTAATACAAATATTACTAAAACTCAACAAGACTCTCTAATTGGCCGGACAGACCGACTTGCTCTGATACCAATTGTAACACCCCGTTTTCCCAACTTAAAAATTTCTTAAACGACTATCAGAGTATGCAAACACAACAACGGGATATTACATAAAACATAATCCGAAACAGTTAAATAATAATTTAACCAATTTACTTCAAAACTTTGCAGCGGAAATATTACTAAAAATTCATAAACGTTTGGCACGCAGGGCCCATAAAAATATCTCAAGGAGTTAGTTCCATTATTTGCAAAATAACATAAATAGTCACGTAAAAGAATGAAGCATGCATAAAGACAACCCCATCCCGTTACGTATCAGAGCGACCTAAACGACACAGTGATGCAAGGCCACTCACGAGCAACTGCACACTAAGCACGATCACCAGCACTTGCCCACAAGGCGGCAATTCCAGCAGAAGGGGTGAGAATTCATAACAAAATAATACTAATCAACATAATACAGAATAACAATTAACATCAAAACATTAATAGCATTCTTGCATAACAATTAGCACGTAATCACATAATCAACTTCATATCATCTTTAAGCAAGTAGCATAGATAGACAACACTTATCACTTAATCACATATAATCATTCTTTATCAACATCATGACATCATAAATATGACCATGCGACAATGCTCTTAGACTCCTTATATGCATGTGGTACCAAACTTCATCATAAGTATTAATATACTTTTAAAACGTGCGGAGGACAAAGCTCCTAATAAACGTGCGGAGGACAAAGCTCCTATCATGGTGAGGACTAAGCTCAATGTATGCTATGCATGGACTCAACTCAAATAACATTTATCCTTAATCACCTTATCAACATGCATCCAAGAAATTGGAGCTAAACAACAACTTGTCATTGCATATATAACATATACATATATCATAACGGTGCAGTGTAATAACATCAGCAGTATAATTCAAATAACAACAGCAGAATGATATCATTATATCAATTACAATTCAAGGCAACATAAACTTTAACATTTTAGCATAAGGTTTATTACTTAATTTCTTGCTCACTAAACAATCCATTCCTAGAACAGCTCTGCACAGGACTCTCAACATTACCACTAGGTCTATAAAACACTCAGGGATCATCTCCAAATCAACTACACGGAACAGATCACACAACCCTCACAACTCCCAAAACTGGTAGTGTTCGCGAGGCGAGTGAGTTAGCTCGCCGTGGCGAGCTGCCAGAAGCAACTCGCGAGGCGAAGGGAAGTGCTCGCTATGGCGAGCTGCAAGAAGCAACTCGCGAGGCGGGAGAAGTACTCGCCGTGGCGAGCGATGAACTCATCACTCGCGAGGCGAGGATCACTGCTCGCCGTGGCGAGCGATGAATTTCGCTGCGGCCAGAACTGCTATTATCTCAAAATCTCACAAATTCTCATGGTTCTAAGCCTTCTACTGATTCCAGAATTCATCCTAAACATATTCTAAGGTCTAAGAACACTTTCAGCACTGGTTCTAAGCCTTCTAATAACCAGCTAGTCCCAGAAAGCTTCTAATCTCCGTAACCGACTTAGGCGTCTCCCATTGCGATACCGCTTCAACTTTAGACGGGTCAACCGCAATACCTTCACCAGAAATAACATGGCCAAGAAAACTTACTTCGTTTAGCCAGAACTCACATTTAGACAATTTAGCATACAGCTTCTTCTCTTTCAGCACTTGCAAAATAATCTTCAAATGCTCTGCATGCTCAGCTTCAGTCTTAGAATAGATCAGTATATCATCAATAAAAACCACAACAAATTGATCCAAGTACTCATGAAAGATTCTGTTCATATATTCCATAAACACACCAGGCGCATTAGTAACACCGAAAGGCATCACCTTATATTCATAGTGACCATAGCGCGTCCTAAAGGCCGTCTTCTGCATATCTTCATCCTTCACCTTAATCTGATGGTAACCTGACCTCAAGTCAATCTTGCTGAATACCTTTGCACCCACTAACTGATCCATCAAGTCGTCAATCCTCGGAAGTGGGTGTAACACCCCGTTTTCCCAACTTAAAAATTTCTTTAAAAAGAATAGCATGCATCAGAGTAAGCACATAAACAGGGCATCACATTTCTAAAACATCTCATGTTAATGAATAAATAATCATTAAATTTTCATAAAATCTCGCAGCGGAATAATCATATAAAATAAACATCTCAAGGTCTTTGGCACGCAGGCCTCATCAACATCTTATTATCAAAGTCTTCAAGTTAAACATAAGCATGTAAAATAACATAATCCAATCAAAAGCATAATACGCAAGGAACAGAGAAAATATAAGCAAAGTTTCCCCCATCCCATTACGTATCAGAGCACCTAGACTCGACTGCAGAAATCCTCACGCGTCTGCACCTAATCTTGGTTACCTGCACTTGCCCACGAGGCGGCAATTCCAGCAGAAGGGGTGAGATTCACAATTAATTATATTAAACATGTAATCAAATAATCACAATTCAAACAACCAACATAATTCAACTCATCACAGATAAACATCTAGCATTTAGAACATCATCATAAACAACACATCAATTAGCATCATCATAATCATCATCATAAACATCTTAGTAAACATCTTAGACGACTCGACTCGACCTCATTAATTGACTATGCAACCCTACGTCTTATATGCATGTGGTACCAATCCAGGGCATGAGCCCTCGTCGCTATGAGCATAAATATACTCCAAGGCATAAGCCTTCGTCGCTGGTGAGCAAAGCTCCAGGGCATAAGCCCTCGTCGCTGGTGAGTAAAAACTCCAGGGCATAAGCCCCCATCATAGAATGAGTATGCATGAGACTCAACACTTTTAACTTAAACAAGTTAACATCTTAAACGTCGCAAAACATCTTAAAAAGCAACATGGCAGTAATCACATCATTCAAATGATATCCATAAAGCAAGCATCTTAAGTAAGTCAAACATTTACAACTTTAATAGTTCATATAACACACATAAGCGGCATGAAAAGCATCAAAATCATCTCAGTCATCATGTATTCATCGTTACAGTTTATAATAAACATTATTAAAAGTCCCAGAAACTACCCAAAGGTCATCTCTCAAGGTTCTATGCGAAACAGTTCGCAAACAGTACACAGTTCTGGGTTCTGACAGAACTCGCTATGGCGAGTGGGAAAGCTCGCCTCGCGAGTAACTTAGGCCTTGCTCGCTATGGCGAGTTGGATTGCTCACCTCGCGAGCTCTAGGGTAATGCTCGCTATGGCGAGCTGAGTTGCTCGCCTCGCGAGTAAACTAGGTCTACTCGCCACGGCGAGTTGCATGGCTCGCCTCAGGCGAGCGATGAACAGACTGCTACGGGTTCTACGAAAATTCACCCAAAAAGTCCCAAATTCATCATCTTAAACATCTAAACTCTCAGAATCATCATCATAATGGTTAATCTACGTTCTGTGTTCAATCTAAACATCAATTCTACAGCTTTATGGCCTACTTCATCATTATTCTCACTTTTTAACCTAATTTCAATTCTCTCAATACATCCCTATGATTGTTTAATCTTGATTAGATGGATTACAGGATAATATAATCAAATGCTAGGCTCACCCTTACCTGGTTATAAGCAGAAAATCGCAGCTCTAAAACTCTACTCCTTCACACAGCCGTTTGCACCTTTTTTCCAAATTCTGATACGCGTACGTGTTTCTAACCTAGGTTTCCCTTTATATACTCCCAACAAATCTTATCTTATTTACTCTTTCTCCCACATAACTCTCTGAAATCCAAAACTAACCCACAACTAAATATTTTATTTTATTTTCAAATCTTATTTTATTTAACAATAAAATAAGTCACCACGTCACATAAAATCATATTAAATCTTTACTTAACATCGCATAATATATTAATAAATATATAACAACTTCTCAAATAAATCAAATAATTAAATAATCAAAATGGGCGTTACAACTCTCCCTAACTTAAAAGATTTTCGTCCTCGAAAATTACCTCAAGCAAACAACTCAGGGTACGACTCTAGCATCTTACTCTCTAATTCCCACGTCAAGCTTTCGCCGGTCGCTCCCGACCAAACGACTCTAACGAGAGGTATCTCCTTGCCCCTCAGCGTCTTCGTCTTTCTATCATCAATCCTCACTGGTAAGGTCTCAACCGTAAGGTTGTCCCTAACTTGCACATCATCACTCTGGATCACATGAGACGGATCCGGAACATACTTCCTTAGTTGCGACACATGGAACACATCGTGCAAATTCGATAAATGTGGTGGCAATCCAATACGATAGGCCACCGCCCCAATCCTCTCTGATATCTGATATGGACCAATAAACTTCGGGGTTAACTTCTTTGACTTCAATGCACGACCAACACCGGTCATAGGAGTCACTCTCAGGAACACATGATCTCCCTCTTGGAACTCAAGGTCCTTCCTTCGCTTGTCATGATAACTCTTTTGTCGACTCTGCGACGCTTTCATCTTCTCTTGGATCATTCTTACTTTCTCAGTAGTCTGTTGAACAATCTCCGGTCCTAACATCACATTCTCGCCTGACTCAAACCAACACAACGGAGTTCTACATCTCCGACCATACAAAGCCTCAAAGGGTGCCATCCCAATACTCGAATGGTAACTGTTGTTGTACGTGAACTCTATCAACGGAAGATGACTATCCCAAGTTCCTCCTTGCTCAAGTACACACACTCTCAACAAATCTTCCAACGACTGAATCGTCCTTTCCGACTGACCATCTGTTTGCGGATGATAAGCCGAACTCAACCTCAACTGAGAACCCAACGCCTCTTGCAAACTCTTCCAAAACCTAGAAGTAAACCTCGGGTCTCTATCTGATACGATGCTCGAAGGAACACCATGCAACCTCACGATCTCCTTGACATAAATCTCTGCCAACTGAGCAACAGGAAAAGTGATATTGATCGGTAGAAAATGAACCGACTTCGCCAATCTATCAACAATCACCCAAATAGCGTCATTCCCTTTAGGAGTATTCGGCAAGCTCGTCACAAAATCCATGGATATACTATCCCATTTCCACTCTGGCACATCTAAAGGCACCATCATACCCGCAGGTTTCTGATGCTCAACCTTCGATTTCTGACAAACCAAACAAGAATACACGAACTGTGCCACGTCACGCTTCAAACCAGACCACCAAAACAGCTGCTTTAAATCATGATACATCTTCGTAGCTCCCGGATGAATACTCAAGCTACTTCTATGACTCTCTTCAAGGATCATCTTCTTCATTTCCTCATTATCAGGAATGCAAATCCTACCTCGGAATCTCAACACTCCTTGATCATCCACTTTAAAGTCACTATCCTCCGTCTGATTACTAGCAACCAACAAGTCCACAAACTTAACATCTTCTTTCTGCGCCTCTTTGATACTTTTCAAGAACTCATTATCAATCTTCAACATTCCTAGCTTTACACTCTGAGGCGTTCTTTCACAAACTAAACTCAAATCTCTAAACTGTTCAAGCAACTCGAACTCCTTCACCATCATAGCAGACATATGCAAGGTCTTCCTACTCAAGGCATCTGCAACTACATTAGCTTTGCCCGGATGATAATTCAAACCAAAGTCATAATCTTTCAACAATTCAAGCCACCTTCGCTGCCTCATATTCAATTCCTTCTGGTCAAATAAGTACTTCAAACTCTTGTGATCACTAAACACCTCAAACCTCGAACCATACAAGTAGTGTCTCCATATTTTCAATACAAAGACCACAACCGCCAACTCTAAGTCATGTGTCGGATAATTCTTCTCATGAATCCTCAATTGCCTTGAAGCATAAGCTACCACTTTACCATCTTGCATAAGTACACCACCTAAACCCAACTTGGACGCATCATAATATACCACAAAAGGTTCATTGGGCTTCGGCAAAATCAAAACTGGAGCCGTCGTCAAGCGCTTCTTCAACTCATTAAAACTGTTCTCACAATGAACATCCCACACAAAAGATTTACCTTTACACGTCAACTGCGTTAACGGAAGAGCCAACTTAGAAAATCCTTCTATAAATCTTCGATAGTAACCAGCTAGACCCAGAAAGCTTCTAATCTCCGTAACCGACTTAGGAGTCTCCCATTGCGATACCGCTTCAACTTTAGACGGATCAACCGCAATGCCATCGCCAGAAATAACATGACCAAGAAAACTTACTTCCTTCAACCAGAACTCACACTTAGACAACTTAGCAAAAAGCTTCTTCTCTTTCAACACTTGCAAGGCGATCTTCAAATGCTCAGCATGCTCTTCTTCAGTCTTAGAATAAACCAGAATATCATCAATGAATACCACAACAAAACGATCTAAATAAGCATGGAAGATTCTATTCATATACTCCATAAATACGCCAGGTGCGTTAGTAACATCGAAAGGCATCACTGTATACTCATAATGTCCATATCGCGTTCTGAACGCCGTCTTCTGCATATCCTCATCTTTCACTTTAATCTGGTGATAACCCGATCTCAAATCTATCTTGCTAAATACACAAGCACCCACCAACTGATCCATCAAGTCGTCAATTCTCGGAAGTGGATACCTATTCTTTATCGTTACTTTATTCAACTGACGATAGTCGATGCACAACCTCATACTTCCATCTTTCTTCTTAACTAACAACACTGGAGCTCCCCACGGTGAAACACTTGGTCTCACGAACTTCTTATCAAGCAAATCCTCTAACTGTTTCTTCAGCTCAGCCAACTCAGAAGCTGACATACGATAAGGCGTCATAGACACAGGCTTCGTTTCAGGAATAAGATCAATCGAAAATTCAACTTCTCTTTCTGGAGGCACATCAGGAATCTCATCTGGGAAAACTTCAGGAAAATCACATACTACTTGTAGCTTATCAATCACCGCCTGATTCTCAATAGATAAGGACGCCATCAAGGAAAACATCATAATTCCATCGCGTTCCAACTGCTTCAACTGTTTAGTAGATAGGAACTCTGCGCCACTCTCTTCCTCGGGAGAAGAAAAATGCACCGTCTTGCTAAAACAATTAATCAGAACGTGGTTGTACTCTAACCAATTCATCCCCAAAATTACATCCATCCCAACCAACGGTAGACACACTAAATCAATCTCAAAATCACGACCAAACATAGACACAGGACATCTTAAACACACAAGGGAAGTAGTCACCGAACCCTTAGCTGGAGTTTCGACAACCATCTCCCCATTCATATCAGATACAACAAGATTCAACTTAGCAGCACAATCAAGAGCAACAAAACAATGTGTAGCACCAGTATCAATAATAGCAACTAAAGGTATATTATCAAAATAACAAGTACCTCTAATCAAGCGATCCTCGCTCTCCGTCTGTGTACCCGACAAGGCAAAAACTCTCCCAGAAGTCTGAGCCTTCTTAGGCTTCGTGCATTGCGAACCAATGTGACCCTCATCGCCGCAGTTAAAACATACAACATCACCATGTTTGCAATCAGCAGTAGTGTGACCCTTCTTGCCACAACGGAAACACCTCTTCACCTCTCCAGGACAAGCATTACTCTTATGGCCTTTCACGCCACAAGTATAGCAGACAACCTCAGCAGGAGCATCTTTCCTCACGGGTCTCCTCTCATCATTAACTCGCTGTTTGCCCTTATCTGCAGGGGCACTGTAGGGCTTAGGACGACTTTGCTGCCCCTTTCCTTTCCTCTCATTAACCACCTTGTAATGAGCCTTCGTGTCCTCCTCGTAAATCCTGCAGCTGCTCACTAACTCAGAAAAGTTTCTGATCTTCTGATACCCTATAGCCCTCTTGATATCAGCTCTCAATCCGTTCTCGAACTTAATACACTTAGAAAATTCGGCGGTCTCAGCAGAGTAGTGTGGATAAAACTTGGCTAGCTCCACAAATTTTGCAGCATACTCAGTCACAGACATGTTCCCTTGCTTTAGCTCCAGGAACTCAATCTCTTTCTTGCCCCGTACATCCTCAGGAAAATATCTGTTGAGGAATTCTCTCTTAAACACTGCCCAGGTCACCTCAGCACCGTCCTGCTCCAGGGTGGGTAGGAGACTAATCCACCAATCGTCTGCCTCCTCAGCCAGCATGTGCGTACCGAAACGCACCTTCTGCACCTCCGTGCACTGCATAACTCTGAACACTCTCTCAATCTCTTTGAGCCATGTCTGGGCTCCATCTGGATCATATCTCCCCTTGAAAGTAGGAGGATGGTTTCTCAAGAAGGTCTCCAGCATACGGACCTCTGCACCAGCACCAGCATTAGCATTAGGTTGCTGTCCCACAGCTTGAGCAACAGCTTCCAAGGCAGCAGCAATTGCAGCGTCATTTCTTCCAGCCATCTTAATCCTAGGCAAAACAAACGTAAGTTAGAATAATACAATAATACTATTCTAACTCTTAGACAACGTCACTCGACTCTCTACTTGGCCGGACGGACCGACCTGCTCTGATACCAATTGTAACACCCCGTTTTCCCAACTTAAAAATTTCTTTAAAAAGAATAGCATGCATCAGAGTAAGCACATAAACAGGGCATCACATTTCTAAAACATCTCATGTTAATGAATAAATAATCATTAAATTTTCATAAAATCTCGCAGCAGAATAATCATATAAAATAAACATCTCAAGGTCTTTGGCACGCAGGCCTCATCAACATCTTATTATCAAAGTCTTCAAGTTAAACATAAGCATGTAAAATAACATAATCCAATCAAAAGCATAATACGCAAGGAACAGAGAAAATATAAACAAAGTTTCCCCCATCCCGTTACGTATCAGAGCACCTAGACTCGACTGCAGAAATCCTCACGCGTCTGCACCTAATCTTGGTTACCTGCACTTGCCCACGAGGCGGCAATTCCAGCAGAAGGGGTGAGATTCACAATTAATTATATTAAACATGTAATCAAATAATCACAATTCAAACAACCAACATAATTCAACTCATCACAGATAAACATCTAGCATTTAGAACATCATCATAAACAACACATCAATTAGCATCATCATAATCATCATCATAAACATCTTAGTAAACATCTTAGACGACTCGACTCGACCTCATTAATTGACTATGCAACCCTACGTCTTATATGCATGTGGTACCAATCCAGGGCATGAGCCCTCGTCGCTATGAGCATAAATATACTCCAAGGCATAAGCCTTCGTCGCTGGTGAGCAAAGCTCCAGGGCATAAGCCCTCGTCGCTGGTGAGTAAAAACTCCAGGGCATAAGCCCCCATCATAGAATGAGTATGCGTGAGACTCAACACTTTTAACTTAAACAAGTTAACATCTTAAACGTCGCAAAACATCTTAAACAGCAAGGACTGACACATGCAGCAACTATACAAAGGTAAACAGCAACATGGCAGTAATCACATCATTCAAATGATATCCATAAAGCAAGCATCTTAAGTAAGTCAAACATTTACAACTTTAATAGTTCATATAACACACATAAGCGGCATGAAAAGCATCAAAATCATCTCAGTCATCATGTATTCATCGTTACAGTTTATAATAAACATTATTAAAAGTCCCAGAAACTACCCAAAGGTCATCTCTCAAGGTTCTATGCGAAACAGTTCGCAAACAGTACACAGTTCTGGGTTCTGACAGAACTCGCTATGGCGAGTGGGAAAGCTCGCCTCGCGAGTAACTTAGGCCTTGCTCGCTATGGCGAGTTGGATTGCTCGCCTCGCGAGCTCTAGGGTAATGCTCGCTATGGCGAGCTGAGTTGCTCGCCTCGCGAGTAAACTAGGTCTACTCGCCACGGCGAGTTGCATGGCTCGCCTCAGGCGAGCGATGAACAGACTGCTACGGGTTCTACGAAAATTCACCCAAAAAGTCCCAAATTCATCATCTTAAACATCTAAACTCTCAGAATCATCATCATAATGGTTAATCTACGTTCTGTGTTCAATCTAAACATCAATTCTACAGCTTTATGGCCTACTTCATCATTATTCTCACTTTTTAACCTAATTTCAATTCTCTCAATACATCCCTATGATTGTTTAATCTTGATTAGATGGATTACAGGATAATATAATCAAATGCTAGGCTCACCCTTACCTGGTTATAAGCAGAAAATCGCAGCTCTAAAACTCTACTCCTTCACACAGCCGTTTGCACCTTTTTTTCCAAATTCTGATACGCGTACGTGTTTCTAACCTAGGTTTCCCTTTATATACTCCCAACAAATCTTATCTTATTTACTCTTTCTCCCACATAACTCTCTGAAATCCAAAACTAACCCACAACTAAATATTTTATTTTATTTTCAAATCTTATTTTATTTAACAATAAAATAAGTCACCACGTCACATAAAATCATATTAAATCTTTACTTAACATCGCATAATATATTAATAAATATATAACAACTTCTCAAATAAATCAAATAATTAAATAATCAAAATGGGCGTTACAGTGGGTACCTATTCTTGATCGTCACTTTGTTCAGCTGTCTGTAATCAATACACAGCCTCATACTGCCGTCTTTCTTCTTCACAAGTAACACTGGAGCTCCCCATGGTGAAACACTAGGTCTCACAAACTTCTTCTCAAGCAAGTCTTCCAACTGTTTCTTCAACTCTGCTAACTCAGAAGCAGACATACGATAAGGTGCCATCGACACCGGCTTCGTTCCAGGAACAAGGTCAATAGAGAACTCAACTTCTCTCTCCGGAGGCACATCTGGAATCTCATCAGGGAAAACTTCAGGAAATTCCTTCACAACAGGCAGCCCATCAATTACAGCTTGGTTCTCTAAAGATAACGAAGCCATCAGCGAAAACATCAACATCCCATCACGTTCTAGTTGCTTCAGCTTCTTAGTAGATAGAAACTCTGCGCCCCACTCTTCTTCGACAGAAGAAAAATGCACCGTCTTTCTAAAACAGTTGATAAGAACTCGGTTGTATTCTAGCCAGTTCATACCCAGAATCACATCCATACCACTTAAAGGTAGGCACACTAAATCCATCACAAAGTCACGGCCAAACATAGATAAAGGACAATTCAAGCATACGAGAGAAGTAGTCACCGAACCCTTAGCTGGAGTCTCGACAACCATCTCTCCATTCATATCAGAAACTTCAAGACCCAAAGAAGAAACACAATCTAAAGCAACAAAACTGTGCGTAGCACCAGTATCAATAATAGCAACTAAAGGAGTATTATTAATATAGCAAGTACCTCTGATCAAACGATCATCATTCTCAGTCTGAGTGCCGGTCAATGCAAACACTCTCCTAGTAGTCTTAGTCTTCTTGGGTTGCTTACACTGCGAACCAATGTGTCCTTGCTCATTGCAGTTGAAACACACAACATCATCAAACTTGCAGTCACTAGTGATATGACCTTTTTGACCACAACGGTAACACCTCTTCACCTCAACAGTACATGCATTGCTCTTATGGCCTTTCTCGCCACAAGTGTAACAAGTAATCTCAGCAGGAGCAGTTTTCTTTTGGGGCCTCCTCTCATCATTCACTCTTTGCTTCCCTTTATCTCTAGGGGCATCATAAGGTTTAGGGCGACTCTGCTGGCCCTTAGCTTTCCTATCGTTCACTACCTTGTAGTGAGCCTTAGTATCTTCCTCATATATTCTACAGCTACTCACCAATTCGGAAAAGTCACGGATCTTCTGATAACCGATAGCCCTCTTGATATCAGCGCGCAACCCGTTCTCAAACTTGATACATTTTGAAAACTCAGCCGTCTCGGGTGCATAATGCGGATAGAACTTAGCCAACTCCACAAACTTGGCCGCATACTCGGTCACCGACATGTTCCCTTGCTTAAGTTCCAGGAACTCGATCTCTTTCTTTCCACGAACATCTTCTGGAAAGTATCTATTAAGGAACTCCCTCGTGAAAATAGCCCACGTCACCACAGCTCCATCTTGCTCCAAAATAGGTAGGAGACTAACCCACCAATCGTCGGCCTCCTCCGCTAACATGTGCGTACCAAACCGCACCTTCTGAACATCGTCACATTGCATGACCCTGAAAATTCTCTCAACTTCCTTGAGCCACGTCTGAGCTCCATCAGGATCATAACGCCCCTTGAAGGTAGGCGGGTGATTCCTCAGAAAGGTCTCCAGCATCCTAGTTCCGTCATTTCCACCAGCGTTGTTCTGATTACCCACAGCGTTAGCCATTGCTTCCAAAGCAGCAGCAAGAGCAGCATCGTTTCTACCAGCCATCTAGTTCTCTGGAAACAAACATAAGTCAGAATAATACAATAATACTATTCTAACTCTAAGACAACGTCACTCGACTCTCTACTTGGCCGGACGGACCGACCTGCTCTGATACCAATTGTAACACCCCAATTTCCCATCTTAAAAATTTCTTTAAATAAATTATATAAAATCAGAGTACTTCTCAAAAGGAGTGTCACATTTCATCTTGAAAACAACTTCGATAATAATTTATCAAATTACAAAAATACTCAATTAAGCAGCGGAATTCAAATAGTCTCATCTCATAAATAGTCTTGGCTTAAAAGCCATTAAACGTCTCAAAACATTATTATTTTCAACATCACCGAAAGTCAACACTTAATCAAACATGATACATAAGGAATAGACTCTACAAAAGACCCCATCCCGTTACATATCAGAGCAACCCTACTTCACACATCCTCGCATCAACGCATCTAAGACTGGGTACCTGCACTTGCCCACAAGGCGGCAATTCCAGCAGAAGGGGTGAGATTCACAACAATAATACTAATATATAAATCAAACGTCAAGATTAACAAATCATAAATCCAACTCATCACATATACATTATAGCACATCATAGCATCATCATAAGCATCATCATAACAACATCATAACAACATCATATCAAGCATCAACGTCTCAAAACATCATCTCATATATGTCACAAGTGACTCGACTAAATGCAACACCTAACGTCTCAACATCATGCATGTGGTACCATATGATTATAGCATTAATATGCTTCACCGTCGCTTTGAGCAAATGCTCCACCGTCGCTTTGAGCATAAAGCTCCACCGTCTCATATATATATATGCAAATGCATGGACTCGTCGTTTAACAACTTAATACACCGTCTCAAGACCATCATTCATAATACAAAACTGACACATGCAGGTATAATAGTTACATGGCAGAACATCATCTCATAAATCATATACATCGCAACACGCATCTTCATCATAATCACATGTCATCATATTTAATCATCACTTATATCCAACCATATGTCATTTATCAACAGCTCAAGTAAATCATCAGCAATCATCTTTACAGCATACATTAAAGGGTATAAAACCTCACTAATACTACCCCAAGGGCTCCTCTCAAATTCCCATGCGAAACAGATCGCAAAACAACAAACAGTCCTGAACCATCTAACTCGCCACGGCGAGTGCATCTGCTCGCCACAGGCGAGTACTCACATCAGCTCACTCGCCAAAGGCGAGTTGGGGGCGAGCTGGAGGCGAGAAATACTGGGTGCTTCGGCCTTTTTGACATTTTTCACCAAAATCCTCATTTTAAGCTCTCTAAATCAAATTTGACCAAACCAACTTCACAGGTCATCTCTATAAATATAAGGGCACTCAAAACCATCTAAAGTTTGGCAAAAATCCTAAGTTTAAGGGTCAAGCTCGCCACGGCGAGCTATACTGCTCGCCTCGCGAGCAACCAAGGGTTACTCGCCACGGCGAGTGATCACTCACCACAGGCGAGCGATCTCAGAATCACTACGGTTTCAGCCTAAATCACACCAATTCATCCCAAAACTCTCATGTTAAGCCTCTAATTCATCAGCAATATCATCCTAGGGGATAATCTAGGTTCTGTAACAAGTTCCTACAGCAATGCAACACATTCTCACATCAAACCCATCAAATTCATCAAACCCTAATTCTCAAAACTTCTCTCAATTCTTCTCAATCTCTAAGCTAATCAAGAACAGATGATTTAGCATTAATATTACTGAAGTTAGGCTCACCCTTACCTGGAAAAATTGTGCAGAAAGCAGCCTAGCCTCTCTTCTCTCTTCACGTGCCTTTTCTTCTTCTCTAAATGTCTGTACGCGTTCTCAAAAATTTCCTTCCTTAACCTACTTCTCTTATATACTCCCTCACAACTTAATTAATTCCCTCTTAACCCACACAACTCTTCTTAATTATGAATATAACCCCATCTCTAAAAATTCTATCTTTTTCCACCAAATCTATTTATTTACCAAATAAATATTCATATAAACATCACTAATATTATTTTATTAAACAATAAAATAATAATACGTCACACGTCACAAATACGTCACAAATACGTCACATAATCATCAAAATCCATATAATATATAAACATATACCATATCATCTAATAAAATAATTAAATAATTAAAGAGGGCGTTACAACTCTCCCCCTCTTAAAGGATTTTCGTCCTCGAAAATTTACCTCGCTCAAACAACTCTGGATAGGATTCCAGCATCTTACTTTCTAGCTCCCAAGTCAAGCTTTCACCCGTCGCTCCGTCCCAAACAACTCTCACAAGAGGTATCTCCTTGCCTCTCAACGTCTTTGTCTTTCGATCATCAATCCTCACGGGTAAGGTCTCAACCGTAAGGTTGTCCCTAACTTGCACATCATCGCTTTGGATCACATGAGACGGATCCGGAACATACTTCCTCAGCTGAGATACATGAAAAACATCATGCAAATTCGACAAGTGCGGTGGTAATCCAACACGATACGCCACCGGCCCAATCCTCTCTGAAATCTGATACGGTCCAATAAACCTCGGAGTCAACTTCTTCGATTTCAAAGCACGTCCAACACCCGTCATAGGAGTCACTCTCAGGAACACATGATCCCCCTCTTGGAACTCAAGGTCCTTTCTACGCTTATCATGATAACTCTTTTGTCGACTCTACGACGCTTTCATCTTTTCTTGGATCATTCTCACCTTCTCAGTAGTCTGTTGAACGATCTCTGGTCCTAAGACCACTCTTTCACCCGACTCAAACCAGCACAACGGAGTTCTGCATCTCCGACCATACAAGGCCTCAAAAGGTGCCATTCCAATACTTGAATGGTAACTGTTGTTGTACGTGAACTCTATCAATGGAAGATGACTATCCCAAGTCCCTCGCTGCTCAAGTACACAAACCCTCAACAAGTCCTCCAACGACTGAATCGTCCTCTCCGACTGACCATCTGTTTGCGGATGATAAGCCGAACTCAAACTCAACTGAGATCCTAACGCCTCTTGTAAACTCTTCCAAAATCTAGAAGTAAATCTTGGATCTCTATCAGATACGATGCTCGAAGGAACACCATGCAGCTTAACTATCTCTCTAACATAAATCTCCGCCAACTGAGCCACAGGAAAAGTAATGTTGATCGGTAGAAAGTGAGCAGACTTCGTCAATCTATCAACAATTACCCAAATAGCATCGTTCCCTCTAGGAGTATTGGGCAAACTCGTCACAAAATCCATGGATATACTATCCCATTTCCATTCTGGCACATCTAAAGGTACCATCATACCAGTCGGCTTCTGATGCTCAATCTTCGACTTTTGACAAACCAAGCAAGAATACACAAATTGTGCCACATCACGTTTCAAACCAGACCACCAAAACAGCCTCTTTAAGTCATGATACATCTTTGTAGCTCCCGGGTGAATACTCAAGCTACTTCTATGACCCTCTTCAAGAATCATCTTCTTAATCTCTTCATTGTCAGGAATGCAAATCCTACCTTGGAATCTCAACACTCCTTGATCATCGACCTTAAAGTCACCATCCACAGTCTCATTATCAGCAATCAACAAGTCTACAAACTTGACATCTTCTTTTTGTGCTTCTTTGATATGCTTCAGGAAATCATTATCAATCCTCAACATTCCCAGTTTTATGCTCTGAGGTGTTCTTTCACACACCAAGCTCAAGTCTCTAAATTGTTCCAACAATTCAAATTCTTTCACCATCAACGCGGACATATGCACAGTTTTCCTACTCAGGGCATCTGCGACCACGTTTGCCTTACCAGGATGGTAATTCAAACCAAAATCATAATCCTTAAGTAACTCAAGCCACCTCCTCTGCCTCATATTCAACTCTTTCTGATCAAATAAATATCTCAAACTCTTATGATCACTGAATACTTCAAACCTTGAACCATACAAGTAATGTCTCCATATTTTCAATACGAAGACCACTGCTGCCAACTCTAAGTCATGCGTCGGGTAATTCTTCTCATGAATTCTCAATTGTCTTGAAGCATATGCTACCACATTACCTTCTTGCATAAGCACACCTCCTAAACCCAACTTGGACGCATCACAATATACCACAAAAGGTTCATCGGGCTTTGGCAAAATCAAAACTGGAGCCGTCGTCAGGCGCTTCTTCAATTCATTGAAACTATTCTCACAATGTACATCCCACACAAAGGACTTACCCTTACACGTCAACTGCGTTAACGGAAGAGCCAACTTAGAAAATCCTTCTATAAACCTCCTGTAATAACCAGCTAGTCCCAGAAAGCTTCTAATCTCCGTAACCGACTTAGGCGTCTCCCATTATGATACCGCTTCAACTTTAGACGGGTCAACCGCAATACCTTCACCAGAAATAACATGGCCAAGAAAACTTACTTCGTTTAGCCAGAACTCACATTTAGACAATTTAGCATACAGCTTCTTCTCTTTCAGCACTTGCAAAATAATCTTCAAATGCTCTGCATGCTCAGCTTCAGTCTTAGAATAGATCAGTATATCATCAATAAAAACCACAACAAATTGATCCAAGTACTCATGAAAGATTCTGTTCATATATTCCATAAACACACCAGGCGCATTAGTAACACCGAAAGGCATCACCTTATATTCATAGTGACCATAGCGCGTCCTAAAGGCCGTCTTCTACATATCTTCATCCTTCACCTTAATCTGATGGTAACCTGACCTCAAGTCAATCTTGCTGAATACCTTTGCACCCACTAACTGATCCATCAAGTCGTCAATCCTCGGAAGTGGGTACCTATTCTTGATCGTCACTTTGTTCAGCTGTCTGTAATCAATACACAGCCTCATACTGCCGTCTTTCTTCTTCACAAGTAACACTGGAGCTCCCCATGGTGAAACACTAGGTCTCACAAACTTCTTCTCAAGCAAGTCTTCCAACTGTTTCTTCAACTCTGCTAACTCAGAAGCAGACATACGATAAGGTGCCATCGACACCGGCTTCGTTCCAGGAACAAGGTCAATAGAGAACTCAACTTCTCTCTCCGGAGGCACATCTGGAATCTCATCAGGGAAAACTTCAGGAAATTCCTTCACAACAGGCAGCCCATCAATTACAGCTTGGTTCTCTAAAGATAACGAAGCCATCAGCGAAAACATCAACATCCCATCACGTTCTAGTTGCTTCAGCTGCTTAGTAGATAGAAACTCTGCGCCCCACTCTTCTTCGACAGAAGAAAAATGCACCGTCTTTCTAAAACAGTTGATAAGAACTCGGTTGTATTCTAGCCAGTTCATACCCAGAATCACATCCATACCACTTAAAGGTAGGCACACTAAATCCATCACAAAGTCACGGCCAAACATAGATAAAGGACAATTCAAGCATACGAGAGAAGTAGTCACCGAACCCTTAGCTGGAGTCTCGACAACCATCTCTCCATTCATATCAGAAACTTCAAGACCCAAAGCAGAAACACAATCTAAAGCAACAAAACTGTGCGTAGCACCAGTATCAATAATAGCAACTAAAGGAGTATTATTAATATAGCAAGTACCTCTGATCAAACGATCATCATTCTCAGTCTGAGTGCCGGTCAATGCAAACACTCTCCTAGTAGTCTTAGTCTTCTTGGGTTGCTTACACTGCGAACCAATGTGTCCTTGCTCATTGCAGTTGAAACACACAACATCATCAAACTTGCAGTCACTAGTGATATGACCTTTTTGACCACAACGGTAACACCTCTTCACCTCAACAGTACATGCATTGCTCTTATGGCCTTTCTCGCCACAAGTGTAACAAGTAATCTCAGCAGGAGCAGTTTTCTTTTGGGGCCTCCTCTCATCATTCACTCTTTGCTTCCCTTTATCTCTAGGGGCATCATAAGGTTTAGGGCGACTCTGCTGGCCCTTAGCTTTCCTATTGTTCACTACCTTGTAGTGAGCCTTAGTATCCTCCTCATATATTCTACAGCTACTCACCAATTCGGAAAAGTCACGGATCTTCTGATAACCGATAGCCCTCTTGATATCAGCGCGCAACCCGTTCTCAAACTTGATACATTTTGAAAACTCAGCCGTCTCGGGTGCATAATGCGGATAGAACTTAGCCAACTCCACAAACTTGGCCGCATACTCGGTCACCGACATGTTCCCTTGCTTAAGTTCCAGGAACTCGATCTCTTTCTTTCCACGAACATCTTCTGGAAAGTATCTATTAAGGAACTCCCTCGTGAAAATAGCCCACGTCACCACAGCTCCATCTTGCTCCAAAATAGGTAGGAGACTAACCCACATATCGTCGGCCTCCTCCGCTAACATGTGCGTACCAAACCGCACCTTCTGAACATCGTCACATTGCATGACCCTGAAAATTCTCTCAACTTCCTTGAGCCACGTCTGAGCTCCATCAGGATCATAACGCCCCTTGAAGGTAGGCGGGTGATTCCTCAGAAAGGTCTCCAGCATCCTAGTTCCGTCATTTCCACCAGCGTTGTTCTGATTACCCACAGCGTTAGCCATTGCTTCCAAAGCATCAGCAAGAGCAGCATCGTTTCTACCAGCCATCTAGTTCTCTGGAAACAAACATAAGTCAGAATAATACAATAATACTATTCTAACTCTAAGACAACGTCACTCGACTCTCTACTTGGCCGGACGGACCGACCTGCTCTGATACCAATTGTAACACCCCAATTTCCCATCTTAAAAATTTCTTTAAATAAATTATATAAAATCAGAGTACTTCTCAAAAGGAGTGTCACATTTCATCTTGAAAACAACTTCGATAATAATTTATCAAATTACAAAAATACTCAATTAAGCAGCGGAATTCAAATAGTCTCATCTCATAAATAGTCTTGGCTTAAAAGCCATTAAACGTCTCAAAACATTATTATTTTCAACATCACCGAAAGTCAACACTTAATCAAACATGATACATAAGGAATAGACTCTACAAAAGACCCCATCCCGTTACATATCAGAGCAACCCTACTTCACACATCCTCGCATCAACGCATCTAAGACTGGGTACCTGCACTTGCCCACAAGGCGGCAATTCCAGCAGAAGGGGTGAGATTCACAACAATAATACTAATATATAAATCAAATGTCAAGATTAACAAATCATAAATCCAACTCATCACATATACATTATAGCACATCATAGCATCATCATAAGCATCATCATAACAACATCATAACAACATCATATCAAGCATTAACGTCTCAAAACATCATCTCATATATGTCACAAGTGACTCGACTAAATGCAACACCTAACGTCTCAACATCATGCATGTGGTACCATATGATTATAGCATTAATATGCTTCACCGTCGCTTTGAGCAAATGCTCCACCGTCGCTTTGAGCATAAAGCTCCACCGTCTCATATATATATATATGCAAATGCATGGACTCGTCGTTTAACAACTTAATACACCGTCTCAAGACCATCATTCATAATACAAAACTGACACATGCAGGTATAATAGTTACATGGCAGAACATCATCTCATAAATCATATACATCGCAACACGCATCTTCATCATAATCACATGTCATCATATTTAATCATCACTTATATCCAACCATATGTCATTTATCAACAGCTCAAGTAAATCATCAGCAATCATCTTTACAGCATACATTAAAGGGTATAAAACCTCACTAATACTACCCCAAGGGCTCCTCTCAAATTCCCATGCGAAACAGATCGCAAAACAACAAACAGTCCTGAACCATCTAACTCGCCACGGCGAGTGCATCTGCTCGCCACAGGCGAGTACTCACATCAGCTCACTCGCCAAAGGCGAGTTGGGGGCGAGCTGGAGGCGAGAAATACTGGGTGCTTCGGCCTTTTTGACATTTTTCACCAAAATCCTCATTTTAAGCTCTCTAAATCAAATTTGACCAAACCAACTTCACAGGTCATCTCTATAAATATAAGGGCACTCAAAACCATCTAAAGTTTGGCAAAAATCCTAAGTTTAAGGGTCAAGCTCGCCACGGCGAGCTATACTGCTCGCCTCGCGAGCAACCAAGGGTTACTCGCCACGGCGAGTGATCACTCACCACAGGCGAGCGATCTCAGAATCACTACGGTTTCAGCCTAAATCACACCAATTCA
Source organism: Medicago lupulina (assembly GCA_958299785.1). Classification (NCBI taxonomy): domain Eukaryota; kingdom Viridiplantae; phylum Streptophyta; class Magnoliopsida; order Fabales; family Fabaceae; genus Medicago; species Medicago lupulina. Next base: position 41,689,071 of record OY283146.1, on the reverse strand, counting down.
TCCCAAAACTCTCATGTTAAGCCTCTAATTCATCAGCAATATCATCCTAGGGGATAATCTAGGTTCTGTAACAAGTTCCTACAGCAATGCAACACATTCTCACATCAAACCCATCAAATTCATCAAACCCTAATTCTCAAAACTTCTCTCAATTCTTCTCAATCTCTAAGCTAATCAAGAACAGATGATTTAGCATTAATATTACTGAAGTTAGGCTCACCCTTACCTGGAAAAATTGTGCAGAAAGCAGCCTAGCCTCTCTTCTCTCTTCACGTGCCTTTTCTTCTTCTCTAAATGTCTGTACGCGTTCTCAAAAATTTCCTTCCTTAACCTACTTCTCTTATATACTCCCTCACAACTTAATTAATTCCCTCTTAACCCACACAACTCTTCTTAATTATGAATATAACCCCATCTCTAAAAATTCTATCTTTTTCCACCAAATCTATTTATTTACCAAATAAATATTCATATAAACATCACTAATATTATTTTATTAAACAATAAAATAATAATACGTCACACGTCACAAATACGTCACAAATACGTCACATAATCATCAAAATCCATATAATATATAAACATATACCATATCATCTAATAAAATAATTAAATAATTAAAGAGGGCGTTACAGGTACTGTTGCTTGTTGGAACAGTCACGTAAATGCTTTGGACATCGCATCTGTGGTCAATGCTTTTGCATGTTTGTTTGTTTTTTTTTTATTACTTCTTTTCATCATCCCATTTTTGCCTGGATCGCCCTTTCGGGTTTTCGACCCACCGGGGAATGGTTTTTTTTGTGTTGCCCCTGTTTTTGCCTGAATTGCCTTTAAAGGTCGTCAATCCATCGGGGTGCTCATTTTTGCCTAAGCCGCCCTTTCGGGTTTTCGACTTAGCGAGCATATTCATTTTTCATGCTTTTCATTCTGTTTTTTCATTCTTGCCATTGACCACAGACCGTCACTGGGGGGCAGGCTTGCTAGTAACTTGAATTGGAACTGATTATCAATGTTGATTTGTTCATGCATGTTCATTTGAATGTACCTAGCTGTTCAGGCTTGTTTTCAAAATACTCAAAAAATTTCAATTTTCATAATGTTTATTCCAGACATGCATCATTATCACCATAGAAGAATCTTTTTGTACAAAGCTTTGAAAATAGAATAGAAAAAGAGTGCCAAACAAAAGCATAGGCTCAAATCGATGTATAAGGGTGGTAATCAGCCAAAGGCGTGATTCCATGGATTTACAAAGCTTGGAAAATGATAATTTTATTGGTTGGTGGTACATTGAACACAGTAGCCACTATGGTATCTTAAACTCTTGAATCCACAGGCGTCGGAACCTCGGATGAGAACAGCCAATCATCAGTCGCAAAGATCCCAAGGGGAATGGTAACTTACCAGATATAGTCAATTGTCTTTTACTTCAATCTCATTCTTGCATGAACCGCCCTTTCAGGTTTTCGGCTCATCGAGACGCTCATTTTTGCCTGAGTTACATGTAATCTCAGCGAGCTTTTACATTTTTGTTTCTTGTCCCTTATTTTGCCTGGACCGCCCTTTCGGGTTTTCGATCCACCGGGAAGCGTATTTTTGCCTAGGCCGCCCTTTCGGGTTTTCGACCTACCACGCTGTTCTTTTCATATCTAGACAAAATATTTCTTGACTATATCAGCATTCACAGGATTCGGAAGTTCTACACCATCCATGTGTGTGAGAATCAAAGCACCGCTAGAGAAAGCCTTCTTGACAACATAAGGTCCCTCATAGTTAGGCGTCCATTTGCCCCTTGGGTCGGGTTGCTGACTCATTCTTCTCTTCAACACGAGTTCACCCTCTTTGAATACCCGAGGACGGACTTTCTTGTCAAAAGCATTTTTCATCCTTGTTTGATACATCTGACCGTGAGCTAAAGCATCCAGGCGTCTTTCCTCAATCAAATTCAACTGGTCGTACCGACTCTGGCACCACTCAGCCTCAGACAACTTTGCTTCCATAATCACACGGAGAGACGGAATCTCCACTTCCAATGGGAGGACTGCTTCCATGCCGTATACAAGAGAAAAAGGCGTTGCCCCGGTTGAACTACGGACGGTAGTGCGGTAGCCGTGTAAAGCATAGGGCAACATCTCATGCCAGTCTTTGTATGTTGTTACCATCTTCTGCACAATCTTCTTGATGTTCTTATTGGCAGCCTCAACTGCGCCATTCATCTGAGGTCTGTAAGGAGAAGAATTGTGGTGTTCAATCTTGAATTTCTCGCATAAGGCTTGTACCATGTCATTGTTCAGGTTGGTACCGTTGTCAGTGATAATCTTGCTAGGAACACCATACCGGCAGATGATGTTGTTCTTGATGAACTTGACTACCACTTGCTTAGTCACGTTGGCATAAGATGCAGCTTCGACCCATTTGGTGAAATAATCGATTGCTACCAGAATAAAACGATGACCATTCGAAGCTTTTGGTTTAATTCTTCCGATCATATCAATGCCCCACATAGAGAAAGGCCATGGAGAAGACATAACATTGAGAGCGTGCGGAGGCACATGGATCTTATCAGCATATATTTGGCATTTGTGGCACTTCCTGGCATATTGATAGCAATCGCGCTCCATGGTCATCCAGTAGTAACCAGCTCTCAACAGCTTTCTAGACATAGCATGCCCCGATGCGTGGGTCCCAAAGGTGCCATCGTGCACATCGTGCATTAGCTGTTCCGCTTCACATTCATCAACACATCTTAACAACACCATATCGAAATTCCTTTTGTACAGGACATCACCATCCAGCAAGAACTTGCTAGCCAGCCTGTGCAGCGTCTTCTTGTCTTTGTTGGAAGCATCTGGCGGGTACTTACGGCTTTGCAAAAATTGCTTGATATCATAATACCAGGGTTTGCTGTCGACTCCGCCTGAACCTGTCTGTACAATTGCATCACCGACAATAAACACATGGGCGGGCCGGTCTAAGCGTTGTACTTTGATCATCGGTACATGATTCCAATGGTTCACTTGAAGCATGGAGGATAAGGTAGCAAGAGCATCGGCCATTTGGTTCTCCTCGCGGGGGATATGGTGCAACTCGACCTTTGTAAAATACGTCAACAGACGCCTTGCATAATCACGGTAAGGGATCAGATTAGCATGATGGGTCTCCCATTCTCCCTTTATCTGGTTGATGACTAGTGCAGAGTCTCCATAGATGTCGAGGTGCTTGATTCTCATATCGATGGCTTCTTCAATTCCCAAGATACATGCTTCATACTCGGCCACATTGTTGGTGCATTCAAACACGATCCGGGCTGTGAAAGGAATGTGATGCCCCTGCGGAGCCACAATTACTGCGCCAATTCCTCGGCCATAGGCATTAACAGCACCATCAAACACCAACCCCCACTTGCTATCAGGGTCTGGACCTTCACCGATCAGTGGTTCTTCACAGTCTCTTGACTTTAAAAACATAACTTCTTCGTCAGGGAAATCGAACTTCAAAGGTTGATAATCATCGAGCGGCTGGCAAGCGAGATGGTCAGCCAGGATACTTCCTCTAATGGCTTTCTGAGCTTTAAACACAATATCATACTCCGACAGTAACATTTGCCAACGTGCGATTTTTCCAGTTACAGCCGGTTTCTCGAAGATGTACTTGATTGGATCCATCCGGGATATCAACCAAGTCGTATGATTTATCAAGTAGTGACGTAGGCGTTTGGAAGCCCAAGCTAGTGCACAACAGGTTTTCTCGAGCATTGTATACCGAGTCTCACAATCGGTGAATTTCTTGCTCAAATAATAGATTGCATGCTCTTTCTTTCCAGTTTCATCTTGCTGACCGAGCACACATCCCATGGATTCATCCAACACTGACAGATACATGATCAATGGCCTTCCTTCCACCGGCGGAACGAGGATAGGAGGTTCTAGCAAATAGCTCTTGATGTTGTCGAAAGCTTCTTGGCATTCATCATTCCATACCACAGGTTGATTCTTCCTGAGTAACTTGAAAATCGGCCCGCAGGTCGCAGTCATGTGAGATATAAATCAGGAAATGTAGTTCAAACGCCCGAGGAACCCTCTGACCTGCTTCTCGGTTTGCGGGGCCGGCATCTCACGGATTGCTCGGACTTTGTCGGGATCTACTTCAATGCCCTTCTGGCTGACAATGAAGCCTAACAACTTCCCAGATCTGACACCAAACGTACATTTGTTTGGATTCAGCCGAAGCTTGTATTTCCTCAACCTTTCGAACATCTTAGCCAATTATTCGACGTGTTGCTCTTCATCGCTTGACTTGACAATCATGTCGTCCACGTACACTTCAACCTCTTTGTGAATCATGTCATGGAACAAAGTGGTCATCCCCCTTTGGTAGGTAGCACCAGCATTTATTAGACCGAACGGCATTGCTTTGCAACAGAAAGTTCCCCACGGAGTGATGAACGACGTCTTCTCCCTGTCTTTGGGTGACATTTTGATTTGGTTATAGCCAGAAAAACCGTCCATGAAGGAGAACACCTTGCACTGGGCAGTGTTATCAACAAGCACATCGATGTGAGGTAGTGGGAAATTGTCCTTCAAGCTTGCTCTATTCAAATCTCTGTAATCAACACACATCCAGACCTTACCGTCTCATCTGGTATATCATCTGGTATATCATCACTATCCTCATCTGGTATATCATCACTATCCTCATCTTCGGCTTCAAACACCGGGGATTCAACAGTTTGGAGCAACATAGGGTCACTGTGTTCAACGGGTTCATTTTGGTTCGATCTGCGTGACATGATTGGATGATTTTTAGAAAATAATTTTCATGCAGATCTTTGAAATTAATAAGAAAATACAGATGTTTTGATTTTTTCTGGCATTACCATTATTTCCAAGGGAAAAGGATTAAAGAAAGAAAAAGAGTCGTGAAAGAAACGACGTTTTTTATTGATAATGGTGATGTCGGAACAAACATGCCCTTTACAAAAGTGTCACTTCCGCCTCGGGCAGGGCGGAAGGATCGTTATTTTGAAAACAAAGCCTACACAGCAAGACATATTACTTAGAATCATGCACAAACACAGGGAGATTGATAACATTCCAGTTCTTTGCAATGCCTCCTGGTATCACAAACACGGGCCTAGACCCACTGAGCACGAGCCATTTCTCAAACTGCGGCAGAAGAACCAGGAGACAATGAGCACTTGGAAGTTTTTGTTGTGTGTTTTTTTTTTGAATGATGCATATGATGCATGATATGTACAAATGCGAATGCAAAAACGACTCTTTTTGGTTATCGAAAGGATTTTAGACAAACTAGAAACTTTTGCAAACATTTTTAGCAAGATGACGAGATTAGAACGCCGTCAAGACAAATTGTTTTGAAATGCTAAGCGAAAGGAAGCGGGATCGACTTCCTTGAACTTGTAAGACTTAGTTTTCTTCATGCCTGGTTATATTTGCAAAGAATTTTAGTTTGTCTATACCCTTTGATAAATGCATGTAGAAAACTTATGCATGAATGCATGTATGCATGGTTTTAACAAGGAAAGCACGGTGGGCTAAGGTAACAAGCGGACACGGTATCCGGTGAAACTAAGGCTTTGATAGTAGTAACCAAGGTTCTATAAAGTTCCCAAACCACAACCTCTCTTGCGTATATCATGGTAGTACAAAGCAACGCTTGTCCATGACTATTCGTAAGAAGGTCTAGTTTGGGTGTAGTATCGCGTGACGACTAAATTTCGAGACAACGCTCGGTTTAGCCACCGCACTACGTCCTAAGAAAGGCCAAGGATGGGTTTGGTAACTACGGTCCATAGCCTTCATCGGTCAATTGGAAGTATGGTGCCTAAGCATGACAACACACGTCGACAACATCACCTCCAAAATGCCTCAGCTATGTGAGATTGATCGCGTAATCCAATGCACGAGGCAACCCCCGGAATGGATTGTCGATTATATCTCTTCCTAATCTTAGGTTCACTCAGCCCGGGTATAGGGCTTTTGATATTCTCACCCCACACGTACATAAGAAAATTTTACATGTAACAACAAAGCAAAGCATAAACATAAAGCGTGTAAAACTAGGTGTAGCCCTAAAGACTCCCCAGTGAAGTCGCCATTTCTGTTATCGCGATTTTCGGGTGTCAAATCATTGATTAGATTTGAACCTTTCAATCATTGATATCTCTATTTTTTTTGGGGAAAGGTAAAATCGAGAGAAAACCTTAGAAATTCTAAGTTCGGGGCTGATTTCACTACGGGAAGGTGTTAGGCACCCGCAATGACTATAGTATCCTATAGGAACCGTTTTACTATGCTTTACGTATACGCTTTGCTTTTATTGCTATTTGTAAAAAAGAGGGGTTGATTTTAAGAATGAGAGAAAGAAGATTTTGAATGTTTGTTTTTATTGGACTTGGAGAGATTTTGAGTCTCTTGCCTACATACCCTTTTAAGGGATCAAAATTCCATGTAGTTCTCTTCCAAAATGTTTTTGTGGGTTTAATTTGTTTTTTAAGTTTGAAAAAGATTTTGAAGAAGGGAAAGAGGCCGTATAGGCATTAGAATTGAAAAGAAAAAGAATGCATTTGGTTGGTTCAATTGTTAATGAAACGGTTAAAGTTGGAAATTAATTGCATTTCGATTTGATTAAGAAAATAAAGGGAAAATCCTTTGGAGTTTTGACTCCAAGGTTTATTTGGAAAATATTTGAAGTGACGGAAGCTATTTGTTTTTTAAAATGATTTATTTTCTCTAAGTATCGCGCATCCTAAACATACACCTAAACGATAAACATACAACGTGTGTGCGTGTGTCGGTGCATGTGTCGGTGTACATCATCATAGTCCATAGTCCTTTACATCGGGTCCTATTTTACATTCTATAGCCTTGCATGAAATTAGAGAAAGTAAACTACCTAAAAATATTACATGAATTAGTAGGACGCTCCATGAAAGAGTTAAAGGAAGAAATGGGAATGAGATGAGATGCTTAGTATGCATGAGACATAGAGTAAAGTGGTTAGTAAAACAAGATAAAATAATAATGCAATACTAATCCTAAACAAAATGGTAACTATCACAAAATTAGCATACAATCACACTAAACAACATTGCAAAATATCACAAAAATGGGCATCAACACTCTAACTAAACAAGATTGCGAAATATCACACCATTAGTATCGAGAACCAAACTAAACATGGTTGCAAAATATCACAAAACTAATATCAAGAACCAAATTTAACAAAGTTGCAAAGTATCACGCAATAGGTATCATGAACCAAACTAAACATAGTTGCAAAATATCACAAAATTGGTATCAAGAATCAAGTTCAACAAAATTGCAAAATATCACACAATTGTAATCAAGAATCAAGTTTAACAAAATTGCAAAATATCACACAATTGTAATCAAGAATCAAGTTTGACAAAGTTGAAAAAAACTTCACAAAATTGTAATCAAGCATTAATTTTGACAAGAACATGATAAATATCGCAAAATTCAAGTTTTAATAAGATTGAAAATACTACAAGAGCACCAAACTTCACACAATCCAAGGAGCTATTATGAGAACAGGGGCAAATCTTCATGGAATCAAGTGCTAACCATCAAAATTATATGACAAGAATTTGGATAAGCGAACATGCAAGAAAATTTATAAAAACACAAAATATCCCAATCAAATGAGAAATTAGCACCTGCCAAATTTTTATCAATTTCCACATGTAAAATATCACAAAACAGTCACAAATATACCAAGAACGCATAAGAATTTTTTTGGGATTTTTGTAAACAAATGAGGACAAATAGGGAGTTCAGATAGCAAGAAAAGAAGGTGTACGTAGCAAGAAAATAAAGAAAACATGAAGAAAACTCCCAAGCCCACGACTACAGGCCCAAACCCGTGCCACAAGTGGATCCGGATCATTCTTGACGCTTTAGGAGCGTTAGATTGATCCGGACGCTCCATGGATAGGATCCAATGGCTCACACACGAGGGAGGTGGACCGGGTCAGAACCGACCCGTTCCACCAGCTAAATAAAAGGGCACAAGATCCGGATCCTGGCATTTCCTAACACCGCTTCTCTTTCTTCTTCTCTTTCGCGCCGTTCTCTTTCAAACCCTAACCCTAGTTCTTCCAATCCTACCCAGAAACGACTCAAACACGGCTTAAACGGTTCGTATCATTATCCTAAGCATGAATCATTCAAAGGATCGCAAGTTTAACCGTTGAACAACGTGAATCCTTGAGTTTTCGCCTCTGTAGGTTCGAACCGTTCATATTCTTTGTTTTTTTTGGCTGAAATCGTTGTAAAACTGTGAGGTTTTGATTCGATTCACATTCTTTGTGGATTTTGAAACGTTTCTCTGATTTTGGAAAAAAAGTTTTGGTTAGGTTTAGGGTTTGGATCGAACGGTTCGGATCTACGGATTCACGTTGCTTTGAACTCTGTAGTGATATTCAATGAAGTGTGATGAAGCTTTAGTGTTACCTGTGTTTTGGTTTGGAGATTTGGGCCGTTTCTTTGAATCCTTGGCTCTGAATTTCCGCTGGTAATCCGGTTTCACCCGTTTCTTTCCTCTCTTGATCCGGATCCTGTGAAATCCTTCACCTCTTCTTCTCCTTCTTCTTCTCCGATCTGATGCTTGTGATTGTGCTCGCAGCGCGCTACCTCCGGTGGCGTGCTCGCGTTGGATTGCAGGCGCAAAGGTTCAGTGATGAAGATTCACAACGAATCTCTGAGAATCGCTTGAAGTTGCATCGAATCCCTTCGTATTTCGCCTTTGCTTGCTTTTGTGAATCAGATTTAATGACGAATTCAGCGGTTTTTTGTGAAATTGTTCTGCATTGGTGTTGATTCTGAGTTAGGGTTTGTGTATGTTCTTGAGCTTTTCTGTGGATTTGTGATTTTGATCTGTAACTGCTAAGAGAGAGAAAATTGATTCTGTTTGTGTTGATGTGGCGCGTGAATGTGATTATGTTACTGACTTGTACAGTGGTGGCCTTTTATAGGCTGCCACATGTGCCCCTGAGCCAATGAACTTGTGACATGTGGACTTTCCTGCTTGCGCGGCATCCCTTGGACAGAACTGTAAAAACAGACTAAAATGCAATTTTGGGAACTTTGGGACTGAAATGCAATTTTTGAAAGATTGGACTGTTTTTTAAAAGAATTAAAAGGAAAGAATTGCCTAAAACTGGAATTGGGACTCTTTGCAATAAAATGTAAAATTTGGACTAAATTGCAATTTTTGAAAATATTAGGACTAAAATGCAAAAAAAAAAAAAATAATAATAAAATTGGTTAAAAAATGTAATGCACGTAAAGTGAAACGGTTAAAATTGACAAAATGGACTAAAATGAACAAACTACCAAAAATGAGGTATTTTAAAATACCTCTCTGCCCAAAATTTGAATAATGTGAAAAGACCAAAATGCCCCTGGGGCCAAAACGCTTCAGACCGATCCAAACTGACTCAGATGCAGACTAAGATGATTTTTAAACAGAATTTGACAAATGATCCATGCAAACAGATTGAAAAGACTCGGGGACAAATTGTAGGGACTGAAAATGGGTTCCTTTGTAGGAAATGACCAAAATACCCTTTTGTATGATCTTATGCAAAAATTTAAAAGACTGAAGCAGTAACGTATGCAACTGAAGCATAGTAGAAAACACGGTGAATTTGAAAGTATTAGAAAATAGCAGAGGAATTTGAATGAGTATTTTTAGGTCCAAAATGAGGGTATAACAAAAGCGTTCCTGAACATTCTGTTCCTGAACAAACTGCTGATGAGCATATCCTTTCATCCCCTCTTCCTGAACTGAATGCTACTGAATTTGATGGCATGATCACATCAGATGATTTTGAAATAGAGATGGATCAATCTTCAGTTACTGAGATTGTGAAGTCTGCTTCTGATCAACCATCAATCCGCAACACTCAATCTGTTCACTCAAACAGCCAATCTTCATCAATCTCTCTAGATATTGAACCTTTAGCTACTCCAAAACCTACAAAGCTACCTTCACCACCCACCATATTCCTAGATTATGTGCTATTACAGGGTGTGTGCGAAGATATAGTTGAGAAGTTGATCAAGCTCATTCAAACTAGGAATGACTTGAATCACAGAGAAAGCTACGAGAAGAAATGGAGCCGACTCAAGGAAAGAGTTGACAACATTATGTATGCACTCCAAGCTACATGTATTGAAGCTCAAGATCTGGCTAAGCAGAAGCTGCAAGACTGGCTTAATGGTATTGATAACAGTCTTGAAGAAGTGAAAGTACTTGGAACTTGGTCAAAGAATCCATTAAGTCTAAGAGGAAGAGAAGCAACAGACCTCATTCCTAACTTTGTGCATCCAAGAGACTTGGATTTATCAATTCTTACAAAAGTCAATCTCAGAATTGCATCTCCCGACGTGGCTTTAGTTCAAAGGAATGTAACTTTAGAGCAGAAGAATCAGAAGCTTGAGAAAGAACTCCTAGAGCAGAAGCTACTCTTGCTGGAATACAAGTCTTCGACTGAAGCAAAGTTGGAAGAAGCAAGGATCAGAGAGTAGAATCTGATCAAAAGCAATGAGAACTTCAAGGCTGAAATGAAGTTACAACAGGAAGCTATGCAGAAGAAGCAAGAAGAGTTTAATGCATTACTTAGGCAGATTATGGAAAATATGAACAAGCCAACCAACCCTTAGTTGCACACCATGTTTTTAGCTTGTTTATGTTTAATTTTCGTCTGACTATATTTGTCTTAAAACTCTTGTTATGTTGTTATTTCCTATGTCTTTTTGCCTCTGAATACTTTATGCTTCTGAACACCTTATGCTTCTGAATATTCTATGTTTCGGAATACTTTGATCTTATCTTTATTATGCTCTGTTTATTCACTAGCTTATAGATTTGTTATTGGTTTTTTTTTTTGCTCTGATGCTTTTATACGCTATCTCGTTATGTTTTTCTCATCTCTGTTTTTTTGTTTATTTCTTTTTGTTAATGACAAAAGGGGGAGTAATAAAAGATAGTATTTAAAGGCACTGAGCCCCATTAAGTATATTTTGAAAAACTTTTCTCAACATTTTTAAATAGGGGGAGTAATAAAATTTCAATATAACTTAATTGAACCAGATTTCTCATCTCTCGTCTTCTATTTTATTTTGAAATATTATTGCGTGATAAATGAATTTAATTAACAAGATAGAACTCAGGGGGAGCTTACAAACCTCACCTTAAAGTACTATCAGACTCAGGGGGAGCTTACAAACCTCATACCATATAAGTCAACCTGTTAATTAGATTAACAACAATTGATCAAGTTTTAAATACTATTGTTTGTCATCATCAAAAAGGGGGAGATTGTTGGAACAAAATGTGTTTAACAATAAACCTTAAAGAGTTTTGATGATAACAAGGTATTAAAAATTGACAATTGGAATTGCTAATATTTGTTCAAGTGTACAAAACCATAGACAAAATTTACATCGTTACAAAGGTTCTGAATGAACAAAAGAGAGCAAAGAAATCAACAAAAAGGAAGCTTAAAGCATCTGAAGAGAAGTACTCCTGAAGTCAAGTGCTCCTGAAGACAGAGTGCTCCTGGAGTGATGACGTCATCAGAAGCTGCCTCATCAGAAGCTACATTTCACCAGAAGTTCAAGTTTGTTAGAAGTCACAGAATTTGAAGCTTCAAGAGTTGTTTCATGATTTGAAGTTCATCTAATATTGGCAGAAGATAGTGGAATTATGCAACGGTCATTTCAAAAGGATTTGAAGACACTTGGGTGGTAAAATTCAAAGAGCGTTGACATTGTACTTTGTACGAACTGTACAACCACCTTCTCCACTACTCTATTTTGTGTCTCTGCTACAAGACAAGATAACAGCTTTGAAATACAACCACGCCTGCAACAATGTTCCTTCACAACTGGAATGGATTTGAAATTGATCCTTCATAGGACAATATCCTAATCAGGCAAGGAATCATTGGTGAAAGATCAAGCTTCAACAAACGACTCTTTTTGGATGTGATGGCACTTACAACGTTCAAATTCACACCTCTATATAAAGGAGTGAATACTTGAAGAACAAAAGACTCTACAACATTTTGAAAGCGCCAAAACTCTGTCAAATTATTCAGCATCCAAAAGTTCACTTAGAATTTCAGTTTTCAAGTTCATATCTTAGAAATTCTAAAGTCTTAAGAGTCTGTATCTGATTTGTATTGTGAACACCACTGATTGTATATCAAGTGTTCAACCTCAAACATTTTCTTTGTAATTTTGTTTGAAAGAAGTCTCTTGCTTGTGCGCTTGAGCATTAAAGTCTCTTGATTGTGTTCTTGAGCATTGGAAGTCTCTTGCAGTTGTGCTTGAGCATTTGTAATCAGATATTACATTTAGTAAACTCTCCTTGGAAGTACAAGGGGGACAAGGCTACTTCCGGTTTGTGGAAGGAACCTGTATAAATTGCTTTGTGTCTTTCTTCTCTCTTTCTCTTTGTTCTTATCCGCTGCATTTCTAGTTTTGAACATCACATCAGAAGCTGTGCTTCTGGTCTGTGTTCTAACTTTAGAGAAAACGAAGAAAAAGCTAACACAATTCAACCCCCCCTTCTTGTGTTTTTCTCCCCTTCAAAGCATATTCAACTCTAAAATCAAATCACCGACATAAGCTTATCAAGTATCAATATTGTCATACCCTCATTTTGGACCTAAAAATACTCATTCAATTTCCTTTACTATTTTCTAATACTGTCAAATTCACTGTGTTTTCTACTGTGCTTCAGTTGCATACGTTACTGCTTCAGTTTTAAATGTTTTGCATAAAATCATACAGAAGGGTATTTTGGTCATTTCCTACAAAGGAACCCATTTTCTGTCCCTGCAATTTGTCCCTGAGTCCTTTTCAATCTGTTTGCATGAATCATTTATCAAATTCTGTTTGAAAATCATTTTAGTTTTGCATCCGAGTCAGTCCGAGTCGTTTTTGCCCCAGGGGCATTTTAGTCTTTTCACATTATTTGAATTTTGGGCGGAAAGGTATTTTAAAATACCTCATTTTGGCAGTTTGTTCGTTTTAGCCCATTTTGTCAATTTTAGAACGTTTCACTTTACGTTATTTTCAAATTACATTTTTTACCCAATTTTATTACTTTTTGCATTTTAGTCCAATACTTTCAAAAATTGCATTTTAGTCCAAACCTTTTTCAAGATTGCATTTCAAAACCATGTTTTTTAGTCTTTTCATTTTTGTTTTTATTTTAGTCCAAATTTTATATAAAATTGCAGTTTAGTCCCATATTTTACATATTTGCAGATTGGTCCTCAAGGTCAAAATAAGCCAATTCAGTCCAAATTGCCACGCAAGCAGAGCCAGGCCTACGTGGCAGCTCCCCATTGGTTCAGAGTCCACATGGCATGCTATAAAAGGCTCTAGGTGTCAGAATCAGGATCAGAATCACGCCACATCACAAACAGAACCCATTTTCTCTCTCTTGGCAGTTACAGATCAAATTCACCAAAGTTCACAAAAAACTCAAGAACACACAAACCCTAGATCAAATTCAACACCAATTCAGATCAATCTCACGCCAAAAACAGCAAAATTCACCATTGAATTCAATGACCAGCATCAAACAGAGCACAAATTCATGCAAATTCGAACAACTCTCAGAGATTCGCACGAATCTTCATCACTGAGTTGTTGAGCCAGCAATCCAACGCGAGCACGCCACCGGAGGCAGCGCGCTACAAGCGTGAATGCGAGCTTTGGATCGGAGAAGAAGAAGGAAGAAGCAGTAAAGGATTCTACAAGATCCGGATCGGAGAAAGGAAGAAAAGAAGTGGAACCAGTTCACCAGGGAGGATTCCGAGCCAAGAATCGAAAGAAACGGTTCAGAACTCCAAGCTAAGACACAGGTAACACCAAAACCTTACCATACCGCATCAAGAAATCAGTACTACGTCCGAATCAATGTGAATCCGTGGTGGATCCGAACCGTTCGATCCAAACCCTAACCCTAGCCAAAACCGTTTCTGAATCAAAGAAAACGTTTCAAAATCCATGAACGAGTGAGAATCACAACAAATTCTCACAATTTCATGAAAGTTTCAATCAAAAAAAACACAAGAATCGAACGGATCGAACCTACAGAAGCATGACTCGCAGATTCACATTGATTCAACCGTTTAAATTGCTTTTTGTTAAGAGATTCATGTTTAGACAAACGGTACGAAGCCTTTAAGCCACAAACGAACCATTTCTGGTGAGATTTGAAGTTTTTAGGGTTAGGGTTTGAAGATGAAGAGAGAACGGCGAGGAAGAGAAGAAAGGAGAGAGAAATGCTTCAAAAAAATGAAGGATCCGGACCAGTTTACCTTTTATATAGAGTGCAAACCGGGTCGGTTCAAAACCGACCCATTTTTCTTCATCCATGACCGTTAGATCTAGGGCTAGTGAATCCGGATCAATCCAACGCCCTCAAGGCGTTCTGGAGATCCGGATCCACCAGCGTGTGGGTTGGCCTGGTATCCGTTGGGCTTTTTGTTCTTTTTCTTGCAGTTTATTGTTCTTTATGCTATTCGCCCCTTTATTTTTGCTACCTGAACCCATGCACATATTAATTTTCTTGCAAAAATTCCTGAAGAAATTACCATATGTTTCTTGATGAGTTTTCAACTGTTTTGTGATGATTTCATACTTTGAAGTGGATAAAAAAGCATGCGCGCTAATTTTTGTTTGATTTACGTGTTTTTGATGCTTTTACCAATTTTATTGCGCTATTTCGGATCCAATTTTTGCTCTATGGCATTGATATTTGATATGTGATTTTGTGATGTGTTCACCTCTGAATCCATGCTGTTTCTACATTCTTGCATGTTTAATTGTTAATTCTTTGGTTTTCAAATTCAATGGATTCTTTCTCATTTCGCAATTTAACTCCTAGTCCACTAGTTCGAATGCTTAATAACTCTACATGTTGCTTGCTATCTACAATGTCATAATTTTGTTTGTTAATTTCTTCTTGCAAGATTAATTGAAAGTTTCCCTTTGGTCAAGTTTAGGTGTTAATTTTGAAATGTGATTAGTTGTTGAAATGTGTTGATTTTAGGGTTTAGTGTGACCTATAATTTCTCCTTGATTCTTGAAATGTTTTCTTTGAAGAAGGGGTGCTGTTTTGGTAAAGGTTTTGGGTTATGAGACTTGGTGTAAATTTTAGGTCTTCATGTGGTGTCATTTGCATTATTTTTGGTAGTAATTTCTTGCATTTTTGCTTAATGTTTAGTTATGTTTACTTCATTTTTTCAATTAGTTTAGTACTTTGTTAAATAAATCTCATATCCCATGCATTGCCATTCATGCTATCATTCCTCATTTCATTGCTAACCTTTTGTTCTATGTCTCATGCACATTGCAAGCATTGCCTCACTCTTACTTGTGTTTCTCCCTTTGGTTACCCTTATGCAATTTCTATTGATTCATGTAATGTTTTAGGTTTAGTTTACCTTTCTTTAATTTCATGCAAGACTTTAGAATGTAAAATAGGACCCAATGTAAAGGACATGGACTATGATGATGTACACCGACACACGCACCGACACTCGCACACACGTTGCATGACTTTACGCTAGATGTATGTGTAGGAAGCGTAACACTTAGGAAAACTTATGATTTCTTCATCAAAAAACCAACATATGACTCAAACTATTTTTGCAATAAAATGAGGTCAAAACCTCACTTTTTTCCTTTATTTCTTAATCAAAATCCAAACTAGTGCTAATTTCCAACTTTAAACCTTTTGTAAGTAATTAACCAACCTCATTCGTTTCCTAATCTCAAGCCTTCACGGCCTCTTACCTTTTTCTTCAAATATCATTTTTCAAAACTAAAAAGAACAAAACTCACAAAAACATTTTTGAAAGAGAACTACATGGAATTTTGATCCCTTAAAAGGGTATGTAGGCAAGAGATTCAAAAATCTCTCCAAGTCCAATAAAATAAAACCCCATCTTCTCCCCCTCATTTCTTAAAATCAATTGTTTTTACAAGTAGCAATAAAAGTAAAGTATAGACGTAAAGCGTAGAAAACGGTTCCTATAGGATACTATAGCCATTGCGGGTGCCTAACACCTTCCCGTAATGGAATCAGCCCCGAACTTAGGATTTCTAAGGTTTTCTCAATTTTACCTTCCCCAAAAAATAGAGACATCAATGATCGAAAGGTTCAAATCCGGTTAATGATTTGACACCCGAAAATCGCGATGACAGAAATGGCGACTCCACTGGGGACTAGTTAGGGCTACGCCTAGTTTTTTCACGCTTTTTATTTACACTTTGCTTTATTATTACATGTAAAACTTTCTTGTGCACGTGTGGGGTGAGAATATCAAAAGCCCTATACCCGGGCTGAGTGAACTTAAGATTAGGGGAGATATAATCGACAATCCATTCCGGGGGTTGCCTCGTGCATTGGATTACGCGATCAATCTCACATAGCTGAGGCATTTTGGAGGTGATGTTGCCAGCGTGTGTTGTCATGCTTAGGCACTTTACTTCTAATTGACCGATGAAGGCTATGAACCGTAGTTACCAAACCCATCCTTGGCCTTTCTTAGGACGTAGTGCGGTGGCTAAACCGAGCGTTGTCTCGAAATTTAGTCGTCACGCGATACTACACCCACACTAAGCCTTCTTACGTATAGTCATGGACGAGCGTTGCTTTGTACTACCATGATATACGCAAGAGAGGTGGCAGTTTGGGAACTTTGTAGAACCTTGGTCACTATTATCCAAAGCCTTAGTTTCACCGGACGCCGTGTCCACTTGTCACTTTAGCCCACCGTGCTTTCCTTATTTAAATCATGCATACATGCATTCATGCATAAATTTTTACATGCATTTATCAAAAGGGTATAGACAAACTAAAATTCTTTGCAAATATAACCAGGCATGAAGAGGACTAGGTCCTACAAGTTCAAGGAAGTCGATCCCACTTCCTTTTGCTTAACATTTCAAAACGATTTGTCTTGACAGCTTTCTAATTCCATCATCTTGCTAAGTGTTTGCAAAGTTTATAGTTTGTCTAAAACCCTTCGATAACAAAAAGGGTCATTTTTTCATCTGCATTTGTACATATCATGCATCATATGCATCATTCAAAAAAAAAAACACACAACAAACTTCCAAGTGCTCATTGTCTCCTGGTTCTTCTGCCGCAGTTTGAAAAATGGCTCGTGCTCAGAGGGCTAGGCCCACATTTGTGATACCAGGAGGCATTGCAAAGAACTGGAATGTTATCAATCTCCCTGTACTTGTGCATGATTCTAAGTAATATGTCTTGCTGTTTAGGCTTTATTTTCAAAATAACAATCCTTCCGTCTTGCCTGAGGCGGAAGTGACCTTTTTGTAAAGGGCATGTTTGTTCCGACATCACCATTATCAAAAAAGGACGTCGTTTCTTTCACGACTCTTTTTCTTTCTTTAATGCTTTTCCCTTGGAAATAATGGTAATGCCAGAAAAAACCAAAACGTCTGCATTTTTTTTATTAATTTTAGAGGTCTGCATGAAAACCATTTTCTAAAAAAAATCATCCAAATCATGTCACGCAGATCGAACCACAATGAACCCGTTGAACACAGTAACCCTATGTTTCTCCAAACTGTTGAATCCCCGGTATTCGAGACCGAAGATGAGGATAATGATGACATACCAGATGAGATTGCCCGATTGCTTGAGCAAGAAGAGAAAACCATTCGGCCTCACCAGGAAGAGATCGAGCTAATCAACTTGGGTACTGAGGATAACAAAAGAGAGATCAAAGTCGGTGCCGCATTGGAGGAAGGGGTCAAGAAAAGGATCTTTCAGCTTCTCCGCGAGTATTCAGACATTTTTGCATGGTCGCATGAAGACATGCCAGGTTTGGACCCTCAGATTGTGGAACATCGGATACCGACAAAGCCAGACTGTCCTCCTGTCAGGCAAAAGTTGAGACGGACTCGGCCGGACATGGCTCTGAAGATCAAAGCAGAAGTGCAGAAACAGATTGATGCGGGTTTTCTCATGACAGTTGAATACCCCGAGTGGGTTGCTAACATCGTGCCAGTGCCGAAGAAAGATGGTAAGGTTCGAATGTGTGTTGACTACAGAGATTTGAATAGGGCAAGCTTGAAAGACAATTTTCCACTGCCTCACATTGATGTGCTCGTTGACAATACTGCCCAGTGCAAGGTGTTCTCCTTCATGGACGGTTTCTCGGGCTATAACCAAATCAAAATGTCACCCAAGGACAGGGAGAAGACGTCGTTCATCACTCCGTGGGGGACTTTCTGTTGTAAAGCAATGCCGTTCGGTCTAATCAATGCTGGTGCTACCTACCAAAGGGGGATGACCACTTTGTTCCATGACATGATCCACAAGGAGGTTGAGGTGTATGTAGATGACATGATTGTCAAGTCGAGCGATGAAGAACAACACGTCGAATACTTGGCTAAAATGTTTGAAAGGTTGAGGAAGTACAAGCTCCGGCTGAACCCAAACAAGTGTACATTCGGTGTTAGGTCTGGGAAGTTGTTAGGCTTCATTGTCAGCCAAAAAGGCATTGAAGTAGATCCAGACAAGGTCCGTGCCATCCGCGAGATGCCGGCCCCGCAGACGGAGAAGCAGGTCAGAGGGTTCCTCGGGCGTTTGAACTATATTTCCAGATTTATATCCCACATGACTGCAACCTGCGGGCCGATTTTCAAGTTGCTCAGGAAGGACCAACCGGTGGTATGGAATGACGAGTGCCAAGAAGCCTTCGACAACATCAAGAATTATTTGTTAGAGCCTCCTATCCTCGTTCCGCCGGTGGAGGGAAGGCCTTTGATTATGTATCTGTCAGTGTTGGACGAGTCCATGGGATGTGTGCTCGGTCAGCAGGATGAAACTGGAAAGAAAGAGCATGCAATCTATTATTTGAGCAAGAAATTCACCGATTGCGAGACTCGGTATACAATGCTCGAGAAAACCTGTTGTGCCTTGGCTTGGGCTGCCAAACGCTTGCGTCATTACTTGATGAATCATACGACTTGGTTGATATCCCGCATGGATCCAATCAAGTACATCTTTGAGAAACCGGCTGTTACTGGAAAAATCGCACGTTGGCAAATGTTACTGTCAGAGTATGATATTGTGTTTAAAGCTCAGAAAACCATTAGAGGGAGTATTCTGGCCGACCATCTGGCTTGCCAACCACTTGATGACTATCAACCATTGAAGTTCGATTTCCCCGACGAAGAGGTCATGTTTTTAAAATCAAGAGACTGTGAAGAACCGCTAATCGGTGAAGGTCCAGACCCTGATAGCAAGTGGGGATTGGTCTTTGATGGTGCTGTTAATGCCTATGGCCGAGGAATTGGCGCAGTAATTGTAGCCCCGCAGGGACACCACATCCCTTTCACAGCCCGGATTGTGTTTGAATGCACTAACAATGTGGCCGAGTATGAAGCATGCATCCTGGGAATTGAAGAAGCCATTGATATGAGAATTAAGTGTCTGGACATCTATGGAGATTCTGCATTAGTTATCAACCAAATAAAAGGAGAATGGGAAACCCATCATGCTAACTTGACCCCTTACCGGGATTATGCAAGGCGTCTGTTGACGTATTTCACGAAGGTCGAGTTGCACCATATCCCCCGAGAGGAGAACCAAATGGCTGATGCTCTTGCTACCTTATCTTCCATGCTTCAGGTAAACCATTGGAATCATGTGCCGATGATCAAGGTACAACGCCTAGACCGGCCCGCTCATGTGTTTACTGTCAGTGATGCGATCGTACAAACGGATTCAGGCGAGGTTGACAACAAACCCTGGTATTGTGATATCAAACAATTTCTGCAAGGCCGTGAGTATCCGCCAGGTGCTTCCAACAAAGACAGGAAGACGTTGCGCAGATTGGCTAGCAGGTTCCTGTTAGATGGAGATGTCCTGTACAAAAGAAATTTCGATATGGTGTTGTTAAGATGTGTGGATGAATGTGAAGCAGAACAGCTAATGCACGATGTGCACGATGGCACCTTCGGGACCCACGCATCGGGGCATGTCATGTCTAGAAAGCTGCTGAGAGCTGGTTACTACTGGATTACCATGGAGCGCGATTGCTACCAATACGCCAGAAGGTGCCACAAATGTCAAGTATATGCTGATAAGATCCATGTGCCTCCGCACGCCCTCAATGTTATGTCTTCTCCGTGGCCTTTCTCTATGTGGGGCATTGATATGATCGGAAGAATTGAACCGAAAGCCTCAAACGGTCATCGTTTTATCCTGGTAGCAATCGATTATTTCACCAAATGGGTCGAAGCTGCATCCTATGCCAACGTGACTAAGCAAGTGGTAGTCAAATTCATCAAAAACAATATCATCTGTCGGTACGGCGTCCCTAGCAAAATCATTACTGACAACGGGACCAACTTGAACAATGACATGGTGCAGGCCTTATGTGAGAAATTCCAGATTGAACACCACAACTCCTCTCCTTACAGACCTCAGATGAATGGTGCAGTTGAGGCCGCTAATAAGAACATTAAGAAGATTGTGCAAAAGATGGTAACAACGTACAAAGACTGGCACGAGATGTTGCCTTACGCTCTACACGGCTACCGCACTACCGTCCGTAGTTCAACCGGGGCAACGCCTTTTTCTCTTGTATACGGTATGGAAGCAGTCCTCCCTTTGGAAGTGGAGATTCCGTCTCTCCGTGTGATTATGGAAGCCAAGTTGTCTGAGGCTGAATGGTGCCAGAGTCGGTACGACCAGTTGAATTTGATTGAGGAAAGACGACTGGATGCTTTGGCTCATGGTCGGATGTATCAGACAAGGATGAAAGCTGCTTTTGATAAGAAAGTCCGTCCTCGGATGTTCAAGGAAGGTGAACTCGTGTTGAAAAGAAAAATGAGTCAGCTACCCGACCCAAGGGGCAAGTGGACGCCTAACTATGAAGGACCTTATGTTGTTAAGAAGGCTTTCTCTGGCGGTGCTTTGATTCTCACTCACATGGATGGTGTAGAACTTCCGAATCCTGTGAATGCCGATATAGTCAAAAAATACTTTGTCTAAATATGAAAAGAACAGCGTGGTAGGTCGAAAACCCGAAAGGGCGGCCTAGGCAAAAATGCGCTTCCCGGTGGATCGAAAACCCGAAAGGGCGGTCCAGGCAAAATAAGGGACAAAAAAAAACAAAATGTAAGAGCTCGATGAGCCGAAAACCCGAAAGGGCGGTTCATGCAAAAATGAGATTGAAATAAAAGACAATTGACTATATCTGGCAAATTACCATTCCCCTTGGGATCCTTGCAATCAATGTTTGACTGTTCTCATCCGAGGTTCCAACGCCTGTGGATTCAAGAGTTTCAGATGCCGTAGCAGTTACTGTGTTCAATGTACCATCAACCAATAAGATTACCATTTTCCAAGATTTGTAAATCCGTGGAGTCACGCTTTTGGCCGACTACCACCCTTATACATCGATTTGAGCCTATGCTTTTGTTTGGCACTCATTTCCCGTTCTATTTTCAAAACTTTGTACAAATGATTTCTTCTATGTTAATAATGATGCATGTCTGGAACAAACATTCTGAAAACTGAAAATTTTTAAGTATTTCGAAAACGAGCCTGAACAGCTAGGTACGTTCAAATGAACATGCATGAACAAATCTACATTGATATCAATTCCAATTCAAGTTGCTAGCAAGCCTTCCTCCCAGTTACGGTCTGTGGTCAATGGCAAGAATGAAAAAACAGAATGAAAAGCAAAAAAAAAAGCAAAAAATGAATATGCTCGCTAAGTCGAAAACCCGAAAGGGCGGCTTAGGCAAGAATGAGCACCCCGATGGATTGACAACCTTCAAAGGCAATCCAGGCAAAAACAGGGGCAACAAAAAAAAAAGAAACCATTCCCCGGTGGGTCGAAAACCCGAAAGGGCGATCCAGGCAAAAATGGGATGATGAAAGAAAAAATGAAAAAATGAAAAAAACAAGCATGCAAAAGCATTTGACCACAGATGCGATGTCCGAAGCACTTACGTGACTGCTCCAACAAGCGGCAATACCATTCAAGCTGTTTTACCAGCTTCCTACCATTCAACGATGGTCTCGACGTATCTTCAAACGGCGGCATCCCCAGAAGAGGAACTCCTACAATTATATGTCCGAGCGCGAGCCATTACGTGCCCAATATTCCAATGTTTTGTCCGTCCCCGCGAAATTGTGTCTACAAATTGCCAATTATCATGCATGCCCAAGCATTCATACATGCATAATCATGCATTTTACATGTTCATGCATTTGATAAAATTGTCATGCTATTCATACGCATCTGCATTCTCAATTCCTATGTTAATCTCAATCAAAATCAATCATGTCAACTTCAAATTTCTTCTGCCAACAATAAATGTCTACCGTCATGTCAATTTCAAAATTCAAACAGTCTTGTCAACACCCTTGTCAAATTCAAGCTCCTGCAGTTATGTCTATCAAATTCAATCCCTTTTCAAATACAATTTGTTTTTGTTAATGGCCAAGTGGCTAGTTCGCGTCCAAGAACAGCTTGTGCCTGTCAATTTGTTTCTGTTATCGGTCAAGCGGCCAGTTCACATTCAAGAACAGCTTGTACCTATCCTTTTGATATCCGCCGAGTGACCAGTTCAGATCCAAGAACAGCTCGTGCTTTCTATTTTGTTTTCTGTCAGCCAAGTAACCAGTTCGTGTCCAAGAACAGCTTGTGCTCCCTACATTTTCCTTTCAGCCAAGTAACCAGTTCGTGTCCAAGAACAGCTTGTGCTTTCTATATTTGCTTTCAGCCAAGTAACCAGCTCAAATACAAGAGCAGCTTGCGCCCTTTGTTGTCAATATTCCCGGTCAAGTGGCTAGTTCACATCAAAGAACAGCTTGTACCTGTCAAATTTGCGATTAAGTCTCCCCAGTGAGTCTTATTATCTGCTACCTTGTTAATGTCAATCAGTCCCGCAATGGATACGACATATTCCTTTTACTATTCTGTCAATGTCAACCAGTCCCGCAATGGATACGACATATTCTTTTTGATATTCTGTCAATGTCAACCAGTCCCGCAATGGATACGACATATTCCTTTTACTATTCTGTCAATGTCAACCAGTCCCGCAATGGATACGACATATTCTTTTTGATATTCTGTCAATGTCAACCAGTCCCGCAATGGATCCGACATACTCTGCTGTTTGCTATTCTGTCAATGTCTACCAATCCCGCAATGGATACGACATATTTTGTTAAATTCAATTCTCAGTTTGTCTTGCATTCATAACACAAATGTTGCATGGCATACATAACACATGCAAGTGTATTTTTACGCCCAAAATCAGTGCTGATGTCGATATTTAAGTATCTTCGTCGCGTCAAGCCAAAGACTCCGTCTCTTGACTCTCCAAACGAAGAAACTTAAATAGGGGCAGCTGTCATACCCTCATTTTGGACCTAAAAATACTCATTCAATTTCCTTTACTATTTTCTAATACTGTCAAATTCACTGTGTTTTCTACTGTGCTTCAGTTGCATACGTTACTGCTTCAGTTTTAAATGTTTTGCATAAAATCATACAGAAGGGTATTTTGGTCATTTCCTACAAAGGAACCCATTTTCTGTCCCTGCAATTTGTCCCTGAGTCCTTTTCAATCTGTTTGCATGAATCATTTATCAAATTCTGTTTGAAAATCATTTTAGTTTTGCATCCGAGTCAGTCCGAGTCGTTTTTGCCCCAGGGGCATTTTAGTCTTTTCACATTATTTGAATTTTGGGCGGAAAGGTATTTTAAAATACCTCATTTTGGCAGTTTGTTCGTTTTAGCCCATTTTGTCAATTTTAGAACGTTTCACTTTACGTTATTTTCAAATTACATTTTTTACCCAATTTTATTACTTTTTGCATTTTAGTCCAATACTTTCAAAAATTGCATTTTAGTCCAAACCTTTTTCAAGATTGCATTTCAAAACCATGTTTTTAGTCTTTTCATTTTTGTTTTTATTTTAGTCCAAATTTTATATAAAATTGCAGTTTAGTCCCATATTTTACATATTTGCAGATTGGTCCTCAAGGTCAAAATAAGCCAATTCAGTCCAAATTGCCACGCAAGCAGAGCCAGGCCTACGTGGCAGCTCCCCATTGGTTCAGAGTCCACATGGCATGCTATAAAAGGCTCTAGGTGTCAGAATCAGGATCAGAATCACGCCACATCACAAACAGAACCCATTTTCTCTCTCTTGGCAGTTACAGATCAAATTCACCAAAGTTCACAAAAAACTCAAGAACACACAAACCCTAGATCAAATTCAACACCAATTCAGATCAATCTCACGCCAAAAACAGCAAAATTCACCATTGAATTCAATGACCAGCATCAAACAGAGCACAAATTCATGCAAATTCGAACAACTCTCAGAGATTCGCACGAATCTTCATCACTGAGTTGTTGAGCCAGCAATCCAACGCGAGCACGCCACCGGAGGCAGCGCGCTACAAGCGTGAATGCGAGCTTTGGATCGGAGAAGAAGAAGGAAGAAGCAGTAAAGGATTCTACAAGATCCGGATCGGAGAAAGGAAGAAAAGAAGTGGAACCAGTTCACCAGGGAGGATTCCGAGCCAAGAATCGAAAGAAACGGTTCAGAACTCCAAGCTAAGACACAGGTAACACCAAAACCTTACCATACCGCATCAAGAAATCAGTACTACGTCCGAATCAATGTGAATCCGTGGTGGATCCGAACCGTTCGATCCAAACCCTAACCCTAGCCAAAACCGTTTCTGAATCAAAGAAAACGTTTCAAAATCCATGAACGAGTGAGAATCACAACAAATTCTCACAATTTCATGAAAGTTTCAATCAAAAAAAACACAAGAATCGAACGGATCGAACCTACAGAAGCATGACTCGCAGATTCACATTGATTCAACCGTTTAAATTGCTTTTTGTTAAGAGATTCATGTTTAGACAAACGGTACGAAGCCTTTAAGCCACAAACGAACCATTTCTGGTGAGATTTGAAGTTTTTAGGGTTAGGGTTTGAAGATGAAGAGAGAACGGCGAGGAAGAGAAGAAAGGAGAGAGAAATGCTTCAAAAAAATGAAGGATCCGGACCAGTTTACCTTTTATATAGAGTGCAAACCGGGTCGGTTCAAAACCGACCCATTTTTCTTCATCCATGACCGTTAGATCTAGGGCTAGTGAATCCGGATCAATCCAACGCCCTCAAGGCGTTCTGGAGATCCGGATCCACCAGCGTGTGGGTTGGCCTGGTATCCGTTGGGCTTTTTGTTCTTTTTCTTGCAGTTTATTGTTCTTTATGCTATTCGCCCCTTTATTTTTGCTACCTGAACCCATGCACATATTAATTTTCTTGCAAAAATTCCTGAAGAAATTACCATATGTTTCTTGATGAGTTTTCAACTGTTTTGTGATGATTTCATACTTTGAAGTGGATAAAAAAGCATGCGCGCTAATTTTTGTTTGATTTACGTGTTTTTGATGCTTTTACCAATTTTATTGCGCTATTTCGGATCCAATTTTTGCTCTATGGCATTGATATTTGATATGTGATTTTGTGATGTGTTCACCTCTGAATCCATGCTGTTTCTACATTCTTGCATGTTTAATTGTTAATTCTTTGGTTTTCAAATTCAATGGATTCTTTCTCATTTCGCAATTTAACTCCTAGTCCACTAGTTCGAATGCTTAATAACTCTACATGTTGCTTGCTATCTACAATGTCATAATTTTGTTTGTTAATTTCTTCTTGCAAGATTAATTGAAAGTTTCCCTTTGGTCAAGTTTAGGTGTTAATTTTGAAATGTGATTAGTTGTTGAAATGTGTTGATTTTAGGGTTTAGTGTGACCTATAATTTCTCCTTGATTCTTGAAATGTTTTCTTTGAAGAAGGGGTGCTGTTTTGGTAAAGGTTTTGGGTTATGAGACTTGGTGTAAATTTTAGGTCTTCATGTGGTGTCATTTGCATTATTTTTGGTAGTAATTTCTTGCATTTTTGCTTAATGTTTAGTTATGTTTACTTCATTTTTTCAATTAGTTTAGTACTTTGTTAAATAAATCTCATATCCCATGCATTGCCATTCATGCTATCATTCCTCATTTCATTGCTAACCTTTTGTTCTATGTCTCATGCACATTGCAAGCATTGCCTCACTCTTACTTGTGTTTCTCCCTTTGGTTACCCTTATGCAATTTCTATTGATTCATGTAATGTTTTAGGTTTAGTTTACCTTTCTTTAATTTCATGCAAGACTTTAGAATGTAAAATAGGACCCAATGTAAAGGACATGGACTATGATGATGTACACCGACACACGCACCGACACTCGCACACACGTTGCATGACTTTACGCTAGATGTATGTGTAGGAAGCGTAACACTTAGGAAAACTTATGATTTCTTCATCAAAAAACCAACATATGACTCAAACTATTTTTGCAATAAAATGAGGTCAAAACCTCACTTTTTTCCTTTATTTCTTAATCAAAATCCAAACTAGTGCTAATTTCCAACTTTAAACCTTTTGTAAGTAATTAACCAACCTCATTCGTTTCCTAATCTCAAGCCTTCACGGCCTCTTACCTTTTTCTTCAAATATCATTTTTCAAAACTAAAAAGAACAAAACTCACAAAAACATTTTTGAAAGAGAACTACATGGAATTTTGATCCCTTAAAAGGGTATGTAGGCAAGAGATTCAAAAATCTCTCCAAGTCCAATAAAATAAAACCCCATCTTCTCCCCCTCATTTCTTAAAATCAATTGTTTTTACAAGTAGCAATAAAAGTAAAGTATAGACGTAAAGCGTAGAAAACGGTTCCTATAGGATACTATAGCCATTGCGGGTGCCTAACACCTTCCCGTAATGGAATCAGCCCCGAACTTAGGATTTCTAAGGTTTTCTCAATTTTACCTTCCCCAAAAAATAGAGACATCAATGATCGAAAGGTTCAAATCCGGTTAATGATTTGACACCCGAAAATCGCGATGACAAATATCAATCAATGAAAGGATTACTCACCTTATTCTTCATTTAGCCTAATCAACTCAACAAATTCAATTCATCATTTCAAAGTATAAGCAAGAAAGTCATTGTCACCAAAAGAATCATAGGTCACATTCTTATAACTCATACTTCATTTTTTTCACCGAAATAAACATCACCAATTAAGATCATCAAATGTACAAGTATCACCATTAACAACAAATATCAATGAGTACACATAATCACCAAGTGTACAATTCACCAACCACATTTATTCAGCAAGTACACATATATCACCAAGCACATAAGCATATTATGACTCGTATCAACTTTATGCAATGCACCTAGACACGACACCTATATGCATGTGGTACCAAATCACCTCCGAGGTCGTCACCCCTGATGCCAACTGAACATCATTGTCAACGTCTATAATTTCAACGGCTATATGGATACAAGTATCCGGTCAACGGCAATATGGATGTAAACATCCGACTCAACATATAATGCATAAACATATGACTCAATCAACTATGCATATATTCACCACAATTCAACGGCTATATTCAATGGCAATTTCAACGGCTATAATCAACGGCAATTTCAACGGCTATAAATGTACATGCATTCACCAACAATTTCACCAACGTTTGCATGTAAGAAAATTCACCAACAACATATATGCACACATACATATATAATTCACCAACATCATCATCATCATAATTCAACAACTTCATAAATTCTCACAATTCAAGTAAAGGAGAAAATACACATCATCATGATAAACATCATATTCAACACCCATCAATCATTCATACATTCTTTATTTATTCATAGCAAACCATTCATGAAAGAATTTCAAAGTAAACAGGTTCAATGAATATTTCCGACCAAGTTCGTATAATATATTTCACAACTTTGAACAATAAGGGTCAATGAACCAAAACAAAGCAAAACAACTCAATTGCCTCAACTATGTATATACACTAGTCACATATGAATGTAGGTGTACGTACATGAGCGTTTCACCGGCCAATTACTATGGAATCTCACAAACCATAAAGTTCGTCTCATAATACCACTTTTCCGAACAGAATCCATTTTCAAAGCAAAACAATTTAACTCTCAATGAAATAAATCAATACCATTTTTAATAACCACATAAACAGTATACATACTTAACCCTACATCATTCACATGAGAAAAACAAGTTTCGGAAAAATCGACGTTCTTTGACATTTTCCAAAGGTTTAGTTCATCTCATAAAAACATGTCCAATTTGACTTCAAATGATGTTCCAATAGGATTAGACGTATAAACAATGATTAACTAAGTCAAAAGAAATATTTTAGAAAGTCCGGATTGGTCCCAAAGTGCACGAAACGAAAAACGAATAATTGCTGAACATGGTGCTGCTCGCTTAAGCGAAGTCTGGTTCGCTTGAGCGACCAGGTCCCAGTAGCTTCTGGGCTCGCTCGCTTGAAGCTCGCTTGCTGTAACACCTCGTTTTCCCAACATAAAAATTTCACATATAAATCAGAGTATTCAACATAAACGGAATGTCACACTTCTTATCATAAAATCATAAACGGAATAAAATAACTATTTACCCTTCAAAATTCAACAACATATTATGTAGTACTTCGCAGTAGAATTATTCAACATCTAAAACAGTCTTTGGCACGAGGCCTTATCATAAAAATCTCATAAAATCCAATTCAACAACAATTCATGAATTTCATGAAGTAATACGTAAGGAACAGAAAACAACAACAAAATTCCCATCCCATTACGTATCAGAGCACCTAAGACGCATGTGAGAGAGTCCACTCACGACCGCGACTATTCTTGGTTACCTGCAAGTTACCCACGTAAAGAGGCAACATTTCCAAGCAGAAGGGGTGAGATTTCACAAAACAATAATATTAAACATATAATTCATCAATTACAGTTAACAACATAGACATTATCAATTCATCATAGCAATAATTCTTCATAAAGAACTTCATTAACAACTCATGATAGAAGACTGAAGGTGGGAGAAACACAAGAAGGAGGGGTTGAATTGTGTTTCCAAAAACGTTTCTTTCTCACGAAAATAAGCAACTGTTCTCAGGATCAGAGTCTGATAGAGTTCAGAGTCTGATAGAGTTCAGAGTCTTAGTGCAGCGGATAGGATGTAATAAAGCAGGAAACAAAAGAAGAACACAAGCAATTTATACAGGTTCCTTCCACAATCCGGAAGTAGTCCTGTCCCCCTTGCACTTCCAAGGAGAGTTCCACTAAAATGTAATATCAAATTACAAGTTGCTCAAACACACAAGTAAGAGACTTCCTTTGCTCAATCACACAAGAAAGAGACTTCAATGCTCAAGGACAACTCCAAGAGACTTCTAAACAATTACAGAGAATTGAAAAGAGTTTTGAATACTAGATATACAATCAGAGGTATTCACAAAACAAAACGAACAGAACAGACTCTGTTTTTCTTAGACACTTAGAAATTCTAAAATATGAACTTTTGTAAGAATTATCTAAGTTGTTGATGAGCAATGTTTGCGACTTTGAATATGAGAAATAGCCTTGTTCGCGTATGTGTATGTGTGTGTGTAAGTTCTTCAAGTCTTCATCTCAATTTATAGAGGATTTGAGAGACGTTGGGAACTAGCCAGCTCATCACTTAGTCTTGATCGAAGCTTGATTTATCACCATTGATCTTTTGCTTGATTTGAGGATTGTCCTTATGAAAACAATTTCAAATCCATTCCAATAACAATAGGAACAATGTCTGCATTTGTTGCTATTATTTTTGTCTTGTATAGGAGACACAATGCAGAGATGGTGGTTGCAAAGACATGCGCAGACTTAGTGGTTGTACATTTCGTACACTGTACTTTGTCAACGCTCTTCAGCCTCTGAAGAAATTGGCTTCTGATGAACTTGCTTCTGGAGAACTGGCTTCTGATGACGTCATCTTTAGGAGCACTTTCTTCAGACGCACTATGCTTCTGACTTTCCAGGAGCGCTTTCAATCAGATGCTCTTCAAGCTTCAATCTAAATTTCCTTTGCTCTTTAATTCATTCAGTCACAACCTCTTGTAATTAACTTTTTATTAATTGGTCCTGTACACTTGAATAAACTTTTAGCATATCCAATTGATAATTTTTAATACCTTGTTATCATCAAAACTTAAGTGGTATATTTGTGAAACACCCTTTGTTCCAACAATCTCCCCCTTTTTGATGATGACAAACATAAGTATTTAAAAAAAAATCAATTGTTGTTAACTTAATTAACAAGTTGACTTTTAGGGGTTCTGAGGTTTGTAAGCTCTGACTCCCCCTGAGTCTGATATTCTTTAAGGTGAGGTTTGTAAGCTCCCCCTAAGTCCTATCCAAGTTAATTAAATTCATTTTATAATCAACAATTATTTCGTAATACTCAGATGAAATAAGATAAGATTCTCAAATAAAATAAAAGGTGTTAGAAGTTTTATTTTATTCTTGGGCTCAGATTCTTTGTTAAATGCTTCTATTACTCCCCCTTTTGTCAGCAATCAAAAAGAACAAAATAGAAGTAAAAAACAAGAAATAGACAATAGCAACTAAAGAAAATTTATATATAAAAGAGACAGTAAAAAAAATACAAGGAAATCAAAGGCGAGAATTGAAACATATAACAAAAGGAAAAACAGGTGTGCAATCTAAGGGTTAGGTTGAGGTTGTTGCTGCTGAATAAGAGTCATTAGACGCTGAATATCTTCAGACTGCTTCTTAACAGTTTCTTCCAGAGCCAACTGCCTTTGAAGAAGATATTCTTCCCTAGCCTTGGATTCCTCTTGTTGCTTCAGCACCTTTTGCTTTAGCATCTTGAACACCTTAGAATCTCTTGTTACATATTCTGACTCAGCGTAGAAAGGAGCATTGGTCAGATATAGAGGCTTGCTTGGAAGTTGCTGAGAAGAGTGCAGATCCTGCATACGTCGCTTCATAGCATGAGCTTGAATGCGGCAGCACTTCTTGGCAACAGCATTGATTAAATCAAAAGCTCTGTTCTTGAGAGCAGACCACTTGTCTTGATATACCAGAGGTAGAAAAGGAGTTTTCCTGAGGAGAACCAGAGACTGCATTTCCTCATTGATTTCTACCAGCTGATCTTCAAGATAATCAGATTCCAATATGTTAATGGGTGGTTGGTTAAGGGTCTGAATTTGTGAAGAAGATGAGGGTTGGTCAGAATCACAAGGTTTCAGGTTTTGTGTTGGTTCAGAATTTGAGCCAGACACAGTGGGTTCAGACTCTGTCTCTTGGACAGACTCTTTAGCCACTGTCTCCTTAACAGATTCTGGAATAGTCTTATCTGGAGTTTTGGTTTATTGAGGTGGGTTTACAGAAGTCTTTTGTTTTTGGTATTCAGGAAGTTCTCCTGAATAATGACATTCTAGGTTGGTAATGACATGTTGTTCTGAGGGTTGGTTAAGTGGTGAAGAGGTTGTTTGTTGTTGTTTGTTGGTAGGTGAGTCTGAGAGAGATAGTTCAGCAGTTGTTGGTTCTTCAGTAACTACATGCTCTTCAACAGTAGCTGTTGAATTAACAACTTTTGGACTATCTTGGTTTGGTGATTGATTTGAGATTGAAGAGAATGGAATGGGTACACCTGCTGGTAACATGTTAAGAGGTTTGATAATGAGAGGTTGGAAAGGATGATCAGCAGGTAGTTTGTTGCAAATACCTACTCTCCTTTCAGATAACTCCCCTATTGTCTTAAGAATTTCAGAGTGAACCGGTTTGAAAGGTTTGGTTTTGGGAGAGAGTTTTGGTTTTGATGTTGTTTTGGATTTTGGGGTTCGTTTGGATTTTGGTGAGGGTTTGGTCAATTTGTATTTATGACTTAGAGGAATGTTATCTAAGTCAGAGTCTGTTGAAGATGAAGGTGAAAGAGTGGTTTGGGGGACTGGAATCTGACTTACCTTATCAGATTTAGTGGCTTCTGAGACAGCAGCCTCTGAAGCAGCAGCTTCTGAAGCAGCAGCTTCTCAAACAGTATCTTGAGGAACAGATACTGAAGCAACAACGTCTGATGTTCCTGGTGCCTCTTTCAGAACCTTCTTAGCTCCCTTCAGAGCTTCTTACTCTACTTTTCTTGCAAGCGTCTGAACCTCAATTATCTGTTCAATGGTGTGTTGATCACAGTGTTCAAGACCCATTGCTTCCAATTGCTTATGCCTATCGATTCTATACTGAGCTTTCAACCTTTTCTTCTCATTCTTCAAATTCTCAGAGTATTCCTGACATTTCTTTTCCAACTCAGGAGTCATTGTGAACATAGGACTCACAATCTCCTCTCCAGCTTGCCTCTTGGGGGGCCTTTCTATACCAGCAGCTTCTTCAGCTTCAATTTCTTCGAGAGCTAATCTGGCTGCCTCCATGGTAATAGTAGAATCACCTTTTCCCCTTTTTCTCTTAGGAGCAGCCACTCTATCGTAATTGGTTGCTTCAGAATTGACAGCTTTTTGCTTTCTGGCCAGAGCAACTTCAGCTTGCTGAGAGGCATCTTCAGATTCCTTGGCAAAAGCAGCTAGGTAGCTAGTCAAAGCTTCAAGGTTATCTTCCTTTAAAATTGAAGGAAAATCTCTTATAGTTTGAGACGGTGCTGAAGATTATTTCAGGTCCTTTTCATCAGTAAGGACCATCTGGGTGGCCTTCATGTTGAACAGGGTCTTGCCACTTATCATCCTTCTAGTAGCAATTCCCAGAACTATGTCGGACACAAGATTGAATTTGTCTAGAGTCTTCAGCACACCTCCTTGACAGAAGATTTTAGAGAGAAGTCTTCCAAAGGGAACTTGTTTCCTTTTTCCTTTAGATCCTTCCTTAATAGCCCAGCACAGATGATGCATGATATATCTTGGAAGATTGATGGCTTGAAACGCAGCCAAGAAGTACAACACCAGTTTATGATCCAGATTGGGTTGATCAGCACCTCCACCCTTCTGAAAGAAGCATTCATTAAGAATTTTCAGAAGTACCCTGTGCTTGATTTCCATGTCCACCAACTTGGTTGCTGGATTTCCATTTAACAGCAGGTTGGTGTAGCTTTCCAACAGAGCATCTTTCCTGCTAACATTCCATATGAACCTTCCTTCAGGAGCCATCCTGCAGGCTTTAGCAATCACCCCTGCTGTGATAGATACTGGGATTCCCATCACCGCAGACTTGATTTCTAAACCGTTGAACGGTTCAAGACCCCTCTCTTTTCTTGATTTCCCTTTCAGACTAGGGTTTCTTGATACAGCTTGACTTTCTTGTGACTTAGCAGATTCAACGTCACATACTTCAGCCCGAATCCAGAATTCCTTTACTAGATTCACATAGGTTGGTCCATTTATCATCTGAAAATACTCAAACATCTTCTGAGCAGAAATCAGGGCTTCCATATCTACCCCGTTTCTTTTCAGAGATGTGAAGTCCACCGGTGATTCAATCTGAACGTCCAATGAATCAATTGGAATCGACATCATAACTGGTTTAATGGAATAGATTGATCTTGTGCCTTGTTGCATGCTAGAACCGCTTGTTGAAGTAGCCATTATAAGAAGTTGAAGGTTGAAGGTTGAGGGTAAAGGGTTTCTAATGTGAGAGAAGAGAGAAAAACTGATTTTCTGTCGCAACTGCTTAAAGATTTGAAAGTGTAGGAAAGTGAGTGAGTAGTGTGTGTTTGGTATTTATAGTGATTTCTGAAAAACAACTTTTCACATACCAGAAGCGACAACCAGACACAAACATTAATGACATACAAGGGCGCAAGAATATTTGCTAAAGAGAATAAACATCATTGCCCTAAAAAAAAAAATTGTTTCCCAATGCAGATAGACTGTGTCAGAAGCCTACAAAAGTAACTTTAACCTTTTCCACTTCAAAGTACTATCAGAGTCAAAAAGATTTCCTCTCAGAGTCTGAAGATTTTTCAGAGGCTGAGTCTCTTCAAATTCTCCAAGGAGAGTCTGATACACAATCAGCTTCTGATAATTTTCAGAGTCTGGTTTTCATTCAGAGGCAAGAATTACTCAAAGACAAAATGCATGTTCAAATTTTTCTTTATAAAATTGAATCTTTCAACAGTTAGGGGTTTAGTAAAGATATCAGCCCATTGATGATCAGTATCAATGAATTGAATATCTAAAACTCCCTTTTGAACATAGTCTCTAATAAAATGATGTTTAATTTCAATGTGCTTGGCTCTTGAATGAAGAATAGGATTCTTAGACAAACAAATAGCAGCTGTGTTATCACGGTAAATTGGAATACAGTTTTCAGTTATTTGATAGTCTTCTAACTGATGTTTCATCCAGAGCAGTTGTGTACAGCAACTAGCAGCTGAGATGTATTCTGCTTCTGCTGTTGACAAAGCAATAGTTGCTTGTCTCTTACTGGCCCAAGATATCAGATTCTCACCAAGAAATTGACAATTTCCACTGGTTGATTTTCTTTCAATCCTATCACCAGCATAGTCAGCATCGCAGAATCCAACTAGCTTATAATATGAAGATTTCTTATACAGAAGTCCAAGATTAGTTGATCCTTTCAGATATCTAAAGATTCTTTTAACAGCAGTTAAGTGAGATTCTCTAGGATCTGATTGAAACCTTGCACACAAGCACACACTGAATAAAATATCAGGTCTGGATGCAGTGAGATACAACAGAGAACCAATCATACCTCGATACAGCTTCTGGTCAACTTTAGATCCTTGATTTTCTTTGTTCAGAGTACAGGTAGGATGCATTGGAGTGTTCATTTCTTTGCAGTCTTCAAGCTTAAACTTTTTCAGAAGCTCTTTGGTATATTTGGACTGATGAACATACACTCCTTCTTTGCATTGGTTGATCTGAATTCCTAGAAAGAACTTCAGTTCTCCCATCATGCTCATTTCGAATTCCTCCTGCATCATCTTAGAAAATTCTTTGCAAAGAGATCTATTAGTTGAACCAAAAATGATATCATCAACATAAATTTGCACAATCAGAATGTCTTTCTCAAGTGTCTTCTTGAAAAGTGTTGTGTTAACCTGCCCTCTTTTAAAATCATTTTTAAGCAAGAAATTGCTCAGTCTGTCATACCAGGCTCTAGGAGCTTGTTTCAGACCATACAAAGATTTCTTTAGCTTATAAACGTGGTCAGGATGTTTTAAATCCTCAAAACCAGGTGGTTGTTTCACGAACACTTCTTCAGAGATGACTCCATTGAGAAATGCACTTTTAACGTCCATTTGATACAAAGTTATGTTGTGATTAACTGCGTAGGAAAGAAGTAACCTGATTGCCTCTAATCTTGCAACTGGAGCAAAAGTTTCAGTGTAGTCAATGCCTTCTTGTTGGCTGTATCCTTGAGCAACAAGTCTGGCTTTGTTTCTGATTACTTCTCCCTGTTCATCCAGCTTGTTCCTAAACACCCATTTGGTTCCAATAATGTTCTTGTGTTCAGGCTTAGGTACAAGATCCCATACATCATTTCTTTCAAATTGATTGAGTTCATCTTGCATTGCTAAGATCCATCCATCATCAGCTAGTGCTTCATCAACTGTTGTAGGTTCTATCATGGACACCAATCCCAGGGCAGACTCTTCAGGTCTGAAATGAGATCTAGTTCTTCTGGGACTTTCTTTGTTGCCAATGATCTGATCCTCAGGATGAGAAGACTTGTATTTGAATGAGTTTCTGGACTGGATATCTTGCTGTGAATCTTCTTGAGCTTCTTCAGAAGCTTTTACAATTGGGACATCAGGGGCTGTCACAACTTTTGAAGTATCATTCAACTCTGAAGTCTGATCAGGTTCTGAATAATCATCAGACTCTTCTGAACCTGCAATACTTTCATTCTGCTCTGGAATTTTACTTCCAGGCTCTTTGTCATCAAATTTGACATGCATAGACTCTTCAACACAAAGTGTTTCCAAGTTATACAGTCTGTATGCCTTAGACCTCTCAGAGTAACCTAGAAAGATTCCCTTTTGTGCCTTTGCATCAAATTTCTTCAGATAGACTTTATTGTTCAAGATGTAACATGTACATCCAAACTGATGAAAATAAGAAATGTTAGGTTTCCTGCCTTTAAAGAGTTCATATGTTGTTTTATTCAGTATGGGTCTCATATAGATCCTGTTCTGAACATAACATGTTGTGTTTACTGCTTCTGCCCAAAAATGTTTTGCCAGATTGTTTTCGTGAATCATGGTTCTTGCCATTTCTTGTAGAGTCCTATTCTTTCTCTCTACAACCCCATTTTGCTGTGGAGTTCTAGGAGAAGAGAATTCATGGATAATTCCAAATTTTTCACAAAATATTTCAAATGGCTCATTTTCAAATTCTCCCCCATGATCACTTCTGACTTTTAGGATTTTCAGTTCCTTTTCAGATTGGACTTGAATGCAGAATTTTGTAAACACATCATATGAATCATCTTTAGATTTGAGAAACTTAACCCAACTCCATCTACTGTAATCATCAACTATAACCAATCCATATTTACTTCCATATAGGGATGCAGTACTAACTGGTCCAAATAAATCAATATGGAGTAGTTCCAAGGGTCTAGAGGTAGAAACAATGTCTTTTGATTTGAAAGAAGTTTTAACAATTTTTCCCTTCTGACATGCACAACATAGTGCATCTGAATGATAATCAATGTCTGGTAAGCCTCTAACAAGTTGTAACTTGCTAAGTTTAGAGATTAACCTCCAGTTAGCATGTCCCAACCTTCTGTGCCACAGCCATTTCTTATCACTCATTGACAGAAGGCAAAATACCTTCTGATCAATTAGTTCTGAAAAATTAATCTTGTAAACATTGTTCTTTCTCTTTCCCTTAAAAACTACATATTGATCATCTTTGTTGATCACTGTGCAGTTGTTCTTATTAAACAAGACGTCATAACCATTATCACAAAATTGACTTATGCTAAGTAGGTTATGCCTTAGTCCATCTACAAACCACACATTATTGATTGAGACTGAGGAATTACCAATTGTTCCAGTACCAATGATTTTGCCAGTTTGGTTTCCTCCAAATCCCACAGTTCCTCCCTCTTTCATGGTCAGGGTTAGGAACATAGACTTTTCTCCCGTCATATGTCGCGAGCAGCCACTGTCCAGATACCAAGACTTCTGCTTTTCGTTTCCTTTTAGACATACCTGCAACATCAACAATTTCTGTCTTAGGTACCCATATTTTCATGGGTCCTCTTGGGTTAGTCCTAGGAGTTATGAGTCTCATTTGTGTTTTCTGTCTGAAATTATCTTGTTCTTTCTTCTTCCAGACTTTAGGTTCAGAACCTTTAGTCTTAGAGTGTGACTTAACACAGATAGCTTCCTTCCTCTGAAATCTAGACTTTTGAGTTTCAGACTCTGTTTTCTTCAGAATCGGTTTATTAGGTTCTGATCTCTTCAGAATCTGTAACATTGGAGCTTTTGATTTAGAGTCATTCGTTACCTTTGTCTTTTGATTCTCAGATTTTGACTTAGTCATTACCTTTGAATTCAAAGATTTAGGTTCTGAATGAGAAGTTTTTCCAGACTCAGACACAAATTGAGTTTTCAGTCCTTCCTTGATGTTATCAGAACAAGGTTTCAGAATTACTTCACTAGAGTTTCCTCCAGTGAAACCAATTCCCTTTTAGTTGTTCTGATTTATGCTATAAATCATAGATGCAACTTTGGTTCTATCAATTCCTGTGTTAATAAACTCTTGAAGAGCATCATCCTGCTCAGATAAAGGTTTATTATCACCTTTCTTAGTCATTGTTTTTAAATCATTATTTTCCTGTTGTAAAGCATCCATTTCCATCTTAGTTGATTCATGGAGTTTTAGCAGCTTAATGTGTCGTTGCTTAACTCTCCTCAACTCAGTGGATTGGTTTTCATAATGACCAAGAAGTTCCTTGAGAGAATCAATCAATTCAGATCTAGTGAGTTTAGAATATACCTCTGTTTCAGTTTCAGAGTCTGTACTTGACTCAGCATCAGATGAATCTTGTTCATTTTCAGCAGTAGCTACCAAAGCCAGAGCTATTTTTGCTTCATCTTCAGCATCATCTTTGTCAGACTTAGACTCATTATCCAGATCTTCCCAAGTTGCCATCAAACTCTTCTTGAATTGTTTCTTGAATTTGTCTGATTTGAAGATTTGCTTCTTTGATTTTTCTTTGGATTTTTCTTTCTGCAGGTCTGGACATTCAGCAATGAAGTGTCCAATCTTCTTGCAGTTAAAGCAACCTTTCTGATCTTCTTTTCTAGAACTTTTGTGACTACTGCCTCTGCTCATGAACTTCTTGTTCTTCTTTGCCAGATATTGTAGTCTGTTAGTGAGCATAGCCATCTCCTGAACAATCTCAGGGTCTTCATCAGAGTCTTCAGATGTAGATTCTTCTTCAGACTCTAATGCCGTCAGAGCCTTACTAGACTTGCCTCTAGATTTCAGTGCAATGGACTTAGGCTTCTTGACAGGTTCATGCTCATTAAGACCTATCTCATGACACTTTAAAGAGCTTATAAGATCTTCAACACTCAAGGTGTTTAAATCTTTAGCTTCTTCAATGGCAGTCACTTTTGGTCTCCACTTTGCAGGTAAGCTTCTCATAATCTTGTTCACATGATCAGATGCTACGTAGCTTTTCTTCAGAATCTGAAGTCCAGAAACAAGAGTCTGAAATCTTGAGTACATGGTCTCAATGTTTTCATCCTCCTTCATTCTGAACAACTCGTACTGATTGTTATCGTGATTTTCGGGTGTCAAATCATTGATTAGATTTGAACCTTTCAATCATTGATATCTCTATTTTTTTTTGGGGAAAGGTAAAATCGAGAGAAAACCTTAGAAATTCTAAGTTCGGGGCTGATTTCACTACGGGAAGGTGTTAGGCACCCGCAATGACTATAGTATCCTATAGGAACCGTTTTACTATGCTTATGTATATGCTTTGCTTTTATCGCTATTTGTAAAAAAAAGGGATTAATTTTAAGAATGAGAGAAAGAAGATTTTGAGTGTTGTTTTTATTGGACTTGGAGAGATTTTGAGTCTCTTGCCTACATACCCTTTTAAGGGATCAAAATTCCATGTAGTTCTCTTCCAAAATATTTTTTGTGGGTTGGTTCAATTTTAATTTTGGAAATGGTTTTGAAGAAAAAGATGAGAGGCCGTAAAGGCGTGAGATTTTGGAAACCAGTGAGGTTGGTCCAATTTATTTACAAAGACGGTTAAAGTTGAGAATTAGTGTTCATTTTGATTTTTGATTAAGAAAATAAAGGAAAATTATGGAGTTTTGACTCCAACATTATTGTGAAAATATTTGAGTGAAGAGTTAGTTTTTTGAGGAAGAAATCATGAGTTTTTTCCTAAGTGTCGCGCTTCCTAAACATACATCTAGCGGTAGACATACAACGTGTGTGCGTGTCGGTGCTTGTGTCGGTGTACATCATTATAGTCCATAGTCCTTTACATCGGGTCCTAATTTACATTCTATAGTCTTGCAAGAATTTAAAAGAAAAGTAAACTAACCTAAAATATTACATGAATTAGTAGGAATTTGCATGAAGTAAAAAAATGAGAAAAAAAACAATGTGAATGATGCAATGCTTGCAACTTGAATGAGGCATGAAACAAATGGTTAGTAATAAAGTGTGAGATAGTAATAAAAGTGAACAATGCATAGTAGATGAAATAACACTAACAAGGGATATTAAAAGAATTGCAAAAACAAAAGCAAAAAATGTAGTGAAAATAACACAAAACAAAGCCCTAAAACTTAACTAAGTCCAAGACCTATAACTTCTACCAAAACAGCACTCTTTTGAGGAAATTATTTCAAGAATCAAGAGGAAATTTCAGGCCATGCGTTCAAACTTCACACATACACATTTTATGCACATTTTATAACCTAAAAAGGTTCATATTACTTTCCAAACAAGAGATTAAAATCACAATTCACAAAACAGTGGTGATGATCACAAACTCATGGCAAAAGTATCACCAAATCATATTACAAGCATCAAGATCACATGGTATCGAATTAAAACGAAAATTATGCAAGAAACTTCACAAAAACACCAATACACATATCAAGAGGACAAAAAATTGGCACACATATACTTCATCAATTTTAACATGTAAAATTAACACCAAATAGCCAAACAAGTATCAAGAAACTTATGACAATTTTTAGGAATTTTTTGCAAGAAGTGTAGCATGCATAGGGGTTCAATCAGCAAGAAAGAAGTGTATTCAGCAAAAATTTCAAGAAAAATACAGGAAACTAAAGCCCACAGGTGCAAAAGCCCAAAACCCATGCTCTGGTGGATCCGGATCAGTCTTGACGCCTCAAGGACGTTAGATTGATCCGGATACCCTAACATTAAGATCTAACGGCCTACGGTTCAGGGGAAGTGGACCGGGTCAAGACCGACCCGATCCACACGCGTATATAAAAGGCCTAGGATCCGGTTTCCTTCATTTCTCTTCGCCATTCCTCTCTCTTCTTCTTCTTTTCTTCGCCGTTCCTCATTAACCCTAACCCTAGTTCTAACAAAATCTACCCAGAAACACATAAACATGCACCAAATCGCTCGTACTACTGGTTTAAACGTGAATCTATCGCAAGAACGAGGATTAAACGGCTGGATTAATGTGAATTCGTGGATTTAACCCTGTGGATTTCGAACCGTTCGATTCTTACGTTTTTTGGTTGTAATCTTTATGAAACCATGAGAATCTTGCTTCGATTCACATTCGTTCGTGGATCTTGCAACGTTTCTTTGATTTTTTTGGAGGAAAATTCGGTTAGGGTTTGTGTTTGGAAGCGGACGGTTCAAGTTCCCCACGAATTCACATCATTCTGGTTTCTATTGTAATGAATGAAGAGGTTAGATGGAATTAGGGTTTTACCTGGGTTTCTATTCGGAGATTCGAACCGTTTCTTTGATTCTTGGCTTTGGATCTTCGTTGGTAAGCTTGCTTCGATCTTTTCTTCTTCTCTCTTGATCCGGATCCTGTGAAATCCTTCACCTCTTCTCCTCCTTCTTCTTCTCTGATCTGCCTGTGATCACGCTCGTAGCGCGCTGCTTCCAGTGGCGTGCTCGCGTTGAATTGCAGGTTCGACAACTCAGTGATGAAGGTTCATGCGAATCTCTGAGAGTTGTTTGAATTTGCGTGAATTCGAGCTCTGTTTGATGCTGATGATCGAATTCAATGGTGAATTTTGCTGTTTTTGGTATGAAATTGATCTGAATTGGTGTTGAATTCGATCTAGGGTTTGTGTGTTCTTGAGCTTTTCTGTGAGTTTGTTGGATTTGATCTGTAACTGAATGGAGAGAGAAAGTGAAATCTGTTTGTTGATGTGGCGCGTGATCTGTGAAAGCTCTGACACCTAGAGCCTTATATAGGCTGACATGTGGACTGTGGACCAATTGGAATGTGCCACGTGGACTGTATGGCTTGCGTGGCTTAAGGGACCAATCTGCAAAAAAAGTAAAAATAGGGACTGTTCTGCAAATAACAAAAACTGACCTCTTTTTTTTTTAAAAGAAAAAGAATGAAAAGAAAAACGGAAAAGGAAAAAATGGGACTAAAATGCAATTTTTGAAAGTATTGGGACTAAAATGCAATAATAATAAAATTGGTTAAAAAACTTAATCTGAATGCAACGTAAAGTGAAACAGTTAAAACGGACAAAACGGACTAAAACGAACAAATTACCTAAATGAGGTATTTTAAAATACCTCTCTGCCCAAAATTTGAACAATGTGAAGAGACTAAAATGCCCCTGGGGCCAAAACGACTCAAACTGACTCAGACACAGACATCAGTGGTTTTGTACAAAATTTGACAAATAATTTGCACAGACAAGTTGAAAAAGACTCTAAAACAGATGCAGGGACTGAAAATGGGTTCCTTTGTAGGAAATGACCAAAATACCCTTTTGTATGATTTCATGCAAAAATTAAAAGACAGAAGCAGTAACGTATGCAGTTGATGCACAGTAGAAAACACGGTGAATTTGAAAGTATTAGAAAATAGCAGGGAAATTTGAAGGAGTATTTTTAGGTCCAAAATGAGGGTATGACAGCTGCCCCTATTTAAGTTTCTTTGTCTGGAGAGTCAAGAGACGGCGTCTTTGGCTTGACATGACGAAGATACTTAAATATCGACATTTGCACCGATTTTGGGCGTAAAAATACGTTTGTAAATGCTATGTATGCCATGCAACATTCGTGTCATGAATGCAAGACAGACTGAGAATTGAATTTAACAGGAAATATGTCGTATCCATTGCGGGATTGGTAGACATTTAACAGAATAGCAAAAAGGAGTATGCCGTATCCATTGCGGGACTGGTTGACATTAACAGAATAACAAAAAGGAGTATGCCGTATCCATTGCGGGACTGGTTGACATTAACAGAATAACAAAAAGGAGTATGCCGTATCCATTGCGGGACTGGTTGACATTAACAGAATAACAAAAAGGAGTATGTCGTATCCATTGCGGGACTGGTTGACATTAACAGAATAACAAGACTCACTGGGGAGACTTAATAGAAAATTTGACAGGTACAAGCTGCTCTTGGATGCGAACTGGCCACTTGACCGGAAAAATTGACAACAAAGGGCGCAAGCTGCTCTTGTATTTGAGCTGGTCACTTGGCTGAAAGAAAATATAGAAAGCACAAGCCGTTCTTGGATACGAACTAGTTACTTGGCTGAAAGGAAAAGTAGGAAGCACAAGCTGTTCTTGGACACGAACTGGTTACTTGGCTGACAGGAAACAAAA
Organism: Medicago lupulina; assembly: GCA_958299785.1. NCBI lineage: Eukaryota > Viridiplantae > Streptophyta > Magnoliopsida > Fabales > Fabaceae > Medicago > Medicago lupulina. Next base: position 41,646,197 of record OY283146.1, on the reverse strand, counting down.
TAGAAAGCACGAGCTGTTCTCGGATCTGAACTGGCCGCCCGGCGAATACCAAAAGGATAGGTACAAGCTGTTCTCGGATGTGAACTTGCTACTTTACCGATAACAAAAACAAATTGACAGGTACAAGCTGTTCTTGGATGCGAACTTGCTGCTTGACTGATAATGGAAACAAATTGTATTGTAGAAACAAATTGAAATTGACTTGACATGACGGCAGGAGCTTGAATTTTGAAAAGATAGCTAAAGTTTGAAGTTGACAGGATTGTTGGATTTTGAAATTGACATGACAGTTATGAATTTGGAATTGACATGATTGATTTTGACAGAGATCCACATAGGAATTGAGAATGCGAATGTTTATGAATGACATGACAATTTTATCAAATGCATGAACATATAGAATGCATGATTATGCATGTATGAATGCTTTGAAATGCATGATGGTTGGCAGTTTGTAGAATTTCGCAGAGACAGACAAAACATCGGAATATTGGGCACGTGATGGCTCGTGCTCTGACATATATTTGCAAAAGTTCCTGTTCTGGGGATGCCGTCGTTTGAAGATGCGTCGAGACCATCGCTTGAAGGCAGGAAGCTGTAAAATCGTAGAGAAAGACAATCTGAATGGTATTGCTGCTGGTTGGAACAGTCACATAAATGCTTTGGACATCGCATCTGTGGTCAATGCTTTTGCATGTTTGTTTCTCCCTTTTTTTTCATTTCTTTTTCATTTTTACTTTCATCATCCCATTTTTGCCTGGATCGCCCTTTCGGGTTTTCGACCCACCGGGGAATAGTTTTTTGTTGCCCCTGTTTTTGCCTGAATTGCCTTTGGAGGTTGTCAATCCATCGGGGTGCTCATTTTTGCCTAAGCCGCCCTTTCAGGTTTTCGACTTAGCGAGCATATTCATCTTTCATGCTTTTCATTCTTTTTTTTTTCATTCTTGCCATTGACCACAGACCGTCACTGGGGGGAAGGCTTGCTAGTAACTTGAATTGGAACTGATATCAATGCATGTTTCATTTGAATATACCTAGTTGCTTAGGCCTGCTTTCAAAATACTCAAAAAGGTTTTCAGTTTTCAGAATGTTCATTCCAGACATGCATCATTATTAACATAGAAAAAATCTTTTTGTACAAAGCTTTGAAAATAGAATAGAAAAAGAGTGCCAAACAAAAGCATAGGCTCAAATCGATGTATAAGGGTGGTAACCAGCCGAAGGCGTGACTCCACGGATTTACAAAGCTTGGAAAATGGTAATTTTATTGGTTGGTGGTACATTGAACACAGTAACTACTATGGTATCTGAAACTCTTGAATCCACAGGCGTCGGAACCTCGGATGAGAACAGCCAGTCATCAGTCGCAAAGATCCCAAGGGGAATGGTAACTTGCCAGATATAGTCAATTGTCTTTTATTCCAATCTCATTTTTGCATGAACCGCCCTTTCGGGTTTTCGGCTCATCGAGACTCTCATTTTTGCCTGAGTTACACGTAATCTCAGCGAGCTTTTACATTTTGTTTCTTGTCCCTTATTTTGCCTGGACCGCCCTTTCGGGTTTTCGATCCACCGGGAAGCGCATTTTTGCCTAGGCCGCCCTTTCGGGTTTTCGACCTACCATGCTGTTCTTTTCATATCTAGACAAAGTATTTCTTGACTATATCGGCATTCACAGGATTCGGAAGTTCTACACCATCCATGTGTGTGAGAATCAAAGCACCGCCAGAGAAAGCCTTCTTGACAACATAAGGTCCCTCATAGTTAGGCGTCCATTTGCCCCTTGGGTCGGGTTGCTGACTCATTCTTCTCTTCAATACGAGTTCTCCCTCCTTGAATTCTCGAGGACGAACTTTCTTGTCAAAAGCAGTTTTCATCCTTGTTTGATACATATGACCGTGAGCCAAAGCATCCAGGCGTCTTTCTTCAATCAAATTCAACTGGTCGTACCGACTCTGGCACCATTCAGCCTCAGACAACTTTGCTTCCATAATCACACGGAGAGACGGAATCTCCACTTCCAATGGGAGGACTGCTTCCATGCCGTATACAAGAGAAAAAGGCGTTGCCCCGGTTGAACTACGGACTGTAGTGCGGTAGCCGTGTAAAGCATAGGGTAACATCTCATGCCAGTCCTTGTATGTTGTCACCATCTTCTGCACAATCTTCTTGATGTTCTTATTGGCAGCCTCAACTGCACCATTCATCTGAGGTCTGTAAGGAGAAGAATTGTGGTGTTCAATCTTGAATTTCTCGCATAAGGCTTGTACCATGTCATTGTTCAGGTTGGTACCGTTGTCAGTGATGATCTTGCTAGGAACACCATACCGACAGATGATATTGTTTTTGATGAATTTGACTACCACTTGCTTAGTTACTTTGGCATATGATGCAGCTTCGACCCATTTGGTGAAATAATCGATTGCTACCAGGATAAAACGATGACCATTCGAAGCTTTCGGTTCAATTCTTCCGATCATATCAATGCCCCACATAGAGAAAGGCCATGGAGAAGACATAACATTGAGAGCGTGCGGGGGCACATGGATCTTATCAGCATATATTTGACATTTGTGGCACTTCCTGGCATATTGATAGCAATCGCGCTCCATGGTCATCCAATAGTAACCAGCTCTCAATAGCTTTCTAGACATAGCATGCCCTGATGCGTGGGTCCCAAAGGTGCCATCGTGCACATCGTGCATTAGCTGTTCTGCTTCACATTCATCAACACATCTTAACAACACCATATCGAAATTCCTTTTGTACAGGATATCACCATCCAGCAGGAACTTGCTAGCCAACCTGCGCAAGGTCTTCTTGTCTTTATTGGAAGCATCCGGCGGGTACTCACGGCTTTGCAAAAATTGCTTGATATCATAATACCAGAGTTTGTTGTCGACTCCGCCTGAACCCGTCTGTACAATTGCATCACTGACAGTAAACACATGAGTGGGCCGGTCTAAGCGTTGTACTTTGATCATCGGTACATGATTCCAATGGTTCACTCGGAACATGGAGGATAAGGTAGCAAGAGCATCGGCCATTTGGTTCTCTTCTCGGGGAATATGGTGCAACTCGACCTTTGTAAAATATGTCAACAGACGTCTCGCATAATCACGGTAAGGGATCAAATTAGCATGATGGGTCTCCCATTCTCCCTTTATCTGGTTGATGACTAGTGCAGAGTCTCCATAGATGTCGAGGTGCTTGATTCTCATATCGATGGCTTCTTCAATTCCCAAGATGCACGCCTCGTACTCGGCTACATTGTTGGTGCATTCAAACACGATCCGGGCTGTAAAAGGGATGTGATGCCCCTGCGGAGCCACAATTACTGCGCCAATTCCTCGGCCATAGGCATTAACAGCACCATCTAAGACCAATCCCCATTTGCTATCAGGGTCTGGACCTTCACCGATCAATGGTTCTTCACAGTCTTTTGGCTTTAAGAACATAACCTCTTCGTCGGGGAAGTCGAACTTCAAAGGTTGATAATCATCAAGTGGTTGGCAAGCAAGATGGTCAGCCAGGATACTCCCTCTAATGGCTTTCTGGGCTTTAAACACAATATCATACTCTGACAGTAACATTTGCCAACGTGCGATTTTTCCAGTGACAGCCGGTTTCTCAAAGATATACTTGATTGGATCCATCCGGGATATCAACCATGTTGTATGATTTATCAAGTAATGACGCAGGCGTTTGGCAGCCCAAGCTAGTGCACAACAGGTTTTCTCGAGCATTGTATACCGAGTCTCGCAATCGGTGAATTTCTTGCTCAAATAGTAGATTGCATGCTCTTTCTTTCCAGTCTCATCTTGCTGACCGAGCACACATCCCATGGATTCATCCAACACTGACAGATACATGATCAATGGCCTTCCTTCCACCGGCGGGACGAGGATAGGAGGTTCTAGCAAATAACTCTTGATGTTGTCGAAAGCTTCTTGGCATTCATCATTCCATACCACAGGTTGATTCTTCCTGAGTAACTTGAAAATTGGCCCGCAGGTTGCAGTCATGTGGGATATAAATCTGGAAATGTAGTTCAAACACCCGAGGAACCTTCTGACCTGCTTCTCGGTTTGCGGAGCCGGCATCTCACGGATAGCTCGGACTTTGTCAGGATCTACTTCAATGCCCTTTTGGCTGACAATGAATCCTAACAACTTCCTTGATCTAACACCGAACGTACATTTGTTTGGATTCAGTCGAAGCTTGTACCTCCTCAACCTTTCAAACATCTTTGCCAAATACTCCACGTGTTGCTCTTCATCGCTTGACTTGACAATCATGTCGTCTACATACACTTCAACCTCCTTGTGAATCATGTCATGGAACAAAGTGGTCATCCCCCTTTGGTAGGTAGCACCAGCATTTATTAGACCGAACGGCATTGCTTTACAACAGAAAGTTCCCCACGGAGTGATGAATGACGTCTTCTCCCTGTCTTTGGGTGACATTTTGATTTGGTTATAGCCAGAAAAACCGTCCATGAAGGAGAACACCTTGCACTGGGCAGTATTGTCAACAAGCACATCGATGTGAGGTAGTGGGAAATTGTCCTTCAAGCTAGCTTTATTCAAATCTCTGTAATCAACACACATCCGGACCTTACCGTCCTTCTTTGGCACGGGCACAATGTTAGCAACCCACTCGGGATATTCAACCGTCATGAGAAAACCCGCATCGATCTGTTTCTGCACTTCACCTTTGATCTTCAGAGCCATGTCCGGCCGAGTCCGTCTCAACTTTTATCTGACAAGGGGACAGTCTGGTTTAGTCGGTATCCGGTGTTCCACAATCTGGGGATCCAAACCTGGCATATCCTCGTATGACCATGCAAAAATGTCCGAGTATTCGCGGAGAAGCTGGAAGATCCTTTTCTTGACCCCTTCCTCCAATGCAGCACCGACTTTGATCTCTCTTTTATTATCCTCGGTACCCAAGTTGATTAGCTCGATCTCCTCCTGATGAGGCCAAATGGTTTTCTCTTCTTGTTCAAGCAGTCGGGCAATCTCGTCTGGTATATCGTCACTATCCTCATCTTCGGCCTCAAACACCGGGGATTCAACAGTTTGGAGAAACATAGGGTCACTGTGTTCAACGGGTTCATTTTGGTTCGATCTGCGTGACATGATTGGATGATTTTTTAGAAAATAGTTTTCATGCAGATATTTGAAATTAATAAAAAAAAATACAGATGTTTTGGTTTTTTCTGGCATTACCATTATTTCCAAGGGAAAAAGCATTAAAGAAAGAAAAAGAGTCGTGAAAGAAACGACGTTTTTTATTGATAATGGTGATGTCGGAACAAACATGCCCTTTACAAAAGTGTCACTTCCGCCTCGGGCAGGGCGGAAGGATTGTTATTTTGAAAACAAAGCCTAAACAGCAAGACATATTACTTAGAATCATGCACGAACACAGGGAGATTGATAACGTTCCAGTTCTTTGCAATGCCTCCTGGTATCACAAAGGTGGACCTAGCCCCTCTTTCAGCAGCACCATCAAGAATTGCATTGGCAAATCCAGCACTACGGAACGTTCCAGTTGACACGCCTGACGTCGGAGAGAACCCGAGACCCTCTTTGCGTTTGTTGTCCAGCAGCTGTATCAATTGGCCCCAAACGGCGGCCTGTCCCTCCTGAACGGCTTTCTGCGCATCTTTCAACGAAGCCATGGCAGCACTAGCTCTCTTGGGCTCCGTACCCTCGATAGTCAAACCCTGGAATGCAGTTCCCTCAGCGGATTTAGCTTCGATGCAAGAGAAGGATGATAACTGACTGACCAGATAAGCTTCTTCCCCATGCACTGTCACAAGTTTACCATTCCTTACGAACTTCAGCTTCTGATGGAGGGTAGAAGTGACTGCCCCGGCCTCGTGTATCCACGGTCTCCCGAGAAGGCAACTGTAAGAGGCATCTATGTCCATGACCTGGAAAGTAATCATGAATGTTTCAGGACCAATAGTCATGGGGAGATCTACTTCTCCAAGCACAGTTTTACGGGAACCATCGAAAGCCTTGACTAGGAAAGTACTCCTTCTCAAAGGAACCCCTTGACAACTTAACTGATCCAAAGTCGACTTAGGCATCACGTTCAACGACGACCCAGTGTCTACCAACACATTGGACAGCATATCCGTTTTGCAGTTCATGGAAATGTGCAGGGCCAAGTTGTGGTGTTTCCCTGCCTCTGGAAGTTCATCTTCACCAAACCAAAGGTTACTACAAGCAGTGATGTTAGCCACTATCCCACCAAATTGATCCTCTGTGACTTCGTGGTCGACATATGCTTGCTCTAATACTTTCAACAATACGTTCCTGTGAGCCTCCGAACTGAGGAGTAGGGACAAGATGGATATCTTCGAAGGAGTTTGTAATAGCTGATCAACGATCTTATAATCGCTTTTCTTGACTATCTTCAAAATCTCATCCAGATTGGATTCTTCAATGGATTGGCCTGGACGGCTGGTACTTTCAACAACAGGAGGGATTGACAATGGAGTAGTCTTATCAGCAGGAATCGTAACTGACACATCATCTTTCTTTTGAAACAAGAGTGGTCGGACCTTGCCGCTTCTCAAAGCCGTCACTTCGGCGATACTGCCTACTGTGCTTGGGGACACCAAAGGTACTTCTTTCCCGTTCTCCAACATAGTCGCACTGTACTTGTACGGGATGGCTTTCGCAGAAGTATATGGCACCGGCCCTGGTAGCCGTATCACTAACGGTTCAACGTCCTTCCTGACGGGCGTGCTCTTGGCCGAAGTATCATGGAAGATCGGTACTATCATGCAAACATCACTGGTAGTCAGGTAGTTGTCATTCATCAATCTTTGGATATCAGTCTGGACTACGCTGCAACCCATAGGGTTCTGAAGACATTCACAGCAAGCAACGTGGTCGTGGCTAAACAGAGCAGCTTGGCACAGTTTGATATGCAGTGGCACTAGGGGTGTAGCAACATTACGGACGTTGAGACGAGGGATTTCTTCGCATACTTCGATCATATTCACGGCGGCATGGTTGGGGAGTGGATTGTCGAGCACATGTGGGACATTGTTTTCAAAAGATAGCTTTCCCTGGTCGATCAACTTCTTCACAATGTATTTCAGAGCGTAGCAACCTTCTACATCATGACCTAGGGCGCCTTGGTGGAAATCATATCTGAGATCGGAGCGGAACCTGGGAGGCAGTGGGTTTGGCGGAGGCTTGCCAGGTCTAGTGGTGCAATACCCCTTATGTAACAGAGTCGGGAGTAGTTCAGCGTAAGCCATCGGTATCGGCGGGAAAGATGGTCTGGATTGAGGGCCTTGTTGTTGTTGTTGCGGTTGTTGTTGAGCTAGTGGTTGTTGTTGCATTTGTTGGGCGATGGCATTAACAGGGACCTGAGGCTGGCCCGGTAGTGGAGGGTACTGATGGTAGAACGGCGGATAGAACGGATGCTGGGCATACTGTAGGTACTGGTACGGTTGAGGCAGTTGTGTAGCATTGACAGGAGCGGCAGTGGCAGATTGATTGGTTCCGGCAGACACCATTCCAACTTCTGATTCCTTTTTCTTATGGTGACCATTGCCGTACTTCTTCGGTGTATTCGAGGACTCACCCTTCTCAAACACGATAATCCCCTCTCGGACAGCTTCTTCCAAGCGGGTCCCCATAGTGACCATCTCAGAGAAGTTGCTTGGGGCAACAATAATCATTCTTTCAACGTAATCTTTCTTCAGGGTCTTCAAGAACGTTTGAGTCATTTCTTCCTCGTCCAAAGCGGGAGTGATACGGGCAGCTGCCCCTCTCCACCTTTGTGCGTATTCGCGAAAGCTTTCGTCCTTTTTCTGAGAAAGAGACCGGAGGAATTCCCTATTCGGCTTGAGCCTGGTGTTGAATCCATAGTGGCTCTTAAAAGCAGTAGCCAGATCATCAAAAGTGCGAATATCATCCTTGCTCAAACCGGTATACCACTCCGCGGCATCTTCCATTAGGCTGTCCTGGAAGCAATGGATCATAAGTGAATCATTGTCTGCATGGTTAGCCATCTTCCGGACGTACTTGATGATATGGTTCTGGGGGCAGGTTAGCCCATTGTAGCGGTCAAATTCCGGGACCTTGAACTTTTTGGGGACATCCACCCTCGGCACTAAACAAAGATCGTGGGTTCTGACGAGATCACTGCTCCCACGGTTGGCCTTGATCTCACGACGGAGTTCTCTGGCGAGCTCCTCCATTCTTTCTTCCATAGTTCCCAATACAGGAGTCTTTCCACGGTGATCATTAGCATTGGCGCCCTGTGGCGTAGAGTGCACAATTGGATCGGTGAAGACCGTTGACTGAGGCAGAGTAGTGTGGAGAGAAGCCTACCCTGAGACGGGGATTTGGTTACTGTTGGCAGCACTAGAAGCACCTGCTGTGGGATCTGGAGCAAAGAAGAGTGGGAGCCCGTACGGGTATCCCCTTGGCATGGCGAAGCGGTTATCAAGAGATGACGTTGGAATTGCCTCAATGGTCTCTGGAGCAGACGAGGTTGGTTGCTCTTGAGCGGCTATCAGAGCAGTCATGGCGTCGAGAGCTTTGGCTAACTCTTCTCTCACAGAAGCTAGTTCAGTGCGGAGCTGTGCATTCTCTTCTTTCATATCTACTTGATTCCTCCTTCTGTATTGTCTAGTCTGATGTACTCTGGTAGGTTGATCGGTCCTTCGAGCACGAGCCACTTTTCACACTGCGGCAGAAGAACCAGGAGGCAATGAGCACTTGGAAGTTTTTTGTGACTGATGAATGATGCACATGATGCATGATATGTGCAAATGCAGATGCAAAAAAAATGACTCTTTTTATTATCAAAGGTTTTTTTAGACCAATTAGAATTCTTTGCAAACATTATTAGACTAACAAATTATTCAAAGCAAGTTGTTTTGATACATTGAGCCAAGGGAGTAGACTTCCGAAACATGAACTGAACAAACAACATAATCAATAGTCAATCCTATCATCCAGAACTAAGGAGTGACTGGGTAGTATTCGGAATCCGAGTCCGAAGCTGAACCGCAATAACTGGCAAAGAAATCTCGACGACCTCTGACTCTCCTGGAGTCTCTCCTCAATAGATCATCCTTCTCCTCAAGCTCTTTCCTAACTCTGGCTAGTTCCTTCTTCAGCATCCGGTTCTCATGATCCTTCTGCTCGTCTCTGCCATCCAAAGTCATGATCAAGTTCTCAGCCTCACTGTAATGGGCTTTCCATGCTCGCTTCTCCTCACTCTCCATAGCTAGATGCTCCTGATACATCTCCTGAGTCGCGGGAAGCAACGGTAATGGTCTAGACGGAGTAGATGTGGATACATGCCTCATAGCAGGGTAAGGCATGCCAATCTCTTCAGCTCGAGCTATCACCCACTGCGTATAGGCTTCATGAGCAATACCGGATCTCACACCCAAGTGTTTCACATCCTTCCTTCGAACCTTAGACCAAGCATCTATGAAAGCTTTCCTTTGTCCGGCAGGGACATTGGAATAGTAAAAGAACTCCTGAGATGTAGCAAGGTTAATGGGCTTTGCTCTCATAGGAAAACCAAACTGTCTCATGGCTAACTCGGGGTTGTAGTTGATTCCTCCTCAGGTACCGAGAAGAGGTACATTGAGGAAATCCCCACAACCAGTAATAATCTCCTTGACTCGAGCTGCTGGAGTGATCCAAACCACCTCATCGGGTGTAAGAGCCATAATCCGCTGCGAGTAAGACCAATTCTCCGTGTTGGCATGGAAAGAACTCGGGAGGTGAGAAATAAACCACCTATAAAGAAGAGGTATGCAGCAAAGAATAAGTCCACGGCCCTTGAGAGTTCGATCATGGATGGCATGGTATGTGTCAGCTAACAAAGTAGGAACCGGGTTCTTGGAATGGAAGATCTCAATAGCAGTCATGTCCACGAAGTTGTCGAGATTCGGAAAGAGGACGAGCCCATAGATGAGTAGTGCAAGAATAGCCTCAAGAGTGTCCTGACAAGTAGATTCGAGATTAGCCTGCTCAAGTAAGTACTTTGAAGTGAAACCCTGGATGTGAGATTTAGTAATGAGATTCTTAGACACACCGGAACTCTTGAGATAAAGATCCTTAGCAATAACCAGAGGAGTAAGAGAAGATCCTGGGCCTGTGAAAGGTACCCTCTCGGCTATAGGTAAACCCAATAAACAAGAATAAGCCTCAAGTGTAGGAACCAACTGAAAATCCGGGAAAGTGAAGCAACGGAAAACCGGGTCATAAAATTGCACCAGAGTGTGCACCAGCTTCTCTTCCACATTAGTCCGGAGAATACCAAGCAAACCACCGTATCGGAGACGAAACCCAGTCGGATTCTTAACCTTGAGTGCCAACTCCCTTAGGCTAGCCAAATCAACTTCTTTGAACTTGTAAGACTTAGTCCTCTTCATGCCTGGTTATATTTGCAAAGAATTTTAGTTTGTCTATACCCTTTGATAAATGCATGTAAAAAGGTTTATGCATGAATGCATGTATGCATGGTTTTGTTTAACAAAGAAAGCACGGTGGGCTGAAGTAACAAGTGGACACGGTGTCCGGTGAAACTAAGGCTTTGATAGTAGTAACCAAGGTTCTATAAAGTTCCCAAACCACAACCTCTCTTGCGTATATCATAGCAGTACAAAGCGACGCTTGTCCATGATTATCCGTAAGAAGGTTTAGTTTGGGTGTAGTATCGCGTGACGACTAAATTTCGAGACAACGCTCGGTTTAGCCACCGCACTACGTCCTAAGAAAGGCCAAGGATGGGTTTGGTAACTACGGTCCATAGCCTTCATCGGTCAATTGGAAGTAAAGTGCCTAAGCATGACAACACACGCCGACAACATCACCTCCAAAATGCCTCAGCTATGTGAGATTGATCGCGTAATCCAATGCACGAGGCAACCCCCGGAATGGACTGTCGCCAAAACTTAGGTTCACTCAGCCCGGGTATAGGGCTTTTGATATTCTCACCCCACACGTACATAAGAAAATTTTACATATAACAATAAAGCAAAGCATAAACATAAAGCATGTAAAACTAGGTGTAGCCCTAAAAAGTCCCCAGTGAAGTCGCCATTTCTGTTATCGTGATTTTCGGGTGTCAAATCATTGATTAGATTTGAACCTTTCAATCATTGATATCTCTATTTTTTTTGGGGAAAGGTAAAATCGAGAGAAAACCTTAGAAATTCTAAGTTCGGGGCTGATTTCACTACGGGAAGGTGTTAGGCACCCGCAATGACTATAGTATCCTATAGGAACCGTTTTACTATGCTTATGTATATGCTTTGCTTTTATCGCTATTTGTAAAAAAAGGGATTAATTTTAAGAATGAGAGAAAGAAGATTTTGAGTGTTGTTTTTATTGGACTTAGAGAGATTTTGAGTCTCTTGCCTACATACCCTTTTAAGGGATCAAAATTCCATGTAGTTCTCTTCCAAAATATTTTTTGTGGGTTGGTTCAATTTTAATTTTGGAAATGGTTTTGAAGAAAAAGATGAGAGGCCGTAAAGGCGTGAGATTTTGGAAACCAGTGAGGTTGGTCCAATTTATTTACAAAGACGGTTAAAGTTGAGAATTAGTGTTCATTTTGATTTTTGATTAAGAAAATAAAGGAAAATTATGGAGTTTTGACTCCAACATTATTGTGAAAATATTTGAGTGAAGAGTTAGTTTTTTGAGGAAGAAATCATGAGTTTTTTCCTAAGTGTCGCGCTTCCTAAACATACATCTAGCGGTAGACATACAACGTGTGTGCGTGTCGGTGCTTGTGTCGGTGTACATCATTATAGTCCATAGTCCTTTACATCGGGTCCTAATTTACATTCTATAGTCTTGCAAGAATTTAAAAGAAAAGTAAACTAACCTAAAATATTACATGAATTAGTAGGAATTTGCATGAAGTAAAAAAATGAGAAAAAAAACAATGTGAATGATGCAATGCTTGCAACTTGAATGAGGCATGAAACAAATGGTTAGTAATAAAGTGTGAGATAGTAATAAAAGTGAACAATGCATAGTAGATGAAATAACACTAACAAGGGATATTAAAAGAATTGCAAAAACAAAAGCAAAAAATGTAGTGAAAATAACACAAAACAAAGCCCTAAAACTTAACTAAGTCCAAGACCTATAACTTCTACCAAAACAGCACTCTTTTGAGGAAATTATTTCAAGAATCAAGAGGAAATTTCAGGCCATGCGTTCAAACTTCACACATACACATTTTATGCACATTTTATAACCTAAAAAGGTTCATATTACTTTCCAAACAAGAGATTAAAATCACAATTCACAAAACAGTGGTGATGATCACAAACTCATGGCAAAAGTATCACCAAATCATATTACAAGCATCAAGATCACATGGTATCGAATTAAAACGAAAATTATGCAAGAAACTTCACAAAAACACCAATACACATATCAAGAGGACAAAAAATTGGCACACATATACTTCATCAATTTTAACATGTAAAATTAACACCAAATAGCCAAACAAGTATCAAGAAACTTATGACAATTTTTAGGAATTTTTTGCAAGAAGTGTAGCATGCATAGGGGTTCAATCAGCAAGAAAGAAGTGTATTCAGCAAAAATTTCAAGAAAAATACAGGAAACTAAAGCCCACAGGTGCAAAAGCCCAAAACCCATGCTCTGGTGGATCCGGATCAGTCTTGACGCCTCAAGGACGTTAGATTGATCCGGATACCCTAACATTAAGATCTAACGGCCTACGGTTCAGGGGAAGTGGACCGGGTCAAGACCGACCCGATCCACACGCGTATATAAAAGGCCTAGGATCCGGTTTCCTTCATTTCTCTTCGCCATTCCTCTCTCTTCTTCTTCTTCTCTTCGCCGTTCCTCATTAACCCTAACCCTAGTTCTAACAAAATCTACCCAGAAACACATAAACATGCACCAAATCGCTCGTACTACTGGTTTAAACGTGAATCTATCGCAAGAACGAGGATTAAACGGCTGGATTAATGTGAATTCGTGGATTTAACCCTGTGGATTTTGAACCGTTCGATTCTTACGTTTTTTGGTTGTAATCTTTATGAAACCATGAGAATCTTGCTTCGATTCACATTCGTTCGTGGATCTTGCAACGTTTCTTTGATTTTTTTGGAGGAATATTCGGTTAGGGTTTGTGTTTGGAAGCGGACGGTTCAAGTTCCCCACGAATTCACATCATTCTGGTTTCTATTGTAATGAATGAAGAGGTTAGATGGAATTAGGGTTTTACCTGGGTTTCTATTCGGAGATTCGAACCGTTTCTTTGATTCTTGGCTTTGGATCTTCGTTGGTAAGCTTGCTTCGATCTTTTCTTCTTCTCTCTTGATCCGGATCCTGTGAAATCCTTCACCTCTTCTCCTCCTTCTTCTTCTCTGATCTGCCTGTGATCACGCTCGTAGCGCGCTGCTTCCAGTGGCGTGCTCGCGTTGAATTGCAGGTTCGACAACTCAGTGATGAAGGTTCATGCGAATCTCTGAGAGTTGTTTGAATTTGCGTGAATTCGTGCTCTGTTTGATGCTGATGATCGAATTCAATGGTGAATTTTGCTGTTTTTGGTATGAAATTCATCTGAATTGGTGTTGAATTCGATCTAGGGTTTGTGTGTTCTTGAGCTTTTCTGTGAGTTTGTTGGATTTGATCTGTAACTGAATGGAGAGAGAAAGTGAAATCTGTTTGTTGATGTGGCGCGTGATCTGTGAAAGCTCTGACACCTAGAGCCTTATATAGGCTGACATGTGGACTGTGGACCAATTGGAATGTGCCACGTGGACTGTATGGCTTGCGTGGCTTAAGGGACCAATCTGCAAAAAAAGTAAAAATAGGGACTGTTCTGCAAATAACAAAAACTGACCTCTTTTTTTTTTAAAAGAAAAAGAATGAAAAGAAAAACGGAAAAGGAAAAAATGGGACTAAAATGCAATTTTTGAAAGTATTGGGACTAAAATGCAATAATAATAAAATTGGTTAAAAAACTTAATCTGAATGCAACGTAAAGTGAAACAGTTAAAACGGACTAAAACGAACAAATTACCTAAATGAGGTATTTTAAAATACCTCTCTGCCCAAAATTTGAACAATGTGAAAAGACTAAAATGCCCCTGGGGCCAAAACGACTCAAACTGACTCAGACACAGACATCAGTGGTTTTGTACAAAATTTGACAAATAATTTGCACAGACAAGTTGAAAAAGACTCTAAAACAGATGCAGGGACTGAAAATGGGTTCCTTTGTAGGAAATGACCAAAATACCCTTTTGTATGATTTCATGCAAAAATTAAAAGACAGAAGCAGTAACGTATGCAGTTGATGCACAGTAGAAAACACGGTGAATTTGAAAGTATTAGAAAATAGCGGGGAAATTTGAAGGAGTATTTTTAGGTCCAAAATGAGGGTATGACACTGATGAACAAGCATAGTAGCCTTAGCTTCTCTGACTTTCTTGTTACCCTCTTAAAGCGAGCACAATGAGGTGAACATAGCCTTTGCTGTTGATTTGTCACTCATCTTTAAGTACTCTTTATGAGGCAAGGCAGCCACAAGAATGCCTCTGATCGTATGATGTTCCTTATAAATCTTTTTCTGCTCAGCAATGTGAGCTTTCCTATCAAGAGCAGCACCTTCTTAATCCAACTTCAAATCACCAACACCATCTTCAAGAACATCCCACAACTCTTCATCCATTCCCATGATGTGACTATACATCTTGGTCTTCCACCAAGAGAACATTTCTGGATTACCATTAAACATGGGAGGTTTGTTGTGATTAGTAGATCTTTCATTTCTGTTGTTGTTGCTGTAATCATAGTGAACAGCAGCTCCAGAACCAGAAGCTTCTTCCCCAGACATGTTTTTCTCCGATCGTTTACTGTAACACGGTTAAGTGCTAGCTACAGAGCCGAAGCTCTGATACCAACTGAAGGTGGGAGAAACACAAGAAGGGGGGGGGGGTTGAATTGTGTTTCCAAAAACGTTTCTTTCTCACGAAAATAAGCAACTGTTCTCAGGATCAGAGTCTGATAGAGTTCAGAGTCTTAGTGCAGTGGATAGAATGTAAGAAAGCAGGAAACAGAAGAAGAACACAAGCAATTTATACAGGTTCCTTCCACAATCCGGAAGTAGTCCTGTCCCCCTTGCACTTCCAAGGAGAGTTCCACTAAAATGTAATATCAAATTACAAGTTGCTCAAACACACAAGTAAGAGACTTCCTTTGCTCAATCACACAAGAAAGAGACTTTAATGCTCAAGGACAACTCCAAGAGACTTCTAAACAATTACAGAGAATTGAAAAGAGTTTTGAATACTTGATATACAATCAGAGGTATTCACAAAACAAAACGAACAGAACAGACTCTGTTTTTCTTAGACACTTAGAAATTCTAAAATATGAACTTTTGTAAGAATTATCTAAGTTGTTGATGAGCAATGTTTGCGACTTTGAATATGAGAAATAGCCTTGTTCGCGTATGTGTATGTGTGGGTGTAAGTTCTTCAAGTCTTCATCTCAATTTATAGAGGATTTGAGAGACGTTGGGAACTAGCCAGCTCATCACTTAGTCTTGACCGAAGCTTGATTTATCACCATTGATCTTTTGCCTGATTTGAGGATTGTCCTTATGAAAACAATTTCAAATCCATTCCAATAACAATAGGAACAATGTCTGCATTTGTTGCTGTTATTTTTGTCTTGTATAAGAGACACAATGCAGAGATGGTGGTTGCAGAGACATGCGCAGACTTAGTGGTTGTACATTTCGTACACTGTACTTTGTCAACGCTCTTCAGCCTCTGAAGAAATTGGCTTCTGATGAACTTGCTTCTGGAGAACTGGCTTCTGATGACGTCATCTTTAGGAGCACTTTCTTCAGACGCACTATGCTTCTGACTTTCCAGGAGCGCTTTCAATCAGATGCTCTTCAAGCTTCAATATAAATTTCCTTTGCTCTTTAATTCATTCAGTCAGAACCTCTTGTAATTAACTTTTTATTAATTGGTCCTGTACACTTGAATAAACTTTTAGCATATCCAATTGATAATTTTTAATACCTTGTTATCATCAAAACTTAAGTGGTATATTTGTGAAACACCCTTTGTTCCAACAAAGACAACTTAACAACTCATGGATAACAACTTAACAACAACTACTTGATTTGGCTATGCGACCTCAACTTCTTAATCATGCATGTGGTACCATCCAGGGCATCAAGCCCTCAACATAAGAGCATAAATACACTCACAGGGCATCAAGCCCTCAACGTAAAGAGAAAAAGCTCGCAGGGCATCAAGCCCTCAATATAATGAGTATGCATGGACTCAACAACTTAGACAACATCTTATAACTTCATCATCTTGGACAACACTTACAACTTTGAAGACATTGACGACAACTGTGGTAACGACAACGACAGCGACTTCACATCATAATTTCATACTCATCAACCATAAAAAATGTCATATAACATCGTATTTAAACATCAACAATTCATCATATAACATCGTATTTAAACATCAACAATTCATCATATAACATCGTATTCAAACATCAACAATTCATCATGCATCTTTGTAAAAACATAATAAATTATACATAACATATTTTCATGTCAAACCAAGGCTACTTGAAAGATATCACAATTATCAACAACTTTCATGTTTATACCAAAGACCAATATAAAACAGAAACGTGTGAAAAATACGCAAAAACATGAAACAGAGAATGTTGTCACTGCACAATTTCGCTAAGACCTCCTTGAAGTATTTTCATCATAACTAAAAAACTAAAAGTCATTTTCACCTCAAACCAAAGCCAATAGAAAGCTATCAAAATTATCTAAAACTTTCATGTTTACACCAAAGGCCAATTCTGTACCGATCAATACCAGTTTTCGTTTCAAATTCAAAAAAGTTGTGCAGAAAGTCCATAAAAATTCACTGTGACCTACGTGCAGTAATTTGACCATAACTCAAGTTCTATAAACTGTTTTGACGTCATATCAACGGCATTAGAAAGCCAACATCCATACCTACAACTTTCGTGTTTACACCTAAGATCAATTCCGCACCGATCAATACCAGTTTTCATTTCAAAATTCGGGGCAGAGATAAAAAAATCAGAAAAAACAACTTATATTATTCAAAATTCACATTCATTCAAAATCATTAGAATCAACAACAACAACTCAACATAATTCATACTTAATTCATACTATGGTCCTGTTTGGTTTGAGCTTATGAAAAATAGCTTATGTAAATAAATAAGCTTTTATTTTAATTTATAAACTCTCACTAACGAAAAGTGTATCTTCATAAACCGTTTTTTCATAAACTACCTTAAAAACTTATAAATAATACATAAAAACTTATTTATTTGCATAAGCTATTTTTTATAAGCTCTAAAATAAGCTAATCCAAACAGGCCCTATGACATTAACAAAGACAATCATCAACAACCACAACTCATAATCATGAATTCAACCACAAATCAACAACAACATAACATAAATCATCAATTATCACTCTTAGCCCTAATTCTCCAATTCTCAAAAACTAAACCTACAACATGTTAGTCCCACCCTTATCTTAGGATTATCGATTGGCAGCCTCTCCTCTTGGTTCTTCTCTCCTCTTGTTCTCCCTTTTTCCAAAACTTGTTTCATGTGTTCTCCTTTTTCTTTCTAAGTTCTGACTCTTCCTATTTATATAACCCTAATCCACTTTATCTTATTTCCTCTTATTTCCACTAAACTCTCTAAATTCACAAAACAACCCCTCATCTCAATATTTATTTTATTTTCAAATCTTATTCTATTAAATAATAAAATAAGCCACTTAATAAATCCACAACACATCACGTAATTATTTAAATCACATAAATCATATGAATATACTCTAAACTCAACAAATTAATCAAATAATCAAAGAGGGCGTTACACTTGCAGCTCGCTCAAGCGAACTGTGTCCAGAACCTAACATTCACGTTCGCTTAGAGCTCGCTTACAGCTCGCTCAAGCAAACTGTGTCCAGAATCAACTGGGCACGCTCGCTTAGAGCTCTCTTACAGCTCGCTTACAGCTCGCTTAAGCGAACTATGTCCAGAATCAACTGGGCACGCTCGCTTAGAGCTCGCTGATGGCTTGCTTAAGGGAACGCTCATCAATTCTAAAAAAAAACTTCGAGTTTCAAACCCTTTTTCCCCAAACACCCCAATTTTGATCTTTCCAAACCCAAAACTCGTCCCAAATAATGTTTACAGGTCATATACATGAAAATACACTCAATGGTACATAAAACCTGAGATTAAAACATCATTTCATCAAAATTCAACAATTCACCAAACTTTCACAAATTTTCAACAACAACAATTCTCATCACCAAATCACAAATAGAGATACCCATGATATCAATTCATCATCAACATGCTCCAAAACAACATCAAATTTTTAAGGAAAAAGGTATAAAATATGCAAACTTTAATTGAGAAGATCAAGCTTCAAATTTTTTAGTGGTAGAAATCAAAATATGCTACTTTTGATTTTGAGTACCAACTTTGGAGTAGTTATTTTGCATTCCGTTTTGTTGTCGTTACAATACTTATTTTGATTGATTGTATCTTTTTATAATCCGTCTAACATGTCTTGTGCCGGAAAGATTCAAGTTAATGTTATTCTATTTGGACTTGTTAAAAAGAAACTTTGTCAATACAACTAATCTAACCACCAAGATATCTCGATGTGTAAAGAAAAGAAAAACTTAAATTTGGCGATAAGATAGAACTTTTCAAAACGAAGAAAAGAGCACACATTTTAGATCACGAAATTTTGAATTTTGAATACATTTACCGGGCAAAGTTATGGTGCATAAGTCATTTTCTTATGCACCATGTATAAACACTTCACAACCATTAGATTTCCTTCACACTCTCACAATCTGGTCGCACACACACCTCTGAAGCCTTGCTCGCTCGCTCCGACCTGATTTTCATCTTTGTTCGCCGCTCCGACGTGATTTATCCGGCGAGGTTGCACGGATTTCTCCAGCGACATTGCTTTCCTCCTCCAAAACTGCTGGAAACCATTAAGTACATCTAATAGTTTTGGAGTACAACTCACATAAACCATTTTTTTCCTTCTCCTCCAATTGTGTCAGTCAAAAACTGAATGATGGTAATGGCTCTAGGTCCTTAGTTTTTTTTCACCTGCTGGAAACCATTATGTACATCTAATGGTTTTGGAGTACAACTCACAGAAATCATTTCTGAATTTATGCAGGGTGCATAAAGATTTCTTTATGCACCATAACCGCACCTCATTTACCGACCTCAATCATATTCATATTCATGCGGATAAGGTTGAAAACTCATATCGTCACTATCTTGATATATTCGTATCATTGTGATACCATTCATTCAGGCGTCTCCACACATGTTACCTAATAGGAATATATCATTTTCCTAGACATGACAATATCATATAGTATTGTACGTTGGTATGGTTTCACGTAAAATCTAAAATATCTTCCATGCCTTTGTTCCTAGAAATAGAGTGAGGGAAGAAAAAAAAAATCAGCCCTTAATGGAAGGTGTATGTTTGTGGTAGGATACGTAGGAGTGTATCATCCCCAGCCATGGAATATGTATCTATATACTGCTCACTTTTCTTATAAAATATCTTTCTGCACAGTAAACAATTTTAGTTCTTAGCCAATACAAAATGGTGAATTATCTATCTTTTCATAAACACAGTTTAGAAAGTTTAATGTTACGAAATTCCCTTACATTTAAAATTAGTTTAAATGGTAAAAGTTAGTTTTTTTAACAAAAATAAATGGCTAATATTCACACACATACAGAAACACACGTCACAAATGTAGAGTAAGATATTATCCATTTTTAAAAGTAAATTTAGCACCCATTTTAGTATAATTTTTAGTGTATAAATGATATCAAATAGCAAATTTTTTTGTTGAAGAGAAATAATACCTTTTTGACAATATAATAGCGATAATTATTAATTCTTTATACACCAAAATTGGTATAGTCATGAAACTCTTTTTCTTAAGAACTTTATACACCAAAATTATTATACTCATGAAACTCTATTTCTTAAGAACTACAGAGAATTCTAACTCATCAAATGAAACCCATAGGAAATATCATCATCGTCAAAAATAACAATTAGTCAACTTAAGTTCATATTGCAATTTGCAAAGAAAACTTAAATGGTAAGGAATAACTAAGGGGAAGATTAAATATAAATAAATGGAACTATTAAACTTTTGGAAGAAGTTAAATACAAAGGAGATAGATTAAATAAAATAAACATAGACAAATTGTTGTCGGAAAATAGATAAAAATTAAATAAAATTGAATGTGGATGATCTTTTGTTGATAATAACTTGATTGTGGGTTTCCTTCAAAAAAAAAAAAACTTGATTGTGGGTAGAAGAGGTATACTAAACATTAATTTTTTGCTCCTTTGTCAAAGTCGCCATTATAGGGCGCCACACCTTTGCTTTCATTTTCTACTTGTGGGACCACCTACACAAATAAATCACCCAATTAGTCACTTTTCTGACCAGCATATTTATCTCCTCTACAAACACAAAAAATATCCTATCACCAAAAAGAAAAGCACCAAAAATATCCTCTAAGTTTGGATTTATTTGTTCATGTTCAATGTTTATAGTTTGATGGATGCACACCACGCCAAAAATGTGAAAACTTGCCTTTTAGATGGTTTAGTGATTAGGATTCATCTTTAAGATAAATAAATATAGATTCTAAAACACGAACATCGACTCTTATATATTGTAACATCCCTATTAAATGAGCTATGCTCACGTGGTTATTTTTATTTTATTTAATAATCAACAAATAAGATAAGATATTTCATCATCCATAAATCACAAATTACATTGCACGACGATTTTGAAGAGGTTATATGATCTCTTTAAACTTAAATTTATGTTGTGATAATATTTTTAAAATTAAAAATAGATTAATCATAAACAATTAATTATCAGAAGAAGAAGAAAGGCTTAAAACATGCCAACACACAAAGCTACCTGATCATTTGAATTGAACGGATGAGATGACCTCCTCCGTGTTCTTCTAAATGTTGGACCCATCGAATCTGTTGCAAGGAAATGCCCAAAAAATACGGTGGTCAATAAAGTGAACCATCTCGAAAAATAAAGCATAGTTGGCCCTAACTAAAGACAAGACATGTTAGATATTTTCCCCCACTAAATTGACATTAAAAAAGGCTTAGATATTTTCAAAGTGCTATTTTTTAAAGACATGAAAGTCATCCTCTTCCTTCAAAAATAGAAAAGGTCACCCTCTTTCTCATTAGTCAATTGGTTCATAGAGTCCCTATTTGAATTTTTCTACATTAATATTTCCGCCCATAATCTATACTACACTCACAAAATACTATACAAAACTAGACAATTATTTATTTATTTTTTCATAGGAGCCATCATTAGTATATTCTGAATTTAATTTATATAGTGTACAAAGTTTCATACATGGGTCAATGATTTGTTGTTCCATCATTAAATGAGTTGAAAACATTTATCATTCGATACAAATGTAAAACTTTTATACATTAACGATATATAAATTAAACTCATATTCTTAAAAAATAAATGTAGTGTAAAATGTTTCACGTTTGGTTAACCAAACACTAATTTTACTAACATCTCCTTAAAATAAATAAGTAATTTAAAATGACACCTAATAGATTATGATTTTATTACTGTGTAAAATTCTTTTTTATGTTTGCCATTATATCAAATTATTATTTAATAAATATTATATATTACTATACTGTAAATATACAAAGAATTTTTTTATTTGACAAAGTAAAAATTTACAAGATATTTTCATATCTCTACCAAAAAATATAATTATATGCAAATATAATTTTTTTCAAAAGATTTATATTCTCTCCCATGTTATTTATTACGAAGATATTATTTTAGTGGTCTCACACTCTCACTGCTATAATTTATTTATTCTTTCATTCTGTTACAAAATATCTTTTGATTCTACAACTTAAATAATACACAAGTGAACCCCAATAAACTTTAATAATGAAATCACAAAGAAATAAAACCTTTCAAGTTCATGTTGAATTTCAAGATTAGATCACAAATCTCAATATTATATATAAATATCTAACCCTCTTAAAAAATATAAATATTTATCTTTATCATTATTATGTATTTGTCATTGTATTTACGTGCTGTTTGGTTTAGGTAGCACTCCAACTACCGCAAGTAATAATTCTTTCAACACTTTGCATAACAAAATTTAAATGGAATTAAAATAATGTGCAACCTAATTATACATTAACAACATCCTCGTATAATTTCATTACAATTTGAAACGGAGAGAGTATATTTATGTCTCAATTGCAAAGACAAATTATCTCTCAAGATATTTAACACTATTGATTTCAGATACGCACCTCTAGTTAAGTTGAAGGAGATCATTTATCGATATTATTGAGTCTTTATCTAATAGTAATCTAATAAAAAATAACTAAACTGTCTAGTTAACAATTTGTTAATATGAGATAAAACAAACTTTCTATACCTGAAGGTGTACGGTGTTTTCTGGTGCGGCTTCCATGGTGAGCTTTCAAATCAAGGGTTGATTCAGAGCTATCGGGAAGTTGTCGATCGAGTCGAAGAATTTGACGGCTGTGATGGGAAGAAGAAGAAAGACAACCTTTGTTTTTGAACATTGTACGAACGAAAGAAGCTTCCATAGTATTGAGGTAGTTTACGTGTTTTTCATCTGTCCAAAACGACGTGGGTTTACTTTCTGGTACTTGCACCATAGAAGAATCCATAGCTGTGGAAGAATGAATGGGTTTGTTCTAAAAGAGATTTGGAGGAATGAAATAAAAATATGTTGGAATTTAGAAGAGGTTGTGATTTTGATATTTTATTTTTTTGAAGGAGAAGAGGTAGTGATTTTAACAATGGTTGTTTTCTTTTGTTTTATAAGAGATTTTTAACGAAGGTTGTTAAAGGTTCGGTTTCTTGTGTGATGTCGATGAAATAAATATCTTAGAGAGGTCGGGGGAAAGTATGATGAAATTGTAGTAGTTGCTTTATTAGATCTTTTTGAAGATACTTGTTTTATGATGTTGACACCTGTATTACATAGGCCTACAACAATACCGTCAGGCAATTTTTCTTATGGCAAATTCTATGGTACACCGATAAATGTAAGTGTATTGATACATCAAATCAATAAATTAATAGTTAAAAGTGTTATTTTTAAAGAGAAAAATTATTTTCTATCACCTATAATTAATTCTTATTTATCAAAAACGTCAACAAAATAAAATTTAATTTTTCTGAATTTTTAGTACTTATAATAGAGAATTTTGATTATTTTTTATCATAAAATGTAAAAAAAATTAGTATGATTTTTATAAACAATAAAATGATATTTTCTCTTATAAAATGATATTTTCTAAATTATAAAGCAAGAAACCCTATATTATAAATGATGTCTTATTATTGTCATTCTTATCTCATTCCAAATTATAAAGCAAGAAACCCTATATTAGCGACAAAAAAAAAAAAGACAATGTGTCAAAACTATGTAATATATGCATATTAGCCTCTGCAAAATGTATATATAAGCTCTATAAAATTTTATTGGATATATAGTCAATATATGCTTATAATGTCGGGAAAAAAGGATGTGCATGCTTCACAAAATTTTCAGTCTTTTAAGAAATATATGTTTACCTTTTATAAATATTTCAAATGTTCTATTTAAAATTCTAAGCACAAACTAGACGTTTAGACATGCTAATATGTTAAATCAGACTTTTAAAATAGTCAGGTCAGACTTTAAATAAAACTTTTAACAGACTAATAAGTTAGACTTAGACTTTAGTTTTTTAAACTAGGTCTGAAATATTTAAGCAAAGCCCGTCTAAGCTCGGCCAATTTCCATCCCTATACATAATGATCAAATATTTTTTATAAATAATATTAAATAAACTTTTAATATTGTTGTCGAGGAAGTTTTTTGACAGAAACAAACTCAACTCATTTCATTAATAATAGTATTTGTAATACAAGATGACATATAATCATGAATTTGGGAACTAGCATAAGATAAACGCCCTAACTAGCAAGTGGAAAACATTATTTGCTTGTCTCCTAATGAAACTTATCTTAAAGTTTTGATGATTCATAAGTGAAGCTTTGCAAACATTCAGAATATCGTCGAACATGTAATTGGTGTTGAAGTTGTTAGAGATGTCGTCAACCACTTGCTTGCAATCAAATTTGATAGATACCGAAGTAAGCCTCAAATTACCAACAGTTCATGAACTCAACAGAGGAAACAACTTATCATAACTCAATTATAAAACAATCATGTTTCGACATTAATTATAGAAGCAATATCAAATTCTACAAGACTTTGACTCCATTGAAAATAAAATTCAACGTTCGAACCCACAACCCTAGTGTTACATATCAGAGCATATGTTCATCGATTAAATAAGTTCACTAAATTAAAACAACAGAACTAAATCTCCGACGCCACCTTCTAAGCGATCCGCAATTAGAGCTCCTCGTCTTGCGTATATGTACCCCATGGGTACAAACACAACAAATAAACAAAAAAAGGGTTGAAAATACACATATCATAACATTTAATTGGGATACATGAATCAATTAAATAAACGGTCATATCGTCATTACTCACCATTTCACATCTTATTCACAACTTCATCAACATTACACTGAAGGGGGGAGTTTGAATTGTGACCCTTTAAAAATTATCCTGAAACTTAAAAGTGCTTCTCAAGTTGTTTACTTGGAATGGTTAAGTTAACTTTCTGAACTCAGAATGTTCTGAAGTTCATACACAAAAACTGATTAACAAAGTAAATGTGTTGGTGTGTGTTGTGTATACTGAAAATAAAGAGTATAGGGAAGAGAGAAAGAACACACAGAGATTTATAGAGGTTCACCCAATGTGGGCTAGTCCTCTCCTCACAATTTTGTGAGAGTTTCCACTATGATGCCTTGAGATAACCTCCCAAGTCCTGCACCTTACAATCTTTGTTCACCTGAACAATTACACTTCTGTATTCTCTAAGCCTCAGCAGGCTTGCACCTTCTTGCTAAGTTACCTACTTAGACTTTGACACCTTTGCTCAAAACTAATACTTTAGTATCCCTAAAGCTAGATGAGACTTTGTTACAATTTGTAAGAGATGTGAATGTTTGAGAATCAAACAGAGGAGGGAGAAGAAGAAGAAGTTATCTGCGAAAGAGATAACAAAGAGTTATTGATTTACACTACAAGAAGGGATAAAGTGCCTTCAGTGATGATCAATTTCAAATGCAAGAGCTTCAAACAAAATCAAGTTGTTTTCTTGTATGTTTTCCAGTGGTGCAAGTTTTGCTAAGGCCTTGATCTCTTTTTATAGAGCCATGGGACTCATATAGCCGTTGTAGGATGTCCAATGGTGTTATGCCATGTGTCATTGGGTCCCACAAGCTTTAACTTGAAAATCTGGGTGAACATTCTGATCTCTGATGAACATCAGAATGTTGTTGCGTTCATGATGATCTTCATCTGGGTTCATCATGTTCTTCATCTGGGTTCATCATATATGAATGAACATATGAAGTTCTGGGCGTGCCATGTGTTTTTTACATGAATTTCTGGGCAATAGCCAAAGTATGAACTTTTCATCAAACTTCAGAAAGTTCATTTCCCAGATCTGCCTTGGGACTTGGTGCAGGATTGAGTTAGTGGATTCTGCATCTTCATGCCCATGCTTTGAGAGATTGTGTTGTCCTTGTACAGTACCAACTCCCATGCGTGTCTATCTCTGATTGATCAGGACAGATTTGCTTTGCTTTTGCTTTTTGCTTTTCACCTACTGTACTGTTCATAAAGTAAGCATGTGCAGAGCCTGAACATTATGATCTTCAGAATGTTCCTTTGTTTCACTTAGGATGATTTGTAAGACTACCATTTGATGTAATCAAATCCTAATAGTGAAACAATAATGAAGAGCAGTGAATATAACTCCTAGGATGATATTTTCCTTTGGAATATTCCTAGTACTTTAATGTTCATAGTCTTTAAATGAACATTAAGTATCCTTTTTGACATAATCCTTGTGTATGCCTTTATTGCTTGATTGATCCATGCAGAAGTACTTTCCTTGACATATATTTATGTCACATGTGCCTTGCATGACCTTGATTAATGTTCTTGAGATTCTGGGCTTGTATGGAAGCAACCTTCTGATCTCTTGTGCGAACATTCTGATCTCTGAGCAACATTCTGATCCAACTTTCTGACCTCAGTGTTAGATCATGAATTCAAATGTACTTTGATTCTTTGAATCTTGGTATGATTTAAACCTTGTTCCTGTCTTAGTAAAACACTCAAGAGCACAAGTTAAATACCAAGGAATTAATCAAAGTCCATTAATTCTTTAATCATAATGGTTTATTATCTTTAAAATTAATTAGGGATTTTGCCTCAACAATCTCCCCCTTTTTGAAGATGATAAACCTATGATTTAGGATTAAGGATTTTGATTATATAAACAAAGATAAACAGAGCTTAGAAAATTTATTTTTAATGCTCCCCCTCATTTTTATAATCTATTATGCTGAGTTTTTAAGAACTTAAAAAGCTCCCCCTCAATTTCATAATGCATTTGCATAAAAAAATAAAGATATGCAAGATTGAACCAAAATCAATATCATTCATTAATGTAAACATGAAGTACAATTACATGAATTATATGGTTCAAAAACAAAAAAAGAAATTCAAAGCATGTGATCAAGCAAAAGGTGAAGTCACTAAACTCCAATAACTATTGATCACTTAGACCTACTTAGGGCCTAAAACTAAGAAAAACTTAAGACATAAATCCTAAAGCTTCTCCCCCTTTAGTCATCTGCAAAAAGGATAGGGAGGAATAACTTAAAGATTCAGGGAGTAGAATCCCCAGAATTAGAAGATGGTTCATCTTCAAAGATGGAGGGGTCATCAAAAACTGGAGGTGAAATAGCCAATCCAGGGGCATGCACCTTGACAGTCCAGTCAGCCAATACACAAGCAATTTTGTGGGTTTTGGTGGAAACCCTTAGTGCTCTTGAAGCTATCTTTTCAGCCCTTGAAGGTTTAGCAGGTGCAGCAGTACCAGAAGCTTCAACTTTCTCTTTGTTGGCAGACACAAAGGTGTTGAGAGAGTCAAACAAAGAAGACATGTTTGGGAGTTTGTTTGTGGCTTTCATTGGCGGTGGAGGTGGAGTATATGAGGGTATGGTGTTTGGAGTGGGAAGGTTGGAAACCAAAAAGTTGCTTGCACCAGCAACAGATCCCATGGTAGAGGAAGAGAGGTTAACATTCTGAACAGTATGAACCATACGTTGAACTTCTTCAAATGGTAAAGATCCAGAAGCCAAAGGCATTGGATCTGCTGACATATCAGGCTCATTTGAAGCATTTTGATCAATATGTTGATCATCAAAGAGTTGATTTTGCTCATTACCTTGAGCATTTTAGATCAACTGTTTGTGCTTCGTTAGCAGTTGGAGCAATTTCCTCAATGGGAGCAGTTTCTTCAGCTTGAATGGGTTCAGCAACTTGCACATTCTGAACTCCTGGTTCAGTAGCAGAAGCTTCAACCTTCTGAACTTCTGGTTCAATAGTTTTCTGAGCTTGTTGAGAGATTTCCTGACCATCTTGAAACACTTCATTGTTTAAGTCAGAATTGAAGTCTTCAATGTTGAGGTCAAAGCCAGTTGAAAATTCCATATGCTCATCTTGAGCAGGTTCTTCCCTATTCATGTTGGAAGCTAAAATCTCAGCTACTTCCTGAGTTTCTTCATCAACATTCTGAGTTTTCTTCTCAGTATTTTCTTCAACTCTCTGATCTCCAGCAAGAGAGTTTTCCTTAGCCATCTCAGCAGCTTTTTCACTATTCATGTCTTCCTTTGGAGAGGATGCTTCTTTATCCTTCTGAGCATTCTCTTCAAACACTGATTGACCAATCAGGGAGCTGAACTGTGAGTTTCCTTCTTCCACAATCTCCTTTGCAAGCTCTGCTACTTTGGAGAATATCTCTATAGCAGGTGGAGAGGGAGGTCTGTCTTCTGAGTCTTCAGGAGTCTTGTCTCTGATATCTTTTATCTCTCTCTTCTTTCTAGTTTTCTGAACATTCTGATTGGAGGATCTCTTTCCAGACCCAGATGTTTCAGAGGTTGTGAAGGAAGCCATATTTGTGGTGGTGATGCGTAGTTGACCTAGAGTCTTGGAAGTAAACTTCATGAAGTCAATTTTGCGTGGTTCACCTTCAAGTGGCACTTTTGCCTTCAGGAAGATAGGAGTAAGGTGCATTCCATAAGGTAATCCAGCAACAGTTTGTTTCATGGCCAAGCATGAGTCAATCATGTGTTGGATGATGATAAAACAGAGGTTGAGTTTGGTCTTGCTTATGAGGTGGTGAATGATACATAGATCCATATCAGAAACAACATCAAAAGATCCACATTTTGGTACTAGAGTGTGCCTAATCATGTTGTGAAGGATTTTTGGAACATCTACTAGATTTGTGGAGTTAAAGGGGAGAGTGTCTTTGGTGTATTTGGCTATGAGTTGTTCTTTGTTGACTTTGAGATTATCAAACCATGAGCAAGAAAATAGTTTGTTACCTTCATTAGGGATTCTCAAAGCTTCAGAAAGAAACTCTTGAGTGACTGTGATTTGTACTCCTTTGACAGAAGAGATGAGAAAGTTCTCATTCTCCTTCTTCTTTTGCTTCACAATCAGATTGGTGTAGAACTCTCTGACCAATCCTTCATAGGTGTGTTCTTGTAGAGACACAAAGTCAGTCCATCCTTGTGGATCTGTGAACTTCTTCAGATTCCATCCTTTTGTCTCCAAGCTTTCAAATTCAAAGTACTTGGATCTGCTCATAGGTCTAAAGGCAATCTTGTCTGCTCTTTGAGCCTTGAGGACAGCAGCTACTTTAGTGATGTCTTTTCCTTTGCCATGCTTTCTTGGGGAAGATTCCTTCTTCACACCAGTCTCAACATTTTCTTCTTCATTCTGAGAAGTAGACTTTCCCTTTGTTGAAGAAACAGACTTCTCTGTAGGCAGAGGCTGAGCTTCTCTTGCAATCTCTTTTCTTCTCTTGTAGATTTTCCTGGTAGACTTAACAATCTCAGTAAGAGTTTGTTCAGAATCTTCATCCATTTCTTCAGGAACTTCCTCTATTTGTTCCTCAAAAGTTTCATCCATTTCCTCACCATCTGAAGCAGAGCTTTCTTCTTCAGTGCTTGGTTCTTCCTCCTTTTCTTCTTCAACTATCTTCTCTTCTTCTTCTTTTCCAGAATTTGTTTCTTTATCTTCATCAGAGAGAAGATCCACGTGAGAAGTTGTTGGTTCCTTTGAAGATTTCTTCATCCTTGTAGAGCGTCTAGTAGGAACAGGTCTAGGTTTGATGATTGGTTGTTTAGAAGATTTTGATCTTGAGGATTTTGGTGATTCAAAAGCAGGGTAGATGACGTCGGGAAGAATTGTGTGAACAGGGGTTTCGTTCAAAGTTGGTTGATCAGAGGCTTGATCAGCAGCGGTGTTTTGTGGTGGTGATGGGGAATGTTCTGCTTGAGAGTTCTCACCATCAACAAATTTTGAGGTTGTTTTGGTTCTTGCCATTTTGCAGAAAATGTGAAAAACAGAGGAATTTTGAAGTTTTGTAAGAAAATCAGAAGAGAGAAGGTTGGGTTGAGATAGATGTGAAATAATCAGAAGTGGTTACTGATTATATAGACAAAGCGTGCAGAAAGAAGAAAAGAAATGATGGTAGTTACATTGGGAAAGAGGAAAATTGGAACGGACAGGAGAGAGAAAGGATAAAGTAGCCGTTTGTAAAAAGGAAGGGGATTGGTTGATTTGATAGTTAAGGCTTTACATGGTGGTTAATCCTTAAATATAACTTCTTATAACCAAGCATTAAATGCTTAAGATTATAGAAGGATATTTGGAGAAGGGTAACACAAAATCTTACGCATGAGATTTCTGACCCAGATTTCAGATTTTTTGAACGTTCTGACCTTTCTGAACATTCTGACCTGAGGAACATTCTGAACTCAGGAATATTCTGAACTTAAGAACATTCTGATGAATGTTCTGATTGAGATAGATCTATCTGATTTGCATCAGATGATATCAAGGGGTTTAGTCTAAGGCCATTAGTGATCTGTAATCAATCTTTATTGGGATTTTTCATGATTAACAATTTTTCTTTAAGAAAATTGAATCTATCCTCAACAAGGGGTTTTGTGAAAATGTCAGCTAGTTGATTTTCAGTGTCAACAAAGCTTAATGCAATATTCTTTTTCTGAACATGGTCTCTAATGAAATGATGCTTTATTTCAATATGTTTAGACCTAAAATGCTGAATAGGATTCTTAGAAAGATTAATTGCACTTGTATTATCACAATAAATAGGAACACTTGTGTACCTTAGAGAGTAGTCTTCCAGCTGATTTCTTACCCACAAAATTTGAGAGCAACAACTAGCTGCAGACACATACTCAGCTTCAGTTGTGGAGAGAGCAATGGTGTTTTGCTTTCTGCAAGACCATCCAATCAATGCTTGTCCCAAGAATTGGCAGGATCCACTTGTGCTCTTTCTCTCAACTTTGTCTCCAGCATAATCAGCATCACAATATGCTACAAGATCAAAACTAGAAGCTTTTCTATACCAAAGGCCTAGATCAGTAGTACCTACCAGATACCTAAGGATTCTTTTGACTACAGTCAAGTGTGATTCTTTTGAACAAGTTTGAAATCTAGCACATAATCCAACTGCAAACACTATATCTGGTCTGCTAGCAGTCAAGTATAATAATGAACCTATCATGCCTCTATATTCTTTTTCAGAAACAGATTTTCCACTTTCATCCTTATCTAAACTTGAAGATGGATGCATAGGGGTGGCCATGATTTTTGCCTCATTCATTTTATATTTTCTAAGAATATCTTTGACATATTTTTCTTGACTTATGAAAATTCCATTTGGATGTTGTTTAATTTGTAAACCAAGGAAAAAACCAAGTTCACCCATCATACTCATCTCAAATTCATTTTGCATAAGGTTGGAAAATTCTTCACACATTTTCTTTTTAGTTGCACCAAAGATGATGTCATCAACATACACTTGAACTATAAGTAAGTCAGAGTTATGTGTTTTTCTAAAGAGTGTGGTATCAATTTTTCCTCTTGAAAATCCATTTTCAATTAAAAATGTGCTAAGTCTATCATACCAAGCTCTAGGAGCTTGTTTAAGGCCATAAAGTGCTTTGGTAAGTTTAAAAACATGATTTGGTTTTTCTTTATTTATGAAACCAGGAGGTTGGCTAACATAAACTTCTTCATTTAGAAAACCATTTAAGAATGCACTTTTCACATCCATTTGAAAAAGTTTAATGCTTTTATGAGCAGCATAAGCAAGAAGAATTCTGATGGCTTCTAACCTTGCAACTGGTGCAAAGGTCTCATCATAGTCAATACCTTCTTGTTGGTTATAGCCTTGAGCAACTAACCTTGCTTTGTTTCTGACAACCTTACCTTCTTCATCAAGCTTATTTCTAAACACCCATCTTGTACCAATGATGGTTTTGGCTTGATTATTTGGAATCAGGTTCCAAACTTTGTTTCTTTCGAACTGAGAAAGTTCCTCCTTCATGGCTTCAATCCAAGAGTCATCAACAATAGCTTCATTGATTGATTTAGGTTCCATTTGAGAAATCATTGCCATGTTGTTATCTTGAAAGGACATTCTGGTTCTTACACCATCAGTTGTGCTTCCAATGATTTGATCTACAGGATGGTCTCCTACCATTCTCCAACTTCTGGGTGGACTTTGGAAGGTTTGATCCTGAACATTCTGATCATCTTCTTTCTCTACTGTGTTCACAGTATTTATACTGGGAACGTTCTGAAGTGTTGACATCTCAGTGTCTTCACTTTCTTTTGGTTGAGAATATTCATCAAATATGACATGCATACTGATTTCAACTGTCTGGGTTTTTAGATTGTACACTCTATAACCTTTAGAAGTTGTAGAGTATCCTAAAAAGATAGCTTTATCTGATTTAGGATCAAACTTACCCAATTTTTCTTTATTGTTCAGAATGTAGCAATAGCAGCCAAATATGTGAAAATAAGATATGCTAGGTTTAATGTTTTTCCAGAGTTCATATGGGGTTTTGTTAAGAACTTTTCTTATTGAAACTCTATTTAAAATGTAACAAGATGTATTAATGGCTTCTGCCCAAAAGTACTCTTCAACATTTGATTCATTTAACATTGTTCTAGCCATTTCTTGCAAAGTTCTGTTTTTTCTTTCAACAACTCCATTTTGTTGTGGAGTTCTTGCACAAGAGAAGTTATGTTCAATACCATTTTCATCAAAGAATGTTTTGAAGGGGATGCATTTTCAAATTCACCTCTATGATCACTCCTTACTGTGATGATATTGGAACCTTTTTCATTTTGAACTCTTTTACAAAAGTTTTGAAAAGCTTCAAAAGATTCATCTTTGTGTTTTAAAAATAGAACCCATGTAAATCTGGAAAAGTCATCAACAATAACAAAGCCATATCTTTTGCCATTTAGACTTGCAGTTTGAACTGGACCAAAGAGATCAATGTGAAGAAGCTCTAAAGGTTTTTGAGTTGAAATAAACTCAATAGTTTTAAAACTGCTTTTTACTTGTTTACCTTTGACACAAGCTTCACAGATCTTGTCCTTTTCAAAGCTAATCTTGGGCAACCCTCTAACTAGATCAAGTTGAGAAAGTTTAGCAATAGTTTTCATGCTTATATGACCAGCCCTCTTGTGCCAGATCCATTTGTCTTTTTCAAGAGACATAAAACAGGATTCAACAGGCATATCATTTAGTTCTAAAACATATAAATTCTTTTTCCTTGATCCAGAGAAGAATAATTTGTTAGAGGAGGCTTGCCTTACTTCACATATGTTAGGTTTAAAGACAACTTCAAATCCACTATCACACAATTGACTTATGCTAAGTAGATTATGTTTTAAACCTTCTACATACTGAACATTTTCTATTTTAGCAGAGTTAGGTTTACCTATTGTGCCTTTTCCTCTGATCTTACCTTTATCATTGTTTCCAAATGTCACCAGTCCTCCATCCTTCTTTTCAAAGGTTAGAAAACAGTTCCTGTCACCTGTCATGTGCCTAGAACAACCACTATCCAGGTACCATGGTTTTGTTCTTGCACCCTGAAGCAGGACCTACATTTGACAAGATAAAACCAATTTCGTCTGAAACGTTTGCACTAAGGTTAATCTATGATCTGTAAACAGTTTCTACATCAATTCTACGATTTCTCATCATTTAATCATCAATTCATCACTTTAACCTAGTTCTCAAATCCTCAAAAACTATCCCTACACTTGTTAGATATAATCATATGAATTACAAGCTTAATAAAATTGTATGCTAGGCTCACCCTCACCTTAGTTTTGTAGAAAATCGCAGACCTCAAGCTTTCCTCTTGTCTTCTCACTTTTCTCCCATTTCTCCCAAAACTGTTTTTACGTGAAAACTATTCTGACTCTAGGTTTTCTATTTTTATAACCTAAGCCAACTCTCGTAATTCTATTTCTGCCCCACAACTCTAAATATTCTATTTTATCAACAAATCTCTTTAAAATCTCACAACGACCCCACATCTTAATACTTATTTTATTTTCAAATCTTATTTTATTAAACAATAAAATAAGTCACCACATCATATAAAATCACTAAAAATCACATAAATCTTAATTCTCCACATCTCATAATATATATATATATATATAAATATATCTAGACTCTTCAAATGAATCAAATAATTAAATAATTAAAAATAATTCTAAGTTGGGCTTTACAACAGATGCCCCTATTTAAGTTTCTTCGTCATAGGGATTTATAAAGATGAAATGTTTAAATAAACGAGTCGAAGAGACTTAAATATCAAGTACACCAATTTTGACCAATTGAAATGCCGAGAAATGCAATTCTTATGAATATACTCATATGAATGTCTGCTATGCAAGTACGAATGCAAAGACAACGAAGATAGACTGACTGTCTGTTACCGGTACAAGGGTAAAGACGAACAATACAGGAACGAAATATTGTCTATTACCATTATCGTGGTAAAGACGAACAATATAGGAAAGAAATATTGTCTATTACCATTACCGTGGTAAAGACAAACAGTACAGGAAAGAAATACTGTCTATTACCATTATCGTGGTAAAGACGAACAATACATGAAAGAAATATTGTCTATTACCATTACCGTGGTAAAGACGAAAACATGAAAGATAAAACTGTATATTACCGTACTTAGGTAAAGACGACAACATGAAAGATAAAACTGTCCATTACCGTTACTTTGGTAAAGACGACAATACGAGAGACAAAACTGTTTTACTATCATTACATTGACAGCTTTAAACAAGATATAAACAAAGTAAAATTAAAATGATACCGATACGAGGGCAGCTTTAAACAAAAAACTGGGGAAGTTGAAAAGTATTGGTAGAATGACCATTTGGTGAGACCTGCCACTTGAAACAAAACTTGATTGGTTAATATTGGGGATGATCCTTTTATGAGATACTAATGAAATAAGACACAGGGAAATAATGCAACCATGTATAAATGATATTTTGTATGCATGCTATATATGCATGAATGCATGAATATGTATGAGACTCATATGACAGCATAACGGTAAGACCGATGGGCAGGTAAAATGGGAAGTGGCCTGATATTGCAGTACAAGCACTCGACAATCTTCAATGGGGTAAAGCCCAATAATCAAATCACTGATGGGATAAAGCCCAATAATCGAACCACGGAAGGGGTAAAAACTCATTAATCCAACCACTGAAGAGGTAAAAGCCCATAAATCCAACCACTGAAGAGGTAAAAGCCCATTAATCCAACCACAGAAGCGGTAAAACCCACTAATCAAACCACAGAAGGGGCAAAGCTCACTAATTAAACCACAAAAGGGGTAAAACCCACTAATCAAACCACAGAAGGGTTAAAGCTCAAACAATCAAATCACTGATGAGGGGAAAGCCCAATATGATGTATCAATTGCTGATGAAGTGATCAAATCTTGGGGATAAAACCCAATAATCATACCAATGAAGAGGTAAAAGCCCGATAATCAAGTCACTGAAGGGGCAAGGCCCATTAATCAAGCCACTGAAATGGCAAAGCCCATTAATCAAGCCACTAAAGGGGCAAAACTTGCTAATCAAGCCACTAAAGGGGTAAAACCCCATTAATCAAACCACCGAAGAAGTAACAACTCATTATAATGTCTCAGTAGATGGTGAAGTAATCATTCCTTGGGGATAAACCCCACCAATTATAAGTCTGGCATAAGTTACCCTTTCTTGGGATAAAACCCATCAATCAGAAGTTTGGCAGAAGTTGTCATTAGTCAAACCACTGGCAGAAGTTGCCATTTCTCGGGATAAAACTTATCAATCAATCATTCTGACAGAAGTCGCCATCAATCAAAACACAAACATAAGTCGTCATCAATCAAAACACAGGAAGAAGTCGCCATTTCTCGGGATAAAACCCATCAAACAACCATTCTAGCAGAAGTCGCCATCAATCAAAACACAGGCAAAAGTCGCCATTTCTCGGGATAAAACCCATCAATGAACCATCTAGAAGAAGTCGCCATTTCTTGGGGATACAACCCACCAATCAACCATCTGGCAGAAGTCGCCATTTGTAAGCCAACATAAGGTGTATTCTTCCCATTTGGCCGACCTGAGCTGTGATGCCTCTGTCTTTTTCCTCATTTCTTTTTATTTTTTGTATTGTTTTTTTCTCTTTTTTTTTTGATGAATCCCTAATTTTTGCTTGGACCGCCCTTTTGGGTTTTCGGTCCACTAGGACGCTCATTTTTTGCTTAAGCCGCCCTCTCGGATTTTCGACTTAGCGAGCTTATTTATTTATTTTTTCCTTTTCCTTTTTCTTTCTTTTTTTTTGTTTGACAGAGGTCATCTCACGACCTTTGGTCATACTTCTCTTGTAGAGTTTAACTGTCCTTGAGACGGATGTTGATGTACACATCTCCTACTCATGAGTTCAAAGAAAATGCACCTGTTGTTTATGCATTTCAAAATACATGAAAAAGTTTTAAAAGAATTTTTTTCTTCTTTAAATATTAACATAAAAAAAATGAGAGTTTCAAATAAATGGGCATATGCTCAGATTAAATGTAATAGGGTGGTGGCCTACCAACGACATGGCTCCATGTATTTTAAAAGTTTGGAAAATGGTAATTATGTGGGAAAGGCACATTGAACACAATAACCACTGTTCTTACTAACAACTTTGAATTCCACTGTTCCGAGACTTTGATTTGCAGATGCTTCAGATCGGAAGTCTTTTAACAGCTAAGATGCCTTAGATGAATAATATATGATTTGCTGCAGTTACCTTGCCATAAGTTGGAGGTCTTTTGACGGCTGAAATGCCCCAAGTGAGTCATGTCCGACCATATGCAATTACATTGTCATAATCCTTAACTTTTGCATAGATCGACCTTGTGGGTTTCAACCTATCAGGATAAACATTTTCATTTTTTTTGTTTTTTTATTATTTTTTTTATATGTCTCTAACTTTTGCATGGGCCGCCCTTTCGGGTTTTCAGTCCATCGAGACGCTCTTTTTTGCCTAAGCCGCCTTTTCAAGTTTGCGACTTATCGAGCTTTTTTATTTTAACGAAGTATTTCTTGACTGCACTAGTATTCAAAGGACGTACAAGTTTGTCACCTTTCTTTATAATTGGACATTCCTTTGCCCCTGAAGTTAGATTGACAAATAATATATGTTTGAGCACAAAGCCACTTTCTTGGAATTCACGGGGACGTGCCTTCTTTTATAAATAGGCATTCCTTTGCCCCTGGAGTTGGGTGGATCATATAATACATATTTTGGGCACAAAGCCTCCTTTTTGCAATTCACGGGGACGAGCCTTCTTTGTCGAGAGCTTGCTTCATCCTTTTGATACAATTGTCCATGACATACGGCAATAATGCTTTTAAGTTCAATCAAGCTTGGCCTTCATCATCACTCTCATTGACGGGATTTCGACCTTCATGTAAGGCACTGCATTTATGTTATATACTGAGGGATGTGGGGGGGGGGGGGGGGGGTTGCCCCTGTTGAAGCGTGTACTGAAGTACAATATCCCTGCAAGGCAATTGCTAACATCCCCTGCCAATCTTTGTAATTAAATGTCCTCTTCTGGACAATCTTTTTGATATTCTGCTTGCAGATTCGACAACTGAAATGCCCCAGTAGGCGAGAGATCTCATTGGGAGCCATTCCATCCTTTTCTTCTTCAATTTCGGATACTGGGAGCTCAAAGTTGAGAGAGAGTACAGGGTCAAAGTGTTCAACGGGTTTATTAATGCATGATTTGATTATTGATTTTGACAAGTAAATGAAAGTTATGATTCCGCAGATATGATTAAAGAAAAAGATTTTTTTTTTGGTTTTTTGTATTACCGATTTTCCAGAAAAAACACAAAATAAAACAAAGTCGGGATCGAGACGACCTTTCATTAATGATGAAAATAGATAAAGCAAAAAAAGCCCTAAACCAACAAACAAACATATTAATTGAATAAATGAGTAGTGGAAGAAACATCAACAATGACCCAATTGCAGCTAAACATTCCATGTGTCACCATTAGATTCCAAGATCCGATAGCGGATTAACTTGCATGTCAGAGCTCAAAACTTAGAAGAACCAGGCCTTATCTTGAATCAAATTC
Source organism: Medicago lupulina (assembly GCA_958299785.1). Lineage (NCBI taxonomy): Eukaryota > Viridiplantae > Streptophyta > Magnoliopsida > Fabales > Fabaceae > Medicago > Medicago lupulina. Next base: position 41,608,233 of record OY283146.1, on the reverse strand, counting down.
TAAACTACAGTCCTAAAAGCAAAACATTGCTCGATGTCTTGACCTGGTGCCCCTTGATGAAAGGCGCAAAAGAGATCGGGCATGTACCCAACTGGCAATTTCTTAGGCTTCTCTTAAGCAAATCGGGAAGCAGATCCGCATATTTCATGGGAATCGTATCAAACTGTGGTTGTTCCGAAGTCTGTTGTGAAGGTGAGAAAAACACAAGAAGGGGGGTTGAATTGTGTTTGCTTTTTCTTTGTTTTCTCCTAAGCTGAAATCACTGTTTAGAAGCAGATAAAGTTCAGCTTCTGAAGTGATAATCAGAATCTAGTTGCAGCGGATAAAATAGAGAGAGAGAGAGAGAGAGAGAGAGAGAGAGAGAGAGAGAGAGAAGAAAGATACAAAGAAATTATACATGATCCTTCCACAAACCGGAAGTAATCTTGTCCCCCTTGACCTTCCAAGGAGAGTTCACTAAAAATCTAATATCTGATTACAACTACTCACTGCTAAAAACTAACAATGAATTGTTTCCTTTATATAGAAGTGTGAAAGAGACGTTGTTAATTGCCAGCACATCAAAAAGAGTCGTTTGAAGATTGACCTAATCACCAATGAATTGTTGCCTGATTTGGTTAATGTCCTATGAAGGATCAATTTCAAATCCATTCCAAGTCTGGCGGAACACTGGTGCAGGCATAGTTGTTATTCTTGTCTTTTTGTAGAGACAAAACAAAGTAGTGGAGGTGGTGGTTGTACAATTCGTACATTTTTCCTTTCTCAACTCTTTTCAACGGATGAGCTTCCAATGACTTCAAATCCTTTTGAATTAGTCGTTGCTTCATTCTTCTAGTCTTCTACAGTGATAGGCGTGATTAAATCCTTTGAACAACCTTTTGAAGCTACACTTCTTTCAGCTTCTGATGGTCTTCAGAACTTTTGATGAAATGTGCTTCTGATGAGGTGTGCTTCCGATGACGTCAACACTTTAGGAGCATTTGTCTTCAGAACCTCTTTTCTTCAAGCGCTTCAAGCTTCTTTCTTATTGATTCCAATGCTCTCATTAGTTCTTATAGAACCTATGCTTTAAAGAGACACTAAATTTTTTGTCTATGGTCTTGTACACTTGAACAAATATTAGCATATCCAATTGACAATTTTTAATACCTTGTTATATCAAAACTCAAGGGTTTATGTTAAACATATTTTGTTCCAACAATCTCCCCCTTTTTGATGATGACAAACACTAGTATTTAAAATGTTCAATTGTTGTTAATCTAATTAACAAGTTTGACTTTAAGGGTGTGAGGTTTGTAAGCTCCCCCTAAGTCTAATAGTACTTTAAGGTGACGTTTGTAAGCTCCCGCTGAGTTCTATCTATGTTAATTAAATTCATCATTAAAAACGTAAAATACTCAGAATAATCTCACATTAATAGACTAAGAGATGAGAAGAAGGTCCTATTAATTTAACTTGTTAAATTAATGGGGTGCAGAGCCTATAAATACTATACATCTACTCCCCCTTTTGTGATCAACAAAAAAGATAAAAAAAAATAAAGAAAAAAAGAAGAGATGAGAAAAACATAGTGAGAAAATTTAATATAAGGAAGAAAGTATCAGTTTAGAAGCAAAGTAGATTCAGAAGCATAAACAAAGTCAGAAGCATGAACATTAGCAGATGCACATAAACAATATAAAGAAAATAAGTTAGGTGTGCAATCTAAGGCTTGGCTTGTCTCTTCATCATATCCATAATCTCTTTCATCATGCTATTAGTTTTGTCAGCTTGCTTCTCCATAGTTTCCTTGAGATCACTATATCTCTTAAGAAGTGCTTTTTCCCTTTCTTTTGCTTCTTCTTGTTGAGCAATCAGCTTTTTCTGAAGGTCAGCAGTCAGCAGCCTTTGCTCAAACAATGCTTTCTTCAGTTCCTTGTTATCTTTTTCCAAAGCAGTGTCTTTCTTCAGCTTCTCAAGAATAGGATCAGACTTAATTAGGAGCTTAGTCAACTACTTGACATCAAGATCTTCAGACTTCACACTTGAGGAGATGATGCTTGAAGCATCCATGTAGATATGTGTGTCTGAAAGATACAACTTCTGATTCCTATTGATATTTATTTCCTCCATATTTTTAGCTACTTCCTTGAACCAGTCTTGTAGCTCAATTAAGGCTTTGTCATGAGCATTTAGACACAGCTTCTGAAGTTCACACATCATCCCATCCACTCTTTCTCTCAAGGAAGTCCATTCATTGACATAGTCCTGATTATGTATCAAGTTGCTTCTGGACTTAACCAGTTTGTTGAGATCCTTGAAGATATTCTCACACACCTCTTTTAATATAATAAAATCTAGTAAAAGGGTAGGTCGTGGTGAGACAGTTGTGGTTTGGATAGGTGAACACAGTTGGTTAGAAGATGAAGGTACATCTGTGGAAGTGATTTCAGTGACAACAATTTGGTTCATTGGTTTAGAGTTATGAGAAGTTGAAGGTTAATGACATATGATTGAATCTTTTTCATCAGAATATGAGTCAATCATAACTGCATCTAAAGGTGTAGCTACATTCAAGGGTTTCACAACAAGGGTAGAATCTTCTAAGAAGAAATGCTGATTCTCAGAAGCAGAAGATTTTTGGTTGGCAAGATTTCTTAAGGAAATACCAAAAGAAATATTTGAATGAGTAGAATTAAGATGAGATGGTTGATAAGCAGAGTGGATGATCAAGTCTGAACAGGTGTTTGAGGCCATTTGTAAGTTAGGTTCTTGTTGTTGGGGGCTTTCTGAAGTAACTTTACCAGAAGCTATTTCAAAGGCTCTTTCTAGGTGTGGCTCAAAACCTGGTAATTCACTTGAGTAGTGATTTATCAGGTCTTGAATGACAGATGGGTCACTTGTTTGGGTTGTTGGTTTAGAGGGAGATAATGATACCTCAAGATTGGCAGACTCATGCCCTGTTTGGTCACCTACAACCTCTGCATCAGCATGAATAGATTGAAGTGGTTTAATCATTGGTGGTTGTAGAGGATGATCAGCATGTAGTCTTACACAAGCATTGATCCTCGTTTGTTTCATATCATGTATTCTTTCCTCAACAGAAGGATACATGGTAACAAAAGCATCATTATCAGGCTTTTTCTTGTGCTTGGTAGATGACGGGGATAAGGATTTTTGTAAGTTTGCATAGACTTTATCCAAGGGGATATCATCCATGTCTGAAGATGTTAAGACAGAAGTTGAGAGAGAGGCTGGGGTAGTACTAGATCTTATATCTATTATATTTGAGATGTTATGAGAATCTGAGTTACCTCTTGGAGCTTTTGAAGTAGCAGCTTCTGAGCAAGTAGCCTTCTCCTTCTGAGACTCTCCAACATCATTCAAACCAACATCAATAACTACCAATTGTTGAAGATTCCCTGACAGCTCAATCACTTTATGAGTAGCTTCAACTGTTGAGTCCTTTACCAAGACAACAGCAGGGACTTCAATTTCCTTTGCAATTTCAAGAGCTTTTTGCAATTGAGAAACTTTCTTTCTCCTGACTTCTCTTGTGACAAGTTCAGTTGCAGCTTCTACTTCCTCTTCTTCTTCCATCACATAAGAAGAAACCTTTATTTTCCTTACAACATGCTTTCTCTTCTTCTTAGGAATTTATGGTTGAGCAGGCAAAGTTTGTGAAGAACCAATTGTCTTACCACTTCTGGTTCTTTTGTTCAGAATCTTAGCAGGTTCTAAGTCCTGAACTTCATCTTGAATAGATGGTATACCAGAACCAGTAGCTTGTCCTTGAGATGCTTGCTTTTATTTCTTAGCCTTCTTCTTCTTTGGTTCAGAAGCTTCTTCAACATCATCAGCTTCTGAAGTTGCCTTCTTCTTCTTTGACTTTCTATTTCTGGCAACATGTAGAATACCACCAAACATCTCTTCTAGTACTACATTCAATCTGATAGTCTCTCCAGTATTTTTCCAGTGATCATGGATAAAGTATATTTGCACATCTAGAGGATCTTGTTTGCAAATAGGTGGGAAATTATCCATTAAGTTGGATACTGCAAAAGATTCCTGAAGGTCAATCTTCAGCTTAGTGAATTCTTCCTTCTTGATCAGATTCATATTCCTCAAAGTGTTTGCATTGATGATTTTGCCAGTTACTGTTCCCAGTTGATCATCATCTACAACTTTTCCCAGTTTGATTGCCTTTAGTATCCCTCCTATATGGAAAATCTCATATAACAATCTTCCATAAGGGATCCAGCTTCTATTGCTATTCTGGCTTTCCTTTAGTGCCCGCAACATGTGATTAAAGATATACTTAGCCAAATTTGCTAATGAAAGGAAATCCACTGGACTTTCCACCTGAACTGTTAGTTCCCATCCTTCTAACTTCATCGTTCTTCCCTTAATCTGATAGGCTTCACCAGTAGCCACTTGCATGGAGGTTCCTTGATTTGAACTAGAAGTTGCCATTGATACTGATGAGAGATTTAGGGTTATAGGGTTTCAATTTTAAAAGAGATGATTTTTGCAGAGATTTAGTCTAAAATCAGAAAGTGTAGGTTGTGAAGTGAGTAGTGTGTGTTTTTGTCTAAGTGTTTTTAGCAAAAAAAACGATTGAAATTCAGAAGGGGACAAACAAACACAACATTAATGACTTAGGGGGGCGCAAGATAGTACATTCAAAGCATAAAAACATCATAGCCCTCTTACATTATACACCTATACATTTAAGCCACGTCGGAATTTCTCAGTTTAACTCTGCTATTCAGAAGCATAAAATTCAGCTTCTAGAGTTCAGATTCTGATGTCATCTTCAAAATCACATTTTCCTCAGAATCTCCGTGAAGAGCTTCTGATGGACTATAGCTTCTAAATGACTTCAGAACTTGAATTCCTACTCAGAGGCATGCAAATTTAATCAGACACAAAGTAAATGTTCAAATTTTTCTTTATAAAATCAAATCTTTCTACAATTAAAGGCTTAGTGAATATATCAGCTCGTTGATGTTCAGTATCAATGAATTGTATATCCAAAATTCCTTTTTGAACATAATCTCTGATAAAGTGGTGTTTGATTTCAATATGCTTGGATCTTGAGTTTAAAATTGGATTATTTGACAAACAAATAGCAACAGTATTATCACAATAAATAGGAATACTATTAGCATTAATCTGATAGTCTTCCAATTGATGTTTCATCTAAAGTAGTTGTGTACAACAACTTGCAGCTGAAATGTATTCTGCTTCTGCTGTGGGCATAACAATAATTGATTGTCTTTTGCTAGCCCAGGAAATCAGATTCTCTCCTAGAAACTGGCAGTTGCCACTGGTTGATTTTCATTCAATCCTGTCACTAGCATAGTCAGCATCACAAAATCAAACCAACTTATAATCTAAGGATTTCCTATAGAGGAGTCCAAGATTTTTCGTTCCTTCCAGATACCTGAAGATTCTCTTAACAACTGTTAAATGAGATTCTCTAGGATCTGACTAGAATCTTGCACACAAGCATACACTAAATAAAACATCTGGCCTAGATGTAGTGAGGTATAACAAAGAACCAATCATACCTCTATACAGCTTCTGATCTACCTTAGGTCCAGTATCTTCTTTGTTTAAGGTGCAGGTTGGATGCGTTGGAGTGTTCATCACTTTACACTCTTCCAACTTGAACTTCTTTAGAAGCTCCTTTGTATAATTTGTTTGATGAACATGCACTCCATCTGTACATTGATTAATTTGAATTCAAAGGAAGAACTTCAATTCTCCCATCATGCTCATTTCAAATTCTTCCTGCATTAACTTAGAAAATTCCTTGCAAAGAGATGCATTAGTAGAACCAAATATTATATCATCAACATATATCTGCACAACACGAATGTCTTTCTCAAGAGTCCTCTATAAGAGTGTTGTGTCAACTTGACCTCTTTTAAAATCATTTTCAATTAAGAAGTTACTTAGTCTGTCATACCATGCTTTGGAAGCTTGTTTAAGACCATATGTAACACCCCGTTTTCCCAAAGGTAAAATTTCTTAAAACATTTATCAGAGTACACATCAAAACAACGGGATATCACATATAACATAATCCGAAAACAGTTAAATAATAATTTAACCAAATAACTTCAAAACATTGCAGCGGAAAAATACTTATAAATCATAAAACGTTTGGCACGCAGGCCCCATAAAATGTCTCAAAAGAGTTAGTTTCATTAAGGCAAAATAACATAAAGATCCACGTAAAAGAATGAAGCATGCATAATATACAACCCCATCCCGTTACGTATCAGAGCGACCTAGACGACACAGTGAGGCAAGGCCACTCACGAAGCAACTGCACACTAAGCACGATCACCTGCACTTGCCCACAAGGCGGCAATTCCAGCAGAAGGGGTGAGATTTCATAATCAAATAATATTAATCAATATAATTCGAATTCATAAATAGAATCATATCATTCTTAATCAACTTTGCATAATTGATAAACAGTTATCACGTAGTCACATATTCAATCATCTTCAATAACATAACATCATAGACATGACAATGCGACAATGCTCTTAGACTCCTTATATGCATGTGGTACCAAACTTCATCATAAGTATTAATATACTTTAAAACGTGTGGAGGACAAAGCTCCTATAAGTCGTGCGGAGGACAAAGCTCCTATCATGGTGAGGACTAAGCTCAATGAATGCTAATGTATGGACTCTAGCAACAAAACACCTTAATCATCTTACCAACATGCATCCAAGAATTTGGAGCTAAACAACATCTTATTTATCATATATAGACATCATGCAACTCAGTTAAATAACAACAGCAACATAATCACATCTCAGTCTGGAATGATATCATCATATCAATTACAATCAATGGCATCATAAACTTTATTCATATCTTTCAATAAAGGCATAATACTTAAAATCATACTCAATTAACATTAGCATATCTCAAACAACTTTACAGATTATTCTTAACATTACCATTAAGTCTCTCTATCACTAGGGGATCCTCTCTCAAACAAACGTGCGACACAGATCGCACTAACACTCAAAAATCTCCAATCTGGAGTTGCTCGCGAGGCGAGTGTATCTGCTCGCCATGGTGAGTAGAGCCAGCTTCCAACTACAGTTGTTCTAGGCTCAATCTTGTCCTACGATCATTCCTATTCATCACCAGGTATGTTCAGGTACTCATAGGCGCTCATGGATCAACTAAGGTCGAAAGTTGCGAAACCTACGTGCTCTCAGCCCTAGCTCGCTATGGCGAGTAAGCTAGCTCGCTGTGGCGAGCTACCAGAAGCAACTCGCGAGGCGGGAAAAAGGCTCGCCATGGCGAGCGATGAAGTTCATCACTCGCGTGGCGAGGATCATTGCTCGCTATGGCGAGCGATGAATGTCGCCGCGGGAAGACTTGCTATTTTCTCAAAAATTCAACAATTCTCACGGTTCTAAGCCTCTCATTGATTCCAGAATTCATCCTAAACATATTTCTAAGGTCTAGGAACACTTTCTACACGAAAACAACCAATTCCTACCGTCTAATCATCAATTTTAAGGATTTGACCTAGTTTTCACTTTTCCAATTCAATCCTAATCCTTGCTAACTAATCATCAGAATTACATCAATCAATATTACTGAGTTATTAGTCTCACCCTTACCTGGTTTAGAAGAAATCGCAGCACTCCTCTTGGTCTTCTCCCTTTCGCGTGTTTTCTCTTTTTCCCAAAAGTCTGATACGCGTACTGACACTCAAAACCTAATTCTCCTTATTTATACTCCCAACAAATCTTATCTTATTTACTCTTTCTCCCACATAATTCTCTAAAATCCAAAACTAACCCACAACTAAATATTTTATTTTATTTTCAAATCTTATTTTATTTAACAATAAAATAAGTCTCTTAATCTTATCAAAATCCTCAAACTCAAAACTTATCACACAAAATCATCAAAACATACCAAAATCACACATATATTATATAAATATAATATAATCGCCTAAACTCGATTTAAATAAACAATAAAACGAAAGTGGGCGTTACACCATACAGTGATTTCTTAAGCTTATAAACATGGTCAGGATGATTAAGATCCTCAAAACCAAGAGGTTGTTTGACAAACACTTCTTATGATATCACTACATTGAGAAATGCACTCTTTACATCCATTTGATATAATATTATGCCATGATTAGCTGCATAGGATAGAAGTAACCTAATTGCTTCCAATCTTTTAACTGGAGCAAATGTTTCAGTATAATCAATGCCTTCTTGTTGACTGTAACCTTGAGCAACAAGTCTAGCTTTGTTTCTTATTACTTCACCTTGCTCATTCAACTTGTTTTTGAATACCCATTTTGTTCCAATAATGTTCTTCTGCTGAGGTTTGGGTACCAGATTCCACACATCATATCTCTGAAATTGATTAAGTTCTTCTTGCATTGCCAATATCCATCCATCATATGATAGTGCTTCATCAACTGTGGTAGGTTCTATTACTGGTAATAGTTCTATCATAAACTCTTCTTGTCTAAAATATGATCTTGTTCTTCTAGGACTTTCTTTCTTTCCAATGATTTGATCTTCAGGGTGTGAAGACTTGTATTTGAAAGTATTCATTAGAAGCTACTTCATCTTGAACTTCTGGAGTGGGTTCAGTTTCTAGACTCTGTTCAGATTCAGAAGTTTGATCAGGTTCTAAAGTATCTTCAGGCACCTGCATATCTGCAAAACTTTCACCTTGCTCTGGAGTTTCATTTCTAGGCTCTTTGTAATCAAATTTAACGTGCATTGATTCTTCAACATAGAGTGTCTCTGAATTATACACTATGTATGCCTTAGACCTTTCTTCAACACAGAGTGTCACTATTTCATGAATCATGGTTCTTCCCATTTCTTGTAAAGTTCTATTCTTTCTCTCTACCACCCCATTTTGCTGTGGAGTTCTAGGAGAAGAGAATTCATGCATAATTCCATATTTTTTCACAAAAAGTTTCAAATGGCTCATTTTCAAACTCTCCACCATGATCACTGCTGACTTTCAAAATTTTCATTTCTTTTTCAGATTGTATTTGAGTGCAGAAGTTACAGAATAGATCAAATGGATTATCCTTACTTCTTAGGAATTTTAACCAAGTCCATCTTCTATAATCATCAACAATGACTAATCCATATTTACTTTCATATAAGGATGCAGTGTTAACTATGAAGGTGAGAAAAAACACAAGAAGGGGGGGGGGTTGAATTGTGTTGGTTTTTTCTTATTTTTCTTTTACTGAAGTCACTGATCAGAAGCAGTTAGATTACAACTTTTGAGGTGATGTTCAGATTCTAAATGCAGCAGATAAAAACAGAGAGAGAGAGAGAGAGAGAGAGAGAGAGAGAGAGAAAGATAGAGAGATAGAGCGAGAGAAGAAAGACACAAAGCAATTATATAGGTTCCTTCCTCAAACCGGAAGTAGTCCTGTCCCCCTTGCACTTCCAAGGAGAGTTCACTAAAATGTAATATCTGATTACAAATGCTCACTGCTAAAACTAGCAAGAGACTTCAAATTACTCAAGCACAACTGCAAGAGATTTCCTATGCTCTTGAACACAATCAAGAGACTTCTATGCTCAAGCAGAACTGCAAGAGACTTATAATCAAATAGAATTACAAAGAAAAATGTTTAAAGTTGAACACTTGATATACAATCAGTGGTGCTCACAATACAAATCAGATGCAGATTCTTCAGACTCTAGAATTTCTAAGATATGAACCTTGATAAGAAATTCTAACTGAATTTTTGATGCAGAACAATTTTGACAGAGTTTTGGTGCTTTCAAATTGTTGTTGAGTCTCTTACAATTCTCAAAGTCTTCACTACTTTATATAGAGGTGTGAGAGAGACATTGTGAATTGCCAGCACATCAAAAAAGAGTTGTTTGAAGCTTTGATCACTCACCAATGATCTTTTGCCTGATATGGTTATGTCATATGAAGGATCAATTTCAAATGCATTCCAAGTCTGAAAGAACATTGTTGCAGGTGTAGCTGTTATTCTTGTCCCTTAGCAAAGACACAAACTGAGTAGTGGAGGTAGTGGTTGTACACTTCGTACAATTTTACTTTGTCAACGCTCTTCAAAGAACAAGCATTCAATGCCTTCAAATCCATTAGAATTAGTCGTTGCTTCACTCTTATGGTCTTCTGCAATGCTAGGCGTGATTAAATCCTTCGAACAACCTTTGAAGCTTTAAGTCTCTCATTTTCTGATGAACTTCAGCTTCTGGTGATCTTGCTTCTGATGAGGTGCTTCTGATGAACTTGCTTCTGATGACACATCATCACTTCAGGAGCAGTTTGACTTCAGGAGCACTTTTCTTCAGATGCGTAAAGCTTCATTTACTTGTTGATTCCATTGCTCTCATTTGTTCTTTCAGTACCTAAGCTTTAAGTAGACACAAAAATTTGTCTATGGTCATGTACACTTGAACAAATATTAGCATATCCAATTGACAATTTTTAACATATTTTGTTCCAACATCTCGCCCTTTTTGATGATGACAAACATTAGTATTTAAAATGTTCAATTGTTGGTGATCTAATTAACAAGTTGACTATAAGGGTATGAGGTTTGTAAGCTCCCCCTAAGTCCAATAGTACTATAAGGTGAGGTTTATAAGCTCCCCTTGAGTTCTATTCTTGTTAATTAAATTCATCATTAAAAACGTAATAACTCTCAGAATAATCTCACTTTAAATGACTAAGAGATGAGAAGAAGGTCCTATTAATTTAAATTGCTTAAAGTTAAATTAATGGGGCTCAGAGCCTTTAAATACTATACATCTACTCCCCCTTTTGTCATCAACAAAAAGTATATATAAAAAAAAAAACAAAAAGAAGAGATGAGAAAAACGGTGAGAAATTCTATAAGAAAACACATAGTTCAGAAACAGTTTAAATTCAGAAGCACATGAATTGTTCAGATGCATGAATTAAAAGTAGTATTTCAGAATCATGAAAACATAAGTTCATAAGTAAACATAAGCAAAGATACAAACAACAGAAATAAAACAAGCTTAAGGTGTGCAACTAAGGTTGGGCTTGTTTTTGGATCATTTCCATCATCTGTTTCATCATCCTGTTTGTTTCTTCTGCTTGTTTCTTCATTTCCCTTTTGAATTCATCATTACTTCTGATGAGATTCTCTTCTCTAACTCTGGCTTCTTCCAGTTTAGCTTCTGTATCATTCTTGTAGTACAATAGTAGCAGTTTCTGCTCCAGAAGCTCTTTCTTGAGCTGTTTGTTCTCTTTTTCCAGGAGAGTATTCTTTTGCATTAGTTCTAGTTCAGTAGAGGCTTCTGAGATTAATCTTGTTTAACCAATTTACATCCATCTCATTAAGTGTATACTTGAGGGAATGAAATCAGAAGCATTCCTTGCTCTTAAGCATAGAGGAGTTTTCACCCAAATTTTTAGAACTTTCACTTCATGAAAATTGCTAACAACTCCTTTCAGCTAGTCTTGAAGCTTGGTCTAAGCATTGTCTTGAGCATCAAGGCAGGATCTTTGAAGTTCTGTCAAGACATATTCTACTCTTTCTTTTAATCTTTTCCACAGCTTCTCATAGCTATCCTCATTAATCAGATTGTTCCTTGCTTGAACCAAGTTGTTCAACTCCTGAAAGATATTCTCACACACATCTTCTAGAATAGTAGAATCTAGAAACAGGGTGGGTGGAGAGGGGACATTTGTTTTGGCAGGAGCACAAGACTGAATGGCTAGGTTAGAGGATGAGGGTTGGCCATTTATTGAGGTTTCATGTTCAGTAATGGTGTTGGTTGTTGGTGATTGGTTATATATGACTTTTTTAGGGACAACTAGTTCAGGAACAGGTTGTCCAGGAACAAGATCAGAGATAAGAACAAAATCTATGTTGGTTGATGAGGCCATTTCTTGGTTAGGTGCATGTTGTTGGGGGCTTTCTGTCATAACTTCATCAGAAGCTATGTCAGAGGCTTTTTCTTGGTTGGTCTCATACTCAGGTAGTTCACCTGAATAATGGTTTACTAGGTTTTGAATGATTGATGGTTCAGAAGTTTGTGTACTTGTTTGAGTGGTTTGAGTTGGAGAGTTAGGGTGAGATGATGCTACATCAATGTTTGCAGAATCTGTCCCTGTATAATCCACTGCACCCTCTGCATCAGCAAGAATAGATTGAATAGGTTCAATCATAGGTGGTTGTAATGGGTGATTAGCAGGTACATTCTTGCACGCATCAATTATTCTTTGTTGCATGTCATGTAAGCTTTCTACAACAAAATGGTACATTGGCACAAAGGTATCATAATCTGGCGTTTTAGAAGTTTTGGTTGATGGTGATAGGGATAAAACTTTATTGAGAGTGGTGTAGACTTTGTTAAGAGGGACATCATCCATATCAGATGATGTGGATGAGGATGAAGAGAGGGAGTTTGACCTAGTGTCAGGGGAAGTACCAGATTCTATGTTAAATATCTCAACAGTAGTGTGCAAGGAATCAGTATTCCCTTCAGGAGCTTCTGAGGCAACAACTTCTGAGCAGCCAACTTCCTCTTGAGAAACCTCAGTAGCTTCCACTGTCATATCACCAGCCACTGTCATCTGCTGTAGGTTCTCTGTAAGCTTCAATCCAAGTTGAGCAGCTTCAACTATGGATTCCTTTGCTAGAACTTCAACATGAATCTTGATCTCATTAGCCAGCTGCAGTGCTTTCTCCACAGCAGCATCAGCTTCGTTCCTTCTCTTAAATTCCCTTGTCACAAGTTATGTTGCTTCTTCATCTTCTTCTGGAGAAAGCTTCAACTTTCTGACAATTGGTTTTCTTTTCCTTCTTGGAATGGAAGGTTGAGCAGGCTGAGGTGGTGAAGGTTCAACTTCCTTACCACTTATGGTTCTTTTACTGAGAACTTCAGTTGGAGCTAAATCCTTGACCTCTTCTTGGATTGTTGGGAGAGCAGGATCACTTTGAGCAGAAGCCTTCTCTTTCTTAGCTTTCTTGGCTTTATGTGGAGGTTGTTCAAAAGCATCTTCCAGATACTCAGCTTCTATGAGGGGTCTCTTCTTAGACTTCCTGCTCTTTGCTACTGGCAGAGCACCACCATACATCTGATCTGGTATATCCTCCAATTGGATATTCTCTCCAGTGCTTTGCAAATGATCATGAATGAAGTACAGTTGCACATCAAGTGGGTCTTGTTTGCAGATTGGAGGAAAACCTCTCATAAGATTTGTTATGGCTCTGGATTCCTTCATATCTGTTTCCAATTTATTGTAAAAATCCTTCTTGATTAGAGTCATGTTTCTCAGAGTACTTCCATTGATTATTTTCCCTGAGACTGTACCAAGCTGCTGATCTGTGAAGCCTCTTGTTTCACTCAGAGCCTTTAGAAACCCTCCTTGATGAAGTATCTCTAAGATGAGTCTTCCATAAGGAAACCATGTTGTTCTCTTGATTGATTGACTCTCTTTTAGAGCCTTAATCATGTGCATAAAGATGTACTTTGGCACATTTACTTTCTCCTTCTTGATGAAGTAGTGAAGGAACACCTTGTGCTCTAATAAGGGTTGATCAGAACCTCCTCCTTTGGGAACAAGATTCTCATTCTGTATCTTCAGAAGCATCTTCTTCTCCATTGGTAGGTCACTGTAAGCACGTTTCTTCTTGCTGTTGTACATAGTTTGGTTAACTATTTCATTCCATGGACTCTTCTTGTTGTTATCCAATCTGTAACGCCCTCTCTAATTATTTAATTATTTTATTAGAGGATATAGTATAAAATTATATATTATTTGATTTTGATGATTATGTGACGTATTTGTGACGTGTGACGTGTTATTATTTTATTGTTTAATAAAATAATATAAGTGATGTTTATATGGATATTTATTTGATAAATAAATAGATTTGTTGGAAAAATATATTATTTTGAGAAGTGGGGTTATATTTATAATTAGGAAGAGTTTTGAGGGCTGAGATAGGATAAGATAAGTTGGGAGGGAGTATAAAAGGAAATAGGTTAAGGAAAGTAGGCAGAACGCGTATCAGACATTGGAAAAGAGAGATTGACCGGTTGAAGGAAGGGGAAAAGCTAGGCTGCAAATTCTGCAATTTTTTCCAGGTAAGGGTGAGCCTAACTCAGTAATTTTAATGTTAAATCATCTGTCAATGATTAGCTAAGTGATTAGGAAGAATTGGGAAGAGTTTCATGAATTAGGGTTATGATGGATTTGGTGAAATTGATGTGAGATTGGGTTGTAATGCTGTAGAAACGTGTTACAGAACCTAGATTATCCCCTAGGACAACATTGCTGAAGAATTAGAGGTCAGATTGGAGAGATTGGAGATGTTTTGGTGAGTTTTGGTATGAACCCATGTGGGTTCTGAGATCGCTCGCCTGTGGCGAGTGATCACTCGCCGTGGCGAGTAACCCTTGGTTGCTCGCGAGGCGAGCAGTATAGCTCGCCGTGGCGAGCTTGTCCCTTAAAATTTAGGACTTTTGCCAAACTTGAGACGTTTTTGAGTGCCTTGTTATTTTTAGAGATGATCTGTGAAGTTGGTTTAGCCAAATTGAATTTAGAAAACCTTAAAACGGAGATTTTGGTGAAAAATGTCAAAAAGGCCGAGAGCACCCAGGATTTCTCGCCTGCAGCTCGCCCCCAACTCGCCCTTGGCGAGTAAGCTGTTGTGAGTATTCGCCTGTGGCGAGCAGATCACTCGCCGTGGCGAGTTAGATGGTTCAGGACTAATTGTTCGTTTTGCGATCTGTTTCGCATAAGACTTTGAGAGGAACCCTTTGAGTAGTGTTAGTGATGTTTGATACTCTTAACTATGCTCTGTAAAGACGATTGTTGATGTTTCTCTTGAGCTGTTGATAAATGATATATTGTTGTGTATAAGTGATGTATGAGTATGATGATGTGTGTATGATGCTAAGTGTTGCAATGTGTATGAATAACAAGATGATGTTCTGCCATGTAACTATTTTAACTGCATGTGTCAGTCTTGAAAACGTATGATGTCTGAGACGGTGTATTAAGTTGTTAAACGATGAGTCCATGCATTTGCACATTTATGAGACGGTGGAGCTTTATGCTCAAAGCGACGGTGGAGCATTTGCTCAAAGCGACGGTGAAGCATATTGATGCTATAATCATATGGTACCACATGCATGATGTTGAGACGTTAAGTGTTGCATTTAGTCGAGTCAATTATGACATATATGTGATGATGTTTGAGACGTTGTGATGTATGTTGTGATGTATGTTGTGATGTTGTTTATGATGATGTTTATGATGATGTTATGATGTGCTATAATGTATATGATTATGAGATAGATTTATGATTGTTAATTTTGACGTTTGATTTATATATTAATATTATTGTTGTGAATCTCACCCCTTCTGCTGGAATTGCCGCCTCGTGGGCAAGTGCAGGTACCCAGTCTTAGGTGCGATGATGCGAGGAGTCTGTGTGAAGTAGGGTTGCTATGATACGTAACGGGATGGGGTCTTTTGTAGAGTCTATTCCATTATGTATCTTGTTAGAATAAATGTGACTTTCAGTGATGTTGAAACATTAATATTTGAGACGTTTTTGCTGGTTTTTAAGCCAAGACTATTTATGAGATGAGACTTTTAAATTCCGCTGCTTAATTGAGTATTTTTGTAAATGATAAATGATTATCTAAGTTGTTTTTAAGATGAAATGTGACACTCCTTTTGAGACGTACTCTGATTTTATGTGATTTATTTGATGAAATTTTTAAGACGGGAAATTGGGGTGTTACAATTGGTATCAGAGCGGGTCGGTCCGTCCGGCCAAGTAGAGAGTCGAGTGACGTTGTCTTAGAGTTAGAATACTATATTTGTATTATTCTAACTTATGTTTGTTTTCCAGAGAACTAAGATGGATGGTAGAAACGATGCCGCCCTTGCTGCTGCTTTGGAAGCAATGGCTAATGCTGTGGGTAATCAGAACAATGCTGGTGGAAACGACGGGACTAGGATGTTGGAGACCTTTCTGAGGAATCACCCGCCTACCTTCAAGGGGCGCTATGATCCAGATGGGGCTCAAACATGGCTCAAGGAAGTAGAGAGGATCTTCAGAGTCATGCAATGTGATGATGTGCAGAGGGTGCGTTTTGGCACGCACATGCTAGCGGAGGAGGCTGATGATTGGTGGGTTAGTCTCCTACCCATTTTGGAGCAAGACGGAGCTGTGGTGACGTGGGCTGTTTTCACGAGGGAGTTCCTTAACAGATACTTCCCAGAAGATGTTCGTGGGAAGAAAGAGATAGAGTTTCTGGAGCTTAAGCAAGGAAACATGTCGGTGACTGAGTATGCGGCAAAGTTTGTGGAGCTGGCTAAGTTTTACCCGCATTATACTCCTGAGACGGCTGAATTTTCGAAGTGTATAAAGTTCGAGAATGGCTTGCGTGCTGACATCAAGCGAGCCATTGGCTATCAGAAGATCCGCAACTTTTCTGAGTTAGTGAGTAGCTGCAGAATTTATGAAGAGGATACCAAGGCTCACTACAAGGTAGTGAATGAGAGGAAAGCTAAGGGCCAGCAGAGTCGCCCAAAACCTTATGATGCCCCTAGAGATAAAGGGAAGCAAAGAGTTGAATATGAGGCAGAGAAGGTGGCTTGAGTTACTTAAAGATTATGATTTTGGTCTGAATTACCATCCTGGTAAAGCAAATGTAGTTGCAAATGCCTTGAGTAGGAAAACTGTGCATATGTCCGCGTTGATGGTGAAAGAATTTGAATTGTTGGAACAGTTTAGAGACTTGAGCTTGGTGTGTGAAAGGGCACCTCAGAGCATTAAACTGGGAATGTTGAGAGTCGATAATGATTTCCTGAAACATATCAAAGAAGCCCAAAAAGAAGATGTCAAGTTCGTAGATTTGTTGATTGCTGGTAATGAGGCTGTGGATGGTGACTTTAAGGTCGATGACCAAGGAGTGTTGAGATTTCGAGGTAGGATTTGCATTCCTGACAATGATGAAATTAAGAAGATGATCCTTGAAGAGGGTCATAGAAGTAGCTTGAGTATTCACCCGGGAGCTACGAAGATGTATCATGACTTAAAGAGGCTGTTTTGGTGGTCTGGTTTGAAACGTGACGTGGCACAATTCGTGTATTCTTGCTTGGTTTGCCAAAAGTCGAAGATTGAGCATCAGAAACCGACTGGTATGATGGTACCTTTAGATGTGCCAGAGTGGAAATGGGATAGTATATCCATGGATTTTGTGATGAGTTTGCCCAATACTCCTAGAGGGAACGATGCTATTTGGGTTATTGTTGATAGATTGACGAAGTCTGCTCACTTTCTACCGATTAACATTACCTTTCCTGTAGCTCAGTTGGCGGAGATTTATGTTAAAGAGATAGTAAAGCTGCATGGTGTTCCTCCGAGCATCGTATCAGATAGAGATCCAAGATTTACTTCTAGATTTTGGAAGAGTTTGCAAGAGGCGTTAGGATCTCAGTTGAGGTTGAGTTCGGCTTATCATCCGCAAACAGATGGTCAGTCGGAGAGGACGATTCAGTCGTTGGAGGACTTGTTGAGGGTTTGTGTACTTGAGCAGGGAGGGACTTGGGATAGTCATCTTCCATTGATAGAGTTCACGTACAACAACAGTTACCATTCAAGTATTGGAATGGCACCGTTTGAGGCTTTATATGGTCGGAGATGCAGGACTCCGTTGTGCTGGTTTGAGTCGGGTGAAAGAGTGGTCTTAGGACCGGAGATCGTTCAACAGACTACTGAGAAGGTGAGAATGATCCAAGAAAAGATGAAAGCGTCGCAGAGTCGACAAAAGAGTTATCATGATAAGCGTAGAAAGGACCTTGAGTTCCAAGAGGGGGATCATGTGTTCCTGAGAGTGACTCCTATGACGGGTGTGGGACGTGCTTTGAAACCAAAGAAGTTGACTCCGAGGTTTATTGGTCCGTATCAGATTTCAGAGAGGATTGGGCCAGTGGCATATCGTGTTGGATTACTGCCACACTTATCGAATTTGCACGATGTTTTTCATGTATCTCAGCTGAGGAAGTATGTTCCGGATCCGTCTCATGTGATCCAAAGCGATGATGTGCAAGTTAGGGACAACCTTACGGTTGAGACCTTACCCGTGAGGATTGATGATCGAAAGACGAAGACGCTGAGGGGCAAAGAGATACCTCTCGTTGGAGTTCTTTGGGACGGAGCGACGGGTGAAAGCTTGACTTGGGAGTTAGAAAGTAAGATGCTGGAATCCTATCCAGAGTTGATTGAGCGAGGTAAATTTTCGAGGACGAAAATCCTTTAAGAGGGGGAGAGTTGTAACGCTCTCTCTAATTATTTAATTATTTTATTAGAGGATATAGTATAAAATTATATATTATTTGATTTTGATGATTATGTGACGTATTTGTGACGTGTGACGTGTTATTATTTTATTGTTTAATAAAATAATATAAGTGATGTTTATATGGATATTTATTTGATAAATAAATAGATTTGTTGGAAAAATATATTATTTTGAGAAGTGGGGTTATATTTATAATTAGGAAGAGTTTTGAGGGCTGAGATAGGATAAGATAAATTGGGAGGGAGTATAAAAGGAAATAGGTTAAGGAAAGTAGGCAGAACGCGTATCAGACATTGGAAAAGAGAGATTGAACGGTTGAAGGAAGGGGAAAAGCTAGGCTGCAAATTCTGCAATTTTTTCCAGGTAAGGGTGAGCCTAACTCAGTAATTTTAATGTTAAATCATCTGTCAATGATTAGCTAAGTGATTAGGAAGAATTGGGAAGAGTTTCATGAATTAGGGTTATGATGGATTTGGTGAAATTGATGTGAGATTGGGTTGTAATGCTGTAGAAACGTGTTACAGAACCTAGATTATCCCCTAGGACAACATTGCTGAAGAATTAGAGGTTAGATTGGAGAGATTGGAGATGTTTTGGTGAGTTTTGGTATGAACCCGTGTGGGTTCTGAGATCGCTCGCCTGTGGCGAGTGATCACTCGCCGTGGCGAGTAACCCTTGGTTGCTCGCGAGGCGAGCAGTATAGCTCGCCGTGGCGAGCTTGTCCCTTAAAATTTAGGACTTTTGCCAAACTTGAGACGTTTTTGAGTGCCTTGTTATTTTTAGAGATGATCTGTGAAGTTGGTTTAGCCAAATTGAATTTAGAAAACCTTAAAACGGAGATTTTGGTGAAAAATGTCAAAAAGGCCGAGAGCACCCAGGATTTCTCGCCTGCAGCTCGCCCCCAACTCGCCCTTGGCGAGTAAGCTGTTGTGAGTACTCGCCTGTGGCGAGCAGATCACTTGCCGTGGCGAGTTAGATGGTTCAGGACTGATTGTTCGTTTTGCGATCTGTTTCGCATGAGACTTTGAGAGGAACCCTTTGAGTAGTGTTAGTGATGTTTGATACTCTTAACTGTGCTCTGTAAAGACGAGTGTTGATGTTTCTCTTGAGCTGTTGATAAATGATATATTGTTGTGTATAAGTGATGTTTGAGTATGATGATGTGTGTATGATGCTAAGTGTTGCAATGTGTATGAATAACAAGATGATGTTCTGCCATGTAACTATTTTAACTGCATGTGTCAGTCTTGAAAACGTATGATGTCTGAGACGGTGTATTAAGTTGTTAAACGACGAGTCCATGCATTTGCACATTTATGAGACGGTGGAGCTTTATGCTCAAAGCGACGGTGGAGCATTTGCTCAAAGCAACGGTGAAGCATATTGATGATATAATCATATGATACCACATGCATGATGTTGAGACGCTAAGTGTTGCATTTAGTCGAGTCAATTATGACATATATGTGATGATGTTTGAGACGTTTTGATGTATGTTGTGATGTTGTTTATGATGATGTTTATGATGATGTTATGATGTGCTATAATGTATATGATTATGAGATAGATTTATGATTGTTAATTTTGACGTTTGATTTATATATTAATATTATTGTTGTGAATCTCACCCCTTCTGCTGGAATTGCCGCCTCGTGGGCAAGTGCAGGTACCCAGTCTTAGGTGCGATGATGCGAGGAGTCTGTGTGAAGTAGGGTTGCTCTGATACGTAACGGGATGGGGTCTTTTGTAGAGTCTATTCCATTATGTATCTTGTTAGAATAAATGTGACTTTCAGTGATGTTGAAACATTAATATTTGAGACGTTTTTGCTGGTTTTTAAGCCAAGACTATTTATGAGATGAGACTTTTAAATTCCGCTGCTTAATTGAGTATTTTTGTAAATGATAAATGATTATCTAAGTTGTTTTTAAGATGAAATGTGACACTCCTTTTGAGACGTACTCTGATTTTATGTGATTTATTTAATGAAATTTTTAAGACGGGAAATTGGGGTGTTACACAATCCATCCTTAAAACTTCCTTCAGAAGCTCTTCCAACTACATAAGCAATTATATCTTGAGAGATGAAGACCGGTACACCCATGATGCTTGACCTGATCTTAGTATCAATGAATGGTTCCAAACCCATTTATTCTCTTGTTTTGCCAGCCAAAGAAGGGACAATAAGCACTTTTTCTTCCATTTACAGTTTAGCAACATGATTGTCATAAACAGAAGCTCTTACCCTGAAGTGCCTTATGAGATTCACATAGGTTGGACCATTCAGCATGTCGAATTAGTGTAAGAGGTCCTGAGACTCATAGAACTCTTTGATGTTGCAGCCATGATACACCAGAGACATGAAATCCACCGGGCTTTTAACTTGAACAGTTAAATCCCATTCTTCTAAGGCCATAGTACTCCCTTTGATTTCATAGGCTGGAGTTTCTTGAGTAGAAGTTCCTTGAGCTGTTTCTTGAGAAGAGGTTCCTTGAGCAGTCTCTTGCATGATTAACTCTAGAACTGAGCCTGAGGACGCCATTGATGATAATGAATTTTTAGGGTTATAAGATTTTGATTGAGGAAGATGAACTTTGTCTTTGCAGAAAATCAGTGTAAGAATAGAAAGTGTAGGTTGTGAAGTGAGTAGTGTGTGTTTTGTCTAAGTAATTTGAGTAAAAGCAAACGATTGCAATTCAGAGGGGACAAACAAACACAGCATTAATGAAAAATGGGGGCGCGAGAAAGTACATTCAAAGCATAAAATCATCATTGGCCTCTTAAGTTATACACCAATACACTTAAGCCACGTCAGATAACTTCAGATGCGCTGTCAAGTTAGTGGGACAGGTGTTACCAAAATGTAACTCCAACGTTTCCACTAGCTCTGCTATTCAGAAGCACAAAATCCAGCTTTTGAAGTTAAGATACTGATGTCATCTTCAGAAGCACATTTTCCTCAGAACTTCAGTTAAGAGCTTCTGATGGACCATAACTTATGAACTAACTTCATATCCTAACTTCTAGTTCAGGAGCAAGCATATTTAATCAGACACAAAATGCATGTTCAAATTTTTACTTTTTGAACATAGTCTCTAATAAAATGGTGTTTGATTTCAATATGCTTGGCTCTTGAATGTAGAATTGGATTTTTTGACAAACAAACAGCAGTAGTATTATCACAGAAAATGGGAATATTGTTAGCATTAATCTGATAATCTTCCAAGTGATGTTTCATCCGAAGTAGTTGTGTACAACAACTTGCAGCCGAGATGTATTCTGCTTTTATTGTAGACATATCAATAGTTGCTTGTGTTTTGCTAGCCCAGAATATCAGATTCTCTCCCAGGAACTGACAGTTTCCACTGGTTGATTTTCTTTCAATCCTGTTACCAGCATAGTCAGCATCACAAAATCCAATCAACTTATAATCTAAGGATTTCCTGTAAAAGAGTCCAAGATTTGTTGTTCCTTTCAAATACCTGAAGATTCTCTTAACAGTTGTTAAGTGAGTTTCTCTAGGATCTGACTGGAATCTTGGACACAAGCATACACTAAATAAAACATCTGGCCTAGATGTAGTGAGGTATAACAAAGAACCAATCATAGTTCTATACAGCTTCTGATCTACCTTAGGTCCAGTATCTTCTTTGTTTAAGGTGCAGGTTGGATGAATTGGAGTGTTCATCACTTTACAATCTTCCAGCTTGAACTTCTTTAGAAGCTCCTTTGTGTACTTTGTTTGATGAACATATACTCCATTTTTTTCATTAATTGATTTGAATACCAAGGAAGAACTTCAATTCTCCCATCATGCTCATTTCAAATTCATCCTGCATTAACTTTGAGAATTTCTTGCAAAGAGATGCATTAGTATAACCAAATATTATATCATCTACATATATCTGCACAACAAGAATATCTTGAAGGTGAGAAAAACACAAGAAGGGGGGGTTGAATTGTGTTATCTTTTTCTTTGTTTTCTCTTAAGCTGAAATGCACTGATCAGAAGCAGTTCAAGAATAGCTTTTGAAGTGATGTTCAAAACTAGGTTGCAGCGGATAAAACAGAGAGAGAGAGAGAGAGAGAGAGAGAGAGAGAGAGGGGGAGAGAGAGAGAGAGAGATAGAGAAGGAAGAAAGATACAGAGCAATTATACAGGTTCCTTCCACAATTCGGAAGTAGTTTTGTCCCCCTTGCACTTCCAAGGAGAGTTCACTATAATGTAATATCTGATTACAAATGCTCAAGCTCAACTGCAAGAGACTTCCTATGCTCCTGAACACAATCAAGAGACTTCCATGCTCAAGCACACAAGCAAGAGACTTCTAAATCAAACAGAATTACAAAGAAAATTGTTTGACACTAAACACTTGATATACAATCAGAGGTGCTCACAATACAAATCAGATACAGACTCTTTAGGACTCTAAAATTTCTAAGATATGAGCTTTGAAAAGAAATTCTAAGTAAACTTTTGGATGCTGAACAATTTTGACAGTGTTTTGGCGCTTTCAAATTGTTGTGAGTCTTCTGGGTTCTTCAAGTCTTCACGACTTTATATAGAGGTGTGAGATGAACGCTGTGAATTTCCAGCACATCTAAAAAGAGTCGTTTGAAGCTTTGATCAATCACCAATGATTCATTGCCTGATATGGTTATTGTCCTATGAAGGATCAATTTTAAAATGCATTCCATGTATGAAGGAACATTGTTGCAGGCAGAGCTATTATCCTTGTCTTGTAGCAGAGACAAACTCTGTGCAGTGGAGGTAGTGGTTGTACACTTCATACAATTGTACTTTGTTAACGCTCTACAAAAGAACAAGCATCCAATGCCTTTGAATCCTTTTGAATTATTCGTTGCTCTTCTTTTCCACTCTTCTGCAATGCTTAGACGACACTGAATCTATTAAACAACTTTTGAATCTTTAAGTTTTCATCTCCTGATGAACTGTAGCTTCTAGTGATTTTTAGCTTCTGATGAACACGCTTCTAATGACACGTCATCACTTCAGGAGCGCTTTGTCTTCAGGAGCACTTTGACTTCAAGAGCAGTTCTCTTCAGATGCATTTAAGCTTCCTTTTTGTTTAGTTTTTTCCTCTCTTTTGTTCTTCCAGAACCTATTAATGATCTCAAAATTTTTGTCTATGATCCTGTACACTTGAACGAATATTAGCATATCCAATTGACAATTTTTTAATACTTTGTTATCATCAAAACTCTTAAGGGTAATGTTAAACTCATTTTGTTCCAACAATCTCCCCCTTTTTGATGATGACAAACATTAGTATTTAAAAATGTTGAATTGTTGTTAATCTAATTAACAAGTTGACTAATTGGGTATGAGGTTTGTAAGCTCCCCCTGAGTCTAAAAGTACTTTAAGGTGAGGTTTGTAAGCTTCCCCTGAGTTATATTCTTGTTAATTAAATTCATTTAAAAACGAATTAACTCTCGGAATAATCTCACATTAAAAAGATTAAGAGATAAGAAGACAGTCTTATTAATTTAAATTTTTGGAAAGTAAATTAGTAGGGCTCAGAGCCTTTTAAATAGTATATACTACTCCCCCTTTTGTCATTAACAAAAAGTATAAAGAATAAAACAAAAGTGAGAATATGAATATAAAGGATCAGAGCAAATAAATATTCAAAGAAAAAGTGAAAAATCAGTTTAAGATTTAATCAATATCAATGTATCGAAGCACAAAATATTCAGAAGCATGAATTAGAGCATACAAGCAATACAAATTATCAGAGTAGAAACAAGTTCAGAAGCAATGTATCAAAGCAAGTGAAATAAAGAACTAAAAAACAAGCTAGGGTGTGCAATCTAGGGTTGGGCTTGTTTTTGGTTCATCATCTCCATCAGTTGCTTCATCATCTTCTGAGTTTCTTCAGCTTGTTGCTTCATCTCTTGTTTGAACTCTTCATTGCTTTTGATAAGCCTTTCCTCTCTAATCCTGGCTTCCTCTAGCTGAGCTTCAGTTGTTGTCTTGTACTCTAGCAACATCAGCTTCTGCTCCAGAAGCTCTTTCTTCAGCTGATGATTCTCTTTCTCTAGAAGAGTATTCCTTTGGAGCAGTGCCAGTTCATAAGAGGCTTCTTTGAAGTTTAGCTTGTTTAACCAGTCCAAGTTAAGCTCTCTAGGATGAATGCTTGATGGAATAAGACTTCTTGCTTCCAAGCATAGAGGAGTCTTCACCCATGTTCTCAGAACTCTGACTTCATCCAAGTTGGAAACCACTCCCTTCAGCCATTCTTGGAGGTTTGCCTGTGCAAGCTCTTGAGCATCAAAACAGGATCTTTGTAGCTCAGATAGGACAAATTTCACTCTATCCTTTAATCTTGTCCACATCTTTTCATAGTTGTCCTCATGAATGAGGTTGTTCCTTGCTTGGACAAGACTGTTTAGCTCCTAAAAGATACTATCACATACATTTGCTTAAATAGTTGAATGTAGGAATAAGGTGGGTGCAGAGGGGACATTTGTTTTTGCTGGGATACAGGTTGAATAGCTAGTTTTGATGATGATGGTTGGTCATTTGTGGAGGTTTCATGGTCAGTTTGAATATTGGTTGTTGTTGACTGGCTGTTTGTGGTTAGTTCAGATGCACTCTGTTCAGAAGCAATTTGTCCAGGAACGTTTAGTTCAGGAACAAGTATTTCATGATTAAGAACAGAGTCAGTGTTGGATGTTGTGGCCATTTCTTGGTTTGGTTCATGTTGTGGGGGACATTCTGTCATAACTTCATCAAAAGCTATGTCTGAGGCTATTTGTGAGGTTGACACATATTCAGGCAGTTCACTTGAATAATGGCTTTCTAGGTTTGGGATTATTGATGGTTCAGGAATTTCGGTGGTATGAGTTGTTGGTGAGTTTGGTGTAGATGATAATACAATTGTGTTTGCAAGATCTGTCCCAACACAATCACTTGCACCCTCTGCAGCAGCAGGTATAAATTGAATAGGTTCAATTACAGGTGGTTGTAATGGGTGATCTGCAGGTAGATTCTTGCATGCATCAATCCTTCTTTGTTGCATACCAATTAATCTCTCTTCAACAGAGGGATACATTGGCACAAAGGTATCATACTTTGGCTTTTTAGTGGTTTTGGTTGATGGTGATGGGGTTAATGCTTTGTTGAGAGTTGTGTAAACTTTACTAAGGGGTATATCATCTGGAGCAGATGATGTGGTTAATGATGATGATGAGGGTGAGTTTGACCTAATGTCAGAGGATGAACTAGATCTTAATTCAACTATCTCAACATCAGTATGTAAAGTTTCAGACATACCTTCAGGAGCTTCTAGACTGCCAGGAGCTTCTTGCACAACTTCAGCAGCCTTGATTACTTCTTGAGCAGCTTATGCAGCATCTTCCCTTGCTATGCTGGAAGCAGGAACTTCAATCTGCTTGGCCAGTTCTAAAGCTCTTTGAACAACATCATCATTAACCTTCTTCTTTCTGACTTCCCTTGTCACCAATTGAGTAGCTTCTGCAACTTGTTCTTCATCCTCAACATATGTGGACTCCTTCAGTTTCCTAACAACGTGCTTTCTCTTCCTCTTTGGAATAGAAGGTTGTTCAGGAGCAGACTGAGAAGTAGTAGCAGCCTTACCACTTCTGGTTCTTTCAGGTAAGATCTTGTCAGCTTCAAGATCTTCAATCTCTTCTTGAAAAGTTGCTACTTCTGAACCAGATTATTCAGAAGCTTTATCCTTCTTAGCCTTCTTTGCCTTCCTAGCAGGTTGTTCAGAAGCTTCTTGTAGGTACTCAGCTTCTGTCTGAGGCTTTCTCTTAGTCTTCCTGCTCTTAGCCACCTTGACAGTTCCACCATACATCTCTTCTGGAATATCTTCCAGTTGGATTTCTTCTCCCGTGCTTTGCAGATGATCATGTATGTAAAACAGTTGAACATCTAATGGATCCTGCTTGCAGATAGGGGGAAATCCTTCCATCAGATTTGAAGAAACTCTGGACTCCTTCAAGTCTATCTCAAGCTTTGTGATTGCTTCTTGCTTGATCAGTCTCATGTTTGTCAGAGTGCTTCCATTGATGATCTTGCCAGTGACTCTGCCCAACATATCATCTGTGAAGCCTCTTGTTTCACTCAGACCTCTTAACAATCCTCCTTGATTGAAAATCTCAGGGATCAAACTTCCATAGGGAATCCATGCTCTATTGATTAGCTGACTCTCCTTCAAGGTCTTGATCATGTGCTTGAAGATGTATTTTGGCACGTTGGCTTTCTTCTTCTTGATGAAGAAGTGAAGGAACACTCTGTGCTTAAGAGATGGTTGATCAGAACCTCCTCCCTTGGGCAGCAGGTTCTCATTTTGTATCTTCAGCATCATCTTCTTCTCTATAGACAGGTTGCTGTAGGAACGTTTCTTCTTACTATTGAACATTGTTTCATTAACAACCTCATTCCAAGGGCTCTTCTTGTTATTGTCCATCCCATCTTTGAAGTTACCTTCAGAAGCCCTCCCAATCACATAGGCAATAATCTCTTGGTTAATGAAAAATGGTACACCCATTATGCTTGACCTAATTTCAGTATCCACAAATGGTTCCAATCCCATTTCTTCGCTTGTTTTTCCTTCTAGAGAGGGATCAATCAAAACTTTCTCAGATTCTTCCAACTTAGCAACGTGTTTATCATAAACAGAGGCTCTTTGTAACGCCCCAATTCTATTTAATTATTTTTAGTTGATGTTTGAGTATTTTTATTTGATATATATGATTTATATGAATTATATGACCTTTTGGTGTGGTGTGTGTATTTAAATAATTATTTGTGTTTTATTTAAATGAATGTTATTTGTTTTATTTAATAGAAAGGAGTAAGAATATTATTTATTTGGAAATATGGGGAGTTAATTGAGAAGTTAATAGAATTTAAGGGAGTTAAGTGAAATGATGGGGGAGTTAAGGAAATATTAGTGGAAGTTGGGAAAATAGAAAGGCAGAAAACGTTTTCACGTTCAGAAAAAGAAAAACAGAACTTTGGGAGAAAGAGGAGAGAAAACCTAGAGAAGAGTAAAGGAGCAAGAAGAGAGAAGAACGCGGCTTGGTTTCAGGAAAACAATCTAAGGTAAGGGTGAGGTTAACTTTCAATTGATAATATGTATATAATTGCTGAAATTGGATTGAAAATGGTGGTTTTTGGAATTAGGGTTAAGAACATGATAAATTGCTCTATGATGTTGTTTTATGTTGTTGATGATGTTTTCCATGAGATGTTTCTTATATTTTGTTGTATAATGAACCCATAAACAATGTAACAATTCATTTTGGGTGATAAAGGGATCAAAGTTGGGATTTTTGGGGTAAAACCATGCTGAAATCGCATTTTTGAAAAAAACTGTTTTTTTGACCTGATACTGTCAAACCGTGCCGCGATTTTTGCAGCCATAACGCGATTTTGATGGCAGAATGCTAAGTGGTTCTGGACGTAAAAACGCGCCGCGATTTCCACAATCGTGACACGATTTTTGTGAACCAGATCCTTCATATTTCACTATTTTTCACCCATTTCTGCTTTGAACTAGCTTTTGGTGTAAACATGAAAGTTTTAGGTAATTAAGTTAGCTTTCTAATGGCGTTGGTTGGGCTTGAAAATGATTTGTAGATTTTGAGTTATGATGAAAATAGTCCAGGTGGGATTTGAGAAACTTTAAGAAAAACTTAGTATAACTTATTCCAAGTTAGTCCAAAACCTATGGTTAGTTCCCAAACTTCAAACTTAAGTATTAGAGGTTTAATTGAGGTGTTTTATGAGTATTTAGCTTATGTCTTATTGATCAAACTTGGTTTGCTTTTGAAGGATGTTTTGGACTTTGATATGAATGTAATTGATTAATGTATATGTTGCTATTATTGTTGATACGATGGATTAATGTATGTTTACATGAAAATATTATATTTTGCTAAACTTGAGTTGCTTTGGATGAGGTTGAGTGGTGTTGTCCAAGTTGGGGAGTGTGTCATAAGTATTAGGCACAGATGTTGATGTCGTAGTAGGTGTGGTCGTTGTTGTTTGGTTGTATGCTGATATACACCATTGAGTCGTTGATGTTGTATGATGATATACACAAGTGGAGTTCATTGCATAATGCATAAAAGCGGGAGGGCTTTTGCCCTGGAACGCCTTGTCGTTCAAAACGGGAGGACTTATGTCCTGGAACACTTTGTTGTTCAAAGCGGTGAGGGCTTTTGCCCTGGAACGCCTTGTCGTTCAAAGCGGGAGGACTTATGTCCTGGAACACTTTGTTGTTCAAAGAGGTGAGGGCTCTGCCCTGTATTTTTGGTACCACATGCATATTGCATTAGTTGTTGTTAACGTTGCATCGTTGTAGTCAATGAGTTGGTCGAGTTGATGTTGTCATTGGTTGAGTAGTTGTTGATGTTGATGAGTCGTTGAGGTTGAGGTGGTTGTTGAGTTGTTGTCGATGATGTGGTTGATTGCTTAATATAATTTAAGGTTGCAAATCTAATGTGAAATGAAGTAGTTGCTGTTGATAAATGTTAATGCCATGTATATATGGATTTAATAATGTTTGTTGCTATGATTGTTGTTGTTTCAATGCAATTGATGAATTATATACATATATTATTTTGATTGTGAATCTCACCCCTTCTGTTGGAATTGCCGCCTTGTGGGCAAGTGCAGGTTTCCAGGACTAGTAGGATGTGGCTCAAGTGTCTAGGGCTCTGATACGTAACGGGATGGGAAGCGTCGTTTATGTTCTTCATTCCTTTATGTATCTAATTTTGAAAAATGTTGTTGAAGTTTAAATGGTGTTGAATAATATTTTAATTTGTTGAGGCCTTTGTGCCAAGGTTTGTTGGAGATTAATAATGATTTGAAAAGAATTTTCCGCTGCAGTTTTTATAAGATTGGTTGTTGGAATTTAATAATTTTATTTTCTATTAAAGAATTTTTGAGAATAAGCAGTGTAATGCTCCGTTTGAGAATTGACTCTGATTGTTATAATAAAATCACGTTGTTTTGGGAAACGGGGTGTTACAATTGGTATCAGAGCAGGTTGGTCTGTCCGACCAAGTAGTAGAGTCGTGTTGAGCCACCTAGGATAGAGTGTCAACTCTAATGTTGTTTTTGTTGTTGTTTCTGAGCTGTTGTTTCTGATATAGAGGACTTTGATATGGCTGGTCGTAATGATGCTGCTATCGCTGCTGCACTTGAGTGTGTGTTTTGTCTAAGTGTTTTGAGTAAAAACGATTGCAATTTCAGAGGGGACAAACAAACACAACATTAATGATAGTTGGGGGCGCGAGAATAATACATTCAAAGCATAAACATCATCATTGCCCACTTAAGTTACACACCAATACAAATAAGCCACGTTAGCAAACTTCATATGCGCTGTCTAGTTAGTGGGACAAGTGTTACCAGAAGCGACTCCAACAATTCCACTAACTTCTGCTATTCAGAAGCACAAAGTCCAGCTACTGAAGTTAAGGGGCTGATGTCATCTTCAGAAGCACATTTTCCTCATAATCTCAGATAAGAGCTTCTGATGGACCATAGCTTCTAAACTGACTTCAGAACCTACCTTCTAGTTCAGGAGCAAGCAATTTCAATCAGACACAAAGTGCATGTTCAAATTTTTCTTTATAAAATCAAATCTTTCAACAGTTAAAGGTTTAGTGAATATATCAGCTCATTGATGTTGAGTATCAATGAATTGTATATCCAGAATTCCTTTTTGAACATAATCTCTAATAAAATGGTGTTTGATTTCAATGTGCTTGACTCTTGAATGTGGAATTGGATTCTTTGACAAACAAATAGCAGTAGTATTATCACAAAAGATGGGAATATTGTTAGCATTAATCTGATAGTCTTCCAACTGATGTTTCATCCAAAGCATTTGTGTACAACAAGTTGCAGCTGAGATGTATTCTGCTTCTACTGTAGACATAGCAATAGTTGCTTGCCTTTTGCTAGCCCAGGATATCAGATTCTCTCCCAGGAACTGACAGTTACCACTGGTTGATTTTCTTTCAATCCTATCACCAGCATAGTCAGTATCACAGAATCCAACCAACTTATAATCTACGGATTTCCTGTAATGGAGTCCAAGATTTGTTGTTCGTTTCAGATACCTGAAGATTCTTTTAATAGTTGTTAAATGAGATTCTCTAGGATCTGACTGGAATCTTGCACACATGCATACACTGAATAAAATATATGGCCTAGATGCAATGAGGTATAACAGAGAACCAATCATACCTCTATACAGCATCTGATCTACCTTTGACCCAATATCTTCTTTGCTTAAGGTGCAGGTTGGATGCATTGGAGTGTTAATCACTTTGCATTCTTATAGCTTGAACTTCTTCAGAAGCTCCTTTGTGTACTTTGCTTGATGAACATATACTCCATCTTTACATTGATTAATTTGAATACCAAGGAAGAACTTCAATTCTCCCATCATGCTCATTTCAAATTCATCCTGCATTAACTTAGAAAATTCCTTGCAAAGAGATGCATTAGTAGAAACAAATATTATATCATCAACATATATCTGCACAATAAGAATGTCTTTCTCAAGAGTCCTTCTGAAGAGTGTTGTGTCAACTTGACCTCTTTTAAACTCATTTTTAATCAGGAAATTACTCAGTCTATCATACCAAGCTCTTGGAGCTTGTTTCAAGCCATATAGTGATTTCTTAAGTTTATAAACATGGTCAGGATGCTTAAGATCCTCAAAACCAGGAGGTTGTTTGACAAACACTTCTTCTTCTATGACTCCATTTAGAAATGCACTCTTGACATCCATTTGATATAATATTATGCCATGATTAACTGCATAGGATAGAAGTAACCTGATTGCATCCAATCTTGCAACTGGAGCAAATGTTTCAGTGTAATCAATGCCTTCTTGTTGACTGTAACCTTGTGCAACAAGTCTAGCTTTGTTTCTGGTTACTTCACCTTGTTCATTCAGCTTGTTTCTGAATACCCATTTTGTTCCAATAATGTTCTTATGAGGAGGTTTGGGTACTAGATCCCACACATCATTTCTTTGAAACTGATTGAGCTCTTCTTGCATAGCTAGTATCCATCCATCATCTGAAAGTGCTTCATCAACTGTAGCAGGTTCGATCACTGATAATAATCCTATCATAGACTCTTCTTGTCTGAAATATGATCTTGTTCTTCTAGGACTGTCTTTGTTTCCAATGATTTGATCTTCAGGATGTAAAGACTTGTACTTGAATGTATTTTTGGATTGATTTGCTTGCTGAGAGCCATCTTGAGCTTCATTAGAAGCTACTTCAACTTGAGCTTCTGGACTGTCCAGAATCTGAAGAATCTGAAGACAGTCCAGAAGCTAAACCAACTTACGAAGCTCAAGATGGCTCTCAGCAAGCAAATCAATCCAAAAATACATTCAAGCACAAGTCTTCACATCCTGAAGATCAAATCATTGGAAATAAAAGACAGTCCTAGAAGAACAATATCATATTTCAGACAAGAAGAGTCTATGATAGGATTGTTATCAGTGATTGAACCTGCTACAGTTGATGAAGCACTTTCAGATGATGGATGGATACTAGCTATGCAAGAAGAGCTCAATCAATTTCAAAGAAATGATGTGTGGGATCTAGTACCCAAACCTCCTCATAAGAATATTATTGGAACAAAATGGGTATTTGGAAACAAGTTGAATGAACAAGGTGAAGTAACCAGAAAGAAAGCTAGACTTGTTGCACAAGGTTACAGTCAACAAGAAGGCACTGATTACACTGAAACATTTGCTCCAGTTGAAACATTGGAAGCAGTCAAGTTACTTCTATCCTATGCAGTTAATCATGACATAATATTATATCAAATGGATGTCATGAGTGCATTTCTTAATGGTGTCATAGAAGAAGAAGTGTATGTCAAGCAACCTCTTGGTTTTGAGGATCTTAAGCATCCTGACCATGTTTATAAACTTAAGAAATCACTATATGGCTTGGAACAAGCTCCCAGAGCTTGGTATGATAGACTGAGTAATTTCTTGATTAAAAATTATTTTAAAAGAGGTCAAGTTGGCACAACACTCTTCAGAAGGACTCTTGAGAAAGACATTCTTGTTGTGCAGATATATGTTGATAATATAATATTTGGTTCTACTAATGCATCTCTTTGCAAGGAATCCTCTAAGTTAATGCATGATGAATTTGAAATGAGTATTATGGGAGAATTGAAGTTCTTCCTTGGCATTCAAATCAATTAATGTAAAGATGGAGTATATGTTCATCAAACAAAGTATACAAAGGACCTTCTGAAGAAGTTCAAGCTAGAAGATTGTAAAGTGATGAACACTCCAATGCATCCAACCTGCACCTTAAGCAAAGAAGATACTGGATCAAAGGTAGATCAGAAGTTGTATAAAGGTATGATTGGTTCTTTGTTATACCTCACTGCATCTACGCCATATATTTTATTCAGTGTATGCTTGTGTGCAAGATTCCAGTCATATCCTAGGGAATCTCATTTAACAGTTGTTAAGAGAATCTTCAGGTATTTGAAAGGAACAACTAATCTTGGACTCCTTTATAGAAAATCCTTAGATTACAAGTTGATTGGATTCTGTGATGTTGATTATGCTGGTGACAGAATTGAAAGAAAATCAACCAGTGGTAACTGTCAGTTCCTGGGAGAGAATCTGATATCTTGGGCTAGCAAAAGACAAGCAACTATTGCAATGTCTACAGCAGAAGCATTATACATTTCAGCTGCAAGTTGTTGTACACAACTGCTTTGGATGAAACATCAGTTTAAAGACTATCAGATTAATGCTAATAGTATTCCCATTTTCTGTGATAATACTACTGTTATTTGTTTGTCAAAGAATCCAATTCTACATTCAAGAGTTATGCATATTGAAATCAAAATCCATTTTATTAGAGATTATGTTCAAAAAGGAATCTTAGATATACAATTCATTGATACAGAACATCAGTGGGCTGACATATTCACTAAACCTTTATCTGTGGAAAGATTTGATTTTATAAAAAAAAAATTTGAACATGCACTTTGTGTCTGATTAAAATTACTTGCTCATGAACTAGAAGTTAGGTCCTGAAGTTAGTTCATAAGCTATGGTCCATCTGAAGCTCTTAACTAAGGTTCTAAGCAAAAATGTGTTTTTGAAGATGACATCAGTATCTTAACTTCAGAAGCTGGATTTTGTGCTTCTTAATAGCAGAGCTAGTGGAAATGTTGGAGTTACTTTTTGGTAACACTTGTCCCACTAACTTGACAGCGCATCTGAAGTTATTTGACGTGGTTTAAATGTATTGGTGTATAACTTACAAGGGCAATGATGATTCTAAGCTTTGAATGTACTTTCTCGCGCTCCCAATTGTCATTAATGTTGTGTTTGTTTGTCCCCTCTAAATTCCAATCGTTTGGTTTTTACTCAAAACACTTAGACAAAACACACACTACTCACTTCACAACCTACACTTTCTATTCTCTCAACGTATTCTCTGCGAACTCAAAGTTCATCTCTCTCAATCAAAAACCTAGAACCCTAAATCTTCATTATCATCAATGGCATCATCAAGCTCTATTCCAGAAACATCTATGCAAGATACTGTTCAAGGAACATCTTCTCAAGATATTGCACAAGGAACGTCTACTCAAGAAGCCCCTGCTTATGAAATAAAGGGAAGAACCATGTCTTTAGAAGAATGGGATTTAACCGTACAAGTAGAGAGTCCGGTGGATTTCACTTCTCTATCATATCACGGCTGCAACATCAAGGAGTATTATTAATCACAGGACCTCATGGACTACTTCAACCT
The DNA here is from genome assembly GCA_958299785.1 of Medicago lupulina. Classification (NCBI taxonomy): domain Eukaryota; kingdom Viridiplantae; phylum Streptophyta; class Magnoliopsida; order Fabales; family Fabaceae; genus Medicago; species Medicago lupulina. The sequence continues at coordinate 41,574,037 of OY283146.1, read as the reverse complement.
GCTAAACGGTCCAACATACATGACTTTGGTAAGACACTTCTGGGTAAGAGCCCAGGTTTATGATAAAAAGGCTGCTAAACAGGAAATGGATAAAAAGGTGTTGATTGATCCTACCCTGGCTCGTAAGACTAGAGAGGAAATGGGTTTGGAACCCTTCATTGGTAATGAAATTAGATCAAGTGTCTTGGGGATTCCAGTCTACATCTCTTAGGACGTAACTGGTTTTGTCATCAAAAGAGCTTCTGAAGGAAACTTCAAGGATGGACTGGACAATAACAAGAAAAGTCCATGGAATGAAATAGGCAATCAGACTATGTTCAACATCAACAAGAATGGTGCCTACAGTGACTTGAGCATGGAGAAGAAGATGCTTCTGAAGATACATAATGAGAATCTTCTGCCCAAGGGAGGAGGTTCTGATCAACCCTCTTTGGAACACAGGGTGTTTCTTCACTACTTTATAAAGAGGAAAAAGCAAATGTGTCTAAGTACATCTTCAAGCACATGATTAAGACATTAAGGGAGAGTCAATTGAGCAATAGAACCTGGAGTCCTTATGGGAGACTCATCTCTGAAATTCTTCATCAAGGAGGAATTTTGAGACCATTGAGTGACACTAAGGTCTTCACAGATAAGCATCTTGGCACGGTTACTGGAAAAGTAATCAATGGTAGCACTCTGAGGCATATGAAGTTAATCAAAAAGGAGGACTACAAGAAGCTGAACACAAATTTGAAGGAATCTACAGTTATTTCATATATTATGGAAGGCTTTCCTCCAATCTGCAAGCAAGATCCACTTGATGTGCAACTCTACTACATTCATGACCATTTGCAAGCCACTGGAGAGTCTATCCAACTGGAGGATATCCCAGAGCAAATGTATGGAGGTGCTCTGCCAGTAGCAAAGGGCGGAAAATCAAAGAAAAGAGCACTCACAAAAGTTGAGTATCTTGAAGAAGCTTCTGAAGAACCTCCCAAGAAGTCCAAGAAAGCCAAATTTGTTGAAGCAACTGGTTCTGCTTTGTCTACAATTCAAGAAGAAGTTCAGGATCTGGAACCTGTTAAGGTCCTAAACAAAAGAACTAGAAGTGGAAAGGAAGTTGTACCTTCACCACCTCAGCCTGCTCAACCCTCCAGTCCTAGAAGGAAAAGGAAACCTGTTGTCAGGAAGTTAAAGATTGCTTCTGAAGAAGAAGATGAAGAAGCAACATAACTGGTTTCAAGGGAAGCTAAGAAAAGGAAGGAAACTGATGCTGCTATAGAAAAAGCACTTCAGTTAGCGAAGGAAATTGAGATTCCTGCTGAGGTTCTAGCAAAGGAATCCACAGTTGAAGCTACTCAACTTGGATTGAAGCTTACAAAGAACCTGCAGCAAATGATAATAGCTGATGGTGTTTTGAAGACTGCTGAAGATGCTTAGGAGGAAGTTGTCTGTTCAGAAGTTGTTACTTCAGAAGCTCCTGAAGGTAATACTGATTCTCACACTACTGCTGATGAAATTATTACAGTAGAATCTAGTACATCTTATGACACTAGGTCTAGTCCAGCCTCTCTCTCATCATCCTCATCCACATCATCTGATATGGATGATGTTCCTTTTAACAGAGTATATAGTAACCTCAATAAAAGTTTGTCCTCATCACCATCAACCAAAACTTCGAAAAAGCATGATTATGATACCTTTGTGCCAATGTATCCCTCTGTTGAAGAGAGGTTAATTGATATGCAACAAAGGAGAATTGATGTTTGCAAAAATCAACCTGCTGATCGTCCTTTGCAACCACCCATGATTGATCCAATTCAATTTGTTCCTGCTGATGCAGACGGTGTTGATGATCACACAGGGAAAAATATTGCTAACATTGATGTATCATCATCTCAAACTTCTGAACCTTCAATCATAAAGAACCTTGTTAACCATTATTCAGGTGAACTACCTAAGTATGAGACCAACTTAGAAAAAGCCTCTGACATAGTTTTTGATGAAGTTATGACATAAAGCCCCCAACAACATGAACCTGACCAAGAAATGGCCTTACGAACCAACACAAATTACGTTCTTATCCCTGATCTTGTTCCTTAACAAAATGTTCCTGAACTAGTTGTTCCTGAACAACCTGCTTCTGAACTAATTGTCCCTGAACAAGTTATAAACAACCAATCACCAACAACCAACACCTTTACTCAACCTGAAACCTCCATAAATGACCAACCCTCATCATCCAACTTAGCTATTCAACCTTGTGCTCCTTCCAGAACAAATGTCCCTTCTCCACCCACCCTGTTTCTAGATTCTACTATTCTAGCAGATGTGTGTGAGAACATTTTTCAAGAGCTGAACAGCTTGGTTCAAGCAACGAACAATCTCATTCATGAGGATAGCTATGAGAAGTTGTCGAAGACATTAAAGGAAAAAGTGGACTATGTCTTGACTGAACTCCAGAGATCATGTCTTGATGCTTAGGACTCTGCTCAAAGAAAGCTTCAATAGTGGCTGAAAGGGGTTGATGGCAATCTTCAAGAAGTGCAAGTGCTGAGAACTTGGGTGCGTAATCCTCTTAGCTTAAGAGCAAGGAATGCTACATATTTTATTCCAACAGGAATACACCCAAAAGAGCTGAAAATCAACTGGTTGTCAAAGATTAATGTCAAACCAATATCTACAGAACTAGCCTTGCTGCAAAAGAATGCTGAATTGGAAAAGGAAAACAAGCAGCTCAGAAAATAAGTTCTTGAACAAAAGCTACTGCGGCTTGAGTACAAGTCATCAACAGAAGCAAAGTTGGAAGAAGCCAGAATCAAAGAGGAAAATTTGCTTAAAAGCAATGAAGCATTCAAGCAAGAAATGAAGCAACAAGCAGAAGAAACACAAAGGATGATGAAACAAATGATGGAGATGTTCCAAAAACAAGCCCAACCTTAGTTGCACAACCATAACTTGTTTTATTTCTGTTATTTGTATCTTTACATGTTTCTGCTTATATTTTTGTGCTTCTGAACATATTTATGTGCTTCTGAACAATGTTTATGCTTCTAAACTTCTTTTATGCTATGATATATGACTTGTGTTTACAGAATTTCTCACTACGTTTGTCTCATCTCTTTCTTTTTGTCTTTATTTTATAGTTTTTGTTGATGACAAAAGGGGGAGTAGATGTATAGTATTTATAGGCTTTCAGCCCCATTAATTTAATTTCAAGCAATTTAAATTAATAGGACCATCTTCTTATCTCTTAGTCTATTAATGTGAGATCATTCTGAGAGTTTTTACGTTTTTAATGATGAATTTAATTAACAAGAATAGAACTCAGGGGGAGCTTACAAACCTCATCGTATGGTACTATTGGACTCAGGGGGAGCTTACAAACCTCATACCCTTACAGTCAACTTGTTAATTAGATTAACAACAATTGAATATTTTAAATACTAATGTTTGTCATCATCAAAAAGGGGGAGATTGTTGGAACAAAATGTCTTTAACACTACCTCTTGAGAGTTTTGATGATAACAAGGTATTAAAAATTGTCAATTGGATATGCTAATATTTGTTCAAGTGTACAGGACCATAGACAAAAATTTGAGATCATTATTAGGTTCTGGAAGAACAAAAGAGAGCAAAGGAATCAACAAAAAGGAAGCTTAAAGCGTCTGAAGAGAACTGCTCCTGAAGACAAAGTGCTCTTGAAGTGATGACGCCATCAGAAGCAAGTTCATCAGAAGCATCTCATCAGAAGCTGAAGATCACTAGAAGTTGTAGTTCTTCAGAAGATGCAAGACTTAAAGCTTCAAAGTTTGTTCAATGGATTTAATCTCGTCTAAGCACTGCAGAAGACTGGAAAAGTGAAGCAACGGCTATTTTGAAAGGATTTGAAGGCATTGGATGCTTGTTCTTTGAAGAGCGCTGACAAAGTCCAATTGTACGAAGTGTACAACCACTATCTCTACTACTCAGTTTGTGTCTCTGCTACAAGACAAGAAAAACAGCTGCGCCTGCAACAATGTTCCTACAGACTTGGAATGGAGTTGAAATTGATCCTTCATAGGACAATAACCATATCAGGCAAAAGATCATTGGTGATTGATAGAGGCTTCAAACGACTCTTATTTTGATGTGCTGGCAATTCAAAACGTCTCTTTCACACCTCTATATAAAGGGTGAAGGCTTAGAGAATGAAAAGACTCAACAATTTAAAAGCGCTGAAACTCTGTTGAAATTGTTTTGCATCAAAAGTTTAGTTAGAATTTCTTATCAAAGTTCATATCTTAGAAATTCTAGAGTCTTAAGAGTCTGTATCTGATTTGTATTGTGAACACCATTGATTGTATATCAAGTGTTCAACTTCAAACATTTTTCTTTGTAATTCTGTTTGATTAAAAGTCTCTTGCAGTTGTGCTTGAGCATAGAAGTCTCTTGATTGTGTTCAAGAGCATAGGAAGTCTCTTTCAGTTGTGCTTGAGCATTTGAAGTCTCTTGCTAGTTTTAGTAGTGAGCATTTGTAATCAGATATTACATTTTAGTGAACTCTCCTTGAAAGTGCAGGGGGGACATGACTACTTCCGGTTTGTGGAAGGAACCTGTATAATTGATTTGTGTCTCTATTCTCTCTCTCTCTCTCTCTCTCTCTCTCTCTCTGTGTGTTTTTATTCGCTGCATTTAGAATCTGAACATCACTTCTGAAGTTGTAATCTAACTGCTTCTGATCAGTGACTTCATTAGGAGAAAAAGAAGAAAAACCCAACACAATTCAACCCCCCCCCCTTCTTGTGTTTTTCTCACCTTCACTTGAATGGTAAAAGTGTTCCAAACATACGTTTGAACCTATTTATATTTCCTTCGCAACCTTTCAGAAAACAACGAACACGATCCAGTGCAATCCTTCACATAAAACCCTCATTAGTTAAACAAGGCTACGGTCCAGATCACACCCATCCACACATCCAACAGTTCTGATCAAACGTATCTGATTTCCATACGTCAGGATCAAACCAACGGTTACGATGAAATTTCGGGAACATAAACCGAGACACCCTCAAGGCACTAGGTACTCAAGTACTATCATATCCTTTGCACATGGCGTCAAGGAACCAAAGCTCATGTCCCCTCATTCTCACCTTTGAGATGTGGGCATTAATTACTGAATGACCAACAACCAACTCTCTAACGGGGGAATCTTTCTTCTTTTTCACAACATAGACGGACACAAGAATGGCGAACACATATTACGTAAATGGATGACACGTCATATCCTGACTGACTTACACATCCAAAGGATTAATGAGCGCAGTCTTGTGCACAACACCATTAACTTTGATGTCGACATAATCGTCAATATGATAAGTCTTGAGGTATGATCGCCCCCTCCGTCTGATTAGCTCTCCCCTTGGTAGAACTTATGAGGCATTTCTTTGAGAACTATCTAGTTTCATTGCGGATATGCCGTGGGATCTCAACACTAAGCGAGCACTGTTAAAACCCTAACGGGCACATCCTTGCGAACGACACGGTTGACCCTAACATCAAGATCGTCGATGTGATAAGTTCTGAGATATTTCCATATCCTCCACCTATCCAGTCCGCTCATAGTAGAACTTACGAAGTATATTATTGCGAACAAAGATTGTTCCATTATGGGTATGTTAAAGAAGCTTCAACACTAAAGCGGATTCATCCTTCGCATTATCCGCTTCACCAGGATACGCGACAAAATCTTCACAAGGCCTCCACGATCGGTTCCTTCGCTCGATCTTAAGTCATCACTCTTCGTCAAGAGCAACGACTTGAGGGGCTACTGTTATGGACCAGTCAAAGACTTGAGGCCCAATAACAAATTAAGCCCAATATCGCATTTTCCAGTTTACTCGCAACACACCCCTTCCCCGCGAGGAGGGTGCACAGAGCAACTGAGACCATTTCAAACGAACTGTAGCGTCTCTCTCCACATTTCCGCGAATCTCTCATCAGCGGTTACACTTCCCCCGATTTCGTAACCGCCGGACACACGTGTGTCATTGCAACGGCTCTGCAAACACCCACCTCTATATAAAGGGGACTCCTCGCAGTCCCCAAGGTAGAATCTCTCTCACTTCTTAAACCCTCATTTCTAACTTCTACTGACATGAGCGTCGAAGTGTCTACAGGTACACACCCCTCGCCGTTCCAGTAATCAAACTGACGCATTTCCACCACCATCAACCACCACATTAAAGAGCACCGATACTCACCTTCTGATCAGGTACGATCAATATGCAAGGCTCGAGATTCGAATTCCGAACACCACCAAAAAAAATATTGATGATATATATATATATATATATATATATATATATATATATATATATATATTTGTTATTAATAAAGTTAAAAAAATCGCTTCTCCTGACCCAGCGTCGTCGATACACCCATGAACACTTCTTTTAATGTTTGGTAATCTCCCCACACTTTTAATTCCTCAGATTTTACTTCGTCGTCCATAGTCTGTACTTTCCTAATTCTTTTCGGTGATTATTTTATCCTTGTCACCTAATGGTAAATCTCAGCAAGTGCACCAAATCATACTAAAGTGATAAATTTGTAAGTTATCATCTTCACAAGGATTGTCATTCAACTCGATAATTAGAGTATTTTATAAAAAGTAAATAAAATAAGAAATTAAAATTTGTTGAAGGATTTTAACTGTCTTGTCTAATGCAAGATTAGGTTTTGTGATTTAAAAATATAACAGTGATTAGAGAATCCTTGAATTCCAACTCCATCTTTGTTGGAATTGTCGTGTCATTTTTCGGAGATCAAGGCTATTTGATTAGCTTTTGACTCACTAAATTATTTCACGACTTTGATTAAAAAGATTATTTAGATTAGGTGGGGTCCGGGGGTTGGTTACATAAAGGGAAGGTGTTAGCACCCTTTATGTTCGTAGTACTCTACGAGAACCTTTCGACTTTATTTTTACTTTTTGTGCTATAAACTTGCTTGTTTTTGGAACAATGGAATTTTGAATGATTAAAGAAAGAAAGACCTAATTATCTACATTTGATTGATTCGGAAGGACTAGGTCCTTTGCCTACGTACCCGTGAGGGATCAGAACCTCGTAGTTCGGGGTAAAAATTTTCGATTGATTAGTTGAGTGTTCTTTATTAGTTTTTAAAAAAAAGATTTAAAAATAAAAAGCCAAGCGGCAAAAGTAAGAATTTGTTTGTGTTTTTTAATATTAATGAAAATAGACTTATGATAGGATTAAGTTCGACTTGAAATTTGATTAAGAAAGAAACTAAAAATAAACGATCACTCGATTGAAAGTCGAGGTTTATTATGAAAATATTTTTGTGGTTTTGGTTATTTGAATGTTTTTGTTGTTTTTGAATAATACCTAAACTATGATTAGAACTATCGGAGCGAGAAAAATAAAAGCGTAGGTGTCTTGTAGTGACGTTGGATCACTTCCAAGCACCTCTAACCTAAACTAGGAGTGGAACAAAGTAAATCATACACGCACACACGCACACATGCACCTAAACTATTACAAAAAACCTATTAATACATTCTATGGTCTATGATAAAAATAAATAAATTACAAAATGCCTAGTTACATTCTAAATTAAGTGCAAAATTAAGTGCAAGAAAAGAAATAAACAAATTACATGAAAACCTAATTACATTCTAAGTTAATGTGGATAAAATTAGATAACATAAAAATAAATATGTAAATAATAATAAAGAAGAAAAAATGCAAAGGGGAGTTTAAAATGCATGAAAACAATAAAAAATGAGATGCTGGGGGTGTAAACAGTTATAAGGGAGGTGCAGAAAATAAAAGAAAAAGGGAATTGGGCCTTAAGGTGAACAGGGCGCGTTACTGGGCTTTAAGTTAGACCGAACCGGTCTGATTTAAGTGAACCAGACCGGTTCGGCGCCCCATATAAATAGGGGACATGGGCCGGTTTGTTTCATTTCTCACTTCCTCTTCTCTCTCTACTTCCTCTCTCTCTAAAACGCTCTCAACTTTCCCTACTCCCTCCGGTCTTCTTCTCAGGCGAGAAGCCGGCTCCGACGAGCCCTAGCGGCTGCGCCGCCGCGCCGCCGCGCCAGACACTAAAACTTGTTATTTTGTTGTTTTTTTTGCCATTTCTCTTCTAATCTTCTCCCTCTACTTGTTTCTAGCCTCAAAATTTCTAATAAAGAAACAAACAGCCGTAGATCTAGACTAAAAGAAAGGAACGAAAAAAAAAAAAAGAATAGAAACTACCTTTGTGTTGCTGCTCGCGGATTTGGTTATGAGGTTGTGTATTCTTGTGTGTGCGGATGGGTCGAATCCGTATGGCGTTGTTGTGTTCGGCCGGATTGTGTTTGTCTGTTGGTGTGGCTGTTCGTCGCTGCTGTTTGTGATTGTGTGTGTGTACGGTTGTGTATGTGAATGTGACCGTGTGTGCCTGTGTTTGGTTTCGGTGGTTTGGATGTGTGCGATTTTTGGTTTCCGTTTCTCTCCCCCCCCCCCCCCCCCCCCCCCCCCGGCTGTGCTGCTGTTCGTTCCCTTTATAGTAGTGATCGTATTGATTAGGGTTTGTTGAGGGAAGCAAGAAAGTTGGCTTGGATTAGGATGGAGAGAGGTGGTTGCTGATTTTGCTCCGGATAAGAAGCCGCGCGTGAGCTGTTGCGGCTGTGGACTGTTTTCAGACTTTTTGAATAATTAAAAATAAAATAAATAATAACAAATAAAAGGAAAGGAATAATAATAAAAATAAAAAATAAAATAAAAAAATGAAGACTTGACTTTCGGACCTATCTATAAAACGGTAATTAATCTAGACCAATAAATATGAAAATTGAAAACTAAAATGATAATTAAACAAAAGATGGAAATTAGAAAATAAAATTAAAAATGAGAGAAGAGGGCCCGACTCGGAACAAAAATGAGGTATTTTAAAATACCTCTCTGTCGAAATTTCGTATGAAAAGTCAGCGATTATTCAGCACCAGACGACACGTGTCAGTGGTGTCTTAGGTCAAAAATTGGGGTATGACAGGAATTAACTCAGTTGATTATTAATTTATGACCTATCTTTTGGTTTTAAGAATGTAGAACATGACCCCGTGATGAATCAGTGAAAAATTGATTTTACTATTGTCGCAATTCAACTAGTTACAACTCTGGCATTCCCTTAGGATGAGTCATAACCCTAAATTCATACTTATATTCGATTACAAAAATTTAATTTAGAAACTAAGCAATTTACTATTGTGTAGTTCTGATGAAATTAGGGTTGTCAAACCTAGTATGCTCCATCTTAAATATAATATAGAGTCGAACAAATACAAATTAAATCAGACACTTTATTATGTGAATTAAAATTTTACCAAATTCCATGATTTGGTGAAACATGTAAATTTTATCAAAATAAGAAAAAGCTTAACAACACACTTTTTTTTTTTTTTTATCAAAATAAGAAAGAAAAAAGGGATAATTAAATAAACAAAATTTAACAAATAAAAAAAGGTTAACAACACACATTTTAGGACACACTCTTTTTGATTGATTAAAATTTACAAGGGTCATACCAAATATATATATGGGTCTCCATAATTTGGTGAAACATGTCAATTTTAACCAATCAAATAAAATGTGTTGAGAAATGTGTGTTAAAATGTATATTTTTGTAATCTCTTTATTTAATTTAACCCAATAAAAATAAATGAGATAATACTCACTTTGGTCCTTGAATGTATAAAGAGTAGTCACATTAATTCTCAATTCTCAATGTATTAAAATTTTAAAATTGTCTTTAATTGTACACTCGTACCCAAAATAGTATCTGATGTTAAAATAGTCGTTCATTGTAGATAACACTTTTCATGTAGAGATTAATATAAAAATAAGTAAATATTAATAAGAATTGATATGCCAATAAACACGTATATTAAAATGTTAAAATGACAATATTAATAAAACATTTTAACATAACTGATTATTTTGACCAACATAATACATAATTAATAATTATTTTAAAATTTCGATGCATGGAAAAATTATTATGTTTATTTGTTACACATTTAAAGATTAAATCGACTATTAGCCAAAATTAAATATATTAGTGTAATAATCTCACAACAAGTAGAGTAGTGGCGACATTGTCGAGTCCATCAATGAAAGTTCTCTGAGCTAACCGCTTCACGTAGTACGCAATCTTGGTCACATAATTTTTTTTTTGAGCAAATAGTCACTTTAGTCCCTGACTTTACACCTCGCTGTCACATAGGTCCCTGACTCATTATTAAATACAAACAAGTCCCTGACTCTACACTTTCGTTATCACTTTAGTCCCTGCCGTTAAAAAAATCTGTTAAGTGATGATGTGGCACGCTGACAAGGAGTATGACGTGTCACGGGGACTAAAGTGAAAGTAAAAAATGGTCACTTTGGTCCCTAAATCAAAATCAATATCCTCAATTTACTGTTAGATCCCTGACTGTGTATACTTATTGTCAGTTAGGTCCCTGAATCGAAAATAAATATCATCAACTTACTGTTAAGTCCTTGATTGTGTATACTTACTGTCAGTTAGGTCCTTGACAGTAAAAACAAAATTTCATTAAGATCCTTGGCAAATTACTAACAGTAATTTGGTTGGTTTTGTAATAACAAGCAAAAGAAAAACATATATGATTTAAGTGTGAACAATATCTACACTACAAGTTCACTTTTTTTTTATTATGTTTGAACTCTACCTTGTTTATCTATTCTATGATGATTTAAGTTATGCTCCAAATTGGAGAACTACCTTGTTTATCTATTCTATCATGATTTAAGTTTGTGTGCGGGTTTAGTGAATAAAAGAGTTAAGACTATAAATATAAAATAGAGGTCTTAATCATTCACTAATGCTTATTGGTTGCATTGTAGTACCTGCATTAAAGGTCTTAATGAATTAAGTATATTATAGACAATTCTGACAGTAACTTGCCAAGGATCATAGTGAAATTTCGTTTTTACTGTCAGGGACCTAACTGACAGTAAATATACACAGTCAGGGACCTAACTGATAGTAAATATACACAGTCAGGGACCTAACAGTAAGTTGATGATATTGATTTTCGATTCAGGGACCTAACTGACAGTAAGTATACACAGTCTGCAAGGACCTAACAATAAGTTGATGATATTGATTTTCGATTCAGGGACCTAACTGAAGTAAGTATACACAGTCAGGGATCTAACAGTAAATTGAGGATATTGATTTTCAATTCAGGGACCAAAGTGACCATTTTTTACTTTCACTTTAGTCCCTGTGACACGTCATACTCCTTGTCAGCGTGCCACATCATCACTTAACAGATTTTTTTAACGGCAAGGACTAAAGTGATAACGGAAGTGTAGAGTCAGGGACTTGTTTGTATTTAATCCTGAGTCAGGGACCTATGTGACAGCGAGGTGCAGAGTCAGAGACTAAAATGACTATTTGCTCTTTTTTTTTTTTTTGATCGGATGGTCGGTAGTTGTTACCTCGTTGACGCAGTTACGGTGTGGGATCCAATTCCCTTCCATTGGGCTGTTAGAGTAAGGTCAGTACAGCCAACTTCAAATTAGAAAATTTCTTCCTTTTTATTTGGTGCATATGGTTTTGATGAATTGAGAATAAAGTGCAATTAGATGAATGAATGAAAAAAGCATAGCAAAAATGAAGAATTCTTACGATGAACAGAAGCTAAGAGATGAAGTAATCTATCTTCATTATCTTTGGCAACAAGGCCCCCCTCCTCATCCTCATCCTCATCCTCATCCTCATCCTCCTCCTCATCCTCCTCCTCAATCAAACCCTATTCTTCCTCATTGGCGTCTTCATCATGATCCATTTCCACCTCCCCACACTAGATCCCTCCCTCCTGTCAATTCCACCGCTTTCAAGAAAAGAAATAACAAGAAAAAGAAAGTTACAAAACCCGGACCCATTTCCTCTGAGAATCGAAGGATTAACACAGAAAATAACAACGTTACAAAACCCGATTCACCGGGCTGGCCGGTCCCGGTCCCTGTTTCTCGAAATTCTCCTGAAATAGGCTGGCCTACACCAAACCCTAAATCAGACCCTCCTCCTCCTCAGCCTCAAGAAATTGAGAGACTCTCTGTATTACGTTTGCAGAACAAAGCCTGTAAAGCTTTCAAAGACTCTCTGCTTATTGATTCTGATTCTGATGATGATGATGAAGATGAAGAGGACTATGAACACGACAACGAAGACAGTGATGGTAGTAGGTTTAAACAGTTTGAGAACTTTTTCATGAAAATTTTCATGGAAGATAATGAACTGAGATGGTATTACCAGAGGTGTTTTGAGAATGGAGACTTTTTATGTTTGGTTTGTGCTGCTGATAAGAAGAATAATAAGAATAAGAAATATAAGGATTGTATGGGACTTGTTCAACATTCCAAATTGATTTTGAGGACTGCGAATAAAGTGGCTCACAGGGCTTTTGGGGAGGTAGTGTGTAAGGTTTTGGGTTGGGATGTTCATCGTCTTCCGACTATTGTCATCAACAGGGAGCCTCTTGGCCCAGCTCAGTCACTGGTAGGTAATCATCATTTTCACTGCAATTCGAATGTGTTTATTTGTTTTTTTTCCTGTCTGTCTCGTTTCATCTTATTAGCTAGATTTTAAATATTAGAGTAGATAAAGGCTCTGTTCGGTAAAAAAATAGCTGATAGCTAACAAGCTAGCTTATAGTGGATGACTAATAAGCTAGCTTATAGCGGATGAATTATAAAGGCTTTGTAGTATTTAGTAAAATTAGCAGTTGAAGTAGCTTATAGATATGAAATGACATATATGCAGTGTTTGTTTGGTACATATTAGAGTGGATAAAATGTGTGTCAATATTTTCTGTCAACAACATTAGTTGTCCCTAGTTTTGGGAAGGGAGATGTTCCAGAAATTCATTTGTTGGTGGGTGAACTTGTTTTAGGAAGGATTGTTAGTTCGGAAATTCCTCTTTATGTGAGCAGTTTCCACGTTTATTCTCTTTAACGGTGACAAGGAGGCATAGGTGTCGGATATGCAAGTGAGAGAAGGTGATTTATGGATGTGGAATTGGTCTTGGAGGACAAGGTTTTTCGTTTGGTAGGAAAACAATTTTGATCAATTCTGGGTGCTCCTTGATTCATTTTTTGGGAGGGAAGAGTTGGATAAGTGGGTGCGGTGTCCAGAGGAGAGTGGTGATTTCACGGTTAACTCTCTGTTCCTTTTATTGGACGAGAGGTTTGTGGTTAACTCTGGTTTTTGTTTGCTGTCCTGGGTGTGTCTCGGTGTGGGTAGTAGGGGATTGGTTTTGCAGTGTTTTTGCTTTTCTGTCCTGTTAAGGTCACCTGTATTTGGCTGCTGTTTCTGTTCTGTTTGTTGGTGTTTTTCCCGGGTGTTACGTGTATGGCCGGCGCTTTTGTCTTGTTCCTTTTGCTAGCTTTTGTGCAGGTTAGCCGAAGCTATGTACATGCATTTCGGATGGTTTTGGCTGGATTGCATTTCCATAACTTTGGCTTCAGTGATTCAGATTGCTAGGGTGGCTGCTGTAGCTCGTTTGCTGTTCCATTTTTTGGGGGGTACAGAGCCTGGGTTGCAGACTTTCTGTCTGTTTTCCCTGCAGCTGTGTGTTTGCAGTGGCTGTTGGGTTTGTTTTTGGGGATGTCTGTCTTGTGTTGACCGGCTTTGTTGTGGTAGTATAGTGGTTTTGAGGTTTTTTCGGTGTTTGCTTATATACAGCGCTGTTTTTGTATTGTTTTCCCGTTGTTGCTAGTTATGTGTGTCTTATACGGTCTAAGCTTTAGTAATACTTTGCTGACTCAAAAAAAAAAAAACATTTTATTCCAATAGTAAACCCTCATGTGGGACAACAATAACGAAATGGTTGCATACTTGCATCATTCAAGATTTCGAGCAATCCTTGCATGATTGAACTCATCATTAATTTGAATCGAACTTGAATAAATTGAAATATGAAGATATCATTTGCTTTTATTACAGCTTTCAAATGAAGCTATGTTGTCAAAAGCGTATTATAGCGGAATAGCGTAGCAGTAGTAGGGTTCGGTGCGGCACTTGTTGCGGCCCCAAACCACTATCGTGTCCGCTATTAGAATTTCAGGGCGAAATTCCTCAAAATGTGTTTTTTAAACTGTTGTCAGGGTAATGTTCTGTGCTTCATTATGTTATGTTCTTGCTCAAACAATCGTTTTTTTCTTCTTCCTAAGTTTAGTTCAGTTTTGTTATGTTCAGTTTTATTGCTCTGTACTTTAGGTTCTTTAATTATTAAGTATGACGGTCTCTTTAATTTTGTGTAATTTTCTGTTCTTTAGTATTTTTGTTTACATTGTGAACTGATTTTTAGTCTTTGCAATAGCGTCTATCCACTATACCCTTATAGCATTTTAGGGGGCCGGTGCTAAGCGGCGCTATCTAGGATTAACAACATAGAAATGAAGACAAATTTATCATCCCCTTTAAAAGATGAATAGACTGTGTTCAGACACTTAAATTAAAATAAGGATAGGGAGAATAAAGACACACTGCAACTGAGATATACTATTTAGTATAAACAAAATTAACTCAACCAAATCCATAATAAGGTAATTAAAAACAAACAACAACACTAATTTTTGGAATTGGAACGCAGACATTTTGAGGTCATCACGTAAGATTTAAATAATAGAAACATAGACGGTAAAATAAATTAGAAAGTAAAATCACAAAAATGAATGTGAAACGCAGTGGTTGTCACTCGCCATCATTCATCGTGTGTCCCTATGGAGCACAGATACTAGATATGATACTAGCACCAACACTTTATATTGAAGGCATGTCAAGTGTCTACATGTGTTGGTGCTGAGCACAAACACAACACTGACACACGGCGCTACGTGCCCCGATCTAATTTGAAGTGGTTGAACAAAGATGCCATAAGAATATGAATGACGCTAACAGTAATTGTGGCCAGTGGACAATAGAGGTTGACAGTACTAGAAGATGGATTGTTGGAGGGTGGTGGAAAGGAAAATAAAACTGTAAATTGGGCAATTTGGTCCAGGGTCTGCTCATGCACAGACTCTGACTCAATGGTGCGTTAATGAAATACAGGGAACTTATTAGATGGGTTGCGTTCACAAGTTGACAGGTTTGAAAATGAGAATATGTTCACAGCACCAAACGAGTGCACGGGTTTGCACAGTATCGTTTGCGGTTGGATTTGAACCACAAAATATACTGAACCAATTATTTTGGTTTGGGTTGGATTTTCAGGATGATTGGGCAAGACCATAACCCATGAACACCCTTTTTGGATTGATTAAGAGAGAATGAAGTGGATCAATTAGTATTTTATTGAATATTCTTCTAATTTGTGTATTTAACTTTTGGTTTATGTAGATGATTATTGTCAAAGCAAGAAGTGATTATATTGGATTGAGATTTTGAACTTGGAATGCTAAACTTTGAACTTGTAGATAATCCAATAGATTAAGATGTTAAACTTCTTCCTTGCCAAGGAGAATTATTCTCGGATTCATGCTGATACGAGAGATTAATAGAAAACTCGATAATCTAACTTTAACTACACCGGACATTTCTTTTGTTGTTAGTATGGTGGGTCTATTTCTCCTAGCTTTTGTCATTTGATTGCCATTGTCATAATTTTAAGATTTATCAAATGATAACCAAGAGTAGGATTGGTGTTTGAGAAATTTAGGCACAAGGATTTTGTTCCCTATTTTGATGCAAATTTGGCAGTATCTTCTTGTGATAGAGGATCCTCCTCAGGATGTTGTTTTCTATGGATAGGTAAAGAAACAATATTTGGTTGTAAGGTCAAGTGATGAACATAATATTAGGCCATGGCTCTCGCTACATGTGAACTCATACGGCTGAAACGTTGCAATGAAGGGTTAAAATTTGAGGTTGAGATTGTGAGATTAGGCGACTTTCCCTATAGCATCTAATCTAGTCTTTCACGATTGAACCAAGCATATAGAGTTTGATTGCATTTTATTTGTGAGAAAATTACTTCTAAAGATATGCAATACATCCTTTGCAATTCAAAATATCATTTAACGGATTTGTTCGCCTGAGCTCTTTGGGGACCAAGGATTTCTGATATCTGTTACACAATGGATGCTTGTGATTTCTGCATTCGAACTTGAGGGCACAAGTTAGCTTAAAAAATAATTAATGTTCAATTTTCCTACTAGCATTAGAATATATTGTATCATATGACTGATTGTTTTCCTAGATAACTCGTGTCTTAGGAAATAATGCTTGTTTTTAGTTTCTTGTCTGGTAAACTGTATCCATCCTTTATATAAGTATCATTCTGTCCATATTCAGAAATTCCTCTCCACTTTTCTCTCAAGTGAGGATAAATTGTGGATTATATGCCTGTTGATTAAAATAAAATAAAAAATGTTCGTGTTCATATATTTTATCACACTCAACCATTGATTTTTCAGTCAACTTTTGGCCTCTTACATTATCCCCTAAGATGCACTCTCACTATACAAGAGCCAATTTCATATAGAAATTAGTCTCTGAAGGGAGTTAGTAAATTGGGAGTTGGGACGTATACTCTTGGCGACAAAAGTAATAGAACATGTTTGAGTAATAAATGAATTTGAAACATTGCAGGGTGAGCCTAAGGAAAGTGTTGCTGCTGCTTCGACTGCTGCTGCTGCTGCTGATGATGATGCTGATGGAAAGGATGGTCCCTGCGAAACAGAAGATATAGCTGTGTCTTTGGAGCATGTTGAGGAGAATGTAAAAGGGGTTGATCAGACTATTGCTGAGGTTAGATGTTTAAAAGTCTTTTTATTTTCCCTTTTTCAGGTGAAATAGAAAAATTAGAAGTAGACTTGTAAACTCTGTTTTGATTGTTTTGTTTACAGTGTTCTTCCAAGGAAGGTGATATCGATGAAAATGGAGGAGGGGAAGCTCGATATGAGGTGAGACATTATTATCTTTCTCAAATTAAAAATGCTGAAAATAAACATAGGGCCCGTTTGGATTAGCTTATTTGTGAGCTTATGAAAAAATCTTTATGCAAATATATAAGCTTTTATGTTAATTTATAAGTTTTCACTAACGAAAATTGTATCTTCATAAGTTGATTTTTCATAAACTACCTTGACAAGCTTATGAATAATAAAAGCGTATATATTTGCATTAGTTGTTTTGCATAAACTAAAAAGTAAGCTCAAAAAGTTCTTGCTTTGATGTTGTAAGTTAATGATTGCATTTTTAAGAAAAAATTTATTCCTTTTTTGGCAATCCATGCCAAATCCAATGTATTCGTCTTGCTAAGTCCTAAAGCCATCAATAATCTAGTACCTTAAAATAACTAAAGTTCCCAATTGTTTCAAGATGCAGGGTGGGACTAAGAGAAAGTTGTCAGGGCATGATGATGAACCAGTAGAGTAGCATGCACAAGGAGCATGACCGTCCTTTGGGGTGCAGCCATCTCTATAGAGCTATGCCTCCAAAATTTTGAAGCGTCAAAAAATAATTTGAATTCTGCTCTTTACCCAAATGGATTTGCTCATTCTCAAAGTAAATGACCAAAATGCCCTTACGCATGTTAACTCACGCTAGTGTTAAATTTGCGTGAGTTAACTCACGCAGCGTGAGTTAACTTACGCAGAGATTTACACATGATTTACGCTAGCGTGAGTTAACTCACGCTGAGATTTGCACTAGCGTGAGTGAACTCACACTGCGCAAGTTAACTCGCGCCGGAACATTTTTGACATTTACTTTGGGAATGAGCGAAACTGTTTGGGTAAAGAGCAGGATTCTATTATATGTGTAGGCCCAATGACCCTCACTCAATCTTTTGTTGAGAATTGCTCTTTAGGCACCTAATAATTGCTTACAAACATCTCAAATGATCCAAAAAACCTCCAATTTTATTATTTTCTCATTGCTAATGGTTCAACTTCAACATTGTGGTTCAACTAACTCGACGCAATAGTGACTAAGCACAATAAGAAATTTTTATGCGGATTTTTTTGTTAGTTACAATGATGACTATATTTTTTTTTTGTGGATATTATTTGTAATATAAATATAAGTTTGCTCTTTTATGAAATTTTGCGTTTTTATTTATTTTATTAGGGGTTTACTTTTAGAAGGAATTCATCAGAATATTAGTGAGTTTATCAATTTATAATATCAGTTTTACCTTTCTAGAAATGAATGCAGCTAACCACTTGTACAAGTATCATGATTAACACCTAGAAGAAATAAGGCATGTAAAGGGCAATGAATCCTACTACTTTCCATAATGTGACAAGTTGATAGCTCCAACATAATGAGAGAAGGATTAACACCTATTTCTTAAGTTTGTAACCTTTGATGTTGTCTTCATTTTGTTGCTTCAATAAGAGAAAGCTTCTCTCATAAAATTCGATAATGATTTCGTGCGATTTTAAGTTTGTAATTAGATTGTTGGAGGATTGTATAGAAAGCCATGATACCATAATAAAGATGTGGGAAAATGTTTCGTAGTGATGAAAGTTTGAGAGAATTAACCCTTGATAATATGTAATTAGAAAATAAGCAAATCTTCTTTTCAGTGCCTTTATTCTTTGTTTGTGGTGAAAACCATGTAGTGAAAGAGGAAGAAGATTAATATTAGAGTAAATTACACTCCCCTCCCCTCAAAGATGCTTGAATTACACTCCCCTCCCCTCTTATGTTTAAATATACACTCCCCTCCCTTGAAAAGAAAAATGTATACTCCCCTCCCCTATAAGATGCTTGTATTACAATCCTCTCCCTTAATAATTAAATATCCACTACACTTTAATCTATTATAACTTAAATAAATATTTTTATGATATATAGTAATTTTGAACTACCATTTAAGAAAAATAAATTCATTTCTTTATAATTTAAATATCAATGATAATTAAATTTAAATATTTTGCTATTAATTTCATATTTTATAGTATAAAACTAACTTTTAAATAACCATGCTTTATTGTATTTAGTAATTTTTCATATATTTTTATTTTATTTTGGGTTGTTTCATATTTTGTATTAGAGTTTAAAACTATATGATAATGAAATTGTGAATAAAAAATAAAGAAAAATATGTATTCAAATTTTGATTATATTAAAATAGACCCGCAATACTATTTTTTTCCAAAGTGTGTTAGATTATTATTCTTTTGCTAGATTATTAGAAATAAAAAAAATATTGAGGGATTAAAGTGTAGATTTTAACATAAGAGGGGAGGGGAATGTAATTCAAGCTTCTCTTAGGGGAAGGGAGTGAAATATTTTCTAATATATTTTGAATAAGAGGGGAGGGGAGTGTATATTTTAACATAAGAGGGGAGGGGAGTGTAATTCAAGTATCTTTGAGGGGAGGGGAGTGTAATTTACTCTTAATATTATTGAATAGAGAAAGCGAGAATAAGAAACTTATGATTTGGTCAAGAAGAATAGATAGAAGTTAATAAATTTTTTGCATCACACCACATTCTACTACTTTCTTAACATTGGTATTTTCTATTTGGTGTCGAATTCTAACCAACGCTATATGCAATATTTCTATGAGCATCTTATATAGAGCGGCCTTTCCCGTAACCTACGATGCACGGATATGGACACATGCACTAGACACGACATAGACACTGACATGTTGACACCACTAATAATTTGAGAAAATCGTATAATTCAGTGTAATTATATGTGTCGCGTGTCCGACACCAGGACACACCTAATCCGAGGAGTGTATGTACTTCATATCCCGAAATACTTCAAATAGCAACAATATTTCTGAAGTATATCACTTCTTATATATGAGGGGATGCAACAGCCAAAAGATGAAATTTTCTATGAATAGTTAACCCAGTAGTTTCAGCCATGTCCAAACTTTGATCCCTCTCCACTCCACTAGGCAATGACCAATCAAATTGATGAACAAGATTAGCTAAAACCAACTCATTAACAATCATAGCAAAACTTATTCCAGGACAACCCCTCCTACCAGCACCAAAAGGAATCAATTCAAAATCATGTCCTTTAATATCAATTTCACTTTTCAAAAATCTCTCTGGTTGAAATTCTAGGGCTTGATCCCAATAACAAGGATCAGTTGAAATTGCATATCCATTAACTATTACTTGTGTTCCAGCTGAAATGTCATAGCCCATAATTTTGGTATCTTGCATTGATTCCCTTGGAATTAATAAAGGTGATGGTGGGTGTAGTCTAAGAGTTTCTTTGATCACTGCTTTTAAGTAATCCATTTTGTTTAAATCTTGCTCAGTTATGTGAGTGTTTTGGCTAACCACATTTCTCACTTCATGTTGTAATTTTTGCATCACATTTGGGTGTCTTAAGAGTTCTGTCATTGCCCATTCTAAGACTGCAAGTGTAGTATCTGTACCTGCACCAAACATATCCTAAAGAACAAAAACTCAACATTTTGAAATTACATTATCGGCATAAATTTTTGTATCCTATCAAATAGAGTTAAAAAAAGTTACATATGACACATGTTTTTTTATTAGAGTGGGACAAACTCGATACACAGAAGTTTACAACACTCACACATAGTGCGCATCAATCATTTGCATTGAACCAGGATACTATAAATAACACATATATAGCATGTAATTAACACATGCTTTAACATTAGTTAGAGTTTTAAGAAAAATTACATATATCACATATTTTACAATGTAGATATTTATGTAGCTGTTTTAAAAAAATGGATAATTTACGAAGAATTATATATCTTCAATAAAGTCAATGCAAAACCTAAGTAACATTCAAAACAAAATCTTGTTTTAACACTAATATTTTCATGTTTCTTATGTTTTACAAATATTATCAGTGTCAATTCCTTTTAACAGAGATGGGAAAATGGGCCATTAATAGTTGTGATTAAGGTTGAAAATGAGTCGAGCTGAGTCGTACTTAGTTCAACTCAACTCTATAAGAATTAGTAGGCTCAAAACAACATTTGAGTTCATCACAAACTTTTTTCAGCTCAAACTCAATTTGATTCAAACTCATGAACAACTTGACAACTCAAATCAAAGTATGACTTAATTCTCCCCAAATTTTTTCTTTATATCTGAAAATTTACAATTTTTTTCCCATGATTTATCCTTTTATTCCTCAAAAATATCTCAGGTTATTTTTGCAGCAAACGCCTAAGTGTAAAAAGAAGTGCAATGTTTTTTTTTCCTGTTTATTTATAGAAAACCAAAGACCCAACATCACAACTTGACCGATGTGGGTCTTCGAGTTTACTGAATATAAAATAGGCTTAATAGTAGTTTTAGTCCCTTAGCTTTCTCAAAGTTGCGATTTTAGCCCCTAAGAAAAAAAAACTACAAAACCGCCCCCTAAGTTTTGCACATGTGGCAGTTTTGGCCCCAGAGCCAATTTTGACTCGGTCTACGCTGACGTGGCACCCTAAGTGAGGTGCCATCTGTTATTTTTTTTATTTTTATTTTTGGCCTTGGGGGGCCAAAATTGTTACAGTTGCAAAACTTTGGGGCGATTTTGTATTTTTTTTCTTAGAGGGCCAACATCGCAACTTTGGAAAAGTTAGGGGGCTAAAACTGTTATTAAGCCTATAAAATATAAAGACATCCATTAGCATCACGGTGGGAGATGGATCTAATGGCTTGTTTTAGCATTCATCAAGGCATAATGAAACAAGCCTTTATCACATGTACAACATACATTACGCCTCAATGAATGCTAAAACAAGTGAATATTCATAAGATCAAGAAGACGTATTAATTTTTACCATGATCAAAGCCTTGATGATTGTTCTATCAATCTTAAATCCTGTGGCATTTGTCCTTTGGATCCAAAGCAAAACATCCACAAAATCATTTTGTCCTTCATGGTCAAAATCACCAAGTCCCTTTTTACTTCTCTCCAACCAACTACTAACATGCTCTTCAACAACTTCATCCAAAAACTCATCAAACACCTTAGCCACTCTTTTAGCTCTACTATACAAACCATTAACTCTTCCTAACCAATCAAGCCAAGGTACATAATCCCCTAAAACACAAGCACCTAGCAACACCTCCAACTCAGCCACTGCTTCCCTAAGTTTCCCCTCACCATCATCACTATATCTCTTTCCAAGTGTTGCTCTACACACAATATCATTAGTTGTTTCACATAACAAATTAGTCAAGTTCATTGGTTGCAACAAAGAATTAGCACACCACTTTCTAATCTTTTCAATCATTATCACAATTTCCTCTTCTCTTACTACACTAAAAGATTGAACCTTTTTGGCACTAAGAAGATGCAAAACACATATACTCCTAATTTGTCTCCAATAGTGACCATAAGAAGCTGATGCTATATCTCTTGAACCATACCAAAAGATATCAAACATCTTTCTATGTGGTCTATTGCAAAAAACAAGATCATGTGTTTTGAGGATTTCACATGCAGCTTTAGAATTTGAGACAACAAGTATTGAAACATTTCCAAAGTGAAGTAACATTAAAGGACCATAGATCTGTGCTAAGGATTGGAGTTTGTGGTGAGTGAAAGTGGCTAGTTGATGGAGATTTCCTAGTATTGGAAGTTTTGGAGGAGATGGTGGAGAGTTTTTGTTGATTGAAGAGTTTGAATTCCATTTAGGTAGTGAATATAGTAAGATG
The DNA here is from genome assembly GCA_958299785.1 of Medicago lupulina. Lineage (NCBI taxonomy): Eukaryota > Viridiplantae > Streptophyta > Magnoliopsida > Fabales > Fabaceae > Medicago > Medicago lupulina. The sequence goes on along the minus strand of OY283146.1, from coordinate 41,551,358 downwards.
ATCATAAGTGCAAGGATAGGTATTAGGAACAAGAATGAGAAGGTTCCATGTAGAAAATGCAACATTGTGGATGTTCAATAATGATTATCTAGGATTCTATTTTTCTTTGCTTGTCACAAGTATTAGGTTTTTAGCATGAGTGGGAACAATATATTGGCAAATGTAATGGAGTACATTAATTTTTTTTTTTTTTTTGGACAAAACATTAATTGTTTTTAATAAAGGAAGATTGGAATATTGAAGGTCTCGGTACACAAAAAACACTTACCAATTAACCAAGTTGCTTGGGCTCCAGTGGCAAGGAGCTCCTTCCAAGGACGTATCTGGGGAATACCGGGTTCGATTCCCAGGGTGAACAACGCTTGGCCAGTGCGCATGCCTCTACGCATGAGCCGGATTAGTCGTTAACCATTGGTGGATCGGAAACCGGTGCGAAAGCCAAAAAAAAAAACTTACCAATTTATTTTCTCCTCCCCATTTATAAACTTATGTACAAATCTTATTTTCATCCGATGCACTCAAATAAGTAAATTCAAACATTCTATGTCCCTCCATTTCAATTCTTATATAGTTTTATTTAATTTTTTTAAACAAAAAAAAATTGTTTAAAAAATTCATGATGTTATACCAATGAATTGAGTTAATTCTTACAACATTATTTACGGTAGAATATCTAAAAACTTTTTTTGGAGAGGAATATATATACGGTTATCGAAATTTAATTTGATAAATAATTAAATGTGTGACAAGTCGTCTAGATTTTTTAAGTTTCAACTATAGTTAATCTATCTTTCAAAAAAAAATAAAAAAACTGTAGTCAATTATTCTATAACAAAGTGAACATATATCTTAGACCTACTTTGATTTATTCGGTGTCCAATAACTCATTAATCGAGCTATCTTGTGTGTGTCTTTGCAAGTATTTTTTTTGGTAGTGAATTTTTTTTTTTTGGTAGTGTGTCTTTGCAAGTATTATGAAAAATATATACGTATGTTTCACATGTTTTTTCGTCACGGTTTTCTGTACTCAATTATTGCTGCTTGAAGATGCTAAAATATAGTTTCTCAGCCATATGTTTACTTGTCAACGTAATGTGTTTGGTCCACTTTATAGATAGAAACACCTATTTTTTTAAGTATCTTTTTCTAACACCACCACAAAAAATATTCGATTACATCTAAATCTTTTAAAATTTATCATAATATTAAAATTGTCATTATTTAAATAAATTCTTCAAAACAATTTTTTTTTACCACCCACCCTAAATCTTCATCTCTCTTACAAATTTAACGAATAATTAATGAATAAAAATGTTATGTATAACGAGGATTATTTTCACGAGGAGTGTTATTTAATTGCACCTGCACCACTACTATATATGATTGCCACAAAAAACCGGAATTAAAATGTGAGCAGAATTGTGTTGCCTTTGATATATGTTTAATTGCAATACCACTTTGTGGAATCTCATGAACATTTTTTTCACTTTGATACAGCATCAATCTTTGTTGAAAAATTTAAAATTGAATCACACACTCTTTTTAATTAATATTTGGTTGCTGCAGTGAAGTAAGATTAAAGCTTGAAATAAGATAAGACTCTTCTAATTTCATTCAATTGGAACAGTTGTCCTCAAAAGTTCTTCTAATGGAAGAACCACACATTCCATTAACTGATTCCTCACTACTAAGTGTTTTGAATAACCCTTGATAGCAATTCAAGGATAGAACAACTATGTTGTATAACTTTGCAGGAGTTAATAGACATCCACTACCACATTCATCAACATTATCAATTGATTGCTACTACATTCGTCAACATTTTTGATTGATCAGAACCTAATGGACTTCCAAATTGGGGCATAAACCTTCAGCACAGATGAAATGAAAATCATAACAAATATAATAGAATATTATTCTAGATTGTATATATCCACTTTACGCATCCATCCTTAACGCAAATTCCCCAAAATATTCCAAAGAGTATAAGTGCGAAATCTGATTAAGCAAGTGTTTGCATGAACAGATATGGTGGAGAAAAAAAAAACCAGTGTGCTCGTATAATACAAAATTACAGCAAATCAGTTAGTTGTTTTCCAACCCGCAGAATAAAAGAAATGTAAGCGAGTTTTCTTTGTTGATCGTTTACGAACCATTAGCCGGAGGTGTGGAAGACTTTTTCCCCTCAATGTCCATTTCTTTTACACTATCACTTAGGGAACATGGTTCACATTTCTTCTCCCCTTTGCCGGTTTCAGGATTATCATCCTCGTCACTTTCATCCTCAACAGTAGAACTCTTTTGTCGATGCTCTTTCACTTTAAGATATTCATCATAGTGGGCCTTTCTGTGCTTTCTAAATTTTTTGCTCCGATCTGTTTCAGAATCTTAACAATCCAACCAACCAAAGAAAGTTCAAGTAAGATAAGGAGAACAAGTAATTTATCAATAAAACAGAGCAAGTAACTAGTAAAAATTGAGTTTTGTAATACAAGTATAACACAAGTATATTTATCAATAATATAAATTTTCAATCTAACAGTGAGTTTTGTAAAGTATCATGGAATCCATGATTCCAGAATTACATATGCAGAAATGCCATATTATAATCCATGATTCGATAATTACATGTCAGATCAAATGTAAAAACCTAACTTCACCATATTATAATTCTTAATTGTTGATGTTCACTAGGTTAATTAAGGTAATAGTCTAGAATTATTACTCAGATGTTTCAACTACTTGGAAGCACAAATCAGTTACTAAAACCAAAATTCTCATGAAGGAGAAGCAGAAACAGCCATCAAAGAGTAACGATCTTAGTCAATATTAGGCTTTTATATTGGACCTAACTCATCCTTACAAAACCGGCATGTAAGGTGAGAGGTGTCATCTTTATAAACTCATCCCAAGCCTTACCTTTATCCTATGTGGGACTTGAGTTTTTCCCAATAGTCAGAAATATTGTTTCAAAAAAGAAAAAAATAGTCAGAAATATGAAATGAAGATTAAATCATAGTATCATACCACCACCATCCTGTTCCATTGATTCTAGCTCATCCTCAGATGATGTCCATCCAAAAGATTGTCCACTGCCTCTTTTGCTACTAGAGCCTGCATCACTCAGAGCAGTCCATATTGCTTCAACTTGTGATGCCCGCTTATCATCATCAATACTTGCATCAAAACTTCCTCGTACAGGGGATAGAGAACCTAAAAATTCAGGGTAATCCAGACGAAAATATTATTTCAGAACAAAAGTTTAGGCACACACAGTGTCTAGAAACTACAGTAAACGAGCATGTCTGAGAATAAAACCTCAAGTGTGTATCTCCACACAGTTATATTAACAGTTAGGTTGAAATATGTTCTCACATTTCTAAACCAAACATGTCAAGGACAAACTAAATTCTAGCACAAGAACAAGAGCACTATTATAATTATTTAGTAGTTAAATCTTAAAAGTAAAATAACCCTTCCCTGTCTAAGTATTATCATACTATTATTTGTATATAGAGCCATACTCATGCATGAATATAAGGTAATGGAAACATGAAATTTACGTTATGTTCTTTACATACAGTCGTCATCAATCATAGGATGATATGGAGTCTTAGGCTCAGTAATTTTCTGCCTCACAGGTTTGTTTGCCTCAATTTCTCCAATGTTAGCCTCATCCCACCTTACACGTCCCCTACAATGTGATACCATATGTGAGATTCATTTTATTAAACAACAAACTGACGAGTTAAAAGCAAGACAGTAATAAAATAAGAAGATCACATACATGCTTCTAAAATATGTATCCAAACATGCATAATCAATGAAAACATGAAGTTTAAACAATCTTTTTTACATAATTATAGAATGATATGGACTATGGACTCTCAGGCTCGGAAAAATTCTGCCTCACAGGTATGGTTGCCCAGATTTCTCAAACAAAAAACATTACTTTAATGTTTCTATAGTAAATGGTCCAATCGCAGAAAAAGAGCAGAAGTTCCATTGATCATTCTCCATTTTCATCTTTCAATCATTATGTGCTTTCATTAAACAGACACCATTTTTTTCTTTAATTTGATGTCAGTTCAATACAAATGTTACCATCCCCTTTATGTATAGCCTTCGTATAGGCTTCTTGTTGAGCAAGTAATAATCTATGAGGTAGTTATCATGAATTTTCCTTTGGACTAAAAGGGAGTTATTTGGTTAGTTAGCGCTCTTTGGAGGGTATAAAACAGGAAAGAGGGTGATTTAGATATGCTTACTAACTCTTGCAGGATTTACTCTCTTATTTACTCTGGTCAGATGTAACATTGATGGTGATGACAACCACATGTATTTTTTGGCAGCATTTATCAGTTATCCCTTCAGTGGCTCTCAATATCAGATCGCACTTTTGGTACTGATTTCTATTCTCGGATGTATAATAACCAATTATAAGTCTCCACTGGATAACCTAAGTCTTAGTAGAGTTAGTCCTTAACATAGTATCCTACCTCTATAATCAAGTGGTCAAGAGTTTTTTTTTTCCCATTGTTCCTTTGACTTGCATTTACTTCCTAAGTAATTTGAATCCACTTACTCCCTAGTACTTTGAATGAGTATTTAAACTTCAAATGCCCTGAATTCTTGTCTAGACCTTTATGTTAATCCATTATTCAATTTCTACAAAGAACCAATTGCTCTATTATGAATCCAATGTGAGAACTAGGTGCTCTAAAAGTGCTTGTGCTTAATATTTAAACTCAAGAAATGAAGCATAATGGATTGTGACATGCGTCAAAACTGGCTTCCAGCATCAAGTTCACGGTTTAGGAGTGTTTATGCAGGACTGTGTGTCATAGAGGTGCTAGGACTAATACTATTACTTTCTGTATTGGGCTACCTTGAACTACATAAAAAAATAACATGGGACATGCAAAAGTTTAACCGCCGAACTCAGAATGTTGCATCAATCCAAGTCAGAAATGCTTCAGGAAAAAATGAACGTAAGGTCTAGTAGAGGTTTTATATTATGGTGTACAAGGTTGGTGATCAATTTTGAGCTGTTTTTTCATCCATGTTCACGCTAATTTGTTTCTTATTCAAATCATACAGATTCCTAAATTTCCCTCGTCATAATACACAATATGTAATGAGCTGGCCATTCAACTTTCACTATCCCAATTTATAATAAAATAAGCAAACAAATTAACAAAAGAAGTTTGTATGCATTACTTCATTATTTTGGTCGGCAGATTAGCTCTTCAAACACCAAAAGTATGCAAAGAAATCCTCAAGTTGGGTGATCAACCTGAGAAAACCATAAGTTTTTGCAGTAAGTTCTCAAGATTCAAGAACGCAAAGGATAAATAGAAAACAACAGAGAAACAGAAAAAAGTCGTAAAAACCACTGCCATACAATTTAGAGAACGCCAGAGCAACAACGAACATATAATAAATTGAGAGTGTGAAATAAAAAAAGTATTTGATGAAGGAAGCAAAGGGAAAACAACAACAACAACAACCAAGCCTTATCCCACTAAGCAATGTCGGCTACATGAATCAAACAACACCATAGTGTTCTATCAAAAACCATGTCTTTCTCCAACTCATTAACACATGCAAAATAAGAATCTAAATAAAATAGAATGTCTTCTTAACTAATATTCATACTTATTAGAAAGAAACAAAGTTGATTGAGTACAAACATAACAAAAAGATCAGATATAAACGTACCACCAGCTAAGATTTTCAACAGAATAATAGAAGAAAATTAGAATGCCGTATTGTTATATCTAAAGAAGGAAAATGAGCTCCAAAACATGAAGTTAAGGCAGTCATGAGGCATTTGTTCCAAGCCCTACTGTTTATCGCAGGAATGTAATACTGTGTCTTTGTTTTCAACTTGCAATGGTTTTTATACTCTTACACTCACATCCATAAAAATTAATGGAATATGCTTCTGTGGACAATTCAACAAATTTTATGAGCATAAAACTCTACAGCATCAACATCAACTAGAAACTCAAGATTATCGTTAAGCTATAATATTCTGCCACTACAGACATCGCAAATTCTAAACATCCAACTCTAAAGTATGTTTCTACTTTCTAAGTATTCTTTTTATCCAAGATCCACTGTATCCCGAATCTTTCAATGAAGGACTAATCATCGTCGCAGTATGCAGCTACAACTAGCCAAACATTTTTGGACACTGCCGTGAATCGAACCTGCGAGCACCAGGTCGACCCCAGAGCGTCCAAATATCAAATTAATAGACTCTGCCAAAAATATTAACAATTGACCGAGGCATTTAACAATCAAACTACTTTGTTATTAAATTCCTAAAGGTTTTATTTTTTGAATTAAATTCCTAAAGGTTTCTGCCAATAAGAAAAAACTGTCAAACTCAAACCCTAAACCTTATTAATAAATTAGATAATACAATCCACTCAAACCAAGTTGACATATATTATGAAGCACCGACTCAGACACGAATGCAACACGGACACGTCGACACTGATAATAATTTTAGAAAATAACATAATTTAATGTAATTATATGTGTCGGTGTTGTGTCAATGTCGTACATGACACGTATACGACACAAGGACACGCCTAATCCGATGAATATATGTGCTCAATAAATTTCACATAGAAGAAAAAATACTATCATAAATTTCATTATTCATCATACATAATATTAGAGTACAAAAAAACAAAACACCTTAAATTTCAATTGTTCAAGTATATGTATATGTCCAATAACCTGATTCCAATTCCAATTACAAAACACAAAACACAAAATTCAAATTCAAAACCATAACAATTAAATACATTTTTTAAATGAAGAAAAGAAAAAACAATTAAATTCAACGCAGAATATAAAATCCAAAAACCTCATAGACAGTAAATCATTCAAAAGAAAAAACAAACAAACCCTAAAACGAATTAACAGCAAACAAACCCTGATGGAAAATGAAAATCAATTTTTCTCGGTAAAAAATAATAATGAGAGAAAAGGAATGAGAAGATGAAAAAGAGTTGTTGTTGTACCTTGAAATTGAAATTGAAACGGAAAATGGATTTTATGTGGTGTTAACGTTGATTCTGCATAAGTTAAATAGTTGCAAAAGCGCGTTTTGTAGGAGTCGAAAATTCTTGTTGGTTTAATGTCTCTGTTTCCAATACTACCCTTTTTGTTTATCCATATCACGAAAGTTCACTTCGTTTTATAAATCAAATTTCTTTCGAAAGATTGCTCCCCGGAAAAAAATTATAAGTAAGGGAACTATTTTCAGGTAAATAGGCGATTACCCTCTAAAATTATAAGTTTCGTCAATTACTTCTAGCAAAACTTGGATTACTCCATTGAAGTTTTATTTATTCCTCGGTCAAATTCCTCGGACAGTCAACATGTCATGTCACGTCACATGCGGTGAATTTTTTTTCGTCATTTATTTTGAAAAAAATTCTAAATTTTCATTACGGTTATGAGCAAATACCCCTTTGAAATTTTACAGTTATAACCAAAATGCCTTATAAATATGAAAATTTATATTTTTTTTCATATCTTTGACTCTGAAGATATTAAAGACAAATGATTAACAATTAACTTTAATACTTTAAATTCTACGAGTATTCATGTTTATACATTTATATGAATTTCACTTGGTTCATCTTAGAGAATAACATTAAGAAAGATTCCGAAAAGTGAAAACTAAAATTACGCAAATCAATACATCCTTATTTATTAATTTTGTTATGTCTTAACCTAATTTTTTCCCTCCATTAATCCCTTATTAGGTTTGCAATAACTCTATCCAAAAATTTTGACTCTAAATCCTTATTAATTAATTTTGTTATGTCTTAACCTAATTTTTTCCCTCCATTAATCCCTTATTAAGTTTGCAACAACTCTATCCAAAAATTTTGACTCTAAATTTGCATCATATATGTTTTTCATTTCTCCTTCTAATAACTGTAAATATTTTTCAAAGCAAAAATTTAATAGATATCTTAATTCTTATCCTTATCCTTATTTATTAAATTTGTTAAGTCTTAACCTAATTTTTTTCCTCCATTAATCCCTTATCAGGTTTGCAACAACTCTATCCTAAAATTTTGACTCTAAATTTGCATCATACATGTTTTTCATTTCTCTATCTAATAACCGTAAATATTTTTCAAAGCAAAAATTTAATAGATATCTTAATTTTTATCCTTATTATTTATTAATTTTATGAGGCCTGCAACAACTTAATCTATTGTTTATGTAGAATTTTTTTGTTTAACAAGTTGTTATACAGTTATTTAATACATTTACAGACAGAATACCCTAATTTCCATGCAAACTCGGCTACGCTAAATAATTTTTTATGTTTAACTATAAAAGTAATAAATAAAATTGACATGTGCAAGAATATAATTTTGTATTCTTTTTATCTTTTTTCTTTATAATTTTTTTTTATTATCATTTGATTGTAATATTGTATTTCTAATAATCTAATTTGCGTTTATTGATCGACCCATGATCTTAAGGGTTAAAGATTATTTATTGGTGTCTATTATAGTCGAAAAGACCCGTGCGTTGCACGGGTCAAAAGGCTAGTCATTTATTATTCTTAAAGCTTGTTAGGTCTGGCTATACTTAAACCTAATATTTTCTCTCTAATTCTATGTCATTAATGCTAATCTCTTAAATCCTAAAAAAATTCCCCACTATTGTATGTTCAATTCGAATTTCAAATGTGCCTTGCAGTTTGTTAAAACCTCTCCACTTCCTAAGCAATTTATTAGGGGATATTTATTACTGATAATTTCAACACACCTAATTCACGTTTAACTTTTCGGTTTCACACCTAATACATAATTGCTTCTCTTCTTTCTTTTTTTCACTCCATCGTTGCTCTTCTCTCTCTCTCTCTCTCTCTCTCTCTCTCAGCTCTTCTCCTTTCTTAGCCGCTGCTTTGCTCTTCTTCCTCCTCATAGCCTCCACTTCCGGCCACCTTATCGTAAAATACCAGAATTGCTTGCAGAACTATCACTGGGTGTGTTTTTATATCTTTTTATCTCCATTAACTGATGCAAATCATCTTTTTAATGTACTATTGTTTCGTATCTTTATAATTTTGCATCCCCCGCCTATTTGCTCTAATGCTTATGCGAACTTTTACCCATGACTTGGTTTTTCAAGCAATGTCCTAAAAAAATTGGTTTTGAGTTTTCACTGCCCATTACATTATAGTCCAATATATTTAATCATCTATTTTGGTTTTTAACGTGACAAGTTTTGATTTTTGGCTAAAATGAGATTTTTAACGTGACAAGGTTATTGATACCTTCATTAGACTGAGTTTGTTTAATCTGCTCTTATTATGATATATTAATTTGTTTGGATTAGCAATTGGAAGAATGTAATTTTAGGTTATGAATTCGTTTTCAGGTTGTTCTTCTAGCCTTTGTTGTGTTTCTGTTTTGCTTTGGATTGATCTGGGTTGGCTTGTCTTACCTGTAGCGACTTTCATGCAGTTTCGCTTATGTTGTGCGTTGTTTCCGTCGTCTGCTGCATCAGTTTGTATTATTCGACTCTATGGTGTTTTGCTGCATTTATCTTTTGATAACAGGTAGCAAGGTCAACATTCTTCTTGATGTTCTTTTTGTCTTCTTCAAATTTTGGCTTTCCCTATGGTTGAGTCAGCCTTGATAAATTATGTTATTTCATTATGCATTTAATTCTTTTTTTGCATGGCTACACTTAAACCTAATTTTTTCCCACTAAATCCATGTCATTAATGCTAATCTCTAAAACGTATCTAGACAGTTTAGCATGTGCATTATTTTTAGTACTGGATACATTAAAATTTACAACTTAAAATCTTCGAATGCATATCATACACAACAAATCATGTTCGTACATCAAAAGTTACCATACAGCTATCCAATAATAGAAATACATCATAAAAATCCATGCGAACATCCTGCAGCGGGTACGAACGAGTGCTTGTTGATTATCCATTCGGCTACAGCTTGTTAACTCTTGCTAAACTAACCTGCTGATATGAAACAAAATAGGATTGGGATGAGACATAATGTCTCAGTGAGTTCTACCTGATCCTGTAACACCCCGTTTTCCCAACTTAAAAATTCCTTAAAAGACTATCAGAGTATGCAAACACAACAACAGGATATTACATAAAACATAATCCGAAACAGTTAAATAATGATTTAACCAATTTACTTCAAAACTTTGCAGCGGATATATTACTAAAAATTCATAAACGTTTGGCACGCAGGCCCCATAAAAATATCTCAAGGAGTTAGTTCCATTATTTGCAAATTAACATAAATAGTCACGTAAAAGAATGAAGCATGCATAAAGACAACCCCATCCCGTTACGTATCAGAGCGACCTAAACGACACAGTGATGCAAGGCCACTCACGAGCAACTGCACACTAAGCACGATCACCTGCACTTGCCCACAAGGCGGCAATTCCAGCAGAAGGGGTGAGAATTCATAACAAAATAATACTAATCAACATAATACAGAATAACAATTAACATCAAAACATTAATAGCATTCTTGCATAACAATTAGCACGTAATCACATAATCAACTTCATATCATCTTTAAGCAAGTAGCATAGATAGACAACACTTATCACTTATCACATATAATCATTCTTTATCACATCATGACATCATAAATATGACCATGCGACAATGCTCTTAGACTCCTTATATGCATGTGGTACCAAACTTCATCATAAGTATTAATATACTTTTAAAACGTGCGGAGGACAAAGCTCCTAATAAACGTGCGGAGGACAAAGCTCCTATCATGGTGAGGACTAAGCTCAATGTATGCTATGCATGGACTCAACTCAAATAACATTTATCCTTAATCACCTTATCAACATGCATCCAAGAAATTGGAGCTAACAACAACTTATCATTGCATATATAATATATACACATATCATAACGGTTCAGTTTAATAACATCAGCAGCATAATGCAAACCACAAGAACAGAATGATATCATTATATCAATTACAATTCAAGGCAACATAAACTTTAACATAATTGCACAAGATATAATACTTAATTCATGCTCTACTACCATAACCTAGCAATCCGTACTTAGAAAGGCTCTGAACAGGGCTCTCCGCATCACCACTAGGCCTAAATAACACTCAGGAAACATCTCCAAATCAAACACACGGAACAGGTCACACAACCCTCACGACTTCCAAAAACTGGTAGTGTTCGCGAGGCGAGTGGGTAAGCTCGCCGTGGCGAGCTGCCAGAAGCAACTCGCGAGGCGAAGAAAAGTGCTCGCTATGGCGAGCTGCCAGAAGCAACTCGCGAGGCGAGGATAAGTACTCGCCGTGGCGAGTGATGAAGCTCATCACTCGCGAGGCGAGGATCACTGCTCGCCGTGGCGAGCGATGAATTTCACTGCGGCCAGACTTGCTAATTTCTCAAAAATCCTACGATTCACATGGTTCTAAGCCTGCTATTGATTCCAAAATTCATCCTAAACATAATCTAAGGTCTAGGAACACTTTCCACATCAATTAAACCTATTTCAACCGTTAATTCATCAAATTCTAAGGTTTTGACCTAGTTTCCTCCTTCTCTTTAATCAATCCTAATCCTTGTTAATTGCTATCAGAACTATGCTAATCAATATTACTTAATCATGAATCTCACCCTTACCTGAATTCCAGCAGAAAATCGCAGCTCTCCTTCTCTTCTCTTCTCACGCGTGCGTGCGTTTCTTTCTTTCTGTTTCCACAGTCTGATACGTTACTGACTGCCTAACCCTAGTTTTCCTTATTTATATTGCCAACAAATCTTATCTTATTTACTCTTTCTCCCACATAACTCTTAAAATCCAAAACTAACCCATAACTAAATATTTTATTTTCTTTTCAAATCTTATTTTATTTAACAATAAAATAAGTCCCTTAATCTTATCCTTAACATTATAACTTATCACAAAATCATCCAAAACATATCAAAACATATCAAAACATATCAAAACACTTATATATTATATAAATATAATATAATCACCTAAACTCGATTTAAATAAATACTAAAACGAACGTGGGCGTTACAACTCTCCCCCACTTAAAAGATTTTCGTCCTCGAAAATTACCTCAAGTAAATAACTCTGGATAAGACTCCAGCATCTTACTTTCAAGCTCCCAAGTCAAGCTTTCACCAGTCGCTCCCGACCAAATGACTCTAACGAGAGGTATATCCTTGCCTCTCAACGTCTTCACTTTCCGATCATCAATCCTTACCGGTAAAGTTTCCACCGTAAGGTTGTCTCTAACTTGCACATCATCGCTCTGGATCACATGAGATGGATCCGGAACATACTTCCTCAGCTGAGATACATGAAAAACATCATGTAAATTCGAAAGATGCGGTGGTAACCCAACTCTGTATGCCACCGTTCCAACCCTCTCTGATATCTGATAGGGGCCAATAAATCTCGGAGTCAACTTCTTTGACTTCAACGCACGTCCAACACTAGTCATAGGCGTGACCCTTAGAAACACGTGGTCTCCTTCCTGAAACTCAAGATCTTTCCTTCGCTTATCATGGTAACTCTTTTGTCGACTCTGCGACGCTTTCATTTTCTCCTGAATCATCTTAACCTTCTCAGTGGTTTGCTGAACAATCTCTGGCCCTAAAACCACCCTTTCACCTGACTCAAACCAACACAACGGAGTTCTGCACCTCCGACCGTACAAAGCCTCAAAAGGTGCCATCCCAATACTAGAATGATAACTATTATTGTATGTGAACTCGATTAAGGGAAGATGACTATCCCAAGTCCCTCCTTGCTCGAGAACACAAACTCTCAACAAATCCTCTAGCGACTGAATTGTCCTCTCCGACTGACCATCTGTCTGCGGGTGATACGCCGAACTCAATCTCAATTTAGAACCCAAGGCCTCTTGCAAACTTTTCCAAAATATAGAAGTAAATCTTGGATCTCTATCTGATACAATGCTCGAAGGGACACCATGCAATCTCACAATCTCCTTGATATAAATCTCTGCCAACTGGGCAACAGGAAAACTAATATTAATCGGTAGAAAATGAGCCGACTTCGTCAATCTATCAACAATAACCCAAATTGCGTCATTCCCTCTAGGAGTATTCGGCAAACTCGTCACGAAATCCATGGATATACTATCCCATTTCCACTCTGGCACATCTAAAGACACCATCATGCCAGTCGGTTTCTGATGCTCAATCTTCGACTTCTGGCAAACTAAGCAAGCATAAACAAACTGTGCCACATCACGTTTCAAGCCAGACCACCAAAACAACCTCTTCAAATCATGATACATCTTCGTAGCTCCCGGGTGAATACTCAAGCTACTTCTGTGACTCTCTTCAAGAATCATCTTCTTAATCTCTTCATTGTCGGGAATGCAGATCCTACCTCGGAATCTCAACACTCCTTGATCGTCGACTTGAAAATCACTATCTTCAGTCTGATTACCCGCAACCATTAAATCCACAAACTTGACATCTTCTTTCTGCGCCTCTCTTATACTCGTCAAGAAGTCACTATCAATCTTCAGCATTCCTAGCTTCACGCTCTGAGGCGTCCTTTCACAAACCAAACTCAAATCTCTAAATTGCTCAAGTAATTCGAACTCCTTAACCATCATAGCAGACATATGCAAAGTCTTCCTACTCAAGGCATCTGCTACCACATTCGCTTTACCAGGATGATAATTCAACCCAAAGTCGAAGTCCTTCAAAAGTTCTAACCATCTTCTCTGCCTCATATTCAATTCCTTCTGATCGAAAAGATACTTCAAGCTCTTGTGATCACTAAACACTTCGAACCTCGCACCATATAAGTAGTGTCTCCACATCTTCAATACAAAAACCACAGCTGCTAATTCTAAATCATGCGTCGGGTAATTCTTCTCATGAACTCTCAACTGTCTTGAAGCATAAGCTACCACCTTACCTTCCTGCATAAGCACACCTCCTAAACCCAACTTGGACGCATCACAATACACTACAAATGGCGCATCGGACTTCGGCAAAATCAAAACTGGAGCAGTCGTCAAACGCTTCTTCAACTCGTTGAAACTGTTCTCACAATGAACATCCCAAACAAAAACTCTACCTTTACAAGTCAACTGGGTCAACGGAAGAGCCAACTTGGAGAATCCTTCAATAAACCTTCTATAATAACCAGCTAAACCCAAAAAGCTCCTGATCTCGGTAACTGACTTCGGAGTCTCCCATTGCGATACGGCTTCAATCTTAGACGGATCTACTGCAATACCATCGCCAGAGATGACATGACCAAGGAAACTCACTTCTTTCAACCAGAACTCACACTTAGACAATTTGGCATAAAGTTTCTTCTCTTTCAACACTTGCAAAACAGTCTTCAGATGTTCAGCATGCTCTTCCTCAGTCTTGGAGTAAATCAGGATATCATCAATAAATACAACTACGAACTGATCCAAAAATGCATGGAAGATGCGATTCATGTACTCCATAAATACTCCCGGTGCATTAGTAACTCCAAAAGGCATAACCTTGTACTCATAATGGCCATAACGTGTTCTGAAAGCTGTCTTCTGCATATCTTCATCCTTTACTTTAATCTGGTGATAACCCGACCTCAAGTCAATCTTGCTGAAAACACGTGCACCCACTAACTGATCCATCAAATCATCAATCCTCGGAAGTGGATACCTATTCTTGATAGTTACCTTATTCAACTGCCGATAATCAATACATAGCCCCATACTACCATCCTTCTTCTTTACTAGTAACACTGGCGCTCCCCAAGGTGAAACACTTGGTCTAACAAATTTCTTCTCAAGTAAATCTTCCAACTGTTTCTTCAACTCAGCTAATTCGGAAGCAGACATACGATAAGGTGCCATCGACACCGGCTTAGTTCCAGGAACAAGATCAATAGAAAACTCGACTTCCCTCTCTGGAGGCACATCAGGAATTTCATCTGGTAAAACTTCAGGAAAGTCGCATACCACTTGCAATTTATCGATCACCGCTTGATTCTCTAAAGATAAAGAAGCCATCAACGAAAACATCAACATGCCGTCACGTTCTAGTTGCTTCATCTGCTTAGTAGATAAAAACTCAGCGCCACTTTCCTCTTCAGCGGACGAGAAATGCACCGTCTTGCGAAAACAATTGATAAGGACGTGGTTGTACTCTAACCAATTCATACCCAGAATCACGTCCATACCGCTCAAGGGTAGACAAACTAAATCCATCTCAAAATCGCGACCAAACATAGACAAAGGACAACTTAAGCATACGAGAGAAGTAGTCACCGAACCCTTAGCTGGAGTTTCGACAACCATCTCTCCATTCATATCAGACATAGCAAGACTCAAAGCAGAAACACAGTCTAAAGCAATAAAGCAATGCGTAGCACCAGTATCAATAATAGCAACTAAAGGAGTATTATTAATATAGCAAGTATCTCTGATCAAACGATCATCACTGTCTGTCTGAGTACCAGTCAGGGCAAAAACTCGACCCGTAGTAGGCGCCCTCTTCGGCTGCTTGCACTGGGAACCAATATGACCCTCTTCGTTGCAATTGAAGCACACGATATCGTTACGCTTGCAATCCGCCACTAAATGACCCTTCTTGCCACACCGGACACACTTCTTGATCTCCTCAGGACAAACATTGCTCTTGTGGCCTTTCACACCACAGTTGAAACATACGATCTCAGCAGGGGTACCCTTCCTCGCAGTCTGCCTATCCACGACCATCCTCTGTTTCCCTTTATCAGCAGGGGCACTATAAGGTTTAGGGCGACTCTGCTGGCCCTTGGCTTTCCTATCATTCACTACCTTGTAGTGAGCCTTCGTATCCTCTTCATAGATCCGGCAGCTATTCACCAAATCCGGAAAAACTCTGATCTGCTGATACCCAATCGCCCTCTTAATGTCGGGCCTCAAACCGTTCTCAAACTTGATGCATTTAGAAAACTCCGCGGTCTCAGCAGCATAGTGCGGATAGAACTTCGCCAGCTCCACAAACTTGGCAGCATACTCAGTCACTGACATATTTCCTTGCTTCAGCTCAAGGAACTCGATCTCTTTCTTCCCGCGAACGTCTTCCGGAAAGTATCTCCTCAGGAACTCTCTTCTGAACACGGCCCAAGTCACCACAGTTCCATCTTGCTCTAGGCTAGGTAACACGCTAACCCACCAATCATCAGCTTCCTCAGACAGCTGATGTGTACCAAAACGCACTTGCTGAGCTTCAGTGCACTGCATCACTCTAAAAATCCTCTCTATCTCCTTAAGCCACGTCTGGGCTCCATCGGGGTCATACCTTCCCTTGAACGTTGGAGGATGATTCCTCATGAAAGTCTCCAACATCCTCGTCTCAGCATTCACGCCAGCATTTGCATTAGGTTGCTGTCCCACAGCATTAGCCATTGCTTCCAAAGCAGCAGCAAGAGCAGCATCGTTCCTTCCAGCCATCCTGATATTCTACAACAAACAGTAGCAGCAACATAAGATTTAGTAATACAAATATTACTAAGACTCAATAGGACTCTCTAATTGGCCGGACAGACCGACTTGCTCTGATACCAATTGTAACACCCCGTTTTCCCAACTTAAAAATTCCTTAAAAGACTATCAGAGTATGCAAACACAACAACGGGATATTACATAAAACATAATCCGAAACAGTTAAATAATGATTTAACCAATTTACTTCAAAACTTTGCAGCGGATATATTACTAAAAATTCATAAACGTTTGGCACGCAGGCCCCATAAAAATATCTCAAGGAGTTAGTTCCATTATTTGCAAATTAACATAAATAGTCACGTAAAAGAATGAAGCATGCATAAAGACAACCCCATCCCGTTACGTATCAGAGCGACCTAAACGACACAGTGATGCAAGGCCACTCACGAGCAACTGCACACTAAGCACGATCACCTGCACTTGCCCACAAGGCGGCAATTCCAGCAGAAGGGGTGAGAATTCATAACAAAATAATACTAATCAACATAATACAGAATAACAATTAACATCAAAACATTAATAGCATTCTTGCATAACAATTAGCACGTAATCACATAATCAACTTCATATCATCTTTAAGCAAGTAGCATAGATAGACAACACTTATCACTTATCACATATAATCATTCTTTATCACATCATGACATCATAAATATGACCATGCGACAATGCTCTTA
The DNA here is from genome assembly GCA_958299785.1 of Medicago lupulina. Classification (NCBI taxonomy): domain Eukaryota; kingdom Viridiplantae; phylum Streptophyta; class Magnoliopsida; order Fabales; family Fabaceae; genus Medicago; species Medicago lupulina. Next base: position 41,534,110 of record OY283146.1, on the reverse strand, counting down.
GACTCCTTATATGCATGTGGTACCAAACTTCATCATAAGTATTAATATACTTTTAAAACGTGCGGAGGACAAAGCTCCTAATAAACGTGCGGAGGACAAAGCTCCTATCATGGTGAGGACTAAGCTCAATGTATGCTATGCATGGACTCAACTCAAATAACATTTATCCTTAATCACCTTATCAACATGCATCCAAGAAATTGGAGCTAACAACAACTTATCATTGCATATATAATATATACACATATCATAACGGTTCAGTTTAATAACATCAGCAGCATAATGCAAACCACAAGAACAGAATGATATCATTATATCAATTACAATTCAAGGCAACATAAACTTTAACATAATTGCACAAGATATAATACTTAATTCATGCTCTACTACCATAACCTAGCAATCCGTACTTAGAAAGGCTCTGAACAGGGCTCTCCGCATCACCACTAGGCCTAAATAACACTCAGGAAACATCTCCAAATCAAACACACGGAACAGGTCACACAACCCTCACGACTTCCAAAAACTGGTAGTGTTCGCGAGGCGAGTGGGTAAGCTCGCCGTGGCGAGCTGCCAGAAGCAACTCGCGAGGCGAAGAAAAGTGCTCGCTATGGCGAGCTGCCAGAAGCAACTCGCGAGGCGAGGATAAGTACTCGCCGTGGCGAGTGATGAAGCTCATCACTCGCGAGGCGAGGATCACTGCTCGCCGTGGCGAGCGATGAATTTCACTGCGGCCAGACTTGCTAATTTCTCAAAAATCCTACGATTCACATGGTTCTAAGCCTGCTATTGATTCCAGAATTCATCCTAAACATAATCTAAGGTCTAGGAACACTTTCCACATCAATTAAACCTATTTCAACCGTTAATTCATCAAATTCTAAGGTTTTGACCTAGTTTCCTCCTTCTCTTTAATCAATCCTAATCCTTGTTAATTGCTATCAGAACTATGCTAATCAATATTACTTAATCATGAATCTCACCCTTACCTGAATTCCAGCAGAAAATCGCAGCTCTCCTTCTCTTCTCTTCTCACGCGTGCGTGCGTTTCTTTCTTTCTGTTTCCACAGTCTGATACGTTACTGACTGCCTAACCCTAGTTTTCCTTATTTATACTGCCAACAAATCTTATCTTATTTACTCTTTCTCCCACATAACTCTTAAAATCCAAAACTAACCCATAACTAAATATTTTATTTTCTTTTCAAATCTTATTTTATTTAACAATAAAATAAGTCCCTTAATCTTATCCTTAACATTATAACTTATCACAAAATCATCCAAAACATATCAAAACATATCAAAACACTTATATATTATATAAATATAATATAATCACCTAAACTCGATTTAAATAAATACTAAAACGAACGTGGGCGTTACAGATCCTAGGCTATAGGTAACCTCGGGGAAAACATACGGTCACCACGTGTCTACAATACAACCTGCCGGTTGATTATACGTGTGTGGGGACTTGCATACATAGATGGTCGTGCATACTAGGGCCGTCATAAGGTTATTCATGCTATAACTTAAAGGTCTTGCCTCACATCATACACGTCATGGCGGTCAAGGGAACCTAAAATTGTAACGCCCTATTTCTAACTAAGCAATAAATCATGCCATTTAAATAAATACGTAAGAAATAGTCGTCACTTCTACAATTGATCATCAACATAGTCATACATGAAAATAATCTCCAACATAAAAATCTCAGCGGAATCAAATACATCTCAACATAAATGCCATGTCCTCAACATAAAATAAAATCCAACAACATAAATAATCTCCACCAAATACAACTCCAGATAAAATAAAATCTCAAAAGATAAATAACATGCACTAAGTCCTAGATCAGAGCCCTATCTAGACACGTGCGATAAACGAGGAAGCTCCCGCTCCTCAAGGTAAAACTCACCAAGCAAAACATCTAAGCCTGCATGCCGTCTACCCATCCATATAGAGAGGTAGGCGGTCCACCAAGACCACTAGGGGTTAGAATTACATTAATCATAATCAAAGACAAACAGGATTAGCATGTACCTCAATTATGTCTTGCAAAAATAATCATGAACATAATATTCTCAACAATTAATACACAAACACAAAGTTACAATCACCACAATCCTCAAGCAATCAAGCTCATAAACAAACATGACTCTTCCTAGAAACATGTAATGTGACTAGACAACTCGACTAAGTGTGGTACCAAACTTCTTTCATCTCCGAGGCCGTCGCCCCTGGCGCTTATAAACACGCCATAACAACCCGCATAACAACCCGCATAAAGAATACCGAAGTATTCAACAACTACAATTGGAGATGAAAGACAACAACAACAACAACAACGTGTGTGAACTAGGACTCGACCACAACAAAATGTGCTTCATGCAAATTTCACAAGTTCACACCAACATATTCATCACCAACAACAACATATATACATCAACATATATATATATATATATATATATATATATATATATATATATATTCACCAACAACAACATATATGCACTCAACATATATAATCATCAATCAACATATATTCACATTCAATCTTATCCACGAAAGAATTACAAGATAGAAAGTTCAACGAATATATTTTCAACTAGTTTTCGTATAATGCAATTCACCACTTTAACAAATTAGGCCAATGAACCAAAACGAGATTAAAATGATTCAATTGCCTCTACTAAGTAAGTATACTAACCACATATGAGTGAAGGTATACTCACATAAGTATTTCATCGGCCAAATACTTTGAGTTCTCAACATTCGCAAGGTTCGTCTCAAAATGTTACTTTTCAAAATATAGACCATTTTCAAAGTAAGACATTCTAGTTCTCAAAGAAGATAGATCAAGAACATATATTTAATCATCTATATAGCATATGTAAGTAATCCCACATCATTGTCTTTGAGAAAATAAGTTTCCGGAAAATTGTGTTCTTGGACGATTTTCTAAATATCATGAACGATTTAGGAAAATTAAGTTCAATACATAGGTAATGATTAAATCAATCAAGGAAATCATTTAAAAAGTTAGGATTGGTTCACAAGTACACCAAACGAAAGTTCAAGTGTGGCTGAACAGGGCATGGTTCGCTTAAGAGAAGGCTGGTTCGCTTAAGCGACCAAGTCTCAGTAGCTTCTGGGCGTATTCGCTTGGAGCTCGCTTGCAGCTCGCTCAAGCGAACTCTGTCCAGAAGCAACTTTTCAGTTCGCTCAGACCTTCGCTCGCAGCTCGCTCAAGCGAACTGTGTCCAGAAGCGCCTGGGCATGCTCGCTTGAGGATGCTAAGAGCTCGCTTGAGCGAACGCTCAACAGTTCAGAAAAAAAACTTCGAATTTCAAAACCCTTTTTCCCAAACTCTCCAATTTTGATCCTCCCACACTCAAAACTCGTCCCAAATGAAGTTTACAGGTCATATACACAATCATGAACAGCAAAATGCTCAAAATTCATGAATCAAATCTTATTTTTGTTTCAATTCAAAATTTCACCAAAACTTTCAAAACTTATTCAACAACAACAACAACTTTCATCATAAATTCACCAATGGCATACTCAACATACCAATTCATCAACAACATGTTTTTCAAACATCAACAACAACAATCAACCATGAATTCTTACACAATTCAACCACAACAACTCATAACTCATCAATTTTACTCAAGAACACAATATATTGACACACATGGAATTTGACATACAAATTCAACAACAACAACTTAGTTATCAATTCATTCATGTATACAAACATATTATCATCATCTAAAACGAAATTCAACATCAAAATCCAAATAAGCACTTATTCACAAAATCAATTATATCAATAAGCACTTAAGAGAAAGTAGAAAAGATAAGAGATTATGAAGTAAAAACTATCCCCCTTACCTCTACTAATCTCTACTCTTGCTAAGGATTCACTTTTGCTCCCAATCCTTCACCTCCTAGCCTTGTTCTTCTCTAACCCTTGTTCCTTCTCTTCTATTCTCTCTCTCTCTCTCTCTCTCTCTCTCTCTCTCTCTCTCTCTCTCTACCTCTCAAAGTTTTGGAGTGAAAATGAGTAGTGTAACCCTAATCCTCTCCCTATTGTTAGAATATATCCATACCCATTGGGCCTAACCCATGAAATAATAATTGGGCTCTATTCTAATAACACCACCTATTAGTTTACTATCTTACTAACAATAAAATATTTCACCACAACTAACACTTATACTAATTACTACAACTAACTTAGTAAATCACTAACACTTAGTTCTCGCTAAAAATGCTACGATTAATTCTTGACCAAAATTACTATTTTACCCTTACTCGCCAAAAGACCAAAACACCCTCCTATTCACTAAACTCAAGAAAATACATAAAAGGCAAATAATTCACATATGAGCATACATAAATACACATAATTAATTAAAAACTAAATAACGAAAATTGGGCTGTTACAACTCTCCCCCCTAAAAGAATTTTCGTCCTCGAAAATTTACTTGAAGGAAACAACTCCGAATACGAATCCTTCATCCTACTCTCCGATTCCCAAGTGGCACTCTCGCCCGTTGGTCCAAACCAAATCACCTTCACCAAAACGATCTCCTTGCCCCTCAAACGCTTCACCTCACGGTCTTCAACTCTAATAGGCCAAGTCTCAACCGTCAAATTATCTCTTACTTCTAATTCGTCCACTTCTCCACATACTTCCGCAACTGAGACACATGAAACACATCATGAAGATTCGACAACGACGGCGGTAACGCAATCCAATACGCTACAGCTCCAATCTTCTCCACAATCTCAAACGGTCCAACAAAACGCGGTGTCAACTTCCGACACTTCAAAGCATGACCAACACCGGTTACGAGATTCACCCTTAAGAACACATGATCACCAACTTGAAACTCAATGTCCTTTCTCCTCTTATCATGATAACTTTTCTGCCTACTCTGAGACGCTTTCATCTTCTCTTGAATCATCTTGACTTTCTCAGTCGTCTCTTGTACAACATCTGGTCCTAACAAAGCACTTTCACCTGACTCAAACCAACACAACGGTGTCCTACACCTCCGCCCATACAAAGCCTCAAACAGTGCCATTCTGATACTAGAATGAAAACTGTTGTTGTAAGTAAACTCAATCAATGGTAAGCATTCTACCCAACTTACACCTTGTTCCAAAACACAAGCTCTCAACAAGTCTTCCAAACTTTGAATAGTCCTATCCGTCTGACCATCAGTCTGAGGATGATAAGCAGAACTCAACCTCAATTTAGTTCCCAAAGCAACTTGCAAACTTTCCCAAACCTTAGAAGTAAACCTCGGATCCCGATCCGACACAATGCTAGAAGGAATACCATGCAACTTGACAATCTGCTCAATGTAGATCTCAACCAACTTCCCCACAGTCATACCGGTCTTTATAGGAATAAAATACGCTGATTTCGTCAACCGATCAACAAGCACCCAAATCGAATCAAAACCCTTCACAGTCTTCGACAAAGCTCCAACAAAATCCATAGAGATATTATCCCACTTCCATTCTGGCACAAACAACGGTTGCATCAAACCCGACGGTTTCTGATGTTCAATCTTCGACTTCTGACAAACCAAACAAGCATACACAAACTCGGCTATATCCTTCTTCATTCTAGGCCACCAAAACAATCTCTTCAAATCCTGATACATCTTCGTCGCTCCTGGGTGAATACTCAAACTACTCCGATGACCTTTGTCCAAAATACGCTTCCTAAGCTCAGGCACGTCTGGCACACACACCCGATCACGAAACATCAAGACACCATTCTGATCCAATCTGAAGTCCGCACCTTTACCTTGGTTAACCAATACCACACGATCTACAAGTTCCAAATCCTCTTTCTGACCACTCTTGATCTCTTCCAAGATGTTACTTGTCAACTTCAACATTCCCAACTTCACACTTCCGGGTGCCAACTCGCAAACCAAACTCAAATCCCGGAACTGCTCGATCAACTCTAACTCCTTAACCATCAAAGCCGACATATGCAAAGACTTCATACTCAAAGCATCTGCCACCACATTTGCTTTTCCCGGATGATAGCTTAACTGAAAATCATAATCCTTAAGAAATTCCAACAACCGTCTCTGCCTCATATTCAACTCTTTCTGGTCAAACAAATACTTCAAACTCTTGTGATCACTGAACACCTCAAATCTAGAACCATACAAGTAGTGCCTCCAAATCTTCAACACAAATACAATGGCCGCCAATTCCAAATCATGAGTCGGATAATTCTTTTCATGCACTTTCAACTGCCTCGATGCATAACCCACAACCTGACGATTCTCCATTAACACACCACCAAGACCCATTTTTGAAGCATCACAATACACAACAAAAGATTCCTTCGGATTCGGCAAAATAAACACAGGCGCTGAAGTCAACCTTTTCTTCAACTCAAGGAAACTATTCCCACACTTAAAATCCCAAACATAAGCTTGCCCCTTCCGAGTCAGCTGCGTCAATGGCAACGCCAACTTAGAGAATCCCTCAATGAACCTCCTATAGTAACCTGCCAAGCCAAGAAAACTTCTAACTTCAAAAACAGACTTCGGCGATTCCCATTGCATCACCGCATCAATCTTCGACGGATCAACCACAATGCAACCTCTCGAAATCACATGACCAAGAAAGCTCACTTCTCGCAACCAAAACTCACACTTTGACAACTTAGCAAACAACTGCTTTTCCTTCAAGACTTGCAACACAATCCTCAAATGCTCGGCATGCTCCTCCTCTAACTTCGAATACACCAAAATATCATCTATGAACACCACCACAAACTAGTCTAAATAAGGATGGAAAATCCGATTCATGTATTCCATGAAAACACCTGGCGCATTAGTCACACCAAATGGCATCACAGAATACTCATAGTGACCATACCTCGTTCTGAATGCAGTTTTAGAGATATCTTCCGCCTTCACTCTTATATGATGATACCCTGATCTCAAATCAATCTTGCTGAACACTTCTGCACCAACCAACTGATCCATCAAATCATCAATCCTCGGAAGCGGATATCGATTCTTGATAGTCACCTTGTTCAACTGCCGATAATCCACACATAACCTCATACTACCATCCTTCTTCTTCACCAACAACACAGGAGCACCCCACGGAGAAACACTTGGTCTAATGAACTGCTTCTCGAGCAACTCTTCCAACTGCTTCTTCAATTCTCCCAACTCTGATGCAGACATCCGATACGGCGCAATCGAAATAGGACTTGTTCCTGGCACCAAATCAATTGCAAACTCAACTTCTCTCTCTGGCGGTAAGTCGATAATGTCGTCCGGAAACACTTCTGGAAACTCTTGCACTATCGGCAAATCGCCAACACCTTTCTCACTACTTTCCTTCAAAGAAGCAAACATCATAAACACACTAGCTTCACCATCTAGAGACTTCTTCACTTGCTCCGCGGTCAAGAACTTTCCACTTACATCTTCTACCGACTTAGAGAATATCACACTCTTGGTTAAACAATTGATGTTAACACCAAAAGTCAACATCCAATCCATTCCAAAAATCACATCCATATGCTTCAACGGCAAACAAACCAATCTAACTCAAAGTCAACACAACCGAAATTAACGGGACACTTAGCACACACCAAGGAAGTAGTCACCGAACCATTAGCCGGGGTATCAATGACCATTCCATGCAACAACGGAGTCGCAACCAAACCCAAACGCTCAACACAACAACTCGAGATAAAAGAATGTGTAGCACCAGTATCAATAATTGCAATCAAAGGAGTACTATTGATAAAACACATACCTCGGATTAGATTATCCGACTGCTCCACCTCCTCCGCATTCAAAGTAAATACTTTACCCGCCGCCTTCTTCGGCTTAGTACATCTAGTACTCAAATGATCTGCTTCACCACAATTGTAGCAAGTAATCTCCCTCTTGCACTCAGCCGCCTTGTGACCCTTCTGACCACACTTGAAGCAACTATCTCCTTTCTTGCAATCACTAGCAAAATGACCGAAGACACCACACTTGAAGCACTTGACTTCCGCCACATTAACCTTGGAGCCTCCACCAATATCTTTCTTCTTGCCCTTGTCCTTGTTGTACGGTTTCCCATTTCCATGACCCTTTTGAAGGTGAGAAAAACACAAGAAGGGGGGGTTGAATTGTGTTTTCAAAAACTTCTCCTTCTTACGAAATAAAACTGTTCTCAGGATCAGAGTCTGATAGAGTTCAGAGTCTGATTTGAGTTCAGAGTCTTAATGCAGCGGATAGAGAGTAAGAGTGCAGAAAAGATAGAAGAACACAAGCAATTATAAATGTTCCTTCCACAAACCGGAAGTAGTCCTGTCCCTCTTGCACTTCCAAGGAGAGTTTCACTAAAATGTAATATCAAATTCCAAGTTGCTCAAACACACAGTAAGAGACTTCTCAATGCTCAAGGACAACTCCAAGAGACTTCCTTTGCTCAATCACACCTTAAAGAGACTTCTATGCTCAAGGACAACTCCAAGAGACTTCCTTTGCTCAATCACAAAAGAAAGAGACTTATCTAAACAATTACACAGAATTGAAAAGAGTTTTGAATACTTGATATACAATCAGAGGTATTCACAAAACAATGCGAACAGAACAGACTCTGTTTTTCCAGACACTTAGAAATTCTAAGATATGAACTTTTGTAAGAATTCTCTAAGTTGTTGATGTGTATTTTGCAACGCTTTGGCTCAGAGAAAATGTGTTGGTCTTTTCTTTCAGCTCTTCTATGTTCTTGTATATTTTTTCTTCAAGTCTTTATCCCTATTTATAGAGGATTTGAGAGACGTTGATAACTAGCCGATACATTAACTTGTCTTTACTGAAGCTTTGATTCTTCACCATTGATCTTTTGCCCGATTTGATAATTGTCCTATGAAGAAACAATTTCAAATCCATTCCAATAGAGAAGGAACAATGTCCGCAAACATTACTGTTATTCTTGTCTTGTAGAGGAGACAATATGCAGAGATGGTGGTTCAGAGGCATGCGCAGACTTAGTGGTTGTACACTTTGTACACTGTACTTTGTCAACGCTCTTCAGCTTCTGGTGAAGTAGCTTCTGATGAACTTGCTTCTGATGACGTGGATTCAGGAGCTCTTTTCGTCAGACGCACTAAGCTTCTAATGAGGTAGCTTCTGATGACGTGGATTCAGGAGCTCTTTTCTTCAGACGCGCTAAGCTTCAAAATAAATTCCTTTGCTCTTTGATTCGTTCAGCCAGAACCTCTATGAATAAGACTTTGATTATGGTCCTGTACACTTGAACAAAATGTTTAGCAATATCCAATTGACAATTTTAATACTTTGTTATCATCAGAACGTAAACGGTGATTATGTGAAACACCCTTTGTTCCAACAATCTCCCCCTTTTTGATGATGACAAACACAAGTATTTAAAAAGGTCAATTGTTGTTAACTTAATTAACAAGCTGACTCTGGGGTTCTGAGGTTTGTAAGCTCAGAGTCTGAGGTTTGTAAGCTCTAACTCCCCCTAAGTCTGATAGTCTTTAAGGTGAGGTTTGTAAGCTCCCCCTAAGTCCTATCTAGGTTAATTAAATTCATTTTAAGCATAAAAAAATGCAGAATACGCACAGATTAATTAAATAAGGTTCTCATAAAATAAAACTGCTATTGAATTTTATTTTAGCTTGGGCTCAGATTCTTGTTAAATACTTCTACTACTCCCCCTTTTGTCATTAACAAAAAGAAACAAAAAAAAAATACGAGAAGTAAAAACAAATATACTGAAGATGAGAAAAACACTTATATATATAAAGACAGTTACAAAATCAAAAATTCAGAAGCAAAAACAATTAAGAAAAAAAAAAAATAGGTGTGCATCTAAGGGTTGGGTTGCTGTTGTTGTTGGATAAAAGCCATCATGCGATTAATTTCCTCAGAATGCTTCTTCAGGAGCTCAGATTGTTGCTTAATAGTCTCTTCAAGAACTAACTGCCTTTGAAGGAGATAATCTTCTCTAGCCTTAGATTCTTCCTATTGCTTCAACACTTTCTCTTTCAGCATCTTGAACACCTTAGCTTCTCTTGAAACATAGTCTGATTCAGCGTAAAAAGGTGCATTTGCTAGATACAAAAGTGGACTTGTAGATTGCTCAGCTGAGTGCAGAATTCTCAAGTGACGCTTCAGTGCAGCAGCTTGAATTCGAAGACACTTCTTGCTTACAACATCTATTAGTTTAGAAGCTTTGCTGTTCAGAGATGACCAATGATCTTCATAGTCAACAGATAGAGTAGGAACTCTTCTTAGTTGCACTAGAGCTTTCATTTCCTCACTGATTTTCAGCAGCTCAGCCTCAATGTATTCAGACTCCAGAATGTTTAAGGGTGGTTGTTCAAGGATCTGAATATGAGATGAAGATGAAGGTTGGTCAGAAGCACTAAGGATTAGGTTTTGTGTTGGTTCAGAATCTGAGACAGACATAGAAAGTTCAGACTCTGTCACTAGGACAGACTCCTTAACAACTGTCTCAATAACAGATTCTGAAATGGTTGCCTTTTGAGTTTGAGTTTGGGTTTTGGTTTGGAGTGATGTTTGTTCAGGGTTGTTTTGTTGAGATGGTTTAGGTGGTTGTTGGTTAACTAAATCAATCTTTTTAGGGACTGATTTAGTGGCTTTTTGTGGAATTAGAGAGAATTCACCACCTAAGTGTTTTTCTAAAGAAAATAGGTTGGAAGGTGAACCAGGATGGGATTGGTCTTCATGGTTTTTAGGATCTTCAGCAGTTGCTGAAGGCTGAATCTTCTAAATTGTTGAGCCCATTATGACCTCAGCAAGTCCAGTACTACTAATAGTTGGGTTGACTCTGATTTGTGTTTGGTTTGGGTTGGTTGAAGTGGGTTTAGGTTTATGTGTGGGTTTTGGCAGGTTGTATTTCTGACTGAGAGGTATGTTGTCTTGGTCAGAATCAGTTGAGGGTGATGATGAAGGTGAGATGTTGATGGGGGGATCTGGAATCTGAGTTACCTTGGCTGAGAGGGAAGCTTCTAATCTTTCAGTCTCTGAAGCAACAGACTCTTGAACAGATCCTGAAGCACCAGCTTCTGGTGTTCCTTGAATCTTCTTCAGAACCTCCTGAGCTTCCTTCACAGCTTCTTGTTAAACTTCATCAACAATTGCCTTAACCTCAGCAAGTTTCTCCACATAGAATTTATCACAATCTCCTAGCCCAATAGCCTTGAGCTATTCATCCCTTTCAGCAACGTATTGTGTAGGCTTCTTCTTTTCTGCTGTCAACTTATCAGCATGTTCCTTAGCTCTACTGGCCATTTCAGGAGTCACAATGAACATTGGACTTACAAGATCTACACCACCTGTCTGTTTCTTACTAGCCCTTTGCTCTTCTGCATCCATTTCTTCAAGAGCTAATTTAGCTGCTCACTGGTGATTGAAGAATCTCCTTTACCTCTTTTTCTCTTAGGAGTAGAAGCAGACACACTGTCGTAGTTAGTTGCTTCAGACTTAGCAACCTTCTGCTTTTTGCCTTAGCAACAGCAGCTTCTGAGTCAGTATCAACCTTGGTCCTTTTGCCTTTGACTCAGAGAGGAGCATCATCATAAGAATCAGGGATGACTTCATCCTGAGAGATTGCGCCTGATTCCTTGGCATGTGCAGCTATGTATCCAGTCAAAACTTCAGGATTATCCTCTTTTGAGATGGGAGGAAAATCCCTCATCAGTTTTGATGGAACTGAGGATTCTTTCAGGTACTTCTCGTTGCAAGAGAATTTCCCGATGATCTTCATATTCTGCAGAGTCTTGCCATTGATGATCTTCCCAGTAGTAGTTCCAAGAACTCTGTCAGAAGCAAGATTGAATTTCTTCAGAGTCTCCAGCAATCCTCCTTGATGAAAGATCTCAGACAGCAGCCTTCCACAAGGTACTTTCTTTCTTTTCCCTTTGATTCCTTCTTTGATAGCCCAACACAGATGATGCATGAGGTATCTTGGAAGATTTATCGCTTGATAAGCAGCCAAGAAGTACATAACTAGTTTGTGGTCCAGACTTGGTTGGTCATACCCTCCTCCCTTCTGAAAGAAGCAGTCAGTGACAAACTTCAGAGGCATCCTATCTTTTCCATTCATGTCCACCAACTTAGTTGCTGAGTTTCCTTTCAGCAGTAAATTAGTGTAACTATCCAACAGGGGTTCCTTCCTGCTGACGTTCCACAGAAATCTGCCTTCAGGAGCCACTCTGCAAGCTCTTGCAATAACTTCTTCTGTGATGGTTATAGGAATACCCATCACTGCTGATCTTATTTCTAACCTCCTAAAAGGTTCAAGACCCATTTCTCTCCTTGATTTCCCTTTCAGGCTTGGGTCCCTTGCCACAGCCTGTCTTTCTTCTGAACTAGCAGCTTCTTGATCAAAAACCTCAGCCCTTACCCAGAAGTCTTTAACCAAGTTTACATATGTTGGTCCATTCAACATACGAAAGTAATCGAACAGCTTTTGTGCTAAAATCAGAGCTTCCAGGTCCATCCCGTTTCTCTTGAGAGAGGCGAAATCCACCGGTGATTCTATTTGAACATCAAACGATTCAAGAGGAATAGTCAACGTCTTTGGTTTGATCAAGTAACTGGACCCTGTGCCGAGTTGCATACCAGAACCACTTGTTGAAGTTGCCATTGAAGAAGTTTGAAGGTTTAGGGTTTCTAGTTTGAGAGATAGAGAAAAAAAAATGATTTTCTTAGATAAACAGCTTAAAAACTTGAAAGTGTAGGAAAGTGAGTGAGTTGTGTGTGACTGATATATATATATATATAGTGATTTTTTTTTTGACAAAACGTTTCACATTTAGGGGGGACAAACAGACACACTCATTAATGACAATATAGAAGGCTGTTATCGCGATTTTCGGGTGTCAAATCATTAATTAGATTTGAACCTTTCAATCATTGATATCTCTATTTTTTTTGGGGAAAGGTAAAATCGAGAGAAAACCTTAGAAATTCTGAGCTCGGGGCTGATTTCACTACGGGAAGGTGTTAGGCACCCGCAATGACTATAGTATCCTATAGGAACCGTTTTGCTAGTCTTATGTATACGCTTTGCTTTTATCGCTATTTGTAAAAAAGGATTGATTTTAAGAATGAGAGAAAGAAGATTTTGAGTGTTGTTTTTATTGGACTTGGAGAGATTTTGAGTCTCTTGCCTACATACCCTTTTAAGGGATCAAAATTCCATGTAGTTCTCTTCCAAAATATTTTTGTGGGTTGGTTCAATTTTAGTTTTGAAAATAGTTTTGAAGAAAAGGATGAGAGGCCTCAAAGGCATGAGATTTGGAAAAGGTGAGGTGATTCCAATTTATTTACAAAGATGGTTAAAGTTGAAGATTAAGATTCATTTTGATTTCGCTTAAGAAAATAAAGGGAAAATGGGTGAAGTTTTGACTTCACTTTATTGCAAAAAAACTTTGAGTGATGTGTTAGTTTTTTGAGAAAGAAAGAATGAGTTTTTTTTTTTTTCTAAGTATCACGCTTCCTAAACATATATCTAGCGGTAAACATACAACGTGTGTGCGTGTCGGTGTACATCATCATAGTGTCCATTGTCCTTTACATCGGGTCCTAATTTACATTCTATGGTCTTGCAAGAATTTAAAAGAAAGTAAACTAAACCTAAAATATTACATGAATTAATAGAAAGTTGCATAAAATGACTAAAAGGGAAAAAAAAAAAAGGTGAAAATGATGCAATGCTTGTAATATGAATAAGGCATGAAGTGGAATGGTTAGTAATGAATAGAGAAGTGATAGTATGAGTAGCAATGCATAATAGATGAAATGATCATAACAAAGAGTATTAAGCAAATTGCAAAAGAAACAAGTGCCAAAAATAGTGCAAATAACGCAAAACAAAAGCTTAAAACTTGAACCAAATTTATGACCTATAGTCCTCACCAAAACAGCACTTTTCAAGGAAAATATTTCAAGAATCATGGAGAAATTACGAGTCATATCCAAACCTAACACCATCGCACATTCACAAGCATATTGCATTTCAAAATTAACAATTAAACTTGACAAATTGGGAACTATCAATTGAACTTGTAGGCAAGGAATTAACAAACAAAATGACAAAATTGGCAACTAACAATCATACTTGTAGAACAAAGAACTAACCACCATACTTGTAAAGGAAGAAACCAACAATTAAACTTGAAAACAAAGAACTAATAATTAAACTAGTAAAACAAGCTATCAACAATTAAACTTGAGAAATTGCAAGAAACAATCATGAACTCAGAAGTAAACATGTCATAAAGTTATGTACCAAGCATCAATTTCATAGGGCAAAAGATTAAGCCAAAGATCATGCAAGAAATTTCACAAAAAAGACACGAAGTACACAAATCCATAGGAAAAATTGGCATATATCTTTTGGCATTTTAAAACATGTGACAACACCACAAATCAGCCAAAAATACATCAGGAAGCGTGTAGGAATTCTTTTGGAATTTTCACAAGAAAGATATAGTGCACAGAGGTTCAGATAGCAAGGAAGAAGGTGCAATTAGCAACAAAATTCAAGAAATCACAAAAAGCTCAGGGCCCATAGTCACAAAACCCAAACCCCACGGATCTGATGGATCCGGATCAAGCTAACGCTTTAGGAGAGTTGGATTGATCCAGACCCATCAGGATCTTGATCCAACGCACACAATTAAAGGGGAGTGGACCGGGTATGGAGCGACCCGGTCCAGAAGCTTGCATAAAAGGGTGCTAGACCCGGTTTCCCTCATTCTTTCTCTTCCGTTCTCTCTCTTCTCATAACCTTATTCTAAAATCATTTTGGGTAATTGGGAAATCAAAAATTGGGTTTTTGGGTGAAAAGGGTTAGGAAATCGTAAGTTATAATTCTGCCCAGATGAGCGCTCGCTCAAGCGAACTACCCGTCGCTCAAGCGAGCGACACTTTGCCACGCCCAGTCTGAATTTTGGCCGCTCGCTTAAGCGAGCCAAGAGCGAACCCCGAGCGAGCGAAATCCCAACTTTCGTCATTTGCGTCGCTTAAGCGAAATTCCCGTCGCTTAAGCGAGAGACGCCAGATTTTGCCCAGAATTTTGGAAATAGCCCGTTCGCTTAAGCGAACCAGAAGCGAGCTGTAAGCGAGCGAAGCTCTGACTTACGTCTTTTTGTTCGCTCAAGCGAGCAGCTGCTCGCTCAAGCGAGTTGGGTCCTGTGCGACCCAAAATGTGATTTTTCAGGAGTGTTCCAAACCCCAACCTAAGCTTGCTAAGTTGTTTATTGGATTTATTAAGAATTATTGGAGTGATAAAACTATAATATGAAGATGAATATGATGCATTAATGTATGGTTACATAAATTAAAATGTACCTTGCTAAGTTTGAAGTTGTTCTTGGTGTAGTTGGGTGATTGTGTCTAGTTGGGGAGGATGTACTAGTTGGTGTGTTGTTGGTTGCATGGTGATATGCTCCATTAGTTGTCGTAGGGTTGTATGCAGATATACACCATTGAGTCTTCATAACTCATTTGCATTGGTGGGGGCTCATGCCCTGGAATGTTTATACATTCAATTGGTGAGGGCTCATGCCCTGGAATGCTAGTCATTCACTTGGTGAGGGCTTATGCCCTGGGATGCTTTAACCATCCAAATTGGTGGGGGCTTATGCCCTGGAATGCTTAGCATTCAACGCGCGTAGTTGGTACCACATTGCATAATGCATTAGTCGTTGATGGAGTCTTGCATTAGTTGTCTAAGGTGTGAGTTGTTGTTGGTGAGGTGTCACCACAAGTGGTGTTGTCGTTGATGTTGTTAATTAAGGATGAACTGAAATTATATTGCTGAAATACATTGATGATTGGTGATGAATATGTCGATGATGGATGATCTTATTGTTGTTGTTCTTTTCAATGCAATTTGATGATTTATATATATTTATATATTACCTTGTTTTGTGAACTCACCCCTTCTGCTGGAATTGCCGCCTTGTGGGCAAGTGCAGGTAACGAAGGCTAGTTAGGAGTTGGCTCTTGTGTCGTAGGCTCTGATACGTAACGGGATGGGATTTTTTGTTTATGATTTCATTCCTTATGTATCAATTTTATTTGAAGATTATGTTGATGAACATTTGAATAACGTTGAAGAACATTTTATGTATGTTGAGGCCTATGTGCCAAGGATGTTGAATTTTGTTGTTGGATAATTATCAAATGAATATTCCGCTGCAGATATTTTATAAAGATGATATTTTTGAAGATATTTAAATAGTTTTATTTTTCTATTTAAATAATTTTTGAGATATGCATGTAATGCTCCGTTGTATGACGTTTGACTCTGATGTTTATATATTATTTTATCTTTTTGGGAAACGGGGTGTTACACGAGCCTTCATCAGCCCAGACCTGCAGAATCTCGCTTGAGCGAGCATTCATCATCCCAGACCTACAGAATTCGTGTTTTTGACTGAAAAACCTCAAAAATCAAGTTCTAACATATCTAATACATCCAGAGTACCAAAAAAACATTTTTAAACAATTGCATGGTAACACTACTCAATTCCAACAATCAATAGCATTAAAGGGTACTAAAATTCATTAGTCCTAAACTAACATTTCATGAATTCTTACATAAGATTGCATATACCCATAGGTAGGAAATCTATCTAAAGAACTCACCTGATTGTTTATGCAACAAGCACAACATTGCTCCAACTTTCAGTCCAATCCAAACCCTAGCTTCTTGCCCTTTTTTCATGAGGAATCAAAGTGTGAAATCAAGCTCAACCCAAGCTACAAGATGCTTCTTTAATCATGAATAAACCATAACTTGTGTAGAATCTTCCAATGAAAGGAGTTTAGGAGGAATCCATGAAGTAGCGAGGAAGGGGGCGATGGAGAAATTGAGAGAGGAGAGAGCAAGAATCTGAATTGTGTTTCTAGAGAGAGGACATACATGACTAAATGAATGTTTCTTGCTCCAACATACTTATATACTCCTTGCTGGAAATTACTGAAATGCCCTTTGCCTTAAACGGGTTCAACTTGATACCGGTACTTGAACGCATGCTTGAACCTCAGTACATAACCACATCCTTCGTTTCCTTGATCTTTCACGGGCATCTATTCCCCGACACGTATTTGACGAGTAAATTCCAGTACTGACGAGTGGGATATTACACTTTACCCCCTTTAAAAGAAATTTCGTCCTCGAAATTTAGAGATTCCTCATTAATTACCCAGTTTAAAACATTACATCTTGGAATAATCCTCATATTACCAGAACGATCTTCTTGAAGTCTAGGTTTATCTTGAGATGTCGTGGTCGAAACTTACCCTTGTAGTGTGTTAGACTAGTTACTCCGGGTCCGTAGCCTACCCGCTTGACAGTAACTAATCACAACACTAACTTATAATTAACTGTAACACTCTGGATTTGCCTTTCTACTGGTCTCCTACCGGAGTCCAGGTTTGCCCTACAGTGCTTACTTGCGTCTGAAGTATTTTATTGTGCACTCACATACTCAACATATTCTTCCTTACTGAACCTTGAGGCTCCTGCCTTTTACTTGTATCGCTCATCCAACGATTCTGCGATTCCTTTATCTCTTCTCAACGTCTTAGGAAATCTTCCGACTAATCCCACTTGCACTTGAATACTCTTAGCGGAAACTCGTACGATTCTCCGACGAACCTTGTTATTCACTTTGTCAAACCTTAATTTCCAATTCTTGGGTGATTTACCTTATGATGAGTGACTTCCAAAAGTACTTCGTATGGTTTCACACACTTCTCAAACGCCGTGCCTTGTTAGATAATAACGATACTTGTCTTGACATTTTATTTCAAGAAACTTTAAACATTAGTATACGGGTCCTTGGAATGAATAGGTGCATAATATTTTAAAAGATTTTTTGTGAAACTGAGTCCGTAATGGCACTGCAGAACCACAGGACGAGTTACTACATTTCGAAAAAGTCGTGCAACTCGCCCTAGCTCGTCAATGACAAGTTGGCTATGGAGTTTACACGTCTCAAGTGAGCTTACCCGCTTACGACGTGTGTCATCAGTTTTAGTAAAGCAAACAATAACACGCTTTGAAAATAAACTTCGCTTCTAAGTCCCTTAATGCATACTCTAACTTTATTAGTTATAAAAGAAATCATGGTCTGACATTAATATAGCAAGTATCGCCATCACTTGACAAGCATGGCATAAGAGGGTATGAATCTCTTCGTGTATAATGTAACATCCTATTTTTATTATCTATTTATTTTATCGAGTTTAATGTCTTTTTATATATTTTATTTGAATAATTGCGATGTGTGATGTTTGTATTATGTGTTGGTGAATATTAGTAGCTTATTATGACATTCTTAGTGAAAGAATAAAATTAAAATAGAATAATGAGGCAATAAGGGCAGTTTTGGGAATAAAGAGAATTTATTTAGGTTAAGAATATAAGAGGTAGGCAATAGAAAGTCAGAATACGTGAAAAACAGTTTTTGGGAGAAAAAGAGAAAAGTGAGAAGTCAGAGAAGAGAAAGCTTGTAGAATTCAGAATTCAACCAATCTAAGGTAAGGGTGGGACTAACCTTCTTTAATCTTAAGCATATGATTCTGAAAAGGGTCTAATCATGTTGTTGTTGTTGTTGAATTTTTGATGTTATAGAAATTAGGTCTAAAATCAATAAAATTTGTTGAAAGTGTATGCAATCCCGTGAATTAATATGAGAAAGTGATGTCTAGGTTGTAGAGTAACAGTAGGTAATGTTTCCTATCAATTTTGGGGTTTGGGTTGTCAAAATTGGGGTTTTGGAGTGAGAATAGAGGTGTGTTCGCAGACCTGTCTATCGTTGCTCGCCACGGCGAGTGCTCAAACTCGCCTAGTGAGTAGAAGTCATTGCTCGCCCAGCGAGTGTTCTTGGTCGCCTGGCGAGTAGTTCCCAACTCGCCATACCGAGTGTTTTTGGTCGCCTGGAGAGTAGTTCCCAACTCGCCACAACAAATGTTTTCCCTGCCTAGTGAGCAGACGTCGTCGCTCGCCACAATGAGTAATTGAGCTCGCCTAGCGAACTGTTTATTGGCAGATTGCCTGTTTTCGTGTTCTTGTGTCTTTTTCGCACGTTTCTGTTTTGAGTTGGACTTTGTCATAAACATGAAAATTGTTGATATCTGATTTATCTTTACAGTGGTTTTGAGTTGATGTGCAAATCTGTTGTGGTTGATTTAATATGATTTTGTTTATAAGGATGATAGTAATAATGAAATTATTTTCACTATTATTTAAATGTGTTCAAAATAATAACTTTTTGATGATGAATTAAATTGATTAGATATTAATTGATACGTAAAGATGATTTATTTGTTGATGTGGATTTTAAAGATGTGTTATATAAAGATGTGTTATTTGGATATGTATGATTTAAAGATGTGTTATATAAAGATGTGATATTTGAAGATTGTTGCATTTTAAGTTGTATCATTGCATAAGCATTGTCAAGCGAAGGGGGCTGTAGCCTGACAAGTCGAATTATGACTTTAGCGAAGGGAGCTGTAGCTATGTTATTCTTAAGCGAAGGGGGCTGTAGCCTGACAAGTCGAATTATGACTTTAGCGAAGGGAGCTGTAGCTCTGTTATTCTTAAGCGAAGGGGGTTGTAGCCTGACAAGTCGAATTATGACTTTAGCAAAGGGAGCTGTAGCTCTGTTGGTACCACATGCATAATTACGTCGTTGTTGCATTGTTGAGATGTTGTAGTTGCATTGTTGAGTAGCTGTTGTTGCTGCATTGTTGAGTTGTTGTTGTTGCATTGTTGAGTTGTTGTTGTTGCATTGTTGAGTAGTTGTTGTTGCTGCATTGTTGAGTTGTTGTTGCTTCATTGTTGAGTTGTTGTTGTTGCTGCATTTGTTGAGTCGTTGTTGCTGCATTTGTTGAGTCGTTGTTGTTGCATTGTCGATGTTGCTGTTGATGCATTATTAATTGAAGTTAAATGATGATTGTTGTTATAAATATGTGAAGTATTCTTAATGTTGAATTGTTGTTGTTTTGTATTGATTAATTCTTTATATGAATTGTTGCTTATTATTATTTAATGTGAAATCTCACCCCTTCTGTTTGAATGTTGCCTCTACGTGGGTAACGTGCAGATAACCAGGAGTAACCGTTGATGTGAGTTGATTCCTCGTGTCGTCTTAGGAGTCATGCTCTTATACATAACGGGATGGGGATATTTAAATGTTTTGTTTTCCTTGTTATGTATTTCTTTATAAATTGATGTTGAACCACTTTTGGAATTGAAACTTTATTATGTTGTTGATGTTGAGGCCTTAGTGCTGAGTTTTATTAAAACGTTGAATATTTTCCGCTGCGACATTATTTTGAATTATTGAAAGCAGATGTTTAAATAAATAGTGAATTTAACTCTATTTATATATTTGAAGAACGAAATGTGACATCCTGTTTGTGATGAACTCTGATTTATTTTATATTATTTTTAAGTTGGGAAAACGGGGTGTTACATATAACGTGATGGTCGTGTCTTCCTTCATAGAAATACTCTTACTGTGTCGTTCATTGTTGTAAGAGATTTCATGTGTTCGACACATTTTCCTTTAATAGTTAGGGTTTAGGGTTGCACATTACATTCTTAAGAATTGAGGATTTCCTTTGGATTATTCAAAATTGCATAGCTGATCATGAGTGACAGTACAAGGCATCAGGTAAGATAAGTACTCTAACATAGCAAGCATATTCAACTCTAAATCAAATCATCGACATAAACATATCATTTATCAATATCAATCAATGAAAGGATTACTCACCTTATTCCTCATTTAGCCTAATCAACTCAACAAATACAATTCATCATTTCAAAGTATAAGCAAGAAAGTCATTGTCACCAAAGGAATCATAGATCACATTCATGTAGCTCATACTTCATTATTTTCACCGAAATAAACATCACCAATTAAGATCATCAAATGTACAAGTATCACCTTTGACAACAAATATCAACAAGTACACATAATCACATATTTACCAAATATCACCAAGTGTACAATTCACCAATCACATTTATTCACCAAGTACACATATATCACCAAGCACATAAGCATGTTATGACTCATATCAACTTTTTGCAATGCACCTAGACATGACACCTATATGCATATGGTACCAAATCACCTCCGAGGTCGTCGCCCCTGATGCCAACTGAACATCATAAGTAAGAGTACACCTCCTCTTACAATTCACCTATGTAAAAGTACATCCCCTTTTACATTTCACATATGACTCAATATGACTATGATGCATGAACATACAAGCAAAGACTCGACAATGCAAAACCACCTAACATATGTATTCACCAACATCAATGCAAAAGTACACCTCCATTTACATTGATTAATTCACCACCAATTGCCTCATCAAGTATTTACGTCCACACCATCAACAAGTCATAATTCAATAAGAGTCATAAACATATTTCAATACACACTTACACCATCAAGTCATCACCAATAGCATGCAAGAAAATTCACCAACAACATATATACACATATACATTTATAATTCACCAACATCTTCATCATAGTAACTCAACAAGCGTTGTCATGGTTATTAACAAGCATCATCATAATCAACAACAAAACATAATCATGTCCATTATCAACATTCACATCACTATCAACAACACCGCCACTAATCAACAACTTTATATAATCTCTCATAATTCAAGTAAAGGAGAAAATACACCTCATTATGATAAACATCATATTCAACACCCATCAATCATTCATACATCTTTATTTATTCATAGCAAACCATTCATGAAAGAATTTCCAAGTAAACGAGTTCAATGAATATTTTCAACCAAGTTCGTATAATATATTTCACAACTTTAACAATTAAGGCTATTGGACCAAAACTAATAAAAACAATTCAATGCCTCAACTATGCATGCACACTAATCACATATTATTGTAGGTGTACATACATGAGCGTTTCAACGACCAACTACTATGAAATCTCATAAATCACAAAGTTCGTCTCATAATGCCACTTTTCCAAGGAAAAACAATTTAACTCTCAATGGAATAAACCAAGACCATTTTTAGTAACCACCTAAACACCATACATACTTAACCCTACTTCATTAACTTGAAAAAAAAAACAAGTTTCAGAAAAATCGGCGCTCTTGGACATTTTCGAAACATTAAAACTAATTCATAAAAACCAAGTCCAATTTGATTCAAATGATGTTCCAGTAGGATTAGATGTATAAACAGTGATTAACTAATTCAAAAGAAACATTCTAGGAAGTTCGGATTGGTCCCCAAGTGCACGAAGCGAAAAATCAAAAGTTACTGAACAGGGTGCTGCTCGCTTAAGCGAAGGGTTGCTCGCTTAAGCGACCGGCTTCAGGTAGCTTCTGGGCTCGCTCGCTTGGAGCTCGCTCAAGTGAACTCTTTCTAGAATCCACTAGTCACGTTCGCTTGGAGCTCGCTTACAACTCGCTCAAGCGAACTGTATCCAGAAGCAACTGGGCACGCTCGCTTGGAGCTCGCTGATGGCTCGCTTAAGCGAACGCTCATCAGTTCTGAAAAAAAAAAGTTCGGTTTTCAAACCCTTTTCCTCCAAAAATCCCAATTTTGATCTTTCCTAACCCAAAACTCGTTCCAAATAATGTTTACAGGTCATATACATGAAAATACATTCAATGATGCATAAAACTTGAGATTAAAACATCATTTCATCAAAATTCAACAATTCACCAAACTTTCACAATTTTTCAACAACAACAACAATTCTCATCACCAATTCACAAATAGTGATACCCGTGGTATCAATTCATCAACAACATGTTCCAAAATAACATCAACAACAAATAATCATGAATTAACTCATAATTCACAACCACAACTTCATTCTTCATCAATTTTACACAAAAACATAACCTACCCACATATATAACTTTTGGCATGTAAATTCATCATCAACAACACAATTATCATTTAATTCACATACATGAACATACCATCAAAACCTAAGCACGAATTTCTACGATTAAGTTTCAAATAATCACTTAACCAAATAATCACTTATCAAATAAGCACTTAAGAGAAATGGGTAGAAAAAGATTATGTTTGAACACTAGCCCCCTTATCTCTAACTCCAAAAATCCAAGCCTAGGCCTCACTTTAGCTCCAAGATTCTTCACCCTCTACCTCTTCAAGCCTCTTTCTCTTCAAACCCTCTCTTCCCTTTTCTCTAGCCTTTCTCCCTCTACCTCTATCTTGTGTTATGAAATGAAATGTTATAACCCTAGTTTCCTCATAAAAGTTGGGTTATATAGTCACACTATAATGGGCCTAACTCTCTAAATGTTATATGGGCTCAAACTCTACTTAATCAAATTCTCTAGTTTCTATCTCACTAATGGGCTCAAACTCTCAATCCAAGCTCCTTCTTAACTCTTAACATATTAACTACTAATGTTACCTTGAATCAAATCGATTCCGTTAATGGTTGTCCATGCCTTTTCCCTTGGAAATCTTAGGATGTGTAACACCCCGTTCCCCAAAATGATATATTAATATCCAAAACATCAGAGTTAATCAACAAGCAACGGAGTATTACATACACATTTCAAAAATTATTTATTTAAATAGAAACATATAACTATTTAAATAATCCTCCAAAATAACATCTTTATAAAATATCTGCAGCAGAATATCATTTGTTAATCAACCAACAACAAAGGTCAATATCCTTGGCACAAAGGCCTCAACATAATACAATTTATTTCAAAATAATAAAATCTCCAACAACATCTTCTCCAAGAAAAGTGATACATAAAGGAATGAAATTTAAGACATCTAATCCCATCCCGTTACGTATCAGAGCCTACGACACAAGAGCCACTCCTAACTATCCATCGCTACCTGCACTTGCCCACGAGGCGGCAATTCCAGCAGAAGGGGTGAGTTCACAAAGCAAAGATTATATATAAATATATGAGTCAATCAAATAAATTGAAAACGACATCAATAAATTCACCACCTTTAACATAAGCAACAAATATCAACCATAGTATATCAACATTATATTCAAGTTTATCCTTTAAAAGAATAGCAACGACAACGACACCAACGACAACACCACTTGTGGTGACACCTCACCAACCACCACTCACACCTTAAACTACTAATGCAAGACTCCATCACCTGATAATGTATTATGCATATGTGGTACCAACTACGCGCGTTGAATGCTAAGCATTCCGGGGCATAAGCCCCCACCAAATTGGATGGTTAAAGCATCCCAGGGCATAAGCCCTCACCAAAGTGAATGACTAGCATTCCAGGGCATGAGCCCTCACCAGTTGAATGTATAAACATTCCGGGGCATGAGCCCCCACCAATGCAAATGAGTATGAGACTCAAGGGTGTATATCTACATACAACCATACGACAAAATAGTGGTGCATATCACCATGCAACCAACAACAACACCAACTAAAACCACCTCCCCAACTAGACTCACCACTCAACAACACCATGAAGCATTTGCAACTTAGCATAATATATTTTAATTCATATAATCATACATTCATGCATCATAAACACCTTTATTCTATATTTTTATCACTCCAATAATTCTTAATAAATCCAATAAACAACTTAAAAAGCTTAGGTTGGGGTTTGGAACACTTAGGAAAATCACAAAATGGTCGCACAGGACCTATCTCGCTTAAGCGAGCAGAATCTCGCTTGAGCGAGTCAATTCACGTAAGTTTGGTTTTGGTTCGCTTACAGCTCGCTTGGCGTTCGCTTGAGCGACGCTCACCAACAACAGGTTCTGGGCAAATTTCGCTTGAGCGATGGGAATTTCGCTTGAGCGATGCAAATGACGAAAGTTGGGATTTCGCTCGCTCGGGGTTCGCTCGTGGCTCGCTTAAGCGAGCGGCCAAAGTTTCAGACTGGGCGTTGCAAAGAGTCGCTCGCTTGAGCGAAAGGTATCTCGCTTGAGCGAGTGCTCATCTGGGCAGAATTTCAACTTACGATTTCTAACCCTTTTTCATCCAAAAACCCCATTTTTGATTCCCCAATCACCCAAAATGATTTTAGATTAAAGTTATGGGTTCAATACTTATTCAAGGCACCAAAACAACTCATATAAACATCATTAACAACATAATTCATCAACATTTAGCATTTTACATATTCAAGAAAACCTAAAACAATTCTCACCAATTCCAATCTATTATCATGAAATCATATATGAACATATAATATTTGATTCATAAACCCACCCTTACCTGATTAGATGAATTAAACAAAGCAATTCCTAGCAATTCTCCTCTTGGTTCTTCTCCTTAGCTCTCTTCCTGGTTTTCTCTCCAAAGGTCTGTTCTTGTTTTCTTACTGATACGTATTCCTTTTCTTTCTTTCCTTTACTGACTAATTCTCTCCCTCCTCAAAAGTAACTTCTTTTTACTCTTTACTCTCACACTAAAACCCCTTTTAATTTCTCATTAATCCTTCCTAATTCCTATTAACTCCAATTAAACCCCTTTTGTCAAATATTATTATTTTCTACTATTTTCATATTTCCTCCAAAATAATATTATTTCCTCTAATTTAAATTACATAAATAAATTTGTAAAAACAATTAAACACACCACAATTATCATATAAATCAATATCTCATATAAAATGCACCAAAACATACTAAAATCACCACAAATCATAAAATAGAGTTTAGAGTGTTACAGGATGTAATGTGCATTCGATACCAGATGTTATAAAGGGTTTTTATTGCGTAAAAAGATTGTGAAGACGACCCCCAATAGCCACTGCGGACCCTAGAGACGAACTGACAGCTTTTGGGAAAACTGAAGTTTCGCCCCCAGGTTGGCTATTAGCGAAATGCTGCTGGAGCAATTTCGCTACTAGCGAAATTTTGGCTATTAGCGAGTTTCTTCGATTCAATGTTTCCAAAAAATGTTTCTTACATAAAAATATTACTTCATAAGTAACCCAATGCACATTGATCACCCCTAACATCATAAAAAAATTCATAATATTTGCATGACAAGTATTAACATCAATCGATACAATTCACGGCACATCGAAAATTAATGCCTTAGTCGTTCTATCGCTTAACATAAAACCTTAACTTCTTTCGCTACGAATAGCTTATCTCGTTACTCTGCCGCCTCACGTAACATTCCAAACGTCAGAACCATACATATACTACTACCCCTGAGAGCTTACTGATTTCGTCAACATTCACCCAACGTTACTGAAGCATTTCATCTTACCCTTAACATCCCCTTATGTTCCCGGACGAATTAAACTTCGTCTGCTTAGCTCACCGACCACCTTCTGGCACCATTAAATTCCTACCTTCACTTGCTCCAAGTTCACACTTCTCAGTTCATCTTCATCACATACTTCATTCCTCCTGGGTCCTATTCAGCTCTCAGGCATCTGTCCTAACCGTCGAGTGCTAAATTGAGTTGATCAGGCTCAACTAACAACGACAGTGAGAACATCAAAATAAGAGTCATTTGAAGCTGTGATCAATCACCAATGATCTTTAGCTTGATATGGTTATTGTCCTATGAAGGATCAATTTCAAATCCATTCCAAGTCTGTAGGAACATTGTTGTAGGCGCAGCTGTTATTCTTGTCTTGTAGCAGAGACAAAAACTAAGTAGTGGAGATAGTGGTTGTACACTTCGTACAATTGTACTTTGTCAACGCTCTTCAAAGAACAAGCATCCAATGCCTTCAAATTCATTTGAATTATTCGTTGCTTCACTCTTATGGTCTTCTGCAATGCTTATACGAGATTAAATCCATTGAACAACCTTTTGAAGCTTTAAGTCTTGTATCTTCTGATGAACTACAACTTATGGTGATCTTCAGTTTCTGATGAGATTGTAACGCCCGTTTTGATTATTTAATTTATTTGTTGAGTTTAGAATATATTTATATGATTTATGAGATGTGGAGAATTGTGATTTATGTGATTTTAGAGATTTTATGAGATGTTGTGACTTATTTTATTATTTAATAGAATAAGATTTGAAAATAAAATAAATATTAAGTTAAGGGGCTGTTTTGAGATTTTAGAGTTTTGGGGGAGAAAGAGTAAATAAGATAAGATAGATGAGAGGATATAAATAGGAGAAAATTTGGTCAGAAGAGTTTTTACGTGAAACAGTTTTAGAAAAGGGAGAAAACCAGAGAAGAGGAGAAACCAAGAGGAAGCTGCGATTTCTGCATTCTAAGGTGATAGACTTTTAGCAAGTGTACTAAAAATGCATCGAAGTAATAAAATAAGTTCGTATCCACGAGGACTGCGTTAATCTCAATTTGGCAATAAAGTTAATATTTAGGATGTATAAATTATTTAATAAAAATATATTTGATATGATTGAATAAAATTAAATAACAGAAAATATAGATTCAGTTAGAAAATATAAATTCGTTTAGAAAATATATATTCAGTTAGAAAATATAGATTCTGTTAGAAAATATATATACGGTTAGAAAATAAAGATTTGATTAGAAAATATGAAGAGATGAGATCGGATCGTCGAATCCTCTATGTTTCCCCTAATTGGTTACTGTACTCTATTCCTAATAATGGTTCTCTAGTCCCACGATAGTTAACAAAATAACCATAACCAATCCCTTGAGTTAGGACCCTCCTCTTAAACTACAACCCCTAATTCCTTAGGTGGTCTAATAATTCTTGAAGGTTTAAGCACGTTAACCTAATATCACTAATAAACGATTATCCATTCCTAGACTAACCATGTTTATTAGAACAATTCAATTAGGTCTAAGTTGAAAGCTAGGGTCAGTAGTCATTCATTCTCACGAAAACATATTTATATTTGATTAGGATATAAAAAGCATTAAGAACAATTGAATTGAATAAAAACTAGATAATCATTAATATAAAATAGAGTTTCATCACAGCAACATAAAATCAATTAGGGTTTACACAGAATCATCTCGGATCCAATCTCTAAAAGATTTAGCTACTCATAACAATGTTTACAAATAGCATAATCAATTGAATCATTAAAACATACATGAAACTGGTAAAAGGATGAAGAAATCGTCCTCCTTGCAGTCGCCTTGATGTCAAAATCGCACTTTGCTCTCCAAGATTCGTGACCCTTGTTTTCGGAATAGACTTCATCTTAAATAGGCACAGAATTTCGCCTAAACGTGTCACGTTTTAAGTAAATCGTGACACGTTTTTCCTTGTGTAACAAGAAACAAAATTAGGGTTTCACAAATCGTGTCACGTTTTGGCCAACGTGACACCTTCTCCTTAATACCAAAAACATGCATTCTGCCTAGTGAAATCGTGTCACGTTTTTCAGCCAACCTGACACGTTTTGTGACTTGACCTTTTTCTTCCGTTTTCTTGCTTTTCTTGCTGCTCAAGTTGCCTTGTGAACTCCAAAATGTGATAAAAATGACACTAAAAATAGTGAATAATTGACTGTCATCACAACCCCAAACTTGAACCATTCCTTGTCCTCAAGGAATCTACTTGCAGTATTGACAATCGACAGTAAAATAACAATTACCTGATCAAGCAGTAGTATCCAAAAGTTCATCTCCTTACTATCTAAAAGTGAGCTAGTTTGACTTGAATGCAACCACCAATTCACAACTCCACGCAACAATATGATAATGGTTCACACTCAATCACATGCAAGACTACATATTGTAACACCCCGTTTTCCCAACATAATTAAATATACGTAAAATCAGAGTTTTCATCGCAAAACGGAATGTTACACTACTTTTCAAAAATTCATAAATAGAAAATATACTATTTATTCAACAACATAAATTAATCTCGTAATATTTTGCAGCGGAAAAGTCTTTTTTTAAAATATAATCAACTTCAACAAAATCTTGGCACAAAGGCCCCAACATAAATAATCGTTTCAATAATCCTCTTAATAATAAATAAATGTTCCAACAATATAGTTCCAAAATTGATACATAAAGGAATGAAAATTCAACAATTAACTCCCATCCCGTTACGTATCAGAGCCCTAGACACTTGAGCCAAAAATCCTATAAGCCTTCGTTACCTGAACTTGCCCACAAGGCGGCAATTCCAACAGAAGGGGTGAGAAACACATTCAATAATAATAATATATAATTCATCAAATCGATGAAACAACAACAATAAATAATCAACAACAACAATATCAACAACATCAACAAATCATCACATATAACGAAAACATCTCAAACATTCACAAGTACCTCATAACATCACAAATACTTCAACCACGTCATAAATACATCAACAAGTTACAATTACACCATCACGAATACATCATCACTTTGCAAATTACATCATCACTTCACAATTACATCATCACTTCACAAACGACACGACACGACTATGCAACACTTAGACCTCATGCATGTGGTACCAACCAGGGCATCAAGCCCCCAACATATTGAGCGTAAATAGGCTCACAGAGCATCAAGCCCTCTCCCGTCACGTATTATGTATAAATATACATTTACAGAGCATCAAGCCCTCACCCAACGTAAATGAGTATGCAATTGACCTAACATCTTAACAGCTTAACAACTTAGACATCTCATATGACTCCAATAATTTGGATCAACATCTTACAACTTAAACAACTTAACCAACATTAGCATCTTAATGATATTAATACATCACATCAGCAAGGCAACACCATCAAATAATTTGCAGCAAGTCACCATCAATAATAATCATCATATATAACAATTACAATTTCATATCAACGTCTTTCACAATATATAAATATTTTCATATTTAATCATCAAAGTAAATCATCAATATAAATCATCTTATTCAGCCTCTCTGAACCTCATTATAGTCATTAACAACCTTCATTCCTACCCCAAGGGTCGACTCACAACATAGGTTAAATACTCTTAAACACCCTAATTGAACTCATAGTACTTCTAGTTTTGAGCTTTGGAATCATTCCATAAGTTTTGGATTAACTTAGAAACGGTTATGCTGAATTTTCATAAGATTTCACTAAGACCTCCTTGGAGTATTTTCATCATAACTCAAAATCTGAAACTCATTTTCGAGTCAAACCAGCGCCATTAGAAAGCTAACTTAATTATCTACAACTTTCATGTTTACACCTAAGACCAATTATGTACCAATCAATACCAGTTTTCATTTCAAATTCGGACAAAGTTGTGCTGAAATTCATAAAAATTCACTGTGACCTACGTTCAGTAATTTGACCATAACTCAAGTTCTATAAATCATTTTGACATAAGACCAACGGCATTAGATAGATAACATTCATACCTACAACTTTTGTGTTTACACCAAAAGCTAGTTCGAAACAGAAACTGATGCAAAAGACGCAACAACATGAAACAGGGTATGCTGTCAAAGGTAGCTCTCGGGAAAACTCTATTTTTCACTCAAAAACCCAAATTTCATCTACCTAAATCCCAAATTTGATAGAGAACAATGTTTAAGGTTCTATATACAACATAACAATCAAAACAACACAGAAACATGCATTAAACAACACAATTCATCACATCATATCAATTATCATAAACTTTCTAAACCCTAAACCTAGAACACAATTTCATCAACAATCAAAATTATATATACATATTATTGAAGGAATCCCACCCTTACCTTAGATTATGATTCCTGAATTAAGCTGCGTTCTTCTCTCTTCTTCTAGCCTCTTCTCTTGATTCTAGGTTTTCTCCTCTTCTTCTCTCAAAAACTCACTTTCTCTCTTTTTATAAAAATCTTAACCTACTTATTTTTCTCTTAAATCTCAATCTTAATATTCTATCCCAATATATATATATATATATATATATATATATATATATATATATATATATATATTTCCATAACAAATCATTTATACTTCTATAACAAATGCCATATATTTCTATAACAAATCATATATATTTCTACAACAAATAACATTTATATTTCTAAATCAAATAGTATATATATTATACTAATAAATACCAACATATAACATATCAAAATATCACTCATCAAAATAAATCATATAAATCACACAAATCATATAAGTATATTCTAAACTCATTAAAATAATCAAATAATTAGAGAGGGCGTTACACATATTACCATACGCTTGAAAAGTTTCTAAACATCAATCAAAATCAATGTCATTACACACTTTGAGGTCTTTCAGGGTTATAACGAGGCTTAGGTGAAGGTGGGATAATATTTGGATAAGTAGGCTACACAAAATTTGAGTTAGGCACTCCTACGGAAATTAAAGCACAAATTCAATCCATCTTTCACCTATGGAAAAACAATGTAAAGGTACTAGAAAACAATTGTAACTTATTGGGACAATCGAGTTTAAAGTTACTCAGAGTTTTCATTGTTTGTCCCTTTTTCATTCTTTTCTTTCTTTCTTTGATACGCCATGATAATATTCTTTGTTAGTGATCTTTGTGTGTATTTTTCATGATAATGTTCTTTGTTCTCTAGTGCCCCAAACTTAGTTGGTTGCAAATTCCAATAGCAACCTAATACTTATTATTTAGCAACATCCTACAATGCCTAACTCAGAAATACAATTTGGGATAAATCCTAAAAGTCTCTAAGTTTGTAATGTAGTTTGTCACCGAACAAAAAGCTCTAAGCCTACCGGCTCAATTTGGCTAAGAAAAGGATAAATATCAATAAAAAGCAAGGTAGGCTTCAAAAGGCTCACAGGACCAAGCACTTTTGCCTCAGTGTGTATATGACAAAGACAATCAACAGTAAAGAAACAATGCAAGTTCTAGAAATGTAGATGCATAGAACACTCTATATAAGTAAATTGAAAAAATAAAATTTGGCCATGAACCTTACAATGTTAGATTTCTGGGAGTTGTGACTACCTATCTTGCACTGCCGTACACTTCGCCTTTGATATACAAGTCACTCCTCCTTATGAACCTTTGGAATACCACTTGAACAAATATTTGTTACTAAACTGGAAAAAGTCAACAAACAAGCAAATTCATCAATAATAAACAAGTTCAGATTCAATCACATAACAGGGGGATACAACTGAGTTAAACCGAAATGAAAATTAAAGACAAATTGTTTGACTCAACAATAGAAATAAAATACTGAAAATAAAGACATAATAAAAAGGATGGGTTGCCTCCCACCAAGCGCTTTCTTTTACGTCATTGAGCTTGACGCTTCAACCACTGTCAGGGTGGCAAATATGATATAAAGAATATATCATCCTTCTTTTTCCTCTTGTTTGGTAGGAATTCCATGAATTTGTAGCAAAGAAGTAGACGCTCCCATGCGCTCACAGTTAAACCTTTGGAATTTAACCTCTCCCACCTTAGAGAAGGACGTGCATCCATCTGCACACGAGTGATTTCCTTAACCCCCGTTGGTTCAGACTTCGGGAAAATATCAACACTCCTCACTTTGGGTTTTTCTTCCACCACAACCTTGTGACACTCAATCTCCATCTGAACCAATTTCCTTTGAGACTCATGTGCTTTCTCAACAAGATCACCACACTGAAGATCAAACTTCTCAAATGAAACTTGATTTGACACCAAGAAATCATCTAAAATATTTTGAAGTTGAGTATTGTAATCTATGTTGATCGCCTTGTTCTTCCCTTCAAAATTACTACCTGGTTGATTCGCCTCATCACGACCACATCTCTCATTTAATCTCAAGATTTTACTATCCACACATTTTATCTTCAAAGATAGCATATATTTTTCATATTGCAGCGTGCAAATCTCTTTTGTGTCATGGAGGTACAACCTGTCTATCATAGCTGCAAAACTTGGATAAACTTTTTAGTAACACCGTACAATAAGAAGATAACGAAGAACATAAATCTTTTTTTTTCTTTTTATAAATATATACAAAAATATAAATGACAGAAACCCTAAATAAAAACAAAATTGCCAAGTTGAAATGACTCAACAGTCCCTGGCAACGGCGCCAAAAACTTGATAGAATTTTAGCAAGTGTACTAAAAATGCATCGAAGTAATAAAATAAGTTCGTATCCACGAGGACTGCGTTAATCTCAATTTGGCAATAAAGTTAATATTTAGGATGTATAAATTATTTAGTAAAAATATATTTGATATGATTGAATAAAATTAAATAACAGAAAATATAGATTCAGTTAGAAAATATAAATTCGTTTAGAAAATATATATTCAGTTAGAAAATATAGATTCTGTTAGAAAATATATATACGGTTAGAAAATAAAGATTTGATTAGAAAATATGAAGAGATGAGATCGGATCGTCGAATCCTCTATGTTTCCCCTAATTGGTTACTGTACTCTATTCCTATTAATGGTTCTCTAGTCCCACGATAGTTAACAAAATAGCCCTAATCAATCCCTTGAGTTAGGACCCTCCTCTTAAACTACAACCCCTAATTCCTTAGGTGGTCTAATAATTCTTGAAGGTTTAAGCACGTTAACCTAATATCACTAATAAACGATTATCCATTCCTAGACTAACCATGTTTATTAGAACAATTCAATTAGGTCTAAGTTGAAAGCTAGGGTCAATAGTCATTCATTCTCACGAAAACATATTTATATTTGATCAGGATATAAAAAGCATTAAGAACAATTGAATTGAATAAAAACTAGATAATCATTAATATAAAATAGAGTTTCATCACAGCAACATAAAATCAATTAGGGTTTACACAGAATCATCTCGGATCCAATCTCTAAAAGATTTAGCTACTCATAACAATGTTTACAAATAGCATAATCAATTGAATCATTAAAACATACATGAAACTGGTAAAAGGATGAAGAAATCGTCCTCCTTGCAGTCACCTTGATGTCAAAATCGCACTTTGCTCTCCAAGATTCGTGGCCCTTGTTTTCGGAATAGACTTCAGCTTAAATAGGCACAGAATTTCGCCTAAACGTGTCACGTTTTAAGTAAATCGTGACACGATTTTCCTTGTGTAACAAGAAACAAAATTAGGGTTTCACAAATCGTGTCACGTTTTGGCCAACGTGACACGTTCTCCTTAATACCAAAAATATGCATTCTGCCTAGTGAAATCGTGTCACGTTTTTCAGCCAACGTGACACGTTTTGTGACTTGACCTTTTTCTTCCGTTTTCTTGCTTTTCTTGCTGCTGAAGTTGGCTTGTGAACTCCAAAATGTGATAAAAATGACACTAAAAATAGCGAATAATTGACTGTCATCACAACCCCAAACTTGAACCATTCCTTGTCCTCAAGGAATCTACTTGCAGTATTGACAATCGACAGTAAAATAACAATTACCTGATCAAGCAGTAGTATCCAAAAGTTCATCTCCTTACTAGCTAAAAGTGAGCTAGTTTGACTTTAATGCAACCACCAATTCACAACTCCACGCAACAATATGATAAGGGTTCACACTCAATCACATGCAAGACTACATATTACCATACGCTTGAAAAGTTTCTAAACATCAATCAAAATCAATGTCATTACACACTTTGAGGTCTTTCAGGGTTATAGCGAGGCTTAGGTGAAGGTGGGATAATATTTGGATAAGTAGGCTACACAAAATATGAGTTAGGCACTCCTACGGAAATTAAAGCACAAATTCAATCCATCTTTCACCTATGCAAAAACAATGTAAAGGTACTAGAAAACATTTGTAACTTATTGGGACAATCGAGTTTAAAGTTACTCGGAGTTTTCATTGTTTGTCCCTTTTTCATTCTTTTCTTTCTTTCTTTGATACACCATGATAATATTCTTTGTTAATGATCTTTGTGTGTATTTTTCATGATAATGTTCTTTGTTCTCTAGTGCCCCAAACTTAGTTGGTTGCAAATTCCAATAGCAACCTAATACTTATTATTTAGCAACATCCTACAATGCCTAACTCAGAAATACAATTTGGGATAAATCCTAAAAGTCTCTAAGTTTGTAATGTAGTTTGTCACCGAACAAAAAGCTCTAAGCCTACCGGCTCAATTTGGCTAAGAAAAGGATAAATATCAATAAAAAGCAAGGTAGGCTTCAAAAGGCTCACAGGACCAAGCACTTTTGCCTCAGTGTGTATATGACAAAGACAATCAACAGTAAAGAAACAATGCAAGTTCTAGAAATGTAGATGCATGGAACGCTCTATATAAGTAAATTGAAAAAATAAAATTTGGCCATGAACCTTACAATGTTAGATTTCTGGGAGTTGTGACTACCTATCTTGCACTGCCGTACACTTCGCCTTTGATATACAAGTCACTCCTCCTTATGAACCTTTGGAATACCACTTGAACAAATATTTGTTACTAAACTAGAAAAAGTCAACAAACAAGCAAATTCATCAATAATAAACAAGTTCAGATTCAATCACATAACAGGGGGATACAACTGAGTTAAACCGAAATGAAAATTAAAGACAAATTGTTTGACTCAACAATAGAAATAAAATACTGAAAATAAAGACATAATAAAAAGGATGGGTTGCCTCCCACCAAGCGCTTTCTTTTACGTCATTGAGCTTGACGCTTCAACCACTGTCAGGGTGGCAAATATGATATAAAGAATATATCATCCTTCCTTTTCCTCTTGTTTGGTTGGAATTCCATGAATTTGTAGCAAAGAAGTAGACGCTGCCATGCGCTCACAGTTAAACCTTTGGAATTTAACCTCTCCCACCTTAGAGAAGGACGTGCATCCATCTGCACACGAGTGATTTCCTTAACCCCCGTTGGTTCAGACTTCGGGAAAATATCAACACTCCTCACTTTGGGTTTTTCTTCCATCACAACCTTGTGACACTCAATCTCCATCTGAACCAATTTCCTTTGAGACTCATGTGCTTTCTCAACAAGATCACCACACTGAAGATCAAACTTCTCAAATGAAACTTGATTTGACACCAAGAAATCATCTAAAATATTTTGAAGTTGAGTATTGTAATCTATGTTGATCACCTCGTTCTTCCCTTCAAAATTACTACCTGGTTGATTCGCCTCATCACGACCACATCTCTCATTTAATCTCAAGATTTTACTATCCACACATTTTATCTTCAAAGATAGCATATATTTTTCATATTGCAGCGTGCAAATCTCTTTTGTGTCATGGAGGTACAACCTGTCTATCATAGCTGCAAAACTTGGATAAACTTTTTAGTAACACCGTACAATAAGAAGATAACGAAGAACATAAATCTTTTTTTTTCTTTTTATAAATATATACAAAAATATAAATGACAGACACCCTAAATAAAAACAAAATTGCCAAGTTGAAATGACTCAACAGTCCCTGGCAACGGCGCCAAAAACTTGATAGAATTTTAGCAAGTGTACTAAAAATGCATCGAAGTAATAAAATAAGTTCGTATCCACGAGGACTGCGTTAATCTCAATTTGGCAATAAAGTTAATATTTAGGATGTATAAATTATTTAGTAAAAATATATTTGATATGATTGAATAAAATTAAATAACAGAAAATATAGATTCAGTTAGAAAATATAAATTCGTTTAGAAAATATATATTCAGTTAGAAAATATAGATTCTGTTAGAAAATATATATACGGTTAGAAAATAAAGATTTGATTAGAAAATATGAAGAGATGAGATCGGATCGTCGAATCCTCTATGTTTCCCCTAATTGGTTACTGTACTCTATTCCTATTAATGGTTCTCTAGTCCCACGATAGTTAACAAAATAGCCCTAATCAATCCCTTGAGTTAGGACCCTCCTCTTAAACTACAACCCCTAATTCCTTAGGTGGTCTAATAATTCTTGAAGGTTTAAGCACGTTAACCTAATATCACTAATAAACGATTATCCATTCCTAGACTAACCATGTTTATTAGAACAATTCAATTAGGTCTAAGTTGAAAGCTAGGGTCAATAGTCATTCATTCTCACGAAAACATATTTATATTTGATCAGGATATAAAAAACATTAAGAACAATTGAATTGAATAAAAACTAGATAATCATTAATATAAAATAGAGTTTCATCACAGCAACATAAAATCAATTAGGGTTTACACAGAATCATCTCGGATCCAATCTCTAAAAGATTTAGCTACTCATAACAATGTTTACAAATAGCATAATCAATTGAATCATTAAAACATACATGAAACTGGTAAAAGGATGAAGAAATCGTCCTCCTTGCAGTCACCTTGATGTCAAAATCGCACTTTGCTCTCCAAGATTCGTGGCCCTTGTTTTCGGAATAGACTT
Source organism: Medicago lupulina (assembly GCA_958299785.1). Lineage (NCBI taxonomy): Eukaryota > Viridiplantae > Streptophyta > Magnoliopsida > Fabales > Fabaceae > Medicago > Medicago lupulina. The sequence continues at coordinate 41,496,766 of OY283146.1, read as the reverse complement.
CAGCTTAAATAGGCACAGAATTTCGCCTAAACGTGTCACGTTTTAAGTAAATCGTGACACGATTTTCCTTGTGTAACAAGAAACAAAATTAGGGTTTCACAAATCGTGTCACGTTTTGGCCAACGTGACACGTTCTCCTTAATACCAAAAATATGCATTCTGCCTAGTGAAATCGTGTCACGTTTTTCAGCCAACGTGACACGTTTTGTGACTTGACCTTTTTCTTCCGTTTTCTTGCTTTTCTTGCTGCTGAAGTTGGCTTGTGAACTCCAAAATGTGATAAAAATGACACTAAAAATAGCGAATAATAGACTGTCATCACAACCCCAAACTTGAACCATTCCTTGTCCTCAAGGAATCTACTTGCAGTATTGACAATCGACAGTAAAATAACAATTACCTGATCAAGCAGTAGTATCCAAAAGTTCATCTCCTTACTAGCTAAAAGTGAGCTAGTTTGACTTTAATGCAACCACCAATTCACAACTCCACGCAACAATATGATAAGGGTTCACACTCAATCACATGCAAGACTACATATTACCATACGCTTGAAAAGTTTCTAAACATCAATCAAAATCAATGTCATTACACACTTTGAGGTCTTTCAGGGTTATAGCGAGGCTTAGGTGAAGGTGGGATAATATTTGGATAAGTAGGCTACACAAAATATGAGTTAGGCACTCCTACGGAAATTAAAGCACAAATTCAATCCATCTTTCACCTATGGAAAAACAATGTAAAGGTACTAGAAAACATTTGTAACTTATTGGGACAATCGAGTTTAAAGTTACTCGGAGTTTTCATTGTTTGTCCCTTTTTCATTCTTTTCTTTCTTTCTTTGATACACCATGATAATATTCTTTGTTAATGATCTTTGTGTGTATTTTTCATGATAATGTTCTTTGTTCTCTAGTGCCCCAAACTTAGTTGGTTGCAAATTCCAATAGCAACCTAATACTTATTATTTAGCAACATCCTACAATGCCTAACTCAGAAATACAATTTGGGATAAATCCTAAAAGTCTCTAAGTTTGTAATGTAGTTTGTCACCGAACAAAAAGCTCTAAGCCTACCGGCTCAATTTGGCTAAGAAAAGGATAAATATCAATAAAAAGCAAGGTAGGCTTCAAAAGGCTCACAGGACCAAGCACTTTTGCCTCAGTGTGTATATGACAAAGACAATCAACAGTAAAGAAACAATGCAAGTTCTAGAAATGTAGATGCATGGAACACTCTATATAAGTAAATTGAAAAAATAAAATTTGGCCATGAACCTTACAATGTTAGATTTCTGGGAGTTGTGACTACCTATCTTGCACTGCCGTACACTTCGCCTTTGATATACAAGTCACTCCTCCTTATGAACCTTTGAAATACCACTTGAACAAATATTTGTTACTAAACTGGAAAAAGTCAACAAACAAGCAAATTCATCAATAATAAACAAGTTCAGATTCAATCACATAACAGGGGGATACAACTGAGTTAAACCGAAATGAAAATTAAAGACAAATTGTTTGACTCAACAATAGAAATAAAATACTGAAAATAAAGACATAATAAAAAGGATGGGTTGCCTCCCACCAAGCGCTTTCTTTTACGTCATTGAGCTTGACGCTTCAACCACTGTCAGGGTGGCAAATATGATATAAAGAATATATCATCCTTCTTTTTCCTCTTGTTTGGTTGGAATTCCATGAATTTGTAGCAAAGAAGTAGACGCTGCCATGCGCTCACAGTTAAACCTTTGGAATTTAACCTCTCCCACTTTAGAGAAGGACGTGCATCCATCTGCACACGAGTGATTTCCTTAACCCCCGTTGGTTCAGACTTCGGGAAAATATCAACACTCCTCACTTTGGGTTTTTCTTCCACCACAACCTTGTGACACTCAATCTCCATCTGAACCTATTTCCTCTGAGACTCATGTGCTTTCTCAACAACATCACCACACTGAAGATCAAACTTCTCAAATGAAACTTGATTTGACACCAAGAAATCATCTAAAATATTTTGAAGTTGAGTATTGTAATCTATGTTGATCACCTCGTTCTTCCCTTCAAAATTACTACCTGGTTGATTCGCCTCATCACGACCACATCTCTCATTTAATCTCAAGATTTTACTATCCACACATTTTATCTTCAAAGATAGCATATATATTTCATATTGCAGCGTGCAAATCTCTTTTGTGTCATGGAGGTACAACCTGTCTATCATAGCTGCAAAACTTGGATAAACTTTTTAGTAACACCGTACAATAAGAAGATAACGAAGAACATAAATCTTTTTTTTTTCTTTTTATAAATATATACAAAAATATAAATGACAGAAACCCTAAATAAAAACAAAATTGCCAAGTTGAAATGACTCAACAGTCCCTGGCAACGGCGCCAAAAACTTGATAGAATTTTAGCAAGTGTACTAAAAATGCATCGAAGTAATAAAATAAGTTCGTATCCACGAGGACTGCGTTAATCTCAATTTGGCAATAAAGTTAATATTTAGGATGTATAAATTATTTAGTAAAAATATATTTGATATGATTGAATAAAATTAAATAACAGAAAATATAGATTCAGTTAGAAAATATAAATTCGTTTAGAAAATATATATTCAGTTAGAAAATATAGATTCTGTTAGAAAATATATATACGGTTAGAAAATAAAGATTTGATTAGAAAATATGAAGAGATGAGATCGGATCGTCGAATCCTCTATGTTTCCCCTACTTGGTTAATGTACTCTATTCCTATTCATGGTTCTCTAGTTCCACGATAGTTAACAAAATAGTCCTAATCAATCCCTTGAGTTAGGACCCTCCTCTTAAACTACAGCCCCTAATTCCTTAGGTGGTCTAATAATTCTTGAAGGTTTAAGCACGTTAACCTAATATCACTAATAAACGATTATCCATTCCTAGACTAACCATGTTTATTAGAACAATTCAATTAGGTCTAAGTTGAAAGCTAGGGTCAATAGTCATTCATTCTCACGAAAACATATTTATATTTGATCATGATATAAAAAGCATTAAGAACAATTGAATTGAATAAAAACTAGATAATCATTAATATAAAATAGAGTTTCATCACAGCAACATAAAATCAATTAGGGTTTACACAGAATCATCTCGGATCCAATCTCTAAAAGATTTAGCTACTCATAACAATGTTTACAAATAGCATAATCAATTGAATCAATAAAACATACATGAAACTGGTAAAAGGATGAAGAAATCGTCTTCCTTGCAGTCACCTTGATGTCAAAATCGCACTTTGCTCTCCAAGATTCGTGGCCCTTGTTTTCGGAATAGACTTCAGCTTAAATAGGCACAGAATTTCGCCTAAATGTGTCACGTTTTAAGTAAATCGTGACACGTTTTTCCTTGTGTAACAAGAAACAAAATTAGGGTTTCACAAATCGTGTCACGTTTTGGCCAACGTGACACGTTCTCCTTAATACCAAAAATATGCATTCTGCCTAGTGAAATCGTGTCACGATTTTCAGCCAACGTGACACGTTTTGTGACTTGACCTTTTTCTTCCGTTTTCTTGCTTTTCTTGCTGCTCAAGTTGCCTTGTGAACTCCAAAATGTGATGAAAATGACACTAAAAATAGCGAATAATTGACTGTCATCACAACCCCAAACATGAACCATTCCTTGTCCCCAAGGAATCTACTTGCAGTATTGACAATCGACAGTAAAATAACAATTACCTGATCAAGCAGTAGTATCCAAAAGTTCATCTCCTTACTAGCTAAAAGTGAGCTAGTTTGACTTTAATGCAACCACCAATTCACAACTCCACGCAACAATATGATAAGGGTTCACACTCAATCACATGCAAGACTACATATTACCATACGCTTGAAAAGTTTCTAAACATCAATCAAAATCAATGTCATTACACACTTTGAGGTCTTTCAGGGTTATAACAGGGATTAGGTGAAGGTGGGATAATATTTGGATAAGTAGGCTACACAAAATATGAGTTAGGCACTCCTACGGAAATTAAAGCACAAATTCAATCCATCTTTCACCTTTGGAAAAACAATGTAAAGGTACTAGAAAACATTTGTAACTTATTGGGACAATCGAGTTTAAAGTTACTCGGAGTTTTCATTGTTTGTCCCTTTTTCATTCTTTTCTTTCCTTCTTTGATAAACCATGATAATATTCTTTGTTAGTGATCTTTGTGTGTATTTTTCATGATAATGTTCTTTGTTTTCTAGTACCCCCAGCCCCAAACTTAGTTGGTTGCGAATTCCAATAGCAACCTAATACTTATTATTTAGCAAAATCCTACAATGCCTAACTCAGAAATACAATTTGGGATAAATCCTAAAAGTCTCTAAGTTTGTAATGTAGTTTGTCTCCGAACAAAAAGCTCTAAACCTACCGGCTCAATTTGGCTAAGAAAAGGATAAATATCAATAAAAAGCAAGGTAGGTTTCAAAAGGCTCACAGGACCAAGCACTTTTGCCTCAGTGTGTATATGACAAAGACAATCAACAGTAAAGAAACAATGCAAGTTCTAGAAATGTAGATGCATGGAACACTCTATATAAGTAAATTGAAAAAATAAAATTTGGCCATGAACCTTACAATGTTAGATTTCTAGGAGTTGTGACTACCTATCTTGCACTGCCGTACACTTCGCCTTTAATATACAAGTCACTCCTCCTTATGAACCTTTGGAATACCACTTGAACAAATATTTGTTACTAAACTGGAAAAAGTCAACAAACAAGCAAATTCATCAATAATAAACAAGTTCAGATTCAATCACATAACAGGGGGATACAACTGAGTTAAATCGAAATGAAAATTAAAGACAAATTGTTTGACTCAACAATAGAAATAAAATACTGAAAATAAAGACATAATAAAAAGGATGGGTTGCCTCCCACCAAGCGCTTTCTTTTACGTCATTGAGATTGATGCTTCAACCACTGTCAGGGTGGCAAATATGATATAAAGAATATATCATCCTTCTTTTTCCTCTTGTTTGGTAGGAATTCCATGAATTTGTAGCAAAGAAGTAGACGCTCCCATGCGCTCACAGTTAAACCTTTGGAATTTAACCTCTCCCACCTTAGAGAAGGACGTGCATCCATCTGCACACGAGTGATTTCCTTAACCCCCGTTGGTTCAGACTTCGGGAAAATATCAACACTCCTCACTTTGGGTTTTTCTTCCACCACAACCTTGTGACACTCAATCTCCATCTGAACCTATTTCCTCTGAGACTCATGTGCTTTCTCAACAAGATCACCACACTGAAGATCAAACTTCTCAAATGAAACTTGATTTGACACCAAGAAATCATCTAAAATATTTTGAAGTTGAGTATTGTAATCTATGTTGATCACCTCGTTCTTCCCTTCAAAATTACTACCTGGTTGATTCGCCTCATCACGACCACATCTCTCATTTAATCTCAAGATTTTACTATCCACACATTTTATCTTCAAAGATAGCATATATTTTTCATATTGCAGCGTGCAAATCACTTTTGTGTCATGGAGGTACAACCTGTCTATCATAGCTGCAAAACTTGGATAAACTTTTTAGTAACACCGTACAATAAGAAGATAACGAAGAACATAAATCCTTTTTTTTCTTTTTATAAATATATACAAAAATATAAATGACAGAAACCCTAAATAAAAACAAAATTGCCAAGTTGAAATGACTCAACAGTCCCTGGCACCGGCGCCAAAAACTTGATAGACTTTTAGCAAGTGTACTAAAAATGCATCGAAGTAATAAAATAAGTTCGTATCCACGAGGACTGCGTTAATCTCAATTTGGCAATAAAGTTAATATTTAGGATGTATAAATTATTTAGTAAAAATATATTTGATATGATTGAATAAAATTAAATAACAGAAAATATAGATTCAGTTAGAAAATATAAATTCGTTTAGAAAATATATATTCAGTTAGAAAATATAGATTCTGTTAGAAAATATATATACGGTTAGAAAATAAAGATTTGATTAGAAAATATGAATAGATGAGATCGGATCGTCGAATCCTCTATGTTTCCCCTAATTGGTTACTGTACTCTATTCCTATTAATGGTTCTCTAGTCCCACTGTAACGCCCTCTTTAATTATTTAATTATTTTATTAGATGTTATGATATATGTTTATATATTATATGATTTTGATGATTATGTGACGTATTTGTGACGTATTTGTGATGTGTGAAGTATTATTATTTTATTGTTTAATAAAATAATATAAGTGATGTTTATATGAATATTTAATTAGTAAATAAATAGATGTGGTGGAAAAAGATAGAATTTTAAGAGATGGGGTTACATTTATAATTAAGAAGAGTTGTGTGGGTTAGGAAGGAATTAATTAAGTTGTGAGGGAGTATATAAGAGAAGTAGGTTAAGAAAGGAATTATTTTGAGAACGCGTACAGGCATTTTAGAGAAGAAGAAGAACGGTCAAGAGAGAAGAGAAAGCTAGGTTCCAATTCTGCAATTTTTCCAGGTAAGGGTGAGCCTAACTTCAATAGTATTAATGTTAAATTATTTGTTCTTGATTAGCTTAGAGATTGGGAAGAATTGAGAGAAGTTTTGAGAATTAGGGTTATGGTGATTTTTGATGAATTCGAGGTGTGAGGATGTGTTGCATTGCTGTATAAATGTGTTACAGAACCTAGATTATCCCCTAGGATGCTATTGCTGATGTATTAGAAGCTTAAGTGGAGAGAATTAACAGGTTTTGGTGTGAATTGGACTGAACCCGTAGTGGTTCTGAGATCGCTCGCCTGTGGCGAGCAGATCACTCGCCGTGGCGAGTAACCCTTGGTTGCTCGCGAGGCGAGCAGTATAGCTCGCCGTGGCGAGCTTGACCCTTAAAATTAGGATTTTTGCCAAACTTTAGATGGTTTTGAGTGTCCCTGTATTTATAGAGATGACCTGTGAAGTTGGTTTGGTCAAATTGGATTTAGGGAGCTTAAAAATGAGGATTTTGTTGAAAAATGTCAAAAAGGCCGAAGCACCCAGTATTTCTCGCCTCCAGCTCGCCCCCAACTCGCCTTTGGCGAGTGAGCTGCTGGGAGTACTCGCCTGTGGCGAGCAGATGTACTCGCCGTGGCGAGTTAGATGGTTCAGGACTGTTGTTGTTTTTGCGATCTGTTTCGCATGGGACTTTGGGAGGAGCCCCTTGGGTAGTGTTAGTGAGGTTCTATACCCTTTAATGTATGCTGTAAAGATGAATGATGATGGTTCTATTAGACCTTTGTTAAATGATGTGTTGTTGAATATAAGTGATGTATGAGTATGATGCTAATTGAATAAGATGATGCTATGTGTTGCAATGTGCATGTATAACGAGATGATGTTCTGCCATGTAATTATTATTAACTGCATGTGTCAGTCTTGAAAATGGAATGATGTCGAGACGGTGTATTAAGTTGTTAACGACGAGTCCATGCATTTGCATAATTATGAGACGGTGGAGCTTTATGCTCAAAGCGACGGTGGAGCATTTGCTCAAAACGACGGTGAAGCATATTAATGCTATAATTATATGGTACCACATGCATGATGTTGAGACGTTAGGTGTTGCATTTAGTCGAGTCAATTGTGACATAAATGAGATGATGTTTGAGACGTTGATGTGTGATGTAATGTTGTTTATGATGATGTTTATGATGTTGCTATGATGATGCTTATGATGATGCCATGGAATGCTATAATGTATATGTGATGAGTTGGATGTATGTTTTGTTAATCTTGACTTATGATTATATATTAATATTATTGTTGTGAATCTCACCCCTTCTGCTGGAATTGCCGCCTTGTGGGCAAGTGCAGGTACCCAGTCTTAGTTGCGATGATGCGAGGATGTGTGAAGTTAGGGTTGCTCTGATATGTAACGGGATGGGGTCTTTTGTGGAGTCTATTCCTTTATGTATCGTGTTTGAATAAATGATGTTGACTTTTGTGATGTAGAAACTTTAATATTTTGAGACGTTTTGCTGGCTTTTAAGCCAAGACATTTATGAGATGTGACTATTTGAATTCCGCTGCTTAAGTGAATATTTTGTAATTGGATAAATTATTATCGAAGTTGATTTTAAAGAAGAAAATGTGACACTCCTTTGTGATGAGTACTCTGATATATGAATTATTTAAAGAAATTTTTAAGACGGGAAATTGGGGTGTTACAATTGGTATCAGAGCAGGTCGGTCCGTCCGGCCAAGTAGAGAGTCGAGTGACGTTGTCTTAGAGTTAGAATAGTATTATTGTATTATTCTGACTTATGTTTGCTTTCAGAGGACTAGATGGCTGGTAGAAACGATGCTGCTCTTGCTGCTGCTTTGGAAGCAATGGCTAACGCTGTGGGTAATCAGAACAATGCTGGTGGAAATGACGGGACTAGAATGTTGGAGACTTTTCTGAGGAATCACCCGCCTACCTTCAAGGGGCGTTATGATCCTGATGGAGCTCAGATGTGGCTCAAGGAAGTTGAGAGGATCTTCAGGGTCATGCAATGTGACGATGTTCAGAAGGTGCGGTTTGGTACGCACATGCTCGCGGAGGAGGCTGATGATTGGTGGGTTAGTCTCCTACCTATTTTGGAACAAGATGGAGCTGTGGTGACATGGGCTATTTTCACGAGGGAGTTCCTTAACAGATACTTCCCAGAAGATGTCCGTGGGAAGAAAGAGATAGAGTTCCTGGAGCTTAAGCAAGGGAACATGTCGGTGACCGAGTATGCGGCCAAGTTTGTGGAGTTGGCTAAGTTCTATCCGCATTATGCACCCGAGACGGCTGAGTTTTCGAAATGCATCAAGTTTGAGAACGGGTTGCGCGCTGATATCAAGAGGGCTATCGGTTATCAGAAGATTCGTGACTTTTCTGAGTTGGTGAGTAGCTGTCGGATATATGAGGAGGATACTAAAGCTCACTACAAGGTAGTGAATGATCGGAAAGCAAAGGGCCAGCAGAGTCGCCCTAAACCTTATGATGCCCCTAGAGATAAAGGGAAGCAGAGAGTAATTGATGAGAGGAGGCCCCAGAAGAAGGCTGCTCCCGCTGAGATTACTTGTTACACTTGTGGCGAGAAAGGCCATAAGAGCAATGCATGTACTGTTGAGGTGAAGAGGTGCTACCGTTGTGGTCAGAAAGGGCATATTACTAGTGACTGCAAGTTTGATGATGTTGTGTGTTTCAACTGCAATGAGCAAGGACACATTGGTTCGCAGTGTAAGCAACCTAAGAAGACTAAGACTACTGGGAGAGTGTTTGCATTGACCGGCACTCAGACTGAGAATGATGATCGCTTGATCAGAGGTACTTGCTATATTAATAATACTCCTTTAGTTGCTATTATTGATACTGGTGCTACGCACAGTTTTGTTGCTTTTGATTGTGTTTCTGCCTTGGGTCTTGATGTTTCTGATATGAATGGAGAGATGGTTGTCGAGACTCCAGCTAAGGGTTCGGTGACTACATCTCTAGTATGTTTGAATTGTCCTTTATCTATGTTTGGCCGTGACTTTGTGATGGATTTAGTGTGCCTACCTTTAAGTGGTATGGATGTGATTCTGGGTATGAATTGGCTAGAGTACAACCGAGTTCTTATCAACTGTTTTAGAAAGACGGTGCATTTTTCTTCTGTCGAAGAAGAGTGGGGCGCAGAGTTTCTATCTTCTAAGCAGCTGAAGCAACTGAAACGTGATGGGATGATGATGTTTTCGCTGATGGCTTCGTTATCTTTAGAGAACCAAGCTGTAATTGATGGGCTGCCTGTTGTGAAGGAATTTCCTGAAGTTTTCCCTGATGAGATCCCAGATGTGCCACCAGAGAGGGAGGTTGAGTTTTCGATAGACCTTGTGCCGGGTACGAAGCCGGTGTCGATGGCACCTTATCGTATGTCTGCTTCTGAGTTAGCAGAGTTGAAGAAACAGTTGGAAGACTTGCTTGAGAAGAAGTTTGTGAGACCTAGTGTTTCACCATGGGGAGCTCCGGTGTTGTTGGTAAAGAAGAAGGATGGTAGTATGCGGCTGTGCATTGATTACCGTCAGTTGAACAAAGTGACGATCAAGAATAGGTATCCACTTCCGAGGATTGACGACTTGATGGATCAGTTAGTGGGTGCAAAGGTATTTAGCAAGATTGACTTGAGGTCAGGTTACCATCAGATTAAGGTGAAGGATGAAGATATGCAGAAGACGGCCTTTAGGACGCGTTATGGACATTATGAATATAAGGTGATGCCTTTCGGTGTTACTAATGCGCCTGGTGTGTTTATGGAATATATGAACAGAATTTTTCATGAATATCTGGATCAATTTGTTGTGGTTTTTATTGATGATATACTGATCTATTCTAAGACTGAAGCGGAGCATGCAGAGCATTTGAAGACTGTATTGCAAGTGCTGAAAGAGAAGAAGCTGTATGCTAAATTGTCTAAGTGTGATTTCTGGCTAAACGAAGTAAGTTTTCTTGGCCATGTTATTTCTGGTGAAGGTATTGCGGTTGACCCGTCTAAAGTCAAGCGGTATCGCAATGGGAGACGCCTAAGTCGGTTACGGAGATTAGAAGCTTTCTGGGACTAGCTGGTTATTACAGGAGGTTTATAGAAGGATTCTCTAAGTTGGCTCTTCCGTTAACGCAGTTGACGTGTAAGGGTAAGTCGTTTGTATGGGATGTGCATTGTGAGAATAGTTTCAATGAATTGAAGAAGCGCCTGACGACGGCTCCAGTTTTGATTTTGCCGAAGCCCGATGAACCTTTTGTGGTATACTGTGATGCATCCAAGTTGGGTTTAGGAGGTGTGCTTATGCAAGAAGGTAAGGTGGTAGCATATGCTTCGAGACAATTGAGGATTCATGAGAAGAATTATCCGACGCATGACTTAGAGTTGGCAGCTGTGGTCTTTGTATTGAAAATATGGAGACATTATTTGTATGGTTCGAGGTTTGAAGTATTCAGTGATCATAAGAGTTTGAGATATTTATTTGATCAGAAAGAGTTGAATATGAGACAGAGAAGGTGGCTTGAGTTATTGAAGGATTATGATTTTGGTTTGAATTACCATCCTGGTAAAGCAAATGTGGTTGCAGACGCCCTGAGTAGGAAAACGGTGCATATGTCCGCGTTGATGGTGAAAGAATTTGAGTTGCTGGAGCAGTTTAGAGATTTGAGCTTGGTGTGTGAAAGAACACCTCAGAGCATAAAACTGGGAATGTTGAGAATTGATAATGATTTTCTGAAGCAGAAGGTGAGAATGATCCAAGAAAAGATGAAAGCGTCGCAGAGTCGACAAAAGAGTTATCATGATAAGCGTAGAAAGGACCTTGAGTTCCAAGAGGGGGATCATGTGTTCCTGAGAGTGACTCCTTTGACGGGTGTTGGACGTGCTTTGAAATCGAAGAAGTTGACTCCGAGGTTTATTGGTCCGTATCAGATTTCAGAGAGGATCGGATCGGTGGCGTATCGTGTTGGATTACCACCGCACTTGTCGAATTTGCATGATGTTTTTCATGTATCTCAGCTGAGGAAGTATGTTCCGGATCCGTCTCATGTGATCCAAAGCGATGATGTGCAAATTAGGGACAACCTTACGGTTGAGACCTTACCCGTGAGGATTCATGATCGGAAGACAAAGACGTTGAGAGGCAAGGAGATACCTCTTGTGAGAGTTGTTTGGGACGGAGCGACGGGTGAAAGCTTGACTTGGGAGCTAGAAAGTAAGATTCTGGAATCCTATCCAGAGTTGTTTGAGCGAGGTAAATTTTCGAGGACGAAAATCCTTTAAGAGGGGGAGAGTTGTAACGCCCTCTTTAATTATTTAATTATTTTATTAGATGTTATGATATATGTTTATATATTATATGATTTTGATGATTATGTGACGTATTTGTGACGTATTTGTGATGTGTGAAGTATTATTATTTTATTGTTTAATAAAATAATATAAGTGATGTTTATATGAATATTTAATTAGTAAATAAATAGATGTGGTGGAAAAAGATAGAATTTTAAGAGATGGGGTTACATTTATAATTAAGAAGAGTTGTGTGGGTTAGGAAGGAATTAATTAAGTTGTGAGGGAGTATATAAGAGAAGTAGGTTAAGAAAGGAATTATTTTGAGAACGCGTACTGTAACACCCCGTTTTCCCAACATAAAAATTTCTTTAAAAAGAATAGCATGCATCAGAGTAAGCACATAAACAGGGCATCACATATCATAAAAACATCTCATGTTAATGAATAAATAATCATTAAATCCTCATAAAATATTAATCTTTATCACAGCGGAAATTCATAAACAAAAGCATCTCAAAAGTCATCTTTGGCACGCAGGCCTTATCAACATCTAGATCAAAAATAGTCAGAATAGCATAATCATAACCGAAGTACATAATACGCAAGGAACAGAGAAATAAAAGAGATCCCCCATCCCGTTACGTATCAGAGCACCTAGACTCGACTGCAGAAATCCTCACACGTCTGCACCTAATCTTGGTTACCTGCACTTGCCCACGAGGCGGCAATTCCAGCAGAAGGGGTGAGATTCACAAATAATTATATTAAACATGTAATTAAATAATCACAATCAACAATCAACACAAATTCACATATCTCAGATAAACATCTAGCATTCAAGCATCAACATAAACTATACATCATTTAGCATCATCATAATCATCATCATATACATCTCATTAACATCATATTAAACATAGTAGACGACCCGACTCGACATCATCACTTGACTATGCAACCCTACGTCTTATATGCATGTGGTACCAATCCAGGGCATGAGCCCTCGTCGCTATGAGCATAAATATACTCCAAAGCATAAGCCTTCGTCGCTGGTGAGCAAAGCTCCAGGGCATAAGCCCTCGTCGCTGGTGAGTAAAAACTCCAGGGCATAAGCCCCCATCATAGAATGAGTATGCATGAGACTCAACACTTTTAACTTAAACAAGTTAACATCTTAAACGTCGCAAAACATCTTAAACATCAAGGACTGACACATGCAGCAACTATACATACATAGACAGCAACATGGCAGCAAGTACTTCATAAAGTATAACATTAATATGGCAAACATCGCACGTAATTCAAGCATTCATCACTTATTCAGTTCATATATCACACGTAAGCTTCGTAAATCATCATAAACAATCTCAAATCATCGTATATCATCATTACAGATTATAATAAACATTATTAAAAGTCCCAGAAACTACCCAAAGGTCATCTCTCAAGGTTTTATGCGAAACAGTTCGCAAACAGAACACAGTTCTGGGTTCTGACTTAACTCGCTATGGCGAGTGGGATAGCTCGCCTCGCGAGTACTAAGGTCCTGCTCGCTGTGGCGAGTTGGAATGCTCGCCTCGCGAGCTCTAGGGTATTGCTCGCTATGGCGAGCTGGGTTGCTCGCCTCGCGAGTAAACTAGGTCTACTCGCCACGGCGAGTTGCATGGCTCGCCTCAGGCGAGCGATGAACAGTCTGCTACGGCTTTCACGAAAATTCACCCAAAAAGTCCCAAATTCACCATCTAAATCATCTACACTCTCAGAAACAACATCATTAAGGTTAATCTACGTTCTGTACTCAATCTAAACATCAATTCTACAGCTTTATGGCCTATTTCATGATTATTCTCACTTTTTAACCTAGTTTCAATTCTCTCAAAACAGCCCTATGATTGTTAATTTTGATTAGATGAATTACAGCATAATATAATTAAGTGCTAGGCTCACCCTTACCTTAGAATTGCAGAAATCGCAGCCTCTTTCTCTTCTCCCTCTCACGCAGCCGTTTTCTCTTTTCCAAAACTCTGAAACGCGTTTTACTGACTTCTAACCTAGGTTTCCCTTTATATACTCCCAGCAAATCTTATCTTATTTACTCTTTCTCCCACATAACTCTCTAAAATCCAAAACTAACCCACAACTAAATATTTTATTTTATTTTCAAATCTTATTTTATTTAACAATAAAATAAGTCACCACGTCACATAAAATCATATTAAATCTTTACTTAACATCGCATAATATATTAATAAATATATAACAACTTCTCAAATAAATCAAATAATTAAATAATCAAAAAATGGGCGTTACAACTCTCCCCAACTTAAAAGATTTTCGTCCTCGAAAATTTACCTCAAGCAAACAACTCAGGGTACGACTCTAGCATCTTACTCTCTAATTCCCACGTCAGGCTTTCACCAGTCGCTCCCGACCAAACGACTCTCACGAGAGGTATCTCCTTGCCCCTCAACGTCTTCGTCTTTCTATCATCAATCCTCACTGGTAAGGTCTCAACCGTAAGGTTGTCCCTAACTTGCACATCATCACTCTGGATCACATGGGACGGATCCGGAACATATTTCCTTAGTTGCGACACATGGAACACATCGTGCAAATTCGATAAATGTGGTGGCAATCCAATACGATAGGCCACCGCCCCAATCCTCTCTGAAATCTGATACGGACCAATAAACTTCGGGGTTAACTTCTTTGACTTCAACGCACGACCAACACCGGTCATAGGAGTCACTCTCAGGAACACATGATCTCCCTCTTGGAACTCAAGGTCCTTTCTTCGCTTATCATGGTAACTCTTTTGTCGACTCTGCGACGCTTTCATCTTCTCTTGGATCATTCTCACTTTCTCAGTAGTCTGTTGAACAATCTCCGGTCCTAACATCACATTCTCGCCTGACTCAAACCAACACAACGGAGTTCTACATCTCCGACCATACAAAGCCTCAAAGGGTGCCATCCCAATACTCGAATGGTAACTGTTGTTGTACGTGAACTCTATCAATGGAAGATGACTATCCCAAGTCCCTCCCTGCTCAAGTACACACACTCTCAACAAATCTTCCAACGACTGAATCGTTCTTTCCGACTGACCATCTGTTTGCGGATGATAAGCCGAACTCAACCTCAACTGAGAACCTAACGCCTCTTGCAAACTCTTCCAAAATCTAGAAGTAAATCTCGGGTCTCTATCTGATACTATGCTCGAAGGAACACCATGCAACTTCACAATCTCCTTGACATAAATCTCTGCCAACTGAGCAACAGGAAAAGTAATATTGATCGGTAGAAAATGAGCCGACTTCGTCAATCTATCAACAATCACCCAAATAGCGTCATTCCCTTTAGGAGTATTCGGCAAGCTCGTCACAAAATCCATGGATATACTATCCCATTTCCACTCTGGCACATCTAAAGGCACCATCATTCCAGCAGGTTTCTGATGCTCAACCTTCGACTTCTGACAAACCAAACAAGAATAGACAAACTGAGCCACGTCACGTTTCAAACCAGACCACCAAAACAGCTTCTTTAAATCATGATACATCTTCGTAGCTCCCGGATGAATACTCAAGCTACTTCTATGACTCTCTTCAAGAATCATCTTCTTCATTTCCTCATTATCGGGTATGCAAATTCGACCTCGGAATCTTAACACTCCTTGATCATCCACTTTAAAGTCACTATCCTCCGTCTGGTTACTAGCAACCAACAAGTCCACAAACTTAACATCCTCTTTCTGCGCCTCTTTGATACTTTTCAAGAACTCATTATCAATCTTTAGCATTCCTAGCTTTACACTCTGAGGCGTTCTTTCACAAACCAAACTCAAATCTCTGAACTGTTCCAACAACTCGAATTCCTTCACCATCATGGCAGACATATGCAAAGTCTTCCTGCTCAAAGCATCCGCAACCACATTAGCTTTGCCCGGATGATAATTCAAACCAAAGTCATAATCCTTTAACAATTCAAGCCACCTTCGCTGCCTCATATTCAATTCCTTCTGGTCAAATAAGTACTTCAAACTCTTGTGATCACTAAACACCTCAAACCTCGAACCATACAAGTAATGTCTCCATATTTTCAATACAAAGACCACAGCTGCCAATTCCAAGTCATGCGTCGGATAATTCTTCTCATGAATTCTCAATTGCCTTGAAGCATAAGCTACCACTTTACCATCTTGCATAAGTACTCCACCTAAACCCAACTTGGACGCATCACAATATACCACAAAAGGTTCATCGGGCTTCGGCAAAATCAAAACTGGAGCCGTCGTCAAACGTTTCTTCAACTCATTAAAACTGTTCTCACAATGCACGTCCCACACAAAAGATTTACCTTTACACGTCAACTGCGTTAATGGAAGTGCCAACTTAGAAAATCCTTCTATAAATCTTCGGTAATAACCAGCTAGACCCAAGAAGCTTCTAATCTCAGTAACCGACTTAGGAGTCTCCCATTGCGATACCGCTTCAACTTTAGACGGATCAACCGCAATGCCATCGCCAGAAATAACATGACCAAGAAAACTTACTTCCTTCAACCAGAACTCACACTTAGACAACTTAGCAAAAAGCTTCTTCTCTTTCAACACTTGCAAGACGATCTTCAAATGCTCAGCATGCTCTTCTTCAGTCTTAGAATAAACCAGAATGTCATCAATGAACACCACAACAAAACGATCCAAGTAAGCATGGAAGATTCTATTCATATACTCCATAAATACGCCAGGTGCGTTAGTAACACCGAAAGGCATCACTGTATACTCATAATGTCCATAACGCGTCCTAAATGCCGTCTTCTGCATATCCTCATCTTTCACTTTAATCTGATGGTAACCCGATCTCAAATCTATCTTGCTGAATACACAAGCACCCACCAACTGATCCATCAAGTCGTCAATTCTCGGGAGTGGATACCTATTCTTTATCGTTACTTTATTCAACTGACGATAGTCGATGCACAACCTCATACTTCCATCTTTCTTCTTGACTAACAACACTGGAGCTCCCCACGGTGAAACACTTGGTCTCACGAACTTCTTATCAAGCAATTCCTCTAACTGTTTCTTCAGCTCAGCCAACTCAGAAGCTGACATACGATAAGGCGTCATAGACACAGGCTTCGTTCCAGGAACAAGATCAATCGAAAATTCAACTTCTCTTTCTGGAGGCACATCAGGAATCTCATCTGGGAAAACTTCAGGAAAATCACATACAACTTGTAGCTTGTCAATCACTGCCTGATTCTCAATAGATAAAGACGCCATCAAAGAAAACATCATAATTCCATCGCGTTCCAACTGCTTCAACTGTTTAGTAGATAGGAACTCTGCGCCACTCTCTTCCTCGGGAGAAGAAAAATGCACCGTCTTGCTAAAACAATTAATCAGAACGTGGTTGTACTCTAACCAATTCATTCCCAAGATTACATCCATCCCAACCAACGGTAGACACACTAAATCAATCTCAAAATCACGACCAAACATAGACACAGGACGTCTTAAACACACAAGGGAAGTAGTCACCGAACCCTTAGCTGGAGTTTCGACAACCATCTCCCCATTCATATCAGATACAACAAGATTCAACTTAGCAGCACAATCAAGAGCAACAAAACAATGTGTGGCACCAGTATCGATAATAGCAACTAAAGGTATATTATCAAAATAACAAGTACCTCTGATCAAGCGATCCTCGCTCTCCGTCTGCGTACCCGACAAGGCAAAAACTCTCCCAGAAGTCTGAGCCTTCTTAGGCTTCGTGCATTGCGAACCAATGTGACCCTCATCGCCGCAGTTAAAACATACAACATCACCATGTTTGCAATCAGCAGTAGTGTGACCCTTCTTGCCACAACGAAAACATCTCTTCACCTCTCCAGGACAAGCATTACTCTTATGGCCCTTCACGCCACAAGTGTAGCAAACTACCTCAGCAGGAGCATCTTTCTTAACAGGTCTCCTCTCATCATTAACTCGCTGTTTGCCCTTATCTGCAGGGGCACTGTAGGGCTTAGGACGACTTTGCTGCCCCTTACCTTTCCTCTCATTAACCACCTTATAATGAGCCTTCGTGTCCTCCTCGTAAATCCTACAGCTGCTCACTAACTCAGAAAATTTTCTGATCTTCTGATACCCTATAGCCCTCTTGATATCAGCTCTCAGTCCGTTCTCGAACTTAATACACTTAGAAAATTCGGCGGTCTCAGCAGAGTAGTGTGGATAAAACTTGGCCAGCTCCACAAATTTTGCAGCATACTCAGTTACAGACATGTTCCCTTGCTTTAGCTCCAGGAACTCAATCTCCTTCTTGCCCCGCACATCCTCAGGAAAATATCTGTTAAGAAATTCTCTCTTAAATACTGCCCAGGTCACCTCAGCACCGTCCTGCTCCAGGGTGGGTAGAAGACTAATCCACCAATCGTCTGCCTCCTCAGCCAGCATGTGCGTACCGAAACGCACCTTCTGCACCTCCGTGCACTGCATAACTCTGAATACTCTCTCAATCTCCTTGAGCCAAGTCTGGGCTCCATCAGGATCATATCTCCCCTTGAAGGTAGGAGGATGGTTTCTCAAGAAGGTCTCCAGCATACGGACCTCCGCACCAGCACCAGCATTTGGCTGCTGTCCCACAGCTTGAGCAACAGCTTCCAAGGCAGCAGCAATCGCAGCATCATTCCTTCCAGCCATCTTAATCCTTAACAAAACAAACATAAGTTAGAATAATACGATAATACTATTCTAACTCTAAGACAACGTCACTCGACTCTCTACTTGGCCGGACGGACCGACCTGCTCTGATACCAATTGTAACACCCCGTTTTCCCAACATAAAAATTTCTTTAAAAAGAATAGCATGCATCAGAGTAAGCACATAAACAGGGCATCACATATCATAAAAACATCTCATGTTAATGAATAAATAATCATTAAATCCTCATAAAATATTAATCTTTATCACAGCGGAAATTCATAAACAAAAGCATCTCAAAAGTCATCTTTGGCACGCAGGCCTTATCAACATCTAGATCAAAAATAGTCAGAATAGCATAATCATAACCGAAGTACATAATACGCAAGGAACAGAGAAATAAAAGAGATCCCCCATCCCGTTACGTATCAGAGCACCTAGACTCGACTGCAGAAATCCTCACACGTCTGCACCTAATCTTGGTTACCTGCACTTGCCCACGAGGCGGCAATTCCAGCAGAAGGGGTGAGATTCACAAATAATTATATTAAACATGTAATTAAATAATCACAATCAACAATCAACACAAATTCACATATCTCAGATAAACATCTAGCATTCAAGCATCAACATAAACTATACATCATTTAGCATCATCATAATCATCATCATATACATCTCATTAACATCATATTAAACATAGTAGACGACCCGACTCGACATCATCACTTGACTATGCAACCCTACGTCTTATATGCATGTGGTACCAATCCAGGGCATGAGCCCTCGTCGCTATGAGCATAAATATACTCCAAGGCATAAGCCTTCGTCGCTGGTGAGCAAAGCTCCAGGGCATAAGCCCTCGTCGCTGGTGAGTAAAAACTCCAGGGCATAAGCCCCCATCATAGAATGAGTATGCATGAGACTCAACACTTTTAACTTAAACAAGTTAACATCTTAAACGTCGCAAAACATCTTAAACATCAAGGACTGACACATGCAGCAACTATACATACATAGACAGCAACATGGCAGCAAGTACTTCATAAAGTATAACATTAATATGGCAAACATCGCACGTAATTCAAGCATTCATCACTTATTCAGTTCATATATCACACGTAAGCTTCGTAAATCATCATAAACAATCTCAAATCATCGTATATCATCATTACAGATTATAATAAACATTATTAAAAGTCCCAGAAACTACCCAAAGGTCATCTCTCAAGGTTTTATGCGAAACAGTTCGCAAACAGAACACAGTTCTGGGTTCTGACTTAACTCGCTATGGCGAGTGGGATAGCTCGCCTCGCGAGTACTAAGGTCCTGCTCGCTGTGGCGAGTTGGAATGCTCGCCTCGCGAGCTCTAGGGTATTGCTCGCTATGGCGAGCTGGGTTGCTCGCCTCGCGAGTAAACTAGGTCTACTCGCCACGGCGAGTTGCATGGCTCGCCTCAGGCGAGCGATGAACAGTCTGCTACGGCTTTCACGAAAATTCACCCAAAAAGTCCCAAATTCACCATCTAAATCATCTACACTCTCAGAAACAACATCATTAAGGTTAATCTACGTTCTGTACTCAATCTAAACATCAATTCTACAGCTTTATGGCCTATTTCATGATTATTCTCACTTTTTAACCTAGTTTCAATTCTCTCAAAACAGCCCTATGATTGTTAATTTTGATTAGATGAATTACAGCATAATATAATTAAGTGCTAGGCTCACCCTTACCTTAGAATTGCAGAAATCGCAGCCTCTTTCTCTTCTCCCTCTCACGCAGCCGTTTTCTCTTTTCCAAAACTCTGAAACGCGTTTTACTGACTTCTAACCTAGGTTTCCCTTTATATACTCCCAGCAAATCTTATCTTATTTACTCTTTCTCCCACATAACTCTCTAAAATCCAAAACTAACCCACAACTAAATATTTTATTTTATTTTCAAATCTTATTTTATTTAACAATAAAATAAGTCACCACGTCACATAAAATCATATTAAATCTTTACTTAACATCGCATAATATATTAATAAATATATAACAACTTCTCAAATAAATCAAATAATTAAATAATCAAAAAATGGGCGTTACACGTACAGGCATTTTAGAGAAGAAGAAGAACGGTCAAGAGAGAAGAGAAAGCTAGGTTCCAATTCTGCAATTTTTCCAGGTAAGGGTGAGCCTAACTTCAATAGTATTAATGTTAAATTATCTGTTCTTGATTAGCTTAGAGATTGGGAAGAATTGAGAGAAGTTTTGAGAATTAGGGTTATGGTGATTTTTGATGAATTCGAGGTGTGAGGATGTGTTGCATTGCTGTATAAATGTGTTACAGAACCTAGATTATCCCCTAGGATGCTATTGCTGATGTATTAGAAGCTTAAGTGGAGAGAATTAACAGGTTTTGGTGTGAATTGGACTGAACCCGTAGTGGTTCTGAGATCGCTCGCCTGTGGCGAGCAGATCACTCGCCGTGGCGAGTAACCCTTGGTTGCTCGCGAGGCGAGCAGTATAGCTCGCCGTGGCGAGCTTGACCCTTAAAATTAGGATTTTTGCCAAACTTTAGATGGTTTTGAGTGTCCCTGTATTTATAGAGATGACCTGTGAAGTTGGTTTGGTCAAATTGGATTTAGGGAGCTTAAAAATGAGGATTTTGTTGAAAAATGTCAAAAAGGCCGAAGCACCCAGTATTTCTCGCCTCCAGCTCGCCCCCAACTCGCCTTTGGCGAGTGAGCTGCTGGGAGTACTCGCCTGTGGCGAGCAGATGTACTCGCCGTGGCGAGTTAGATGGTTCAGGACTGTTGTTGTTTTTGCGATCTGTTTCGCATGGGACTTTGGGAGGAGCCCCTTGGGTAGTGTTAGTGAGGTTCTATACCCTTTAATGTATGCTGTAAAGATGAATGATGATGGTTCTATTAGACCTTTGTTAAATGATGTGTTGTTGAACATAAGTGATGTATGAGTATGATGCTAATTGAATAAGATGATGCTATGTGTTGCAATGTGCATGTATAACGAGATGATGTTCTGCCATGTAATTATTATTAACTGCATGTGTCAGTCTTGAAAATGGAATGATGTCGAGACGGTGTATTAAGTTGTTAACGACGAGTCCATGCATTTGCATAATTATGAGACGGTGGAGCTTTATGCTCAAAGCGACGGTGGAGCATTTGCTCAAAACGACGGTGAAGCATATTAATGCTATAATTATATGGTACCACATGCATGATGTTGAGACGTTAGGTGTTGCATTTAGTCGAGTCAATTGTGACATAAATGAGATGATGTTTGAGACGTTGATGTGTGATGTAATGTTGTTTATGATGATGTTTATGATGTTGCTATGATGATGCTTATGATGATGCCATGGAATGCTATAATGTATATGTGATGAGTTGGATGTATGTTTTGTTAATCTTGACTTATGATTATATATTAATATTATTGTTGTGAATCTCACCCCTTCTGCTGGAATTGCCGCCTTGTGGGCAAGTGCAGGTACCCAGTCTTAGTTGCGATGATGCGAGGATGTGTGAAGTTAGGGTTGCTCTGATATGTAACGGGATGGGGTCTTTTGTGGAGTCTATTCCTTTATGTATCGTGTTTGAATAAATGATGTTGACTTTTGTGATGTAGAAACTTTAATATTTTGAGACGTTTTGCTGGCTTTTAAGCCAAGACATTTATGAGATGTGACTATTTGAATTCCGCTGCTTAAGTGAATATTTTGTAATTGGATAAATTATTATCGAAGTTGATTTTAAAGAAGAAAATGTGACACTCCTTTGTGATGAGTACTCTGATATATGAATTATTTAAAGAAATTTTTAAGACGGGAAATTGGGGTGTTACACCCACGATAGTTAACAAAATAGCCCTAATCAATCCCTTGAGTTAGGACCCTCCTCTTAAACTACAGCCCCTAATTCCTTAAGTGGTCTAATAATTCTTGAAGGTTTAAGCACGTTAACCTAATATCACTAATAAACGATTATCCATTCCTAGACTAACCATGTTTATTAGAACAATTCAATTAGGTCTAAGTTGAAAGCTAGGGTCAGTAGTCATTCATTCTCACGAAAACATATTTATATTTGATCAGGATATAAAAAGCATTAAGAACAATTGAATTGAATAAAAACTAGATAATCATTAATATAAAATAGAGTTTCATCACAGCAACATAAAATCAATTAGGGTTTACACAGAATCATCTCGGATCCAATCTCTAAAAGATTTAGCTACTCATAACAATGTTTACAAATAGCATAATCAATTGAATCATTAAAACATACATGAAACTGGTAAAAGGATGAAGAAATCGTCCTCCTTGCAGTCGTCTTGATGTCAAAATCGCACTTTGCTCTCCAAGATTCGTGGCCCTTGTTTTCGGAATAGACTTCAGCTTAAATAGGCACAGAATTTCGCCTAAACGTGTCACGTTTTAAGTAAATCGTGACACGTTTTTCCTTGTGTAACAAGAAACAAAATTAGGGTGTCACAAATCGTGTCACGTTTTGGCCAACGTGACACGTTCTCCTTAATACCAAAAACATGCATTCTGCCTAGTGAAATCGTGTCACGTTTTTCAGCCAACGTGACACGTTTTGTGACTTGACCTTTTTCTTCCGTTTTCTTGCTATTCTTGCTGCTCAAGTTGCCTTGTGAACTCCAAAATGTGATGAAAATGACACTAAAAATAGCGAATAATTGACTGTCAAGTTGCCTTCTGGAAACCGAGTTTTGTGTGGTTTGTAACGCCCTAGTTGCTATTTAATTATTTTTAGTTGATTTTAAGTCTTTTATATGATTTTAAATGATTTATGTGATTATTTGGTGTATTGTTATTTTATTATTTAGTTGTTTTTATTATTTAATAGAAATATAGTGAGAAATATAATTTATTGGAGTTTTGGGGGTTACATTTTAATTAATAGGCTTTAGTAGGAGTTAAGTGAAATAAAAAGGGAGTTAAGGAATAATAGGGAGAGTTAGGAAAGAAAGTCAGAAACATTTTTTTTCACGTACAAAGGAAAACCAGAGAATTGTTATAATTCTGATGTTGATTTAACATGGTGATTGTTGAAATTGAGAGAATGAGAGTTAGGTTTTTGGAGAATTTGAAATTGATAAGAAATGGGGTGAATTGCTGTTTGATGATGTTGTTTTGTGTTCTTTGTTGCACATTATTGTATGTTGAACCTGTAAACCTTTGTTAGAACACGTTTTGGGTGATCAGGGGTAAAAAATTGGGTTTTGAATGAGGTAGGGTTAGAAAATCCGAGAGCTTTTTCCCAACCCAGATGAATGGTCGCTTAAGCGAGCAACTCGTCGCTTAAGCGAGCATTCAAACTTTGTGCCAAGAATTTGCAATAGACCGCACGCTTAAGCGAGCCACAAGCGAGCCACAAGCGTGCAAAACCTGAAGCTACGTGATTTAGGTCGCTCAAGCGTACCGTAAGCGAGCAGTAAGCGTACAGAACCTAACCTTACGTGATTTAGCACGCTCAAGCGAGCAGGCCCTCGCTCAAGCGAGCTGGGTTTCTGTCAGCCACTTTTTGATTTTCGTTTCGTGCATTAGGGGATCCGTCTGAGCATTCTAAAATGTTTATTTTATATTGTATAACCTCTGTATATGCACTAAACCTTATAAAAACTTCTTGATATATGGATTGGATTGATATGTGAGAATTATGCCATGTTGATGAATTTTGCCGTGTGAGTTGTTGTGTCACATTTCACCAAGTTGGGGAGTATGTCATAGTTGATTATGCATATTAGTAGTTGTTGTTGTTGTTGTTGTTGAGTTGTATGTAGATATACACAATTCGAGTCTATTCATACTCATAAATTGTTGAGGGCTCATGCCCTGGAATGTTCATCATTCAACTGTTGAGGGCTTATGCCCTGGAACGCCTTGTCGTTCAATTGTTGAGGGCTCATGCCTTGGAATGCTTTAACCATTCAAATTGTTGAGGGCTCATGCCCTGGAATGCCTTGTCATTCAAACGCGTTAAATGGTACCACATGCATATGCATTGTTGCATTGTCGTTAGTCGTCGTTGTGTCTTGCATAGTCGTCGTCGTTGATTGAGATGTTGTCGTTGTTGTTGATGTTGTTGTTGTTAGTTGAGTTTGAAAGTGATGATAATGTCGTTGATTATTGAAATTTATGTATATTGAAGTATTTTGTTGATATGTAGGGTGTTAGATTCAATTGATGAATTATAATTCTATTATTAATGTTTGAGAATCTCACCCCTTTTGCTTGAAAATGTTTCCCTTCGTATGGGTAACTTGCAGGTAGCGAAGACTAGTAGAAGTGGTGGCTCTTGTGTCATAGGGCTCTGATACGTAACGGGATGGGAATTAGTTGTTGTATTTTCATTCCTTTATGTATCAATTGTTGAAGCATGTTGTCGGAATTTCATTTGGAAACAAATGTTGAATATTACTTATGTTGGGGCCTTTGTGCCAGACTTATATGTTGTTGGATGTAATGTTTTAAAAGATTTTTCCGCTGCAATATTATGTTGTTGATGTTGTTGAATAAATAGTATTTTTAATCTATTTATGAAATTTTTGAAAAGCAGTGTAATGCTCCGTTTTGTTGATTTACTCTGATTTTATATTAATAATTAGTTGTTGGGATAACGGGGTGTTACAATTGGTATCAGAGCAGGTTGGTCCGTCCGACCAAGTAGTAGAGTCGTGTCGAGCCACATAGTGTCGTGTAATAACCTTACACTGTTTTGTTGTTTTGATTGTTGCTTGCAATGTAGAATTTTGAGATGGCTGGAAGAAATGATACTGCTATTGCTGCTGCCCTCGAAGCTGTTTCTCAAGCTGTAGGACAACATCCGAATGTTGGTGCTAGTAATGATGGAGTTAGAATGCTGGAGACTTTTCTGAGGAACCATCCCCCAACATTCAAAGGAAGGTATGGTCCAGATGGAGCTCAGAAGTGGCTCAAAGAGGTGGAAAGAATCTTCAGGGTTATGCAATGCAGCGAGGTTCAGAAGGTGCGTTTTGGTACGCACATGTTGGCTGAGGAGGCGGATGATTGGTGGGTGAGTCTTTTACTTGTCTTAGAGAAGGATGGTACTGATGTGACCTGGGCTGTGTTCCTAGAGTTGAGGTAAGAAAGAGATTGAATTCCTAGAGTTGAAGCAGGGAGACATGTCTATAACTGAGTATGCTGCCAAGTTTGTGGAGCTGGCTAAGTTCTATCCTCACTATACTCCTGATACTGCTGAATTTTCGAAATGTATTAAGTTTGAGAATGGTCTGCGTGCTGATATAAAGCGGGCCATTGGTTATCAGAAGATAAGGAATTTCTCTGAGTTGGTAAGCAGTTGTAGGATCTATGAAGAGGATACGAAAGCTCACTATAAGGTGATGAGCGAGCGTAGAGGTAAGGGACAGAAGAGTCGTCCGAAGCCGTATAGTGCCCCAGCTGATAAGGGTAAACAGAGGCTGAATGATGAGTGGAGGCCTATGAGAAGAGATGCTCCTAAGGAGATTGTTTGCTTCAAGTGTGGTGAAAAAGGCCACAAGAGTAATGTTTGTGATCGTGATGTGAAGAAGTGTTTTCGGTGTGGAAAGAAGGGTCACGCGATAGCTGAGTGCAATCGTGGTGACATTGTTTGTTTCAACTGTGATGAGGAGGGTCATCTTAGCTCTCAGTGTACGAAGCCTAAGAAGACTCAGGCTAGTGGCAAGGTGTTTGCATTGACTGGTACGCAAACTAGTAATGAAGACCGACTTATCAGAGGTACTTGTTTCTTTAATAGTATTCCTTTAATTGCTATTATTGATACTGGAGCTACTCATTGTTTCATTGCTGTTGATTGTGCACGTAAGTTGGGTTTGATTATGTCTGATATGAATGGAGAAATGGTTGTTGAAACTCCAGCTAAGGGTTCAGTAACTACTTCTCTTGTTTGTTTGAGTTGTCTGTTATCTATGTTTGGTAGAGATTTCAAAGTTGATCTTGTATGTTTGCCGTTGACGGGTATGGATGTGATCTTTGGGATGAACTGGTTAGAATATAACCGTGTTCATATCAACTGTTTTAGTAAGACGGTGCATTTTTCTTCTGCTGAAGAAGAGAGTGGAGCGGAATTCCTAACCATTAAGCAGCTGAAGCAATTAGAACGCGATGGGATCTCAATGTTTTCCTTGATGGCGTATTTGTCGGTAGAGAACCAAGCTGTGATTGATAGGTTGCCGGTTGTAAATGAATTTCCAGAAGTATTTCCTGATGAGATTCCTGATGTGCCACCAAAAAGGGAGGTTGAATTTTTGATTGACCTTGTTCCAAGAACGAAGCCGGTGTCGATGGCACCTTATCGTATGTCGGCGTCCGAGTTAGCTGAATTGAAGAAACAGTTGGAAGATTTACTTGATAAGAAGTTTGTAAGACCGAGTGTTTCACCTTGGGGAGCGCCGGTATTGTTGGTCAAGAAGAAGGATGGTAGCATGCGGTTGTGTATTGATTACCGTCAGTTGAATAAAGTGACGATAAAGAGTAGGTATCCACTTCTGAGAATTGATGACTTGATGGATCAGTTAGTGGGTGCACGTGTGTTTAGTAAGATTGACTTGAGGTCAGGTTACCATCAGATTAAGGTGAAGGATGAAGATATGCAGAAGACGGCCTTTAGGACACGATATGGACACTATGAATATAAAGTGATGCCTTTCGGTGTTACTAATGCACCTGGTGTATTTATGGAGTATATGAACAGAATTTTTCATGCTTATCTGGATAAATTTGTAGTTGTGTTTATTGATGATATCCTAATTTATTCTAAGAATGAAGAGGAGCAGGCAGAGCATTTGAAGATTGTGTTGTAGGTGTTGAAAGAAAAGAAGTTGTATGCCAAGTTGTCCAAATGTGAGTTCTGGTTAAGCGAAGTAAGTTTTCTTGGCCATATTATTTCTGGTAGTGGTATTGTTGTAGATCCATCGAAAGTTGATGTTGTATCGCAATGGGAGACTCCGAAGTCAGTCACAGAGATTAGAAGTTTTCTGGGTTTGGCTGGTTATTACCGCAGATTTATCGAAGGATTTCCGAAGTTGGCACTTCCATTGACTCAGTTGACCTGTAAAGGTAAACCTTTTGTGTGGAGTACTCAGTGTGAGAATAGTTTCAATGAGTTGAAGCAGCGGTTGACGACTGCTCCAATTTTGATTTGACCGAAGCCGGATGAACCTTTTGTTGTGTATTGTGATGCGTCCAAGTTGGGCTTAGGTGGTGTGCTTATGCAAGATGGCAAGGTAGTGGCTTATGCTTCAAGACAGTTGAGAATTCATGAACGGAATTATCCTACGCATGATTTAGAGTTGGCGGCTGTGGTCTTTGTGTTGAAGATTTGGAGGCATTATTTGTATGGTTCTAAGTTTGAGGTGTTTAGCGATCATAAGAGTTTGACATATTTATTTGATCAGAAGGAATTGAATATGAGGCAGAGAAGGTGGCTTGAGTTGTTGAAAGATTATGATTTTAGTCTGAATTACCACCCCGGTAAAGCTTACGTGGTTGCAGATGCTTTAAGCAGGAAGACGTTGCACATGTCCGCTATGATAGTAAAGGAGTTTGAGTTGCTTGAACAGTTTAGGGACTTGAGCCTAGTTTGTGAGTTGTCACCTCAGAGTGTGCAGTTGGGTATATTGAAGATCAATAGTGATTTCTTGAACAGTATCAAGGAAGCGCAGAAAATTGATGTCAAGTTTGTTGATTTAATGGTTGCTAGTAATCAAACAACAGATGGTGACTTCAAGGTTGATGATCAAGGTGTATTGAGATTCAGAGAAAGAGTTTGTATTCCTGATGATGATGAGTTGAAAAAGGTGATTTTAGAAGAAAGTCACAGGAGTAGCTTAAGTATTCATCCAGGAGCTACAAAGATGTATCATGACTTGAAGAAATTGTTTTGGTGGTCCGGGTTGAAACGTGATGTTGCACAGTTTGTTTATGCTTGTTTGACTTGTCAGAAATCTAAAGTTGAACATCAGAAGCCTGCAGGGTTGTTGACACCGTTAGATGTGCCAAAATGGAAATGGGATAGCATCTCCATGGATTTTGTGACTAGTTTACCAAACAATCTGAGAGGGCATGATGCCATATGGGTTGTTGTTGATAGATTGACGAAGTCGGCACATTTCATTCCAATTAATATCACCTTTTATGTAGCTCAGTTGGCAGAAATTTATATTCGGGATATTGTGAAATTGCATGGAGTTCCATCAAACATTGTGTCGGATAGAGATCCGAGGTTCACTTCAAGGTTTTGGAAGAGTTTGCAAGAGGCCTTGGGTTCAAAGTTGAGGTTGAGTTCGGCTTATCATCCGCAAACAGATGGTCAGTCGGAGAGAACGATTCAGTCATTAGAGGATTTGCTGAGAGTGTGTGTACTTGAGCAAGGTGGAGCTTGGGATAGTCATCTACCGCTGATAGAGTTCACGTACAACAATAGTTACCATTCGAGTATTGGTATGGCACCGTTCGAAGCTTTGTATGGTCGGAGGTGCAGAACTCCTTTATGCTCGTTTGAGTCGGGAGAAAGTGTAGTGTTGGGACTAGAGTTAGTTCATCAGACTACGGAGAAGGTCAAGATGATAATAGAAAAGATGAAAGCATCGCAAAGTCGACATAAGAGTTACCATGACAAAAGTAGAAAGGACCTTGAGTTCCAAGAGGGAGACCATGTGTTCCTGAGAGTTACTCCTATGACCGATGTAGGGCGTGCGTTTAAGTCTAAGAAGTTAACTCCGAAGTTTAGTGGTCCTTACCAGATATCTGAGATGGTTGGATCAGTGGCATATAGAGTGGGTTTGCCACCACATCTTTCGAATTTGCATGATGTGTTTCATGTGTCGCAACATCGGAAGTATGTAGCGGATCCTTCGCATGTTATTCCAAGAGATGATGTGCAGGTTAGAGACAACCTTACAGTGGAGACTTTACCGTTGAGAATCGAAGATCGTGAAGTGAAGAAGTTGAGAGGCAAGGAGATACCTCTAGTGAAGGTTGTTTGGAGTGGAGTAACTAGTGAAAGTTTGACTTGGGAGCTGGAGAGTAAGATGCAAGAGTTTTATCCAGAGTTGTTTGCTTGAGGTAATATTTCGAGGACGAAATTCTTTAAGTTGGGGAGAGTTGTAACGCCCTAGTTGCTATTTAATTATTTTTAGTTGATTTTAAGTCTTTAATATGATTTTAAATGATTTATGTGATTATTTGGTGTACTGTTATTTTATTATTTAGTTGTTTTTATCATGTAATATAAATATAGTGAGAAATAGAATTTATTGGAGTTTTGGGGGTTACATTTTAATTAATAGGATTTCGTAGGAGTTAAGTGAAATAAAAAGGGAGTTAAGGAATAATAGGGAGAATTAGGAAAGAAAGTCAGAAACATTTTTTTTCACGTACAAAGGAAAACCAAAGTTTTGGGAGAAAGGGGAGAAAAACCAAGAACAAGGGAGAAGAGCCAAGAGGGAACCTGATTCTGTAAGCTTTGTTCATCTAAATTCAGGTAAAGGTGAGACTATCTCTCAATAATAGTATTGTTATAATTCTGATGTTGATTTAACATGGTGATTGTTGAAATTGAGATAATGAGAGTTAGGTTTTTGGAGAATTTGAAATTGATAAGAAATGGGGTGAATTGTTGTTTGATGATGTTGTTTTGTGTTCTTTGTTGCACATTATTGTATGTTGAACCTGTAAACCTTTGTTAGAACACGTTTTGGGTGATCAGGGGTTAAAAATTGGGTTTTGAATGAGGTAGGGTTAGAAAATCCGAGAGCTTTTTCCCAACCCAGATGAATGGTCGCTTAAGCGAGCAACCCGTCGCTTAAGCGAGCATTCAATCTTTGTGCCCAGAATTTGCAATAGACCGCACGCTTAAGCGAGCCACAAGCGTGCAAAACCTGAAGCTACTTGATTTAGGTCGCTTAAGCGTACCGTAAGCGAGCAGTAAGCGTACGGAACCTGACCTTACATGATTTAGCACGCTCAAGCGAGCAGGCCCTCGCTCAAGCGAGCTGGGTTTCTGTCAGCCAATTGTTGTTGTTGTTGAGTTGTATGTAGATATACACAATTCGAGTCCATTCATACTTATAAATTGTTGAGGGCTCATGCCCTGGAATGTTCATCATTCAACTGTTGAGGGCTTATGCCCTGGAACGCCTTGTCGTTCAATTGTTGAGGGCTCATGCCCTGGAATGCTTTAACCATTCAAATTGTTGAGGGCTCATGCCCTGGAATGCCTTGTCATTCAAACGCGTTAAATGGTACCACATGCATATGCATTGTTGCATTGTCGTTAGTCGTCGTTGTGTCTTGCATAGTCGTCGTCGTTGATTGAGATGTTGTCGTTGTTGTTGATGTTGTTGTTGTTAGTTGAGTTTGAAGGTGATGATAATGTCGTTGATTATTGAAATTTATGTATATTGATGTATTTTGTTGATATGTAGGGTGTTAGATTCAATTGATGAATTATAATTCTATTATTATTGTTTGAGAATCTCACCCCTTCTGCTTGAAAATGTTGCCCTTCGTATGGGTAACTTGCAGGTAGCGAAGACTAGTAGAAGTGGTGGCTCTTGTGTCATAGGGCTCTGATACGTAACGGGATGGGAATTAATTGTTGTATTTTCATTCCTTTATGTATCAATTGTTGAAGCATGTTGTCGGAAACAAATGTTGAATATTACTTATGCTGGGGCCTTTGTGCCAGACTTATATGTTGTTGGATGTAATGTTTTAAAAGATTTTTCCGCTGCAATATTATGTTGTTGACGTTGTTGAATAAATAGTATTTTTAATCTATTTATGAAATTTTTGAAAAGCAGTGTAATGCTCCGTTTTGTTGATTTACTCTGATTTTCTATTAATAATTAGTTGTTGGGATAACGGGGTGTTACATGGTTGAAACTTGAATTTCTCTGTAGATTATGTTAGAGCTAAGTGTCAGGAGCGTATAGGCAAAAACGACATCAAAATCCGATTAACAGTTTGAACTTTACGCGCGAAACAGTAAAAATCGCACTTTTTGAATAGCTGAGTCCGGACCCGATACCGTAAAAACGTGCCACGTGTTGGCAGCCGTGCCACGTTTTGTTGGCAGAACGCTTAGTGGATTCTGGACATAAAAACGTGCCACGATTTCTAAAAACGTGACACGATTTTTCGTGAACCAGATCATCCATATTTCACTATTTTTCACCCCTTTCCTCTTTGAACTAGGTTTTGGTGTAAACATTAAAGTTTTAGATAATTTTGTTAGCTCTCCAATGACATTGGTTTGACTAAAACATGATTTCTAGATTTTAAGATATGGTGGATTTACCTCAAGTAGGTCTTAGTAAATTTTTATGAAAATTCAGCATAACCGTTTCTAAGTCAATGCAAAACTTATGGAATGTTTCCAAACCTTAAAACTAGAAGTACTAGGAGTTTAATTAAGAGGTTTAAGAGTATTTAACCTATGTTGTGATGAATCTAACTTGGTTTGATGTGAATGTCTTTGATTAATGAACTATTATATGAATATATATATATATATATATATATATATATATATATATATATATATATATTGATAAATATGATGTTGTTTATGATTGATTTTATATGAACTTTATGAAGATGTTGTCTATGATGTCAAGTCGTGATATGTTGTCTAAGATGCTTAAGTTGTAAGTTGTGAGTCCATTTGCATACTCATTCTGTTGAGGGCTTATGCCCTGGGAGTATTTACTCTACTACGATGAGGGCTCATGCCCTGTGAGCTTTTGCTCTTTATGTTCAGGGCTTATGCCCTGTGAGTGTATTTATGATCTTATGATGGGGGCTCATGCCCCGGATGGTACCACATGCATATAAGTTGTTAAGATGATTAAGAAGTTGAAGTTGCATAGTCGCGTCGAGTTGTCAAGTCGTTAAGTGGTCAAGTTGTGAGTTGTTAAGATGCTTTCTTTCATGAGCTGTTGATGAAGTGTTTTGAAGAATTAATTATGAACGCATCTGTTGTTAAACATGATGAATTTGATGATGCTAAGATGTTTTCTATACATGAATTGTGATGAGATATTTATGATATAATTGTTGATGAATATATTGGATTTGAAGATGTTTTAAGTTGTTAGTTGTAATTGATGAATTATATGCTCAACTTTAATGTTTGTGAAAGCTCACCCCTTCTGCTTGAAGATGTTGCTCTTCGTATGGGTAACTTACAGGTGATTAAGATTAGTAGCTGTTGATTGCTGTTGTGAGTGGCTATCTCTCACTGTGTCCTTAGGTGCTCTGATATGTAACGGGATGGGGAACCTTGTTAATGTTTTCTATTCTTTACGTATTAATTTATGAGATTTTATGAACATGATGTTGAAACATTTGATGATATTTTACGTTGAGGCCTCCGTGCCAAAGTTGTTAAGATTTGAATAAATTTATGCTCGGAAGTGATTTAAGATTTTATAATGAGACGTTTAAAATAAATAGTTATTTATTTGAGGCTTTTCTGAAAAGAAGTGTGACACACCGTTTATGTTGCAAAACTCTGATTATTTTGTTGAGAAATTTTTATGTTGGGAAAACGGGGTGTTACAGAGATGCTTCTGATGAACTTGCTTATGATGACGTCATCACTTCAGGAGTACTTTGTCTTCAGGAGCACTTTGACTTCAGGAGCAGTTCTCTTCAGACGCTTTAAGCTTCCTTTTTGTTGATTCCTTTGCTCTATTTTGTTCTTCCAGAACCTAATAATGATTTCAAATTTTGTCTATGGTCCTGTACACTTGAACAAATATTAGCATATCCAATTGACAATTTTTAATACCTTGTTATCATCAAAACTCTCAAAAGGTAGTGTGAAACAAATTTTGTTCCAACAATCCCCCCCTTTTTGATGATGACAAACATTAGTATTTAAAATGTTCAATTGTTGTTAATCTAATTAACAAGTTGACTTTTAGGGTATGAGGTTTGTAAGCTCCCCCTGAGTCCAATAGTACTAAAAGGTGAGGTTTGTAAGCTCCCCCTGAGTTCTATTCTTGTTAATTAAATTCTTTATTTAAAAACGTAATAACTCTCAGAAGAATCTCACATTAAAAGACTAAGAGATAAGAAAATGGTCTTATTAATTTAAATTGTTTGAAATTAAATTAATGGGGCCAGTGTACCGCGTTTAAAGCCATTCAAATCCCATTTTAATGAGAATGAATGTTCTTTCTAAAATAAGGATTGCAATTTTTATTAAAAGGACTGGACAATCACAACGAAAAAGGGGGACCTGGAGCTACCTTGATGTAGCGGCAGCTTTCTTTCACCCATTCATTTTATTTTTTTCTTCCAATCAAAAGGTCCAAGCCAAAACACAACACACTCATATTGTCTTGCATCTTTCTCTTATACTTTGGGTTTTTTTTTTTGTTTTTTTTTAAATCTTATCAATCGTCCTTTCTTATGTTTAATTTATGTATGTCTTGATTTTGGTTGAAATTGCAAAAAGATTATAGATCTAGTGTCAGTAAAACGCAAGTCAGTTTCTTGATTGAAGTCTATCAAAACCACGGTTCAAAACAATTATATTTATATATACTTGCGAATATCAATTTCCTTGCAGGCTCATTCGTCTGATTTTGATTCTTTCATGATATTTCAGCCTTTTAATACTGCAACAACCCTTCTATACTTAATTTTCATACGTTTTTGTTGTTATTTTAGCAAACAAACTCTGTACCCTAACCCCGTGTGTTTATATGTTTTGAGGCAATTTTTGTTTGTTTGTGACACTAAATTAGTTTTTGTTTGAGGCAAAGTTTATCATGATACTAATTTTAACCGTGTATAAACTATTTTTGATTCCATTTATGTTTTTTTTTCTTGGTCAATTCATATTGTTTCTATACTATTATTTTGGTTGCTTTTGTTTGTCGTATAATTTAATTTAATCTTTGACTTAAACGATAAACAAAGGTAAATAATAATGCTTTGTTTAATTTGTTTAGTGTTTTATTATCATGCATTTCTATTTTTGTTATTTATTTATCTCTTTAGTTTATCTAATATTAATTTTATCTCATGCATTTTAATTAGTTTAGATTTATTATTCTACATTTTTATTATTCATGCACATGAATTAGAATGTATTTAGGGCCAATGTACAATATAAATGAGAAAAAGTGTGTGTATGTCTTTTATTTCTTTACTGCTTTATATATATCAAAAAATGCCAAAAAAAAAAAAAGATTAGGGAATGTGCGGTGACCCAACGTCACCCCAAATCCACGTGCTTTTATTTTTATTGTCACGTTAGTTTTTTTCTTATGTTTTAATTAATAACCAAAAATCACAAAAAAAAACTTTTCATAATAAACCTTGATTATCAAATCAAGTAATCCTTTTTATTTTATTTTCTTAAACAAACATCAATCATTTTAATCATGAAGGTGAGAAAACACACAAGAAGGGGGTTGAATTGTGTTAGCTTTTTCTTCGTTTTTTCCTACTGAAGTCACTGACCAGAAACAGTTAGATTGCAACTTCTGAAGTGATGTTCAGATTCTAAATGCAGCAGATAAAAACAGAAAGAAAGAGAGAGAAGAAAGACACAAAACAATTATACAAGTTCCTTCCACAAACCGGAAATAGTCATGTCCCCCTTGCACTTCCATGGAGAGTTCACTAAAATGTAATATCTGATTACAATTGCTCACTGCTAAAACTAGCAAGAGACTTCAAACTACTCAAGCACAACTTCAAGAGATTTCCTATGCTCCTGAACACAATCAAGAGACTTCCAATTCTCAAGCACAACTACAATAGATTTCTATTCAAACAGAATTACAAAGAAAATTGTTTGAGGTTGAACACTTGATATACAATCAGTTGTGTTCACAATACGAATCAGATACAGACTCTTAAGACTCTATAATTTCTAAGATATGAACTTTGATAAGAAATTATAAGTGAACGTTTGATGCAGAACAATTTCAGCAGAGTTTAGGCGCTTTCAAATTGTTGTAGAGTCTTGTTATTCTCTAAGTCTTCACTCTTTTATATAGAGGTGGGAAAGAGACGTTGTAAATTGCCAGCACATCAAAAGAGAGTTGTTTGAAGATTTGATCAAATCACCAATGATCTTTTGCCTGATTTGGTTATTGTCCTATGAAGGATATATTTCAAATCCATTCCAAGTATGAAGGAACATAGTTGCAGGCATAGCTTTTATTCTTGTCCTTTAGCAGAGACACAAACTGAGTAGTGGAGGTAGTGGTTGTAAACTTCGTACAATTGTACTTTGTCAACGCTCTTCAAAGAACAAGCATCCAATGCCTTCAAATTCATTTGAATTAGTCGTTGCTTTACTCTTCTGGTCTTCTACAATGCTAGGCGTGATTAAAACCTTTGAACAGCCTTTGAAGCATTGATTCTTTCATCTTCTGATGATCTTCAGCTTCTAGTGATCTTGCTTCTGATGAGGTACTTCTGATGAACTTGCTTCTGATGTCGTCATCACTTCAGGAGCACTTTCTTCTGATGCTTCAAGCTTCCTTTACTTTGTTGATTCCATTGCTCTCATTTGTTTTTCCAGAACCTATATTTTAAATAGACACAAAATTTTTGTCTATGGTTTAGCACACTTGAACAAATATTAGCATATCCAATTGACAATTTTTAATACCTTGTTATCATCAAAACTCTCAAGAGGTAGTGTGAAACAAATTTTGTTCCAACAATCCCCCCCTTTTTGATGATGACAAACATTAGTATTTAAAATGTTCAATTGTTGTTAATCTAATTAACAAGTTGACTTTAAAGGTATGAGGTTTGTAAGCGCCCTCTGAGTTCTATCCATGTTAATTAAATTCATCATTAAAAACGAAATAACGCTCAGAATTAATCTCACATTAAATAGACTAAGAGATAAGAAGAAGGTTATATTAATTTAACTTGTTTATAATTAAATTAATGGGGCTGAGAGCCTATAAATACTATACACTACTCCCCCTTTTTTCATCAACAAAAAAATATATAAAAAAAGACAAAAAGAAATAGATGAGAAAAACATAGTGAGAAATTCTGTAAGAACAATAAAATTAAGTTCAGATGCACAAAGATTAGTTCAGAAGCAAAAACTGTTCAGAAGAAAAATATACTTTAGAAGCACATAAACACAGAAATTCAAAATAGTAAAAACTAGGCAAGCTATAATGGTGTGCAACTACGACTTGGCTTGTTTCTGGAACATTTCCATCATCTGGTTGAGCATCTTGTTCATGTTTCTCATTTCTTCTCTGAATTCATTGCTGCTCTTCATAAAATTTTCTTCTCTAATCCTTGCTTCTTCTAGCTTAGCTTCTGTAGATGTCTTGTACTCAAGCAGCAAAAGTTTCTGATCAAGAAGCTTTTTCTTCATCTGCTTGTTTTCTCTTTCCAATTCAGTATTCATTTGAAGTAATTCCAACTCAGTAGAGACTTGCTTGAGATTGATCCTTGTCAGCCAAGAGATATCCAATTCTTTTGGATGAACACCAGAAGGGATGACATCTCTGGTTAATATGCATAAAGGTGTCTTCGCAAGTGTTCTTCTGACATCTACTTCTTGCAGTTATTGACAACACCTCTTAGTCAGTCTTGAAGATTGTTCTGAGCAATGTCTTGAGCATCAAAAGATGATCTCTAAAGTTCAGAAAAGACAAAATCTACTCTTTCTCTCAATTTTCTCCACTGCTTCTCATAGCTTTCTTCATGAACTAGTTTGTTTCTTGCTTCAACCAACTTGTTCAGCTCCTGAAATATATTCTCACACACATCTGCTAATATAGTAGAATCTAGAAAATGAAGGAACATTTGTGGTTTTGGAAGAAGCACAAGTTTGAATGGCTTGGTTAGAAAATGAAGGTTGGTTATTTGTAGAGGTTTCAGAAGATAGATCAGGTTCAACAAAAAGAGTGTTGGTCTTAGAAGGTTGATCAGGAACAGACTCTGAGATCATTGTAGAAGATGAACTTGCAGACTTATTAAGAAATCTAGGTTTGAACAGGAATTAGTTTGCTCATCTCTATTATCAGAAGAATCTGATATGATCATAAAGTCAGGTTCAGTAATCTGTACATTAGAAGTTTGAGACTCAGATTGATCAGCAACAACTTGTTTAGGAACATGTTGTCTTTTCTTGGCTAAGTTTCTTAATGAAATTCCAAAGGAAATATTAGAGTGTGTTGCATTGAGATGATATGGTAGATGTTCAGGATGAATGACAATGTATGTGCAGGTTAATGAGACCATTTGTAAGTTTAGTGCTTGTTGTTTGGGGCATTCTGAAAGAACTTCATCAGAAGCTATTTTAGAGGCTTTTTCTAGATTAGTCTCATAACCTGGTAATTCTCTTGAATAATGATTAACTAGATTATCCAACATAGAAGATTCAGATGTTTGGGTAGTTGGTTTGGGTAGAGATATTGATACCTCATGATTGGCTGACTCAGGCCCTGTTTGGTCACCTACAACCTCTGCATCAGCAGGAATATATTGAAGTGGTTTAATCATTGGTGGTTGTAGAGGATGATCAGCAGGTAGTCTTGCACAAGCATTGATCTTTCTTTGTTGCATATCATGTATTCTTTCTTCAACAGAAGGATACATAGGAACAAAGGTAGCATTATTAGGCTTTTTCTAGTGCTTGGTGGATGATGATGCGGATAAACGCTTTTGTAGGTTTTCATAGACTCTATTCAAAGGAATATCATCCATGTCTAAAGAGGTTGAGGTAGAAGTTGAGAGGGAGGCTGAGGTTGAAAGAGAGTCTAAGGTTGTACTAGATTTTATATCTATTATATTAGCAGTGTGAAGAGAATCAGTATTACCTCTTTCAGCTTCTGAAGCATCAACTTCTGAACAACCGGCTTCCTTCTGAACTCCTTTAACAACCTTCACTAGCACCTGAAGATTCTTCATTTTAAGCACTAGCTGATATCAACAAACTCCTAGCTTCAGTGGTCACGAACTCTTGTGCTTCTTCAGCAGCTTTAATCACTTGTTGTGCACTTACACCATCATCTTCCCTTGCTATGCTTGATGCAGGAACTTCAATCTCTTTTGCAAGTTCCAGGACCTTCTTAAGTGTAGTAACACTTACAACTTTCTTGCTTCTAATCTCTCTTGTCACAAGTGTAGTAGCAGCTTCTATTTGATCTTCTTCTTCTTCTGCTACATACCTTGATTCCTTCAATTTCCTTATAGCATGTTTTCTTTTCTTCTTTGGAATTGAGGGTTGAGCAGGTTGAGGTTGTGAAGTTTCAGCTGATTTGCCATTTTTTGTTCTCTTGTTCAGAATCTTAGCAGGTTCTAAGTCCTGAACTTCTTCTTGAATGGATGGCACATCAGAACCAGTTTCTTCTACTTGAGGAGCAACCTTGGCTTTCTTCACTTTCTTCTTTTGAGGTTGAGAAGCTTCTTTAGCATCATTAGCTTCTGATAGGTACTCTTCTTTGGTCAGCTTTCTTCTTAGTAGCAACAGGAAGAACACCACCAAACATAGTTTTTGGAATATCTTCCATCCTAATGGTCTCTCTAGTTGTTTCATAATGCTTCAGGATGAAACTGACTTTTACATTAAGAGGATCTTGCATGCAGATAGAAGGAAAGTTATCCATCAAGTTGGATACTGCCTCAGATTCCTTCAAATCTGTAGCCAAATTCTTGTAATCCTCTTTCTTGATGAGCTTCATGTGTTTCAAGGTGCCACCATTAATCACCTTGCTTGTAACAGTGCCCAGCTGCCTATCATCTGCAATCTTGGATGTTCTGATAGAATCCAAAATTCCTCCTTGATAGAAGATTTCAGAAAGAAGTATTCCATAGGGAACCCAACATCTCTTGATTGTTTGACTCTCCCTTAGAGTCTTAATCATGTGCCTGCATATGTGCTTAGGTACATTTGCCTTCTCCTTGGTCATTAAGAGGTGCAAAAACACTCTATGATCCAGTGAAGGTTGATCTCCACCACCACCTTTTGGTAGAAGATTCTCATTTTGGATCTTCAGGAGCAGCTTATGTTCCATACTTAAGTCACAGTACTTTCCCTTCTTAGTACTGTTGAACATTGTCTTGTTCACTGTATCATTCCATGGACTTGTTTTGTTGTTGTCCAAGCCACTAATAAACCTTCCTTCAGATGCTCTTCTAATCACCCAAGGAATCACTTCTTCTGAAATAAAAATAGAGATACCCATGATGCTCGATCTTATTTCTGTAACAATGAAGGGTTCCAAACCCATTTTCTCTCTTGTTTTACCCGCTAAACTAGGGTCAATCAGAACTTTCTCATCCATTTCCAACTGAGCAGCTTTACGATCGTAGACTTGTGCTTTAACCCAGAATTGCCTTATTAGGTTTATGTAGGTTGGACCATTCAGCATGTCGAAGTAGTTGATGAGATTATGAGCCTCATAGTACTTCTTGATCTTGCAACCATGATGTGCTAGAGATATGAAGTACACAGGGTTTTCAACTTGAACATTAAGATCCCATTCTTCAAAGGACATAGTTCTTCCCCTGATTTCATATGCAAGTGCTTCTTGAACTTGAACTTGAAGTTGCCATTGATGAAGATGAAGTTTTTACGGTTCTAAGGTTTTTGATTTTTGAAAAGATGAGTTTTCGCAGAGAATCAGTCTAAAATCAAAAAGTGTGTGTTGTGGAGTGAATAGTGTGTGATTTTTGTCTAAGTGTTTTGAGTAAAACGTTTTCAATTCAGACGGGGACAAACAAACACAACATTAATGACACAGGGGGCGCGAGATAGTGCATTCAAAGCTTAAAAACATCATTGTCCTCTTATGCTATACACCAATACACTTAAGCCACGTTGGATTACTTCAGATGAACTGCCAAGTTAGTGGGACAGGTGTTACCAAAAAGTAACTTCCAACGTTTCCACTAACTCTGCTATTCAAGAGCAAAGAGTCCAGCTTCTGAAGTTAAGATGTTGATGTCATCTTCAGAAGTACATTTTCCTCAGAGTCTCAGTTAAGAGCTTCTGATGGACCATAACTTCTGAACTAACTTCAGGACCTAACTTCTTGTTCAAGAGCAAGCAAATTTAATCAGACACAAGGTGCATGTTCAAATTTTTCTTAATAAAATTAAATCTTTCCACAATTAAAGGTTTAGTGAATATATCAGCCCATTGATGTTCAGTATCAATGAATTGTATATCCAAAATTCCTTTTTGAACATGGTGTTTGATTTCAATATGCTTGACTCTTGAATGTAGAATTGGATTCTTCGACAAACAAATAACAGCAATATTATCACAAAAGATGGGAATACTATTAGCATTAATCTGATAATCTTCCAACTGATGTTTCATCCAAAGCAGTTGTGTACAACAACTTGCAACTGAGATGTATTCTGCTTCTGTTGTAGACATAGTAATAGTTGCTTGTCTTTTGCTAGCCCATGATATGAGATTCTCTCCCGGGAACTGGCAGTTACCACTGGTTGATTTTCTTTCAATCCTGTCACCAGCATAGTCAGCATCACAGAATCCAAGATTTGTTGTTCCTTTCAGATACCTGAAGATTCTCTTAACAGCTGTTAAATGAGATTCTCTAGGATCTGACTGAAATTTTGCACACAAGCATACACTGAATAAAATATCTTGCCTAGATGCAGTGAGGTATATAAAAGAACCAATCATACCTCTAGACAACTTCTGATCTACCTTTGATCCAGTATCTTCTTTGCTTAAGGTGCAGGTTGGATGCATTGGAGTGTTCATCACTTTATAATCATCCAGCTTAAACTTCTTCAAAAGCTCCTTTGTATACTTTATTTGATGAACATACACTCCATTCTTGCATTGGTTGATTTAAATTCCAAGGAAGAATTTTAGCTCTCCCATCATATTCATTTCAAATTCATTTCAAATTCATCCTGCATTAACTTAGAAAACTCCTTACAAAGAGATGCATTAGTAGAACCAAATATTATATCATCAACATATATCTGCACAACAAGAATGTCTTTCTCAAGAGTCCTTCTGAATAATGTTGTGTTAACTTGACCTCTTTTAAAAAAAAAATTTATCAGGAAATTACTTAGTCTATCATACCAAGCTCTGGGAGATTGTTTCAAGCCATATAGTGATTTCTTAAGTTTATAAATATGGTCAGGATTCTTAAGATCCTCAAAAGCATAAGCTTGCTTGACAAACACTTCTTCTTCTATGACTCCATTAAGAAATGCACTTTTGACATCCATTTGATATAATATTATGCCATCATTAACTGCATAGGATAGAAGTAACTTGATTGCTTCCAATCTTGCAAATGGAGAAAATGTTTCAGTGTAATCAATGCCTTCTTGTTGACTGTAGCCTTGTGCAACAAGTCTAGCTTTGTTTCTAATTACTTCACCTTGTTCATTCCACTTGTTTCTGAATACCCAATTTGTTCCAATGATGTTCTTCTGCTAAGGTTTGGATACCAGATCCCACACATCATTTCTTTGACACTGATTGGGCTCTTCTTGCATAGCTTGTATCCATCCATCATCTAAAAGTTCTTCATCAACTGTAGCAGTTTCAATCACTGATAACAATCCTATCATAGACTCTTCTTGTCTGAAATATGATCTTGTTCTTCTAGGACTATCTTTGTTTCCAATGATTTGATCCTCAAGATGTGAAAACTTGTACTTGAATGTATGTTTGGATTGATTAGCAGATGCTACTTCATCTTGAGTTTCTGAGGTTGGTTTAGCTTCTAGACTATCTTCAGATTCAATAGTCTGATCAGGTTCTGGAGTGTCTTCAATAACTTGTATATCTGCAACACTTTCATTTTGCTCTGGAGTTTCACTTCCAGGCTCTTTGTCATTAAATTTAACGTGCATAGATTCTTCAACACAGAGTGTCTCTGAATTATACACTTTGTATGCCTTTGACCTTTCAGAGTAACCTAAAAAGATTCCTCTTTAGGCCTTGGCATCAAATTTCTTTAGGTAGAGCTTATTATTTAGAATGTAGCAGGTACATCCAAATTGATGAAAGTAAGAGATATTGGGTCTTCTTCCCTTAAAGAGTTCATATGTTGTTTTCTCCAAGATAGGTCTGATATAGATCCTATTTTGAATATAACATGTTGTATTCACTGCTTCTACCCATAAATGTTTAGCCAAATTATTTTCATGAATCTTGGTTCTTGACATTTCTTGTAAAGTTCTATTCTTTCTTTCTACAACTCCATTTTGCTGTGGACTTCTA
Organism: Medicago lupulina; assembly: GCA_958299785.1. NCBI lineage: Eukaryota > Viridiplantae > Streptophyta > Magnoliopsida > Fabales > Fabaceae > Medicago > Medicago lupulina. Next base: position 41,453,950 of record OY283146.1, on the reverse strand, counting down.
AGAGAAGAGAATTCATGGGTAATTCCATGTTTTTGACAAAAAGCTTCAGATAGCTCATTTTAAAATTCTCCACCACGATCACTTCTGACTTTCAAAATTTTCATTTATTTTTCAGACTGTATTTGAGTGCAGAAGTTACTGAATACATCATAAGCATCTGTTGTAATCATCAACAATAACTAGTTCATATTTACTTCCACATAAGGATGCAGTGTTAACTGGTCCAAATAAATCAATACGAAGTAATTCTAAGGGTCTGGAGGTTGAGAAAATGTCTTTTGTTTTAGAAGATTATTTCACAATCTTCCCTTTTTGGCATGCACCACAAAGTGCATCTGAATGATAGTCAATGTCAAGTAGGCCTTTGACCAGTTGTAACTTACTAAGCTTAGAGATTAATCTCCAGTTAGCATGTCCCAACCTTCTATGCCACATCCATTTCTTATCATTCACTGATAGAAGGCAAATTACCTTCTGATCAACTAGTTCAGAGAAGTTAATTTTATAGACATTCTCTATCCTCTTTCCCTTAAATACTATGGACTTGTTATCCTTGTTGATTACTGTGTAGTTGGTCTTCTCAAACATCACATCATAACCATTGTCATAAAACTGACTTATACTCAAAAGGTTATGTTCAAGACCATTTACCAACCACACATTATTAATAGAGATAAAGGAGTTACCAATAGTTCCTGTACCAATGATCCTGCCAGACTGGTTGCCTCCAAACTTCACATTTCCTCCTTCTTTCATTGTGAGGGTGAGGAACATAGACTTCTCTCCTGTCATATGTCTTGAGAAAACGTTGTCTAGGTACCATGATTTTCGCTTTTCCTTTGCTCTTAGGCATTTCTGCAGTATTGACAATTTCAGATTTAGGAACCCATTGTTTTATGGGTCCTTTGAGGTTAGTGCTGGAAGTTTTACTCTTCACTTCTTGTGCCTTGAGGTGTGAGTTTGATAGCTTCTGACTAATTAGTACTTTAGGTTTAGCACCTTTTGGTTCTCATTCACATGAAGCCACAATTGTTTTGTTCTTCTGAGACTTAGACTTTAAGATACCAGATTCTGGCTTCAACAGATTCTGAGGAACAGGTTCTGATCTCTTCAAAATCTTTATATTTGAGGTCTTAGAGTCAGAACTTATCATTGCCTTAGGCTTAGAGTTCTTTGGCTTTGAAGTAATCTTAGCCTTAGAGCTAGAAGCTTCAGGTTCTGACTTAACCACAATTTCAAGTTTAGCACCTTCATGTACAAAGAAGGTTTTCAACCCTTCCTTGATGCATTCACAACATGCTTTAAGATTGGTTTCATTAGGTTTTCCTTCTGAGAATCCAATCCCTTTGCCATTGTTTTTGTAAATGTTGTAAATCATAAAAGCAACTCTGCTTCTGTCAATACCAGACATAATAAAATCTTCAAGAGAAATTTCATGTTTACTTAAAGATTTTCCATTACACTTTTCTTGTAGCTTATGACACAAAAACTTGAGCTTCTCTTCATATGTATTACAAATGAAGTCAAAGCCTCTAAGTCCTTCAGAAGCTTTCAGATCCAATATAGTTGATTCTTGTTGTTTCATTAAATCAACATATTTTTCTTTTAAATCTTTCAACTCATTGGTTCTAAGTTCAAAATGTGTAAGGAGCTCTTTAAGAGACTCAATAAGTTCTTCTCTGGGAATTTTAGAATATACCTCATTTTCTTCTTCTGAGTCTGATTCAAGTTCAGCTTCTGAAGTCACTGTAGGCACTAACCCCACAGCTACTTTTGCATCTTCATCAACATCATCCTTATCAGATCCAGATTCACTGTCTAAATCTTCCCAGGTTGCCATTAAACTCTACTTGATCTGCTTCTTGAACTTGTTTGATTTGAAAGTTGATTTCTTCGACTTCTTCTTTGATTTCTCCTTCAGAATATCAGGGCAATCAACAATGAAGTGTCCAGGCTTCTTGCAGTTGAAGCAACCCTTCTGATCTTCTTTCCTGGAGCCTTTGTAACTACTTCTTCTGCTCAAGAACTTCTTGTTCTTCTTAGCCATATACTGCAACCTATTGGAAAGCATAGCCATCTTCTTAGTAGGATCTTCATCAGAATCTCCATCAGGTGACTCTTCTTCAGATTCTATAACTTTAAGAGCTTTTGATGACTTCCCTTTGGATGGAAGAACAATAGATTTTCTTTTCTTAGCAGACTCATGTTCATTTAAGCTTATCTCATGAACCTTGAGAGAGCTGACAAGATCTTCAACACTCAAAGTGTTTAAATCTTTAGCTTCCTCAATAACAGTAACATTAGGTCTCCATCTAACAGAAGCAACATAGCTTTTCTTCAGTATTTGTAGGCCAGAGACTATTTTCTGAAATCTTGAGTTCATTTCCTCAATGCTTTCATCGTCCTTCATCTTGAACAATTCATACTGATGAACAAGCATAAGTGTTTTTACCTCTCTAACCTTCTTTCTACCTTCATAGTTTGCACAGAGAGAAGCAAACATTGCATTTGCAGTAGATTTGTCACTCATCTTCATATACTCTGCACGAGGTATAGAAAGAACAAGTGAACCTCTGATCTTGTGATGTTTCTTATACATTTTCTTCTGAGCAGGAGTATGTTTCTTTCTATCAACAGCAACTCCGTCTTCATCAAGGTCAGAGTCTCATACCCCATCTTCCAGAATATCCCATAAATCTTCATCTAAGCCCATGAATAAAATGTAGAAGTTGGTTTTCCACCAGGAGAACTCTTTAGGATCTCCATTAAACTTTGGAACTTTTCCTGAATCAGCTTTCTTATCACCATAATCATAAGAAACAACATTATGATTACCACCAGAGCCAGAAACAGATGATTCACCAGCAGACATGTTGTTCTCAGATCTTGGACTAGTACATTGTTAAGTGTTCTCAACAGAATCAAGGCTCTAGATACCAATTGAAGGTGAGAAAAACACAAGAAGGGGGGGGGGGGGGGTTGAATTGTGTTAGCTTTTTCTTCGTTTACACCTACTGAAGTAACTGATCAGGAGCAGTTAGATTACAACTTTTGAAGTATTGTTCAGATTCTAAATGCAGCGGATAAAAACAGAGAGAGAGAGAGAGAGAGAGAGAGAGAGAGAGAGAGAGAGAAGAAAGACACAAAGCAATTATACAGGTTCCTTCCACAAACCGGAAGTAGTCATATCCCCCCTTGCATTTCCAAGGAGAGTTCACTAAAATGTAATATCTGATTACAAATGCTCACTGCTAAAACTAGGAAGAGACTCCAAACTACTCAAGCACAACTGCAAGAGATTTCCTATGCTCCTGAACACAATCAAGAGACTTCCAATGCTCAAGCACAACATCAAGAGACTTCTATTCAAATAGAATAACAAAGAAAATTGTTTGGGGTTGAACAATTGATATACAATCAGTGGTGTTCACAATACGAATCAGATACAGGCTCTTAAGACTCTAGAATTTCTAAGACATGAACTTTGATAAGAAATTCTAAGTGAACTTTTGATGCAGAACAATTTCAGCAGAGTTTAGGCGCTTTCAAATTGTTGTAGAGTCTTGTCAATTCTCCAAGTCTTCACTCCTTTATATAGAGGTGTGAAAGAGACGTTGTAAATTGCCAGCACATCAAAAAAGAGTCAATTGAATCTTTGATCAAATCACCAATGATCTTTTTCCTGATTTGGTTATTGTCCTATGAAGGATCAATTTCAAATCCATTCCAAGTATGAAGGAACATTGTTGCAGGCATAATTGTTATTCTTGTCCTGTAGCAGGGACACAAGCTGAGTAGTGGAGGTAGTAGTTGTACAATTCGTACAATTGTACTTTGTCAACGCTCTTCAAAGAACAAGCATCCAATGCCTTCAACGTGATTAAAACCTTTGAACAACCTTTGATGCTTTGATTCTTTCATCTTCTGATGATCTTTAGCTTCTGGTGATCTTGCTTCTGATGAGGTACTTCTGATGAACTTGCTTCTGATGACGTCATCACTTCAGGAGCACTAGACTTCAGGAGCACTTCCTTCATATGCTTCAAGCTTCCTTTACTTTGTTGATTCCATTGCTCTCATTGGTTCTTCCAGAACCTATACTTTAAATACACTAAATTTTTGTCTATGGTCCTGCACACTTGAACAAATATTAGCATATCCAATTGACAATTTTTAATACCTTGTTATCATCAAAACTCTCAAGAGGTAATGTTAAACACATTTTGTTCCAACAAATCATACTTTGAGTTTATTTTTCTTTTAAAAAACCTTTTTCAAAACAAATAAAAAACACAAAACAAATCAAACGACAATTTTTACCCCGAACTACGAGGTATTGATCCCTTATGGGCAAAGGACCCAGTCCTTTCAAATCAATAAAAAATGTAAATGAAAAACTTTCTTTTTCTTTTAATCAATCACTACTTTTTCTTTAATTCCATCTTCTAATAAACGAGTTATAGCACAATAAAATAAATAAAATCAAAAGGTTCCCATAGAATACTATGGATATTTAGGGTGCTAACACCTTTCCTAAATATAACTAATCCCCGAACCCTAATCCCTTTTAATGAGTATTCGAACTTTTTTCCATTCTCTTTAAAAATTAAAAGTTCAAGTCGTGAATAAAAATAGTGAGTCAAAGCTAATTAAATAGCGATGATCTCCAAAAAATGAAGTGACAATGATGTTTTTAGGGTTCTAAGGTTTTTCTTTTGAAAAGACAAGAGATTTTATAGAGAACAGTCTAAAACCAGAATGTGCAAAAGGTGAACACAGTGGTGTATTAGTAAAACAGTAGAGAAAAAAATAAAGGAAATTGGGCTTAGTGCCAAAACAGTGGGCTCAGGCTGGACAGATCCGGACCATTAGATGAATCTTGAGGTCCAGATCTGACACCAGTGAAGACTCATCACGGCCACATGATCAAATGATCAAAAAGTCAAAAACGAGAGAACACAATAAATAAGACAAGATGTACGCACAAGAGAGTACACAGGAACTATCACTGGCCTTCAGATCTAAGATGTGTCGGCCTAAGCCTGAATACGCATGGAGTTTCCAGGCAGATCTACACTTTTTGTGTTGGTTTTTGTAAAAACCAACACAAAAAGTGGTGTTTGTGATGTAACTTTTTCTGCCTGATTCTGACTGACCCTGCAGTGTAATAAATGCTGCTTTAAATAGTAATAAATCTAGGGTTTGAGACTGATACATGAAATGGACGAAAATACCCTTCAAAGGGATCCAAAGCAAATGACAGCACACCTCTAAAAGAAAAATAAAATAAAAATGGAAACAAAATAAAATAGTAAAGATCATAAAGTGATGGAAGGGAACTAAATAATGAGAATTAAAAATAATAATAGAGAAGAAATAAATGAAATAATAAAATTTAAAATGTCCTTTTGGAATCAAATGAGGTAATTTAAAATACCTCTCTGCCGAAATTTTGTTTGAGACGACGAAAATTACTCGGCTTTTGAAATACGAACGAAAACTTTTCAGAAGTGAAAAAAGACAAGAAATAAAATGCAAATGCAAAGAGTTTAAATATGCAAATTAAATTGAGATTTAAAGTACGAACGAGACGAGCGTTAAAATACGGTTAAAATCCAGATAAAAATGCGAATAAAAAGGGGATTGAAGGAGAATGAAATGAGTTTTAAAAAGCACATAAAATGATGGTTAAACGGAGGACCCTGGTCAAAATTTGGGGTATGACAAATGCCCCTATTTAAGTTTCTCCGTCACGGGGATTTAAAAAGATGAAATACTGCCTATTACCTTTAAAATGGTAACCGACGAATGTGCTGAAAATAAATCTGCCTATTACCTTTGAAATTGTAAAAGACGAATATGCAGGAAAATAAATCTGCCTATTACCTTTGAAACGGTAAAAGACGAATGTGCTAAAAATAGATCATGCCGATTACCTTTAAAGTAGTAACTGACGAATGTGCTGAAAATAAATCCTGTCAATTACCTTTAAAATAGTAACCGACAAATATGCATGAAAATAGATCCTGCCGATTACCTTTGAAGTAGTAACCGACGAATATGCATGAAAATAAATCCTGCCGATTACCTTTGTAGTAGTAACCGACGAATATGCATGAAAATAGATCATGCCGATTACTTTTGAAATAGTAACCGACGAATATGCATGAAAATAGATCATGCCGATTACCTTTGACATAGTAATGTAACGCCCTATTTCTATTAAAGCGATAAATCACGCCAATATAATAAATATTCAAGAAATAGATGTCACGTCTTCGCATAATTCACAATAGACATGCATAAAAAATTCAACAATTAAAAACATCACAGTGGAAATATATATATCATACACCTCAAGTAGCCATGTCATCAACTCATAAATATATCCACATAGTATAATACTCAAATCCCGACATATGGGTAAATCTCAACGATAAAAATAAATCCAAAGCAACATAAAAGACGTCGTCCTTGATCAGAGCCTATCTAAGACACGAACACAAACAACCAATGGAGGTAGCTCCCGCTATCCTCGAGCACTCACCAAGCAAGCTAATCAAACTAATCCTGCATGTTGTCTACCCATTCATACAAACAGGTAGGCGGTCCACCATAGACTAGTGGGAGTTAGCTTCACATCAATCATAATGAATGGTATAATCAGGAATAATCAATCGTCATAATATTTCATTGTTCATAAACACCAACATATGTACACCTTCAAATATTCACCAAATTGTCACCAACATTCTTCAACGAGTATATGATTCATCGACCACAAATAATCACCAAGCACACAACAACACAAAACACGTAATTCACACCAAACACATAAACAATTATGACTCATCCTAAACATGCAATGTGCCTAGACCAACTCTAGACACGTGTGGTACCATATCAACTGCGAGGTCGTCACCCCATGATGCAACAAACACATCATAAACAACTCGAATAATCAACCCGAATAATTGAATACAAAGTATTCGTCACCAACATGGATATGAAATCTGACATCAACAGTGTGTGGACCTATGACTCAACAACAACAATGCATATTTTCATACAACTTCAACAATCCACACCAACATATTTTAATACATGCTTACACCAACAATTCAACACCAATAGTATGTAAGAAAATTCACCAACAACATATATGCACATAACATATATAAACACCAACAACATCACCATAGTAATTCAACAACTTCATATAATTCTCACAATTCAAGTAAAGGAGAAAATACACCACATTATGACAAACATCATATTCAACACCCATCAATCATTCCTACATATTTATTTATTCATATCAAACTATTCATAAAAGATTTTCAAGGTAATCGGATGCAATGATTATTTTCAACCGATTCGTATCATATTTCACAACTTTAAAGTAGTTAAGGCTATTGAACCAAAACTAAGAAAAACAACTCAATTGCCTGAACTATGTATACACATTAATCACATATGAGTGTAGTTATGCATACATGTGCGTTTCACCAGCCAATTACAATGAAATCTCACAAATCACAAAGTTCGTCTCACTTTACCACATTTCCAAAAGAATTCCATTTTCAAAGTAAAGCAAGTTATCTCTCAATGAAATCAAACAAAACCATTTTTAGTAATCACATAAATAGTATACATTCTTAACCCTACTTCATTCTCTTGAGAAAAACAAGTTTCGGAAAAATCGGCGTTCTTGGACATTTTCCAAAAAATGAAGTTCAATTCACAAAATCAAGTTTAATTCGATTTGTCATCGCGATTTTCGGGTGTCAAGTCATTAATTAGGCTTGAACCTTTCAATCATTGATGTCTCTATTTTTTTTGGGGAAGGGAAAAATTGAGAAAACCCTTAGAAATTCTAAGTTCGGGGCAATTTTCGCTACGGGAAGGTGTTAGGCACCCGCAACGACTATAGTACTCTATAGGAGCCGTTTTTCTAATTCTACGTTTTACGCTTTATTTTTATGCTATTTTTGAAAGAAAATTGTTGATTTTAAGAATGGGGGAAAGAAGATGGTTGGGATTTTATTTTATTGGACTTGGAGAGATTTTGGTCTCTTGCCTACATACCCTTTCAAGGGATCAAAATTCCATGTAGTTCTCTTCCAAAAGATTTTTGTGGGTTAGTTCAATTTTAGTTTTGAAAATAGTTTTGAAGAAAGGATGAGAGACCGTAAAGGCATGAGATTTGAAAGAAGGTGAGGTTGATCACTTATTAAACAAAAGAGGTTAAAATTGGAATTTAAGTTTCATTTGTATTTTTGATTAAGAAAATAAAGGGAAAATTGTGGAGTTTTGACTCCAACATTATTGTGAAAAGATTTGAGTGAAGAGTTAGTTTGCTTTGAAAAATGCATATTTTCTAAGTGTCGCGTTTCCTAAACATATATCTAGCGGTAAACATACAACGTGTGTGCGTGTCGGTGCTTGTGTCGGTGTACATCATCATAGTGTCCATTGTCCTTTACATTGGGTCCTAATTTACATTCTATGGTCTTGCAAAAATTAAAGGAAAGTAAGCTAACCTAAAATATTACATGAATTAATAGGAAATTGCATAAAATGGCTAAAAGAAAGAAAAAGGTGGAAATGATGCAATGCTTGCGATATGAATAAGACATGAAATGAAACGGTTAGTGGCGAATAGAGAAATGATAATATGGATAGCAATGTATAGGAGATGAAATGAACATAACAAAAAGAGCATTAAACAAGTCGCAAAAGAAACAAATGCCAAGAATAGTGTAAATAACACAAAACCTAAACCAAAAACTCAAGCTAAATCCCATGACCTATAATCCTCACCAAACAGCATTTTTCAAAGGAAATATTTCAAGAATTATGAGGAGATTACAAGCCATGCATTCATGTTTAGCACATACACATTTTATGCATATTTCACACTTTAAAAGATTCATATTACTTGCCAAACAAGAAATTGAAGTCATAATTCACAAAAGCAGTAGGGATGACCACAAATCAACAGCAAAAGCATCACAAAATCGTGCTCCAAGCATTAAGATCACATGGTATTGAATTAGCACGGAAATTATGCAAGAAACTTCATAGAAACAACAATATACCCACTAAGGGAAGAAAAATTGGCACACATATTCTTCATCAACTTTAACATGTAAAATTAACACCAAATAGCCAAGCAAGTATCAAGAAACTCATGACAATTTTTAGGAATTTTTCCAAGAAATTTAGCATGCATAGGGGTTCAATCAGCAAGAAAGAAGTGTATTCAGCAAAAACTTCAAGAAAAAACACAGGAAACTAAAGCCCACAGGTGCAAAAGCCCAAAACCCACGCTCTGGTGGATCCGGATCAGTCTTGACGCCTCAGGGACGTTAGATTGATCCGGATACCCTAAAATTAAGATCTAACGGCCTACGGTTCAGGAGAAGTGGACCGGGTCAAGACCGACCCGATCCACACGCGTATATAAAAGGCATAGGATCCGGTTTCCTTCATTTCCCTTTCCTCTTCCTCTCTCTTCTCCTTCTTCTCTTCGCCGTTCCTCATCAAACCCTAACCCTAGTTCTAACAAAATCTACCCAGAAACACATCAAACATGCATCAAATCACTCGTACTACTGGTTTAAACGTGAATCTATCGCAAGAACGAAGATTAAACGGCTGGATCAATCTGAATTCGTGGATTTGTCCCTGTAGATTTCGAACCGTTCGATTTTTACGTTTTTTGGTTGTAATCTTTATGAAACTATGAGAATCTTGCTCCGATTCACATTCGTTTGTGGATCTCGCAACGTTTCTTTGATTTTTTGGAAGAAAATTCGGTTAGGGTTAGGGTTTGGAAGCGAACGGTTCAAATTCTCCACGGATTCACATTGATTCTAAACTTATGATGATCTTCAAAGAGGTAAGATGAAATTTCAGTGTTACCTGTGTTTTGATTTGGAGATTGAACCGTTTCTCTTGATCTTTGGCCTTCGTGTTTCCACTGGTGAGCCGGTTTCGCTTCCCTCTCTCTTCTCCGATCCGGATCCTATGAGAATTCTTCTTCTTTTTCTCTTTCTTCTTCTTCTCTGTTCCAAAGCTGTGATCACGCTTGCAGCGCGCTACCTCCTGTGGCGTGCTCGCGTTGAATTGCAGCTTCAGCAGTTCGATGATGAAGATTCTCGCGAATCTCTGAGAATTTGCTTGAAATTTGTGTGAATTTCGTGTGGATTTTGCTTCTGCTTAATTCTATGAGTCGAATTCCATGATGAATTCAAAGTTTCTTTGCGAAATTGTTCTGAATTGGTGCTGGATTGAAGCTAGGGTTCATGAGAATTCTTGAGTTTTTGTGAATTTTGTGATTTTGATCTGTAACTGCCAAGAGAGAGAAAATGGATTCTGTTTGTTGTTGATGTGGCGCGAATTTTCTGATGTGTTCTCTGATTCTGTTACGCGTGGCTTTATATAGCCTGCCACATGATCTCTGATCCAATAGGAGCTTGACAGCTGGACTGAACTGCCCGTGTGGCTCTGGGGACCAATCTGCTATTATATGAAAATTTGGGACTGAACTGCAATTTGTTAAAGATTGGACTGTTTTAAGATTTAAAAGAAATGGACTACCTTGAAAATTGGAATTGGGACTAATTTGCAAAAAAAATAATATTTGGACTGAATTGCAATTTCTAAAAATGTTTGGACTAAAATGCAAAAATAATAAAATTGGTTAAAAAACTTAATCTGAATGCAACGTAAAGTGAAACAGTTAAAACTAGCAAAATGGACTAAAACGAACGAACTACCAAAATGAGGTATTCTAAAATACCTCTCTGCCCAAAATTTGAACAATGTGAAAAAGACCAAAATACCCCTAGGGACTAAAACGACTCAAACTGACACAAGCTGACTCAGATGCAGACACAAGTGGTTTTTATACAGAATTTAACAAATAAATTGCACAGACAAGTTGAAAAAGACTCAAAGACAGATGCAGGGACTGAAAATGGGTTCCATTGCAGGAAATGACCAAAATACCCTTTTGTACGATTTTATGCAAAAATTAAAAGACAGAAACAGTAACGTATGCAGTTGAAGCACAGTGGTAAATTGCAGAGTAATACACAGTAAATTTGCAAAAGCGTCAGAAATAGAAAGGAAATTTAAACGAGTATTTTTAGGTCCAAAATGAGGGTATGACACGATTCAAACGATGTTCCAGTAGGTTTAAGTGTATAAACAGAGGTTAAACAAGTCAAAAGAAACATTTTAGAAAGCCCGGATTGGTCCCCAAATGCACGAAACGAAAAACGAAGAAGAGCTGAACTGGGCACTGCTCGCTTAAGCGCAGGTCTGCTCGCTTAAGCGACCAACTTCCAGTAACTTCTGTCGTTACTCACTTACAGCTCGCTTGTGGCTCCCTTAAGCGACCAACGTCCATAAATTACTGGGTATGCTCGCTTACAGCTCGCTTGCCGCTCGCTTAAGCGACCATTCATCAGCTTTGTCAAAATTGTTACGGGTTCCAACCCTTTTTCACCCAAAATCCCAAATTTTGATCTTCCAAATACTCAAACTCGTCCCAAAAGTTGTTTAGAGGTATATGAACACAATAAGGCACTCAAAGTCACACAAAACTTGAAAGCAAAACATCATTTCATCATAATTCAATGATCCAACAAGTTTCACCAAAACCTTCAACAACATTCCAATTTTTCATCACCAATCCATAAATATGAATACCCAATGCATCAATTCATCAAAAACACATCCCATAACAACAACAACAACATCTAATCATGAAACCATCCACAATTTAACAACCAGAACATCATTTTCTACCGATTTTGTACAAACACCAAACATAACCATATCTATACATTTCAAGCATGCAAATTCAACATCAACAACACAATTATCATTCAATTCACATACTTAAACATATCATCAAAATTAAGCACGAACTTCTACGACTAAATTCAAATTAATCACTTATTCAAATAAGCACTTTTGAACATGGGTAGAAAAGAGATTAAAATGAAAAGATTATGCTTGAATACTATCCCCCTTACCTCAATCTCCAAGAATCCTAGCCTTGGCCTCACTTTAGCTCCTAGAATCCTTAATCCTTCTTGCTCTTCAAGCCTCTTTCTCCTCTAACCCTTTTCTCCTCTTTCTCTAGCTTTTCTATCTCTACCTCTTTCTAATGTTGTGAAAATGAATGCTCTAACCCTAATTTTCTCTTAAGACATGGGTTATATAAACAAACCACTAATGGGCCTAACTCTCAAAAAGCTTTATGGGTTCAAAGCTCTAATTAATCCACTCCACAAGTTTCTACTCTCCTACGGTAAAAATAACGACTAAACATCGGCTCTTAATTAATTACCACAACCCACTAACAACTTAATAAAATAAATGGTTCTCACTTAAAACACTAAAAATTAACCTTCAAACCAAAATTACTAAATTACCCATGCTTACCAAAATACCCTTCTAACACAAAAACCCAAGGATAAATAATCACACACAAACACATATAAACACATATTAAACAAATAAAAATAAAATTAAGTGAAAAATCGGGCTGTTACAACTATATGATTAATATATTAAATTAGACATTATAAATTATACCACCCTTTCCTAAGAAGTAAACCTCGGATCTCGATCCGACACAATGCTAGAAGGAATACCATGCAACCTGACAACCTGGTCAATGTAGATCTCAGCCAACCTCACCACAGACATACCGGTCTTGATAGGAATAAAATGCGCTGACTTCGTCAACTGATCAACAATCACCAAAATCGAATCAAAACCCTTCAAAGTCTTCAGCAAAGCGCCAACAAAATCCATATAGATACTATCCCACTTCCACTCTAGCACAAATAACGGTTGCATCAAACCCGACGGTTTCTAATGTTCAATCTTCGACTTCTGACAAACCAAACAAGCATTCACGAACTCTGCTATATCCTTCTTCATTTTAGGCCACCAAAACAACTTCTTTAGATCCTGATACATCTTTGTCGCTCTGGGATGAATACTCAAACTACTCTCATGACCTTCGTCCAAAATACGCTTCTTAAGTTCAAGCACATCTGACACACACTCGATCACGAAACATCAAAACACCGTGCTCATCCAATCTAAAGTCCACACCTTTACCTTGCTTGACCAACACCACATGATCTACAAGTTCCAAATCCTCTTTCTAACCAACTTTGATCTCTTCCAAAATGTTACTTGTCAGCTTCAACATTCCCAATTTCACACTTTCAGGCGTCAACTCACAAACCAAACTCAAATCTCGAAACTTCTCAATCAACTCTAACTGTTTAACCATCAAAGCAGACATATGCAAGGACTTCCTACTCAAGGGATCTGCCACCACATTCACCTTTCTTGGATGATAACTCAACTGAAAATCATAATCCTTAAGAAACTCTAACCACCGTCTCTGCCTCATATTCAACTCCTTCTGGTCAAACAAATACTTCAAACTCTTGTGATCACTGAAGACTTCAAACTTAGAACCATACAAGTAATGCCTCCAAATCTTCAACACAAACACAACTGCCGCCAATTCCAAATCATGAGTCGGATAACTCTTCTCATGCATTAACATAAGCCACAACCTGACGATTCTGCATTAACACACCACCTAGACCCATCTTCGAAGCATCACAATACACAACAAACGATTCCTTCGGATTCGGCAAAATCAACACAGGCGCTGAAGTTAACCTCTTCTTCAACTCAAGAAAACTATTCTCACACTTCGAATCCGAAACATAAGCTTGTCCTTTCCGAGTCAACTGCGTCAATAGCAACGCCAACTTAGAGAATCCCTTAATAAACCTCCGTTAGTAACCTGCCAATACGAGAAAACTTCTAACCTCAAAAACAGACTTCAACGATTCCCACTGCATCACCGCATCAACCTTCGATGAATCCACCGCAATGCCACCTTTCGAAATCACATGACCAAGAAAACTCACTTCCCGCAACCAAAACTCACACTTTGACAACTTAGCGAACAACCGCTTCTCCTTCAAGACTTGCAACACAATCCTTAAATGCTCGGCATGCTCCTCCTCTGACTTCTAATAAACCAAAATATCATCTATAAACACCACCACAAACTGATCCAGATAAGGATGGAAAATCCTATTCATATACTCCATATCACAGAGTACTCATAGTGTCCATACCTCGTCCTGAACGCAGTTTTAGATATATCTTCCGCCTTCACTCTTATCTGATGATATCCTAACCTCAAGTCAATCTTACTAAACACTTTTGCACCCACCAACTAATCCATCAAATCATCAATCCTCGGAAGCGGATACCGATTCTTGATAGTCACCTTGTTCAACTGCCGATAATCCACACACAACCTCATACTACCATCCTTCTTCTTCACCAACAACATTGGAGTACCCCACGGAGAAACACTCGGCCTAATAAACTGCTCTTGAGCAACTCTTCCAACTGCTTCTTCAACTCGCCCAACTCTAATGCAGACGTCTGATACGTGGCAATCGAAATAGGACTCGTTCCTGGCACCAAATCAATTGCAAACTCAACTTCCCTCTCTGACGGTAAGTCAGTAATGTCATCCGGAAATACTTCTGGAAACTCTTGCACTACCGGCAAATCGCCAACACCTTTCTCACTACTTTCCTTCAAAGAAGCAAACATCATAAACACACTAGCTTCACCATCCAAGGACTACTTCACTTGCTCCGTGGTCAAGAACTTCCCACCTACTTCATCCACCGACTCAGAGAATGTTACACTCTTGGTTAAACAATTGATGTTAACACCAAAAGTAAACATCCAATCCATTCCGAAAATCACATCCATGTGCTTCAACGGCAAGCAAACTAAATCCAACTCAAAGTCAACACAACCAAAACTAACGGGACACTTAGCACACACTAAGGAAGTAGTCACCGAGCCATTGCTGGGGTATCGATGACCATTCCATGCAACAACAGAGTTACAACCAAGCCCAAACACTCAACACAACTACTCGCGATAAAAGATTGCGTAGCACTAGTATCAATAATTGCAATCAAAGGAGTACTATTGATAAAACACATACCTCGGATGAGATTATCCGGCTGCTCCACTTCTTCCACATTCAAAGCAAACACCTTACCCGCTGCCTTCTTCGGTTTGGTACACTTGGAACTCAAATGACCCGTTTCACCACAATTGTAGCAATTAATCTCCCTCTTGCACTCATAAGCCTTGTGAACCTTCTGACCACACTTGAAGCAACTATCACCTTTCCTACAATCATTAGCAAAATGACCCAAAATACCACACTTAAAGCACTTGACTTCTGCTACATTCAGCTTTGAACCTCCACCAACATCTTTCTTCTTCCCTTTATCCTTGTTGTACGGCTTCCCAAATCCATGGCCCTTTCCTTTCTTGTCATTCACAGCTTTGTAATAATTTGCCTTAGCCTTCCCGACATCATCAAACATGAGACAGTTATGCACCAAAGTATCAAAGTCTCTAATCTCATGGAAACAGATGTACTGATAGATCTCCGGCCTCAAACCATTCTATAACTTCACACACTTAGAAACCATAGCATCCTCCGCGTTGATGTAAGGAAAAAACCTCGAAAGCTCTTCATACTTAGCAACATATTCAGCAACAGACATGCTCCCTTGCTTCAAGTTCAAGAATTCAGCTTCCTTCTTGAACCTCAAAAGACCAAAATACCCTTCTAACACGTAAACCCAAGAACCTACACCCAAGGATAAATAATCACACACAAACACATATAAACACATATTAAACAAATAAAAATAAAATTAAATGAAATATCGGGCTGTTACACGTAACCGACGAATATGCATGAAAATAGATCCTATGGATTACCTTTGAAGTAGTAACCGACGAATATGCATGAAAGTAGATCTTGTCGATTACCTTTGAAATAGTAACCGGCGAATGTGCTGAAAAAATAAATCCTGCCGATTACCTTTGAAATAGTAACCGACAAATATGCATGAAAATATGCGAGGAGAGATCTGTCTATTACCTTTAAATTGGTAAAGACGAATTTGATGAACTTTAACAAAGGGCATTCAGGATAAGGTTTGAAAATACATTGGGGGAAATTGGAGAGATATTTGGTGAAATGATTATTGGGTGGGACCTGCCACTTAAAAACAACTTTATTGGTTAACACTTTTAGATCAGACACATAGGGGACAACCCTTTTAGCGGTACAAATGAAATAAGACACAGGGTAAAAATGCAAACATGTATGAATGATATGTGAGCTACATATGCATGAATGAATGAATGTATGAATATGTATGAGGTTTATATGACAGTACTACGGTAAACTGTTGGGACAAAATTTGGCAGGTCAAGCAGAAAATGGCCCGACATCGCAACACAAACACTTGACAATCTTCAATAGGGATAACATTACTGGAGATGAATCAAAACATTGATGGGGATAAGACCCAATAATCAAACCACTGATGATGTAAAAAATCCTTAATCATGGCATTGAAGAGGTAAAAACTCCTTAATAAGGCCACTACAGAGGTAAAAGCTCCTTAATCAGGGCACTGAAGAGGTAAAAGCTCCTTAAAACAAGCCACTAAAGAGGTAAAAACTCCTTAATCAAGCCACAGAAGGGGTAAAAAAACCATCAATCAGACCATAGAAGGGGCCACAATGAATAAAATATATTAGTATTGATTATATTAGTTTTTTTTACACTAAAACATATTAGTAAATAAAATCTATGAATATTTTTATTTATTAGCTTTTTTAATATAATCAATACTAAAATTTAATATATATTTGTTCATATTAAAATTTAATTATTTTGTTTTTTTTTATTACTACCGAGACGCGACACGCGGCGGAGCCGCGGCCGTACAATTGCACGGGTATCTCGACTAGTTAAAACTTAGAAAGAATGAACTTCAAAAACTGAGGCCATGCAGCAGAACCCCAACGCGTACTTCCTGCACTCCACCAGCCAAAACAAAAACTCAAATAAAAAAACCACCTCAATCACCAACTACTGCACTCAGCGCGTCCAACATGTGTGCTAAGTGCGCAAGAGGCAGTCCAATGCGGCCAAGTCAGTACGGAGCAAAAGAAAAGTGATTTCCTCAATGGAGAACGCGGGAGACAAGCGGTTGTCTACATGGAAGGAGTGCTGATTGTGGGATTAGTTTCTTTCCAGTTATTGTTTATGCATAAATACTAGTATTCCATAGGAAAAACGGGTCACAAATCACCTATACAGAATTCTAAAACACTCAAAGTACCGGTGTGAGAGAAAAGAGTCATAAAGAATGTATGTAAAGGATTTGTCGAACCACCTTTATTTTTAATGCATTGTATTTTACCTTTCCTTTAAGTTTTTTGCAATATAAACTTAATGCCTTTACTTTGCTTTTAAAAAAAAAAATTATGTCGAAAGACGTCATATGGTCTCATCCTATTCATAAAGCGACCTATGAACTTGATGAAGGCACAAAACAAAATGCATAACATGTCCTAGGATCTCTGGTTTGGTCCTGCTCATAATAATCAAAATCAACTCGTATTGTTTACCAAAAAAATCGGTAAACAAATTGGCACCCCCGGTGGGACCCTGTTTGTGCATCATTTTAAGAAAAAACATTTTTCAAAACCTTGGGAAAAAATTTCCATTGCATTTTTCAAAACATTTGGAAGAAATTTCCATTGTGCATTTTTCAAACAAAATCCCTTTGGAAAAGATTGTCATAATCTTGCAAGAAATTTCAAAACCTTTTTCTAAAAACTTGTTTTCTAAAAACCTTTCTTGTGAAAATAGTTATTCTGAAGATTAGCAACTATTTTCAGTAAACTTTTTCTAAAGAAAAATTCTCATTTTTGTGCATGCATTTAAGAAGTGGTAAAGCTTTGAAGATAATGACTAAATCCGCGGCCAATACTGGTGCTTCTATGTCATCGCATTCCTCTTCACAAGCACAAATTACATGGACATTTTCCCCTGCAGTGGATGCTAGTGTATCCACGGCAGTGGGGAAACCATAGCCATGCTGGTTTTGACGGAAATGGGAGTAGCCGCTCCCACAACCACTCCAATTACGCAACCAAAAATGGGGACCTTTGTGCCACCATTTACTACTGCTATACCCGTGTTTACAAGTGTCCCTACTTCTCCTAAGCCCCAAGTTAGAACTAGATTTGATGATAGAGTCATATATATGCAGAACTTGTCTAGGGATCAATCATATGGTATGCCAACTTCAATGATGAAAAATTTTCATAACATTCTTTCATTTACAAAACATGAAACCCATTTACACCGTTTAACATGCATAGTCCTTCAAGTTCTAGCGTTTTTGGCAGAAACGCTCCACCAGCCTTAACTACAGAATATATGATGTTGTCTAGGCAACAAATTGATTAGAGAAATCATGAGATGGTTAATTTGTTGACACAACGAATTGGTATATGGTGTTTAACCCTTTCATTCAAAATACGAATCAGAGTTACCAAGCATTAGCCACTCAAATGGGGAGAATAACATATTTCTTCGCCCCTCCACAAACTGTCTATCAACATATCCCTCAGATCCAAAACATCCCTCAAAACCAAAATACTTAACCTCTGCAAATTGTTGAACCTGTAGTTCAAAGACAACAACATGTACCTTGACCTCAACCAATCAAACCAATGCTACAAGCACATCCTGAGGTAATTTTGGAGGATTGAAATCATGATGCAAACGAAGTTGTTAGAAATATCAACAACAAAATATCGAAGCATATAATAACGTAGCCAATTTGGTTGAAAATATCAAGGCTCAGAATAGCTTAAATGTGGGTTTACATAGGCCAAACTTCGTATCTCCTTTATCAGAACATGTACTACAAACTGAACATCCTAGAGGTTATAAAATTCCTAAGTTTACAATGTTTGCTGGTGACACTAGGGAAACTACTATCGAACACATAATTATTTGACGGAGGCTGGAGATATTGCAAACAATGAGAATTTGAGATTAAAACTCTTCCCAAATTCTCTAAAAAGAATTCCTTTATGTGGTTCACCACGCTTGCACATCATTCCATCCAACATTGGGCTAAATTAGAGAGGATATTTCATGAACAATTTTACATGGGTCAATCTAAGGTAAGTCTAAAGGAATTGGCGAGCGTTGGTAGACAAACAACTGAATCTATTGATGATTACTTGAATAGGTTCAGATTGTTAAAGACAAGATGTTTTACTTAAGTGCTTGAACATGAGTTAGTCAAAATGGCCGCTGGTGGCCTAGATTATTCCATTTGGAAGAAATTAGACACTCAATACTTGAGAGATATGGCCCACCTAGATGATAGAGTTCGACAAGTCGAAAAACTGAAGGCTGAGAAAGCTAGAACTCACTAGTTCAGAAGGAAAAAGGTTTCTTATGTTTTTTTTTGACAGTAAAACATTCTCATTCTCATTGAATAAAGAGAGACAAAGCATCCTTACAAATGATAGATTGTAAAGGTTCAGGGACAGTGCCCCTACCCCATGTTCTAGTGCCCAGGTTTCTAGCCATGCCTACTAAACAATGGGCAGCTAATGCCCGATGTTTGAGAAGAGGTGACCATTTGTTGGGCCACTTGGGAGATTTGGGTCACAGGCATTTTAGTGTGTGTGGCGATAGAATCTACCTTGGTATTGTATTTGGAGAGAGAATCGTTCAGGAATCCAGTTTGGTTTGGGAGCTCTTGAAGTTGTTTATTTTGGCTCATCATACAGTTTTCCAACAAAATTTCCAAACTTGATTTCTGAGCAACTCTCTGGTTGTTTGCATAGCCAGGTGGTGCTACTTGTCCATAGGAACCTTGAGGATTTTTATAAAAGTTTTGGTTTGGCCTCGTTCCTTGGTTGTATTGAGCGTAGTTCATTTGCTCAATACTATTAGTAGCACTACCTAACTGACAATCAACGCCAATATGACCAAATATACCACAGATTTCACAAGGAGGAGATGCAGGAGTAGGTGTGATAGCACTAACATTTAGTTTTTCCAATTTTTGGGTTAGTGCACCAACCTTAGCAGCAAGGTCATCATAGTCAGAGACTTCGTACATACCTGCCTCATTTTTAGAGGGTGTAGAAGCGGTGATGGCTCTCTCGTTGGTCCATTGATAGTGATTCTGAGCCATGTCTTCAATCAAAGCGTAAGCCTCCGTATAGTTCTTGTTCATTAGAGCTCCACCTGCAGCTGCATCAACAGACATCTTAGTGGTATAAGTTAAGCCATTATAAAAGGTGTGAACTATGAGCCACTTCTCTAAACCATGGTGGGGACAAAGTCTAAGCATTTCCTTGAAACGTTCCCACACATCATAAAAAGACTCTCCATCTTTTTGATTAAACCGTGTGATTTGGTCTCTTAGTTTAGCAGTTTTAGAGGGGGGAAAGAATCGGTCGAGGAATGCTCGCCTCATTTGATCCCAAGAGGTGATGGAACCAACTTCTAAAGAATGGAACCAAGTGCTAGCTCTATCCCTTAAGGAAAAGGGAAAAAGATGAAGTCTTACGGCTTCTTGGTTTTCTTTTATAGTGCCACAGAGTCTTAAGAAAGTAGAGATATGGAGATTGGGATCCTCAGTGGGTGATCCAGAAAACTGATTTTGCTGCACCAAATTGAGTAGTGCAGGCTTAATCTCAAAGTTGTTACCCTCAACTGTTGGGTACACAATAATAGCTTGTGGCTCTTCCGTAGAAGGTGTTGCATACTCTTTGAGAGTGCGTTCAGCCATAGCGATATTATTTCGTGCTTCTCTTCTCCTTTTATGTAGAAACCTTTCGATCTTAGGTACGAATGCACCAAGACTTTTAGATCTTCGCATAAAAGGGATGCAGACAACCAATATTCATTGCTGAAGTTTATGCAAACTATGATTGCAATCCGTTATGCCGAAACATATTCAAAGAAGTTGGAATTGGACAAGAGCGAAATCAATGGGTGTTTCTACCAAAATCTTCATGTGCACCCATTCTATGCGTTGGCTGTGGAATAAGGCCAGAGTTATCTATCAAGGAGTCAAACAGGTTCACCTATTCTGAAATACAGCTTGCAACAAATGGTTTTTCAAAGGATAACTTAATAGTTGAAGTTGAATATGGTATTGTTTCTGAAGGAACAAATGTGTATTCTTATGGTGTTACTTTGTTACCTTGTGTTCTTCTATTGGTTTGTTTGTCTACAATCCAATAAATAGGTGGGATTAAGAAAGTGATACATGTAGCTTTCACACACTTGGCACTCACTGTTGGTGATATTACAAGATTAGAATATTTAGTGTCTCATACTTATTTGGTTACTTCTTTTGCATTCATTGGATTAGATGATGGTAGTTGTTGTACACTACCTGGAAAAATGTGTTTTACTAGTGGGAGTGGAGATTCTTTTTATGTTTGCAAAAATGTTGGTGATGATAGAAGACTACTATACATTGGTTCATGTATAGAAATTTTGAATATGAAAAATTCACAAGAGTTCATAAGGGAGGTTTCTTATTTTATGCCTCTGATACTTGTGCTTCTGATATTATGCTTGTTCTTATGATACATTATGGTTATGCTCTGATAATATATTGCTTAGAAATATTCATGTTTTATTCATCTTTTTCTTATTCTCTCTTTTATTTGTAGTCTTTTTGTTAATGACAAAAGGGAGAATAGGATATAGTACATTTAGGCTTTGAGCTCACTAAATTAAAATTAAATTTAATTTAGGAGAACTTTCTTCTCATCTCGTAGTCTCTAATTTCATGTGAAATTATATATGAGTCATGTTTTATTGATTTTAAAAGGAATTTAATTAACTTGGATAGAACTCAGGGGGAGCTTACAAACCTCACCTTAAGTACTATCAGACTCAGGGGGAGCTTACAAACCTGAAACCCTAAAGTCAACTTGTTAATTAGATTAACAACAATTGACTCTTAATACTAGTGTTTGTCATCATCAAAAAGGGGAGATTGTTGGAACAAACTGCGTTTAATATTACCACCTTTAAGTTTTGACGATAACAAAGTATTAAAAACTCAATTGGATATACTAATATTTGTTCAAGTGTGCAGTACCATAGACTAAAAATTTATAAGTCTTAAATCAAGATATTAGTTCTGCAAGAACTAAAGAGAGAAATGAAATTTTTAAAGGAAGCTTATGTCGCAAGTCCGAGTCTGAAGAGCATTAGAGTTTGAAGATTCATAAAAAGTTGACTGCCAGAGTTTGACGTTATCAAGCTTCCGAATACCATCAGAGTCTGAAGATTACCATAGTCTGAAGTCAAGAAGCTAGAGTTAGTTTTTTTTTTGGAAGTTGGTTATTTTGAAGACACTGTTGAGGCAAAATCCCTAATTAATTTTAAAGATAATAAACCATTATGATTAAAGAATTAATGGACTTTGATTAATTCCTTGGTATTTAACTTGTGCTCTTGAGTGTTTTACTAAGACAGGAACAAGGTTTAAATCATACCAAGATTCAAAGAATCAAAGTACATTTGAATTCATGATCTAACACTGAGGTCAGAAAGTTGGATCAGAATGTTGCTCAGAGATCAGAATGTTGCTCAGAGATCAGAATGTTCGCACAAGAGATTAGAAGGTTGCTTCCATACAAGCCCAGAATCTCAAGAACATTAATCAAGGTCATGCAAGGCACATGTGACATAAATATATGTCAAGGAAAGTACTTCTGCATGGATCAATCAAGCAATAAAGGCATACACAAGGATTATGTCAAAAAGGATACTTAATGTTCATTTAAAGTCTATGAACATTAAAGTACTAGGAATATTCCAAAGGAAAATATCATCCTAGGAGTTATATTCACTGCTCTTCATTATTGTTTCACTATTAGGATTTGATTACATCAAATGGTAGTCTTACAGATCATCCTAAGTGAAACAAAGGAACATTCTGAAGATCAGAATGTTCAGGCTCTGTACATGCTTACTTTATGAACAGTACAGTAGGTGAAAAGCAAAAAGCAAAAGCAAAGCAAATCTGTCCTGATCAATCAGAGATAGACACGCATGGGAGTTGGTACTGTACAAGGACAACACAATCTCTCAAAGCATGGGCATGAAGATGCAGAATCCACTAACTCAATCCTGCACCAAGTCCCAAGGCAGATCTGGGAAATGAACTTTCTGAAGTTTGATGAAAAGTTCATACTTTGGCTATTGCCCAGAAATTCATGTAAAAAACACATGGCACGCCCAGAACTTCATATGTTCATTCATATATGATGAACCCAGATGAAGAACATGATGAACCCAGATGAAGATCATCATGAACGCAACAACATTCTGATGTTCATCAGAGATCAGAATGTTCACCCAGATTTTCAAGTTAAAGCTTGTGGGACCCAAGGACACATGGCATAACACCATTGGACATCCTACAACGGCTATATGAGTCCCATGGCTCTATAAAAAGAGATCAAGGCCTTAGCAAAACTTGCACCACTGCAAAGCATACAAGAAAACAACTTGATTTTGTTTGAAGCTCTTGCATTTGAAATTGATCATCACTGAAGGCTCTTTATCCCTTCTTGTAGTGTAAATCAATAACTCTTTGTTATCTCTTTCGCAAATAACTTCTTCTTCTTCTCCCTCCTCTGTTTGATTCTCAAACATTCACATCTCTTACAAATTGTAACAAAGTCTCATCTAGCTTTAGGGGTACTAAAGTATTAGTTTTGAGCAAAGGTGTCAAAGTCTAAGTAGGTAACTTAACAAGAAGGTGCAAGCCTGCTGAGGCTTAGAGAATACAGAAGTGTAATTGTTCAGGTGAACAAAGATTGTAAGGTGCAGGACTTGGGAGGTTATCTCAAGGCATCATAGTGGAAACTCTCACAAAATTGTGAGGAGAGGACTAGCCCACATTGGGTGAACCTCTATAAATCTCTGTGTGTTCTTTCTCTCTTCCCTATACTCTTTATTTTCAGTATACACAACACACACCAACACATTTACTTTGTTAATCAGTTTTTGTGTATGAACTTCAGAACATTCTGAGTTCAGAAAGTTAACTTAACCATTCCAAGTAAACAACTTGAGAAGCACTTTTAAGTTTCAGGATAATTTTTAAAGGGTCACAATTCAAACCCCCCCCCCCCCCCCCCTTCCTTGTGACTATTTTATCTACTTCAATTGGCATCAAAGCCCGGCTCTAAGGGCTTGAACACTTAAACAAGTGTTAGAGAAAAGATTCAGGAAGTATGTCTAAAGTCAAGTACATAGCTGAAGGAGGATCATCAAACAGACCACCACTCTTTGATGGATCAAACTACTACTTCTGGAAAGGAAAGATGGAACTCTTTCTCAGATCTCAAGACAATGACATGTGGGCAGTTATCACAGATGGAGATTTTGTTCCAACAAACAAAGAAGGAGCTGTCAAAAGTAAAAGTGCATGGTCAACAGATGAGAAAGCTCAGGTATTGTTAAACTCTAAAGCTAGACTCTTTTTATCATGTGCACTAACCATGGAAGAAAGTGAAAGAGTTGATGAATGTAAAAATGCTAAAGAGGTATGGGATACTTTGAGAATACATCATGAAGGTGCATCTCATGTCAAAGAAACTAGAATTGACATTGGAGTCAGAAAGTTTGAAGTCTTTGAAATGAGTGAAAATGAAACCATTGATGAGATGTATGCTAGATTTACTACAATAGTAAATGAAATGAGATCTCTTGGTAAGGCATATTCTACTCATGAGAGAATCAGAAAGATATTGAGATGTCTGCCAAGTATGTGGAGACCTATGGTCACTGCAATCACTCAGGCCAAAGATTTAAAATCTATGAACCTGGAAGACCTTATTGGTTCACTAAGAGCTCATGAAGTTGTACTTCAAGGAGACAAACCAGTAAAGAAGGTAAAAACACTTGCCTTAAAAGCATCTCAGTAAACCCCATCAGTAACTGATGATGATGTTCAAGAACCACAAGAACTAGAAGAAATTCATGAAGAGGAAGCTGAAGATGAACTTGCATTGATCTCTAAAAGAATTCAAAGAATGATGTTAAGAAGAAATCAGATCAGAAAGAAGTTTCCAAACACCAACAACAACACCAGAACTGAAGCTGACAAAAGCCAAGTCACTTGCTTTGGATGCAACAAGACTGGACACTACAAAAATGAATGTCCTGACATCAAAAAGGTTCAAAGAAAACCTCCTCCAAAGAAAAGAGCAATGATCACTTGGGATGACATAGAAGAATCAGACCCCCAAGAAGATGCAGATGCAGACATGGGACTAATGGCTCAGTCAGATGATGAGGAAGAGGTAATCATCTATAAAACTGATTCTCTTTATAAAGATCTTGAAAGTAAGATAGATAGTCTCCTATATGACTCAAATTTTTTAACTAATAGATGTCATTCTTTAATCAAGGAACTTTCTGAGATAAAAGCAGAAAAAGAAATACTTCAAAACAGATATGATGAGTCTAGAAAGACCATACAAGTTTTGCAAGATTCTCACTTTGAAATGTCAGAAAAACAAAAAGAATTAAACAGAAAACAAAAAGGCATTCTTTCTTTACCTTCTGAATTACAAAAGGAGAATAAACTTTTGAAAAAGGAAGTTGAAACATTAAAGAATGATCTTACAGGTTTTATAAAATCCACAGAAACATTTCAAAACATCTTAGGATCTCAAAATGAAAGTGCTAAAAAATCTGGTTTAGGATTTAAAGATCCAAGCAAAATCATTGAAAGCTTTGTACCTAAGAAACCAATTATGAGAATGAAATGCTCTTTTTGTGATAGATTAGGACATAATGAATCAGTATGTTATGTTAAGAAAAAACTTATCAGACAAAATAAGTTTAATCTTAGCTCAAAACGTTCTCATCTTAATAGATCAGAAAGTTCACAAAAGGCTGAGAAGGCTAAGAAGATATGTTCCTGCTGTAACAAATCTGAGTTCACAAAACAGAATGTTACAATAAGGAAAGATCTCTTAGAAGAACTAACCCTCAAGGACCCAACATTACATGGGTACCTAAAGTTTTTATCTTGTCAAATGTAGGTCCTGCTTCAGGGTGCAAGAACAAAACCATGGTACCTGGATAGTGGTTGTTCTAGGCACATGACAGGTGACAGGAACTGTTTTCTAACCTTTGAAAAGAAGGATGGAGGACTGGTGACATTTGGAAACAATGATAAAGGTAAGATCAGAGGAAAAGGCACAATAGGTAAACCTAACTCTGCTAAAATAGAAAATGTTCAGTATGTAGAAGGTTTAAAACATAATCTACTTAGCATAAGTCAATTGTGTGATAGTGGATTTGAAGTTGTCTTTAAACCTAACATATGTGAAGTAAGGCAAGCCTCCTCTAACAAATTATTCTTCTCTGGATCAAGGAAAAAGAATTTATATGTTTTAGAACTAAATGATATGCCTGCTGAATCCTGTTTTATGTCTCTTGAAAAAGACAAATGGATCTGGCACAAGAGGGCTGGTCATATAAGCATGAAAACTATTGCTAAACTTTCTCAACTTGATCTAGTTAGAGGGTTGCCCAAGATTAGCTTTGAAAAGGACAAGATCTGTGAAGCTTGTGTCAAAGGTAAACAAGTAAAAAGCAGTTTTAAAACTATTGAGTTTATTTCAACTCAAAAACCTTTAGAGCTTCTTCACATTGATCTCTTTGGTCCAGTTCAAACTGCAAGTCTAAATGGCAAAAGATATGGCTTTGTTATTGTTGATGACTTTTCCAGATTTACATGGGTTCTATTTTTAAAACACAAAGATGAATCTTTTGAAGCTTTTCAAAACTTTTGTAAAAGAGTTCAAAATGAAAAAGGTTCCAATATCATCACAGTAAGGAGTGATCATGGAGGTGAATTTGAAAATGCATCCTTCAAAACATTCTTTGATGAAAATGGTATTGAACATAACTTCTCTTGTGCAAGAACTCCACAACAAAATGGAGTTGTTGAAAGAAAAAACAGAACTTTGCAAGAAATGGCTAGAACAATGTTAAATGAATCAAATGTTGAAGAGTACTTTTGGGCAGAAGCCATTAATACATCTTGTTACATTTTAAATAGAGTTTCAATAAGAAAAGTTCTTAACAAAACCCCATATGAACTCTGGAAAAACATTAAACCTAGCATATCTTATTTTCACATATTTGGCTGCTATTGCTACATTCTGAACAATAAAGAAAAATTGGGTAAGTTTGATCCTAAATCAGATAAAGCTATCTTTTTAGGATACTCTACAACTTCTAAAGGTTATAGAGTGTACAATCTAAAAACTCAGACAGTTGAAATCAGTATGCATGTCATATTTGATGAATATGATGAATATTCTCAACCAAAAGAAAGTGAAGACACTGAGATGTCAACACTTCAGAACGTTCCCAGTATAAATACTGTGAACACAGTAGAGAAAGAAGATGATCAGAATGTTCAGGATCAAACCTTCCAAAGTCCACCCAGAAGTTGGAGAATGGTAGGAGACCATCCTGTAAATCAAATCATTGGAAGCACAACTGATGGTGTAAGAACTAGAATGTCCTTTCAAGATAACAACATGGCAATGATTTCTCAAATGGAACCTAAATCAATCAATGAAGCTATTGTTAATGACTCATGGATTGAAGCCATGAAGGAGGAACTTTCTCAGTTCGAAAGAAACAAAGTTTGGAACCTGGTTCCAAATAATCAAGCCAAAACCATCATTGGTACAAGATGGGTGTTTAGAAATAAGCTTGATGAAGAAGGTAAGGTTGTCAGAAACAAAGCAAGGTTAGTTGCTCAAGGCTATAACCAACAAGAAGGTATTGACTATGATGAGACCTTTGCACCAGTTGCAAGGTTAGAACCCATCAGAATTCTTCTTGCTTATGCTGCTCATAAAAGCATTAAACTTTTTCAAATGGATGTGAAAAGTGCATTCTTAAATGGTTTTCTAAATGAAGAAGTTTATGTTAGCCAACCTCCTGGTTTCATAAATAAAGAAAAACCAAATCATGTTTTTAAACTTACCAAAGCACTTTATGGCCTTAAACAAGCTCCTAGAGCTTGGTATGATAGACTTAGCACATTTTTAATTGAAAATGGATTTTCAAGAGGAAAAATTGATACCACACTCTTTAGAAAAACACATAACTCTGACTTACTTATAGTTCAAGTGTATGTTGATGACATCATCTTTGGTGCAACTAAAGAGAAAATGTGTGAAGAATTTTCCAACCTTATGCAAAATGAATTTGAGATGAGTATGATGGGTGAACTTGGTTTTTTCCTTGGTTTACAAATTAAACAACATCCAAATGGAATTTTCATAAGTCAAGAAAAATATGTCAAAGATATTCTTAGAAAATATAAAATGAATGAGGCAAAAATCATGGCCACCCCTATGCATTCATCTTCAAGTTTAGATAAGGATGAAAGTGGAAAATCTGTTTCTAAAAAATAATATAGAGGCATGATAGGTTCATTATTATACTTGACTGCTAGCAGACCAGATATAGTGTTTGCAGTTGGATTATGTGCTAGATTTCAAACTGGTGCAAAAGAATCACACTTGACTGCAGTCAAAAGAATCCTTAGGTATCTGGTAGGTACTACTGATCTAGGCCTTTGGTATAGAAAAGGTTCTAGTTTTGATCTTGTAGCATATTGTGATGCTGATTATGCTGGAGACAAAGTTGAGAGAAAGAGCACAAGTGGATCCTGCCAATTCTTGGGACAAGCATTGATTGGATGGTCTTGCAGAAAGCAAAACACCATTGCTCTCTCCACAACTGAAGCTGAGTATGTGTCTACAGCTAGTTGTTGCTCTCAAATTTTGTGGGTAAGAAATCAGCTGGAAGACTACTCTCTAAGGTACACAAGTGTTCCTATTTATTGTGATGATACAAGTGCAATTAATCTTTCTAAGAATCCTATTCAGCATTCTAGGTCTAAACATATTGAAATAAAGCATCATTTCATTAGAGACCATGTTCAGAAAAAGAATATTGCATTAAGCTTTGTTGACACTGAAAATCAACTAGCTGACATTTTCACAAAACCCCTTGTTGAGGATAGATTCAATTTTCTTAAAGAAAAATTGTTAATCATGAAAAATCCCAATAAAGATTGATTACAGATCACTAAGGGCCTTAGACTAAACCCCTTGATATCATCTGATGCAAATCAGATAGATCTATCTCAATCAGAACATTCATCAGAATGTTCTTAAGTTCAGAATGTTCCTGAGTTCAGAATGTTCCTGAGTTTAGAATGTTCCTCAGGTCAGAATGTTCAGAAAGGTCAGAACGTTCAAAAAATCTGAAATCTGGGTCAGAAATCTCATGCGTAAGATTTTGTGTTACCCTTCTCCAAATATCCTTCTATAATCTTAAGCATTTAATGCTTGGTTATAAGAAGTTATATTTAAGGATTAACCACCATGTAAAGCCTTAACTATCAAATCAACCAATCCCCTTCCTTTTTACAAACGGCTACTTTATCCTTTCTCTCTCCTGTCCGTTCCAATTTTCCTCTTTCCCAATGTAACTACCATCATTTCTTTTCTTCTTTCTGCACGCTTTGTCTATATAATCAGTAACCACTTCTGATTATTTCACATATATCTCAACCCAACCTTCTCTCTTCTGATTTTCTTACAAAACTTCAAAATTCCTCTGTTTTTCACATTTTCTGCAAAATGGCAAGAACCAAAAC
Organism: Medicago lupulina; assembly: GCA_958299785.1. Lineage (NCBI taxonomy): Eukaryota > Viridiplantae > Streptophyta > Magnoliopsida > Fabales > Fabaceae > Medicago > Medicago lupulina. The sequence continues at coordinate 41,424,209 of OY283146.1, read as the reverse complement.
AACCTCAAAATTTGTTGATGGTGAGAACTCTCAAGCAGAACATTCCCCATCACCACCACAAAACACCGCTGCTGATCAAGCCTCTGATCAACCAACTTTGAACGAAACCCCTGTTCACACAATTCTTCCCGACGTCATCTACCCTGCTTTTGAATCACTAAAATCCTCAAGATCAAAATCTTCTAAACAACCAATCATCAAACCTAGACCTGTTCCTACTAGACGCTCTACAAGGATGAAGAAATCTTCAAAGGAACCAACAACTTCTCACGTGGATCTTCTCTCTGATGAAGATAAAGAAACAAATTCTGGAAAAGAAGAAGAAGAGAAGATAGTTGAAGAAGAAAAGGAAGAAGAACCAAGCACTGAAGAAGAAAGCTCTGCTTCAGATGGTGAGGAAATGGATGAAACTTTTGAGGAACAAATAGAGGAAGTTCCTGAAGAAATGGATGAAGATTCTGAACAAACTCTTACTGAGATTGTTAAGTCTACCAGGAAAATCTACAAGAGAAGAAAAGAGATTGCAAGAGAAGCTCAGCCTCTGCCTACAGAGAAGTCTGTTTCTTCAACAAAGGGAAAGTCTACTTCTCAGAATGAAGAAGAAAATGTTGAGACTGGTGTGAAGAAGGAATCTTCCCCAAGAAAGCATGGCAAAGGAAAAGACATCACTAAAGTAGCTGCTGTCCTCAAGGCTCAAAGAGCAGACAAGATTACCTTTAGACCTATGAGCAGATCCAAGTACTTTGAGTTTGAAAGCTTGGAGACAAAAGGATGGAATCTGAAGAAGTTCACAGATCCACAAGGATGGACTGACTTTGTGTCTCTACAAGAACACACCTATGAAGGATTGGTCAGAGAGTTCTACACCAATCTGATTGTGAAGCAAAAGAAGAAGGAGAATGAGAACTTTCTCATCTCTTCTGTCAAAGGAGTACAAATCACAGTCACTCAAGAGTTTCTTTCTGAAGCTTTGAGAATCCCTAATGAAGGTAACAAACTATTTTCTTGCTCATGGTTTGATAATCTCAAAGTCAACAAAGAACAACTCATAGCCAAATACACCAAAGACACTCTCCCCTTTAACTCCACAAATCTAGTAGATGTTCCAAAAATCCTTCACAACATGATTAGGCACACTCTAGTACCAAAATGTGGATCTTTTGATGTTGTTTCTGATATGGATCTATGTATCATTCACCACCTCATAAGCAAGACCAAACTCAACCTCTGTTTTATCATCATCCAACACATGGTTGACTCATGCTTGGCCATGAAACAAACTGTTGCTGGATTACCCTATGGAATGCACCTTACTCCTATCTTCCTGAAGGCAAAAGTGCCACTTGAAGGTGAACCACGCAAAATTGACTTCATGAAGTTTACTTCCAAGACTCTAGGTCAACTATGCATCACCACCACAAATATGGCTTCCTTCACAACCTCTGAAACATCTGGGTCTGGAAAGAGATCCTCCAATCAGAATGTTCAGAAAACTAGAAAGAAGAGAAAGATAGAAGATATCAGAGACAAGACTCCTGAAGACTCAGAAGACAGACCTCCCTCTCCACCTGCTATAGAGATATTCTCCAAAGTAGCAGAGCTTGCAAAGGAGATTGTGGAAGAAGGAAACTCACAGTTCAGCTCCCTGATTGGTCAATCAGTGTTTGAAGAGAATGCTCAGAAGGATAAAGAAGCATCCTCTCCAAAGGAAGACATGAATAGTGAAAAAGCTGCTAAGATGGCTAAGGAAAACTCTCTTGCTGGAGATCAGAGAGTTGAAGAAAATACTGCGAAGAAAACTCAGAATGTTGATGAAGAAACTCAGGAAGTAGCTGAGATTTTAGCTTCCAACATGAATAGGGAAGAACCTGCTCAAGATGAGCATATGGAATTTTCAACTGGCTTTGACCTCAACATTGAAGACTTCAATTCTGACTTAAACAATGAAGTGTTTCAAGATGGTCAGGAAATCTCTCAACAAGCTCAGAAAACTATTGAACCAGAAGTTCAGAAGGTTGAAGCTTCTGCTACTGAACCAAGAGTTCAGAATTTGCAAGTTGCTGAACCCATTCAAGCTGAAGAAACTGCTCCCATTGAGGAAATTGCTCCAACTGCTAACGAAGCACAAACAGTTGATCTAAATGCTCAAGGTACTGAGCAAAATCAACTCTTTGATGATCAACATATTGATCAAAATGCTTCAAATGAGCCTGATATGTCAGCAGATCCAATGCCTTTGGCTTCTGGATCTTTACCATCTGAAGAAGTTCAACGTATGGTTCATACTGTTCAGAATGTTAACCTCTCTTCCTCTACCATGGGATCTGTTGCTGGTGCAAGCAACTTTTTGGTTTCCAACCTTCCCACTCCAAACACCATACCCTCATATACTCCACCTCCACCGCCAATGAAAGCCACAAACAAACTCCCAAACATGTCTTCTTTGTTTGACTCTCTCAACACCTTTGTGTCTGCCAACAAAGAGAAAGTTAAAGCTTCTGGTGCTGCGGCACCTGCTAAACCTTCAAGGACTGAAAAGATAGCTTCAAGAGCACTAAGGGTTTCCACCAAAACCCACAAAATTGCTTGTGTATTGGCTGACTGGACTGTCAAGGTGCATGCCCCTGGATTGGCTATTTCACCTCCAGTTTTTGATGACCCCTCCATCTTTGAAGATGAACCATCTTCTGATTCTGGGGATTCTACTCCCTGAATCTTTAAGTTATTCCTCCCTATCCTTTTTGCAGATGACTAAACGGGGAGAAGCTTTAGGATTTATGTCTTAAGTTTTTCTTAGTTTTAGGCCCTAAGTAGGTCTAAGTGATCAATAGTTATTGGAGTTTAGTGACTTCACCTTTTGCTTGATCACATGCTTTGAATTTCTTTTTTTTGTTTTTGAACCATATAATTCATGTAATTGTACTTCATGTTTACATTAATGAATGATATTGATTTTGGTTCAATCTTGCATATCTTTATTTTTTTTTATGCAAATGCATTATGAAATTGAGGGGGAGCTTTTTAAGTTCTTAAAAACTCAGCATAATAGATTATAAAAATGAGGGGGAGCATTAAAAATAAATTTTCTAAGCTCTGTTTATCTTTGTTTATATAATCAAAATCCTTAATCCTAAATCATAGGTTTATCATCTTCAAAAAGGGGGAGATTGTTGAGGCAAAATCCCTAATTAATTTTAAAGATAATAAACCATTATGATTAAAGAATTAATGGACTTTGATTAATTCCTTGGTATTTAACTTGTGCTCTTGAGTGTTTTACTAAGACAGGAACAAGGTTTAAATCATACCAAGATTCAAAGAATCAAAGTACATTTGAATTCATGATCTAACACTGAGGTAAGAAAGTTGGATCAGAATGTTGCTCATAGATCAGAATGTTGCTCAGAGATCAGAATGTTCGCACAAGAGATCAGAAGGTTGCTTCCATACAAGCCCAGAATCTCAAGAACATTAATCAAGGTCATGCAAGGCACATGTGACATAAATATATGTCAAGGAAAGTACTTCTGTATGGATCAATCAAGCAATAAAGGCATACACAAGGATTATGTCAAAAAGGATACTTAATGTTCATTTAAAGACTATGAACATTAAAGTACTAGGAATATTCCAAAGGAAAATATCATCCTAGGAGTTATATTCACTGCTCTTCATTATTGTTTCACTATTAGGATTTGATTACATCAAATGGTAGTCTTACAAATCATCCTAAGTGAAACAAAGGAACAATCTGAAGATCAGAATGTTCAGGCTCTGCACATGCTTACTTTATGAACAATACAGTAGGTGAAAAGCAAAAAGCAAAAGCAAAGCAAATCTGTCCTGATCAATCAGAGATAGACACGCATGAGAGTTGGTACTGTACAAGGACAACACAATCTCTCAAAGCATGGGCATGAAGATGCAGAATCCACTAACTCAATCCTGCACCAAGTCCCAAGGCAGATCTGGGAAATGAACTTTCTGAAGTTTGATGAAAAGTTCATACTTTGGCTATTACCCAGAAATTCATGTAAAAAACACATGGCACGCCCAGAACTTCATATGTTCATTCATATATGATGAACCCAGATGAAGAACATGATGAACCCAGATGAAGATCATCATGAACGCAACAACATTCTGATGTTCATCAGAGATCAGAATGTTCACCCAGATTTTCAAGTTAAAGCTTGTGGGACCCAAGGACACATGGCATAACACCATTGGACATCCTACAACGGCTATATGAGTCCCATGGCTCTATAAAAAGAGATCAAGGCCTTAGCAAAACTTGCACCACTGCAAAGCATACAAGAAAACAACTTGATTTTGTTTGAAGCTCTTGCATTTAAAATTGATCATCACTGAAGGCTCTTTATCCCTTCTTGTAGTGTAAATCAATAACTCTTTGTTATCTCTTTCGCAGATAACTTCTTCTTCTTCTCCCTCCTCTGTTTGATTCTCAAACATTCACATCTCTTACAAATTGTAACAAAGTCTCATCTAGCTTTAGGGGTACTAAAGTATTAGTTTTGAGCAAAGGTGTCAAAGTCTAAGTAGGTAACTTAGCAAGAAGGTGCAAGCCTGCCGAGGCTTAGAGAATACAGAAGTGTAATTGTTCAGGTGAACAAAGATTGTAAGGTGCAGGACTTGGGAGGTTATCTCAAGGCATCATAGTGGAAACTCTCACAAAATTGTGAGGAGAGGACTAGCCCACATTGGGTGAACCTCTATAAATCTCTGTGTGTTCTTTCTCTCTTCCCTATACTCTTTATTTTCACTATACACAACACACACCAACACATTTACTTTGTTAATCAGTTTTTGTGTATGAACTTCAGAACATTCTGAGTTCAGAAAGTTAACTTAACCATTCCAAGTAAACAACTTGAGAAGCACTTTTAAGTTTCAGGATAATTTTTAAAGGGTCACAATTCAAACCCCCCCTTCCTTGTGACTATTTTATCTACTTCAGACACAAGATTGCAGATGGAATTGAAGCCTGGAGCAACGACTATTTCAGAGGAATTTGAAGGCATTGGATGCTTATCCACTGAAGAGCGCAGGAAAAGGACATAGTACAATTGTACAACCACTAATCCACTACTCCACTCTCATGTCTCCAATAGTACAAGCTACAACTGTGTCTACGCTGGTTAATCCTCTATACAAGGAATGGATTTCAAATTATTCTCTCATTGGACATTAATCAAATCAAGCAACAGATCTTTGGTGATTTGATCAAGCTTCAAGAATGACTCTTTGACGCGCTGGCAACCTTTCAACGTCTCTGTCACATCTCTATATAAAGGAGTCAAAACTTGAAGTTTAAGAGAGACTCAACAACATTTTCATAGTACCTAAACTCTGCTGAAATTCTTGTGCATCAATACACACGTCTCTTGCTTTTGTGCTTGAACATAGGAAGTCTCTTGCTTTTGTGCTTGAACATAGAAAATCTCTTGCAAGTGTGCTTGAGTATTGGAAGTCTCTTGCTGTTTGCTTGAGCAATTGTAATCAGATATTGATTTTAGTGAACTCTCCTTGGAAGTGCAAGGGGGACATGACTACTTCTGGATTGTGGAAGGAACATGTATAATTGCTTTGTGTCTTTCTCTTTTCTCTCTTCCTTCTTTACATTATCCGCTGCATTAGACTCTGAACATTGTTCTACACTCTGAACTCTATCAGACTCTGAACTCTGGACTTAGTTTAAAAAAAGAAGAAAAAGCTAACACAATTCAACCCCCTTCTTGTGTTTTTCTCACCTTCACAATGTTTTATGGAATAGAGTGTTAGACGATTAAGAACCTACACGAGAATAAAGTAAGTGTAGGGGAGATGAGGATGTTGAGTTGGATGTGTAGTAAGAATAGATGAGATGAGATTAGAAATGACAACATTATAGAGATAGTTGGGGTAGCACCTATAGCATAAAATATTGTGGAAAACAGGCTTAGGTGGTTTTGACATGTAGAGAGAAGACTTATAGATTATGTAGTAAGAAGAGTAGATCAGATAAAGGATAAAAAGATTACAAGAGGTATAGGAAGACCTACAAAAACTAAAAGAGAAACTATTAGGGAATATTTATAGATTAACGAGTTAGATCTAAACATGGTTTATAATAGAACAATATGACGTATTTCGACCCATGTGGAAGCATTAACTCATGTTCAACAACAATTATTATAACATTTTATGCTCAACTACCACATTATTTAGTCAATGACATAATCAACTTTTTGTGCATCGCACGGGTCCAAGTACCAGTTGTTCATTAAAAATTAAAAATGACACTTATTTTAAAACAATTTTATATACTAAAACGATGCTTATTTTAAAACAAAGAGAGTATATTTTTTTCTTCATATCTAGTCATCCTAAACCCTAAAATCAATATTTATTATATTCGTCTATTATTTTGAAGTGTGTCTATTTATATGTTTCCATATATTTATTTAGACGATTTTCGATAACTTGTATGAGCATATGAATGTAACACGTCTTGCATAATACGATAGGATGAGGGTTGCTAAGGAGTGTCAACCTAGTTTACAGATGTCTTAGCTACCTCTGAATGTCTTCCTTGCTTTTGATTCATCGAACGAAAAAAAAAGAAAGTCGATTAAATAAATTTAAAGTTCTTACTATTACTTTTTTTAAATCAAATTTAGAGAAGGAAAATTATTATTAATAATGGTGGCATTAAAGATCATTTTACAATAATTTCATATGGACGACGAACAAAGATCGTCGAGCAAGAGAAATCATAAAAGTACAATATAATTGCACATACAGTTATTTAGAAGTATCATGGAATTATTTTTGAAGTTACTTATTACGTAAACCCACAATAACATTTTGAAATTATGCACACTGGAACAGAAGGACGCATGCATGTATAAGCAATATGAGCACAATCTCGAAAAGTGGCGCAGCTATCCCTTGGTGCTATATAAACTAAGAAAAAATTAATGTTAATAATAGGAATGAAACAATGTGTATAAGATGAACAAGAAAATTTGAAAGGAAAAAAGAACATAATAAGGACTTACTACCGTCGGTTACAATGACAAAAATGAAAAGAAAAATAGTGTAAAACTTGATATTTTCAGCCATAGTTTATCTTGTTACTGCATGCACTAGAATTTGTTTGACCATTTTATAGTGTAAAACTTTCCTTCTTCAAATAATAAAATATTTTATGTGTCTCTTTGGAGTATCTTTAGGTTGTGTTGGTCAATACTAATATTTCATTATTAATATTGTTTCTTTCTATTTTATCCTTTCGTGATAGACATGGGGAAGTTCAAAAAGAGAAATTATTGGGTTGCATAATAAAAAAGAAACTGGTGTACAAAATAATTCATCAATGAGGTACACACTCATGTAATCAAAGTTAAACTTTAAAAATTAGATTAATATCTAAAATGGCCCTACATACCAGCAAAGGTTCATCGAGAAACTCATTTCTTATGTCGATTTTTTGGCCCAAGTGTGGTCATTGATGACAGGTCATCTTACGTTTTTATTATTATGTTTCTGAGTCAATTTCAGTAGGTTTTACAAGCAGATGAGAGGAATATTAGAACAATCGTTAATAATTTCGGGACAATTGTAATGTTTTCTATATTTGAGTCTGTAATTTTTTTCTTTCCGAAACATATCAACTTATGATGCTTTGTTGTAATTCATGAAGAAATCATGCATATCGACAAAGCCAGACATCTGAATAGTAATGAAGTCCTAGGGAAGATAAATAATGAAGATTCAAGAGGCCTAAGAAGAAGTTACAGTGGATGGAAATATGTTCCCAAGTTTCAGGACATCTTACACGGAAGCAAACACCTAAAAAGGCGAAGAAACAGACGTTTTCAGCATCTGTTGCATTCACATGCGCCCTGGCGCACAGAAGGGGGCACCCAGGAGCACAGAATGGGGCGCTAGGTGCCCAGGAATTTGCATTGATGCGTCTGTCGCAAGAAAAGTAGTCGCTTGGCTCCTCAAACCTGTCTCACATGTGCCTTGTGCCTCAAACACGTCTCGCATTTGCCTATCACATGGTACTAGGTGCCTTGCGGCCCAAAGCGCTATTTTGTGACTTTTTAGTGATGAAATCCTACGATTTTTGGCCATGTTCAGGTGGAAGCTCTCCTTATAATTACCATATTCCTCATTCACAATTTCTCATTCACAACAATGCGGTTCAAGAAAAAGGCAAGAATTATGAGCTTCCAGGGAGGAGTTCTTTCCTCACTTTAGGTTTTTCTAAGGTATGTTTTATTTCTTTTATAATTTGTCTTTAGTTACAATAAGAAACTAAATAATTTAAGGCTAGGGTTCTAAGACGAACCTCTATTTTATTTGTTGGATAATTATTTAATTCAAAGTCTTTTGTTTAGTTTTTCTTTGTTCGCTATTTAGTTTTACTCTAGTGCGTAAGATTTGTCTCCTCGAAAGCATAACACTAATTTAGGAACTTACATAGTGACATGGCCTAATACTGATATTCATATATGATATTTATATTTGTCTAACCATGAAGTAATTAGTTAGTAACTAGCGAAAAAAAACCTAATGTTGATGAACATCTAATGAAAGTACTTAGGGAGGTAATTAGTTAGTAGCGAGCGTACCCTAATAGTAAGTACTTAGGGAGGTGACATATGTAATATTGATGAACATCTGCTGAAATCAGGTAGTAACTAATTAGTAATTAGGGAAATAGGTGGCTTCACGACTTAAATCAGCTCAGTAAATCCACTCTCCTTGCACCTTGGTAAAGTAGACTCTGATAGGGCTACCTGTTTGAAGAACTACCGAGAGGGAGAGTGTGATATGTTTCTAAGATTCATGGATGAGAGAACCGTTAGGAACATATTCGTACCTTTGGAAATTTAGTAACTCTAATTTAAGTTTATGTTTCAATTTCCCTTGAAGGAGGAAAGACCCCGCACGTAAAGATCACTGTGCGACCAACAGGTGTAACTTGACAAACTGGTTGGGTTATCACGTCCCGACGAACTCATCACTTAGATGGTCTACTAAGGATAATTGAACCCTACTTAACTGTTAATTAACTCCAACAAATAAATAGAGGGGATTCAAAGAATCCTAACTGTCACTAACATTATGCAATAAAAATAGGTAAAATTTGCTTTGTTGCAAACGGTGAATTCTAGGGTGAGGGTCCAATGAAGTGCCTCACCGGTGGAACACGAAAAAAACACCACTAACTTAAATAAATGGTTCAAATTTATTTAAATTAAAAATGGGAACACATACAAGTACTCACATTCAATTCAATCCTCAGCCTATGTTACACCCTTAGTATTTGTGGTTGCACCCAGAATTGACATAAACACCCTTAATCCCTTTTTAAATTTTCAACTTCCTCTCTTATTTGTCCATTTTTCTTCGTCTTCCTCTCCCCTTCATTTTTCTCTTCCTTTGTCTCCCTCTTCCTCCCACTTTCAAACTGAAATCATTTTCTTTACCTATTTTTTTGTATTATAGTCCACGATTTGATAAAACGAGAAATGTGTAAATTGAATTATGTTAATCCAATTCAAAATTTGATGTGTTAAATTAATTCCATAAAATGAACAAATCAAGTGTGTAATGGCCCTGATCTTTATCTTGCTATTACGTGTTGTCAAATTAGAGATGGAAATTATCGCATATAAGAAATTAAGGAAAAATGTCATAACAAATAGATACAACTAATAGTAAAGTAAAATAAAGGACAAGGAAACTTATAGAATTTGGTTGTAAACACAACTCTATCAAAATCTTCACAAATAAACTTAGAAGAAACCTGCAAAACAACACATTGTTAAGTAACCTGAGGCATGACATAGTCACTGTCCTTGAGGATTTTATCTGTAACACCCCAATTTCCCGTCTTAAAAATTTCATTAAATAAATCACATAAATCAGAGTACTTCTCAAAAGGAGTGTCACATTTCTTCTTTAAAAACAACTTAGATAATAATTTATCAAATTACAAAAATATTCAATTAAGCAGCGGAATTCAAAAGTCTCATCTCATAAATAGTCTTGGCTTAAAAGCCAACAAAAACGTCTCAAATATTAATGTTTCATCATCACTGAAAGTCAAATTTATTCTAACAAGAAACATAATGGAATAGACTCTACAAAAGACCCCATCCCGTTACGTATCAGAGCAACCCTACTTCACACAGACTCCTCGCATCAGCGCACCTAAGACTGGGTACCTGCACTTGCCCACGAGGCGGCAATTCCAGCAGAAGGGGTGAGATTCACAACAATAATATTAATATATAAATCAAACGTCAAGATTAACAATCATAAATCCAACTCATAGCATATACATTGTAGCACATCATAACATCGTCATAAGCATCATCATAAACAACATCATATCATACATCAACGTCTCAAACATCACCTCATATATGTCACAATTGACTCGACTAAATGCAACACCTAACGTCTCAACATCATGCATGTGGTACCATATGATTATAGCATTAATATGCTTCACCGTCGCTTTGAGCAAATGCTCCACCGTCGCTTTGAGCATAAAGCTCCACCGTCTCATAAATATGCAAATGCATGGACTCGTCGTTTAACAACTTAATACACCGTCTCAAAACCATCATTCATAATGCAAAACTGACACATGCAGGTATAATAGTTACATGGCAGAACACCATCTCATTAATCATATACATCGCAACACGTAACATCATCATAATCACATATCATCATATTTAAACATCACTTACTATCAACAATACATCAATTATTCACGACATAAAAGAACCATCAGCAATCTTCATTACAGAATGCATCTAAGGATATAAAACCTCTCCAATACTACCCAAAGGTCTCCTCTCAAAGTCCCATGCGAAACAGATCGCAAAACGGAACAATCAGTCCTAAACCATCTAACTCGCCACGGCGAGTGATCTGCTCGCCACAGGCGAGTACTCACAACAGCTTACTCGCCAAAGGCGAGTTGGGGGCGAGCTGCAGGCGAGAAATCCTGGGTGCTCTCGGCCTTTTTGACATTTTTCACCAAAAATCTCCCTTTTAAGGTTCTCTAAATCCAATTTGGCTAAACCAACTTCACAGGTCATCTCTATAAATGCTAAGGCACTCAAAACCATCCTCAATTGGGCCAAAATCCTAAAATTAAAGGGACAAGCTCGCCACGGCGAGCTATACTGCTCGCCTCGCGAGCAACTAAGGGGTACTCGCCACGGCGAGTGGTCACTCGCCACAGGCGAGCGATCTCAGAACCCACACGGGTTCAGACCAAAACTCACCAAAACATCTCCAATCTCTCCAATCTAACCTCTAATTCATCTGCAATGTCGTCCTAGGGGATAATCTAGGTTCTGTAACACGTCTCTACAGCATTACCACACAATCTCACATCAATCCATCACAATTTCATCTTAAACCCTAATTCTCAAACCCATCCCAATCCTCACCAAACTCTATGCCAATCAAGAACAGATGATTTACAATTAAATTACTGGAGTTAGGCTCACCCTTACCTGGAAAATAGTGCAGAAATCGCAGCTCCTATGTTCCTCTCTTCTCTTCAACCGTTCCTCTCCCTTTCCAAAGTCTGTAACGCGTTTTCTAAAATGTTTTCTCTTAACCTACTTCTCTTAAATATTCCCTCTCAACTTAATTAATTCTATCTCAACCCTCACAACTCTTCTTATTTATAAATATAACCCCATCTCTTAAAATTATATATATTTTTCCAACAAATCTATTTATTTATCAAATAAATATCCATATAAACATCACTTATATTATTTTATTAAACAATAAAATAATAACACGTCATACGTCACAAATACGTCACATAATCATCAAAATCATATAATATATAAACATATACCATATCATCTAATAAAATAATTAAATAATTAGAGAGGGCGTTACAACTCTCCCCCTCTTAAAGGATTTTCGTCCTCGAAAATTTACCTCGCTCAAACAACTCTGGATAGGATTCCAGCATCTTACTTTCTAGCTCCCAAGTCAAGCTTTCACCCGTCGCTCCGTCCCAAACAGTGTCTTCGTCTTTCGATCATCAATCCTCACGGGAAAGGTCTCAACCGTAAGGTTGTCCCTAACTTGCACATCATCGCTTTGGGTCACATGAGACGGATCTGGAACATACTTCCTTAGCTGAGATACATGAAAAACATCATGCAAATTCGATAAATGCGGTGGTAATCCAACACGATACGCCACCGGCCCAATCCTCTCTGAAATCTGATAAGGACCAATAAACCTTGGAGTCAACTTCTTCGACTTCAAAGCACGTCCAATACCCGTCATAGGAGTCACTCTCAGGAACACATGATCCCCCTCTTGGAACTCAAGGTCCTTTCTACGCTTATCATGATAACTCTTTTGTCGACTCTGCGACGCTTTCATCTTTTCTTGGATCATTCTCACCTTCTCAGTAGTCTGTTGAACGATCTCTGGTCCTAAGACCACTCTTTCACCCGACTCAAACCAGCACAACGGAGTCCTGCATCTCCGACCATACAAAGCCTCAAACGGTGCCATTCCAATACTTGAATGGTAACTGTTGTTGTACGTGAACTCTATCAACGGAAGATGACTATCCCAAGCCCCTCCATGCTCAAGTACACAAACCCTCAACAAGTCCTCCAACGACTGAATCGTCCTCTCCGACTGACCATCTATTTGCGGATGATAAGCCGAACTCAACCTCAACTGAGATCCTAACGCCTCTTGCAAACTCTTCCAAAATCTAGAAGTAAATCTTGGATCTCTATCTGATACGATGCTCGAAGGAACACCATGCAGCTTTACTATCTCTTTAACATAAATCTCCGCCAACTGAGCTACAGGAAAGGTAATGTTAATCGGTAGAAAGTGAGCAAACTTCGTCAATCTATCAACAATAACCCAAATAGCATCGTTCCCTCTAGGAGTATTGGGCAAACTCGTCACAAAATCCATGGATATACTATCCCACTTCCACTCTGGCACATCTAAAGGTACCATCATACCAGTCGGTTTCTGATGCTCAATCTTCGACTTTTGACAAACCAAGCAAGAATACACGAATTGTGCCACATCGCGTTTCAAACTAGACCACCAAAACAGCCTCTTTAAGTCATGATACATCTTCGTAGCTCCCGGGTGAATACTCAAGCTACTTCTGTGACTCTCTTCAAGAATCATCTTCTTAATCTCTTCATTGTCAGGAATGCAAATCCTACCTCGGAATCTCAACACTCCTTGATCATCGACCTTAAAGTCACCATCCACAGTCTCATTATTAGCAATCAACAAGTCTACAAACTTGACATCTTCTTTTTGGGCTTCTTTGATATGTTTCAGGAAATCATTATCGACTCTCAACATTCCCAGTTTAATGCTCTGAGGTGTCCTTTCACACACCAAGCTCAAGTCTCTAAACTGTTCCAACAATTCAAATTCTTTCACCATCAACGCGGACATATGCACAGTTTTCCTACTCAGGGCATCTGCAACTACATTTGCTTTACCAGGATGGTAATTCAGACCAAAATCATAATCTTTAAGTAACTCAAGCCACCTCCTCTGCCTCATATTCAACTCCTTCTGATCAAATAAATATTTCAAGCTCTTGTGATCACTAAACACCTCAAACCTCGAGCCATACAAATAATGTCTCCATATTTTCAATACAAAGACCACAGCTGCCAACTCTAAGTCATGCGTCGGATAATTCTTCTCATGAATTCTCAACTGTCTGGAAGCATAAGCTACTACCTTACCATCTTGCATAAGAACACCACCTAAACCCAGCTTGGACGCATCACAATATACCACAAAAGGTTCATCGGGCTTCGGCAAAATCAGCACTGGAGCCGTTGTCAGACGCTTCTTCAACTCATTAAAACTATTCTCACAATGCACATCCCATACAAAAGACTTACCCTTAAACGTCAACTGCGTTAACGGAAGAGCCAACTTGGAGAATCCCTCTATGAATCTTCGATAATAACCAGCTAAACCCAAAAAGCTTCTAATTTCCGTAACCGACTTAGGAGTCTCCCATTGCGATACCGCTTCAACTTTTGACGGGTCAACCGCGATACCATCACCAGAAATGACATGGCCAAGAAAACTCACTTCCTTTAGCCAGAACTCGCACTTAGACAACTTAGCATACAGCTTCTTTTCTCTCAGCACCTGCAAAACAATCTTCAAATGTTCAACATGCTCCTCTTCAGTCTTGGAGTAAACCAGTATATCATCAATAAACACCACCACGAACCGATCCAAAAATGCATGGAAGATGCGATTCATATACTCCATAAACACTCCAGGTGCATTGGTAACTCCAAAAGGCATAACCTTGTACTCGTAGTGACCATAACGGGTCCTGAAGGCCGTCTTCTGCATATCTTCATCTTTTACTTTGATCTGGTGGTAACCTGACCTCAAATCTATCTTGCTGAAAACACGTGCACCCACTAATTGATCCATCAGATCGTCAATCCTCGGAAGTGGATACCTATTCTTGATCGTCACTTTGTTCAGCTGTCTGTAATCAATGCACAGTCTCATACTGCCGTCTTTCTTCTTTACTAGTAACACTGGAGCTCCCCATGGTGAAACACTAGGTCTCACAAACTTCTTATCCAGCAAATCCTCTAACTGTTTCTTCAACTCTGCTAACTCAGAAGCAGACATGCGGTAAGGTGCCATCGACACCGGCTTCGTTCCAGGAACAAGGTCAATAGAGAACTCAACTTCTCTCTCCGGAGGCACATCAGGAATTTCATCTGGGAAAACTTCAGGAAAATCACAAACCACTTGCAGTTTATCAATTACCGCTTGATTCTCTAAAGATAACGAAGCCATCAACGAAAACATCAGCATCCCATCACGTTCTAGTTGCTTCAGCTGCTTAGTGGATAGGAACTCTGCACCCCACTCTTCTTCGGCAGAAGAAAAATGCACCGTCTTTCTAAAACAGTTGATAAGAACAGGGTTGTACTCTAGCCAATTCATACCCAGAATTACATCCATACCACTTAAAGGTAGGCACACTAAATCCATCACAAAGTCACGGCCAAACATAGATAAAGGACAATTTATGCACACGAGAGAAGTAGTCACCGAACCCTTAGCTGGAGTCTCGACAACCATCTCTCCATTCATATCAGAAACATCAAGGCCCAAAGCAGAAACACAATCTAAAGCAACAAAACTGTGCGTAGCACCAGTATCAATAATAGCAACTAAAGGAGTATTATTAATATAGCAAGTACCTTTGATCAAACGATCATCATTCTCAGTCTGAGTGCCATTCAATGCGAACACTCTCCCAGCAGTCTTAGTCTTCTTGGGTTGCTTACACTGCGAACCAATGTGTCCTTGCTCATTGCAGTTGAAACACACAACATCATCAAACTTGCAGTCATTAGTGATATGTCCTTTCTGACCGCAACGGTAGCATCTCTTCACATCAACAGTACACGCATTACTCTTGTGGCCTTTCTCGCCACAAGCGAAACAGGTAATCTCAGCAGGAGCAGTCTTCTTCTGGGGCCTCCTCTCGTCATTCACTCTTTGCTTCCCTTTATCTCTAGGGGCATCATAAGGTTTTGGGCGACTCTGCTGGCCCTTAGCTTTCCTCTCATTCACTACCTTGTAGTGAGCCTTGGTATCCTCTTCATAAATTCTACAGCTACTCACTAACTCCGAAAAGTTGCGGATCTTCTGATAACCAATGGCTCGCTTGATGTCAGCACGCAAGCCATTCTCGAACTTTATGCACTTTGAAAACTCAGCCATCTCAGGGGTATAATGCGGGTAAAACTTAGCCAGCTCCACAAACTTTGCTGCATACTCAGTCACCGACATGTTTCCTTGCTTGAGCTCCAGAAACTCTATCTCCTTCTTCCCACGAACATCTTCTGGGAAGTATCTGTTAAGGAACTCCCTCGTGAAAACAGCCCACGTCACCACAGCTCCGTCTTGCTCCAAAATGGGTAGGAGACTAACCCACCAATCATCAGCCTCCTCCGCTAGCATGTGCGTGCCAAAACGCACCTTCTGCACATCATCACATTGCATGACTCTGAAGATCCTCTCTACTTCCTTGAGCCATGTTTGAGCCCCATCTGGATCATAGCGCCCCTTGAAGGTAGGCGGGTGATTCCTCAGAAAGGTCTCCAACATCCTAGTCCCGTTGTTTCCACCAGCATTGTTCTGATTACCCACAGCATTAGCCATTGCTTCCGAAGCAGCAGCAAGGGCAGCATCGTTTCTACCAGCCATCTTAGTTCTCTGGAAAACAAACATAAGTCAGAATAATACGATAATACTATTCTAACTCTAAGACAACGTCACTCGACTCTCTACTTGGCCAGACGGACCGACCTGCTCTGATACCAATTGTAACACCCCAATTTCCCGTCTTAAAAATTTCATTAAATAAATCACATAAATCAGAGTACTTCTCAAAAGGAGTGTCACATTTCTTCTTTAAAAACAACTTAGATAATAATTTATCAAATTACAAAAATATTCAATTAAGCAGCGGAATTCAAAAGTCTCATCTCATAAATAGTCTTGGCTTAAAAGCCAACAAAAACGTCTCAAATATTAATGTTTCATCATCACTGAAAGTCAAATTTATTCTAACAAGATACATAATGGAATAGACTCTACAAAAGACCCCATCCCGTTACATATCAGAGCAACCCTACTTCACACAGACTCCTCGCATCAGCGCACCTAAGACTGGGTACCTGCACTTGCCCACGAGGCGGCAATTCCAGCAGAAGGGGTGAGATTCACAACAATAATATTAATATATAAATCAAACGTCAAGATTAATAATCATAAATCCAACTCATAGCATATACATTGTAGCACATCATAACATCGTCATAAGCATCATCATAAACAACATCATATGATACATCAACGTCTCAAACATCACCTCATATATGTCACAATTGACTCGACTAAATGCAACACCTAACGTCTCAACATCATGCATGTGGTACCATATGATTATAGCATTAATATGCTTCACCGTCGCTTTGAGCAAATGCTCCACCGTCGCTTTGAGCATAAAGCTCCACCGTCTCATAAATATGCAAATGCATGGACTCGTCGTTTAACAACTTAATACACCGTCTCAAAACCATCATTCATAATGCAAAACTGACACATGCAGATATAATAGTTACATGGCAGAACACCATCTCATTAATCATATACATCGCAACACGTAACATCATCATAATCACATATTATCATATTTAAACATCACTTACTATCAACAATACATCAATTATTCACGACATAAAAGAACCATCAGCAATCTTCATTACAGAATGCATCTAAGGATATAAAACCTCTCCAATACTACCCAAAGGTCTCCTCTCAAAGTCCCATGCGAAACAGCTCGCAAAACGGAACAATCAGTCCTGAACCATCTAACTCGCCACGGCGAGTGATCTGCTCGCCACAGGCGAGTACTCACAACAGCTTACTCGCCAAAGGCGAGTTGGAGGCGAGCTGCAGGCGAGAAATCCTGGGTGCTCTCGGCCTTTTTGACATTTTTCACCAAAAATCTCCCTTTTAAGGTTCTCTAAATCAAATTTGGCTAAACCAACTTCACAGGTCATCTCTATAAATGCTAAGGCACTCAAAACCATCCTCAATTGGGCCAAAATCCTAAAATTAAAGGGACAAGCTCGCCACGGCGAGCTATACTGCTCGCCTCGCGAGCAACTAAGGGGTACTCGCCACAGGCGAGCGATCTCAGAACCCACACGGGTTCAGACCAAAACTCACCAAAACATCTCCAATCTAACCTCTAATTCATCTGCAATGTCGTCCTAGGGGATAATCTAGGTTCTGTAACACGTCTCTACAACATTACAACACAATCTCACATCAATCCATCACAATTTCATCTTAAACCCTAATTCTCAAACCCATCCCAATCCTCACCAAACTCTATGCCAATCAAGAACAGATGATTTACAATTAAATTACTGGAGTTAGGCTCACCCTTACCTGGAAAATAGTGCAGAAATCGCAGCTCCTATGTTCCTCTCTTCTCTTCAACCGTTCCTCTCCCTTTCCAAAGTCTGTAACGCGTTTTCTAAAATGTTTTCTCTTAACCTACTTCTCTTAAATATTCCCTCTCAACTTAATTAATTCTATCTCAACCCTCACAACTCTTCTTATTTATAAATATAACCCCATCTCTTAAAATTATATATATTTTTCCAACAAATCTATTTATTTATCAAATAAATATCCATATAAACATCACTTATATTATTTTATTAAACAATAAAATAATAACACGTCATACGTCACAAATACGTCGCAAATACGTCACAAATACGTCACATAATCATCAAAATCATATAATATATAAACATATACCATATCATCTAATAAAATAATTAAATAGTTAGAGAGGGCGTTACATTATCCGCCTCATAAGCGCATATCCTCCAAGGATACAACAGTTCTTCTCTGTTATGAATCATAACCGTAGGTGACAGAACAACTCAAATTTATTTCAAAGATATCAGGAGATGTAACCCAGAAATATTTTGGATGAGAGAAAATAATTGTGTTTAGAAAAAACCATTAAAAATGAGAGAATGTATGTGGGTATATATATGGGGTTGATATTTTTGTGTATTGTCTTATCATTTGTTCTGTACGTATGTGAATATATACATCAGGAACTAACAAAACCAGTTAGTGAAGGAGACACACTAACCTTTGACTAACCATAATAATAGGAACATGTGGTCAAAAGGAATAGAATGAGTATCGCTTAATAATCATGAGTCATGGAGATATTTAAGGGGATATTGGAACTAGTCAACAAATAGGAATAAAATAATAATTCTAATTTAAATTGTTTTCTAGTAATAAGAAAAACTTTTGAAATATTTAATAACTCAAAAGTACAAAGCCTTACAGTGCCCCTGCTGATAAGGGCAAACAAAGAGTTAATGATGAGAGGAGACCTATTAAGAAAAATGCTCCTGCTGAGATTGTCTGCTATACTTGTGGTGTGAAGGGCCATAAGAGTAATGCTTGTCCTAGAGAGGTAAAACGCTGCTTCCGTTGCGGCAAGAAGGGTCATACTACTGCTGAGTGCAAACATGATGACATTGTGTGTTTTAACTGTGAGGAGGAGGGCCACATTGGTTCACAATGCAAGAAGCCTAAGAAGGCTCAGACTACTGGGAGAGTTTTTGCCTTGACTGGTACTCAGACAGAGAATGAGGATCGTTTGATCAGAGGTACTTGTAATTTTGATAATATATCTTTAGTTGCTATTATTGATACTGGTGCTACACATTGTTTTATTGCTCTTGATTGTGCTGCTAAGTTGAATCTTGCTGTATCTAATATGAATGGGGAGACGGTTGTTGAAACTCCAGCTAAGGGTTCGGTGACTACTTCTCTTGTGTGTTTGAGATGTCCCGTGTCTATGTTTCGTCGTGACTTTGAGATTGATTTGGTTTGTCTACCGTTGATCGGAATGGATGTAATCCTGGGGATGAATTGGTTGGAATACAATCACGTTCTTATTAATTGTTTTAGCAAGACGGTACACTTTTCTTCTGCCGAGGAAGAGAGTGGAGCAGAGTTCTTATCTACTAAACAGCTGAAGCAGTTAGAGCGTGATGGAATTATGATGTTTTCCTTGATGGCATCTTTACCTATTGAGAATCAGGCGGTGATTGATAAGTTACAAGTGGTATGCGATTTTCCAGAAGTTTTTCCTGATGAAATTCCTGATGTGACTCCAGAAAGAGAAGTTGAATTTTCGATTGATCTTATTCCTGGAACGAAGCCTGTGTCCATGACACCTTATCGTATGTCAGCTTCTGAGTTGGCGGAGCTGAAGAAACAATTAGAGGATTTACTTGAGAAGAAGTTTGTAAGACCAAGTGTTTCACCTTGGGGAGCGCCGGTATTGTTAGTAAAGAAGAAAGATGGCAGTATGAGGTTGTGCATTGACTATCGACAGTTGAATAAAGTGACTATAAAGAATAGGTATCCACTTCCGAGGATTGACGACTTGATGGATCAGTTAGTGGGTGCACGTGTGTTTAGCAAGATAGATTTGAGATCAGGTTATCACCAGATTAAAGTGAAGGATGAAGATATGCAGAAGACGGCATTTAGGACGCGTTATGGGCATTATGAGTATACGGTGATGCCTTTCGGTGTTACTAATGCACCAGGTGTATTTATGGAGTACATGAATAGAATCTTTCATGCCTACTTGGATCGTTTTGTTGTGGTTTTCATTGATGGTATTTTGATGTACTCTAAAACTGAAGAAGAACATGCTGAGCATTTGAAGATTGTCTTGCAAGTGCTGAAAGAGAAGAAGTTGTTTGCCAAATTGTCCAAGTGTGAATTTTGGTTGAAAGAGGTAAGTTTTCTTGGCCATGTTATTTCTGGTGATGGTATTGCAGTTGATCCGTCTAAAGTTGAGGCGGTATCACAATGGGAGACTCCTAAGTCGGTTACAGAGATTAGAAGCTTTTTGGGTTTAGCTGGTTATTACCGAAGATTCATAGAAGGATTTTCTATGAATCTTCGGTAATAACCAGCTAAACCCAAAAATCTTTTGTGTGGGATGTCCATTGTGAGAACAGTTTTAATGAGTTGAAGAAGCGGTTGACGATGACTCCAGTCTTGATTTTTCCGAAGTCCGAAGAACCTTTTGTTGTTTATTGTGATGCGTCCAAGTTGGGTTTAGGTGGTGTGCTTATGCAAGATGGTAAAGTGGTTGCTTATGCATCAAGACAGTTGAGAATTCATGAACGAAATTATCCTACCCATGATCTTGAATTGGCTGCAGTTGTGTTTGTGCTTAAGATTTGGAGGCATTACTTGTATGGTTCGAGATTTGAAGTGTTCAGTGATCACAAGGGCTTGAAGTATTTGTTTGATCAGAAGGAACTGAATATGAGACAACGAAGGTGGCTTGAATTGTTGAAAGATTACGACTTTGGTTTGAATTATCATCCGGGTAAGGCTAATGTTGTTGCGGATGCTTTAAGTAGGAAGACTTTGCATATGTCTGCTATGATGGTGAAAGAGTTTGAGTTACTGGAACAGTTTAGGGATTTGAGTTTAGTTTGTGAACGGACACCTCAGAGTGTAAAGCTGGGAATGCTGAAAATTGATAGTGATTTCTTGAAAAGCATTAAAGAAGCGCAGAAAGGAGATGTTAAGTTTGTGGATTTATTGGTTGCTAGTAATCAGACTGAAGACAGTGACTTTAAGGTCGATGACCAAGGAGTGTTGAGATTCCGAGGTAGGATTTGCATTCCTAACAATGATGATATGAAGAAAATGATTCTTGAAGAGAGTCACAGAAGTAGCTTGAGTATTCATCCGGGAGCTACCAAGATGTATCACGATTTGAAAAAGTTGTTTTGGTGGTCTGGATTGAAACGTGACGTGGCATAGTTTGTATATTCTTGTTTAATTTGTCAGAAGTCGAAAGTCGAGCATCAGAAACCTGCAGGGTTGATGGCACCGCTAGATGTGCCAGAGTGGAAATGGGACAGTATATCCATGGACTTTGTGACGAGTTTGCCGAATACTCCTAAAGGGAATGACGCCATCTGGGTGGTTGTTGATAGATTGACGAAGTCGGCTCACTTTATTCCGATTAATATTACTTTTCCCGTATCACAGTTGGCAGAGATTTATATCCGAGATATAGTGAAGCTGCATGGTGTTCCTTCGAGCATTGTATCAGATAGAGACCCGAGGTTTACTTCTAGATTTTGGAAGAGTTTGCAAGAGGCTTTAGGTTCTAAGTTGAGGTTGAGTTCGGCTTATCATCCGCAGACAGATGGTCAGTCGGGGAGAACGATTCAGTCCTTGGAAGACTTATTGAGAGTTTGTGTACTTGAGCAAGGAGGAACTTGGGATAATCATCTTCCGTTGATAGAGTTCACGTATAACAACAGTTACCATTCGAGTATTGGAATGGCACCTTTTGAGGCCTTGTATGGTCGGAGATGCAGAACTCCGTTATGTTGGTTTGAGTCAGGTGAGAATGTAGTTCTAGGACCAGAGATTGTTCAACAGACTACTGAGAAGGTTAAGATGATTCAAGAAAAGATGAGAGCGTCGCAGAGTCGACAGAAGAGTTACCATGATAAGCGAAGGAAAGACCTTGAATTTCAAGAGGGAGATCATGTGTTCTTAAGAGTTACTCCCATGACCAGTGTTGGTCGTGCATTGAAGTCAAAGAAGTTGACTCCGAAGTTTATTGGTCCGTATCAGATATCGGAAAGGGTTGGAACGGTGGTGTACCGAGTGGGTTTACCACCGCATCTTTCGAATTTGTATGATGTGTTTCATGTGTCGCAACTTCGGAAGTATGTACCGGATCCATCTCATGTGATCCAGAGAGATGATGTGCAAGTTAGGGATAACCTTACGGTTGAGACCCTACCAGTGAGGATTGAAGGCCGTGAAGTGAAGCGTTTGAGAGGCAAGGAGATACCTCTTGTGAAAGTCGTTTAGGACGGAGCGACTGGTGAAAGCTTAACGTGGGAGCTAGAGAGTAAGATGCTGGAATTTTATCCATAGTTGTTTGCCCAAGGTAAATTTTCAAGGACGAAAATCTTATAAGTTGGGGAGAGTTGTAACGCCCACTTTGAACTATTTTGATTATTTAATTATTTGAATTATTTGAGGAGTCTAGATATATTTATATATATTTTAAGAGATGTGGATATTAAGATTTAAGTGATTTTTATGTGATTTATGTGACGTGGCGACTTATTTTATTGTTTAATAAAATAAGATTTGAAAATAAAATAAATATAGAGATGTGGGGTAGTTTTGAGATTTTAGAGAGTTATGTGGGAGAAAGAGTAAATAAGATAAGATTTGTTGCGAGTATAAAAAGGGAAAATTAGTTCAGAATGTCTGTACGTACGTTTTGGTGAAAAAGGGAGAAAAACCAGAGAAAGGGAGAAGAAGCAAGGGAGCTGCGATTTCTGCAATTTTAAGGTAAGGGTGAGCCTAGCATTACAATTCTATTAAGCCTGTAATTCATGTATTATAATTAACAAGTGTTGGAATGATTTGTGAGGAATTGGGAATTAGGTTAAAAGTGGAGAATTATTGGTTTGATGATGGAAAGTCGTAGAACTAGTGTAGAAATTGTGTGCAGAACCTAGAATAATCATAGAGTTAATGTTCCTGATCGATTTGAGGTTTAACTTGGTAAGATTGGTGACTTTTGGTGAGTATTTTGCTGAACCCGTAGCCTGTCAGTTCATCGCTCGCCTAGGCGAGCTAAGCAACTCGCCTCGGCGAGTAGACCTTCATCGCTCGTGAGGCGAGCAACCCAACTCGCCATAGCGAGTAGACCTTCATCGCTCACGAGGCGAGCAACCCAACTCGCCATAGCAAGTAGACCTTCATCGCTCGCGAGGCGAGCAACCCAACTCACCATAGCTAGTAGCCCTTGATCACTCGCGAGGCGAGCAATCCCTCCGCCATAGCGAGTTGACCTGTGAGAATTGTGATTTTTAGAATGTTGTTTTAAGACGTGTTGTAGATGGTTTTGAGTGCCTTGATGTATATAAGAATGATTAGGTAAGTTTTTAGGATCAAATTGGACCTAGGGAACTTATAATTGACGTTTTTGGATGAAAAATGTGAAAAAGGCCGAGAGCACCCAGTATTGCTCGCTCTCAGTTCGCCCCCAACTCGCCCAAGGCGAGTAACCCCTAGTTGAGCTCGCGAGGGGAGCAGATCAACTCGCCACGGCGAGTAGTGCGGTTTCAGACTGCCATAACCTTGTATTTTGAGATTTGTTTCGTGTAGGACTTTGAGAGTTGACCCTTGGGTAGTAATGGAAGATAACTATGATATAAATGATGATCTGTGATGATGCTTAGTGATAATTTGATGTCGTTGAGAATGATTTATGAATCATATGTGTATTATGTGAACTATATGTGTAATATATGTGATGAATCCTTGATGTTGCTATATGCCATGATTGATGAGTTGCTGCCATGTAGTCGTTTATATATGATTAATGCTGCATGTGTCGGTCCAAGATGTCTATGATGTTGCGACGTTTCAAGATGTTTAACTTGTTTAAGTTATAAGAGATTGAGTCTCATGCATACTCATTTAGAGATGAGGGTTTATGCCCTGGAGTTTTTACTCACCAGCGACGGGGGCTCATGCCCTGGAGCTTTGCTCACCAGCAACGAGGGCTTATGCCCTGGGAGTATATTTATGTTCAAAGCGATGAGGGCTTATGCCCTGGATTGGGTTATAGCTAATTCCTCCACGTATACCAAGAAGAGGTACTTATTGAATTCTCCACAACTGTCAATGATAGTTCCCTTGTCATAGGCTGGATTGTACCACACTACATCAGCTGGGGTAAGGGACATAAGCCTTTGGGACCAAAGAAGGTTTTTTGGATTGGTTGTGAAGCGAGGGGATCGGGGCAGATGGGAGGTGATCCACCTATATAGCAGGGGTGCACAACAAAGGATGGTTCCACGACCCGCTAGGGTGCGTTCATGGATGGAATGGTATCTGTCGGCTAACAAGGTAGGGACAGGGTTTTTTGAGAGGAAGATGTGGATGGCATTAATGTCAATAAAATTGTTAAAGTTAGGGAAAAACACAAGGCCATAGATGAGTAGGGCGAGGATAGCATCAAAGGCATCATCGTTGGTGGTTTCGTCAAAAAAGGCGGCTTTTTGGTAAAGGAAGTTGGTTGGAAAGCACATGAGTTTCCCCTTAGGTTGGAGGTGGGGAGTGTAACGCCCTATTTTATTTATTTAATTATTTGATTGAGTTTAGAGTCTTTTTGAATAATTTATTTGATTTATGGTGATGTGTGTTATTTTTGTGTTATATGTTGGTGTTTTAGTAGCATATTATATTATAATATATATGTTATTTGGTGTAGAGATATATTTGTTATAGAAATATATTTGTTATTTTGTGTAGAAATATATTGTTATTTGGTGTATTATTTGTATTAAGTGGGGGAGATATATATTTAGTTTAGAAATAAATAAGCCTATGAGGAAAAGAGTAGTTTTGGAGTATAAGAGTAATTAGGGTTAATATAAGAGGTAGAGAATAGAAAATTTAGAAAATAGAAACACGTACAAGAGTTTTGGAGAAAAAGGGAGAAGACCTTAGGAGAGAAGAACGATGCTGCTAATCCAGGAGTAAATCTAAGGAAAGGGTGGGACTAACCTTCTATAATCTTAAGTGTATAATTCTGAAGAGATTGATCGATTTGTTGTAGGTTTTTAAGAGTTTTCGGAATTAGGTTTAATTCTATAAAAACTAGAACTTCAACCCGTGCGACGCACGGGTCATATAGAATGTAAAATTTAACGAAAATAGGTAAACCTATAATAGACTATAGTGCAATAACATATAAGTCATACCAAGAATACGACTATGATTCAGTCCTACCAAACAAAGGACACAATTTAGGATATATTACGAAAAACTTCTTTGTAAACCACATTAGAAGTGACATCCGTGTCTTCACCATCGTCATTTGATATTAATATCTTCAAACCCTTGACGATGCATGTACAATTGACCATGAGAAAAGACGGACGATGGTAAATATACCCCCACATGCTTTAGAGATTGACCATGACTTTTGTTGATAGTCATTGCAAAAGAAATGGCCAACGAAAATTGCCTTCTTTAAAACTTGAAAGAAATTATAGGAAATCGAGTGAGAGATCAAAGGTTATTGTAACAACCTCTCAAATTCACTCAATAATGATTGCTAGTAAATGCAATCCATATTTATGTTATTTGAACATACAAAACACAGTTGACTACATTCTCATCACAATCGAAAATGAAATTTGTGATAACTATGAATGAATATGTAACTCCCAACATGTATTTTTTTTTTTGAGAAAAAAATAAAAATAATGTCTGATGGCTTAAGACTGGGTTGTGCTCTAATTTACTTATAATTGTTCCTTAGAAACTTTCCCAACCATTTTCGAAATACATTTGATTCAGAACAAAGTTTGACCGTTGTCGCATAATGACTGTGACATTTAGGTTGCAATTCGTTTTTGGATTCTAAGTGATATATACATCTGATACAAAAAAAAAATCGAATTTTTATTCCCATACAAATAGAGCTCTGATTATTTAACTATCCTGTGAAATATATAGACATTTCTTGAAAACTATTGATTTATTTTTAACGTGAGCATTGGAAATTAAGGCAGATAAAATTGCAAGTTGCTATTTAATATATAAAACAATGTCAATATTGGTCCCAAATCACAGCCTTATAAAACAATTTCTTGATTCCTTAAAAAAAAACAATTTTTTGATCTTACCTAAAAAATATAATCACTAACAGCAAAAGTAGCGAAGCTGATGAAAACGTGCAAAGTAAACATTTCATTGCATTTTGAATATTAAATCAACTTGCAATACAAAATAACATTTATATGTATCTAAAAGTGATAGATCAATGATAGGTTAGTATTTTGTATCTAAAATATGTGCATTTCATCAGCAGCAAGTTCGTATAAGAATGCACCAAAAGAGACAGGTCATACCTATTATATTTCCTCATAGGTATATCTAATAAGCATGAGCATTTTTGTTACAGAAGCAAAAAAAATTCAAGAACAGAATGCATCACATATAAGACACTTCAGTGATGTAGAAACTCTAGCAATTCATCTTCATAAATCCATTAGAATTGAAACCTTAAACACAAATAGCATAAAAACCTTGCTTTACGACATGATCATAAAAAACAAACCAATTCAGGTTATTAACTGAACCAACTTCAGTATCCTAAAACCAACATCACATAGAAGAAGAATTTAAACCAAAACAACCAAAATGGCATATATGTCATTGGAAGCTATTAGAAAATAAGAATAAAAAAAAAAGGTAAGGATAGAACCAAAAACCACTGCCTAAAGGAAAATCAGCCATCACACGCAAAAACGTCAATGAAGGAATAGCCAAATCATCCATTAATTTAAGATCAGGATCAATATAAAATAACATTACTCTGTATCTTCAAATGCTAGATCAATGAGCCTGCTCTTGTGAAAAAAAATGCTTCCGTTAATCCTCTCAACCCTCATTTCAAATTCGGTACCATTCCTATCTACCAAAACAACGTAACCATCAATCTCATCGCCGAAATTGGACCCAAAGCAGTTGGGTATCATGACTGCACCATGTAGAAACAGTAAGACATTAAAAGCACAAAAACACTCCTGAGTGGATATTAAAAGCAAAGGAAACTTGATATTCCAAAGGTCAGAAAATTAGCACGTTCTAAGCTGTTTAACAATGAAAGCGGTTACAATTTTTAGGAAAGAATGCACTAAACGTGGCATTAGAATAGGAAAGGTCAGAAGGCTATTAAAATTTTCATTTTAAAAAAAGAAGGAGGGATGCAAGGAGTTTTTGAATTTCAAATTTCGCATTTTAAGAAGGAAATTAATGCTTGCACTATGGAGGGAAAAATTAGGGTTAAATTAGGTTAAGTTATAGCTTGACCAAACAAGCTTTAGAAAGAAAGATTGTAGAAAGTATATGAATCGTCATGAATTGTTGTGTTAAATTGATGTTCAGGTCTTAGTATCGTCATAGGTAATGTTTCCTATCAAATTTGGGGTTAGGGTTGATGAAATTGGGGTTTTTGGGGTGAAAACTGGTCCATTAACGTAGGGTTGTCTGTCGCAACTCGCCACAGTGAGTACGTTACTCGCCTCGCGAGCTGCACAGTTACAGCATCCCCTGTTTCGCGTTCTTGCGTCTTTTTCACCCGTTTCAGTTTTGAACTGACTTTTGGTGCAGACATAAAAGTTGTAGATAATTGAGTTATCTTTCTAATGGCTTTCGAGGGACGCAAAAATGTATTGTGAATCTTGAGTTATGATAAAAACACTCCAAGTGTGTTTTGGGAAAACTATCCTCTATTTCGCGTTGTTGCGTCCTTTTCACCCGTTTTTGTTTTTAACTGGCTTTTGGGGTAAACATGAAAGTTGTAGATAATTGAGTTAGCTTTCCAGTGGCTTTGGTTTTACTTGAAAATGATTCTTAGTTTTTGAGATTTGATGAAAATACTCCAGGGAGGTCTTAGTGGAATTTTATGAAAATTAACCCAAAACTTATAGACTGTCTCTAACCTTAAAGCCCGTGTACTATGAGCTCAATTAAGGTGTTTATGAGTATTTAACCTATGTTTTAATGAATCTAACTTGCTTTGATGTGAATATCTTTGATTAATGAACTATTATATGAATATATATGTATATTGATAACTATGATGTTATAGGATTTTGTTTATGATTGATTTTATATGAATTTTATAAAGATGTATTATTTGAAGATTGTTGCATTTAAGTTGTGTCATTTCATAACATAGTCCAACGAAGGGGCTTGACGCCTGGCAAGTCAGATGACTTTACGAAGGGGGCTTGACGCCCGACAAGTCGAATGACTTTAATGAAGGGAGCTTGATGCCTGACAAGTCGAATGACTTTAACGAAGGGGGCTTGATGCCTGACAAGTCCAATTATGACTTTAACGAAGGGAGCTTGATGCTCTGTTGGTACCACATGCATAATTATATTGCATTTTGTTGAGTAGTCGTTGTTGCATTGTCGAGTCGTTGTTGTTGTTGTTGATGCATTATTGAATGAAGTTAAATGATGATTGTTGTTGGAATTATGTGAAGTATTCTTAATGTTGAATTGTTGTTGTTTTGTATTGATTAATTCTTTACATGAATTGTTGCTTATTATTATTGAATGTGAAATCTCACCCCTTCTGCTTGAAAATGTTGCTCTTCGTATGGGTAACTTGCAGGTGATCAAGATTAGTTGTTGATTGTTGTTGTGAGTGACTACCTCTCACTGTGTCCTTAGGTACTCTGATACGTAACAGGATGAGGAACTTTGTTATTGTTTTCAATTCTTTACGTATTATTTTTATGAGATTCTATGAAACATTTTGATGAGAGTTTACGTTGAGGCCTTCGTGCCAAAGTTGTTTAAGGTTTTTGAATTAAATTCCACTGCGAAGTATTTGAGATTTTATTTCGAGATGTTTTGAAGAATAAAATATTATTTATTCCATTTGTGATTTCTAAGAAATGTAGCATTCTGTTTAAGTTGTGAATACTCTGATTATTTTTAAGAAATTTTATGTTGGGAAAACGGGGTGTTACAGAGAGTTGTAGCAATGGCAGAGTGTTTAGGAGTTTTTTCGAGACCACTGAAGGGTACCTTGTCAAGTATTAATAGGTCGGTCCAATGGGAGTACTCCTCAAGGGTAGGAATCAGCTGGTAATCCGGGAACCCAAAACAGTGATAGGGCGGGTCATAAAACTAGTCAATAGTTTGGAGGAGTCCTTCATCAACATCCGTATGGACGATATCGAGCAAGTTTCCATAGTTCCTGTGAAAGCGTTCTAAGCAGGCCACCTTTCTTCCAAGCTTCCCTAAACTCAAGAGATCCGGTTTTATGAAATTGTATTGCCTAGTGTACCTCGTTGGGAGAGTCAAGTCCTATGATGTTTACAATTAAAACTTTATATAAGTCCTTCGATATTAATGAATGAAAAAGTATTTATGAATGAATGCATGCATGCATGGTTATGCTAAAAAACATGGTTTGGGCTTTTAGGCCCGTAGTGTTGGAGCAAAGGGTGAGTACACCATGTGGTAAGGACTATGGTTTCATTTGTACCTGTATCACGGGTTCTACCAAGTTCCCAAAGTTTTCAACCACTTCTGAATATTTATCGGGTGATGGGAGTACTCCCATCCCAACAATATTCGTAGGATAGTCTCGTTTGGGTGTAGTATCGTATATCGACTAATTCAAGAGTACTCTCAATTAGCCACCGCACTACGTCCTAAAAGGCCAAGATGGGTTAAGGGTAACTAAGGTTCTCAACTTTGACGGTCACTTGAAAATAGTAAGCCAAACATGAGTACTCACGTTGAAAAAGTATACTTCCAAGATCCCTCCATTGAGTGGGGTTATCACATGTGCCAAAACCGAAGAGTGGAGGACTTATCATCTCACCACTCATGAAGAAAGGAGGAAGAAGAAGGAGGGAAACATATATACACGTATTTCCATCTTTTTTTTTTTTTTTTGTTAAGTAAGTGATAGCACAATAAATTAAATAAAGTCGGGTTCGGCTTAACCCTTGAATTAATCCCCAGTGAAGTCGCCATTTCTGTCGCGTCATTTTTCGGAGATCAAGGCTATTTGATTAGCTTTTGACTCACTAAATTATTTCACGAATTTTGAAAAAATTTGTTTAATTAGATTGGGGTCCGGGGGTTGGTTACATAAAGGAAAGGTGTTAACACCCTTTATGTTCGTAGTACTCTACGAGAACCTTTCAACTTTATTTCTTTTTGTGCTATAAACTTACTTATTTTTTATTTAAAAGAAGGATTTTGAGAATAGTGAAAAAAGAAAAAAAGACCTGGTTATCTACATTTTATTGATTCGGAAGGACAAGGTCCTTTGCCTACGTACCCGTGAGGGATCAGAACCTCGTAGTTCGGGGTAAAAATTTCCGTTTGATTGGTTGCGTGTTTTTTAAGTTTTTTGAAAAATGTTTTAAAGTAAAAAGCCAAGTGGCAAAATGAGATTGGTTTGTGTTTTTTAATATTGAAGAAAGATGACTCAAAGTAGAATTAAAGTTGATTTAATGTTTGATTAAAGAAATAAAATGGAAAAAGGATCACTTGGTTAACCCAAGGTTTATTGAGAAAAAATGTTTTTTGTGTGTTTTTTGTTATTTTTTGAATATTGATTAAATTAAAACTAGCGGAGCGAGAAAATAAAGCGTAGGTGACTCATGGTGGCGTTGGACCACCGCAAGGACCTTTTACCTAAGCTAAAAAGCACGAAAGTAGACATACACCCACTCACGCACACGTGCACCTAAGCTATTACAAAAAACCTATTAATACATTCTAGAGTCTGCGATAAAATAAATAAATTACATTAAACCTAACTATACATTCTAAAGTCCATGTGATGAAATAAATAAAAAAGAATTAAATATGCATGCGACGATTACGATAATTAAAAAAGATAAAACACATAATTAAAATACAAAAAATAAAGATGCATGAAGAAATAAAAGAAAATCCGAAGGGGGGTGACGGAAGCGAAACAGGGGGTGCAAAACATAAAGAAAAGGGAATTGGACCTTAAAAAGGCAGCAGGGCTTACGGGGATCAATTCGGGCCGTCTGATTGAAATCAGATAACCCTGACCTAATCAAAGAGGGAGGCAACAAGGGCCTCTTGATCAAAATCGAGCAGTTAAGAAGGTGAGGGTGCATGATGATCTTGCTGACGCACGCACACGGGAATATGGGGTATAAATACCCCATCCCCTCCTATTTTCTCTCATTTTCTTTCTTTCCTTCTCTCGCTTCCTCCCTCATGCTCTCTCCTCTGTTCTCTCTCTTCTATTCTCATCATTTCCGATGGAGATATGGACAGCCGGAGCAATTTTCGGCGCGGCAGTTAGCCGTTGTTGACGGCGGTGCCGCCACCCTCTTTATTATCTGTTTTTGTGTTTCTCTGTCTCTCTCTCCCTATGTTCTCTCTCTGTTCCTATGAAGAAACATTCATGTTGTTCATCCTTCCCCACCCAGAAACCGACGAGAGGTAAGGGGTTCCGGCGGCGGTTGGCCGGCCGGTACGGCGAAAGTTTTAGAAATATACCTGTTGGAGTTGATCTGTGAGTGACGCCTTGGTGTGATGCCTTGGCGTTGATGTTTTCTTTGACCAGTCCGGTGGAGAGATTTGGCCGATTAGGATCGTTTGGTGATATGGGTCTGGTTTCGTGAGGCTTGAATCACGGTCTGAGTGCCTCCAGTGTTGTTGTTTCCGCTACGGTTGTGTTGTGGTTGGTGTGGGATTGAGAGTTTGAAATCGATGGAGATCGTGGTGAGCGTTTGTGATGTTACTCTGTTTGGATTCATAACCGTTTGTGTGGTGCATGTGTGTGTTCGTGATCTGGTGTGTGTTGTGCTGTGTGCGTTTGTGTGCCGTGTTGTGTGGTTCGTGTCATACCCCAATTTTTGACCTAAGACATCACGAACACGCGTCATATGGCCCTGAATAATCTCTGACTTTTCAAACGAAATTTTGGCAAAGAGGTATTTTAAAATACCTCATTTTTGTTCCAATTTGGGCCCTCTACTCTCTTTAATTTTATTTTTATTTTTAATTCTAATTTCCATCTTTTATTTAAGTTTTTAATTAAATCTTAATTTTTGTTTTGTTAAAATCTTTATTTCCTTTTTAGTTTTAGTGTTTATCCTATTTTCTTTTTTTGTTATTATTATTATTATTCTTGTCAAACGATAAGTCCAAAACAGTTGTCACACGCTCGTAACAAACATCCCGTAACAAACCTTATCCCTAATCCCAGTGCTATAAAAAAGAACCCAACAACACAATTTGGGGACCGAAAATTCAATACCAAAACCTGCAAAGAAACACAATTTCACCGCACACAAACAATTCAACTCGAGCCTTGCAACAATTACACGCACAAATCCATCACAAAATAACCAACATCACGACACCATCATTCATCAACCATCAACCCAATCTTACGGCCTAAATTCACAGAAACCAATTCTCAGAGGCTCACTTTCATTCATAACCTGCATCAACATCACAAGTACCAATTTTCGCACAAACAGCCAACCAAACACCAATTTTCGCACAAACAGTCAGCCAAACACCAATTTTCGCACAAATAGCAAACCAAACAGAAGGTTTTTTTCCTCACAGACAGCAAACCAAACAGAAGGTTATTTTTCTCAGACAACAAACCAAACAGAAGGTTTTTTCCTCACAGACAGCAAACCAAACGGAAGGTTCTTCTCAGACAGCAAACCAAACAGAAGGTTTTTTCCTCACAGACAGCAAACCAAACGGAAGGTTTTTCTCAGACAGCAAACCAAACAAAAGGTAATTTTCCCCTTTCCATTTCGGTCTCTAGACCTAGTCCCTTTGTTTTGCTTTTTTCCTTCTCTTCTTTGTTTGCATGCATTTTTATTTTCTTTATTTTAATTCCGTATTTTTATTATCATAACTATCACATGCATATTTAATTTTTTTTCATTTATTAATTTTTTTATCGTACTGATGTTAGAATGTAAATTAGGTCTTTATGTAAATTATTTATTTTTCCGTTATTTATTTTCCCGCAGACCGTAGAATGTATAGTTAGGCTTAATGTAATTTCATGCATGTGTGCGTGTGTGTTTTATTTTTTCTCTAGTTTAGGTTAAAGGTTTTTGTGGTGATCCAACGTCACCACGAAATACCTACGTTTTATTTTCTTGCTCCGTTAGTTTTAATTTAATCAAAAAACAACAAAAACATTCAAATAACAAAAACACAAAAATATTTTCATAAACAAACCTTGATCCTAAATCAAGTGATCATCTTTTTATTTTATTTTCTTAAATCAAACATCAATCAATTTAATTTTATTATGAATCAAGTGATCCTAAATTCTTATTTGCCACTTGGCTTTTTACTTTAAAATCTTTTTTTCAAAACTAATAAAAAACACAAAACAAATCAATCGGAATTTTTACCCCGAACTACGAGGTTCTGATCCCTCACGGGTACGTAGGCAATGGGAACTTTTCCTTCCGAATCAATAAAATGTAGATAACTAGGTCTTTTTTCCCCTTTTTCTTCACAATTCTCATATTCCTTCTTTTAAATAAAACTAAGTAAGTTTATAGCACAAAAAGAAATAAAGTCGAAAGGTTCTCGTAGAGTACTACAAATATTTAGGGTGCTAATAACTTCCCTAAATATAACCAACCCTCGGACCCCTTCTAAATTCAAATCTTTTTTAAATCAAAGTCGTGAAATAATTAGTGAGTCAAAAGCTAATCAAATAGCCTTGATCTCCGAAAAATGACGCGACAGTTCGGTTGTTGTGAATTTGTGACAGTGTGTGTTGTTTTGGTTTGGCTGTGCTCTCGTGACGTGGTTTTGGTTGAATTGTGGTTTGGGTGCGGCTGTATCGGTTCTGCGATGTGAAACTGTATTATGCGATGCTGTTTTTTGTTGTGTTGCGGTGAATTTCTGGCCTCCCCCTTTTGACTGTGCAGGTGCTGGATTTATAGTGAAAGGTTTGGATTAGGGTTTGTTGATGAGCAGCAAGAATTGTGCTCGGATTATAATGAGAAAAAACGGTTTGAGCCTATAATTGCTGCAAATTTGGATGGATCGGACCTATTCGGACATATCGGACTAATCTTGGACAATTAATAATAAAGGTAGAAAATAAAAATAAAAATAAAAATGAATGTGATTTAAACTAAGAGAATCAAAATAAAAATGACTAATTAAAAAAAAAGAATTAAAATGTAAATTGAAAAATTAAATAAAAGATGGAAATTAAAAGATAAAAATAATGTGTGAGGAGGGCCCAACTCGGAACCACAAAATGAAGTATTTTAAAATACCTCTCTGCCGAAATTTCGTTCAAAAAGTCAGAGCTACCGGACACGTGTCAGTGTCACCTTAGGTCAAAAATTTGGGTATGACATCCCCCTTTTGTCATCAACAAAAAGTATAAAAGAATAAAGACAAAAAGAAGAGATGAAAAAAACGAAGTGAGAAGAGCACACAAGATAATGAAGTTCAGAAGCAGTTTATATTCAGAACCAATCCAAATTCAGCTCTCTTGGGTGTATGCTTGATGGAATAACATTCCTTGCTTCTAAGCACAGAAGAGTCTTCACCCAGGTTCTAAGAATTTTAATTCATGCAGATTAGAAACCACTCCCTTCAGCCAGTCTTGAAGCTTGGTCTGAGCAATCTCTTGTGCATCAAGACATGATCTCTGAAGCTCTGTCAGGACAACTTCCACTCTATCCTTCAATCTTGTCCACATCTTCTCATAGTTATCTTCATGAGTGAGATTGTTCCTTGCTTGAACTAGATTGTTCAGCTCCTGAAAGATGTTTTCACATACATTTGCTAGAATAGTTGAATTTAGGAATGTGGGTGGAGAAGGAACATTTGTCTTGGCAGGGGCAACAGGTTGAATTGCTAGGTTAGAAGATGAGGGTTGGTCATTTACTGAGGTTTCAGGTTCAGTATGAGTGTTGGTTGTTGTTGATTGGCTATTTATGACTTGTTCAGGAGCACTCAGTTCAGAACCAGGTTGTTCAGGAACCAGGTTTAGGGATAAGAACAGAGTCAAGGTTAGTTGTTAAGGCCATTTCTTGGTTTGGTTCATGTTGTTGGGGGCTTTCTGTCATAACTTCATCAGAAGCTATGTCAGAGGCTTTTTCTTGGTTTGACACATAACCAGTCAATTCACTTGAGTAATGTTTTTCAAGGTCAGGAATGATTGATGGTTCATGTGTTTATGTTGTTTGTGTTGGTGAGTTAGGTGTGGATGATGATACATTGATGTTTGCAGGATCTATCCCGGTGTGATCATTAGCACCCTCTGCATCAGCAGGTAGAGATTGAATAGGCTCAATTATAGTGTGTTGTAGAGGATGATCAGCAAGTAGATGAATGCAAGAATCAATTCTTCTTTGTTGTAAACCAATTAACGTCTCTTCAACAGAGGGATACATTGACACAAATGTACCATAATCTGGCTTTTTAGAGGTTTTGGTTGATGGTGATGGGGATAAATCTTTATTGAGGGTAGAGTAGATTTTGATGAGAGGTATATTGTAACGCCCACTTTCGTTTTATTATTTATTTAAATTGAGTTTAGGTGATTATATTATATTTATATAATATATGTGTGATTTTGGTATGTTTTGATGATTTTGGATGATTTAGTTGATGTTGTGATAAGTTATGAGTTTTGTGGATTTGATAAGATTAAGAGACTTATTTTATTGTTAAATAAAATAAGATTTGAAAATAAAATAAAATATTTAGTTGTGGGTTAGTTTTGGATTTTAGAGAGTTATGTGGGAGAAAGAGTAAATAAGATAAGATTTGTTGGGAGTATAAATAAGGAAGTTAGGTTTAGAAAGTCAGTAACGCGTATCAGACTTTTGGAAAAAAAAGGGAACACGCACGTGAAGAGAAGAGAAGGAGAGAGTGCTGCGATTTTCTTCAAACCAGGTAAGGGTGAAACTAATAACTCAGTAATGTTAATTAGCATGATTCTGATGATTAATTAGCAAGAATTAGGATTGAATTGGAAAAGTGAAAAACTAGGTCAAATCCCTAGAATTGATGAATTGAACGGTAGGAATTGGTTTATTTGATGTAGGAATGGATTACAGAACCTAGAATATGTTTGATGCTGTTATTTCAGTCGTATTTGGGGCTTAACATGATGAAAAATAGGATTTGGGGTGGAAAAGTTTGTAATCCCGTAGTCTGTTCTAACGTCGTTTCGCCAGGCGGAGTCGTAGCTCGCCATGGCGAACATACCTTCATCGCCCGCCAGGCGAGATTTAGCTCGCCATGGCGACGGACCTGAAACATTCCGCCAGGCGAGATTTAGCTCGTCATGGCGACGCACCTGTAACGTTTCGCCAGGCCAGAAATCCCTCCGCCATGGCGAGAGAGACCTGTAATCTCTCGCCAGGCCAGCAATTGAGCTCGCCATGGCGAGATGTGCTGTGACAGAATGTCACGTTTTCTATGTTAATGCAATCTGTTTCGCACAAGACTTTGAGAGAGGATCCCTAAGTGTTAGAGAGACCCAATGGTAATGTTGAGAGCAATCTGTAGAGCTGTTTGAGATAGGACAATGTTAATTGAGCATTAGTTAAGTATTACGCATTATGTAAGTTATGAATAAAGTTTATGATCCCATTGTTTGTAATTGGTATAATAATATCATTCTGATTTGAGATGTGATTATGCTGCTGTTGTTATTAAACTAAGTACATGATGTCTATATATATGATGAATAAGATGTTGTTTAGCTCCAAATTCTTGGATGCATAATGATAAGATGATTAAGGTGTTTTGTTGATTAGAGTCCATGCATTAGCATTCATTGAGCTTAGTCCTCACCATGATAGGAGCTTTGTCCTCCGCACGATTAATAGGAGCTTTGTCCTCCGCACGTTTTAAAGTATATTAATACTTATGATGAAGTTTGGCACCACATGCATATAAGGAGTCTAAGAGCATTGTCGCATTGTCATGTTTATGATGTTATGCTATTGTTGATGATCGAATATGTGATTACGTGATAACTGTTTACCAATTATGCAAGTTGATTAAGAATGATATGATGCTATTTATGAATTCGAATTATATTGATTAATATTATTTGATTATGAAATCTCACCCCTTCTGCTGGAATTGCCGCCTTGTGGGCAAGTGCAGGTGATCGTGCTTAGTGTGCAGTTGCTTCGTGAGTGGCCTTGCCTCACTGTGTCGTCTAGGTCGCTCTGATACGTAACAGGATGGGGTTATCTATTATGCATGCTTCATTCTTTTACGTGAACCTTTATGTTATTTTGTCATAATGAAACTAATTCTTTGAGATTTTGATTGGGGTCTGCGTGCCAAAACGTTTTACGGTTTATGAAATAATTTCCGTTGCAATATTTTGAAGTTATCTGGTTAAATTATTATTTAACTATTTTCGGATTATGTTATATGTGATATCCCGTTGTTTGACGTGTACTCTGATAAATGTTTTTAAGAAATTTTTAGGTTGGGAAAACGGGGTGTTACATATATCATCTGGATCAGATGATGTGGATGAAGATGATGAGAGGGAGGATGAACTAGACCTAGTTTCAGAGGAGGTACTAGATCCTATTTCAACTATTTCAGCAATGTGTGAGTTAGAATTACCTTCATGAGCTTCTGAAACACCAGGAGCTTCTGAGCATCCAGCTTCCTCTTGATTAAATTCAACAGCTTCCATTGTTATACCATCAGCTTCAGATTCCACCAAATTTCCAGTCATTGCCATCTGCTGCAGATTCTCTATGAGTTCCAATCCAACTTGAGAACCTTCAACTGTAAATTCTCTAGCCAGAACCTCAGTAGGTATCTCAATTTCCTTGGCCAGCTATAGTGCTTTCTCCGCATCAGCATCTGCTTCCTTTCTTTTCTTGACTTCTCTTATCACAAGTTATGTTGCTTCTTCATCCTCTTTTGAAGTAAGCTTCAACTTCCTAACAATGGGTTTTCTTTTTCTTCTAGGAACAAAAGGCTGAGCAGGCTAAGGTGGTGAGGGTACAGCTTCCTGACCACTTCTGGTCCTCTTGCTGATTACTTCAGTGTGGCCTAAATCCTAGACTTCTTCTTGGATGGTTGCAAGACCAGAAACAGTTCCTTCAGCAGCTTTATCCTTCTTGGCTTTCTTGGCTTTCTTTGCAGGTAGTTCAGAAGCTTCTTCCAAATACTCTGCTTGTAAAAGTGGCTTTCTCTTTGTCTTCCTGCTCTTTGCAACAGGAAGAGCACCACCATACATGGTTTCTGGTATATCCTCCAGTTGGATTTCTTCTCCAGTACTCTTCAAGTAGTCATGTATGAAGTACAGTTGCACATCTAGTGGATCTTGCTTGCAGATAGGAGGAAAGTTTTCCATGAGATTTGAGGAGACTCTGGATTCCCTCATGACTGTATCCAGCTTTTTGATGTCTTCCTGCTTGATCAGTTTCATGTTCCCTAAGGTGTTTCCATTGATTATTTTCCCAGTAACTGTTCCAAGCTGCTGGTCAGTGAAAACCTTAGTTCCTTCCAGGGCCTTCAGAATCCCTCCTTGATATAGAATCTTTGAGATCAGTCTCCCATAGGGAACCCAAACTTTATTGTTCAGTTGACTTTCACTCAGAGTCTTGATCATATGCTTGAAGATGTATTTGGGCACGTTTGCTTTCTCCTTCTTGATGAAGAAGTGCATAAACACTCTGTGCTCCAATGATGGTTGCTCAGAACCTCCTCCCTTGGGCAGAAGGTTTTCATTTTGTATCTTCAGAAGCATTTTCTTTTCTAAAGAGAGGTTGCTATAAACACCCTTCTTCTTGTTGTCAAACATGGTCTCATTAACAGTATCGTTCCAAGGAATTTTCTTGTTATTATCCAAACCATCTTTGTAATTGCCTTTAGAAGCCCTTCTCATTACGTAGGCAATAACAACTTGGGAGATGAAGACTGGAATCCCCATGATGCTTTATCTGATTTTTGGATCAACAAATGTTTCCAGACCCATTTCTTCCCTTGATTTTCCAACTAACGAAGGATCAATGAGTACCTTCTGATCCATTTCTTATTGAGAAATGTGTTTATCATGAACAGAGGCTCTTACCCAAAAGTGTCTGACCAGGTTCTCGTAGGTTGGACCATTAAGCATGTTGAAGTAGTGTATGAGGTCCTGATACTCATAGTATTCCTTGATGTTGCAGCCATTGAGTGACAGAGATATGAAATCTACCGGTCTTTCAACTTGTACATTTAGATCCCATTCTTCCAAGGACATGGTTCTTCCTTTAATTTCATACGCAGGAGTTTCTTGCTGAGTAGAAGTTCCTTGTGTTATTTCTTGCATAGTCGATTCTGGAACTGAGCTTGATGATGCCATTGATGATGATGAGATTTTTAGGGTTCTAGGTTTTGATTGAAGAGAAGAAGTTTTTCTTCGCAGAGAACAGATGAGAAAAGAAAGTGTAGGTAGTGAAGTGAGTTGTGTGTGAATTGTCTAAGTGTTTTGAGTAAAAACGATTGTAATTCAGTAGGGGAAAAACAAACACAGCATTAATGACAGTTGGGCGTGCGAGAATAGTACATTCAAAGCAAAACATCATCATAGCCCTCTTAAGTCATACACCAATACAAATAAGCCATGTCAGATAACTTCATATGTGTTGTTCAAGTTAGTGGGACAAGTGTTACCAGAAGGCAACTCCAACGTTTCCACTAGCTCTGCTATTCAGGAGCACAAAATCCAGCTCCTGAAGTTAAAGTGCTGATGTCATCTTCATAAGCACATTTTCCTCAAATCCTCATTTAAGAGCTTCTGATGGACCATAGCTTCTGAACTAACTTTAGAACCTAACTTCTAGTTCAGGAGCAAGCAAATTCAATCAAACACAAAGTGCATGTTCAAATTTTTCTTTATAAAATCAAATCTTTCAATAGTTTAAGGTTTAGTGAATATATCAGCCCACTGATGTTCATATCAATGAATTGTATATCCAAAATTCCATTTTGAACATAGTCTATAATAAAATGGTGTTTGATTTCAATATGCTTGGCTCTTGAAATGTAGAATTGGATTCTTTGACAAACAAATAGCAGCAGTATTATCACAAAAGATAGGAATACTGTTAGCATTAATCTGATAATCTTCCAACTGATGTTTCATTCAGTGTAGTTGTGTACAACAACTTGCAGCTGAAATGTATTCTGCTTCTGCTGTAGACATAACAATAGTTGCTTGTCTTTTGCTAGCCCAGGATATCAGATTCTCTCCCAGGAACTGGCAGTTGCCACTAGTTGATTTTCTTTCAATCCTGTCACCAGCATAGTCAGCATCACAGAAGCCAATCAACTTATAATCTAAGGATTTCCTGTAAAGGAGTCCAAGATTTGTTGTTCCTTTCAGATACCTGAAGATTCTCTTAATAGTTGTTAAGTGAGTTTCTCTAGGATCTGATTGGAATCTTGAACACAAGCATACACTAAATAAAATATCTGGCCTAGATGTAGTAAGGTATAACAAAGAACCAATCATACCCCTATACAGCTTCTGATATACCTTTGATCCAGTATCTTCTTTGCTTAAGGTGCAGGTTGGATGCATTGGAGTGTTCATCACTTTACATTCTTCTAGCTTGAACTTCTTCAGAAGCTCCTTTGTGTACTTTGTTTGATGAACATATACTCCATCTTTACATTGATTGATTTGAATGCCAACGAAGAACTTCAATTCTCCCATCATGCTCATTTCAAATTCATCCTGCATTAACTTAGAGAATTCCTTGCAAAGAGATGCATTAGTAGAACCAAATATTATATCCTCAACATATATCTGCACAACAAGAATGTCTTTCTCAAGAGTCCTTCTGAAGAGTGTTGTGTCAACTTGACCTCTTTTAAAATCATTTTTAATCAGGAAATTAATTAGTCTATCATATCAAGCTCTGGGACCTTGTTTCAAGCCATATAGTGATTTATTAAGTTTATAAACATGGTCAGGATGCTTAAGATCCTCAAAACCAGGAGGTTGCTTGACATACACTTCTTCTTCTATGACACCATTAAAAAATGCACTCTTGACATCAATTTGATATAATATTATGCCATGATTGACTGCATAGGATAGAAGTAACCTAATTTCTTCCAATCTTGCAACTGGAGCAAATGTTTTAGTGTAATCAATGCTTTCTTGTTGACTATAACCTTGTGCAACAAGTCTAGCTTTGTTTCTGGTTACTTCACCTTGTTCATTTAGCTTGTTTATGAATACCCATTTTGTTCCAATAATGTTCTTCTGAGAAGGTTTGGGTACCAGATCCCACACATCATTTCTTTGAAACTGATTGAGCCCTTCTTGCATAGCCAATATCCATCCATCATCTGAAAGTGCTTCATCAATTGTAGCAGGTTCAATCACTGATAACAATCCTATCATAGACTCTTCTTCATCAGTTGGTTCAGCTTCTAGACTGTCTTCAGATTTTTCAATCTGATCAAGTTCTGAAGTATCTTCAGTAGCCTGTATATCTGCAAAACTTTCATCTTGCTCTGGAGTTTCACTTCCAGGCTCTTTGTCATCATATTTAACGTGCATAGATTCTTCAACACAGAGTGTCTCTTAATTGTACACTCTGTATGTCTTTGACCTTTTAGAGTAACCTAAGAAGATTCCTCTTTGGGCCTTGGCATCAAATTTCTTTAGGCAGAGCTTGTTATTTAAAATGTAACATGTGCATCCGAATTTATGATAGTAAGATATATTGGGTCTTCTTCCTTTAAAGAGTTCATATGCAGTTTTCTCTAGAATAGGTCTGATATATATATCCTATTTTGAACATAACATGCTGTATTCACTGCTTTTGCCCAGAAATGTCCTAACCTTCTATGTCATACCCACTTCTTATCATTCATTGATAGAAGACAGATTACCTTCTGATCAACCAGTTCAGAGAAATTGATTTTATAGACATTCTTTACTCTCTTTCCTTTGAACACAATGGATTTGTTATCTTTGTTGATTACTGTGCAGTTGTTCTTTTCAAACATCACATCATAACCATTGTCACAAAACTGACTAATACCCAAAAGGTTATGTTCAAGACCATCTACCAACCACACATTATTAATAGAGATAGACGAGTTACCAATAGTTCCTGTACCAAAGATCTTGCCATATTGGTTGCCTTCAAACTTCACATTTCCTCCTTCTTTCATTGTGAGGGTGAGGAACATTGACTTCTCTCCTGTCATATGTCTTGAGCAACCGCTGTCCAGATACCATGATTTTTGCTTTTCCTTTGCTCTTAGGCATTTCTGCAGTATTGACAATTTCATATTTAGGTACCCATTGTTTTATGGGTCCTTTGAGGTTAGTGCTGGAAGTTTTACTCTTCACTTCTTGTACCTTGAGGTGTGGTTTTGAGAGCTTCTAATTGATCAATACTTTAGGTTTAATACATTTTAGTTCTGATTCACATGAAGCCATAACTGCTTTGTTCTTCTGATACTTAGACTTCAAGATACCAGATTCTGGTTTGAACAAACTCTGAGGAATAGGTTCTGATCTTTGAGGTCTTAGAATCAGAATTTGTCATAGCCTTAGACTTAGAGTTCTTTGGCTTTGAATTAATCCTAGCCTTAGAGCTAGAAGTTCAGGTTCTGACTGAACCACAGTTTCAACTTTAACACCTTTAGGTACAAAGAAGGTTTTCAATCCTTCCTTGATACATTCATAACATGCTTTAAGATTGGTTTCATTAGATTTTTCTTCTGAAAATCCAATCTCTTTGCCATTGTTCTTGTAAATGTTGTAAATCATAGAAGCAACTCTGCTTCTGTCAATACTAGATATAATAAAATCTTCAAGTGCAATTTCATGG
This sequence comes from Medicago lupulina, assembly GCA_958299785.1. Taxonomy (NCBI): domain Eukaryota; kingdom Viridiplantae; phylum Streptophyta; class Magnoliopsida; order Fabales; family Fabaceae; genus Medicago; species Medicago lupulina. Next base: position 41,381,020 of record OY283146.1, on the reverse strand, counting down.
TTGCTTAAAGGTTTTCCATTACACTTTTCTTGTAGCTTCTAACATAAGAACTTGAGCTTTTCTTCATAGGTTTTACAAATGAATCTCTAGCATAAACATACTTGAATCTCTAATTGTTTTCAATAATAATAATTGATTTTGAAAATATTTCCCTTTATTTTCCCTTTTCATTCACGTGTTGTTGCTAACTTATTTAATTCTTCTTAAAATTGCTTGTGATATTAATCCTTGAGCCGTATCACCGTTGCGGCTGTTTGAAATTGAACTCCAATGCTTGCAATTGAACCCTGTCGTGCCCCTTACTGTCATGTTTATGCTTGCAATTAATTTTACTTATGTAGTATGTGTATGATAAATTTGATTACTATGATTTTACTATGCTACGGTTTGACAGCTTGTTCTTTCTTGAAATTTTGTGACCCTACTTTAATATTTGGATAAACTTAAGGGTTTGTTTATTTATTTAATCTCTAGCATTAAGATCCCTTAGGCTTCTGATGCATAGTACTGCCACTATACTAGTGATATATGATATGCATTCATTGATTTATTTGGTTCCGTACGTGAAAAGCTTTCTTGTGTCATATACATGCCATTTTTTTATTTCACTTTATTTGTAGAATTAAGGTAAATTAATTTTGTTTCTCTCTACGTGAATATCCTAAATCTTTTTGTGATATACATGTGACTTTTTATTAATGATGAATTATTTGACTATGAGTATTGATGTATGATTTAAAGATGTGTTATATAAAGATGTGATATTTGAAGATTGTTGCATTTTAAGTTGTGTCGTTGCATAAGCATTGTCAAGCGAAGGGGGCTGTAGCCTGTCAAGTCGAATTATGACTTTAGCGAAGGGAGCTGTAGCTCTGTTATTCTTAAGCGAAGGGGGTTGTAGCTTGACAAGTCGAATTATGACTTTAGCGAAGGGAGTTGTAGCTCTGTTGGTACCACATGCATAATTATGCTGCATTTGTTGAGTAGTTGTCGTTGCATTGTCGAGTTGTTGCTGCTGCATTGTTGAAAGAGTTATATTGTAACGCCCGCTTTGAACTATTTTATTTATTTAATTATTTGATTGAGTTTAGAGTCTTTTTAAATAATTTATTTGATTTATGGTGATGTGTGTTATTTTTGTGTTATATGTTGGTGTTTTAGTAGCATATTATATTATAATATATATGTTATTTGGTGTAGAGATATTATGTTATTTGGTGTAAAAATATATTCGTTATGTGGTGTAGAAATACTATGTTATTTGTTATAAAAATATATATGTTATTTGGTGTAGAAATATTATGTTATTTGGTGTGAAAATATATTTGTTATGTGGTGTAGAAATACTATGTTATTTGTTATAAAAATATATGTGTTATTTGGTGTAGAAATATATATGTTATTTTGTGTAAAAATATATTGTGTTATTTGTTATAGAAATATGTTTGTTATGTAGAGATATATTTGTTATAGAAATATGTTTGTTATGTAGAGATATATTTGTTATAGAAATATATTCGTTATTTGGTTTGAAAATATATTTATTATTTGTGTAGAAATATATATATATATATATTATCTAGTGTAGAAATATATTTGTTTTAGAAATAATAAGATATGATGATATAATATAATATATATTTTGATGATGTGTACTTTTATGTATTTTTAGTATTATCTTATTTGATTTATAATATAATATATTTAATTAAATATGGGTTGTTACATAATTTTAGAGAATTTGAGGGAAGGAGTAGAAATGAGATAAGATGAGTAAGAGAATATAAATAAGAGAATTAGGGTTAGAATTATTTAGTACATGGTATAACTTTTGGAGAAACCTAGAGAAAAAGAGAGGAGGCGCGAAGGAGAGAAGAAAAACCTAAGAAGAACGCAGCTTGATTCAGGAGACCAAATTAAGGTAAGGGTGAGCCTAGCTTTCATTATATTAAACTGTAATTCAATTCAATTATGATTAACAAGAGATGGATGAGTTTTTGAGAGAATTAAGAACTAGGTTAAGGTGAATGAATTAAAAGATGAAGTTGAAAGGTGAGAATTAATGAAAACTAGTTTAGGTTTCGAATTGAGTTTCTAGTCTTAAAAAGAGTGGATAATCTAGTAGGTTAATGAATAATTAATGTTCTAATGATAGGATAATCATAGGGTGATGTTTAAGGTCATGTTTTGAGGGTATTGGATCGAAAACGGAGTAGAAAAGGTTTCCCCAAGGCGAAATCGCAACTGAACTGCGATTTTGCTGTCGCTGTGCAAAACATGTTACTTGTTGTCTCAGTTTGACAAGTTTAAGTTCCGAACTGGGTTTAGGTGTCTTCATGAAAGTTGTAGATATAGATGTTAGCTTTCACTAGCCTTTGGAGTGACTCAATTTAAGCTTTTAGAACTCTAGATATGATTAAAATACTACAAAGAGGTCAACAGGCTCGTTCTCTTTTCGATTTTCTGTAACCGAAAAACTAAAATGAAAACGGGGACTTTTATGTTCATATTTAGCTTTTGATGTCTTCACGAAAGTTGTAGATAATTGATTTAGCTTTTAAATGGCTTCAGAGTGACTCAAAAATGTTTTGTGAATCTTGAGTTATGATAAAAACACTCCAAGTAGGTCTTGGAAAAAACAGCATTCTCTGTTTCACGTTCTTGTGTCCTTTTCATACATTTCTGTTCCGAAATGGGTCTTGGTGTAAACATGAAAGTTGTAGATAATTGAGTTAGATTTCTAATGGCTCTGGAGTGACTAGAAAATCATTTGTAAAGTTTGAGTTATGATGAAAATAGTCCAAGTAGGTCTTGAGAAAACTTTAAGAAAACTTAGCATAACTAATCCCAAGTTAGTCCAAAGACTTAGGGTTGGTTTCCAAACTTAAAACTTAGGTATTAGGGATTTAGTTGAGGTGTTTTATGAGTATTTGGCTTATGTCTTATTTAATCATACTTGATTACTTTTGAAGAATGTTATTGCTTATGAATTATGAATGATGAGTGCATAACGTGCTATACTTGTAAAGTTAATGTGATGATTTGATGTTGTTGATAATGATTATGAATCATATGTGCATTATGTGAACTATATTGTAATATATGTGATGCCTAAATGATGAATTTTTGATGTTGTTATATGATTGATGGTTTGCTGCCATGTTGCTGCCATGTTGCGAATCTCACCCCTTCTGCTGGAATTGCCGCCTTGTGGGCAAGTGCAGGTAACCAAGATTAGGTGCAGTCGTGTGAGGCATTCCTCACTGTGTCTTAGGTGCTCTGATATGTAACGGGATGGGGAATCTTGTCAAATGCTTTTCTGTTCCTTGCATGTCAATTATAATTTTATAAAGACTAATTTTAGATGAACTTTTGAAATGTTATGAAGAGGCCTGCGTGCCAAGACTTTTAAGATTCCGCTGCAATGTTTTGAGAAGTTTAATAACTATTTTTATGATGAATGAATTGTTATTCATTTCCTTTGAGATGTTTTAAGAAAGTGATACTCCGTTTATGTGAAAACTCTGATTTAATTTACGAAATTTTTACGTTGGCAAAACGGGGTGTTACATATATGATGATTGTAGTTGGAATTATATGAATTGTTGTTGTTTGTATTGATTAATTCTTAACATGAATTGTCGCTTATTATTATTGAATGTGAAATCTCACCCCTTCTGTTTGAATGTTGCCTCTACGTGGGTAACGTGCAGATAACCAGGAGTAACCGCTGATGTGAGTTGATTCCTCGTGTCGTCATAGGAGTCATGCTCTGATACGTAACGGGATGAGGATATTTATATGTTTTGTTTTCCTTGTTACGTATTTCTTATAAGTTGATGTTGAACCACTTTTGGATTTGAAACTTATATTTTCCGTTGCGACATTATTTTGAATTATTGAAAGCAGTTGTTTAAATAAATAGTGAATTTAACTATATTTATATTTGATGATATTTTGAAGAACGAAATGTGATATTTTGAAACTTATATTATTTATATGTTGGGAAAACGGGGTGTTACATATGACACAGAAGGTTAGGACATGCTAACTGGAGGTTAATCTCTAAGCTTAGTAAGTTACAACTTGTCAAAGGCCTACCTAACATAGACTATCATTCAGATGCACTTTGTGGTGCCAGAAACGGAAGATTGTGAAATCATCTTTTAAAGCTAAAGACATTGTCTCAACCTCCAGACCTTTAGAACTGCTTCATATTTATTTATTTGGACCAGTTAATACTGCATCTTTATATGGAAGCAAATATCAATTAGTCATTGTTGATGATTACAACAGATGGACTTGGGTAAAATTCCTAAGAAACAAAGACAATGCATATGATGTATTCAGTAACTTCTGGACTCAAATACAGTCTGAAAAAGAAATGAATATTTTGAAAGTCAGAAGTGATCATGGTGGTGAATTTGAAAATGAGCCATTTGAAACTTTTTGTGAAAAACATGGAATTAACCTGAATTCTCTTCTCCTAGAACTCCACAACAAAATGGGGTTGTAGAGAGAAAGAATAGAACCTTACAAGAAATGGCAAGAACCATTATTCATGAAAACAATTTGGCTAAAAATTTATGGGCAGAAGTAGTGAATACAGCATGTTATATTCAAAATAGGATCTATATCAGACCTATCTTGGAGAAAACTGCATATGAACTCTTTAAGGGAAGAAGACCCAATATATCTTACTTTCATGAAATTGGATGTACATGTTACATTTTAAATAACAAGCTCTACCTAAAGAAATTTGATGCCAAGGCCCAAAGAGGAATCTTCTTAGGTTACTATGAAAGGTCAAAAGAATACAAAGTGTATAATTCAGAGACACTCTGTGTTGAAGAATCTATGTACGTCAAATTTGATGAAAAAGAGCCTAGAAGTGAAACTCCAGAGCAAGATGAAAGTTTTGCAGATATACCGGCTACTGAAGATACTTTAGAACCTGATCAGATTGAAGAATCTGAAGCAGTTCAGAAGCTGAACCAACTTCAGATGCTCAAGATGAAGTAGCTTCTGATGAAGCTCAAGATGGCTCTCAACAAGCAAATCAATCCAAGAATTCATTCAAGTACAAGTCTTCACATCTTGAGGATCAAATCATTGGAAACAAAGACAGTCCTAAAAGAACAAGATCATATTTCAGCCTGCTTCAGCCTGAGTGTTGACAGGGGGAGAAGGAGGTGGTGGTTGATATTTTACAGCTCTCAGTGTTTGCACCAATTCAGTTAATTCATCCACCTGAGTTTGCACAGCTGCCATCTCGTCTATCTTAGCCTGCATGGTTGCCATCTCTTCACGGAGTACCTGATTCTCTTGTTCAAAACCTTCCGTTGATGCTTGCCCGAGTGTTGTATGTGCGAGTCGGTTTCGGACGAGGACGTCAGGCCACTTTGAAATGGGTTGACCCTCTGATGAAAAGAAAAATTTGTGAGACTCCGATTTGAAACTAAGGAATGCAAGATGATGCATGATGTTTATGCAAAAATAGACACATTTTTTGGAAGGGTTTATCAAAGTGAATTGTAAACATCGCAGAGGAACATGGTTTTATTTGAAAATTGTGAAGAAATCGCAATCGGTTCCTTTTTCAAAATTAAGACCGAAACCAAGGAAAAAGTTTTTTAACAAAAGCTAAGGCTTAGTTAAGATTTTTGAAGTAGTATTTCTTGGTTTTCTTTCTTACAAGGTCCATTCGTCTGTGATGTTTGCAAGAAACTTTTCTAAATCCTTCGATATTTGATGAAAAAAAGTTTTTATGAATGAATGCATGTATGCATGATTTATGCTACACAAACGGTGAAAACATGGTGAGGTTTAGTCCATAATGTTGAAGATGGGTTAAAGGTAACTAAGGTTCTCAACTTCGACGGTCACTTGAAAATAGTATGCCAAACATGAGTACTCACGTTGACAAAGTATACTTCCAAGATCCCTCCATTGAGTGGGGTTATCACATGTGCCAAAACCGAAGAGTACTCTTGGCCTGGGACTATGATACCACCGTCCTATCTTATATTTCTCTCAAGCCCGGGTGTAGGACTTATCTCACCACTCACGAACAAAGGAGAAAGAAGAAAACATATATACACGTATTTCCATCTTTTATTTTTTGTTTTTGTTTTTTTGTTAAGCAAGTTATAGCACAAAAATTTAAGCAAAGTCAAGTTAGGCTTAACCCTTGAATTAATCCCCAGTGAAGTCGCCATTTCTGTCGCGTCATTTTTTGGAGATCAAAGCTATTTGATTAGCTTTTGACTCACTGAATTGTTTCACGACTTTGATTTAAAAAAGATTTGAATTTGATGGGGTCCAGAGGTTGGTTATATTTAGGGAGGGTATTAGCACCCTAAATATTCGTCGTACTCTACGAGAACCTTTCGACTTTATTTTACTTTTTGTGCTATAACTTGCTTAATTTTGTTTGAAAGAAGGAATTTGAGAATAGAGATTAAAAAAGAAAAAAAAGCCTAGTTATCTACATTTTTATTGATTCGGAAGGACTAGCTCCTTTGCCTACGTACCCGTGAGAGATCAGAACCTCGTAGTTCTGGGTAGAAATTGACGTTTGATTGATTTTGTGCTTTTTTATTAGTTTGAAAAAGTTTTAAAATAAATAGCCAAAATGGAAAAAAATAAGAATTCGTTTGTATTTTTTTAATATTAAATGAAAAATGACTTGAAGTAGAATTAAAATTGATTTGAGATTTGATTAAGAAAGAAAATAAAAAAAAACGATCACTCGATTGAAAATCAAGGTTTATTATGAAAATATTTTTGAATTTTTGGTTATTTGAATGTTTTTGTTATTTTTGAATAATGAATGAAAATTAAACTAAAGGAGCAATAAAAATAAAAGCACGTGGATTTTTGTAGTGACGTTGGATCACCACATAATCCCTAACCTATTTTTTTGTAGTTTTTGATATATATATAAAGCGGTAAAGAAATAAAAGGACACACACACACTTTTCTCATTTATATTTACATTGGACCTAAATACATTCTAATTGCTGGAAAATAAGTAACAATAATTAAAATGCTAAATAGAAATAAAATAAAATGCAAAAATGCTAAAAAGAAATAAAATAAAAGAAAGGGACAACCAAAGGGACAAAAATTACCGAAGTGACAAAATTCCGAAGGGACTTATTCCGAAGGGACAGAAAAAAGAGGGAGAAGAAAATAATAGCTCGTCAACACAAGCTAAATAGGGAGAAGAGAGAAAAGTTATTTGACAACTCAAGATAACTTTTTGTGTGTGAAATTGTGAGGGATGAGGTCTCTATTTATAGGCGAGGAAGTTGATGAAAATGGAAAATTGGTTTAATGAAAATGATGGACAACTATGGTGAATATTGAAAAAGGAATGTTAAAGTTGACACTTGACTTGAATTTTTTTTGGACCTTGGACATTTTATTTTTGGACCTATTGACACTTTGTTTTTTTTTGGACACTTATTAATTAAAAAAGAAAAAAAAAACCTAATACGAAATAAAATAAAAACAAATTAAAATAAATTATCACTACAAGAAAAAACGCATTTTACGACTTTTAAAATTGCTAATTGCGACAGTTAGAAGGGTCGCAAATGTACATTTGCGACGGTTCACCAACAACCGTTAATGTTGGGCTCGCAACAGTCATTTGCGACCCTTCATAGAACAGTCACTCCAACTGCCGCAAAGTGTACTGCGATAGTTCCCAACTGTCGTAAATTATGAGTTTTCACATGTTTTAAAAGGAACTTGCGAAGTTCCTAACTGTTGCAAATGTCTAATTTAAAATTTTGAGTTTATTATTTTGCGACTGTTTGAACAGTCGAAAATGTTTTTTTTTTTTGGAAAATAGTCAAAAATATTTATTTATTTTTGAAATTGATATGGCCTGATTTAAATTTTTTTCTCTAGAATTTGAAGACAATCTCAAAATAATATATTACTAAAGGTAAAGTAAGTAGTTTCAAGATTCAAAATAATTTGAAGACATAATTCAAGAGTACGTAGTTTGATCCATACATCAACTTAACTAAAACAAAAGATAATGTACCTAGTTTAAACATTCAAAAAACCGAAACACTAGTGGTTGAACATTCGGTAAAGTACGTAGTTTCAACATTCAAAAAACCGAAACACTAGTGACAGAATATTCAAAACAACTGTACCAAAATGAGAAGTTCTTAAAATATCTAAATATTCCCTAGTGATGTTGCTTCAATGATCCTCAAGGCGGTAGCTAGACTCAGATGAATAATGTCTACCATCTCTTGTTGTTTCTAAATTTGTTGGTTGAAAAGAAGAAGAAAAATAAATAAGACAGTGATTAGTAAAACGCATGAAGCACACATAGGGCACCAAACAGAACATTCACACGTAAGTCAGAAGTACCACATTGACATGAAACATGAATGCACTGACTCGTAAACACAAGTTATAGACACCATTAACAAATTTTTTAAAATGAAAATGATTGAATGTAACACCATGCGTTAATGTCAGACATTGGACACACTTTCAACATGAAATGATTCAAGCATTTCTCACAGCACAATGTATAGAAGCCTTCATAAGTTGAAGATCAGAATCTGAATTTTCGTATAGAAAGTAAGCTCAACTTAATACTTTCTTAGATGACATTGTCAGATTATTCGGCTTTATGGTTGCATAAAATGGTCATGATCTTTAACATTATGTTACATTTTACAATTCAATGTAGTCATATGAGCCATGTCGGTGTCGGACACGATATGTATCCAACACTTGGTTACCAGACACGCCTAATCTAAGGAGTATATGTGCTTCATAGGTGTAGAATAAAGTGAAAGCATGGGAGTAAAAATAAAGTAATTTCATTTCGCACGCACAGAATCTCCCCAGAAAATTGATTCCAAAGTTACTTTTCTGGATTTTGTCACAACTTCAACAGCAGATTGAACAAGCAAATCATTAGAACAGTTTTGGACAAACACATTAAACCTCCACATTAAACATTAAATTTCCACAATTTAAACACAAGCATATACTAACAAAAGTACCTTGTATCATTCCATTGCTTAGCATAAATTAAAACAAGGATCTTAACTAAAAACTATTCACTATTAGGAACTAATAAAGTACTAAACTCTAATTTCACTATCCAATCCCTAGTTCTTAGATGACATTGTCAGATTATTCGGCTTTATGATTTAGCTCAACTTAATACTTTCTTAGAAATTAATATGCAGATTGTACCCAAAAAAATTACTACGCAGAAAAGTCATAAATATGATTTAGCCATACATAATTCTCTACAAAAATATTGAGAACAGACAAAGAAATAGGCTAACTTAATACTTTCTTAGAAATTAAAAAGATTCATTCAGTATCAATAGTTTTATAAAGATTCATTCTAGAATTTTGCATTTGCATTTGCATTAAGAAAGCAACTTGCTCCTTCAAGGCATCAACTTGTGCAGCCTTATCCTTAAGAGAATCAATCTCAGCTTGCATTTTCAACATTTTCTCATTTGCCTCGATGGAAGATGACGCTGATCTAGTAGAGCGACTACAGATTTGAGATGGTGTTATCCCAAGCCCCATAAAACGGACATATCCAGCATGTTCCTTTCAAAACACTTTGACAAATGCTTCATTCTCACATTGAGTGTTTTGGATTTCAGCTTGCAATTTTTCCTGCATATACAACAGTTGATGAAATAGCTAAATAAATGCAGGAAAGTATACATGGTTGTTTGTTATTATTGTCAAAATTTTAGGTTGAAAAATGGGTCTTTGTTTTTTAATATGATTGGGGGTTTTTATCAAACACAATGACTAGAAACCTCAAACAGTCTCAAAAGTCGTTGAGAATGTTGTAAATAAAAATAAAGTTGATGAATGACAACTACCTGACTGCCAGTGATGTTTGTATGATTGTACCGATCTTCCACGATACTCCCGTCAAGAGCACGCCCACCATGGAGGATGTTAAACCGTTGGTTATACGGTTACCTGGTTCAGTGCCGTACGTTTCCGCGAAAGCTATCCCTTATAAGTACAATGCAACTATGGTGGAGAATGGGAAGGAAGTACCTTTGGTGTCCCCAAGCACGGTGGGTAGTATCGCTGAAGTGACGGCTTTGAGAAGCGGTAAAGTCCGGCCCCTTTTGTTTCAAAAGAAAGATGATGTGCCAGCTGCAACTCCTGCTGATAAGGTTACTCCATCCCCAATCCCTCCTGTTGTTGAAAATACCAGCCGTCCAGGCCAATCCATTGAAGATTCCAATCTAGACGAGATTCTGAAGATAATCAAGAGGAGTGATTATAAGATCGTTGACCAGCTGTTACAGACCCCTTCGAAGATATCTATCTTGTCTCTACTCCTTAGTTCGGAGGCTCACAGGAACGTCTTGTTGAAAGTGTTGGAGCAAGCATACGTTGACCACGAAGTCACAGAAGATCAATTTGGTGGGATAGTGGCTAACATCACCGCTTGCAGTAACCTCTGGTTTGGTGAGGATGAACTTCCAGAAGCAGGGAGGCACCACAACTTGGCCCTACACATCTCCATGAACTGCAAAGCAGATATGTTGTCCAACGTGTTGGTAGATACTGGGTCGTCGCTGAATGTGATGCCTAAGTCTACTTTGGACCAGTTAAGTTGTCAGGGAGTTCCTTTGAGAAGGAGTACTTTTCTAGTCAAGGCTTTCGATGGTTCCCGTAAAACTGTGCTTGGAGAAGTAGATCTTCCCATGACTATTGGCCCTGAAACATTCATGATTACTTTCCAGGTTATGGACATAGATGCCTCTTACAGTTGCCTCCTCGGAAGACCGTGGATACATGAGGCTGGCGCAGTCACTTCTACCCTCCATCAGAAGCTAAAATTTGTAAAGAATGGCAAGCTTGTGACAGTGCATGGGGAAAAGGCTTATTTGGTTAGTCAGTTGTCATCATTCTCTTGCATCGAAGCTAAATCTGCCGAAGGAACTGCATTCCAGGGTTTGACTATCGAGGGTACGGAGCCCAAGAAAGCCAGTGCTGCCAAGGCTTCTTTGAAGGACGCACAGAAGGCCATTCAGGAGGGTCAGGCCGCCGGTTGGGGCCAGTTGATACAGCTGCTGGACAACAAACACAAAGAGGGTCTCGGTTTCTCTCCGACATCAGGCGTGTCAACTGGAACGTTTCATAGTGCTGGATTTACCAACGCAATTCTTGAAGGTGCTGCTGAAGAAGGGTCTAGGCCCACATTTGTGATACCAGGAGGCATTGCAAAGAACTGGAACGTTATCAATCTCCCTGTGTTTGTGCATGATTCTAAGTAATGCGTCTTGCTGTCTAGGCTTTTGTTTTCAAAATAACAATCCTTCCACTCTGCCCGAGGCAGAAGTGATACTTTTGTAAAGGGCATGTTTGTTCCGACATCACCATTATCAATAAAAAACGTCGTTTCTTTCACGACTCTTTTTCTTTCTTTAATGCTTTTTCCTTGGAAATAATGGTAATGCCAGAAAAAACCAAAACATCTGTATTTTCTTATTAATTTCAAAGGTCTGCATGAAAATTATTTTCTAAAAATCATCCAATCATGTCACGCAGATTGAACCAAAATAAACCCGTTGAACACAGTGACTCTGTGTCTCTCCAAACTGTTGAATCCCCGGTGTTTGAAGCCGAAGATGAGGATGGTGATGACATACCAGATGAGATTGCTCGACTGCTTGAACAAGAAGAGAAAACCATTCGGCCTCATCAGGAAGAGATTGAGTTGATCAACTTGGGTACCGAAGACAATAAACGAGAGATCAAAGTCGGTGCTGCATTGGAGGAAGGGGTCAAGAAAAGGATCTTCCAACTTCTCCGGGAGTATTCAGATATTTTTGCATGGTCGTATGAAGATATGCCGGGTTTGGATCCCCAGATCGTGGAACACCGGATACCGACAAAACCAGACTGTCCTCCTGTCAGACAAAAGTTGAGACGGACTCGGCCGGACATGGCTCTGAAGATCAAAGGTGAGGTGCAGAAACAGATTGATGCGGGCTTTCTCATGACAGTTGAGTATCCCGAGTGGGTTGCTAACATTGTGCCAGTGCCGAAGAAGGATGGTAAGGTCCAGATGTGTGTTGATTACAAAGATTTGAATAGAGCAAGCTTGAAGGACAATTTCCCACTACCTCACATCGATGTGCTCGTTGATAATACTGCCCAGTGCAAGGTGTTCTCCTTCATGGACGGTTTTTCTGGCTATAACTGATAGACGTTTGGCAAGTGCACCAAATACTATCGAAGTAGTAAAAATATCGATCCCACGAGGATTTTTTTTAATCGCAATAAGTTAATTTCGTTATGCAATAGGATGTATAAAGGTTATATTTGTTTTGCCACTAGGCGGAAGATTTGGTTTGTTTTTTTTTTTTAAAACAAATAACAAAAAGATAACGTTTGTTTAGAAAATATGGAGAGAGATGAGATCGGATCGTCGAATCCTCTATGTTTCCCCTAATTGGTTACTGTACTCTATTCCTATAATGGTTCTTTAAATCCCACGATAGTTAACAAAATAGCCCTAATCAATCCCTTGAGTTAGGACCCTCTTCTTAAACTACAGCCCCTAATTCCTTAGGTGGTCTAATAATTCTCGAAGGTTTAAGCACGTTAACCTAATATCACTAATAAACGATTATCCATTCCTAGACTAACCATGTTTATTAGAACAATTCAATTAAGTCTAAGTTGAAAGCTAGGGTTAGTAGTCATTCATTCTCACGAAAGCATACTTATATTTGATCAGGATATAAAAAGCATTAAGAACAATTGAATTGAATAAAGACTTAAATAATCATTAATATGGAATAGAGTTTCATCACAGCAACATAAGATCAACTAGGGTTTACACAGAATCATCTCGGATCCAATCTCTAAGAGATTTAGCTACTCATAATGATGTTTACAAATAGCATAATCAATTGAATCATTAAAACATACATGTAACTGGTAAAAGGATGAAGAAATCGTCCTCCTTGCAGTCACCTTGATGTCCAAATCGCACTTTGCTCTCCAAGATTCGTAACCCTTGTTTTCGGAAAAGACTTCAGCTTAAATAGGCCCAGAAATTCGCCCAAAACGTGTCACGTTTTAAGTAAAACGTGTCACGTTTTCTCCTTCAGTAGCAAGTAACCAAATTAGGGTTTCACAAAACGTGTCACGTTTTTGCCAACGTGACACGTTCTTCTTTCTTCTCAAAACATGCTCTCTGACTTGTGAAAGCGTGACACGTTTTTGTGACTTGCACCATTCTTCAGTTTTCTTGCTTTTTCTTGCTTTTCATGCGTTTCTTGCTGCTTACGTTGCTTTGTGACTCCATAAAATGATAAAATATACATAGAAATTACGTAATGACAGCATGTCATCACAACCCCAAACTTAAACCATTCCTTGTTGTAACGCCCGCTTTGAACTATTTTATTTATTTAATTATTTGATTGAGTTTAGAGTCTTTTTAAATAATTTATTTGATTTATGGTGATGTGTGTTATTTTTGTGTTATATGTTGGTGTTTTAGTAGCATGTTATATTATAATATATATGTTATTTGGTGTAGAGATATTATGTTATTTGGTGTAAAAATATATTCGTTATGTGGTGTAGAAATACTATGTTATTTGTTATAAAAATATATATGTTATTTGGTGTAGAAATATTATGTTATTTGTTATAAAAATATATGTGTTATTTGGTGTAGAAATATATATGTTATTTTGTGTAAAAATATATTGTGTTATTTGTTATAGAAATATGTTTGTTATGTAGAGATATATTTGTTATGGAAATATGTCTGTTATGTAGAGGTATATTTGTTTTAGAAATAATAAGATATGATGATATAATATAATATATATTTTGATGATGTGTGCTTTTATGTATTTTTAGTATTATCTTATTTGATTTATAATATAATATATTTAATTAAATATGGGTTGTTACATAATTTTAGATAATTTGAGGGAAGGAGTAGAAATAAGATAAGATGAGTAAGAGAATATAAATAAGAGAATTAGGGTTAGAATTATTTAGTACGTGATATAACTTTTGAAGAAACCTAGAGAAAAAGAGAGGAGGCGCGAAGGAGAGAAGAAAAACCTAAGAAGAACGCAGCTTGATTCAAGAGACCAAATTAAGGTAAGGGTGGGCCTAGCTTTCATTATATTAAACTGTAATTCAATTCAATTATGATTAACAAGAGATGGATGAGTTTTTGAGAGAATTAAGAACTAGGTTAAGGTGAATGAATTAAAAGATGAAGTTGAAAGGTGAGAATTAATGAAAACTAGTTTAGGTTTCGAATTGAGTTTCTAGTCTTAAAAAGAGTGGATAATCTAGTAGGTTAATGAATAATTAATGTTCTAATGATAGGATAATCATAGGATGATGTTTAAGGTCATGTTTTGAGGGTATTGGATCGAAAACGGAGTAGAAAAGGTTTCCCCAAGGCGAAACCGCAACTGAACTGCGATTTTGCTGTCCCTGTGCAAAACACGTTACTTGTTGTCTCAGTTTGACAGGTTTAAGTTCCGAACTGGGTTTAGGTGTCTTCATGAAAGTTGTAGATACAGATGTTAGCTTTCACTAGCCTTTGGAGTGACTCAATTTAAGCTTTTAGAACTCTAGATATGATTAAAATACTACAAAGGGGTCAACAGGCTCGTTCTCTTTTCGATTTTCTGAAACCGAAAAACTAAAATAAAAACTGGGACTTTTCTGTTCATAATTAGCTTTTGATGTATTCACGAAAGTTGTAGATAATTGAGTTAGCTTTTAAATGACTTCAGAGTGACTCAAAAATGTTTTGTGAATCGTGAGTTATGATAAAAACACTCCAAGTAGGTCTTGGAAAAAAACAGCATTCTCTGTTTCACGTTCTTGTGTCTTTTTCATACATTTCTGTTCTGAAATGGGTCTTGGTGTAAACACGAAAGTTGTAGGTAATTGAGTTTGCTTTCTAATGGCTCTGTAGTGACTAGAAAATTATTTGTAGATTTTGAGTTATGATGAAAATAGTCCAAGTAGGTCTTGAGAAAACTTTAAGAAAACTTAGCATAACTAATCCCAAGTTAGTCCAAAGACTTAGAGTTGGTTTCCAAACTTCAAACTTAGGTATTAGGGATTTATTTGAGGTGTTTTATGAGTATTTGACTTATGTCTTATTTAATCAGACTTGATTACTTTTGAAGAATGTTATTGCTTATGAATTATGAATGATGAGTGCATAATGTGCTATACTTATAAAGTTAATGTGATGATTTGATGTTGTTGATAATGATTATGAATCATATGTGCATTATGTGAACCATATTGTAATATATGTGATGCCTAAATGATGAATTTTTGATGTTGTTATATGATTGATGATTTGCTGTCTTGTTGCTGTTATTATTTAATTAAAGCTGCATGAGTCGGTCTATGATGTGAGATGTTGCCCAATTTGTTGGAGTCATATGAGAAGTTGTGCTAACTTGTTTAAGATGTAAAGAGTCGAGTCCATGCATTTGCATAATTTGAGACGGTGGAGCTTTTGCTCAAAGCGACGGTGAAGCATTTGCTCAAAGCGACGGTGAAGCATATTAATGCTTATATATGGTACCACATGCATATAAGATGTCTAACATGTTTAAGATGTTAGAGTTGCATAGTCGAGTTGCATAGTCGAGTTGCATTGTCGAGTCGAGTTGTTTAAGATGTTTTGTGATGATGTTTTTTGATGATGTTTAAGATGTTTTGTGATGATGTTCTTTGATGATGATTAAGATGTTTTGTGATGATGATTCTTTGATGATGTTTAAGATGTTTAGTGATGATATTCTTGATGTTGCTTACGATGTTATGAGATAGATATTTGAGACGTGATTATATGTTAATTGTTGTTAAACTTAATTGTTGGATTATCTGTTTATTATATTGTTTGTGAATCTCACCCCTTCTGTTGGAATTGCCGCCTTGTGGGCAAGTGCAGATTTCCAGGACTAGCTGTTGATGTGAGTGGACTCCTCACGTGTCTAGGTGCTCTGATACGTAACGGGATGGGGAACTTTGCTTATGTTTTCTATTCTTTACGTATTTAACTATGAGATTTTATGAACATGATATTAAAGAATTTGATGAGATTTTACGTAGAGGCCTTCGTGCCAAAGTTGTTTTTAAGATTTTTGAAATAAATTCCGCTGCGAAGTGATTTAAGATTTGATTGAAATATTTTGAAGGATAAATTATTATTTATTCCATTGTGATTTTAAGAAATGTAGCATTCCGTTTAAGTTGTGAAACTCTGATTATTATTTTGAGAAATTTTTATGCTGGGAAAACGGGGTGTTACACTTGTCCCCAAGGAATTTACATGCAAAATTGACAGTTGACAGTAAAATAACAAGTACCTGCTCAAGTGATGGTAATCCAAAAAGTTCATCTCCTTACTAGCTAAAGGTGAGCTAGTTTGACTTGAATGCATCCACCAATTCTCAACTCCACGCACAAAATGAATAGGGTTCACACTCAATCACATACAAAGCTACATATTACCATATGCTTGAAAAGTTTCTAAACGTCAATTAAAGTCAATATCAATACACACTTTGAGGTCTTTAAGGGTTATAACGGGGCTTAGGTGAAGGTGGGATGATATTTGGATAAGTAGGCTACACAAAATGTGAGTTAGGCACTCCTACGTCAGTTAAAACATACTTCAATCATCTTTCACCTATGGAACACAATTCTTAGTCAAAATGGGACTAGAGAACATTCTTAACCATTGGGACTTTCGAGTTTGAAGTTACTCGGATTTTCAATGTTTTTGTCCCTTTTTCATTCTGTATTCTTTTTTTTTTGATACACTATTTTTAGTGTATGTATTTCTTTTTTTCTTTTTTTATGTTCTCTAGTTCCCCCACCCCAAACTTAATTGGTTGCATATTCCAAAAGCAACCCCAAACTTAATTTTTAGCAACATCCTACAATGCCTAACTCAGAAAAACAATATGGGATAAATCCTAAGAGTGTCTAAGTTTGTTATGTAGTTTGTCACCGAACAATGAAAGTTCTAAACCTACCGGCTCAACTTGTCTAAGAAAAGGATAAATTCATTATAATCAGGGTAGGCTTCAAAGGCTCACAGGACCAAGCACTTTTGCCTCAGTGTGTATTTGACAGAAACCAATTAACAGAAAAGAAACAATGCAAGTTCTAGAAATGTAGATGCATGGAACACTCTATATAAGTAAATTGAAAAATAAAATTTGGCCATGAACCTTACAGTTATGATATCTGGGAGTTGTGACTACCTAGCACTGTCGTACACTTCGCCTTTGAATCAAGTCACTCCTCCTTATGAACTTTTGGAAACATCACTTGAACACCCATTTGTTACTAAACTGGAAAAAGTCAACAAACAAGCAAATTCATCAATAATAAACAAGTTCAGATTCAATCACATAATAGGGGATACAACTGAGTTAAACCGAAATGAAAATTAAAGACAAATTGTTTGACTCAACAATAGAAATAAAATACTGAAAAATAAAGACATAATAAAAAGGATGGGTTGCCTCCCACCAAGCGCTTTCTTTTATGTCATTGAGCTTGACGCTTCAACCACTGTTAGGGTGGCAAATATGATAGAAAGAATATATCATCCTTCGTCTTCCTCTTGTTTGGTAGGAATTCCATGAATTTGGCACAAAGAATCAGATACTCCCATGCACCCATAGTTAACCATTTGGAATTTAAACTCTCCCACCTCAGAGAAGGACGTGCATCCATCTGCACACAAGTGATTTCCTCAACCTCCGTTGGTTCAGACTTCAGGAAAATATCAACACTCCTCACTTTGGGTTTTTCTTCAATCACAACCTTATGACACTCAATCTCCATCTGAACCAATTTCCTCTGAGACTCATGTGCTTTCTCAACAAGATCACCACACTGAAGATCAAACTTCTCAAATGAAACTTGATTTGACACCAAGAAGTCATCTAAAATATTTTGAAGTTGAGTATTGTAATCTATGTTGATCACCTCGTTCTTCCCTTCACAATTACTACCTGGTTGATTCGCCTCATCACGACCACATCTCTCCTTTAATATCGAGATTTGACTGTCCATACATTTTATCTTCAAAGATAGCATATATTTTTCATATTGCAGCGTTCAAATCTCTTTTGTGTCATGGAGGTACAACCTGTCTATCATAGCTGCAAAACTTGGATAAACTTTTTAGTAGCACCGTACAATGAGAAGAAAACGAAGAGCATAAATCATTTTTTTTTTCTTTTTATAAATATATATATACAAAAATATAAATGACAGAAATCCTAAATTATAACAAAATTGCCTTATTGAAATAAATCAACAATCCCCGGCAGCGGCGCCAAAAACTTGATAGACGTTTGGCAAGTGCACCAAATACTATCGAAGTAGTAAAAATATCGATCCCACGAGGATTGTTTTTAATCGCAATAAGTTAATTTCGTTATGCAATAGGATGTATAAAGGTTATATTTGTTTTGCCACTAGGCGGAAGATTTGGTTTGTTTTTTTTTAAAACAAATAACAAAAAGATAACGTTTGTTTAGAAAATATGGAGAGAGATGAGATCGGATCGTCAAATCCTCTATGCTTCCCCTAATTGGTTACTGTACTCTATTCCTATTAATGGTTCTTTAAATCCCACGATAGTTAACAAAATAGCCCTAATCAATCCCTTGAGTTAGGACCCTCTTCTTAAACTACAACCCCTAATTCCTTAGGTGGTCTAATAATTCTCAAAGGTTTAAGCACGTTAACCTAATATCACTAATAAACGATTATCCATTCCTAGACTAACCATGTTTATTAGAACAATTCAATTAAGTCTAAGTTGAAAGCTAGGGTTAGTAGTCATTCATTCTCACGAAAGCATACTTATATTTGATCAGGATATAAAAAGCATTAAGAACAATTGAATTGAATAAAGACTTAAATAATCATTAATATGGAATAGAGTTTCATCACAGCAACATAAGATCAACTAGGGTTTACACAGAATCATCTCGGATCCAATCTCTAAGAGATTTAGCTACTCATAATGATGTTTACAAATAGCATAATCAATTGAATCATTAAAACATACATGTAACTGGTAAAAGGATGAAGAAATCGTCCTCCTTGCAGTCACCTTGATGTCCAAATCGCACTTTGCTCTCCAAGATTCGTAACCCTTGTTTTCGGAAAAGACTTCAGCTTAAATTGGCCCAGAAATTCGCCCAAAACGTGTCACGTTTTAAGTAAAACGTGTCACGTTTTAAGTAAAACGTGTCACGTTTTCTCCTTCAGTAGCAAGTAACCAAATTAGGGTTTCACAAAACGTGTCACGTTTTTGCCAACGTGACACGTTCTTCTTTCTTCTCAAAACATGCTCTCTGACTTGTGAAAACGTGTCACGTTTTTTAGCAAGCGTGACACGTTTTTGTGACTTGCACCATTCTTCAGTTTTCTTGCTTTTTCTTGCTTTTCATGCGTTTCTTGCTGCTTACGTTGCTTTGTGACTCCATAAAATGATAAAATATACATAGAAATTACGTAATGACAGCATGTCATCAATAACCAAATCAAAATGTCACCCAAAGACAGGGAGAAGACATCGTTCATCACTCCGTGGAGAACATTTTGTTGCAAAGCAATGTCGTTCGGCCTGATAAATGCTGGTGCCACTTATCAAAGGGGGATGACTACGTTGTTCCATGACATGATTCACAAAGAAGTCGAAGTGTATGTGGATGACATGATTGTCAAGTCAAGCAATGAAGAGCAACACGTTGAATATTTGGCAAAGATGTTTGAAAGGTTGAGGAAGTACAAGCTTCGGCTAAATCCAAACAAATGCACGTTTGGTGTTAGGTCTGGGAAGTTGCTAGGCTTCATTGTCAGTCAAAGAGGCATTGAAGTAGATCCCGACAAAGTCCGAGCAATCCGTGAAATGCCGGCCCCGCAGACCGAGAAGCAAGTTAGAGGATTCCTCGGGCGTCTAAACTATATCTCTCGATTCATATCTCACATGACTGCGACCTGCGGGCCGATCTTCAAGCTACTCAGGAAGAATCAACCCATTATGTGGAACGATGAATGCCAAGAAGCTTTTGACAACATCAAGAACTATTTTCTAGAGCCACCTATCCTTGTCCCGCCAGTGGAAGGAAGGCCATTGATTATGTATCTGTCAGTGTTAGATGAATCCATGGGATGTGTGCTCGGTCAACAGAACGAGACTGGAAAGAAAGAGCATGCCATCTACTATCTAAGCAAGAAATTCACTGACTGCGAGACTCGGTATACGATGCTTGAAAAGACTTGTTGTGCTCTGGCCTGGGCTGCCAAACGCCTGCGCCACTACTTAATGAACCACACAACTTGGTTGATATCCAGGATGGATCCGATCAAATACATCTTTGAGAAGCCTGCAGTCACTGGAAAGATTGCGCGTTAGCAGATGCTGCTGTCTGAATATGAGATTGTGTTCAAAGCTCAGAAAGCGATTAGAGGAAGTGCTATAGCTGATCACCTTGCTTACCAACCACTGGATGACTATCAGCCCATCAAGTTCGATTTCCCCGACGAAGAGGTCATGTATTTGAAATCAAGAGACTGTGAAGAACCGTTGATTGGTGAGGGTCCGGACCCCGATAGTAAGTGGGGATTGGTCTTTGACGGTCCGGTCAATGCGTATGGCAAAGGAATTGGGGCAGTGATCATATCTCCGCAGGGGCATCACATTCCTTTTACCGCCCGGATTGTATTTGAATGCACGAACAACATGGCTGAGTATGAAGCATGTATCTTGGGGATCGAGGAGGCAATTGACATGAGAATCAAGCACCTCGACTGTAACACCCCGTTTCCCAATATAACGTAATAATAATATTATTAATAATCATAATCAGAGTTATTCAACAAACAACGGAGTATTACACTACTTTTTTCAAAATTATTTAAATAGAATATAAAAACTATTTAAAAAGCATCAACAATTTCATCACATTAAAATTCTGCAGCGGAAAATCTTTAATTGGAAATCATATACAACAACTACACCATGATCTTGGCACTAAAGGCCATCAACATATTAAAATTATCCAACAATTTAATCTCAACAATATCTTCTTCAAAAGAAATGATACATAAAGGAATACAAGAAAGATAACGTTTCCCCATCCTTACTATGTATCAGAGCCCTAGACGCGAGAGCCAACATCACTAATCTTCGCTACCTGCACTTGCCCACGAGGCGGCAATTCCAGCAGAAGGGGTGAGTTCACAAATCAAAAGTAATATACAAATATATGAATCATCAAAGTAAATTGAAACAACAACAATTCATAACAACTAACAGCAACAACATCATCAATATCATCTCAACTTTATAAATTAGATTCATCCTTGATTAACATCAACAACAACAACAACAACACTTATGGCGACATCTCACCAACAACAACTCCAACAGGACAACTCACACCTACAACTAATGCAAGACTCCATCAACATCTAATGCATTATGCAAGTGGTACCAACTACGCGCGTTGAATGCTAAGCATTCCAGGGCAATAAGCCCCCAACAGTTTGGATAGTTAAAGCATCCCAGGGCAATAAGCCCCCAACAGGTGAACGATAAAGCGTTCCAGGGCAATAAGCCCCCAACAGGTGAATGATGAACATTCCAGGGCAATAAGCCCCCAACAAATGCAAATGAGTATGAACGACTCTATGGTGTATATCAGCATACAACCCAACATCTTAATGGAGCATATCAGCATGCAACCAACAACAACAACAACTTAGGATACCCTCCCCAACTGGACAATACCACTTAATCATCAACAAGGCAATTCAACTTAGCAAGTATAATTATTTGCACATAAGCATACATAATTCCATCTTAATCATCTTCATATATAAGTTTTAGCATCTAAACAATTCTTAATAAATCCAATAAACATCTTAGAAAGCTTAGGTTTGGGTTTGGAACACTTTAGAAAAATCACATTTTGGGTCGCACAGGACCCTGCTCGCTTAAGCGAGCAGCATCTCGCTTGAGCGAGTCAAATGATGAAGGTTGGGTTTTTCCTCGCTTACGGCTCGCTCCTGGTTCGCTTAAGCGAACGGGCTAAATACACAATCCTTGGCAAAAATTAGCGTCTCTCGCTTAAGCGACGGGAATCTCGCTTAAGCGACGCAAATGACGAAGGTTAGCATTTTGCTCGCTCGGGGTTCGCTCGTGGCTCGCTTAAGCGAGCGGCTAAAATTCAGACTGGGCGTAGCAAAGAGTTGCTCGCTTGAGCGAAGGGTATCTCGCTTAAGCGAGTTCTCATCTGGGCAGAAACACAACCTACGATTTCTAACCCTATTTTCATCCAAAAATCCCATTTTTAATCCCCCAATCACCCAAAATGGTTTAGGAACAATGTTTAAGGGTTCAATTCACAACTAAACAACAGAAACAAGTCGTAACAATACCATTAACAACATAATTCAACAAGAATGAGCAATTCATCATATTTCTTAAACCTAGAACAACAATCACCAAATTCAATTTAATTTCATGAAAACACATACATATATATTAACATTTGAAGAGTAAACCCACCCTTACCTTAATTCAGCAAATTCTACAGCAAATGGATGAATTTCCCTCTTCCTAGTTCTCCCCTTGTTCTTGGCTCTTTCTCCCAAAACTCTTGTTTTCTTTTTACTGGTACGTACAAAAATGTTTGTCTGACTCCCTATTTCCTTACCAACCAAAACATAACCCTTTTTCTTTCCCTTAACTCCTTCTTAATTCTCCTAATTAAAATGTAACCCCCCTCCTTAATACTACTAATTCTAATTAATTCTCCTTTAATCTAAATATTACTATTTCTTCTACTTCACTTAAATAATAAAAATCATTACTACTTCTTTATAATAAAATATAATAAAATAGCAAACACCAATAGTTCACATAAATCAACATAAATAATTATAAAGCATCTAAAACACACAAAAATCAACTAAATAAATAAATAACAACTAGGGCGTTACAACTCTCCCCAACTTAGAGAATTTCGTCCTCGAAATAATACCTTAAGCAACAAACAACTCAGGATAGGACTCTTGCATCTTGCTCTCCAACTCCCAAGTCAAACTCTCACCGGCTACTCCGCCCCAAACAACCCTAACCAAAGGTATTTCCTTGCCTCTCAGCTGCTTCACCTTGCGATCATCAATCCTCAAAGGCAAAGTCTCAACGGTAAGATTATCTCTAACTTGCACATCATCTCTAGGAATAACATGCGAAGGATCAGCTACATACTTCCTCAACTGCGATACATGAAACACATCATGCAAGTTCGATAGATGTGGTGGCAATCCAATCCGATACGCCACGGTTCCAATTCTCTCGGAAATCTGATACGGACCAATGAACTTTGGAGTCAACTTCTTCGACTTCAATGCACGTCCTACACCCGTCATCGGAGTAACCCTCAAAAACACATGCTCACCCTCTTGAAACTCAAGGGCTTTTCTTCGCTTATCATGGTAACTCTTCTGACGATCCTGTGATGCTTTCATCTTTTCCCTTATCATCTTGACCTTTTCCGTAGTCTGCTGCACTAACTCAGGTCCTAATACAACACTTTCGCCCGACTCGAACCAACATAGAGGAGTTCTACACCTTCGACCATACAAAGCTTCGAACGGTGCCATACCAATACTCGAATGGTAACTATTGTTATAAGTGAACTCTATCAACGGTAGATGGCTGTCTGTCTGCTCGAGTACACATACCCTCAACAAGTCCTCCAAGGATTGGATAGTCCTTTCCGACTGACCATCTGTCTGCGGGTGATAAGCCGAACTCAGCCTCAATTTCGAACCCAAGGCATCTTGCAAACTCTTCCAAAACCTTGATGTAAACCTCGGATCTCTATCCGACACAATGCTAGATGGAACGCCATGCAACTTCACAATATCACGGATATAAATCTCCGCCAGCTGAGCTACTGGATAAGTCATATTAATCGGAATAAAGTGTGCCGACTTAGTCAATCTATCGACCACGACCCAAATGGCATCATGCCCTCTTGCGGTATTCGGCAGACTTGTTACAAAATCCATCGAAATGCTATCCCACTTCCACTCAGGTACATCTAACGGAGTCAACAACCCTGCAGGCTTCTGGTGCTCTACCTTAGACTTCTGACAAGTCAAACATGCATACACAAACTGAGCAACATCTCTTTTCAAACCAGACCACCAAAACAATTTCCTCAAGTCATGATACATTTTAGTAGCTCCAGGATGAATACTCAAACTACTCTTGTGACTTTCTTCTAAAATCAATCTCTTCAAACTATCATCATCAGGAATACAAATCCTTCCTCTAAACCTCAACACACCTTGGTTATCAACCTTGAAATCGCTATCCGTATTCTGATCACTAGCAGCCATCAAATCCACAAACTTAACATCAAGCTTCTGCGCCTCTTTGATACTACTCAAGAAATCACTATTTATCTTCAACATGCCCAACCGCACACTCTGAGGCGACCTTTCACAAACAAGGCTCAAGTCTCTAAACTGTTCAAGTAACTCGAACTCCTTCACCATCAAAGCAGACATATGCAACGTCTTTCTACTCAACGCATCCGCAACTACATTGGCTTTACCAGGATGGTAATTCAAACCAAAATCATAATCCTTAAGTAACTCAAGCCACCTTCTCTGCCTCATGTTCAATTCCTTCTGATCAAACAGGTACTTTAAACTCTTATGATCACTAAATACTTCAAATCTGGAACCGTACAAATAATGCCTCCAAATTTTCAACACAAACACCACGGCTGCCAATTCTAGATCATGTGTAGGATAATTCTTCTCATGGATCCTCAACTGCCTAGAAGCATACGCTACCACCTTGCCATCTTGCATCAAAACACCACCTAAACCCAACTTAGATGCATCACAATAAACAACAAAAGGCTCTTCCGGCTTCGGCAAAATCAAAATAGGAGCAGTCGTCAATCTTTGCTTCAACTCATTGAAACTACTCTCACATTGAGCATCCCACACAAATGCTTTACCTTTACAGGTCAACTGCGTCAAAGGAAGTGCCAACTTCGAAAATCCTTCAATAAATCTGCGGTAATAACCAGCCAACCCAAGAAAACTTCTAACCTCGGTAACTGACTTCGGTGTCTCCCACTGCGACACAGCATCAACCTTCGAAGGATCTACGGCAATACCATTACCAGAAATAATGTGGCCAAGAAAACTTACTTCATTCAGCCAGAACTCGCACTTGGATAACTTGGCATACAATTTCTTCTCTTTCAACACTTGCAATACAATCTTCAAATGCTCTGCATGCTCAGCTTCAGTCTTAGAATAAATCAATATGTCATCAATAAAGACTACTACAAACTGATCCAGATACTCATGAAAAATTCTGTTCATGTATTCCATAAACACACCGGGCGCATTAGTAACACCAAAAGGCATCACCTTATATTCATAATGACCATAACGCGTCCTAAATGCCGTCTTTTGCATATCCTCATCCTTCACCTTTATCTAATAGTAACCTGACCTCAAGTCAATTTTGCTGAACACACGGGCACCCACTAGTTGATCCATCAAGTCATCTATTCTCGGAAGTGGATACCTATTCTTAATCGTCATTTTATTCAGCTGTCGGTAATCAATACACAACCGCATGCTACCATCCTTCTTCTTTACCAACAACACCGGCGCTCCCCATGGTGAAACACTCGGTCTCACAAACTTCTTATCAAGCAAGTCTTCTAACTGCTTCTTTAACTCAGCTAACTCCGAAGCTGACATACGGTAAGGAGCCATCGACACAGGCTTCGTACCCGGCACAAGGTCTATCGAAAATTCCACTTCCCTCTCCGGTGGCACATCTGGAATCTCATCAGGGAAAACTTCAGGAAATTCCTTCACAACAGGCAGCCCATCAATTACAGCTTGGTTCTCCACCGACAAGTACGCCAACAAGGAAAACATCAACACGCCATCTTGTTCTAACCGCTTCATCTCTTTAGTGGATAAAAATTCTGTTCCACTCTCTTCTTCAGCAGAAGAAAACCGCACCGTCTTCGTAAAACAATTGATCAGGACATGATTGTATTCTAACCAATTCATACCCAATATTACATCCATTCCCACCAACGGCAAACAAACAAGATCAACTTCAAAATCTCTACCAAAAACAGACAGCGGACAACTTAAGCAAACAAGGGAAGTAGTTACTGAACCCTTAGCTGGAGTTTCAACAACCATCTCCCCATTCATATCGGACATAATCAAACCCAATCTTTGTGCACAGTCAATAGCAATGAAACAATGTGTAGCACCAGTATCTATAATAGCAATTAAAGGAGTACCACTAAAGAAACAAGTACCTCTGATAAGTCGATCCTCCTGATCAGTCTGAGTACCGGTCAAGGCAAAAACTCTACCACTGGTCTGCGCCTTCTTAGGCTTAGTACACTGAGAACCGATGTGACCTTCCTCATTACAGTTGAAGCAAACGATATCTCCACGCTTGCATTCGGTGACAGTGTGGCCCTTCTTACCGCATCTGAAGAACTTCTTCTCATCACGGTTGCAAGCATTGCTCTTGTGGCCTTTAACACCACACTTATAACAAACCACTTCAGCAGGAGCATCTTTACGTGCTGGCCTCCTCTCATCATGCATTCTCTGCTTGCCTTTATCAGCTGGGGCACTATAAGGCTTCGGGCGACTCTGCTGCCCCTTTCCCTTGCGGTCATTCATCACCTTGTAGTGAGCTTTAGTGTCCTCTTCATAAATACGACAGCTGCTCACCAACTCAGAGAAGTCTCTGATCTTCTGATAACCAATGGCCCGCTTAATATCAGCTCGCAGACCATTTTCAAACTTAATACATTTGGAGAACTCAGCAGTCTCCGCAGCATAGTGAGGGTAGAACTTGGCAAGCTCCACGAACTTAGCAGCATATTCCGTAATGGACATGTCTCCTTGCTTCAGCTCAAGGAATTCTATCTCCTTCTTACCTCGGACATCCTCCGGAAAATACCTCCTCAAGAACTCTCTTCTGAACACAGCCCATGTAATCTCAGCTCCTTCAGCTTGGAGAATGGGTTGAGTGCTTACCCACCAGTCGTCAGCCTCCTCAGCCAACATATGCGTGCCAAACCGCACCATCTGAACATCATTGCACTGCATTACCCGGAATATTCTTTCAACCTCTTTCAACCAGGTCTGAGCTCCATCAGGGTTATACCTTCCCTTGAAGGTTGGTGGATGATTCCTCAAGAAAGTCTCAAGCATCCTTACACCTTCACCAGCTCCACCAGTACCTTGTTGCTGCCCAACAACTTGAGCCATTGCTTGCAAAGCAGCAGCAAGAGCAGCATCATTTCTCCCGGCCATCTCGATAATTCTACATAACAACAAGAATTAGAACAACAAACACAGTTTAAACCTGTCATACTACTCTACATGGCTCGACACGACTCTTCTAATGGTCTGACGGACCGACTTGCTCTGATACCAATTGTAACACCCCGTTTCCCAATATAACGTAATAATAATATTATTAATAATCATAATCAGAGTTATTCAACAAACAACGGAGTATTACACTACTTTTTTCAAAATTATTTAAATAGAATATAAAAACTATTTAAAAAGCATCAACAATTTCATCACATTAAAATTCTGCAGCGGAAAATCTTTAATTGGAAATCATATACAACAACTACACCATGATCTTGGCACTAAAGGCCATCAACATATTAAAATTATCCAACAATTTAATCTCAACAATATCTTCTTCAAAAGAAATGATACATAAAGGAATACAAGAAAGATAACGTTTCCCCATCCCTACTATGTATCAGAGCCCTAGACGCGAGAGCCAACATCACTAATCTTCGCTACCTGCACTTGCCCACGAGGCGGCAATTCCAGCAGAAGGGGTGAGTTCACAAATCAAAAGTAATATACAAATATATGAATCATCAAAGTAAATTGAAACAACAACAATTCATAACAACTAACAGCAACAACATCATCAATATCATCTCAACTTTATAAATTAGATTCATCCTTGATTAACATCAACAACAACAACAACAACACTTATGGCGACATCTCACCAACAACAACTCCAACAGGACAACTCACACCTACAACTAATGCAAGACTCCATCAACATCTAATGCATTATGCATGTGGTACCAACTACGCGCGTTGAATGCTAAGCATTCCAGGGCAATAAGCCCCCAACAGTTTGGATGGTTAAAGCATCCCAGGGCAATAAGCCCCCAACAGGTGAACGATAAAGCGTTCCAGGGCAATAAGCCCCCAACAGGTGAATGATAAACATTCCAGGGCAATAAGCCCCCAACAAATGCAAATGAGTATGAACGACTCTATGGTGTATATCAGCATACAACCCAACATCTTAATGGAGCATATCAGCATGCAACCAACAACAACAACAACTTAGGATACCCTCCCCAACTGGACAATACCACTTAATCATCAACAAGGCAATTCAACTTAGCAAGTATAATTATTTGCACATAAGCATACATAATTCCATCTTAATCATCTTCATATATAAGTTTTAGCATCTAAACAATTCTTAATAAATCCAATAAACATCTTAGAAAGCTTAGGTTTGGGTTTGGAACACTTTAGAAAAATCACATTTTGGGTCGCACAGGACCCTGCTCGCTTAAGCGAGCAGCATCTCGCTTGAGCGAGTCAAATGACGAAGGTTGGGTTTTTCCTCGCTTACGGCTCGCTCCTGGTTCGCTTAAGCGAACGGGCTAAATACACAATCCTGGGCAAAAATTAGCGTCTCTCGCTTAAGCGACGGGAATCTCGCTTAAGCGACGCAAATGACGAAGGTTAGCATTTTGCTCGCTCGGGGTTTGCTCGTGGCTCGCTTAAGCGAGCGGCTAAAATTCAGACTGGGCGTAGCAAAGAGTTGCTCGCTTGAGCGAAGGGTATCTCGCTTAAGCGAGTTCTCATCTGGGCAGAAACACAACCTACGATTTCTAACCCTATTTTCATCCAAAAATCCCATTTTTAATCCCCCAATCACCCAAAATGGTTTAGGAACAATGTTTAAGGGTTCAATTCACAACTAAACAACAGAAACAAGTCATAACAATACCATTAACAACATAATTCAACAAGAATGAGCAATTCATCATATTTCTTAAACCTAGAACAACAATCACCAAATTCAATTTAATTTCATGAAAACACATACATATATATTAACATTTGAAGAGTAAACCCACCCTTACCTTAATTCAGCAAATTCTACAGCAAATGGATGAATTTCCCTCTTCCTAGTTCTCCCCTTGTTCTTGGCTCTTTCTCCCAAAACTCTTGTTTTCTTTTTACTGGTACGTACAAAAATGTTTGTCTGACTCCCTATTTCCTTACCAACCAAAACATAACCCTTTTTCTTTCCCTTAACTCCTTCTTAATTCTCCTAATTAAAATGTAACCCCCCTCCTTAATACTACTAATTCTAATTAATTCTCCTTTAATCTAAATATTACTATTTCTTCTACTTCACTTAAATAATAAAAATCATTACTACTTCTTTATAATAAAATATAATAAAATAGCAAACACCAATAGTTCACATAAATCAACATAAATAATTATAAAGCATCTAAAACACACAAAAATCAACTAAATAAATAAATAGCAACTAGGGCGTTACATCGACATCTATGGAGATTCCGCGCTTGTCATTAACCAAATAAAGGGAGAATGGGAGACTCATCACGCCAATCTGATCCCTTACCGTGACTACGCGAGACGGCTGCTGACGTACTTTACGAAAGTCGAATTACATCACATCCCCCATGAGGAAAATCAGATGGCCGACGCTCTTGCCACTTTGTCTTCCATGTTCCAAGTGAACCATTGGAACCACGTGCAAGTAATCAAAGTACAGCGCCTTGACCGGCCTTCTCATGTGTTTGCCGTCAGTAATGTGACCGTTCAAACAAATGCGGGTATAATTGACAACAAACCCTGGTATTGTGATATCAAGCAATTTTTACAAAGCCGCGAGTATCCGCCGAATACTTCCAATAAGGACAAGAAAACCTTGCGCAGGTTGGCTAGCAAGTTTGTGTTGGATGGGGACGTTCTGTACAAGAGAAACTTTGATATGATATTGTTGAGATGTGTTGATGAGCGTGAAGCAGAGCAACTGATGCATGACGTGCACGATGGCACTTTTGGGACCCATGCTTCGGGGCACACCATGTCTAGAAAATTGTTGAGAGCAGGCTACTATTGGATGTCTATGGAACACGATTGCTACCACTATGCCAGGAAATGTCACAAGTGTCAAATCTATGCTGATAAGATCCTTGTGCCTCCGCACACTCTAAATGTTATGTTTTCTCCATGGCCTTTCTCTATGTGGGGCCTCGATATGATCGGAAGGATTGAACCGAAAGCTTCGAACGGTCATCGTTTCATCCTGGTAGCAATTGATTATTTCACCAAATGGGTCGAAGCTGCATCTTATGCCAATGTGACTAAGCAAGTAGTAGTCAAATTCATCAAGAACAATATCATCTGTCGATATGGCGTGCCCAGTAAGATTATCACTGACAATGGTACCAACCTGAACAATGACATGGTGCAGGCCTTATGTGAGAAATTCAAGATCGAACACCACAATTCTTCTCCTTACAGACCTCAGATGAATGGTGCAGTTGAGGCCGCCAATAAGAATATCAAAAAGATTGTACAAAAGATGGTAACTACATACAAAGACTGGCATGAGATGTTGCCCTACGCTTTACACGGCTATCGCACTACGGTACGCAGTTCAACCGGGGCAACGCCTTTCTCCCTTGTTTATGGTATGGAAGCAGTCCTCCCCTTGGAAGTGGAAATCCCGTCTCTCCGCGTGATTATGGAAGCCAAACTGTCGGAGGCTGAATGGTGCCAGAGTCGGTATGATCAGTTGAATTTGATTGAGGAAAGACGTCTAGATGCCTTGGCTCGTGGACGGCTGTATCAAACAAGAATGAAAGCTGCTTTTGACAAGAAAGTCCGTCCTCGGGAATTCAAGGAGGGTGAAATTGTATTGAAAAGAAGAGTAAGTCAACAACCTGACCCAAGGGGCAAGTGGACGCCTAACTACGAAGGACCGTATGTTGTCAAGAAGGCCTTCTCCGGCGGAGCCTTGATTCTTACACACATGGATGGTGTGGAACTTCCTAATCCTGTGAATGCCGATATAGTCAAGAAATATTTTGTCTAGATATGAAAAGAACAGCGAGGTAGGTCGAAAACCCGAAAGGGCGGCCTAGGCAAAAATGCGCTTCCCGGTGGATCAAAAACCCGAAAGGGCAATCCAGGCAAAATAAGGGACAAAAGAAAGGATGAAAATATAAAAGCTCGCTGAGATTACATGTAACTCAGGCAAAAAGGAGCGTCTCGATGAGCCGAAAACCCGAAAGGGCGGTTCATGCAAAAATGAGATTGAAATGAAAGACAATTGACTATATCTGGCAAATCACCATTCCCTTTGGCATCTTTGCAACTGATAATTGGCTGTTCTCATCCGAGGTTCCGACGCCTGTGGATTCAAGAGTTCTAGGGACCATGATGATCATTGTGTTCAATGTACCACCAACCAATAAAATTACCATTTTCCAAGCTTTGTAAATCCGTGGAGTCGCGCCTTTGGCCGATTGCCACCCTTATACATCGATTTGAGCCTATGCTTTTGGTTTGACACTCTTTTTTCATTCTATCTTCAAAGCTTTATGCAAAAAAAGTTTTTTCTATGTTAATAATGATGTGTGTCTGGAATAAACATTCTGAAAACTGAAAACCTTTTTTGTGTATTTTGTAAGCAAGCCTAAGCAGCTAGGTATATTCAAATGAAACATGCATGAACAAGTATACATTGATATCAGTTCCAATACAAGTTACCAGCAGGCCCTCTCCCCAAGTAACGGTCTGTGGTCAATGGCAAGAATGAAAAAACAGAATGAAAAGCATGAAAAAATGAATATGCTCGCTAAGTCGAAAACCCGAAAGGGCGGCTTAGGCAAAAAAGAGCACCCCGATGGATTGACAACCTTCAAAGGCAATTCAGGCAAAAACAGGGGCATTCGAAAAATTTATTCCCCGGTGGATTGAAAACCCGAAAGGGCGATCCAGGCAAAAATGGGATGAAAAAAAAAAAACAAACAAGAGCAAACATGCAAAAAGCATTGACCACAGATGCGATGTCCAAGATACTCAACAGTAGAGCGTTCAGCCATAGCAGTACCATCAAAAGGTCTTACTTTCTGCAAGTCTATGAACGGGATTTGACTCCCTGTCCTCAATAATGGTCTTGGTGTGTCTTCAAACGACGGCATCCCTAGAAGAGGAACTTTTGCAAGTATATGTCAGAGCGCGAGCCATTACGTACCCAATATTCCAATGTTTTGTCTGTCTCTGCGAAGTTATGCCTATAAAGTGCCAATCATCATGCATTTCAAAGCATTCATACATGCATAATCATGCATCTTATGTGTTCATGTATTTGATAAAATTGTCATGTTAATCTCTGTCAAAATCAATCATGTCAATTCCAAATTCATAACTGTCATGTCAATTTCAAAATCCAACAATCTTGTCAACTTCAAATTTTAGCTATCCTTTCAAATTCAAGCTCCTGCAGTCATACCAAGTTAATTTCAATTTGTTTCTACAATACCATTTGTTTCTGTTATCGGCCAAGTGGCTAGTTCGCATCCAAGAACAGCTTGTGCCTGCCAATTCACTCTTGTTATCAGCCAAGTGGCTAGTTCGCATCCAAGAACAGCTTGTGCCTGTCAATCTACCTTTGTTTTCGGTCAAGCAGCCAGTTCGCATCCAAAGAACAACTTGTACCCGTACCTTTGTTGTCAGCCGAGCGACTAGTTCAAATGCAAGAACAGCTTGTGCTTTCTACTTTGTCTCTGTTATCAGCCAAGTAACCAGTTCAAATACAAGAACAGCTTGTGCTTTCTACTTTTTCTTTCAGCCAAGTGACCAGCTCAAATACAAGAGCAGCTTGCACCCTTTGTTGTCAGTGTTCCCGGTCAAGTTCCCAGTTCGAGCCAAAAGAACAACTTGTACCTGTCAATTTGCAATTGAGTCTCCCCAGTGAGTCTTGTTATTCTGTTAATGTCTACCAATCCCGCAATGGATACGACATACTTTGTTATTTGCTATTCTGTTAATGTCTACCAGTCCCGCAATGGATACGACATATTTTGTTAAATTCAATTCTCAGTCTGTCTTGCATTCATAACCAAATGTTGCATGGCATACATGACATTTACAAACGTATTTTTTACGCCCAAAATCAGTGCTAATGTCGATATTTAAGTATCTCTGTCATGTCAAGCCAAAGACTCCGTCTCTTGACTCTCCAGACGAAGAAACTTAAATAGGGGCAGCTGTCATACCCTCATTTTGGACCTAAAAAATACTCATTCAAATTTCTCTGCTATTTTCTGATACTTTCAAATTCACCGCGTTTTCTACTGTGCTTCAAACGCACATTTTACTGTTACTATCTCCAATCGCCATACATCCAAAGCCATTCAAAGTGTTTTCTTGCATTACAAGTCTTCAAAAAGGGTCTCTAGGACCATTGCATGTTTTCCTACATTTTATTCCAATTTTTGCATAAAA
Organism: Medicago lupulina; assembly: GCA_958299785.1. NCBI lineage: Eukaryota > Viridiplantae > Streptophyta > Magnoliopsida > Fabales > Fabaceae > Medicago > Medicago lupulina. The sequence goes on along the minus strand of OY283146.1, from coordinate 41,347,228 downwards.
TCATACAAAAGGGTATTTTGGTCATTTCCTACAAAGGAACCCATTTTAGTCCCTACAATTTGTCCCTGAGTCTTTTCAATTTGTTTGCATGAATCATTTGTCAAATTTTGCACAAAATCCTCTTAGTTCTGCATCTGTGTCAGTCTGAGTCATTTTGGTCCCCAGGGGCAGTTTAGTCTTTTCACATTATTTGGTTTTTGGGCAGAGAGGTATTTTAAAATACCTCATTTTGGTAATTTGTTCGTTTTAGTCCGTTTTGTCCGTTTTAATTGTTTCACTTTACGTTGTTTTCAAATTTACATTTTTACCAATTTTATTTTAACTTTTTGTAGTTTAGTCCAAATGTTATATTTTATTGCAAATCAGTCCCAATTCTTTTAAAAACAGTCCAATTCTTTCATTTCTTCTAAAAACAGTCCAATCTTTAATAAATTGCAGTTCAGTCCCAAATTTTTACATAATTGCATTTTGGTCCTTGAGTCAGAAATAGTTCGGAATTGCTACGCAGGTGTGCAAGGTCCAGATGGCACGTTCCAATTGGTCCAAGGCCACATGGCAGCCTATATAAGGCCGGTCACTGTACAAGTCAGAAAGATACACAGAATACGCGCCACATCACAAACAACAACCCAATTTTCTCTCTCTGATCAGTTAGATCAAAACCCTAACAAACTCAGAAATTGATGAACATGAAGAACAAATCATAACCGAATTCAGAAGCCAATTGAATCAAAACCAATGCAATTTTCATGCGACTCTCAGAGATTCAGCTGAATCTTCATCATTGAGCCAGTGTTCCTGCAATTCAAGCACTGAATCCATAGCCAGAAGCCACGGATTCGAATGCGATCACAGAAACCCTAAGGTTGAAGAGAAGAAGAAGGAAAGTGAAAGAAAATTCAAGGATTCTGAACAGTTCGAGAAGGAGAAGAAGCAATTACCGGTTTATTTCCGGATTTCAAGGAGAATCAACACAAAACAGAAGCAATTCAAGGATTTCTGAAGATCCAAATCGAGTCTCCGAATAAAACCAGGTAAAATCACAAACTTACCCCTTTGTTTCGTTCAAGAACAACAACGAGTTCCAGAACGATGTAGAACAGTGCGAATCCAAGAAGTTTTGGTTCAGAATCGTAAAACCCTAACTTTTTCCAGAAAAACTTCAAGATTCCAAGGTATACAACGTTGATTCATCGTTGTAAACCAACGAATCAACAGATAAAAACATAGAAAGAAGATTTGAACCAAGATTCGAACCAAAATTATCCGGAATCCACGAGTGAAAATTCACGATCTACATCGTTTCTGTGGTTATTTGTGAATTTCAGTGATGGATTTGTGACTAGAACAACAAGACGAAGCCATTAAGCCTTGAATCATGTTGTTCTGGGCTGTTTTTTTTTTAGAGGATTAGGGTTAGGGTTCTCGAACGGGGAAGAGAGAAGAGAGAACGGTGAGGTAGAGAGAGAATGAAAGAAGGAAAGTGAGCTGAACCGGGTTGCAAACCCTTGTATACAAGCCTCTGGACCGGGTTGCCCCATACCCGGTCCATTTCCCTTTAATGACGAGCGTTGGATCAAGATCCTGATGGATCCGGATCAATCCAACGCTCCTGGAGCGTTAGTTTGATCCGGACCCATCAGTATCCGTGGGTTTGGGTTTCGTGGCATTGGGCCCTGGGTTTTTGTGTTTTTCTTGAGTTTTCATTGCTAATTGCACCCTCTTCTCTTGCTGTTTGAACCTCTGGCACGCTATAATTTTATTGCAATTTTCTTCGTAAATTTTTATGGGATTTGTCGCGCCATTTTCGGAGATCAAGGCTATTTGATTAGCTTTTGACTCACTGATTTATTTCACGACTTTGATTGAAAAAATTTATTTAAAGGTGGGGTCCGGGGGTTGATTACATAAAGGGAAGGTATTAGCACCCTTTATGTTCGTAGTACTCTACGAGAACCTTTCGACTTTATTTAATTTATGTGCTATAACTTGCTTGTTTTGAGAAAAATGGAATTTTGAAAAGAAAGAAAGACCTAATTATCTACATTTTATTGATTCGGAAGGACTAGGTCCTTTGCCTACGTACCCGTGAGGGATCAGAACCTCGTAGTTCGGGGTAAAAATTACCGTTTGATTGGTTGAGTGTTTTTTATTAGTTTTGAAAAAAGGTTTTAAATGGAAAAGCCAAACTGGCGAAAATGAATTTGGTTTGTGTTTTTTATGTTAAAAGAAAATGACTTAAAGTGTGAGTTAGATTGATTTAATGTTTGATTAAAGAAATAAAATAAAAAACGATCACTCAATTTAAGATCAAGGTTTGTTTATGAAAATGTTTTTGGATTTTTGTTTTTTGAATGTTTTTGTTTTTTGTTTTGTTTTTGAATGATTAATTTAACGGAACGGAAAGAAATAAAAGCATAAGGACCCCATGGTGGCGTTGGACCACCACAAGGAACCTTTGACCTAAACTATAAAGCGTAAAAGCATGCACACGAACACACGCACACATGAACCTAGGCTATTACAAAAAAAAAATCCTATTAGTACATTCTATGGTCTGCGATAAAAATAAATAAATTACATTGAGACCTACTTTACATTCTAAAGTCCATGTGATAAAGTAAACGACGACAAATAAATATGAAATAAATAAATAAAACGAAATAAATAAAAATATGCAACATGATAAGTTTAATCTAATGAAGAAATAAAATGCAAATGAAAATAAAATAATAGCGCAAAAAGAAATTAAAATGCATGAAGGAAATTAAAAAGGAAAAAAAGATGCAGGGGGTGCAAGCAGTGTTATGGGGGGTGCAGTAAAAAAGGAAAAAAGATTGGGCTCTGGTTAGGGGACCGGTTCGGATCCTGGGTCGGGTCCAGGGAACCGAACCGGTTCAGGTGATATATAAAGGGTGTAAAACCCTAATTTCCTTCACTTGAACTTATGTTTCTCTTTCTACCTCTCACTTCTCTCATGTGGAGTCCGACCGGACTCTTCTTGTCCAGCGAGCAACCAATGTCCGGCGCGGTGGTCGCCGGCCAGAGGCGGCAGCGCCGCCGCGCCGGAAGCTTAAAGCTCCTCCCTTTTTGTTTTTTTTTTTTGCTCTTTCTTTTCGGCTTTCTCTCCTCTACACTCTCCTCACCTCAAAAATTCCACACCCTAAACTTAAACCCCTAGATCTAGAAATTAAAAGGGAAAAAATTACCTCGGTCCGTACGTGTTTGTGTTGCAGTGTAGTGGCTTCGCACTAGTTGCTTGCTGGTGCGGTTGTTGGTGACGATTGCGTTGTCACTGTCGTGTGTTGTGTTCGGCTGTGGGTGTGGGTCGTGTTTGGGTGTTGTCCGCGTGCGTACGGCCGTGGCTGTTGGTGTGTTGTGTTCTGCGTGTGTGTGTTGTTGGTTAGGCCGTGTGTTCTGTCCGTCCGTGTTCGTGTTAGGTTCTGGCCGCGGCTGTATTGCTGTATTTTGGATCGTCCAAATCCCTCTATTCTATGTGTGAGCCCTGACTTTTATAGCACTGAGTTTGTTTTAAAAATTCAGAGAATTTGGCGTTTCGGATCGGTTTGTAAGCTGTGTTCTTGGGTTGAGATGAGATGCGTGTTACAGGATTGGGATAAGATGGAAGAAAAAACGCGTACTGGAACCTGGACCTATTTTTTGGACTTTTGGATAATTGAAAAAAAAACAAAATAACAAGTAAAAATGAAAGTAATTAATTAAAAAGAAAAGAAATAGAAAAAATGACTAACTAATTGAAAAAAAGATTTAAAAAAGAACTAAAAATTGAGGATTTAAATAAAAGGTGGAAATTGGTTTTAAAGTAAAAAATAAAAATAAAAGTGTAAGGAGGGCCCGACTCGGAACAAAAAATGAGGTATTTTAAAATACCTCTCTGCTGAAATTTCGTTCGAAAAAGTCAGAGATTATTCAGGGTCCGACGACATGTGTCAGTGGTGTCTTAGGTCAAAAATTGGGGTATGACAGATGCCTCTATTTAAGTTTCTTCGTCCGGAGACTTGAAGATGAAATCTTTGATTCGACTGGTCGAAGGGACTTAAATACAAAGTACACCATTTTTGACCTAAGATGCTTATGCATGCTTGTGATGCAATTATGAATGCAAGACGGTGAGGACATTTTGACTAGGACGAGAAACCACAATGGGATACCTGAACTTGTCGAGAAAAGGATCCGACTCAGCTAGGGGACAGTGTGGTTTCGCTGGGGAAAATGGTGGTGAATTCTTGTGTTAGTTTGGAATGGAGAGACACATTTGATGAGACAGACTGGGGATGTCTCTTGAGAGAATGACTGGTAGACACAAGTAGCCCGTTTTTAGGGACTAACCCTTCGGAAAAAAAAATGACAAGAGGATAAACTCAAGACGTCCATTGTTTAAGACTGATTAGTTGAAAGAACAGGAAATAAACCTCAAGCTGTCCGTTGTTTAGGACTTACCACTTGAAAGAAAGACGAAAAACCTCAAGCTGTCCGTTGTATAGGACTCACCGCTTGACTCAAGCTGTCCGTTGTTTAGGACTTACCACTTGAAAGAAAGACGAAAAAGTAAACTCAAGCTGTCCGTTGTTTAGGACTCACCGCTTGGAAGAAAGACAAATAAATCTCAAGCTATCCGTTGTATAGGAATTACTGCTTGACTCAAGTTGTCCGTTGTTTAGGACTCACCACCTGAAAGAAAGTAAACTCGAACCGTCCGTTATTTAGGACGTTCCACTCGACTCAAGCTGTCCGTTGTTTAGGACCTACCACTTGGAACAAAGACGAAAAGTAAACTCGAGCTGTCCGTTGTTTAGGACGTTCCACTCGACTCAAGCTGTCCATTGTTTAGGACTACTTGAAAGAAAGACGAAAAGTAAACTCGAGCTGTCCGTTGTTTAGGACGTTCCACTCGACTCAAGCTGTCCATTGTTTAGGACTACTTGAAAGAAAGACGAAAAGTAAACTCGAGCTGTCCGTTGTTTAGGACGTTCCACTCGACTCAAGCTGTCCATTGTTTAGGACTCACCACTTGAAAGAATTAATGACTGAATTGATGAGGTATGACCGGACAAGACTCTGGGTGACTGATGCAATCATGTGTGAATTGATATGGTGTGTGTATGTGTGTATGCATGAATGTGTGAATATGTGAAAGTATTGATGTGCGGATGCATGAATGTATGAATGTATGAATGTAATATGTAACTTGTACGACTGTTTGAACTGGACACGACAGATGACTCGATGGAACAAGACAGGATATGTAAGATTGGAGGCGGACTAACAGCGCAACACAAACACTCGACAAACTTCCTTGGAGTTGATGTTATCATGGATAAATCGGGCCCTTGGCAGTATGAAACCTGGCACACGGTGGTAGATGATGCCCCTCGGGGGAAGCCAACACATTGTCGATCGAAGGTCTGGGAGAAGTCGCCATTTGTAAATGGGCGCAGAGTGTTCTTCCCTCGGCATGCTTTAGCAGTCGTTCTTTGTTTTTGTTTGTGAAAATCCCTAACTTTTGCCTGGACCGCCCTTTCGGGTTTTCAGTCCACCGGGAATGTATTCTTTTTTTGTGCCCCTAATTTTTACCTGGACCGCCCTTTCGGGTTTTCAGTCCACCGGGAGTATATTCTTTTTTGTGCCCCTAATTTTTGCCTGGACCGCCCTTTCGGGTTTTCAATCCACCGGGACGCTCTCTATTGCCTAAGCCGCCTTTTCAGGTTTTTAGCTTAGCGAGCTTTTGGTTTTTTTTTTTTTTTTGTATTTTTGGATTGTGACTGCATCTTGCTCGAAGCAGAGGCCTTCTCCATAACACTTAGCCATGTTTCTCTTCCGGAATGTAACCGTTCTCAAGGCGGACACTGATGTATGTTTCATTTACTCATAAGTTCAAAGAGAGTGTGTTTATCGTTCACACTTTTCAAAATATGTAAAAAAGTTTTGTATTTTTTTTTGAAAGAATTTGTTTCAAGTATTGCCATCAAAACTGAAGAAATTTTGCAAATAGAATAAGTGAGAGTTCCAAATGAATGGGCACAGGCTCAAATTTGATGAATGGAGTGGTGACCTGCCAATGGCACGGTTCCACAGATCTTTAAAAGTTTGGAAAATGGTAATTGTATGGGAAAGGTACATTGAACACAGTAACCGCTATTCTCCCTAACAACTTTGAATTGCCCCAGTTCCGGGTTTTTGATTTTCTTTGGTTTGCAGATGCTTTGAATCGGAGGTCTTCTGATGACTGGATGCCCCAAGTTGACTGTGCCTGACCGAATGCAGTTACTTTGTCTTGATCCTTAACTTTTGCATAGATCGCCCTTGTGGGTTTTTCAATCTATCAGGATAATCATTTTTGTTCATGTCTCTAATTTTGCCTGGACCGCCCTTTCGGGTTTTCAGTCCACCGAGACGCTCATTTTTGCCTAAGTCACCTTTTCAGGTTTGCGACTTGTCGAGCTTTTTGATTATTTTTTTTAATTTTTTGATTTTTTTGATTTGATTGATTTTGACAAAATATTTCTTGACTGCACTGGCATGCGGGTTCGTCAACATTTGTGGTCACAGGAGTCACCGCACACGGGTCTTCATAGTTAGGCATCCACTTGCCCCTGGAGTCTGGTTGGAAAAATGGTGTATTTTTGGCACAAGGTTTCTTGAAGTCCACTAGGACGAACCTTCTTGTAAAAAGTTTGTTTTAACCCCTCTTGATATAGTTGTACAAGGCCGTCATGCATTTAAATTCGGTCAAGCTTGGATTTCAGCAAGACTCCTATCGACAGGGACCTCGACATATGTCGTATGCCGAGGGAAGGAGGGGGGTTGCCCCGGTTGAAGTGTGCACTTGAAGTATGATGACAGCATCTTGTGCTAGTCTTTGTAAATGAATGCCCCTTTTTGGACACTCTTCTTGATATTTTTGTTTTTGACTTCGACGGTTAAGATGCCCCTGCAGGCGAGGAATTTCATCGGAAACTTGTCCATCTTCCTCTTCTTCATCTTCGGACATAGGAAAACTCAAAAGTTGGAAGAGAGTACAGGGTTAATGTGTTCAACGGGTTTATTAATGCATGATTTGATTTTTGATTTTGACAAGTAAATATAAGTTATGGTTATGGAGTTATTTCAGAGTGATTAAATTTTTTTGATTTTTTGTATTACCATTTTTCCGGAATAAGCACAAAAGAGACAGTCGGGATAGAAACGACCTTTTATTAAAGATGGAAAATACTTGAAGCAAAAAACCCTACACAAGTTCACTTTCGTCTCGGGCGCGACGAAAGGACATTTTTGAAAAGCAGCAAACAACAAACATATTTAAATGAGCAGATGAGTAGTAGAAAGAACATTGACAGCGACCCGATCGCGGCTACACGCTCGGATTCAAATATTTGAAAGGCAAGACACCGGCGTCGAAAACAGTTCTCAACTTCGTGACCTTGTGCCCCTTGATGGAAGGCACAAAAGAGATCAGGTTTCCCAAGAGTCGGCAATTTCTTGGATGTCGGCAGAGGCGGTTAATCGTCCTTCTCGGACCCCTTCTTCCAGACGCATACCTATGTTCACCATCTCTGAGAAGTCCCTGGGCACATTTCCGACCATCATCTCATAGTAGAACTGATTAAGAGTCTTTAAGAAGAGTTTGGTCATCTCCTTCTCTTCTACACGTGGGCTGACCTGGGTAGCGACATTCCTCCACCGTTGGGCATATTCTCTGAATGTCTCGTCGTCTTCCTGAGCCATAGCCTGAAGATCACTTCGGTCTGGAGCCATGTCCATATTGAATTTGTATTGCCGCACGAAGGCCTCACGCAGGTCATTGAAAGTTCGGATTTCTGCACGGTCCAAGTTCATGTACCACTTTAGTGCGATACCGGTTAAACTGTCTTGAAAGTAATGGATGAGGACCTGATGATCGTGGACATAGGTGGACATTTTCCTCACATACATTGTCAGATGGTCTTTAGGGCAGGAAGTCCCTTCGTATTTCTCGAAGTCTGGGAGCTTGAACTTGTGGGGTATCTGGACATTCGGCACCAAGCACAGATCATAAACATCCTTTTTGGGTGCTTCTTTCCCGCGGAGGGCTCGTATCTCCTGATTCACTATCTCAAATTTCTCTTGCAATTCATCCACTCTGTCATAGGCCCCCATGTTCTCGGAGTGAAAGATGGGTTCTTTATTTTGTGGGACAGTATGGATTGTTGGTGCTGAATAGGTCATAGTAGCTTGAGCTTGTGTCGCAGCTGGAAAAGGAACATAGATTGCGTTTTGAACTGTAGGCACCAGAGGTTTGCTTTGGTGGTGCGTCGGCCCTGGTGGAGGAGGGCGAGCTGTAGTTTGAAAAGTAGGCGCCGGAGGTTCGCAAGCAATAGGGCGGAGTATTTCACCAGAAGTAAAAGGCGGGAACCAAGGCGCAGATTGTGGAGGTGTGGAAGATGTTGGAGATTCGAAGCATATTTCCCAATCAAGGATAGCAGAGCCACCTGCTTCGGCCTGAATTCTGACAGGAGGAGGAGGAGGCGGTGGTTGATTTTGTGCTGCTCTCAGTGCTCTCACCAATTCAGTTAATTCGTCCACCTGAGTTTGCATAGCTGCCATCTCATTTATTTTAGCCTGCATGATTGCCATCTCTTCACGGAGTGCCTGATTCTCTTGTTCAAGACCTTCCATTGATGCTTGCCCGAGTGTTGTATGTGCGAGTCGGTTTCGGATGAGGACGTCAGGCCACTTTGGAATGGGTTGACTCTTCTATAGGAAAGACACAGTGTGAGACACAGACTACCGACTAGAAACTATGGATGCAAAAATGATGCATGATATGTTCATGCAAAAAAAGACATATTTTTATTTATCGAAGGGTTCATCAAAGTGAATTGTAAGCATTGCAAACGAGCGTGATTTTTATTTGAAAATTGTGAAGATATTACAACCGGTTCCTTTTCAAAGGTAAGAACGAAACCAAGGAAAAAAGTTCTTAACAGAAGCTAATGCTTAGTTAAGATTTTTGAAGTGGTATTTCTTGGTGTTCTTTCTTACAAGGTCCATTCGTTCGTGATGTTTGCAGAAAACTTTTCTAAATCCTTCGATATTTGATGAAAAAAAAGTTTTTATGAATGAATGCATGTATGCATGATTTATGCTACACAGACGGTGAAAACATGGTGAGGTTTAGTCCATAATGTTGGGGCCAAGGGCAACAAACGCCATGTGGTAAGGACTATGGTTTCAATTACACTTATAACAAAGGTTCTACCAAGTTCCCAAATTGCAACCACCCTCATGAATGTATCGGTGCTCAGGACTGCTCCTAGTCAAATGCCATTCATAAGGAGGTCTAGTTTGAGTGTAGTATCGTGTATCAACTAAATTCAAGACCGCTCTTGGTTTAGTTACCGCACTACGTCCTAAAAAGGCCAAGATGGGATCTAAAGGTCTCTCAACTTCGACGGTTATTCAGAAATAATAGCGTCAATCACAACTGCTCGTGATGACATCACATTATTTTGAAAGTCCTCCGTTGAGTGGGGTTATATCACATGCACACATAACACAGGACCGCTCCTGGTATGGCACTATGACTGTACCCCGTCCTATCTTATGTTTCACTCAAGCCCGGGTGTAGGACTTATCATCTCACCACTCTCGGAGAAAGGAGAAAGAAGAAGAAGGACACATATATACACGTATTTCCATCTTTTATTTTTGTTTTTGTTAAGCAAATTATAGCACAAGAATTAAAATAGAGTCGAGTTAGGCTTAACCCTCGAGTTTGTCCCCAGTGAAGTCGCCATTTCTGTCGCGCCATTTTCGGAGATCAAGGCTATTTGATTAGCTTTTGACTCACTGATTTATTTCACGACTTTGATTGAAAAAATTTATTTAAAGGTGGGGTCCGGGGGTTGATTACATAAAGGGAAGGTATTAGCACCCTTTATGTTCGTAGTACTCTACGAGAACCTTTCGACTTTATTTAATTTATGTGCTATAACTTGCTTGTTTTGAGAAAAATGGAATTTTGAAAAGAAAGAAAGACCTAATTATCTACATTTTATTGATTCGGAAGGACTAGGTCCTTTGCCTACGTACCCGTGAGGGATCAGAACCTCGTAGTTCGGGGTAAAAATTACCGTTTGATTGGTTGAGTGTTTTTTATTAGTTTTGAAAAAAGGTTTTAAATGGAAAAGCCAAACTGGCGAAAATGAATTTGGTTTGTGTTTTTTATGTTAAAAGAAAATGACTTAAAGTGTGAGTTAGATTGATTTAATGTTTGATTAAAGAAATAAAATAAAAAACGATCACTCAATTTAAGATCAAGGTTTGTTTATGAAAATGTTTTTGGATTTTTGTTTTTTGAATGTTTTTGTTTTTTGTTTTGTTTTTGAATGATTAATTTAACGGAACGGAAAGAAATAAAAGCATAAGGACCCCATGGTGGCGTTGGACCACCACAAGGACCCTTTGACCTAAACTATAAAGCGTAAAAGCATGCACACGAACACACGCACACATGAACCTAGGCTATTACAAAAAAAAAAATCCTATTAGTACATTCTATGGTCTGCGATAAAAATAAATAAATTACATTGAGACCTACTTTACATTCTAAAGTCCATGTGATAAAGTAAACGACGACAAATAAATATGAAATAAATAAATAAAACGAAATAAATAAAAATATGCAACATGATAAGTTTAATCTAATGAAGAAATAAAATGCAAATGAAAATAAAATAATAGCGCAAAAAGAAATTAAAATGCATGAAGGAAATTAAAAAGGAAAAAAAGATGCAGGGGGTGCAAGCAGTGTTATGGGGGGGTGCAGTAAAAAAGGAAAAAAGATTGGGCTCTGGTTAGGGGACCGGTTCGGATCCTGGGTCGGGTCCAGGGAACCGAACCGGTTCAGGTGATATATAAAGGGTGTAAAACCCTAATTTCCTTCACTTGAACTTATGTTTCTCTTTCTACCTCTCACTTCTCTCATGTGGAGTCCGACCGGACTCTTCTTGTCCAGCGAGCAACCAATGTTCGGCGCGGTGGTCGCCGGCCAGAGGCGGCAGCGCCGCCGCGCCGGAAGCTTAAAGCTCCTCCCTTTTTGTTTTTTTTTTTGCTCTTTCTTTTCGGCTTTCTCTCCTCTACACTCTCCTCACCTCAAAAATTCCACACCCTAAACTTAAACCCCTAGATCTAGAAATTAAAAGGGAAAAAATTACCTCTGTCCGTACGCGTTTGTGTTGCAGTGTAGTGGCTTCGCACTAGTTGCTTGCTGGTGCGGTTGTTGGTGACGATTGCGTTGTCACTGTCGTGTGTTGTGTTCGGCTGTGGGTGTGGGTCGTGTTTGGGTGTTGTCCGCGTGCGTACGGCCGTGGCTGTTGGTGTGTTGTGTTCTGCGTGTGTGTGTTGTTGGTTAGGCCGTGTGTTCTGTCCGTCCGTGTTCGTGTTAGGTTCTGGCCGCGGCTGTATTGCTGTATTTTGGATCGTCCAAATGCCTCTATTCTATGTGTGAGCCCTGACTTTTATAGCACTGAGTTTGTTTTAAAAATTCAGAGAATTTGGCGTTTCGGATCGGTTTGTAAGCTGTGTTCTTGGGTTGAGATGAGATGCGTGTTACAGGATTGGGATAAGATGGAAGAAAAAACGCGTACTGGAACCTGGACCTATTTTTTGGACTTTTGGATAATTGAAAAAAAAACAAAATAACAAGTAAAAATGAAAGTAATTAATTAAAAAGAAAAGAAATAGAAAAAATGACTAACTAATTAAAAAAAAGATTTAAAAAAGAACTAAAAATTGAGGATTTAAATAAAAGGTGCAAATTGGTTTTAAAGTAAAAAATAAAAATAAAAGTGTAAGGAGGGCCCGACTCGGAACAAAAAATGAGGTATTTTAAAATACCTCTCTGCTGAAATTTCGTTCGAGAAAGTCAGAGATTATTCAGGGTCCGACGACATGTGTCAGTGGTGTCTTAGGTCAAAAATTGGGGTATGACAGGATTCATGATATATTCTTGACTGTTTGATGGTATTTTTTACATTTCTTGAATTGTTAGAAGTATGTGTTAATTTCTTCTATTGATTTGTACGATTGGTGTATTTGTATGTGAGATTTCTTACATGATTCTTGGTCCAAATATTTGTTACTTGATGTGATGATATAACCACTTCTGATTTCATGTTAATTTGTTCAATTTGGGGGGGCTAAGCTTGTTTTTGGGTAATGTTTTCACTTTTGGTTAAAAGTCTAATTCTTGTTTAATGAATGTCGCAACTTCTTCCAACCTTGAAAGTGTGACTCTTGGTTACAATTTGGCACCTTTGTTCAATTTTTGTTAGTATTGATTTTGTTTACAAATTTGCAATGTGATCAATTTTGTTAATTTTTGATCTTGTTTACAACTTTTGCCATATGTTAGTTGTGCTAATTGTGATCTTGTTTGTAATTTTTTGCAATTTGGTCAATTCTTGTTAGTTTGATTTTTACTTGCAATTCTTGCAATGTGTTCAATTTGGTTAGCTTGGTCTTTGTTTACAATTTGGCCCTACCTTCAATCTTGTTAGTATATTTGATTAACTCTACCTTACAAGTTTATGTGCTAGTATCATTACTTTGCAAAGTTCATTGCTTGTTTTCTTGCTTTATAGGTAATATTAGTTTGCATGCATTTTTCCCATTTCACCATACTTTGTCATTATGTCTTTTTCTTTGTCCATTTTATTATTATCCTATACTTTGCTTACTAACCATTTTGTTTCATGCAAGCATTGCATCACTCTCTTTCTTCCTTCCTTTAATCACCTTTATGCCATTTTCTATGTTAATTTCTATGTAATATTTTAGGTTAGTTTTTTGCTTTCCTTTAATTTTTGCAAGACCATAGAATGTAAAATAGGACCCAATGTAAAGGACTATGGACACTATGATGTACACCGACACGCGCACCGACACGCACACACGTTGCATGATTTACCGCTAGATGTATGTTTAGGAAGCGTGATACTTAGAAAAAACTCATTCTTTCTTTCTCAAAAAGCTAACACATCACTCAAAGATTTTTTTTTTTTTTTGCAATAAAGTGAAGTCAAAACTTCATCATTTTCCCTTTATTTTCTTAAGCAAATACAAATGAATACTAATTTTCAACTTTAACCATTTTGTAAATAAATTGGAACAACCTCACCTTCTTTCCAATCTCATGCCTTCAAGGCCTCTCATCCTTTCTTCAAAACTATTTTCAAAACTAAAATTGAACCAACCCACAAAAATATTTTGGAAGAGAACTACATGGAATTTTGATCCCTTAAAAGGGTATGTAGGCAAGAGACCAAAATCTCTCCAAGTCCAATAAAATAAAATCCCAACCATCTTCTTTCCTCCATTCTTAAAATCAACAATTTTCTTTCAAAAAGTAGCATAAAATAAAGCGTAGAACATAGAGTTAGAAAAACGGCTCCTATAGAGTACTATAGTCGTCGCGGGTGCCTAACACCTTCCCGTAGCGAAAATTGCCCCGAACTTAGAATTTCTAAGGGTTTTCTCAATTTTTCCCTTTCCCAAAAAAAAATAGAGACATCAATGATTGAAAGGTTCAAGCCTAATTAATGACTTGACACCCGAAAATCGCGATGACACATACCAACTGATCTTTTTTGATCGCAAGCGATGTTTGTCCTAGTGTATGAGGGATTTGTAGCTTTTTCCTATTTCTTGCATTTCTTTGTGCAATCGCCTGCATTAATTGGAACAAAATTTTATATACATGCATCAATTAAAAGCTTAAGGAAAAAACAAATGAAACCATAATTTACCACTTGTTCTGGCTTCCTCCTAAAATTGATAAAAACAGCCCAAGGATCTGGGTGAATAAAACTTGGACGATTTTTTAGATTCTCCTCTAATGTGAGTTCCCACTTGTAATGTTTGTTAAACAATCGACACTTTCCATCCCTCAATTTCTTTCCAAGGCTAGAGATAACATTTTTTTTTTGTCTCCATCGTCATCGACAACAAACTTTGACTTACAACATAAACATAAAATAACAAATTGTTAGTTAATACAAGAAACAATAAATCATATATATTCAAATGTATATCAATGATACCTTTACTTTGTCAACATAAAACTCAGTTTTTTTTTCATTTGAAATTGCATCCCAGCTTTCAAACATTATTGGGAAATCTGTATATTGCCTTGCCAATTGGCCCAAATAATTTGCTAACAGTTTAGCAGAATCCCCCACCGGTTGAGGAACATCATTCCATCGAGTCATTATTTTGGTTCCATTAGGAGATTCTTCAAGCAAATCTGCCACTGTTAAACATCTCCTTGAAATATGACCCGCCACTTCTGACAAATAAGAAAGTGAAACATGGCATAAGTTACCATTTAAAACAATCAATAATAGCACCTACATGAGAAAAAACACAGCACCACAAATAGGAACACTAGATTACATACTTATAACTTCAACCTCCCAGTATCTCAGTTTCTTTTTATCAGTAATGTTCAGCTCTTCATCTACATCATCATCTCCAGAGCCAAGTGACGGAATATCATCTGTAGGTGAAGGTGTCACATGTGTAGGCGATGGAGGTGTCTCATTTGAGGGTGGTGGGTCTGTAACATGATCATAGGTTGAAGGTGGCACATGTGTAGGGTGTGAAGCATGTGGTAAACCTTGTGAACGGAGGCGCTTCTTATTGGCTGCCTCTAGAGCTCCGGGTTGTACAAACTTTGATTTTCTCTTCACAACCTAAAAAAATGGCATAATTCAGAAGCTTAATTGTCTCTCCACAATTCCAAATAAATTAAGTTAACAATGAAAGAATTACATCATCAAATTATCAAATTACCAAATGACAGAAAAATAAGAGCATATATCTTAAGGGAGAGAATTAGAATATTTAGAGCCTCCAACCTTTTTTGAAGTGGAAGAATAGGATTTTGCAAGTTCTTGAGAGATAATTGGAATACCTAGATCCTCCATCCTTTTTTTATTTTCTGCCATTATTTTCAACTTTTCAACCTCGTATGGTGTCATGTTTTTACACTGCAAGATTGACGATAAACAAGTCAGAACGATGCAAATAACTAAGCACAGTAGGATAAAAAAAACTAGCTAACTGTATATGTGTGGTTTCACAAGTAAAATGAAAAAATAACAAGTATATGTGTGGTATCACTAGCAACAAGAGGAAAAACACAAGTAAAAATAACAATCACAAGTAAAATGTAAAAATAACAATCACAAGTAAAAACTAGCAGAGTAGGATAAGAAAAAACTAGCAAAAGTTACACTTCATTGCATTAATTGTTTAACAATCACAAGTACATCGGGGTTACAACAACTACATAGACTTGTTAGCAATCAAGTTCAACTAGACTTCTTAACAATCATCATCATCTGTAGTCAGTCTTGCTAATTGTATATGTGTGGTATCATTAGAGAAAATTTGTTCTAAATTTTGTGATGGGTATTGCTCAATGGGGGCCATAATTTCATCATTTCCACCCATGTCATACAAGTCTCTTGGCTTCAAATGAACAAGTATACTCCATCCTTCTTCCTTCTCATCATCCACATAATAAACCATTTGAGCTTCTGACGCTTTAATGAATGGCTCATCATCTTCTTGTTGTCCAATATGTTTTAATCTTGTAAAGTTTATAGACTTAAAACCCAACTTATCTATTTTAATGCTTCTTGGGTTTGTGGTATTAGCCCATTCACATTTAAACATTGGCACTGTGAAGCCATCGTAGCGAAGCTCAATGATGTCTATTAATCTTCCATAGTAAGGCACCCCTCCAAATCTCATTTGGGCATCACTATTGCTTGAATAACTTCGTGTCCCAAAAATGCCAAAAACTCCACAGTTTTGTGTTTTTAATAACTCGTCTCGCGCCATTGTTCTGAATTTAAATCCATTGACATTGTATGCAGTGAACCTTCTAACTTTAGCAAAAGGACCTTGAGCAAGACTATTGAGAACATCTTTATTTGGTCCATCAATGGTGTAACGCCCTCTTTGAATTATTTGTTTTATTTAATTATTTAATTGAGTCTAGAATTTATTAAGAAGAGTTAAGAATATATTTATTTGATTATGTGATTTATTAAGTGGCTTATTTTAGTATTTATATGATTTAAATGATTATGTGGTGTGTCATTATTTTATTAAGTAGTGTTATTTTATTATTTAATATAATAAGTCTTGAAAATAGAAATAAGATTAAGTTGTGGGGGCTGATTTGGAAATTAGAAGAGTTTAGTGGAAAAGTGGAAATATATGTAGAAATATGTGTTATTTGTTGTAGAAAATATATGTTATTTGTTATAGAAATACATGTTATTTGTTGTAGAAATATATGTTATTTGTTATAGAAATATATGTTATTTGTTATAGAAATACATGTTATTTGTTGTAGAAATATATGTTATTTGTTGTAGAAAATATATGTTATTTGTTATAGAAATACATGTTATTTGTTGTAGAAATATATGTTATTTGTTGTAGAAATATATGTTATCGTTGTAGAAAATATATATATATGTTATAGAAATATATTTGTTATAGAGATATAATTGTTATTTGTTATAGAAATATTTTGGTAGGCAATCTAATATATTTTATTGCATGCATTGAAATATATTTTGGTACTCAATTGAGATATTTAAGTACTAGATCTAATAGGTGCATTACTTGTTCCCAAAGTTTCTCACTTATTAGTTGTAAACTATCTCTATAAATAGAGAACTCACACAGTGCATTCTACACACCGAAATTCACAGTTGATGCTTCCTGTGCTTTTCTTCTCTTCTCCCTCTTTTGACTTGTGTTGACGAGTCTTTCTCCTTTTTCTACTCCTTTCTGTCCCTTCGGAATTAAGAGTGTTCTCAAGACCATAATCCCTGTTATGTTTAATGTCCTTCGTCGATCAATCCAAGGTAAGGGTGGGACTAACATTCAATAATCTTGAGTCTATGATTCTGAAAATTGTATTTAACATGTTGTAGGTTTAGTTTTTGAGAATTGGAGAATTAAAGTTAAGAGTGATAATTGATGGATTATGTTACTTGGTTGTCAATTGTGAAGTTTGAATAATATAGGTTGTTTTTCCTGATTTTTCTTAATTCTGTCCCGAATTTTAAAATGAAAACTGGTATTGATCAGTACAGAATTGGTCTTAGGTGTAAACACGAAAGTTGTAGGTATGGACGTTAGCTTTCTAATGTCGTTGGTTTGACTCCAAAATAATTTATAGAACTTGAGTTATGGTCAAATTACTGCATGTAGGTCACAGTGGATAATTGAATATGATTGATGAATTAGTATATGTATGTATATGTTTGTGAATACGATATTGTTCATGATTGATGAAGTGTTATATGAATTTATATGTCCATGAGTATGATGTTTATGATTAATGAATTAGTTATGAATATTATATATGATATTAATGATGATCTGTGAAACTGATTTATGATGATTTGATGTTGTTCATATTGTGATATAATTGTATACGCATTACTTGAATTATTTATGAATATTTGAGATATTGATGACTTGCATTTGATATTATTATGTCATGTTGTGTTGTATACTGTCTATGTTGCTTTGAATTATGATTCTTATGTGCATTACTTGAGATGTATGTGAAGTTTGTGTGATGTTTGAAAACAATGTTTGCAATGATATCTTATTATCCTGTGAATTACTTGCTGCCATGTTTCTGTTTACATTTATTAAGAGCTGCATGTGTCGGTCCAAGATGTTTGTGATGTTGCGACGTTTTAAGATGTTAGACTTGTTTAAGTCATAAGATGTGAGTCCATGCATATTCATTTAAAAGCGACGATGGAGCTTATGCTCAAAGCGACGATGGAGCTTTTGCTCAAAGCGACGATGGAGTATATTAATGCTCAAAATTTGGTACCACATGCATGATTTAGAAGATTAAGTTGCATAGTCGCATTGTCGAGTCAAGTTGTTAAGTTGCATAGTTAAGTTGAAGTCGTTGAAGTTGCATTGTCGTTTTTTAATGAGTTGTTTATGAAGTATTATTATTATGATGTTTATGATGTGATGAATGTTGTTATACGATGATGTTTTATGATGATTATGTTGTTATACAATGAATGTTTATGATGTGATGATTATGTTGTTATATGATGAATGTATACGATGTGATGAATATGATATTAATGATGACTAGAAGTTGATTGATGATTTAATGAAGTACTATACGAAGAATTATTATTATAAATTGATGATGTTTAAGCTGTTAAATATAATTGTTGAATTATATGCTTAATATTATTGTTTTGTGAAATCTCACCCCTTCTGTTGGAATTGCCGCCTTGTGGGCAAGTGCAGGTAATCAAGCTTAGGTGCGTATGTGAGGAATCCGTTGTGTGTGGTGTCTTTAGGTGCTCTGATACGTAACGGGATGGGAACTTTTGTTGCATGTTTTTCTATTCCTTACGTATTGTTTATGAATTTACAAGATTAAGTTGTTTATTGGATTTTTATGAGATATTTTAATGAGGCCTTCGTGCCAAAGACTATTTTAGATGTTGAATAAATTCCGCTGCGAATTATTAAATATTATGTTATTGTTTTATGAAGGATAAATAGTTATTTATTCCATTTACGATTTTTGAAAAGAAGTGTGACATTCCGTTTATGTTGAAAACTCTGATTTTCGTAAGAAATTTTTATGTTGGGAAAACGGGATGTTACAAATGGTGTCAAGATTGTTGCAAATCTAAACCATAAAATATATGGTTAGTCACATTCTTATTCTTAAAAGCACATACAAGCAAAGTCTGAACCTAAATGGGTTTATGAACAGTAACACGATTGTGGAACCAATTAGCAAACTCTTTATGAACCTTCTTGTCTACCTCAGAAGTAGTCCTTGCACTACTCCTTAGTTGACTTCGTGTGATACTTCTGTACTGCCTATATGGTTATTTCATATTAGATGTAAAAATTTGAAAAGTAGTAAAATAATTTTTTAATGTGTTAAAATTACTTACATTAGATAGTCCTCAACTACAGGGCAATTTGTTAAAACATGTCTATGAGCTTGTAATTTTTCAATCGGTGTAAGAAGGTAATGTGAAGATCCACCAATAGGTTTTGCAACTCTAGGAAAAAATTCGGCTACACGCGGGTCAATTTGTACATCATTATCAGGCTCATCATCTACACGACCCGGTTGATTCCATTTAGTCTCAATATTTTCTAGATACCTTGAACCGTATGTAAGAATCTCATGTATGATGTACCCTTCTGCAATAGACCCTTCTGGTTGTGCTTTATTACGTACATATTTCTTCAGTTTTCCTAAGTACCTATAAATTGAACAAATATAATATTATTTTCAATAACTTTACAAACTACTAAATTATTGAAGGAATTAAATCCAACATATTTTACCTTTCAACAGGATACATCCATCGATAATGAACGGGACCTCCAAGTTTAACTTCTTCAACGAGGTGAACAACCAAGTGAACCATGACAGTGAAGAATGATGGAGGAAATATCATTTCCATGTGGCATAAAGTGAGGATAATTTGGTTTTGCATTTTTTCCAAATCTTCAACTTTCAATACTTTACCACATAATTGTCTAAAGAATGAGCATAACTCGATCAATATTGCTGAAACTTCAGTAGGTAATGTTATCCGAATGGCTAATGGTAGAAGTTGTTCCATCAATATGTGGCCATCATGACTCTTCAACATTCCTTTCAACTTAAGAGTTTCCAAGTCAATGCATCTAGAAATGTTGCTTGAATAACCATCAGGCACTTTGATATTCTTTAAAATTGTTAAAAATTCCCTCTTACTTTTACCAGTCAAAGTAAAAATTGTCGGAGAAATTTTTCCATTTTCATTGCACCAAAGGTCAGATCTTATGCCCATATCTTCAAGGTCTCTTCGAGCATCAACATGGTCTTTACTCTTTGAACTATCGTTAAGCAAAGTATATAGGATATTATCCAACACATTTTTCTCGATATGCATCGGGTCAAGATTATGACGCAGAAGATTGTCCTTCCAATATGGAAGTTCAAAGAATATGCTTTTCTTCTTCCAGATTGGAGGGTCATTTGTTGTAGATTGCGTCTTGCCTGTCCTTTTCCTTTTTTTCTGGTTTGGAGGGTCACCTTGTGTAGGTTGTTTCTTGCCTTTTCTTTTTCCCAACCCTGCTTTCTTTGGCTTTTTACCAAAAATGACCTTTATGTTTTCAACTTGTTGAAGAACTTGATGTCCAGATAATGTTACCGGTGGACTACGCATTTCTTGCTCACCATCAAAGCGAACCTTGTTCAATCTAAATCTGTGTCTCCGATCAAGGTAACGACGATGACCCATGAAACACCATTTACTGCTATTTTTAAGATGACAAGGTTTAGTGTCGGTGTTACACGAAGGACATGCAAAACCGGTGTATGTGTTATAACCAGAAAGCATACCTAACCCCGGAAAGTCACTAATCTTCCACATCAAGGTTGCGTGTAATGTGAACACCTCTTTCTTAAAAGAATCATATGTATCCACACCAGTTGTCCATAACTCCTTCAACTCCTTGACTAGAGGTTGTAAGTAGACATCAATATCATTTGCTGGCGAATATTTACCAGGAATTATCATCGACATTATAAAAGATGTTTCTTTCATGCACACCCATGGAGGGGTGTTGTATGGGATGAGCACAACTGGCCAGATGCTATAATTTGAACTCATCATACCAAATGGATTAAAGCCATCACTAGCTAATGCAAGACACAAGTTTCGCGGATCTGATGCAAACCAAGGGTGTTTCAGGTCAAATTGTTTCCAAGCTTCAGAATCTCTAGGATGCCTCATCATACCATCGTTGTTATTATCAACTACATGCCATCTCATATCCTCGGCAGTCTTTGATGAAAAAAACAGTCTTTTCAATCGAGGTTCTAAAGGAAAATAACGAAGAACTTTTGCAGGGACTTTTTTCCGATTATGGACAACACAATCCTTTTCCCCTGATTTCCATTTTGAAGTGTTACAAATTTTACAGGTCTCCCTTTCTTCATCTTCACCCCAATAAAGCATACAATCGTTGGGATATGCAGGTATCTTCACATAATTCATACCAAGTTTTGTAATTGTTTTCTTTGCTTCATAGAACGAACTTGGAATACTTGCAAATTCAAATGCATCCTTTAATAGCTCTAAAATCATTGTCAACGACTTATCACTCAACCCACACAAACACTTGATGTGATACAACTTTAACAAAAAAGACAATCTTGAATATCTTGTACACCCTTCATACAAGGGTTGTTCTCCATCTCTAGTTAATTCATAGAATTCTTTGGCTTCATTCCTTTCTTCACTTACACTCGGGATCACATCTTCATCTCGATCAATCTCTACATTTGATACAATGGGTACCTCATTTGTCTGATCCTTATAAACTCCAAACGCATCATTGATCATTTTTTGAATAGGATCTTCAACAACCACCGTGTCTTCACCTATATTTGGAATAGTACTAGTTGAGACCCTACTAGTTTCTCCTAAGGACTCCCCATGATGCAGCCAAATAGTGTACCCCTTTGGAAATGGTGACCACTTTAGGTGGTCGAACATTACTTTCTTACTTTGCGGTTTTTTGAAACGACAAACTCTACAGGGGCATATTACTTAACCATTTTCCACTACGTCTTTAAAGGCAAAATTAATAAATTCCACTATCCCTTGCTCGTATGCAGCCGACGTCTATGGCTTCATAATCCATGACTTATCCATTACTTTAAATATAAAATATGGATTTCAATAAGTTGACATAGACATGTCAAAACAATACAAATATTCATGAAAAGTGATTCACACAACCAACTAAAAAAATCAAGTATACTTAGAAGCAGTGTGTTTAGAATATGTAGTTTGCAAAATCACAGATAGGTGTCACTATATTTTAGAAACAAAAAACACCAAACAGAAGAAAATCAAATATATATCCTACAAGACATAATCTATATCCCCATTATACAACACAATGGATAATAGTTCCAGCAATAACAACTCAGAAAAATGTGCAAACTTAATAGTTAAAGTTCAAAAAATATGAGGGAAAAAGGACTTACATAAACAACAGCAGACTTAAAAACCAATAGCGCGAAATGCTTCTTTCACTGAGCCAAATCAAAATATCTGTGAATGACCAAAAGGAACAAACAATTAGGGAAACAAACAATGAATTCTTAAATTACAATACTATATCGCAAATAAAAAACACCGTATGTGGACAAACAAAACAACCTATGGGCATACAAGGGTGACACTACTACCATATCATGTGACACAATATAACATACACAGAAAATCCAACTCCACAAACTAAGAAAACAAGATATAAAATACTAAGTATGGAAATGCACTGCAACATGGTTCTAAATCACAACAGAAGGTTCTCTCTTAACCTTAGACTTTCATTCAATTTGAGAAACTGAATTTCAGCAAAAATAATATCCTGAGATTAACTAAACTGAATTTCAAAACCATCTAGCTCAAACTATTATGCAAGTAGTTGGTAAACTAAACTGAACCATTTTTTTATTATGAATCAGAACAATCTACGACAAGAATTCTATCAATAACAATACCAAGTCATGTAGATATCGTGAATAAGGTTTTAAGCAACTGCAATCGAGGCCTCAACATCGAAGTTTTATTGTAACACCCCTACTAGACGTTACCTAGGATATCTAGCATAATCATAATCGATCTCCAAAGGTAACGTCTAGTAGGGGTGTTACAATTTGGTATCAGAGCCCTATGAACCACTTACACAGAAGTTTGAATCCACAACTTAGTCATTTAAGTCATATTACTCAAAACAGCTTAACTGACAGCTTATACCCTCTAAACAAATCAATTAATGTTCAAATTTTCCAAAAGCAAACCATACATGTATACACAGCTCTTAACCCATCCCTACAGCAATTATAACATGTTCATTCCAAGAAAATCAAGTATGGAAGCTTTTGAAACGACTTATGTTTTTTTTTTAGCTTCTAGCTTTTCATTCCAAACAGAAACAACAACAAAATTGCTACGACTAACAGCCCAAAATACAGACTTATCTCAGAATCCAAAGGCAATAACAACTTATGGATATAAGACAAATCATATGGAACTCCCACACTTTTCTACAACATTCTTACAATAGAAAAATCTGAATTTTCTTCGTTCTCTCTTCCTCACAACCGACCTCCCTCTCACTCTCACTCTCAGGTTCTTTTTCTTGATTTTCTTCCAAAAATGCAACAAAACAATCATACAATAGTGATTCTTGAAGCCTCTAGATTATTTAACAAGTTCAATCTTTCTCCTACCTTGCCCTGGTCAAGCCTCTTCTTCAAAATTCAGATTTGGGTGTTTGCAAATTAAGCTAAAATTGAGGTAAAAGTGCTTATTTTGAAAAGAAATAAGTTGATGCCTCTATTCAATGTGGTCGTTTCAGCCACATTTAACTGCAATTCTTCGCATTATCAGAAGGAAGCGACACAGCCATTACTGTAACACTCTAATTTCTATTTTATTATTTTTGGTTGAATGATGTGATGTATTTTTATTATATAGTATTTATTTGAATAAGTGAATATATGGTTATTTGTTTTATTTAATAGAAATAGGAGAGAAATAATAATTATTTAAATGTTGGGAGTTATTGAGAATTAGTAGGTTTTAAGGGAGTTAATTATAATTATTGGGAGTTAAGGAAATAAGGGGTTAAGGAAAGAATAGGGAAACTAGAAGGTCAGAACATATTTTCACGTTCAGTAAAAAGAAAAGAGAGCTTTTGGGAGAAAAAGGGAGAGAGACCAAGAACAAGGGAAAATTGCTTAGAAGGGAGAATTGAATTGTTGTAGTTTCTTCATCTAATCAGGTAAGGGTGAGGCTAGCATTCAATTTTAATATATATATACATGATTCTGAAAATTGGATTGAATTTGTGTTGTTTTTGGTTAGGTTTTGAGAATATGATGAATTGTTGAAAATGTTGATGAATATGTTGTTGATTCTATGTTTTTGTGTTGTTTTGAGTGCTATGATGTATATAAGACCTGTAAACGTTTTTGTAAATCATTTTGGGTGATTGGGGGATCAAAATTGCGTATTTGGATGAAAATGGGGTTTTAAAATCGTAGGTTTTGAACTATACAGATGGTGCGTCGCTTAAGCGAAGCTTCCGTCGCTTAAGCGAGTAATCATGTAGTTGCCCAGAATTCTGAAAAAGCCAGTTCGCTTAAGCGAGCGTCAAGCGAGCTGCAAGCGAACAAAAACCTGACTTTCGACATTGTGTTCGCTCAAGCGAAGTTCCCGTCGCTTAAGCGAGCGACCCAAATTCTGCCCAGAACCTGTAACATGTGAGCGTCGCTCAAGCGAACGCCAAGCGAGCCTCAAGCGAGGAACATCCCAACTTACGTGAATTTGTTCGCTTAAGCGAGCTATGCTTCGCTTAAGCGAAGTTCGTCCTGTACGACCATTTTCTGAATTTTGCTACGTGCTTAGGGACTTTAATCTGAGCTTTTTAAAATGTTTAATGGAATTATTTAATATTGTTTATAAGGTGGAAAATTATAAAAGATGGAAAATCATGTGGAATTATGCATATTTATTTAGTTACGAATATGTACGTTGTGTTGTCGAAGCTGTTGAGTCTTGATGTCCAGTTGGGGAGTGTGTCATAAATATTAGGCACAGGTGTTGATGTTGTATGTAGATATACACAAGTGGAGTCCATTGCATAATGCATAAAAGCGGTGAGGGCTTTGCCCTGGAACGCCTTGTCGTTCAAAGCGGGAGGACTCATGTCCTGGAACACTTTTCTGTTCAAAGCGGTGAGGACTTCTATCCTGATGAATGCTTTAACCATTCAATATCCGGTGAGGGCTTCTGCCCTGTATTTGTTACCACATGCATGTGCATTGCTGCATTGTCATAGTTGTCGTGTTGGGTTAGTTGTCGTTGTTGTGGATGTGTCGTGGAGTTAAGTTGTTGTTGGTGTGTTGATACCATGTATAAAACTGATGAAGATTAAATATGATTAAGTGGTTGTTGACAATAAAGAATAATGTTATATTTTTATATATATGACTTATCGATGTTTTTGAGGTGAATTGTTGTTGTTTTCATTGCAATTGATGACTTATATATATATATATATATATATATATATATATATATATTATTTTGTATGTGAATCTCACCCCTTCTACTTGAAAATGTTGTCCTTCGTATGGATAACTTGCAGGTGATCCTGAGTAGTAGGTGGTGGCTCAATGTCTAGGGCTCTGATACGTATGGGATGGGATTTTTATATTATTTTCATTCCTATGTATCAAATTTTGAGCATGATGATGTTGTCTTTGTTGAATTATTTTGATGAGGCTTTTATGCCGGAATTATTTAAGTATGGTTGAATAATTATTGTTGGTTGAGGCATTGTGCCAAGATTATATTTGAGGATTTATTATGATTGAAAAGAATATTCCGCTGCAGTTTAGTTTTTATAAATTGGTTGTTTAAGTTTAATAGTTTCATTTTTCTATTAAATAATCCTTTATTCTTAATGCTTATTACGTCATGCGATCCCTAAACCTAATTTTTCCCTCTAATAAAATGACATTAATTGCTAATCCTCTAACCCTAAAAAATTTCCCTCCTTCTATATGTTCAATTTGAAATTCAAAATTTGCCTGCCTATTGTTATATTCCTTACACTTCCTATGCATTTATTAAGGCATGATTTCAGCACTATTAACTAGCTCTTCCATTAGTTTAGCACTATTAATTTTTCTTTTTTTGAATTATACTCCTTTCATGCTGCCAGATGATGAGTTAAATGGTTTTCCATTACCAATACCCCATTCCAATTCCCACGCCACCTATTCCAATTTTTTTTTCGGTACAATCAACCATCCCACCCAACCTATTTCATTTCCCAAGGCAGCCGACTACTCCCCTTATGGCTTCTGCTCAATTCACTTCATTCTCCCTCCCAATATAAATCCAACCTTCTCTTTTCTCAAAATTTCATTTCACATTGGAATCCTCTCTTTGTTTTGGTTACACTCCTTTCTTTCTTTTTAATTATCAATGTCAATCCTTTTTATTTTCAAAATGTCTTCGTTCTTTGTTACAATATGTAGCATGGTCTTCTTGGGAATAACTTTGGATTGAAGGCAGAATATCTCAGCTGAAACCTGCGAAATTTTGCAGCTAGGAGTTGGTCAGGATATTATTTTACTACTTAGAGGAATTTTGCAAGTTTGGTGCCGCTTTTGTATGTTGTCATGGCAGTGATTCAATTACAGAAATATGAATGGAGAAGGAGATGTATTGTTGGTCTTCCCATGCTTTCTGCTATGTTTCGGTGTTTCATGAACTTTTCATTTCCAATAGTAAAAGTTTACCCATTGAGATAGATGAATAGGTTAGATTTAACAAAAAAAAAAGAATAGATTAGAGAGTAATTGTATATGTAGTTTCAATGTAAATAGATCAATTGTACGATTTTTATAATTGTTAGCTTGCTTTATTATTTTATTGTTGGATGCATGTAGATTAAATGGTGGCCTTAAGAATAGATGTTATCGTTGGATGCATGTAGATTAAAGTGGCCATATGAATAGATGTTTTAAGTTCCATGGTCTCTTTTCTATTTCTTTGTTTTTTTTTCTTTTTCTGAATCCTCACGATGAGTCTCTTCTTTCTTATCTTTGATTTCTTCATTTTTTTCCTATTAGCAATTTCTTCTTCTTTTGTTGTTGCTAACTTTTCAATTTTTTTTGTTTGTTTTACCATGTTTCGGATCATGGTACATAGTTGTTGTGTTGGATGGACAGTTGAACAAACAATTTGCAGTAGAAAGATAGTTAATAAAATATTTTATTAACAAACTCACAACAATAATGAAATGAATGCAATTTGGTTATGTATAGTTAATATACACTGTAATGTTCCTTAAGGGATTTAAAGTATGTTATTTGAAGTTATAAAATTAAGTCTCTTCCCTATGCCTTGATGCCTCTCCTCATAGCTTTGTGTTGGTTGTGCTTTGTGGAGATGAATCTTTTGTTATAATAACCGTATGATCAGCTTGGTTGTGTTTAGCAGCTATATTTTGGCATCCGTTAATGGAAAAGTCACTAAAGCAATTGCACATTCAACTTTAGATGTAGCCTTAATTGTATTGATCTTTAATCTGCAAATAAATGGATTAAATGGATTGGTTTGATATCACTGTAATCATTTATTTCAAATAACATGAAATTCAATATTGTTCTTATAATTTAATCAGTTATAGCAATGGTTTGGATGGCTAACTTTTCCTGAGTAGTAATAAAAAATATACTTTTTTTTAGGAAAGTAATCAAAAAAATTACTTATTAAGCATCAATAACAGATTAGTGCGAAGATCTTATAAACGGTTACCTTTTTTCTTTATGCAAAGATCTTCAATTTATAAGACCCGTGCGGCGCACGGGTCATTAATCTAGTTTTTATATAAGCAGTGTAATGCTCCGTTTGTGGTTTAACTCTGATTGTTATATATTATTATGTTGTTTTGGGAATCGGGGTGTTACAATTACCATAATTTAAATCCTTGATCAAGTTATGCACAACACAACAACAATCAAGTTTTACCCACTAAGTCACGGACTCTGACACGGACACTGCGACACGACATGACACGTACACCGACACTGCTAAATTAGAAAACATAAGACACCGACACCGCTTGATATATTTATTATAATAATAATATAGTAAGTAATAATTAAATAAAACAAAATATTCCTAAAAAAAATAAATCATAATCAGATATATAAAAAAAAAAAAAAAACTACTAATCAACTATTAGGAAAGAAAATAAAAAAGCTAATAGGCACTAGAATCCAAATTCCACCTCTTAAATTTAAGGTTTATTTCTTTTACTACCTGACTCTATCTCTACACACCAAGTATAATATTGTAATGCTACTATCCTACTATCAGTCACTTACCACATGCCGTAAGATCTAGGAATCCATGTATTGTTATAACAATAACAATAACAATAGTACAACAAAACAAATAAAGTTCATAACTTCATATTACAAAGAAAAACAGAACAATGAAATCGTAAAGGAGATCGTAAATAAAATCATAGAAGATGGTGAATTGAGCAAAAGATTTAATCATTTTAATTCATTTTATATTAATCTATTATATCGGGCTTTCAAATCCTGCCAGCCCACAAATGTCAGTCCGGCCGTGTCTCTCCAAAGCGTGTCTTGCAGTGTCCGGTGCCGTGTCTTTCTACATTTTTTTCTTATTTTTTCGGGACACCTACCACCAACATCCGACACGTGTCGTACGGGTGTCGGCGGTGTGTTCGACACCGACACGTGTCCGACACGCTCACCACAAATAGTGTCTGTGCTTCAGATATCAACTTACATCATAATGTTCTACCATATACAGTATTTATATTCAACATGTTAATCTCTAGATATTTTTGAATGGTTAGTTCCATCATATTTGAATTGAATTGTGTTGACCATTTTAAAATCTTTTCTCTATATAAACATTGGACAAACACACAGGGACATTGAATTCGAATTTCCAACGAATGAATAAACAAACACTAAACATTGACCAGTAACTCAATCATGGAAACAAAGCCAAACAAACCTATCAACCATTTCTAATGTACAACCGAACTTAACAAAGTGGACAATTCAAACAATCTCCAATCACACAACACAAGGGACACAACAAAAAATCACAACTATTAACATTCCCACAAATTGATTTCACGTCAATTCAACAAAACCCATAAGCTATTCAAAAACCCAACAAGAAAAACAAAAAAAAAAGGGGTGAAAAAACACTTTTTTAAAATCAAAATTTAAGAACAAGGAAAGTATCAGAAAAAAATTAAAATCAGAATAGAAATTCCTCACCTGGTTCACCGATCCTGACCTCAAAACGAAGAGAGAGAACAACAAAATCCGATTGAGTGAGCACCGATTGAGTGAGCACCGATTGTTAGGGGTTTTGGGTGTTGGAGGTTAGGTTTTGTGAGAGATTGAGTGAGTGAGAGAGATGGAGAGTGAGATGGAGTGAGATAGGGTTAGGTTTTCCGATTGAGAGATTGAGTGAGTGAGAGAGATGAAGAGTGAGCAGGTTGGGTTTTGGGAAAGTGAAAAGGGGGGAATGAAAATTGGGTTAAGGGGGGAATGAAAATTGGGTTAAGCGGGGAATGAAAATACAACGCGCCTTCTAATTAATTTGATAAAGAAAGGCTGCGATGGTTCACCCAAACAGCCGCAATAACTATTGCAAAAATGCATTTTGAGGCAGTTCCAAGGTAGGGGTCACAAATGAGGTGTCGCAATTTGCTTATTTTCTTGTAGTGTATGTAAAGTAAAATAAAATTAAAAGATGGAACATAAAATGTAAGATAAAACTAAAAGACTAATAAATAAGAAAATAAAAAAAATGAGAAGAAGGGCCGGAATTGGTACAAAGATGAGGTATTTTTAAATACCTTTCTGCCGAATTTTTCTCTGAAAAGCCAGAGAATATCCTGGGTCAGAGAGTGTATGAATGTAGGTTCTTAGGTCAAAAATTGGGTTATGACATCTATATAATATAAATTTAAGGGTTTTTCTAAGTTCTTTTTATAGAAACTAGACTTTTGACCCGTGCGACGCACGGGTCATATCGACCATAATAGACATCAATAAGTTATATTATATATTTCAATTGATGTTAAATAAGTCATAGAGAAAAAATAGTGTTACCCTTAAATGTAGTTCGACAAACATTCACATCATTTTGTGAATGAGTTGCAGACACCTTTAGTTATATGGAATATCTATAGACTACATTTGAAGTTACAATAGTATTTTCGCCATCTTTATTGATTATCAGTATCTTCGTAGATCCGTTAAAAACATAAGAATTGAATAGAGATATACTATTGCAATCAAAATAATCATAATACATTTTTTAAGGACATTTGAATCTTCGGAATAAAAAAGGGGACATTTATATATTTTCAATGCGTCCATTTTAGTTACAACGGACCTAAAAATCGAATTTATTGAACTTATTTGCTTGCTTTGACACCAAAAACTAAAATAATTATAAATAAATGAGAAAAATTCAGTTTTATAACAATATAAATAATGAAATAGTTAATAAATAATTCTACCAAAAAAATATAGTAAATAATCAAAAGATAATTCATCTGGCAACAATGTTTGTTCAGCTACAAAATTGTTACATTAGCACTGGTGTTGCATAAACATGTTGCCGCAAAGACTGTAGAAAGTTTCAAATACCCCCAAAGAAGTAAAACTCTTTGAACTGACATGATGCCTTGTAAAATTCTTTTGCAAAGTCTGATGTTACTCAAATCTCTAAGGTAATATGCAAACATTCATGTTGCTGGTAGCACTAAAGGGTCTATAGCAACAAAGACAAAGTTTTACTTATTCAAAGCTTAATTTTTGTAAAAGGACTGCACTATGTGATAAAGTTGTCAAAAACATAAAACGATGACCTAATCAAAAGCTGATTCAAATAGAGAGAATTTGAATCAATGTTGTCATAGCATCTTTCTATTGACCTTTAAAATGTTTTAACATAGAAAACCAAGCTCTAAGAAAAATAAAAAAGGAAGTGAGATCAATGTTCTCATAGCATCTTTCTATAGATTTCAAGCTCACTTCGCAATACCAGACTCAAATTATTTGCCATTATTAGAACAGAAACTAAAATAACCAGCATAGGTAACAAAACAAAAAAGTGAAATACAAAGCTTAACAACATGAAAAACACACAAAAGACGTTATCTCTTATTAGAAATTCTATAAAAAAGAAATTAAAAGGAACAAATTAGAACTAAATAAACTCAAAGTCTAATTCCTAACTATTGCAGAAATGTTCAAATTGCATAAGTTTGCAAAAGTTTATTTCTTCAAATGACGGTGAATTTTCTTCAATATCCTTAATAGAAAGCACCCCTCTCTAAAATATTGCAATTATTTCAGAGACGTCGTATCCACCGTGTGGCTGAAAATTCTCTATTCCTTCTCTGTCATCGTATCGACGCCGCTTACATATCAAACTCTCTGATCCTAACCAGTGTTTTTCCAATTTTTTGAATCTGAACCCTGAAAGACAAAATAATCACCACTTTAATAACGAAAATTAACCCAAAAAAAAATACTCAGATGCAAAACAAAATTGAAACATGTACAGTAATACATTAATAATTTAATTTGAAAAAATAGAAAATAAAAGTAATTATCTGAAAATCATGATCCACACAACAGCGATTGAGAAAAAATATAAAATACATGCATTTACAGAATAAAAAAATAAAATAAAAAGCCATAATGGTGGTAAAGGGTAAAAATCAATCAATTTGATAAAAAATGAGAATTTTTTGTTAAGTGAAATGGAAGGAGAAGCAACTGTAGATGGAGAATAAATATTGTACCTTGTGAGATTTTAAATTAGGAGATGGAGAAGAAAGGGTAAACCAAAGGAGAAGAAGGAATGGAAATATTACCTGTGAAAAAAATTGAACAATGTCGGCGAAACCTTCATTGCTGTCGTGACAAATGATTCAATGGCTTGAATGCATGGGGACGGAGGAAAGCTGGACGAAGGGCGAGAGGACGCTGAGAGGAAGAAGATTGATGATGATGTCATTCATTCATCTGAATGAAAGTTTGAAGGCAAACGTGAGAGAATGAAATATTTACTTTTTTTATTGGAAAATAAAAACTGCATAGAGAACAGAACACGAATAGGCAGCTTGGAAATAGAAAAATGAATGTAGATGCTATTAAATGCCATTTCTATATGCCTTAGGTACTTGCAACGACAAACTACAAATGTTGTGGGAGGGAAGTTTAGAATTTGAACCAAAAGTGATGATTAAGAAAAGCACTAAGGAGAATTTAATGCTTGGATGATGGAGGGAAAATATTAGGTTAAAATTAGGGTATAATATTGCTTGACCAGACAAGCTTTAGTAAGAAAGATGTTTTCTTCTCCCTTTGCTTGTGACATGTGGCACTATTATCCTAGCTCTTCTCTATATTTTTATGACATGTGGCACTTTAAGCTTTTCCTAACTTCTCATGCATTTGGAGAAAATTTGCATATGAAACTACTATGATGTGCTAAAATTTGGAGGAGTAATTAATGTACCGGGATTGCAATCGAAAATTTACATGTTCATATTGCAAGTCAATATCTATTAATTTGCTACTTTAATTACCTAATTATTGTTTTTAATTCTACCTTATTCTTTACGAAAAAAAATCATATAGCTTAATTTCATACATGTTACGGGTTTAATATTTGAAATTTACATATTACATAACTGAAAATATATTATTAATTTTTTTTGGTTGTTTTAATTATTTTTTGATCTACGACTAAAAAATCATACAGATTAGAAACATTGTGACCTTCCTCAAAAAAAAATAAATTGTGACCTTATTGTGACTATCAACTTTAAAAATTCTATTGACAATTATAATCAACTTTACAAAAGTATTTATAAAATTGTTGTTTCATTGTTTAAAAAATTGTAGTGTTCGAGTTTATAATTTGAAGCAACGATATTTGATAGTCACAATAATGTTTTTTAAGGAATATTTATTTGCTTTAACTACTAAGGATGCCAAATACAAGAGTTGACTATGAATATGCCAAAAAATTACCTTTTTAGTAAAGAACTAAGGAATATTAAAGTAAGGAATATTAATTACCTTTCAAGGTGCCTCTCAAGGAATATTAATGGTAATTCCTTAGTCGATGACCATGATAGTAAAAAACTTTTTCAAAAATATATTTGAGTTTAAATTTTCATTAAAAATATTATAAAAAAAAAAAAACTTCAATTGACACGTAGGTTTTATCTCAATGGTACATAAGTGTTATCCCTATAAATATGAGCATGTGAAAAAGTAAGTTAAAAAAATTCTTGGTCTAAGGAATAAAAAAAATTAGATCAAGATGAATCGGACAAAATTATGATTTTTTTTTCTATTTTCAAATGTGTAGTTTTTTTCTTTTCAAATTGATGTATATTTCTTTACATTCATTTTATCCATAAATCAAGGGAGTAACTATTGTTCTCTTTCAACAAAAAAGAAAGAGTAATTATTGTGATTACTTGATGTTTTTTTTCTATAAATATTGCTTATGATACTCATAATTTTCACATCACTTTCAACATATAATCCAAATTATTGAAAGTTTTTCTAAACCCCTATTTTCTTTGTTTGTTGCATTTTTTTGTGTTTTCTTAGGTTCATCTTTTTTTCCACGAGTCATATTTTAAAAAATCAATTCAATTTCCATTGTTCATGTTTTTAGATTTTTGTTTGCACATGATTGGAAATTGATAATCTATCATTAACATATATTTTTTTTTTCATTTTTAGTTTCTTTCATTAGATTACATAAAGCTTTTTATATTTTATATCTTTTATTGTTTTTTATTTCAGATGGGGAGACAAGTGATTAGAAATGGTGACTCATAGAAAGCCGCTTATGAGAAAGAAGAGTCATAACATGGAGCAATACAAAAGACTCTGAGATAATAATACATTTGGATTAAGTGTATAAGAAATAACAATTGAACTATTTTGTAATTTTTTTTCCATGTACGAGTATGACAGAATTGAGTGAATATCGTTTTATTCTGTTGGAAATCTTAGTGTTGTGGATTGTGAATGCAGCTCTTTTTCATGATGTGAAATTATTAATTTATTGTATATTACATGTACAAGAAAAATTCAAATATATAATATTATTATTATTTGAGACCGATTTGAAAAGCTCTCTCTTGACACAGAATTCTATAAACACATCTCTTTTCTCATATGTTTGCTGATAAATGACTTAATTACATTACAATTCAAACAATGCAAAATTTAACAATTTAATTTCCGATTAAAATTCATCAAATGTTATTCTTTTAATTATGAATCGAATTGATTTGAAGATTAATGATTAAGGACGGTACTACCTCAAAACGTTATTTTGTTTCACATCCTACTTTTTTCACCTCAATATTGTACACCTAAAATTCAATAATAATTGTATTGTACATATTTGTTCTAATCCTTTTTCCTCCTCAAGTTATCTATTGAGTAATTAGCATTGAATAGTATCTTTTTATTGACAATAATTTGCTTTGTATAGTAAAACACATATTGTAAATCAAACATGATTTCTCATAATCATTTGAGGTTTTCCTTAAATGTATATATGGTAAATGAAAAACTCACTAAAATTATGACATGTGGTATCTTAAAATGAATCAAGCTTTCTCATGCATTTAGTCATTAATACTATTTCAAATTGAATTTCTATTTTTTTTGGGATTTAAAAAATGATTTTATGTAACTGTTTAAATTTTTGGTATGATAAATAAATGCAGTATTAATTTTTTTAAAAAGAATTTTAATGTGATAGCCACCAAAATTGACATTTAGATGGTAACCGAAATTTTATAAAAAAAATAAAAAATAGTAACGAAATTTTTTCTAATGCAGTATTACTTTTTTTGTTACAAATGCAGTAGTATTACATAAATAAATAATATTCTTACTTCTTTTTTTAAACGAAAAGAATATTCTTACTTATAACTGACATTTAAATAATAACTGAAATTTGATATAAACCAAAAAAAAAAAAAATCTTTTAAATGCATTAATCTTGCTTTTAATTTGGTCAATGATTTGCATAAGTTTCTAACTAAAAAACCTTCAAATTTCAAATAAATACATTCGAGTTTAATTATACATTGAAATTACTTTAATATATACAAAAAAAAAAAATAGAACCTTATCAATCCAAAATTGCCTTAATACACTTACAATTGCATTGATGAAAGTAGTACACGTCCAATTCTTTATTTTTTTTAGTATATTAATAAAAATATTATTTTACAAAATTATCCTATGAAATACGTCTATAAATTAGACTTATGGGTAACATCACTTATCACAACTCCTCTCACACTTTTTTCTCTTTTTTTTAGTTGACTATTCTTTGCTCTATCTCTTTCAAAAAACAATTGAAATACCATGATTGAAATTTTTCACATGTGGTTTGTGAGAGATACAAATAAAGATAAACTCTCTTACTCATTGAAAATAGTTCTGAAGGATAGCAAGACTGTTTTACAATGTTTAATGCGTTAAAATTATCAAAATTATGAATTTTACATTTTATTTGTATTTATATATTTATGTTGTTTGTTTTTTCGTTGTTTCGTACAATCACATTACATTCAAATTATTGATTTCGTTTATGATATCTACAATTCGAAAATTATTTAGGGCATCATTGTTCAAATCATTTGTCTATGATTTGTGGGAGATTTTTTTTTCTTTCTGTATTTTGGGGCTCATTCCTCAAATGTACAGTAAATGCAAACCTCATCATATTGATACTAACAATCTAAACCTCACCAGTCACCATACTGATTTTAAGAATGGAAACTGCACCATATTCATTTTATGAATGAAACCTCATGGTATATTTTTTTCCAATTGGATTGTACTTTTGATAGAATTTCAACTCATATTATTACAATATCCTAATATTTTCCATTAGTTTTAAGATAATATTTTCTATTTAACTGAGTGAAGATTTTTTGTTAAGTACATCAATTCCATCTAAAATATAAATTTTTATGAGTGCAATAAGACATACTTTATTTAGGACAACCAATATTTTTTTTTATGGCTATAATCAGGTTACGTTAATACATTTTTATTACAATTTTTTTATAATTAATAATTTTATATCGATAATAAAATTTAGAAATCAAACACAATTCCATATATTATAAAATTTTGAAAGTAAGGTCCCTCAATACATTACAAATTTTTAGGTACTAAAAGATTGGAATATCTTATAATGATTAGAATTAAAAAAAAACTTTATAAAAGCTACAATGGTATGCGTTTAGTGCAAAATGTTATGAATCTAAATAAAGATGAAGATATTGTTACTCTGGCTATGCAAGATGTTACTGCGTCAAAGCGTCCCACTCATAGGTAAAGATGGTCAGCCCACGTCGTTGAAGTTTTATTTTTTATTTTTGGCAAATCGCTCAAGATATTAATTTGTCTAAGCATTCCACTCCAATCTATTTTAACAAAGATATTTTTTTTTTTGTTTACCATATATGATTTCATGACAAAAACTCTACCAGTTGATTAATTCCATCCGTCCCAAATTATAAGACCCTTTTGAAAGAAAAAAATTGTCCCTTTTTATAAGACCATTTTGGTATTTCCAAGTTCATTAATTATTTCTTTACCAACATATTCCTATTTATTTTCCATCTTTTTCTTTAATCAACAATAAATTTTATGTTGTAAATATAAACTAATTATCTTTATTAAAAGATAAAATTGTAAAAGCAATAGTAATTACAAACAAATTTATCTCTCTTATATTTAGGGGAATAATATATTTTTTTACCTTCATGGAATTTCTACACTAAAAGGAGTAGTCAAATTAAAGACAAACGTCTTTATGATGATTTAAATGAATAATTTCTTTCAAAATAATTTGTTACTTTAAAGTATTTATTTGCAAACTTAAATGTGTTTCTTTGAAAACTTCCCAACGATTTAATGCAAAATAGTTGATTATCATTTCGAGATTCAGTTTCAAAAAGCATGAATTTGAAATAAAAAACAATATATAATCATTTACACCAAGTCTAAAATGATTATATAACAAATATAAAATACCTCGAGTCTAGAATTTCAATTTTGTTGATAACTGATTATATTAATTTTATATATTTTTTAGTTATTTATTATAGAATATTCGATTGATATTGAAATGCAGAAAAGAAAAAAAACAAATGTAAATGCGACAAATAAGTAATAATAAAGTTAGTTTTAGTATTAATTAATTCACAATTTCTCAAAGTATTGAGATATCTCAGATGATTACGATAGAGTAAAACGTTTTAAATGTCATTAATTAAGAAGATTCTAAATCCCATTTTAATTAGTCTTATTATGTACACCCTCCGTCTCAATTCTCAAATTATGAGTCTTCTTGGGAAAGATGTGAACTCTTCGCATCACATTCATTTTGAGGTGTCTCTAATACGAACCTCTAAAAAATGCTCTAAAAAAATAAATTTTATAATAATCAAAATTGAAAAATAAAAAAAAAATATATAAAACATTACTAATAATAGGAGGATGCACGTTAGACTGGGTCTACATTAGACAACTCCACTGATGCTTATATGCAACACATTTTTTTAGCTCAAGTATGCTATCAAATGAGCAAAGTTCTTTATATTGCTGCCTGGATGCAGTGAAAAATAAGTAAGGGTTTCCTTATCTTTATGAACATGTAAAAGTTATATCATGAGAGTAGAATTATATTTGAATATAGAATTTAGTCTACTTCAAAACATATGGAAATCATTGACATTATGACTAGGCGAAGATTAATTTTATGTGCCTACAAAAAACTAAGTGGGTGAGTGAAACAACGAAAGAATTAGATGTTCAAGATTTAAACGTTGGTACACTCAGAAATTTAGATCGAGAAATGAGGTAATAATTATCGTGGATAATGAGTGGAAGAATGATATTATGAATGTAAAATGGATATGAGATCTTATCATAACCCTAATATTTGCAGTACAATACATCTTTAATGTTATTAGTGCTTGCGCACCTTTTGTAGTGTTGAAAGAATATCTGAAAGTTAATTTTTGGGAGGATTTAGAATACTTCATTTAGGATATACCACTAGGATAAAAAAAAATTCCTAGGAGGGGATCTAAATGGGCGTGTAGAGCCGAGAGTGTTTCAAGAAGTTTTCAAGGCGTGCATGGGTGGTATGGCCCTGGGAGTTAAATGTGAACGGTAAATCCATCATAGACTGTATGTTTACTTTTTATCTTACTATAGCTAATATGTGCTTTAGGAAAATAAAGAAGTACCTTATCACATACAAAAGTGGGATGTCATGTTCTTAAATAAAAAAAATTCCTACTATGAAATCTAACAGAAATATTTGTTTGCGTTATAAAGTCTTACCTAGAGAGAGTTTGACTATCCAACATAGATTATTGGCTACAAATGTAAGGTTTAAGAGGAGAGAGAAGATACGAAGACACGAATGAACTTAAAGTTATGCCTAGAGAGAGTTTGACTATCCAACATATATTATTGGTTAAGGATGCAAGGGTTACGAGAAGAGAGAAGAGGAGATGCCGCAATTGGGATACAAGGATCAAATGGTGGCATTTAAAGGATGAAAAACAAAGTGTTTTCCTACAAAATATTTTAAAGGAAGGTTGTATCAAGCTACATAGAATCAAAAATGGTGTGTGGAACAAGATGGCATAAGAGATTAGAAAAGTAGCAAAAAAGACACTAGGGGAATTAATAGGTTTTGGACCTAGCTAGGAGTAAAGAATCTTGGTAGCAATAACATGTTTAAATTAAAGTTAGAATCAAAAGGGGATGTTTTAAAGTGTGGTATAGGTGTACAAGTGCAAATATTTAGGAAAATTATAAGAGAGCTAAGAAAGGGGCCAAGCAGGAATTAAACGCAGCAAGAACACAAGTTTTTGATGGGTTATACCAATCTTTACACACCAACGACGGAGAAAAGGTTATATATTTTTCTGGATAAACCAGGAGAGAGGACATACATCAATAAAAGGTTATATATATTATTGCTAAGAATCTCAAAAAATATATTCTTGCTAAGTAGGGGTGGCGAAAATACCCATACCCACGGGTACCCGTGGGTAAAATCCGTCACGGACACGGGGCGGGTAACTAAACGGGTATCCACGGGTATAATAAACGGGTATTTGACTACCCATTATTATATGGACACATACACGGATTTGATTGTATCCATACCCACATGTACCCATACCTGATAATAAATTAAGTAAATTACTAAAATATCTTTATATATTTTACCTTATTACTTAAAGTTGTTACCATATTAAAGAACATTTTACCGCCCATCTTGGATTAAGATATCTTTATATATTCTAGAAAAGGTTTGAAATTGCTCATCTTGGATTAAGATAATAATGTTTGTAGGGAGACCCCAAATGTTGTGTATCGTGAAGTTTTTCAAAAAAGTATGATCATTGGTTATGTTTTAGAATTGTTGTTGGTATAATTTATAAAACTAAAGTTGCGTATTGTTTGTAAGTCGTTTTTTTTTAATTTCTTTGTAAGGCGTACTGGTCATTACAGGACATGCAATTTCTATATAAGCAGATCCTCCTATCATTGACTTTTAATTCATGCACTTTTCAAGTATAACAATACGTGAAACGTTATTTTTTTTTTGACATCGTTGTTACCTTAAAATACAATATTTACATTAGACCATTACTTTTGTAAAAAATAAAAAGAAACAACAATGAGCATTTCTGTAGCCCAAACTATATTTATACACACCCGTACAAAATTTAATGTTTGCATTCACAGACTAGGTATATACATCTCACATTGACTATTATATAAA
This sequence comes from Medicago lupulina, assembly GCA_958299785.1. Taxonomy (NCBI): domain Eukaryota; kingdom Viridiplantae; phylum Streptophyta; class Magnoliopsida; order Fabales; family Fabaceae; genus Medicago; species Medicago lupulina. The sequence continues at coordinate 41,307,590 of OY283146.1, read as the reverse complement.
AAAATACAAATTTTTTAGTTTTTATGATTATTAAAATACATTATGTCAACAAATAATAATATACAGTACGTCGGCGTATTTTTGCAAAAATATTACATATGCTAAGTTTAACAATGAGTACATCTTATACTACAAATAATTAGTATAAGTATAAATCCAAATAATTTAATCATTATGTACAATGTTTAGATATTTCAAAATATATACAAAATTAAGATGATATTTTTTTCCATGTCAAATTTAAATTATAACAACACTATAACATAGTATAAAATCTATACATTTAATAAAAAAAAAAAAGTTTTTTATTTCCCGTGCTTGGCACGGGTCACTATACTAGTATATAGTAATTTATTAGTATTTTTTTTTTACTATATAGTAATTAACAATGTATATTCATCCAGTTCAGATCCATGTAGCATTGACACGCAGTTACATATATGTTGAAGGTAATTTGTGTGTGTTTAATTCAGGTATGGGAAAAAGGGACATGAAGTAGACCTGTTGAATGATTAGAAGTTGTTGCTGCGCACGTATTAGGAGAATATTGATTTACGCATTCCAAATACAATTTACGCAGACAATCATACGAATGACCTATATAATTTGTTAGACAAATGGTTGGAGAAGAATAGATTCAGATATATTGAAACAACTTCTTTGTGTGCAAAACTCTTTGGAAGATAATAACTAGTCATTACCAACAGTGAAAAAATGTTACCTAGATGTAAAATGTAAAGGTCAATCAAAATATCAAAATGAAGAAGGCATTGTTCAAAGTTTATATAAAAGGCACAAAAAGGCAAGATTTTAAAAAAGGTAGTTATGGAAGACCGGTGTCCACCTCCTAAAACCACTATGCTATAGGGCAATTATCGAACTAATTAGTGACATTTTTCAGGTATATGTATATATGTCTGTCGTGAAAGTCATATTTTTATAACATAAAAATATGAGTTTCACGGAAGACATGTATACATATACCTGAAAAGTGTCAATGAGTTCAGCAGGATCCCTAGAGTAGAGTGGTTTCCTAGGAGATGGACATTTGGTCTTTTATATAATTAACTTTTTGTAAATCTTGCCGTCATATGCCTTTCATATAAACCTTGAACTACTTCTTTTTCATCCTGATATTTTAGTGGAACTTTACATTTTACATCTAGGTAACCATTTTCCACCGTTGGTAATGACTACTTGTTATTTCTACTACACTCAAAAGTTCATATTCAAAAGAATCTTGCACATAAAGAAGTTTTTCCAATATTTCTTTCCCAAATTCAACATCAACCCCGAATCTATAATTCTTCAACCATTTCTATATAATAGCTAAAAGAGGCCTTTCATATCATTGTATGCTAAAATAGTATCTAGCTTGCTCCAACCATTTCTCTAACAGCTAAGGTAATTTGAATTAATGAACATTTTCTTGATTTATTCAATTCAAAGTTGTCATTGCAACATATTCGGAGAATCTTTAGTTGTTTAATATCATCCAAAAACTAGGCGTTAGTTTCCTTATTGCTTTTTTCGTGAGAAAAAATGAGAACTGTGCCTGGCAGGGTTTCCTTATTGTTATCTCTATCTTTCATGTATAAAACTAGAACATGTGTATTTATTACTTTCCTTAATTAAATTTTGAAAAGAATGACAAGTTGAGTTCTACAACCCGGTTTTCATATTTCAACTATTCATTTATTGAACACTATATCATATGTTCACATTGGTTTTGCATATATTATCTACAAGAAATGTGTCTTAAGTAGAAGTTGCAGAATGAGATGGCAAAAGCTAATATGTCAAATTTGCATAGAATATCTTTATCAGAGCATGATACCCTTATTTCAGAGATAAAAAGTGAAGAAGCTAAAGCTTATACCGAGTTGCTTGACGCTAAAGGCTCGTGATAATTCCTCCTAAATGTGTGTTTGATGTTTGTGTTTTTTCCTATGTTCTACTCTTTAATCAACTTCATGCCTATGGTTTTTCAATCCAACTCTCTCAATAATATTTAGTTCATTGTGTCTAATCAAAAAGACTTTCTAAGCTTTCAAATAATAATTGGAATTGCACAGGTAGAAAGGTTGATATCTACAAATATCACATATTACTGGTATTTCATATAAGAATCATAGACTCTATTAGTTAGAATTGCATGATATACTGATCTTCGATGCCATAATTATTTAACATCTTGTTTATATTCCAAAAAGATTGAATTAACTAACTGAAATCTTATAAATATTAATTTGTTTAAAATTTACTAATTTCTAATGAAAAATGTGAATGTTATATAAGAACTCACTTTTTTTTTTTTATCGTCCAAACTAGACTTAATTTGGTAAATACTCATATTCATTTAGTCGTGGAGATATAGAAATTGTGAGAGTCTAGGGTCCCTTACTAATTTTATATGTTTTATCTTCTGATTGTATGGAATTCATGTTCGAATACCTAAGTTCTTTGATAGTAGTTGTCAAGATTTTAGTTATTCAAGAGTTATAATGATGAATGTTCTCTTTTAATTCAAGATAATTCTCAAACAAGTTATCATAAATTTCTTGAATGATACCTTGGGCTCTTGCTAGCTTTCCTTAAGATAGAAACCTTTAAAAATCACATTAAACCTTGAAGATATTGCTATTTCTGCTGATGAAAAATTGTTCATTTATGCTCTTGAGCAGAAGGATAATATTGATATGGAAATTTCTTCAAGGTTAACCCTTTTATTGAAGTCGTATCTAGATACTAGAAAATTGAGGGGAAGATCTTGTAATTTCATGATAGTTTCCAATTGGCAAGATGAGCTTGGTGGAAGCTCGTCGTTTGATGGTAGAAGTAGTTTTTAACTCGCGGAAAGAAGGAACGAAATTTGTAGTAGTTTCTTGCATTCTGTTCTTAACTTGTTTGGAAGTAATTATGACGTGGAGCTGTTTAGTTCTTGTTGCAATGGGTTCTGATATCGATTCATTGAGGGAGTGGCTTTTGTGATCCAAATTGTGTCAACTTCCATTGTGATGATGATACTGATGCTTACAAAGCCGCTGCAAACATCGTGTTGTATATGAACTGCAAGGCTGTTCATAATGAACTAGCTTACGAGATTGTGGAAGAGTTACGTTTGCGTGGTAGTATGTAAGTTTTCCTTTGGTAATGAAAAATCCCTCATGTGGTGTACATGCTTTAATGAGTGAATCTGTTGTATATAATCATGTGATGGTTGAAAAAACCCTTGTTTTTGTTAGATTTGTCCGAAACCTTTGTTATACCTGATGAGAAAACAGCAACCGCAACACCGCAACTTCAAATAATAACCGGCTATCGCAACTCCAAGTAACAATGCAGCCACCGCAATTTAAATAACAACGAAATAGATTCTGCAAGACAAACTAGAAAATGAACCTGCAAAATTGAATACTTTAGTATTAACCTGAGGCGTCACTAGGACTGTCCTTGGAATTTATCCGCCTCAATGTGCGCAAACTCCCCAGGATTCAACAGGTCCTTCTCCTAGTGATGGAGGTAACAGAACAGCAAGAATCTCAAATTATTATCAGGAAGATGTATTTCTCAGAAAGTAAAATTGGAGGAGAAGAAAACAAAGTTGTGAGGGTATATTTTTTGAATAGAGCTCAACTTTTCTATGTATTATTGTTCACGTTCAAAATTTATTTTATAAGGCAATAACATTGATTCAGTAATGCAAAATTAAAGCCACAATAATAGCAAAATAAATTCTGAACGTTGGGAATGAAAAAGTAACTGCCCATGAAAAAGTAACTACCCTTAACAATAAACAAGTTAAATGTGTCTAGTTAATTACATTAACTTTTGAAATATTTTATATAAAAATACAACAATCCCCCACATATTTCAAAAGTTCAAAAATCAATTTAGAAAATATATTTTTTGAGATTACATCTTAGATGTAATGCATCGGAACAGTATAGCAAGCCATGGAACCTGTCCTAGACTAATAAGACTTAACACACAGTGAATTGGTTTAGCAAGCTATGGATGCCAAGACACTTGATATGTATTATAGGTCTCACAGTCACATTACACCCCCACAATTCATGATGTTACGCCGTTGTGCGCTATAAGGCCATGCGCGTGCCTGGTATTCATGAGTGCTCTAGAGACCTGCCACGGTCTCATGCAAGCGGCCCCACTTGACACTCATATAGGTGATTCCATCTAGTGCATGCTCCAACCACACACCACCAGGGCTTATGGTAATCATTAAAAGCCTTTTAAACTTACCCATCAATTTTATATAGATTAGCACTCTCACATCCAATATCATACACCATAGGAAAGGGACGAAAAAGTTTCAGTGCTAACAGAACTAACAAGTAATTTGTTTTTCCCATTGAACATTCTTCATGGGATCTCCAATCACAAAGGTTGGGTTACCATTACTTGTCGTTTTCAATTGGCTCAACTCCCATTCCCCTCGATGTTCCACATATTAATTTCATCCCTAGAGGCTTTGTCAGTGGATCGGCTAGATTCACTTCTGATTTCACATAATCGATCGATATAGTTCCATATTTTTGCAATTGCTTTACTACATTATGTCTCAGACGTACATGTCTATTTTTGCCATTGTAAGATGCATTCTTTGCAATAGCTATAGTCGATTGGCTATCACAATGAATTGACACTGATGGTGTTGGTTTTGTTCCTAAAGGAATACTTTTAAGAAAATTTCTTAACCACTCAGCTTCACTACCAGTCAACTCTAGAGCTACAAACTCTGACTCCATAGTTGATCTAGCAATTATTGTTTGTTTAGCTGATCTCCATGTAATCGCACCACCACCTAGTGTGAATACATAACCACTAGTAGATTTTGTCTCATCTGAATCAGAGATCCAGTTAGCATCGCTATACCCTTCTAGTACAGCGGGAAATCCATTATATACAATACCATAATTCATGGTACCTTTCAAATATTTCATAAGTCTAGCAAGTGCTTGCCAGTGATCCTGACTCGGGTTATGAGTATATCTACTCAAACGACCTACTGCATATGGAATATCAGGTAGAGAAAAATTCATCAGATGCAATAAGCTCCCAATTACTTGAGAATACTGATTCTGGTTAACAGGATCAGCTCTATTTTTCACTAATTTAGAGTTAGCATCATAAGGGGTACTCATAGAATTAGAGTCAAAATGACCAAACCTTTTAAGAAGTTTCTCAACATAATGTTGTTGGGATAGTATTATACTATCACCCTTCCTTATGATTCTTACTCCCAAAATAACACTTGCTTCGCCCATGTCTTTCTATTGGAACACTAGTGTATATTGGGGAGAAACTTGGAGTATGCTAGTGAGGATTGGGGAGCCATTGGAATATAAACACAAGGAAGAAGAAACTAGTGTTAGTGTGAATTGAAAATTTTCTATGTCCCACATTGGGTAAATCACACACTCTAGTAGTGTTTATATATGTGGGAATTCAATCCCAAGGGTGTGCCCTTGGGGTACCCACTTTTGTGAACGGAGTGAGCCATGCCAAAAATAATATAACGCGCGCGACGCCGACCGACCGGCCGGGCCGGGCTTGGGCCTGGGTCGAAAAAGGAATTTTTTTTTTGGGCTCAGAAAATAAAAAAAACCTATCAGATTTTTTTTTTTTTGCTCCGAAATTTCCGCAAGACTAAGTCTTTCCCACGTTTTCCTTGCTCGCGCGTCTGCCCATGTTTATCCCCACGTTCCACACGTTTACGCGTCGTGGGTGACCGTTATCCGGGTCGTGGGTGAATTCTGGCGGGTCGCGAACTGGGTCGTGGGCTAAACCGCGGGTTGCGAACCGGAAATTCTCTGTATAAATAGAGAGCTCGGGACTCTCATTTTCTTCATCCCAAAACCGAGAATCGAACGCTCTTCTCTGGTTTTCTCCCCTTTCTCATCTCCCGCGGTTTGTGTTGACGAACTGTTCTTTTCTTCCTCCTCTGTGGGCTTTCGGTTTATTGACTGGTCTGCGAACCATATAAGAGTGGTTTTTCTAAACCATATTGAGGTGTTATTCTCGAGCGATTTCTGGCAGTGCAGCCTTTAATCGTACAGAAAGAATCTGGGCTGTTTTATCCTGGAGACGCCGCGGTTGCTAGTCTACCTTGCACAACTTGGGTAGTGCCGCGAAACGTCTTAAAGAAAGCGACCTGGTCGTGACTCACCCCGGTAATAGTTTCACAGCTCTCTCGTAATTTAAAATCCAAAACAACACTTTCATATCAAACTTAGATGAAAGAAAAGATTTAGTTCTGATCACAATATCAAGGCAAGTACCAAAAATGAGCATGTCATCCACATATAAGCATATAATAACATGTTCTCCATCCAAAGATTTAACATAAACACATTTATCAACATTAATAGAGGAGAAACTATCAGTAATCAAAATTTCATTAAATTTTTCATGTCATTGTTTTGGTGCTTGTTTTAAACCATATAAAGATTTAAGGAGTTTGCACACCTTTTTCTCTTGACCAGAAACTACACATCCTTCAGGTTGAGCCATATAAATTTCTTCTTCTAAATCACCATTTAAAAATGCAGTTTTTACATCCATTTGATGTATAACAAGTTTATAAATAGAAGCTAAAGCTATTAAAATCCGAATTGAAGAAATTCTCGTTACTGGAGCAAAAGTATCAAAATAATCAATGTTTTCTTTTTGAGAAAAACCTTTTGCAACTAAACGAGCTTTGTATTTATCGATTGACCCATCAGGATTATATTTTCTTTTAAACATCCATTTGCAACCAATAGTTTTTGATCCTGGAGGTAAATCGACTAAAATCCAAGTTTTGTTTTTGGTAATAGAACCAATTTCGTTTTTAATAGCTTCTTTCCATAATTCTGAATCAGAAGAAGAAATAGCTTCATGAAATTTTTTAGGCTCATTATCAACAAGATAAATATAAAAATCACTTCCAAAGGATGTCTCTTTTCTTTGTCGAGTACTTCTCCTTAATTCCTCATTAGAACCTTCAAAGTTAATTTCTAAAGGTTGCTTAGAGCTACCTTCAGATTTAGATTTCAAAGGAAAAATATTTTCAAAAAATTCAGCATTCTTAGTTTCCATAATTGTATTGCAATCTAAAACATCACTTTTCAAAACAAGAAACCTATAGGCAGCACTATTTTGAGCATATCCTATAAACATACAATCAGACGTTTTAGATCCTAACTTTCTTTTCTTAGGTTCAGGTAACATTACTTTAGCAAGACACCCCCACACTTTTAAATATTTCAAGTTAGGTTGATAACCTCTCCAAAGTTCATATGGTGTCTTACCGGTAGTTCTATGAGGTATTCTATTTAATAAAAAAACATGCAGACAATAAAGCTTCACCCCAGAGATTATTAGGAGCATGAGAACTAACTAGCATAGAATTCATCATTTCTTTTAATGTCCTATTTTTCCTTTCAGCTACACCATTAGAAGCAGGAGAATAAGGAGGAGTTATCTCATGTATAATGCCTTCTTTTTCACAAAATTCATTAAAAGAAATATACTCACCACCACGATTGGATCTAACTCTTTTAATTTTCTTATTTAATTGATTTTCTACTTCAGCTTTATAAGATAAAAACATGTCAAACGCTTCATCTTTATGCCTTAATAAATAAACCTTAGTGTATCTAGAGAAATCATCAATAAAAGGCACATAATAACATTTACCACCTCTTGTTGGAATTTGCTTTAAATCTCTTAAATCAGTATGAATTAAATCAAGCAAATTAGATTCACGTTGCACAGGTGGACATGTCTTTTTGGTTAATTTACATTCAACACAAACATCACATTTATCATGTTGTTTATCACCAAGAGAAATGATACCAAGACGATCTAGTTTAAAAACATATGAAGAACTAATATATCCTAATCTAGCATGCCAAATATCATAAGAATCAATCAAATATGCCGAGGAAATATTTTTATTCATAATTGTAGAGATATCCAACATAAATAAATTATTATTATAAAATCCTTTGCCTACAAAGCCCCTATATTTTGAAAGTAAAACTTTGTTTGATTCAAAAGTGACTGTTACACCCGCTTTGCTCAATATAGACACAGACACCAAATTATAACTCATATGAGGCACATATAAAACATTACTTAAAGAAATGGTTTTTCCAGAGGCGAGTTTAAATCCACTTTTCCTATACCAAGAACATCAACTGTTCTCGAATCACTTAAAATGATATGTTCCTTTCCTTTCTCTATAGTTTTATAAGATGTGAACATATTTTTATTTGCACAAATATGTGAGATAGAGCCTGAGTCTAGCACCCATGGTTTTTCAATCATTGAAAGTATTGTATGAGAAACAATATTCACATGTATATCATCTGACAAAACTAAATTTAATTGAGAATCAACAGCTTGTCTAGTTCCACCTTTGTATCTATATTGAGCAACATGGTTTCCAATTTTTGATTTAAAAATTCTATTGCAAGGACTTTTCAACAAAGTAGATTCCATAATAATAATTATAATAACAATAAAATAATCACGTTTGTTTCAAAAAATTGCAATCACGTTGAAATCAAAACTAGATGAATGAATAGAATGTTTCAATTTCAAAATCAAATATATAACAATATAAGGTTCTGCAATTTATATAATTCATTTTTCAATGAGAGTTGCGTACCTTATATAAGGACTCCACAAACCATAACTTGCGGTCACAATTACGAATAAATTCCAAGATTGTTATACCTGATGAGAAAACAGCAACTACAACACCGCAACTTCAAATAATAACCGGCTATCGCAACTCCAAGTAACAACGCAGCCACCGCAATTTAAATAACAACGAAATAGATTCTGCAAGACAAACTAGAAAATAAACCTGCAAAATTGAATACGTTAGTATTAACCTGAGGCGTTACCAGGACTGTCCTTGGAATTTATCCGCCTCAATGTGCGCAAACTCCCCAGGATTCAACAGGTCCTTCTCCTAGTGATGGAGGTAACAGAACAGCAAAAATCTCAAATTATTATCAGGAAGATGTATTTCTCAAAAAGTAAAATTGGAGGAGAAGAAAACAAAGTTGTGAGGGTATATTTTTATTTTGTTGCTACTGATCAAGTATAAGGAAAAAGAATAGAGCTCAACTTTTCTATGTATTATTGTTCACGTTCAGAATTTATTTTATAAGGTAATAACATTGATTCAGTAATGCAAAATTAAAGCCACAATAATAGCAAAATAAATTCTGAACGTTGGGAATGAAAAAGTAACTGCCCATGAAAAAGTAACTGCCCTTAACAATAAAGAAGTTAAATGTGCCTAGTTAATTACATTAACTTTTGAAATATTTTATATAAAAATACAACAACCTTTTGGCATATCATGTGCGAAAATTGTGGATATTATTGGTTGTTAGTTATGAGTAACAAATGTGAATTTTTTTCAAGGGACTTGTATATATATCTTAGGAATATATTTATTATAAGCTCTCCGTATCACTTGATGAGACCAAATTTATATCCAAAAGAGTAAAGGAAATGAGGGAATAATCAAGGTCCCACATGAATGAGCTTCATTATTATCAAACCAATCCATAAAGTTCAAGTCCAAAATGAGATGTAAAAGAAATATAGAAAATGTGTGAATCTATGGTCGCTATCTCTTGTAAGAATTTAATGATTCTACTATGGTAATGATTGATATTTTTAAATTTTTTAGTGTTGGGAAACAATATTCGGATGCTGTCATAATTGAGCCTGAGTTCTTTGATAGCAGTGATCAAGCATTTCAGAAAATGAAGAGTTATAATGATGAATATTCTCTTTTAATGCAAAATAATTCTCAGAAAGAGCTAGGTTAATTTTCTTGAATGATACAATTATGATTTGGGCTCTTGCTAGTTTTTTTTTTTTTTTGTATATCACATTAAAGGAATAAGATGTTGTTGTTGTAGTTGCTAATGAAAAATGGTTTTCTTATGGTCTAAACAGAAGGATTAGATTGGTATGTATTAACCTGATAACCACATTTTTTTAATACCTCTTTTTTGAATGTTACTTTTAATACTATATTACCCACATTTATTGAGAATAATAGCATGATTGTTGTCTGAACATGTTGCAATTACTACTTCACAATTATATGTATGACTATATCCAGTTTAAATTTAAATGTGTTTCTGGCAATTCAAGTAGTGACAACCTAAAATTGATTGGGTCGTGGACCGTCATAATATTCCTAGGGTTAATAGTGTTTTTGGCCCCTGTAATATAGTGCACTTTCGGGTTTAGCCTCTGTAAAAAAAAAAATTTAGATTCCACCCTTGAAAAATGAAGATTCTTCAGGATTGGCCCCTGACCCCATTGAGTCAGCAGAATCTACGACGTGGCAGTGACGTGTCATTTTTTAACATGCCACGTGTGCAGAGTGTCCTACGTGGCAGTGTCCACGTCATTTTTAATTTAAAAAAATGAAAATTTTAAATTTCCACAAAAAAAAAAATAACTTTTTTTTAGTTATTAATTATTTTAAAAAACTGAAATTTTGCAAAATCAGAATATGAAGGTTTTTTTGTTTTTAACCCCTATCATTTCAGATTTCATCACACAATCACTTGAGAAGAACGAAACCCTAACCTCCTAAGTCATTGAGAAGAACGAAATCCGTACAAATCAAACCCAGAAAACCGATTGGAATCGCAGGAAGGACGAAGAACAAGATGAAGTGGAAGAAGGAAAATGCTGAGAAGGAGAAAAAGGTCGCGAAGACGAAGGATCAAAACGACGGAAGGAAGAAGATGGAAGTGTCTCAGAAGGATTCAAACTTGATGAACGAAGGAACATCAAAGAAGAACAAAGAAGTTCGCATGTTTCCTGATGTAAGTCATCTGGTTGCCATTTCTGTCGATTGCATATACATGTTTGTTGTGTAGTCATCTTGATGAGTTGTACCTTTATGAATATGCATGTTTAATGCTGTTGTGGTCCATAGATATCAGTAAACGAGCAAAAAGTAAATGGAAAACTGAATTTTTAAGGGTTTTTTATTCAATTGTGTATGTTGTTATTGTTTGTCTTGTGTTGCATGTTGGGTATGTGTGTGGGGTCATATGTGACACGTGTCTGATTATTATTGGTTAAATTTTTTGTTAAACAGAATAAAACATTGTTCAGCTGCATTTTTCACCATGGTGGGGAGTTTTATAGGGATGAAACCATGATCTACAGAGGTGGGATGGAAACAATTGTCTCTGATATAGAACCTGAGAATATGAAAGTAGCTGTTATTAAGGAACTGGTTAGCACTTGGGGTTATGACCAAAACCAGTTTAGGATTTGGGGTAAGATATGCAATGAATTTGTTGAAGTTAAGGAGGACCATATTGCAGATGAAGTTACTATGGCTGCTATTGGAGGAAAAACAGATGGTCACATATATGTGGAGCATAATGTTAGTGACATTAGTGTTAAAGTGGTAGAGCCTAAGTGTGTTATGTTGGAAGGGTCTAGTGAGAAAGATGATGATAAGTTATATATGTATAGTAGTGATGATGGTGGTGCTAAAGGTGTGAAGTTTGATGATAGTGAGGATGAGAGGGGTGCTCCAATTAATGATGGCTTTGAGGTTGAAGTTGATTCACCAGATAATGGAAGCAACAGAGTTAATCTTGATGGGAAGTCTGTGAGGATAAAGAAGTGTGCTTCAAAGTCATGTATGAAGAAAAACTCCCATGAAAAGTCAGCTAGGAAGAAACTTAAACTGAAGGGTCATGCATATGAAGCTTCTGATGGGGATGATGGAGAAGAGAGGATAAAGAAGTGTGCTTCAAAGTCATCTATGAAGAAAAACTCCCATGAAAAGTCAGCTATGAAGGGTCCTGCACATGAAGATTCAGATGGGGATGATGAAGAAGAGTACCTAAGTGAGGAACTAGATAGTTCAGACCTAGATGCATCTGACAGTGAAAAGGGTATCAAATATGAAAAGTTTAGAAAAGAGCAGTTGAGTCCAAAATTTCAATTTAAGTTAGGTATGGAATTCAATTCAATAAAAGAGTTCAAAGATGCTGTGAGAGAATGGAACGTGTTGAATGGGTATGAAATTACCTTTTTGAAGAATGAACCTCATAGGGCAAGGGCAATTTGTAAGGGTAGATGTGGGTATTTGGCATTTTGTAGTCAAGTGGGTATCAGCCACACGTTTCAAATAAAGACTCTGAGGCCAAAACACAAATGTTGTAGGAACCCAAAAAACAGATCTGCTAACTCAAGGTGGGTGGCTAACTTTGCAGTGGTAAAAAAGTTGCAAACTAATAAAAAAGTTACAATTGAAGACATTGTGGATGACATGAGGACAAACTATTCAGTGGGTATTACCATGGGTAGGGCTTGGAAGGCAAAACAGATAGCTCAAAAAATTGTTGAAGGGGATGCTGATAGACAATATGCTATGATTAGGAGATATGCTGCAGAACTTATAAGGGTTTGTCCTGGAAACAGTGTGAAGATCATGGTGGATAGACCAACTCCATCAATTCAACCCAGGTTTGGTTCTTTTTATTTCTGCTTTGATGGATGCAAAAAAGGGTTTGTCAATGGATGTAGACCATTTATTGGGGTAGATGGTTGCCGTTTGAAGACAAAGTATGGGGGTCAACTTTTGATAGCTGTTGGTAGGGACCCAAATGACCAATATTTTCCATTGGCATTTGGGATTGTTGAAACTGAGTGTAGGGCAAGCTGGAAATGGTTCATGGAGATATTAATGGATGACATTGGCAAAGACAAAAGATATGTGTTCATATCAGATCAACAGAAGGTAACAAATATCTTATACTCATTGACAAAAAATTTAATTGCATGTTTTTTTATTAATACTTTGCATAATTGGTAAATTTCAGGGATTAATGAGTGTTTTTGAAGAGATGTTTGAAAGCATTGAGCACAGGGTTTGCTTAAGACACCTTTATGCAAACTTCAAAAAGAAATTTGGGGGAGGTACTCTGATAAGGGATCTAATGATGGGAGCTGCCAAAGCCACGTACTATCAAGGATGGAAGCTAAAAATGGATGAGATTAAGAAGGTTGATCATGGTGCCTGGAAATGGTTGATGGACCATCCAACAAAAAGCTGGTGTAAGCATGCATTTAGTTACTACTCTAAGTGTGATGTACTGATGAACAATTTGTCTGAGTCATTTAATGCTACCATCTTAGTTGCTAGGGATAAGCCTTTTTTGACAATGTGTGAGTGGATTAGGAACTATTTAATGAATAGAATGTCTGCTTGTAGAGTGAAACTTTATAAATGGCAACATAACATTATGCCTATGCCTAGGAAGAGATTGGATAAGGAGATTTTCATGAGTGGACAATGGACACCAATGTGGTCAACAGATGAGGAATGGCAGGTACACCACAGTTATAATGGCCAACAGTTTATTGTCAACATTGACCAAAGAACTTGTGCATGTGGTTTTTGGGAGTTAGTTGGGATTCCCTGCAGGCATGCAGTTGCTGCTTTGGGATACAAGCAAAGGAACCCTGAACATTATGTTCATGACTGCTATTCAAGAAAGTCATATGAATTGTGTTATGGTAATGCTGTCAGTGCAATTAATGGCATGGAGATGTGGCCAGAAGTTGAAGAAGAAGAAATTCTGCCACCTCACTATAAAAGAGGCCCAGGAAGGCCTAGGAAACTTAGGATCAGGGAGTTTGATGAATTTGGTGGTAGGTTTAGAAGACCTGGAGTTGCTTACAGATGCACAAAATGTGACAAAATGGGTCACAATGCAAGGAGCTGTAAAAGTGGAGTTCAGAACCCAGAAGCTTCAAAGAGGAAGGTAACTGTGTGTGGATTATGAATTGTTTTCTTTACAATTTTATACATCACTTCACTTTCTAATGTTATGTGAGTCATTGTTGTTTCAGAGAAAGCCAACAAAGAAAGACATCCCTGGCACATCAGGAAGCATTCCTGAATCTGAGCTGCAAACTGATGCTGCAAGTGACCCTACAAACAATAATGTTGTAACACCCCGTTTTCCCAGCATAAAAATATATACGTAAAATCAGAGTTTTCATCACAAAACGGAATGTTACACTACTTTTCAAAAATTCATAAATGTTCCAACAATATAGTTCCAAAATTGATACATAAAGGAATGAAAATTCAACAATTAACTCCCATCCCGTTACGTATCAGAGCCCTAGACACTTGAGCCAAAAATCCTATAAGCCTTCGTTACCTGAACTTCCCCACAAGGCGGCAATTCCAACAGAAGGGGTGAGAAACACATTCAATAATAATAATATATAATTCATCAAATCGATGAAACAACAACAATAAATAATCAACAACAACAATATCAACAACATCAACAAATCATCACATATAACGAAAACATCTCAAACATTCACAAGTACCTCATAACATCACAAATACTTCAACCACGTCATAAATACATCAACAAGTCACAATTACACCATCACGAATACATCATCACTTTGCAAATTACATCATCACTTCACAATTACAATTTCACTTCACAAACGACACGACACGACTATGCAACACTTAGACCTCATGCATGTGGTACCAACCAGGGCATCAAGCCCCCAACATATTGAGCGTAAATAGGCTCACAGAGCATCAAGCCCTCTCCCGTCACGTATTATGTATAAATATACATTTACAGAGCATCAAGCCCTCACCCAACGTAAATGAGTATGCAATTGACCTAACATCTTAACAGCTTAACAACTTAGACATCTCATATGACTCCAATAATTTGGATCAACATCTTACAACTTAAACAACTTAACCAACATTAGCATCTTAATGATATTAATACATCACATCAGCAAGGCAACACCATCAAATAATTTGCAGCAAGTCACCATCAATAATAATCATCATATATAACAATTACAATTTCATATCAACGTCTTTCACAATATATAAATATTTTCACATTTAATCATCAAAGTAAATCATCAATATAAATCATCTTATTCAGCCTCTCTGAACCTCATTATAATCATTAACAACCTTCATTCCTACCCCAAGGGTCGACTCACAACATAGGTTAAATACTCTTAAACACCCTAATTGAACTCATAGTACTTCTAGTTTTGAGCCTTGGAATCATTCCATAAGTTTTGGATTAACTTAGGAACGGTTATGCTGAATTTTCATAAGATTTCACTAAGACCTCCTTGGAGTATTTTCATCATAACTCAAAATCTGAAACTCATTTTCGAGTCAAACCAGTGCCACTAGAAAGCTAACTCAATTATCTACAACTTTCATGTTTACACCTAAGGCCAATTATGTACCAATCAATACCAGTTTTCATTTCAAATTCGGACAAAGTTGTACTGAAATTCATAAAAATTCACTGTGACCTACGTTCAGTAATTTGACCATAACTCAAGTTCTATAAATTATTTTGACGTCAGACCAATGGCATTAGAAAGCTAACATTCATACCTACAACTTTCGTGTTTACACCGAAAGCTAGTTCGAAACAGAAACTGATGCAAAAGACGCAACAACATGGAATAGGGTATGCTGTCAAAGGTAGCTCTCGGGAAAACTCTATTTTTCACTCAAAAACCCAAATTTCATCTACCCAAATCCCAAATTTGATAGAGAACAATGTTTACAGGTTCTATATACAACATAACAATCAAAACAACACAAAAACATGCATTAAACAACACAATTCATCACATCATATCAATTATCATAAACTTTCTAAACCCTAAACCTAGAACACAATTTCATCAACAATCAAAATTATATATACATATTATTGAAGGAATCCCACCCTTACCTTAGATTATGATTCCTGAATTAAGCTGCGTTCTTCTCTCTTCTTCTAGCCTCTTCTCTTGGTTCTAGGTTTTCTCCTCTTCTTCTCTCAAAAACTCACTTTCTCTCTTTTTATAAAAATCTTAACCTACTTATTTTTCTCTTAAATCTCAATCTTAATATTCTATCCCAATATATATATATATATAGGGGATGTATCAAATAAGAAGTGATTTTAAAATGAGAAGTAAGAAGGTTAAATAGCAGCCGTTAGATTAAAATACACAGTTTAGATTAAAAGTTGGTTTTAGTGGAAATCATGGGGTGGTTACATACAATTTAGGTTTTAGTGGAAATCATGGGGTGGTTGTTCATATTCTTAGTTTTCGTGGATCTAGCACCCCATGATTTTCACTAAAACCTAAATTGTATGTAACCACCCCATGATTTCCACTAAAACCAACTTTTAATCTAAATTGTATATTTTAATCTAACGGCTGCTATTTAACCTTCTTACTTCTCATTTTAAAATCACTTCTTATTTGATACATCCCCCTATATATATATATATATATATATATATATATATATATATATATATATATTTCCATAACAAATCATTTATACTTCTATAACAAATGACATATATTTCTATAACAAATCATATATATTTCTACAACAAATAACATTTATATTTCTAAATCAAATAGTATATATATTATACTAATAAATACCAACATATAACATATCAAAATATCACTCATCAAAATAAATCATATAAATCACACAAATCATATAAGTATATTCTAAACTCATTAAAATAATCAAATAATTAGAGAGGGCGTTACAAATGTGACTGAAGCTTCAAACATTACTCAATCAAAATCTGTCAACACAAGCACAGCACCAGAAGGTGCTAAAAAGAGGGTAAGAGTTAACTCATGTGGTCTTGGTTTTATTTCATGTCATAACCTACCAAAACTAACCATTATTTTTGTTTGCAGAGGAAACTTATAAAACTTAAGGACAAAATTGATGAACTACCAACAAATATGAAGCAGATTGAGCCTGAACCTGTCAACAAATATGAAGCAATTAAGCCTCAAGCAAGTGCGCCTGAACCTGCCAATGTTGTTGCAAATATGTTTGATGAACTACCAGACTCTGTTTTTGCATCTTTACCAGATTTCCAAACAAGTCAGATACCTACTGAGGCTGAACCTGTCAACACTGAGAAACATGTTGAAAAGTGTCCTCCAAAACTAAATGGGCCTAGAGTGTTTAATGGCCCAAGGATGTTTAATGGGCCTAGGATGTTTAATGGCCCAAGGATGCTGAATGGGCCAAGGATGTTGAATGGGCCAAGGATGTTGAATGGGCCTAGGCCTACTAATGGTCCAAGGATGCTTAATGTCCCAAAGGTTAAGAAGAGATCAAGTGACAGACTAAGGAAACTTAAGACAAAACACATCAAGGGTCCAGGTGCTTCTACTGATGAGCCTTTTGAAATTGAAGATGAAGATGAAATTGAACCTGTTCTCATGCCTACACAAGAGTCTGCTGTGGCAAGATGAATGAACTTGCAAGATGAATGAACTTGGTGCATTTTTAGTTATCTATTTTATTTTGTGTAATGACTGTTAGCACTTTATGTGCAGTCTTTTGGTGTAATGTCTTTTGGTGTAATGTCTTTTGAAACCTCAAGCACTTTAGGTGACATATTTTGATGTCACTTATGTTGAACCTAGCACTTTATGTTCAATCTTTTGGTGTAATTCATGTTCAAGCCTAGCACTTTATGTCTAATATTTTGGTGTGATATTCTGTTCAGACATAGCACTTTATGTACATAATTGTGATGTAATTTTATGTTGAAACATAGCACATTATGTGCATTATTGTCACCAGACTCATCTTTTGTCATTCTTTTATGTCATTAAGATGCAACTGAATTACAAAGATAATCAACATTAGATAGAAAACCAAACTTCAGCTATATAGATATAAACATCTCAATTGTCATTAACATCTTAACTTCGATAGAAATCCAATACAAAATAGACAAACATAGATTAACTAAACTAGAATTACATCAACTGGATATACTTAGATTAACTTAACTAGAATTACATAAACTTTAAGACAACTAGAAAAAACATCCAGGACAACACAAGTGCAATCATCATTCCTGCATTTTTCTTCCTTTCATACTGCAGCTTCTTCATTGTTTTCATATGCTTCTTCGAGGCCATTTCGTTCCCATACTCCTTGCCTAACTCCTTTCCAAATTCAATACCAATTTCCTTTCCAATGTCCTTGCCAAATTCCCTTAAGTGTTCAGACAACAGTACACAGTTCTTGCATCCAACCTGAGCATTAGAAGATGGAATTTCAATGTTGCTGGAGCCAAAGTTGGACGAATTTGAACCTATGTTTTGATACTTGCTACAACCACCTTCAGCCTCAGAGTTTTTTTCTGCAATTTTTTGAAGCAAGCTTCTTACTCTAGGTGAGTCAAGTTCATCGTCCCATATATACAAATTACAGTGGTCATCATTCTACAAAAACCAATTCAGACTGTTTACATTCAAAGGAATATTTTGGCAATTATAAAAAACCAACTCGAAATCACTTACCTCCCAATAATTTCTGCATCTCCAAAATTTTCTCTTTGGATTTTCCACTGTGTGAGATACCCATGCTTTCATGAACTCATTGCACCAACATTTGGGTGAGTTTCTTCCATTAGATACCACAACAGAAGATGCTTGGCTTACTCCCATTTGACAAACCCTAAATTCTGGACAAGCACTAACCAATTCGAAATCTGGAAATCTGGACAACAATTCGATTTTTCGAACAAAAAGGAAGATAATGGAACAAACGATAGAACGGACAAGGAGAAAAGAGGAAAAAAAACGATGAAGGGAAGAAGAATTCGATCTGGTTCAAGAGGAGAAGAGAATAATTTGATTGTTTTTTGGTATTTAAGGTTTAAGGTTTTCTGATTTTGCAACTTAAAAAATTTCAGTTTTTTAAAATAATTAATAACTAAAATTTTTTTTTTTTTTTTTTTGTGGAAATTTAAAATTTTCATTTTTTTTAAATTAAAAATGACGTGGACACTGCCACGTAGGACACTCTGCACACGTGGCATGTTAAAAAATGACACGTCACTGCCACGTCGTAGATTCTGCTGACTCAATGGGGTCAGGGGCCAATCCTGAAGAATCTTCATTTTTCAAGGGTGGAATCTAAATTTTTTTTTTTACAGGGGCTAAACCCGAAAGTGCACTATATTACAGGGGCCAAAAACACTATTAACCCATATTCCTAAAGGCTTAAGAGCCCTTCAGAAGGGCTTAAACGCCCTCAAGAAGGACTTGGACACCCTCCAGAAGGGCTCCAAGGCCTAGGCGCGCCCCCTCTAGGGCGCCGCCTTACTTAGCTTCTAGAACTATTTATAAACCGCCTAAATACCACAAATATCCATATTACTTGGAGGTTAAGTAACCGTGACCCAAGCCCATAACAGGCTATAAATACCTCACTTGAGAGCATTCTCAAGGATTCAATCAACAGTCTAAACCCCTAATAGCGATACCAACCCTAGTATCCTTACTTGTACTTTTCTGCAAGTACAGTTGGCGCCGTCTGTGGGGAGAGGTAAAACTAGCCTCCCACCACGTTTCTGAATCGCATCCTTCATCGCCTTTCAGAAACCCCCTTTTTCCATTAACTCCTCGCCGTGATAACCAAATCCTCCAATCACGACGTCGCTCCCAAACCTCAAAATTCTTCTCACAATGGTTCCGTCAAAATCACTAGTGGCATCCGACATATATCAATCAGGTTTTTCGTTTCTTAATTATTTGATAATGTTTTTATTCGTTTCATGGAATAAGATCGGTAATTGAGCGATCACCCTTGTCACTCTTTATTCCTTTTTCTTAAATCGATCCATTTTCAATAGGAGTACTAGTTTTATTGAATTCACAATCAGCTTCTTTTGGTTGTTGTACTTTAAATTCTTAAAAATTTATCTCATGTGAACAAGTGCTCCAGTGCATGATTCGAGCCATACTCATAAGGCTATTAAATTGTTGGCTATTAAATTACTCCTATTTTTGGGTTTATGAAGATTAATTATTTGAGAGTTATTTGTTGAACATGTACTTTGGAAATTCTATGTTCGGTAAAATCTTTTTGTTTGTGTTACATTATTGGTTCTTTAATCATATATTTTACTATATGTTTTTTGGGTCCAGTAAACTAACACTTCCATTACATGCATATATTCTTTCTTTAATGTTTCCTACATGATTTTATGAAATAATCGAACTAGCTGTTTGTGCACACAAAGCAGTACACTATGCAACATACTAATGATTATGAAAGCTTCACTAGTTTCTTGTTTTGCTTTGTTTTTCTGAGCATGTCGTTCCCATTCGACAACCCTATTGTCGGTGATGCCGCTAAGAAACCGTATCAACGTCATCGAAGGAGGCATCGAGAACCATATGAATCGTTATTCATATGTCAGCTGCTGGTTAGTATCCATCAAATTGACAGTAGAAGGCCTAAAAACCTTCCCGGCGATCTCGAGAGAATGGCCAACGAAGAACAAACCATCATCAAACCGCAAGGCCTCACAACCACGGCAATCGCATAAAGAAACCGCCGTTAACGGCCAGAACGCCATCAACACAGCCCATGGTCGTTTTATTTTAATCAGGTTCTATCCTTCTCAATATTTATGCATCCATCGTCGCGTAGTTATAACATAATTACTCCGTTAATTAAATCGAATATGTTGTTATTTACCTAAACATCATCGTATGCTTTATCGTTTTGAATATTATCGGTATGCATATATTGTTAGTAGTTAGTTAGCACTTTTATTTTGAATAGGACTCAATATTCAATATTTGGCTTATAATCAGTCACTGCTTTGTCATATGTATAATCGACGAATTTGTATTTTTTGGTTCGGGATAAAATGTTTTACAATTATACGGTGATACATTTAAAAGTTGGATAATTGTGTTAATCACATGAGTTTTTTGTTTTTAATTCTTGGTTAGTCAAGCGGTTTGATTTTTATTCACTTTATTATATGGGTACCCTTGGAGCTGCATAAAACGCCCCTGAACTTTGCGGCGACCTCGAAAAAACAAAAATACGATGATCGGGGAAGACCAAACCAACATCAAGTCTCAAAATGTAGACGACGACGTGCTCTCTTGAAGCGATTCCCCCACCCTGAAGCAATTCTCTTTCGAAGGAATTTCAGGTTCTATATTTCCTATATTTTTTGAGAAAATATATTATTTGATTTCAAGAAAATTTATTGCCAACATATTTGAAGAAAATATATTGTTTGATTTGAAGAAAATAAATTTATTATTGTATATATTTTGAGAAAATATACTTTTAGATTTGAAGAAAATAAATTTATTATTGTATATATTTTGAGAAAATATATTTAGATTTGAAGAAAATAAATTTATTGATGTATATATTTTGAGAAAATATACTTTTAGATTTTAAGAAAATAAATTTATTGTCGTATATATTTTGAGAAAATATACTTTTAGATTTGAAGAAAATAAATTTATTAATGTATATATTTTGAGAAAATATACTTTTGGATTTGAAGAAAATAAATTTATTGTCGTATATATTTTGAGAAAATATACTTTTAGATTTGAAGAAAATAAATTTATTAATGTATATATTTTGAGAAAATATACTTTTAGATTTGAAGAAAATAAATTTATTGTCGTATATATTACGAGAAAATATACTTTTAGATTTGAAGAAAATAAATTTATTGTCGTATATATTATGAGAAAATATACTTTTAGATTTGAAGAAAATAAATTTATTGATGTATATATTTCGAGAAAATATACTTTTGGATTTGAAGAAAATAAATTTATTGTCGTATATATTTTGAGAAAATATACTATTTGATTTGAAGAAAATTTATTGTCATATATATTTTAAGAAGATATTTTGTTGGATTTAAAGAGAAGATAAAGAAAGATAGTGTGTAAAACATAAGAGATAGAACCAAGATAATAAGACTACTCTAGGTACCCAACAACATAAGTGAAGTATAGTATTGATAAAAGGTCAAATAGAAGGGATTCTATCAAGGAAAGCCTTGGTATTTAAGTGGTCTAGGTGACCCACCTCTCTTTCCTGGGAAACCCTTTTATACACCATTTACTTTGCAAACTGAACTAACTGCTTAGTAAAAATATAGATAAAGGAGAAAAATGGAGCAAGTGAGTTAAACTTCATAGGAGGAAGTAAATACATAGAAGATGATGGATGAGAGAATTAGTGTGGACTTAATACGGGCAGGACAGGTTAGTGGGTGAGACAATGCCGAGTTAGAGAGAACAAATACTTTATCCAATTTTTTCTCATTATTAGTAGAAGAAGGAAGAGGAAAGGATAAGAGGAAGAGGAGTACAAATTATAGGCAAGCTAATTAGGAGGAAGACATCAAAGAGTAATTAGTTCTCATGAAATAGGATCGAATATGATTAAGACTCCTTTATTTTGGAAGTTCGGAAGTAACGTTATATTTCAGATAAAGAAAGTTGGGAGACAAACAAACCCGCCAATGGCGAGGTTAAAAGGAAGAACTCGCCAAACATGCCAGAATGAAGTGTAGAAGCAATGGTCTCGCCCTTAAAAGTTAGAAAATAAAACATTGAGTTATTCTAACCTTTCTCGACCTCTGAAATTTGTTTTGCAGATTCCACAAAAAGCACCCAGAAACGATTAAGAACGCCTAAACAGAGTTAACCTTACCAAAGGCTATAGCTCGACGCGAACGTCTAAACGGGGTTAACCTTAACATTGGAAGGCTCTAACTCGGCGTCGTTAAATAAAATAAGCGTATTGATTAACCTTATAAAAAGGCTCTAATGAAACGTAAACGCCTAAATAGGGTTAACCTTATCGAAGGCTCTAACTCGGCGGAACTTCTAAACATGGTTAACCTTACATATTGAAAGGCTCTGACTCGGCGTCGTTAAATAAAATATGTGCATATACTAACCTTATTTTAAGGCTCTAAAAAGCACAACGCCTAAACAGGGTTACCCTTATCAAAGGCTCTAACTCGGCAAGAGCGCCTAAACAGGGCTAACCTCATTAAAGGCTCTAACTCGGCGTCCTACGATCGAACGCCTAAATTGGGTTAACCTTACTGGAGGCTCTAGCTCGGCGTGGTAAGAATAAAATCGAACGCCTAAACTGGGCTAACCTTATTCAAGGCTCTAGCTCGACGTCATAAGAAGAACGAACTAGGTCGAAAAAGAAGAGTAAAACACAAACACGAAGAACAACAAATTCGACAAAGTAAAGCAAGTCAGAAATACTTCAAAATAAGGACAAAGCGTTAAGTTGCGGGTAGCAAGCAAAATAGAGTCACCAAGTCAAAGTTATAATATTACAAAGACCGCCTAACACAAGGTCAACCTTCTTAAAGGCTCTGACTCGACGGCTTGAAGACATTAGACCGCCTAAACAAGGTCAACCTTCTTAAAGGCTCTGACTCGGCGGCTTGAAGACATTAGACCGCCAAACTGGGTCAACCTTCTTAAAGGCTCTGACTCGGCGGCTTGAAGACAATAGACCGCCTAAACAAGGTCAACCTTCTTAAAGGCTCTGATGTAACACCCCGTTTTCCCAACATAAAAATTTCTCAAAATAATAATCAGAGTTTCACGACTTAAACGGAATGCTACATTTCTTAAAAATCACAATGGAATAAATAATAATTTATCCTTCAAAATATTTCAATCAAATCTTAAATCACTTCGCAGCGGAATCTATTTCAAAAATCTTAAAAACAACTTTGGCACGAAGGCCTCAACGTAAAATCTCATCAAATTCTTTAATATCATGTTCATAAAATCTCATAGTTAAATACGTAAAGAATAGAAAACATAAGCAAAGTTCCCCATCCCGTTACGTATCAGAGCACCTAGACACGTGAGGAGTCCACTCACATCAACAGCTAGTCCTGGAAATCTGCACTTGCCCACAAGGCGGCAATTCCAACAGAAGGGGTGAGATTTCACAAACATTAAACTTAAGCATATAATTCATCAATTTACAACTAACAACTTAAAACATCAACTAATCACATAATCTTCAACAAGTACAATCATAAAGCAACTCATCATAGTTCATCATATTCATCAACAGATATAATCTCAAACAACTCATCATAATCATGTATAGAAACATCATCAAAATTCATCATATAGAAAACATCATCAAAATTCATCATATAGAAAACATCATCGCATCATCAAGTTCATCATGTTAAACAACAAATGCATTAATAATTATTTCATCAAGACTCTTCTTCAACAACTCAACATCTTAGACAACTTAGACAACTCGACACGACTATGCAACTTCTTAACATCTTGACATCTTAACAACTTATATGCATGTGGTACCATCCGGGGCATAAGCCCCCATCGCTAAAGGTCAAATAGGACCTGTCAGGCATCAAGCCCCCATCGCTAAGGTCGTAAAAGGACCTGTCAGGCATCAAGCCCCCATTGCTGACTATGCTATGCAACAACACGACTCAATGCAACGACACGACTCAATGCAACGACACGACTCAAATACAACGACATCATCTCAATACCACAACAACAACTTCATAATTCAATATTAAATCAACCATAAAAGATTCATTAATCATAAACAACTTCATCATATAACTCATGCACAATCAATTAAAGAAAGAATTGCATATCAAATTACAAGTACTGAAATGATAATTCAATTACCAGCAAATCACATATTCATATCAAAACTCAAATCATAATCAAAACAATTCAAAACAGCACAAGTAAACAACTTAGAAAATCTGGAACCACCTAATCTCATGGTTCTAACCTTAAAACTAATTCTGATTATCATCTTATGAATTATCTAAGGTCTGTGCATCAATTTTGCATCACTTAAACCGTTAAACATCATTAAACTATTAAATTCTCTCATAACCCTAATTCTCAAAAACTCTCAAAACTAATCCCTAACATGTTAGATGTAATTTCAGAGATCATACACTTAATTTTAATGAGAGTTAGTCTCACCCTTACCTTAATTCAGCAAGCAAAAACTCTACAGCAATTGATTCCCTCTTCTCTTAGCCTCTTCTAGGGTTCTCTTCTTTCTCTCCAAAAACTCTCTTTTCTAAAGTTTTGTACGTGAAAAATGAAACAGACTTTTGTTTTTCTGTAAACTAAAACCTCTCCTTTCTCTTTCTATTTTTCCTTAACCTCCCACTTATTTCACTTAACTCCCTCCTTAATTTCTATTAATTCTCATTAAACCCCATAATTTCAAGTAAATAATAATCTTACTTATTTTTATTAAACAATAAAAATAATCATATATTCACATAATCACATAAATACTATATAATAAAATAGTAACACCCCACATATTCACATAAATCATTAAAAAATCATATAAAAGATTTTAAAATCAACAACGATAATTAAAATAAAACTAGGGCGTTACATCTGACTCGGCAGCTTGAAGACAATAGATCGCCTAAAACAGGGTTAACCTTCTTCAAGGCTCTAACTCGGTGAAATACGAAGACAAACAGAATCGAAGATAGAGATTAAACAAAGTGCGCCGCATCAAAATAAACACGGTTGAGATTCCTAAATATGCAAGACTTCCAACGATAGAAGAATCAACAAGGTTGAAATTCCTAAACGACTGAAGATTCCCCAAAGGAGAGCACCTCAGTTGAACAAATTATGAAGACTTCCCAAGACAGACAACTTCTTGTTTTTGATCGAGCATTGAAACAAAAATAAACAAGGAGTTAAAGTACTAAGGTATTTCTCCCATATGAGAGACATCACCCATAGAAGACAACTCGATGAAATCGATAAACGGAGGAGCTCGCCCATCGACGATTAAATATGATTATAGTTAAACATAATCACTTCGCCATGTTCCAAGACTCGTGCTTGGGGAGCTGTGGACCATCATCCTTGAAGCAAACAAATGCACACCCCCTGGGGGCTCTAAAGACAGAATAGAGCGCCCTAGGCGGGACCTCTCAAGAATAGGACATACCAGCCCAAAAATTGAACAAAGCGGTGATTCAAGCAATCACGAAATTTCAAAACAAATAGCAGGATATAAACCACTTCGCCTTCATTCCAAGCCTCGTGCTTGGGGGGCTGTGGACCGTCATAATATTCCTAAAGGCTTAAGAGCCCTATAGAAGGGCTCAAACGCCCTCAAGAAGGACTTAGGCGCCCTCTAGAAGGGCTCCAAGGCCTAGGCGCCCCCCTCTAGGGCGCCGCCTTACTTAGCTTCTAGAACTATCTAGAAACCGCCTAAATACCACAAATACCCCTATTACTTGGAGGTTAAGTAACCGTGACCCAAGCCCATAACAGGCTATAAATACCTCACTTGAGAGCAATCTCAAGGATTCAATCAACAGTCTAAACCCCTAATAGCGATATCAACCCTAATATCCTTACTCGTACTTTTCTGCAAGTACAGGTCGGCACCCAAATTTGTGACAATATGTAATATATAAGACCAAAAATCTCAATGTTTGATAGGAATATAAATAAACTTGACATAATAGACATAACATTTTGAATATTTTGCTGTTAACCTCGCCACTAATTGCCACATGGTTTAGGATTTTCAACCTCCCATTTACATTGTTCAATTTGTCTAACCTTATTTTGCATGTTGATCTTTGTGATAGTAGATAAAATGTTTTCACAATTAGAGATGTAAGTTGCGCATATTAACAATATTTGGGTATCAATAAGAAATAACTAAGAGACGGCTAGTGTAACGCCCAAATTTCTTATTTATTATTTTATTAATTTATTGTATTTTTAGTGTGTTATTATTTGATTGATAATATATATATTTTGATGAAATATATTATTATGTGCATTATTTGGAGTGTTAATATTCTAAATGGGGGAGGAATATAATTATTAGAATTAATAAGATAAAGGGGAAGAGTAATTTTGTGGTGATAAGAGTAAAAAGGTGTATTAGGTTAAGAGTCAGTAAGGAGAGATTAGAAAAGGAGAACACGTACAATTTTTGGAAAAAAAGAGGAGAACTTAGAGAGAACCCAAGGAAAGAAGAACGTTGCTGTTGATTTCAGAAGAACAATCTAAGGTAAGGCTGGGATTCATATTCTCTAATCTTAAGTATGTTTTTCTGAAATTGGGTTTGACAAAAGTTGTAGGTTGTGAGTTTCAGGAATTAGGGTTAGAAGTTATAAATTGTTGATTAGATGATAAAAATCTATTGAAGTGATGTAGAATTAGCGTTAAGACCTTAGATTATTCATAGTGTAATGTTTATAATCGATTTTTGGGTTTAGGTTGATGAAAATTGGGATTTTCGCTTGAAAAGTCAGTGTCTAAACGTTTTTGCAAATAAGAGATTATGTGAGGTTCTGGAAACCGATTTTGTGTGGTTGAAACTTGAATTTCTCTGTAGATTATGTTAGAGCTAAGTGTCAGGAGCGTAAAGGCGAAAACGGCTTCAAAATCCGATTAACGGTTTGAATTTTACGCGCGAAACAGTGAAAAACGCACCTTTTTGAAAAGCTGAGTCCGGACCCGATACCGTAAAAACGTGCCACATTTTGGCAGCCGTGCCACGTTTTGTTGGCAGAACGCTTAGTGGATTCTGGACATAAAAACGTGCCACGATTTCTCGTAAATTAGGTCCTCCATATTTCACTATTTTTCACCCCTTTCCTCTTTGAACTGGGTTTTGGTGTAAACATGAAAGTTGTAGATAATCGAGTTAGCTTCCTAATGGCTTTGGTTTGGCTTGAAAATGATTTTTAGATCTTAAGATATGATGAAAATACTCTAAGGATGTCTTAGGGAAATTTTATGAAAGCTAACCCAAAACTTATAGATCGTCTCCGAACTTCAGAGCTTAAGTACTATGAGTTTAATTAAGGTGTTTATAAGTATTTAATCTATGTTGTGACGAATCTAACTTGGTTTGATATGTAAGTAATTGGTTAATGTATATGTTGCTATTGTTGTTGATAGGTTGGAAGAATTATGTGAAGTAATAATATTGTTAAACATTGTAGCTTATGTTGTTGAATTCCATTGATGAATTATATGCTTAATATTTTTGAATATGTATCTCACCCCTTCTGCTTGGAAATGTTGCTCTTCGTATGAGTAACTTGCAGGTAATCGAGAATAAGTAACTGTTGATTGCTGTCGTGAGTGGCTATCTCTCGTAGTGTCTTTAGGTGATCTGATATGTAACGGGATGAAAGTTTGCTATGTTTGATTGCATTTCTTGTTACGAATCTCTTTTATTAAACAATGATGAACTATTTTTCTGAGGATTTAAGATAATGTTGATGTTGTGGCCTTTTAGTGCCAAGTACTATTTAAGATGTTGAAAATAATTCCGCTGCATTTTGTTGAATTTCTATCAAGGCAGATGTTTTAATAAACCACATTTTTGTTCCATTTATATTTGTGGAAAATTTTGTAAGTTGAATGTGACACTCTGTTTTTAAGTTGAAAAACTCTGATTAATCTATGTTATTTAAAAGTTGGGAAAACGGGGTGTTACAGCTAGCGTTTCCAATAATATTGATGGCTTAACATGACAAAAAGTTATAAGAGAATATATAATAGGGTTAAATATGTTTTTGTAGGGACCAAAGTTGAAGGAAAATTTTAGAAGGACTAAAACGAAAAGTTGGTATATTTATAGGGAGCAAAAACATATTTAACCCTATATAATAAACCTAATGGAGTCTAACTTACCAATATAAAGACCCAATAACTTAAGTTCAATACTTTATCATCTAACATCTACCCTCAAAATCACAATGGGTCAACAAAAAGCATTGTGACTTTGTCAAACAAAATAATATAAAGGTCTAACACTACCCTTCAAGATGAAGCTTAAAAAGCTTTAAGCTTGTTACAAATTAACCTAGAAAAATAAACCAGATCAGCTGTTAGCAAAACCAATGGAGAGCAGCAACCAAAGTGAGTTATCTTCATAAAGAGAGCAGCAAGAACCATCACCATCAACCAATCAAAGAGAGAACCATCCAAATAAAAGAACCGATAGAGAAAAGCAGTCATACAGAAGAACCAATAGTGGAGCAACCAAAGAATCATCAAAAGTGGGAGAAGTGCAATCAGAAGAATTAAAAGGGGGGAGAAATTCGATCAATCAGAAGAAGCAAAAGGGGGGAGAAGTGCAATGCAATCAATGAGAAGAATCAATAGGGGGAGAAGTGTAATCACTTAGAAGAATCAAAAGGGGAAGAAGAAACCAAATTGTGAGTACTTAACTCACCAAGCAATCAAAGCCTGAGAACTCGACTCATCAAACAACCAAAGTGTGAGCACTCGACTCACCAAACAACCAAACAAATTTAACCAAACGAAACCAAATCCAACTGAACCAAACTAAACCAAACAAAACTAAATCAAGACAACTTGAAAAACCAAAATGAACAAAACCAAACGAACTAAGACAAGCTAAACCAAAGCAACCAGAGACAGACATAGACGAACAACCAATTAACCAAACACAAACACAAAGAAACACACGAAGACTAAAAGAACAAACAAACTCAAAAACATAGTACTAGTCTCAAATAAATAAGGGAAAAGAAATGAGACCGGCCCGAACAATAGCCAAATAAGTCACATCACCATGGTAATAACCAAATAAGGCAATTCGAGCAATCCAATTAGCATTTGGGTAGAAACTATTCATGTGCCACCAAATAATTAGCATTCCAACATGAACTATTCACGTGCCACCACCAAATATTCATCCACCACTTAACCAATTCGATTTATTTATTTTACACTAATTCAAACGTCACAACATCAAAGAAGCATAATCAAGTCACGAACTAAAAGAAACAACAATGATAAAAACAAAGTCACACAACTCATCATAACAACGGGTAGCTGACACAGACATCAAACAAGGGGACAATCCACGAACACATGACAAACAAAACATAATCCTAAACTTTTAGGATTCGACGATGGAAGTGACAAGTAGTTCAAGGTGGATCGAAACAAGTTCTAGATACCATGTTAACAATATTGGGTTTCAATAAGAAATAACTAAGAGAATGCTAGGGTTTCTAATAATATTGATGGCTTAACATTACAAAAAAGTTATAAGAGAATATATAATAAACCTAATGGAATCTAACTTACTAATATAAAGACCCAATAACTTAAGTCCAATACTTTATTTTCTAACACCTCATTAGGGGGAACAGGTGGCTTGTGAAACAACAATCTTATGATTTTATTATAAAAAAGAAGTTAGTTCTATTGTTTTTGCTTTATTTGTTATTGTTTAGTTCATCAGTCTGACTTGAATATGATTTTGTGATCTATGTCAGTAATAATGAAATTTTGTCGACACATTCATACTCTATATGTTATGTTGCTTACTTATCTGTTGGGAAAATATTTCAGTTTTGGTTTCAAGGAAAATCACACGAAATTCATTCGGCGTCTAAATTTTTAGGTCAAAATTTAAACAGAGGATTTATATGTGGACAAAACTTACAAACAGTTCCTTAGGTGTTGTTCACCTCTCTAACGCTTCGACAATGTCAGACCCCTTACTAAATAACCTTCGGCAACGTCACCTCTCTAACGCTTCTTTCTGTTAACTAACATCGTAAACATGTTAACGTCCCACCACCAGAAGCAATAACAGCCAACATCCATATTGATCTTTAGTTGTATATACTTCAATCGTATTTCCTCCAATTAATAAGATCTTAACCATCTTTGTTGCAAAAACAAAAGAACAACCCATGTATCTATGTTTCTTGAATCACAACTTTTCCATCATGTGCTTTCTTATAACTTTTAGAGCCTTGATAATTTTGAGAATTATAATGATGTTTCTTCATTATTGTGTATCAAGATCAACGGTGATAAAAACGGGCCATTTGCGCTCTATTATTTAATTTTTTTAATGGAAAAATATATAGAAACACCAATAAGGATGCCTGAGGACACCCCCAAAAACAAAAAACAGCCTAGGAAAACTCCCCAGCCCAATAAAGAACTAGCTTGGAGAAGACAACAAGAGCACCACAAAAAACAACAACAAAAAGATGAAAGAGCCACACCCAAAAGCGGTCACCCCAAGGCAACAACCGCACACCAAGCAAAGACTTGCAAGGACAAAAGAGAACAAGGAGAATCCCAAGAAGCCAGGCCAGAAAGGATGAGGCAATGAACCCCAACCCTACCCCCCCCCCCCTACGAACCCAGGAAAACCCCCCCTCAACACCCTATCGTTTCCAAAATAGGACGGATTGCACCTCCCACTCATAGTAAGAGCAAGAACTAGCAGGGTACCTAGCCAAGAAATACTTCCATACTAAGAGTTTAGCCCGATCGACCACAGGCTCCTCTCTAAGGGTGCCACCAGAAAAGATAAGGTCATTACGGGAGTGCAAATGGTACAAATAACAGCATGCCAAACCAGGAGCAGACCTAACCTAACACTCTTCCCCCCTCCTAAGCCTGTAAAAGACAGGAACTAATGAGCAAGGCCGCGAGGAATCACAAACTCCCACCCCAACCACCTAGATACCTGATACCACACCGGAAGGATTGAGGGAGACTCAAGGAACAGGTGTGTTGGAACAAAATGTGTTTAACAATAAACCTTAAAGAGTTTTGATGATAACAAGGTATTAAAAATTGACAATTGGAATTGATAATATTTGTTCAAGTGTACAAGACCATAGACAAAATTTACATCTTACAAAGGTTCTGAATGAACAAAAGAGAGGAAAGAAATCAACAAAAAGGAAGCTTAAAGCATCTGAAGAGAAGTGCTCTTGAAGTCAAGTGCTCCTGAAGACAGAGTGCTCCTGGAGTGATGACGTCATCAGAAGCTGCCTCATCATAAGCTACATTTCACCAGAAGTTCAAGTTCATCAGAATTCACAGAATTTGAAGCTTCAAGAGTTGTTTCTTGGATCGAAATTCATCTTACATTGGCAGAAGACTAGTGGAATTATGAAACAGTCATTTCAAAAGGATTTGAAGTCATTTGGTTGCAAAGATATAAGAAGCGTTGACAAAAGTACTTTGTACGAACTGTACAACCACCTTCTCCACTACAAGACAAGGAAAACATCTCTGAAATACAACCACGCCTGCAACAATGTTCCTTCACAATTGGAATGGATTTTAAATTGATCCTTCATAGGACAATAACTTAATCAGGCAAGGAATCATTGGTGAAAGATCAAGCTTTAACAACGACTCTTTTTGGATGTGATGGCACTTACAACGTTCATTTCACACCTTTATATAAAGGAGTGAATACTTGAAGAACAACAAGACTCCACAGCATTTTGAAAGCGCCAAAACTCAGTCAAATTGTTCAGCATCCAAAAGTTCACTTAGAATTTCAGTTTTCAAGTTCATATCTTTGAAATTCTAAAGTCTTAAGAGTTTTTATCTGATATGTATCGTGAACACCACTGATTGTATATCAAGTGTTCAACGTCAAACATTTTCTTTGTAATTTTGTTTGATAGAAGTCTCTTGCTTGTGTGCTTGAGCATTAGAAGTCTCTTGATTGTGTTCTTGAGCATTTGATCTCTTGCTTGTGTGCTTGAGCATTTGTAATCAGATATTACATTTAGTGAACTCTCCTTGGAAGTGCAAGGGGGACAAGACTACTTCCGGTTTGTGGAAGGAACCTGTATAAATTGCTTGTGTCTTTCTTCTTCTTTTTTCTCTCTGTTTTTCATTCCGCTGCACACGCTCCTGATTACCTTCTTCATAAGCTATCCACATTGCTTCTGATCACAGTATTCTAGTGCTTTTGAGTAAACTTAGAAAAAGACTAACACAATTCAACCCGCCCCTTCTTGTGTTTTTCTCCCCTTCAAGGTGCACCGACCGTAACACCCTATTTCCCAACAATAATTATTAAATAATAAGAATATATTTAATAGTGAGGATGTTACATAACTCAGCATTATATCACAATATAACAATAAAATGTTTTCTTTTAAAATAAATCCACTGGAGAAGAAGAAAATTATTCACTGATCACATTAAAAAATTCATACTTGTCGTTCAATAATCGTAAATAGGAAAATAACAAGATTTCCAAGATTAAACTAAAATTGTAATTAAAAATTAAATCGTTGTCCCCAGCTCTAGTGTTATAATATCAGAGCTCGTTGCGACTACATGCTTATTCAACTATTAAATAACACAACTAAAGGGAGGGCATCCCCTCATCTCCACCTTCTAAAACGTCCCATAGCTACTCCTTGTGAACCTGAGTATTTGTACTCAAAGTACAACCACCATACATAAAACAACACAACAAAATAAGGGGTGAGAAATCCTGCCATAACATAATAATAGGGAAAAACACACATATCAAATAGATATCAGAATAATATAATCTCCACCATATCTTTACTCTCAACAGTTATTATGCATAATCTCTTCTTTTCACAAATCACTACAGCACATCACTTTCATACTTACAACCACCAAGCACAAAACATCATCATATATATGCATATCACCCTCTTATCGACCTATATGAATGTGGTACCACACCTACTCATCGTTTTGCAAGAGTTATGTTACTGGACTTTTCTCGTCATAATTTACCAAAGGTATGTTACTGGACTTCTCCATCAGTCTTAGACTCTATATGAATGCATAGAAATAAGTTCGACAAGCAACACAAGTATACACATATTCAAATAATTTACTTATTAATGCAAGACTCCCACTAAAATGCACGACCCTAATGCAAGCACACAAATCATCGTCATACTCATCATCATCATATATCAATCTCATCATCATTATATACATCACTCTCATCATCATCATCATCATATATCAATCTCATCATCATTATATACATCACTCTCATCATCATCATCATCATCATAGATAAACATCATCACTAAAATATTATAATTTCTCATCGTATTTATTTATCTACACATATATATATAATATCAATCATCATCATTCTTCGTCGCAGTATGGATTACTCATTATTACTCTCTATCAACCGTTTATATCACCAACTTATCTCGTCATTAAACCAACTCTTACGCGTGACTCATTTCTACGTCAACATCCCTCTATTTTATCTTATTATTCGTCTTACAGACATAATATATCCCATCATATATTCTAGGTTTTCTATATACTTTATTTCTGATAGCATGACTTATTACTCATTCTTATTCTCAGGTTTTATTTTTATTCATTATCACATATAATGTCTCCTCTCTACTCAACTAGGTTCTTCCCCACCATCGTCATAACTCTTTCGTAAGTATTCTTCTCATTTAAAACGACTTTATGTCTTATTACCTCGATACTAGTTATTATTATTATCGTCAACCATTATAACTATTAACTCTTATTCTCTTTCATATTCATCTTGCTCCTTTCTAATCGATCACCGTCTTATTCATCATTAACATCATTCCTATTATATTTCATTACTTAATATACAACTCCTTATCTTCCCTTACATTTCGTCTGAACGACCCGCTCATCATTTACAATAATCTAAATTAGACTTCTATATTCTCTATTCATTTTTATACCTTATACGTTACTATCTAACATTCATCTTAAGTTCTTTAACTACCTTGCCTCTTTTACTTTTTATCTTAACGGTATTCCTAAACTCGTTATTGTTTTAACGAGATTATGTATAACCTCATCAGTTACTCGAAAAAGCACCTACTTCATATCCCATTTTATCACCGTATTATACTCCTTTTTACTAAATCGTGTGTTTTTAGACTCATCACGTATCCACACTATTAGCTCTATTAAATTCTTGTCTTATAAACATTAGTTAACTGGATATCTTTTCTCACTGTTATTATCATCACCGACCTTGCCCAATGTGTTAACTCCTACTCACAACATAACCCACTTCATCATTTACTCGTCACCTTAAACAAGAATGTCATCGGTATTACTCGTCATTCAGAAACATCATTTATTACACCATTCAACAATTATCATCTCAACATAGATCTTCATCATACGACAGTGCCCTCTCATCATTAAACAACATCTTACACGAGAATATGTACACATCACATTCCTTTGTTATTCATTACTACATTTTGGAATCTACCCTCATCATTCGTTCCCTCCATTACTACATCTTTCATTCTAATAGTATATTATCATCGGTTCATATTTAAGCTTGTTATTATCCTGAGGTAATCACTTCTATTTATGCTTGAACACACACCCTCATCTATATATGTAATTTAGGGGTCCTTACATTTACTTTACACACTAATGGATTTCTTAAAATCACTAGTACTTTTATAGATGTTGAAGAATCCACTAAAAGGATTGTACTAAAATTTCATTAACAACGCATCATGACTCAGGTGCGGTATTTAAATCATAACTCAAGTTCTAGAGGGACTAATGGATTACATCCAATGGGAAATGAAAGCTAACACCTTTATTTACATCTTTCATGAGGAGACCTAAATCCAATTCGGTACATAGAAGGGTGGAAAGATTGGTTTCTTTGAACCTTGGAAGATCGCATGACCGTGCTGACCTTTGTGTAGTATTTCAATCATAACTCACGTTGTGGATGTCTTATTGAGGTGAGACAAAAGCCATTGGAAAGATAACATCCATACCTACAATTTTTATGTTTACACCAAGACCCGGAACAGAAATGGGAAACGCCTATAAGTGGGCGCTAGGCGCCAGGAAACAGGCACCTGAGGCGACAACCCTGGGTTATGGGCGCCAGGCGCCCTTGTTGCAGCGCAGTGCTGCGATGTGCCCCAATTCTACGTTTTTTAGCTACGAGAGTGCTTCTAAATTGTCCTAAATGTCCGCTTTAAGAGCCCTTATGATCCTAAAATGATACGAAACATTACTTAGGGTTACCCTAACATCCAAACACTACTTTGCACATAATTTATCTAATTGCATCACTCTTCACATGATTAAATTCTCAAATCAATTACCTAACTTTGGTTTTTGAATTTTAATCTTTCAACAACAAAAATAACCCTCAATTCTCATATTTCAACTTCATCTTTTAATTAGCTCATCATCAATCTCTGATCACAATCTCACATCATAACAACAACATCCTACTCTAACCTCTTTACATCCGCACAGTAAAAACATAAACCCTACAGATGAATAGATTCTCCCCTTACCTCAAATCCGTAGAAACCTTCGGTTTGGCTCGATGTTGCTGCACTAGGGTTCCACTTCTCCCCCTCTGATTTTCTTCTCCCTTTTCTCTGATCAACAAAACTGATTTCTAATCCCTAATATTCATATTTATATTTATATTTGGGCTCACTATTTGCTATAATTTTCTTCCTTTCATACGCACTACTCTTTTACTTCTCCCCTACCCCACTTATTATAATCTTGCTTTCTCTACCCAAGACTCTTTATTTATTTTTTTAGGACACTCCTCCTCGTTCCTTTTAATTTCCTCATACCACCTCCCATCATCAACAATAATATTAATCAAAACTCCACCTATTAAATATCATTGAATTAATTAAAAATAGAAAATTGGGGTGTTACAACTCTCCCCCACTTAAAGGATTTTCGCCCTCGAAAATTGCTTGGAGATAACTGCTCTAGATAAAACTTCATCACTTGATTCTACCCTACTATACCTATGGTTTACTCCTCCTATTCATGGTCAGTTTTAGAAATCTAGATCCTAATCCAGTAAAAATTCAACTATCTACAAACATCCTCGACATACATTTAATACATGTTATATATTAAATCCTTCGAACATTGTCTTGAATTTATCGTACCTATCCCTTGGTTTCTTCATGACCTGGCTACTCAGATTCTCAACCTACATCCTAATAATCCATATGAAAGCTTCAAATACTACGTAAGGTCGCCTACATTCTACTCCCACTAGGATAGTTTAACTGATCAAAACTTATATCTCCCGTTTATGAGGGAATGCTACTTAACCTATGTCCTCCAAAAGTATCATTCTCTTTAACATCTGATGATTATCCCTCTGAACATGTCATGCCAAATGATTTCCATCACAACTGATAACTAATCTAAACCACATCCATTATTCTGCTATAACTTACACACCCAAAATCTTACAAGGTCGAACCGAACATTCTCAACTCATATGACCATCCTAACTTGTTAAGCCTCAATACCAAACTCATGCCCCCTTATTCCTTCAACCTATATCTAGCACTAATCTAACTTTGAGATTGTCACCATAACATTTAACTTCTCACCTCAAAGACTACAACTTTTCTTCTGAAATGGCTCCATCTGCGAAATATCTCCGAGGACCGGAGTGTCTCCCCCACTTGTTTCTTTTCGTACCGGAAACCTCTTGTTGAAAATTCCATTCTCCCTCATTGGCCAGAACTGTACGAGGCTAACTACACTCCTAATTCTTACCGCTTATGTAGTGCCAGACTTCGTTCGACTATCTCCCTCTGACCATCCTCTTATGTGCTATCAACAACTAAACAACTATTAACAGAATCAGGCTTCGATAGTGCGTCGCCTGTGGGGACATAGCAAAATTATATAACGTAGGCCGAATGGACCGTCCTGCTCTGATACCAACTATGTAACACCCTATTTCCCAACGATAATTATTAAATGATAATAATATATTTAATAGTGAGGATGTTACATAACTTGGTATTATATCACAATATAACAATAAAATGTTTTCTTT
This sequence comes from Medicago lupulina, assembly GCA_958299785.1. Taxonomy (NCBI): domain Eukaryota; kingdom Viridiplantae; phylum Streptophyta; class Magnoliopsida; order Fabales; family Fabaceae; genus Medicago; species Medicago lupulina. Next base: position 41,269,912 of record OY283146.1, on the reverse strand, counting down.
TAAAATAAATCCACTAGAGAAGAAGAAAATTATTCATTGATCACATTAATAAATTCATACTTGTCGTTCCATAATCATAAATGGGAAAATAACAAGGTTTCCAAGATTCAACTAAAATTAAATCGTCGTCCCCAACCCTAGTGTTACAATATCAGAGCTCGTAACGACTAAATGCTTATTCAACTATTAAGTAACATAACTTAACGGAGGGCATCTGCTCATCTCCACCTTCTAAAACGTCCCATAGCTACTCCTTGTCGACCTGAGTATCTGTACTCAAAGTACAACCACTATACATAAAATAACACAACAAAATAAGTGGTGAGAAATCCTGCCATAACATAATAATAGGGAAAAACACACATATCAAATAGATATCAGAATAATATAATCTCCACCATATCTTCACTCTCAACAGTTACTATGCATAATCTCTTTTTTTTCACAAATCACTACAGAACATTATTTTGACACTTACAACCACCAAGCACAAAACATCATCATATATATGCATATGGACCCTCCTATCGACCTATATGAATGTGGTACCACACCTACTCATCGTTTTTCCAGAGTTCTGTTACTGAACTTTTCTCTTCATAATTTGCCAGAGGTATATTACTGGACTTCTCCATCAGTCATGCACTCCATCATGCTTAGACTCTATATGAATGCATAGAAATAAATTCGACAAGTAACACAAGTATACACATATTCAAATAATTCACATATCAATGCAAGACTCCCACTAAAATGCACGACTCTAATGCAAGCACACAAATCATCATCATACTCATCATCATCATATATCACTCTCATCATCATTATATACATCACTATCATCATTATCATCATCGTAGATAAACATCATCACTAAAATCTTATCATTTCTCATCGTATTTATTTATCTACATGCATATAATATCAATCGTCATCACTCTCTATCAACCGTTTATATCACCACCTTATCTCGTCATTAAACTAACTCTTACGCGTGACTCATTTCTATGTCAACATCCCTCTATTTTATCTTATTATTCGTCTTATAGACATAATATATCCCATCATCTATTCTAGGCTCGCTATATACTTTACTTCTAATCGCATAACCTATTACTCATTCTTAGTGCCAGGTTGTATTTTTATTCATTATCATTACATATAATGTCTCCTCTCTATTCAACTAAGTTCTTCCCCACCATCATCATAACTCTTTCGTAATTATTCTTCTTATTTAAAACAACTTTATGTCTTTTTACCTTGATCTCACATTTGTCGTCATCTATACATCGACTATTCTCCTAATCTTAACTTGATCCTAATTTAAAGTTACTATCTCACTTTACCAGTTCCTTCTACTTCAGCAACTTTCCTCACTAAGACTATATTATAATCCAAGGTTTGATTCTCTCGATACTAGTTATTATTATTATCGTCAATCATTTTAACTATTAACTCTTATCCTCTTTCATATTCATCTTTCTCCTTTCTAATCGATCATCGTCTTATTCATCATTAACATCATTCCTATAATATTTCACTAGTTAATATACAACTCCTTATCTTCCCTTACATTTCGTCTTAACGACCCGCTCATCATTTACAATCATCTAAATTAGACTTCTATATTCTTTATTCATTTTTACACCTTATACGTTACTATCTAACATTCATCTTAAGTTCTTTAACTACCTTGCCTCTTTTACTCTTTCACTTAATGGTATTCCTAAACTCATTATTGGTTTAAGGAAGAGTACCTACTTCATATTGTTGGAACAAAATGTGTTTAACATTACCTCTTTAGAGTTTTGATGATAACAAGGTATTAAAAATTGTCAATTGGATATGCTATTATTTGTTCAAGTGTACAGGACCATAGACAAAAATTTGAGATCATCATTCGGTTCTGGAAGAACAAAAGAGAGCAAAGGAATCAACAAAAAAAAAGGAAGCTAAAAGCGTCTGAAGAGAACTGCTCCTGAAGTCAAAGTGCTCCTAAAGACAAAGTGCTCATGAAGTGATGACGTCATCAGAATCAAGTTCATGAGAAGCATCTCATCATAAACTGAAGATCACCAGAAGCTGTACTTCATCAAAAGATGCAAGACTTAAAGCTTCAAAGGTTGTTCAATGGATTTAATCTCGTCTAAGCATTGCAGAAGACCAGAAGAGTGAAGAAACAAGTAATTCAAATGAATTCGAAGGCATTGGATGCTTGTTCTTTGAAGAGCGTTGACAAAGTACAATTGTACGAAGTGTACAACCACTACCTCCACTACTCAGTTTTTGTCTCTGTTACAAGACAAGAATAACAGCTCTGCCTGCAACGATGTTCCTACAAACTTGAAATCGATTTGAAATTGATCCTTCATAGGACAACAACCATATCAGGCAAAAGATCATTGGTGATTTATCAAAGCTTCAAACGACTGTTATTTTGATGTGTTGGCAATTCACAACGTCTCTTTCACACCTTTATATAAAGGAGTAAAGACTTGAAGAATTGTAAGAGACTCACAACAATTTAAAAGCACCCAACCTCTGCTGAAATTTTTCTGCATCAAAAAGTGCACTTAGAAATTCTTATCAAAATTCATATCTTAGAAATTCTGGAGTCTTAAAAGTTTGTATCTGATTTGTATTGTGAACACCACTTATTGTATATCAAGTGTTCAACGTCAAACATTTTTCATTGTAATTCTATTTGATTGGAAGTCTCTTGAAGTTGTGCTTGAGCATAGAAGTCTCTTGATTGTGTTCAGGAGCATAGGAAGTCTCTTGCAATTTTGCTTGAGCATTTGAAGTTTCTTGCTAAGTTTAGCAGTGAGCATTTGTAATCAGATATTACATTATAGTGAACTCTCCTTGGAACTGCAAGGGGGACAGGACTACTTCTGGTTTGTGGAAGGAACTTGTATAATTGCTTTGTGTCTTTCTTCTCTCTCTCTCTCTCTCTCTCTATCTCTGTTTTATCTGCTGCATCTAGAATATGAACATCACTTCAGAAGTTGTACTCTAACTGCTTCATATAAGTGATTTTAGTAGGAAAAGAGGAAGAAAAATTCAACACAATTCAACCCCCCCTTCAATTGATATTAGAGCCTTGGTTCTGTTGATAACACTTAATAGTGTAACAGTCCAAGATCTGAGAAAAACATGTCTGCTGAATCATCTGTTTCTGGTTCTAGTGGTAATCATAATTTTGTACCTTATGGTTATAGTGATAAGAAAGTTGACTCAGGAAAACCAACTTCTATAGTTATATCATGGGCTTAGTTGAAGAGTTATGGGATATTCTAGAAGATGGAGTCGGTGACTTGGATCACTTGTTCTTGATATACCTCGTGCAGAATATATGAAGATGAGTGATAAATCTACTGCAAAGGTTATGTTTGCTTCTCTTGTGCAAACTATGAAGGTAGCAAGAAGCTTAAGCACTTATGCTTGTTCATTAGTATTAGTTGTTCAAGATGAAGGATGATGAAAGTATTGAGGAGATGTACTCAAGATTTCAAACCTTAGTCTCTGGACTACAAATACTGAAGAAAAGCTATGTTGTTTCTGATCATGTGAGCAAGATACTAAGAAGCCAGCCTGCATGATGGAGACCAAAGGTTACTGCTATTGAGGAAGCTAAAGATCTAAACACACTAAGTGTTGAAGATCTTGTCAGCTCTCTCAAAGTTCATGAGATAAGTCTTAATGAACACGAGCCTACTAAGAAGAGTAAATTATTGCTCTACCATCAAAAGGGAAGTCCTCAAAAGCTCTTAAAGTCATAGAATCTGAAAAAGAATCACCTAATGGAGATTCTGATGAAGATCCTGCTGAGATGATGGCTATTCTTTCAAACAGGCTGCAGTATCTGGCCAAGAAGAACAAGAAGTTCTTGAGCAGAAGAAGTTGTTACAAAGGCTCCAGAAAAGAAGATCAGAAGGGTTGCTTCAACTGCAAGAAGCCTGGCCATTTCATTGTTGATTGCCCTGGTCTTCAGAAGGAGAAATCAAAGGACAAGTCTAAGAAGTCAACTTTCAAATCAAACAAGATCAAGAAGCAGATCAAGCAGAGTTTGATGGCAACATGGGAAGATTTAGATAGTGAATCTGAATCTGATAAGGATGATGCTGATGAAGATGCAAAGGTAGCTGTTGGGTTAGTAGCTACAATAACTTCAGAAGCTGAACCAGAATCAGATTCAGAAGAAGAAAATGAGGTATATTCTAAAATTCCCAGAGAAGAACTTATTGAGTCTCTTAAAGAGCTCCTTACACATTTTGAACTGATAACCAATGAGTTGAAAGATTAAAAAGAAAAATATGTTCATTTAATGAAACAACAAGAATCAACTCTATTGGATCTAAAAGCTTTTGAAGAAGGACTTAGAGGCTTTGACTTCATTTGCAAAACTTATGAAGAGAAGCTCAAGTTCTTATGTCAGAAGCTACAAGAAAAGTGTAATGGAAAACCATTAAGCAACAATGAAATTTCTCTTGAAGATTTTATTATATCTGCTATTGAGAGAAGCAGAGTTGCTTCTATGATTTATAACATTTACAAAAACAATGGCAAAGGGATTGGCTTTTCAGAAGGAAAACCTAATGAAACTAATCTCAAAGCATCTTGTGAATGTATCAAGGAAGGATTGAAAACCTTCTTTGTACCTGAAGGTGTTAAAGTTGAAACTGTGGTTCAGTCAGAACCTGAAGCTTCTAGCTCTAAGGCTAAGATTACTTCAAAGCCAAAGAACTCTAAGTCAAAGGCTATGAAAAATTCTGACTCTAAGACCTCAAAGATCAAGATTCTGAAAAGATCAGAACCTGTTCCTTAGAGTCTGTTGAAGATAGAATCTGGTATCTTGAAGTCTAAGTCTCAGGAGAACAAAACAGTTATGGCTTCAGGTGAATCAGAACTAAAAGGTATTAAACCTAAAGTATTGATCAATCAGAAGCTCTCAAAACCACACCTCAAGGTACAAGAAGTGAAGAGTAAAACTTCCGGCACTAACCTCAAAGGACCCATAAAACAATGGGTACCTAAATCTAAAATTGTCAATACTGCAGAAATGCCTAAGAGCAAAGGAAAAGCAAAAACCATGGTATCTGGACAGCGGTTGCTCAAGACATGACAGGAGAGAAGTCAATGTTCCTCACCCTCACAATGAAAGAAGGAGGAAATGTGAAGTTTGGAAGCAACAAGTCTGGAGAGATCATTGGTACGGGAACTATTGGTACTCCTCTATCTCTATTAATAATGTGTGGTTGGTAGATGGTCTTGAACATAACCTTTTGAGTATCAGTTAGTTTTGTGACAATGGTTACGATGTGATGTTTGAAAAGACCAACTGCACAGTAATCAACAAAGATAACAAGTCCATTGTGTTCAAAGGAAAGTGAGTAGAGAATGTCTATAAAATCAATTTCTTTGAACTGGTTGATCAGAAGGTAATCAGTCTTCTATCAATGAATGATAAGAAGTGGGTATGGCACAGAAGGTTAGGACATGCTAACTAGAGGTTACTCTCTAAGCTTAGTAAGTTACAACTTGTCAAAGGCCTACCTAACATAGACTATCATTCAGATGCACTTTCTGGTGCATGCCAGAAAGGGAAGATTGTGAAATCATCTTTTAAAGCTAAAGACATTGTTTCAATCTCCAAACCATTAGTACTGCTTCATATTGATTTATTTGGACCAGTTAATACTGAATCTTTATATGGAAGCAAATATGGATTAGTCATTGTTGATGATTATAACATATGACCTTGTGTAAAATTCCTAAGAAGCAAAGACAATGCATATGATGTATTCAGTTACTTCTGCACTCAAATACAGTCTGAAAAAGAAATGAAAATTTTGAAAGTCAGAAATGATCATGGTGGATAATTTGAAAATGAGTCATTTGAAACTTTTTGTGAAAAACATGGAATTGTCCATGAATTCTCTTCTCGTAGAACTCCACAACAAAATGGGGTTGTAGAGAGAAAGAATAAAACTTTACAAGAAATGGCAAGAACCATGATTCACGAAAAGAGTTTGGCTAAACTTTTCTGGGTAAAAGCAGTGAATACAACATGTTATGTTCAAAATAGGATCTATATCAGACCTATATTGAAGAAAACTGCATATGAACTCTTCAAGGGAAGAAGGCCCAATATATCTTACTTTCATCAATTTGGATGTACATGTTACATTTTAAATAACAAGCTATACCTAAAGAAATTTGAAGCCAAGGCCCAAAGAGGAATCTTCTTAGGTTACTCTGAAAGGTCAAAGGAATACAAAGTGTACAATTCAGAGACACTCTGTGTTGAAGAATCTATGCACGTTAAATTTGATGACAAAGAGCCTGGAAGTGAAACTCCATAGCAAGATGAAAGTTTTGCAGATATACAGGCTACTGAAGATACTTCAGAACCTGATCAGACTGAAGAATCTGAAGACAGTCTAGAAGCTGAACCAACTTTAGAAGCTCAAGATGAATTAGCTTCTGATGAAGCTCAAGATGGCTCTCAGCAAGAAAATCAATCCAAGGATACATTCAAGTATAAGTTTTCACATCCTGAGGATCAAATCATTGGATGATGGATGGATATTAGCTATGCAAGAAGAGCTTAATCAGTTTCAAAGAAATGATGTGTGGGGTCTGGTACCCAAACCTCCTCAGAAGAACATTATTGGAACAAAATGGGTATTCAGAAACAAGCTGAATGCACAAACTGAAGTAACCAGAAACAAAGCTAGACTTGTTGCACAAGGTTACAGTCAACAAGAAGGCATTAATTACACTGAAACATTTGCTCCAGTTGCAAGATTGGAAGCAATCATGTTACTTCTATCCTATGTAGTTAATCATGGCATAATATTACATCAAATGGATGTCAAGAGTGCATTTCTTAATGGTGTCATAGAAGAAGAAGTGTATGTCAAGCAACCTTCTGGTTTTTAGGATCTTAAGCATCGTGACCATGTTTATAAACTTAAGAAATCACTATATGGCTTGAAACAAGCTCCCAGAGCTTGGTATGATAGACAGAGTAATTTCTTGATTAAAATGATTTTAAAAGAGGTCAAGTTGACACAACACTCTTCAGAAGGACTCTTGAGAAAGACATTCTTCTTGTGCAGATATATGTTGATGATATAATATTTGGTTCTACTAATGCATCTCTTTGCAAGGAATTCTCTAAGTTAATGTAGGATTAATTTGAAATGAGCATGATGGGAGAATTGAAGTTCTTCCTTGGCACTCAAATCAATCAATGTAAAGATGGAGTATATGTTCATCAAACAATGTACACAAAGGAGCTTCTGACGAAGTTCAAGCTAGAAGATATTAAAGTGATGAACACTCCAATGCATCCAACCTGCACCTTAAGCAAAAAAGATACTAGATCAAAGGTAGAGCAGAAGTTGTATAGAGGTATGATTGATCCTTTGTTATACCTCACTACATCTAGGCCAAATATTTTATTTAGTGTATGCTTGTGTGCAAGATTCCAGTCAGATCCCAGGGAAGCACACTTAACAGCTGTTAAGAGAATCTTTAGGTATCTAAAAGGAACAACAATTCTTGGACTCCTTTACAGGAAATCCTTAGATTATAAGTTGATTGGGTTCTATGATGCTGACTATGCTAGTGACAGGATTGAAAGAAAATCAACCAGTGGTAACTGTCAGTTCCTGGGAGAGAATCTGATATCCTGGGCTAGCAGTAGACAAGCAACTATTGCTATGTCTACAGCAGAAGCAGAATACATTTCAACTGCAAGTTGTTGTACACAACTACTATGGATGAAACATCAGTTGGAAGATTATCATATTAATGCTAACAGTATTCTTATCTTTTGTGATAATACTGCTGCTATTTATTTGTCAAAGAATCCAATTCTACATTCAAGAGCCAAGCATATTGAAATGAAACACCATTTTATTAGAGATTATGTTCAAAAAGGAATCTTGGATATACAATTCATTGATACTGAACATCAGTGGGCTGATATATTCACTAAACCTTTAACTATTGAAATATTTGATTTTATAAAGAAAAATTTGAACATGCACTTTGTGTCTGATTAAAATTGCTTGCTCCTGAACTAGAAGTTAGTTCAAAAGCTATGGTCCATCAGAAGCTCTTAACTGAGGTTCTGAGGAAAATGTGCTTCTGAAGATGACATCAGCACTTTAACTTCAGGAGCTGGATTTTGTGCTTCTGAATGGCAAAGCTAGTGGAAACGTTGGAGTTGCCTTCTGGTAACATCTGCCCCACTAACTTGACAGCGCATCTGAAGTTATCTCACGTGGCTTATTTGTATTGGTGTATGACTTAAGAGGGCAATGATGATTCTAAGCTTTGAATGTACTTTCTCGCACCCCCAATTGTCATTAATGTTGTGTTTGTTTGTCCCCTTTGAATAGCAATCGTTGTGGTTTTTACTCAAAACACTTAGACAAAACACACACTACTCACTTCACAACCTACACTCTCTATTCTCTCAAAGTATTCTCTACGAACTCAAAGTTCATCTCTCTCAATCAAAAAACCTAGAACCCTAAATCTTCATTATCATCAATGGCTTCATCAGGCTCTATTCCAGAATTATCTATGCAAGAGACTGTTCAAGGAACATCTTCTCAAGATATAGCTCAAGGAACGTCTAATCAAGAAGCTCCGGCTTATGAGATAAAGGGAAGAACCATGTCTTTAGAAGAATGGGATTTAACCGTACAAGTAGAGAGTCCGGTGGATTTCACTTCTCTATCATATCACGGCTGCAACATCAAGGAGTATTATGAGTCACAGGATCTCATGGACTACTTCAACCTGTTAAACGGTCCAACATACATGACTCTTGTAAGGCACTTCTGGGTAAGATCTCATGTTTATGACAAGAAGGCTGCTAAACAGGAAATGGATGAAAAGGTACTGATTGATCCTACCCTGGCTGGTAAGACTAGAGAGGAAATGGGTTTGGAATCCTTCATTGGTACTGAAATTAGATCAAGCGTCTTGGGATTTCCATTCTACATCTCTTAGGACGTAATTGCTTTTGTCATCAGAAGAGCTTCTGAAGGAAGCTTCAAGGACAGACTGGACAATAACAAGAAAAGTCCATGGAATGAAATAGTCAATCAAACTATGTTCAACAACAAGAAGAAAGGTGCCTACTGTGACTTGAGCATGGAGAAAAAGATGCTTCTGAAGATACATAATGAGAATCTTCTGCCTAAGGGAGGAGGTTCTGATCAACCCTCTTTGGAACACAGGGTGTTTCTTCATTACTTTTTAAAGAAGGAAAAAGCAAATGTGCCTAAGTACATCTTTAAGCACATGATCAAGGCACTAAGGGAAAGTCAGTTGAGTAACAAAACCTGGATTCCTTATGGGAGACTCATCTATGAAATTCTTCATCAAAGAGGAATTTTAAGAGCATTGAGTGATACTAAGGTCTTCACAGATAAGCATCTTGGCACGGTTACAGGAAAAGTCATCGATGGTAGCACTCTGAGGCATATGAAGTTAATCAAAAAGGAGGACTAAAAGAAGCTGAACACACATTTGAAGGAATCTACAGCTATTTCTAATCTTATGGAAGGCTTTCCTTCAATCTGTAAACAAGATCCTTTAGATGTGCAACTCTATTACATCCATAACCATTTGCAAGCCACTAGAGGATATACCAGAGCAAATGTATGGTGGTGCTATGCTAGTAGCAAACGGCAGAAAATCAAAAAAATAGCACTCACAGAAGCTGAGTATCTTGAAGAAGCTTTTGAAGAACCTCCCAAGAAGTCCAAGAAAGCTAAAGTTGCTGAAGCAATTGGTTCTGCTTTGTCTACTATTCAAGAGGAAGTTCAGGACTTGGAACCAGTCAAGGTTCTGAACAAGAGGACGAGAAGTGGGAAGGAAGCTGTACCTTCACCGCTTCAACCTAGTCAACCCTCCATTCCTAAAAGGAAAAGGAAACCAGTTGTCAAGACACTTCAGATTTCCTCTGAAGAAGAAGAAGATGAAGATGCTGTTGTTCAGAAGGCATTACAACTGGCCAGAGAAATTGAGATACCTGCTGAGGTTCTGGCTAGAGAATCTATAGTTGAAGCTGCTCAACTGGTATTGGAAATCACTGAAAACCTACAGGAAATGGCAGTGGCTGTTCATTTAATGGAAGCTACTGAGGTTGTTCAAGAGGAAGCAGGATGTTCGGAAGGTCCTGAAGGTAACTCTAATTCTCACACTCATGCTGAAATTATCACAGTTGAATCTAGTTCATCCCCTGAATCTAGGTCTAGTTCAGCCTCCCTATCATCATCCTCATCAACATCATCTGATACAAATGATGTACCCCTAAACAAAGTTTACACCAACCTCAATAAATCTTTATCCCATCACCATCAACCAAAACTCATAAAAAGCCAACAAGTGATACCTTTGTGCCAATGTATCCCTCTGTTGAAGAGAGGTTAATTGGTTTGCAACAAAGAAGAATTGATGCCTGCAAAAATCTACCTACTGATCATCCCCTACAACTACCTGTGATTAAAGCTATTCAATCTATTCCTGCTGATGCAGAGGGTGCTGATGATCACACAGGGACAGATTCTGCAAACATCAATGTATCATCACCTCACCCTACCTCTCTAACGCAAACAACTCCAAGAACAAAAACATCTGAACCATCAATAATACAAAACCATGTAGATCACTATTCAGGTGAACTACCTGAGTATGAGTCAAATCTAGAAAAAGCCTCTGACATAGCTTCTGATGAAGTTATGACAGAATGCATACAACAACATGAACCTAACCAAGATATGACCTCATCAACCAACCTTGATTTTGTTCTCATCTCTGAACCTGTTCCTAAACTATTTGTTCCTGAACAAATTATCATTGACCAATCTTCTGCAACCAACACCATTCTTGAACTTGAAATAACCACAGATGACCAACCCTCATCCTCCAGCCTTGCTCTTCAAACCAGTGCTCCTGCTAGACCCAAAAATATCCCTTCTCCACCCACATTGTTTCTAGATTCTACTATTTTGGCAAATGTGTGTGAGAATATATTCTAGGAGCTGAACAACTTGATTCAAGCTAGAAACAACTTGATTCACGAAGACAACTATGTTAAGAAGTGGAGAAGATTGAGAGAAAGGGTAGATTTTGTCTTGTCAGAACTGCAAAGATCCTCATTTGATGCTCAAGACGCTGCCCAAAACAAGCTTCAGGACTGGTTAAGAGGTATTATGAATGATATGCAAGAAGTACCAGTCAGCAGAATTCTTGTGAAGACTGATTTGTGCTTAACTCGAATAAGTGTTATTCCAAGCTGTGTTCATCCAAAGGAACTAAATCTGGACTGGTTGAACAAGATTAACTTCAAGTCAACCTCTACAGATCTGGAACTACTACAAAGAAACACAGTTCTGGAAAGGGAAAACAAACAGCTCAAGAAAGAGCTTCTTGAATAGAAATTGTTGCTACTGGAGTACAAGACCTCTACTGAAGCTAAGTTAGAAGAAGCAAGAGTTAGAGAAGAGAACCTGTTCAGAAGCAATGAAGATTTCAAGAGAGAAATGAAGCAACAGGAAGAATAGACAAACAAGCTGATGAAACAAATGATGGAAATGTTCTAGAAACAAGCCCAACCTTAGTTGAACACCCTTAGCTTGTTTATTTTCTATGTTTGTACTTATGCATGTTTTTGCTTCTTAACTATTTTTGTGCTTCTGAACTTATTTTATGTGCTTTTGACCAGTTCATGCATTACTAAACTTATTTGTTTTTTAAGAATTTCTCACTGTTTTTCTCGTATCTTTCTTTTGTCTTTATTTTACTTTTTGTTGATGACAAAAGGGGGAGTAGATGTATAGTATTTAAAGGCTCTGAGCCCCATTAATTTAATTTCAAACAATTTAAATTAATAGGACCACCTTCTTATCTCTCAGTCTTTTAATGTGAGATTATTCTGAGTGTTATTACGTTTTTTATGATGAATTTAATTAACAAGAAAGGACTCAGGGGAGCTTACAAACCTCACCTTATAGTGCTATTAGACTCAGGGGGAGCTTACAAACCTCATACCATAAAAGTGAACTTGTTAATTAGATTAACAACAATCAAACATTTTAAATACTAATGTTTGTCATCATCAAAAAGGGGGATATTGTTGGAACAAAATGTGTTTAACATTACCTCTTTAGAGTTTTGATGATAACAAGGTATTAAAAATTGTCAATTGGATATGTTAATATTTGTTCAAGTGTACAGGACCATAGACAAAAATTTGAGATCATCATTAGGTTCTGGAAGAACAAAATAGAGCAAAGGAATCAACAAAAAAAAGGAAGCTAAAAACGTCTGAAGAGAACTGCTCCTGAAGACAACGTGCTCCTGAAGTGATGATGTCATTAGAAGCAAGTTCATCAGAAGCATCTCATTAGAAGCTTAAGATCTCCAAAAGTTGTAGTTCATAAAAAGATGCAAGACTTAAAGCTTCAAAGACAATTTAATGGATTTAATCTCGTCTAAGCATTGCAGAAGACCAGAAGAGCGAAGCAACGGCTAATTCAAATGAATTGGAAGGCATTGGATGCTTGTTCTTTGAAGAGCCTTGACAAAGTACAATTGTACGAAGTGTACAACCACTACCTCCACTACTCAGTTTTTATCTCTGCTACAAGACAAGAATAACAGCTCTGCATGCAACGATGTTCCTACAGACTTGGAATGGATTTCAAATTGATCCTTCATAGGACAACAACCATATCAGGAAAAAGATCATTGGTGATTGATCAAAGCTTCAAACGACTCTTATTTTGATGTGGTTGCAATTCACAACGAATCTTTCACACCTCTATATAAAGGAGTGAAGACTTGAAGAATTGTAAGAGACTCACAACAATTTAAAAGCGCCAAACCTCTGCTGAAATTGTTTGGCATCAAAAAGTTCACTTGGAATTTCTTATCAAAGTTCATATCTTAGAAATTCTAGAGTCTCAAGAGTCTGTATCTAATTTGTATTGTGAACACCACTGATTGTATATCAAGTGTTCAACATCAAACATTTTTCTTTGTAATTCTGTTTGATTGGAAGTCTCTTGCAGTTGTGCTTGAGCATAGAAGTCTCTTGATTGTGTTCAGGAGCATAGGAAGTCTCTTGCAGTTGTGCTTGAGCCTTTGAAGTCTCTTGCTAAGTTTAGCAGTGAGCATTTGTAATTAGATATTACATTATAGTGAACTCTCCTTGGAAGTGCAAGGGGGACAGGACTACTTCTAGTTTGTGGAAGGAACCTGTATAATTGCTTTGTGTCTTTCTTCTCTCTCTCTGGCTGTTTTATCCGCTGCATCTAGAATCCGAACATCACTTCAGAAGTTGTACTCTAAATGCTTCTGATCAGTGATTTCAGTAGGAGAAAACGAAAAAAAAGTCAACACAATTCAACCCCCCCTTCTTGTGTTTTTCTCACCTTTATATATCCCATTTTATCATCGTCTTATACCCTTTTTTACTAAATCGTGTGTTTTTAGACTCGCCATGTGCCCACACTATTTGCTCTATTAAATTCTTGTCTTATAAACCTTAGTTAACTGGATATCTTTTCTCACTGTTATTATCATCACCGACCTTGTCCGATGTTTTTACTCCTAATCACAACATAACACACTTCATCATTTACTCTTCACCCTAAACAAGATATGTCATCAGTATTACTCGTCATTCAAAAACATCATTTATTACACCATTCAACAATTATCATCTCAACATAGATCTTCGTCATACGACAGCGACCTCTCATTATTAAAGAACATCTTACACGAGAATATGTACACATCACTTTCCTTTGTTTTTCATTACTATATTTTGCAATCTACCCTCATCATTTGTTCCCTCCATTACTACATCTTTCATTCTAATAGTATATTATCTTCGGTTCATATTGAAGCTTGTTATTATCCTGAGGTAATCACTTCTATTTTTGCTTGAACACACTCCCTCATCTATATATGTAATTTAGGGGTGCTTAAATTTACTTTACACACTAATGGATTTCTTAAAATCACTATTACGTTTATAGATGTTGAAGAATCCACTAAAAGGATTGTACTAAAATTTCATTAACAACACATCATGACTCGGGTGCGGTATTTAAATCATAACTCAAGTTCTAGAGGGACTAATGGATTACATCCAATGGGAAATGAAAGCTAACACCGTTATTTACATCTTTCATGAGGAGACATAAATCCAATTGGGTAGATAGAAGGGTGGAAAGATTGGTTTCCCTGAACCTAGGCAGATCGCATGACCGTGCTGACCTTTGTGTAGTATTGCAATCATAACTCACGTTGTGAATGTCTTATTGAAGTGAGACCAAATCCGTTGGAAAGATAACATCCGTACCTACAACTTATATGTTTACACCAAGACCTAGTTCAGAACAGAAACAGCTAAAAAACGCCTATATGTGGGCACTAGGCACTAGGAAACAGGCACCTGAGGCGCCAGCTCTTGGGTTGTGGGCGCCAGGCGCCCTTGTTGTAACGCAGGATGGAGATGTGCCCCAATTCTACGTTTTTGAGCTACGGGAGTGCTTCTAAATTGCCCTAAATGTCCACTTTAAGAGCCCTTATGATCCCAAAATGATACGAAACATTACTTAGGGTTACCTTCACATCCAAACATTACTTTTTCACACAATTTATCTAATTGCATCACTCTTCACATGATTAAATTCTCAAATCAATTACCTAACTTTGGTTTTTGAATTTTAATCTTTCAACAACAACAATAATCTTCAATTCTCATATTTCAACTTCATCTTTTAATTAGCTCATCATCAATCTCTGATCACAATCTCACATCATAACAACAACATCCTACTCTAACCTCTTTACATCCCCAATATAAAAACATAAACCCTAGAGATTAATAGATTCTCCCCCTTACCTCAAATCCGTAGAAACCTTCAGTTTGGCTCCATGTTGCTGCACTAGGGTTCTACTTCTCTCCCTCTGTTTTTCTTCTCCCTATTCTCTGGTCAACAAAACTGATTTTTAATCCCTAATATTCATATTTATACTTGGGCTCACTATTCGCTATAATTTTCTTCCTTTCATACGCACTACTCTTTTACTTCTCCCCTCCCCCACTTATTATAATCTTGCTTTCTACACGCACGACTATATTTATTTTGTTAGGACACTCCTCTTCGTTCCTTTTAATTTCCTCATACCACCTCCCACTCCACGTCATTATTTTTATTTTCTCAACAATAAAATAATACTCAAGCAAAAGCATCATCAACAATAATATTAATTAAAACTCCACCTATTAAACATCATTGAATTAATTAAAAATAGAAAATTGGGGTGTTACACCGACGATTCACACGGCGCCCAACAGAAAACACACCCCAAGTCCCCCTCAGAAAGCGGGACACCATGCCTCACAAGATTGAACCTGGTAGGAATCCTATCCAAGATAAGCTGCTAGGAGAACACAACCACTTTCGAAGGGGTCGGGGCTTTCGAAACTCGAGAGACCGCCTGCAAGATATCATCGTCAGAGGCACTTGAAATCGACAGACGATGAAGAACGAGAGAATAAGCCGACTAAAATTAATACCGATCACCGTTGCTATAAGTCCAGGACCACACAAACAAGCACCAGTTTTCCCATGTCTTTTGGTGGTTATTTGTTATGCTACTATTGGCGATTCCATCCACTATAATTTATTGTGAAACATTGTCTAAATTTAAGATTAAGAACCCATTTTCTATTGCAAAACACACAAAGAACTAACCCAAAACAATGCAGAAAGGAGCGTTTGCTAATTCATTTGTGGTGGAAAAGACCCGGTTGATGTTGGTTGATATTCCGGCACGGTGGTTACTGGTCATTAATTCTGGAAAGCATAAGCGGCCAATTAGATGAAGAAACATTAACTAATGGCGTTGTTGTGAGGTTAACGGCGGCATATAAGAATTGACAGACGTTTAATTGCTTAGATTAAATAATCCACTTGTAAATATTTTATTGGGAACAGTTTGAACAATACATGGGGATTTGCGTTTAAGTTTTGTCCTTTATATATATTGTATGTAACAAGAATTTCAACTGTTTATATTTTTAAAAGTTTTAAACCAAGTCTTCCGGTGGATAATAATTTATTCACGTGTTAGTGAAAAATTATTTCCAACAAAAAGATTTGTTTATTTTTTTTCTCCAATGTTAGAAATATTAAATGAGAGGAATGCAACTCCATTAAAAATTAGATAAGAGCACTGTTTACGACACATTATTAGAGTCGATAAAGAAGATTAGAAATTATAATTATATTAGTTTTTGATGTTGTGAGTGCAGGAAAATTTGGGGGCTAGAAATTGAACACCTATGCTGGTTTGAATTTGTGGCTTGTAATTAGACGCGTCAAATGGGCTGGTCTGACCAACTCAGGAGACCCGACTACGTATATGACGTAGTCTGACCCATTTATAATTTGGCTGCATATTTTAGACTCGGCCTGATCCATTTGGGCCATGGACCAGTCCAACTCGACCCATTTTTTATTTATTAATTTATTCTTTTATTTTTATTTCTTTTTTGATATACTTGATAGACTTTTAGCAAGTGTACTAAAAATGAATCGAAGTAATAAAATTTATAAGTTCGTATCCACTAGGACTGTTTCAATTTCTACTCGACAAAAGCGTTAAAATAAAGGATGTATTAAATTTATGGGTTGCCCTAGGCAGTTGGATTTGGTTTAATAAAACTTAAACAAAGTAAATAAAATGATTTGATAATTGGACTAAAACAGATGATCAAGCCTTTCGAATCCTCTATTGCTCATGGTGAATAATTTGCTCGTATTTGCTCTCAATGTCCACCAATTTTTACGACGGATTAACTTATTAGTTTTGATCAATCTCTTGACTCAAAACCCTTTCCTAGGTCATAACCTCTTAATCTCTTAAGTTGATTGAATAACTGCGGAAGCAATCTTCTATTGTGCTAACCCTAACTCTTAACCCTCAACTTCCTATCTCTAATTTCATATGTTGAGTTAGTCACAATTACTAGGTCAGGTTCAATAACTAGGGTTAGTAGTCAATTGAAACCTAAATTCAATCCAAGCAATCGATATAAGCTAGTGTTAATAGTCATACACACAATATTAAGAAAAGCATTAAGCAAGAATATTTATGAATAAAGACTAGGTTTTCATTGATTACAAAGAGAGTTTCAGACAAATTACATGGTTCACAGATCACCAAGATTCATCTCATGGCTTAATCAATCTGAGAATTTAGCTACTCATAACTAAACAATCAATTACATAAAAAATAGTGAACATACATAAACCAGAACCAACTATGAGTTGGGTGAGATCCACTGCATGTTCTTCGGCTTCCTGGTGCCATCTATGCTATGTTTAGGTCTCCAAAATCGAACCCTAAGCTTTTGGTTGCATCTGGCTTTCATAGACAAAGAATTAGGGTTTCAAAAAACCCCACCATTGTGCCATGTTTCCAGACCATCGTGGCAGCAGATTTACTCAACCATCGTGGCATGTTACACATCCATTGTGCCACGATTTTTCCAGCATCTTCAGGTAAATTTCACGCTTCAAACGTGTCATGATTCAATTCCATCGTGGCACGGTTTCTCTAGTAGCTAAACTTTTGCATTCTTCTCCAAATTGTGCAAGACTTGTCTTTTATGTATTTGGAGCTGATTTAACCATGTATACAAGCATTTGACTCTCAAAACATTACTAAAACGACTAAAATATTAGTGTTGATGTACAATCATCACAACCCCAAACTTGAACCCTTCCCTGTCCTCAAGGAATTTATTTGTAACATTGACAATCAATAGTAAAATAACAATTACCTGATCAAGCCATAGTACCCAAAAGTTCATCTCCCGTCGAGCTAAAAGTGAGCCAATTTGACTTGAATGCATCCACCAATTCACAACTCCACGCAACAAATGATAAGGGTTCACACTCAACAAACGTGCAGGTTTACATATTACCATACGCTTGAAAAGTTTCTAAATGTTCATCAAAATCAATGTCATTACACACTTTGAGGCCTGTAAGGGTAATAACGAGGCTTAGGTGAAGGTGGGATAATATTTGGATAAGTAGGCTACACAAAATTTGAGTTAGACACTCCTATAGAAATTAAAGCATGGATTCAATCCCTTCATTCACCCTTGAAACAACAATTTGTAAAGGTACTAGAGAAAATTTTTAACTTGTTTGGACAATCGAGCTTAAAGTTACTCAGATTTTTCATTGTTCGTCCCTTTTGAAATTCTAGCGTAACTTGTTTTAATATGTTATGTGTGATGTTTTGAACGTTTGCGATGTTCTAGTCAATGTTCCAACATTGAGCGATAAACAAAAATAAAAACAAGAAAAATAAACGATAGGAAAGTAAAGAACACAGTGAGTTTGTTGACCCAGTTTCGTGACAAACACACCTACTCTAGAGGCTACCACGCCAGGAAGGAAATCCACTAGTGTAGTCCTTATTCTAAAGTAAACTCCCCGTTTACACTAAAGACCTAGGACCTACCCGTATTGACTTCAACCTAGGAACTCCTAGATCTGACATCCCATCTCAATATCCTAATGGTCAGTTACAACCCCTACAACCTTTCCGACCTTTTCACAAACTCAAAGATGAAGTTACCTTCAAACACAAACAACTAGCACCTTGTTTCACAACTTTGGTGTAGTACAAATATGAGTATACAACTCGATCTAGATCTTTAACATGTATCACAAACGATACAAGAAAGGCTCACAATATTCAGAACTAAACTTGCATCAACGATAAAATAATAGAGCACAAAAAGACTCACACCCTAAAAATCTAAACTTTTTAGTATGACAACTTGAATGAGAAATTAGGTCTTGGAGTCTTGTATTTATACTGAAGCATCTTGGGCTAAATACTTAGTTGGGCTTTAAAACAAAGTAGATCGGTTCAGCTAATCTGCAAAACAAAATCAGGAATAATATATAATGTCGGAACATTGTATAATCCTAAAATGTCAAAACATCTTTTGGATCAACCAAATTTATAACAAATATTTCCTAAAAATATAATATCTACTTCAGGAATATTTTATAGCCGATCTTGTAAATATATGCCCGTTACTTGGTCCACAAGGTAAAGAAATATTGTTTCCTTAAACAATAAAGCGCGCGCGTACAAGTAGGCATGAACCCAAGCACATTGAACCGTGCCAGGATATTGGAACATAGTGACCAACATCTTACAGAGAGGCCTAAACACATGTTGGAACTTTGGTTCCAACTTACAAAACAAGGATATTTGTTTTAGCAATAATGCAGCCAACACAAATACCCAACAATCTCCCCCTTTGACAAATTTTTGGCTAAAACAAATTAAGGCCAATACTTATAGAAGAGAGAGATACAAAATACCATTTCTTCATGAGTAAGAACCCACACATTAGAAGAAATAGCTAGGACACACAGAAATCAAAGAGATACCTCTGATACACTTCCTCAAGTCATCACGAACACATATTCAAGAAGAAGAAGTAGCAGGCAGTATCACTCAGGAAAAACAAAAGTGTGCATACAAGAATACCTCGCAGGATCTTCAATCTCAGCTTTAGCTGTTAGAGGTATTACACTTGATCAGATACATGCAGTAGCGGATCAGATTAAGGCATAGTCTCATAAGAGCAAAGGAAAAATAAATTCCTAAGCTACAGAAAGGAAAACATAAGTTACCCATACAATGGATGTCTCAGCATCCTTCACCACATGAGAGCAGAGGAAAAATAAATTCATGTGCTACAGAAGGGAAAACTGAATTCCCATAAACATTAGGATGTTTCAACATCTTTTCGCACATCAGACAAGAGTGCCTACCACAAATAGACACAAGGAACAATAAGTTCCCATCCTACAGAGTACCGTCACCAACCAACCAAAGAAGTTAGGGAAAAATAAATTCCCATACTTACAAGTGACAGACATAGATATCAACTAAGGAATTGTCACAAACAAACTATAAAAGCCTCGGAAAAATAAATTCCCATGCTTACAGGTGACAGACCTGGATGTCTAGACATCTGCCTTAACATCCTGTCAACCAGCTTGCACTAACACAAGCACACATAGAAATATCACTCCCCCTGAATATGAGAACCTATGAGTGACTACTTACAGGAGTATTCCATTACTCCCCCTGAATACATGCATATATAAGATAATAATATATAAACTCCAGATGCATAGAAAGAAAAAAACTTCAGGGAAGATTTATCCACTCCTGGGAAATACTCTCTAACTAGCATGTAAGCTAGCATACCTATCAAGGTCACACACAGACATGTTCCTGAGCATGATATATGATATTAGCAGTGAACATGTACAAACAAAATATACAGAGATTTTAAGAACTCTCAGACAAAAAGATGTTGTAGACAAGTACATAAAATAGAAATGTTGAGAAAAATAAATTCCCAGAATCATCATAGAGATGTTGTAGCATAAGTGCCAACATCTACAACTGCATCAGACATGTTCCAAGAACGTGTACAATATATAAGTACTGAGAACAGAATCTCATATTTATCATTGTCATCGCGATTTTCGGGTGTCAAGTCATTAATTAGGCTTGAACCTTTCGATCATTGATGTCTCTATTTTTTTGGGGAAGGGTAAAATTGGGAAAACCCTTAGAAACTCTAAGTTCGGGGTGATTTTCGCTACGGGAAGGTGTTAGGCACCCGCAACGACTATAGTATTCTATAGGAGCCGTTTTTCTAAATTTATCTTTTACGCTTTACTTTTAATGCTACTTATTGAAAAAAATGTTTTTTAAGGATGGGGGAAAGAAGTGCGGATTTTTATTTTTTAGTGGACTTGGAGAGATTTTGGTCTCTTGCCTACATACCCTTTTAAAGGATCAAACTCCATGTAGTTCTCTTCCAAAAAAGATTTTTGTGGGTTAGTTTGTTTTTAATTTTGAAAATGATTTTGAAGAAGAGAAAAGGGGCCTTAAAGGCATGAGATTGGAAAAGGAGTGAGGTTGTTTCAATTGTTAAAGCAAAGGGTTAAAGTTGGAATTTAAGATTCATTTGCATTTTTGATTAAGAAAATAAAGGAAAAAGGTTATGGAGTTTTGACTCCAAGGTTATTGCAAAAACGGTTTTCAAGTGAGGTGTTATTTGCTTCGTTTTTTGAAAAGCATAATATTTTTCTAAGTATCACGCTTCCTAAGCATACATCTAGCGGTAAATCATGCAACGTGTGTGCGTGTCGGTGCTTGTGTCAGTGTACATCATCATAGTGTCCATTGTCCTTTACATTTGGCCCTAATTTACATGCTATGGTCTTGCAAGAATTTAAAAGAAAGTAAATCTACCTAAAAATATTACATGGAAATCAATGGAAAATTGCATAAAAGAGTTAAAGAAAAGGATGAATGTAATGCAAAGCTTGCGCCATGAATGAGACATGCAATAAGATGGTTAGTAGACAAAATATAGAATGGTAGAGAAATAGGTAAAGAATGAGAAATAAAACGGCAAGAAACACTTAGTAAAAAGCATGCAACACATAGTGAAAATAATAGCAAAATATGATAAAAGAATGCACAAAACCTAGATGTAAAGCTCATCTAACACATGACCTAAAATACCTATCCTAGCATGATTTTAGATACTCATTTCAAATATAGGAATGTGAATTACAAGGCAATTTTAGGCACAAAGTTATCACATATGCATATTTCAACTTTTAAAATCATTCAAGTTACTTGCAATATGAGAAATCAAGATCTAAACACTCAAATAGTAGCAAGGGCATAGAATCATGAGCAAAATCATCACAAAATCATATAACCAACATTGGGATCATGTGGCGTTGAAATGGCACAAAAATCATGCAAGAAATTTCACAAAGGTGCTCAAGAACACAAATCAAACAAGAAACTCTAACACATATTTTTATCAATCAAGAAAATGTGAAATATACCATAAAACAGTCAAAAATATATCATGAATCCTATAGAAAAAATTATAGAAAATTGCAAGAAAATTACAGCATGCCAGAGGTTCAGATAGCAAGAAAATGAGTGCAATTAGCAAGAACTTCAGGAAAACTCTTAAAGAAACCTAAAAGCCCAATGGACCCCGGTCCAACCCACATGCTGGTGGATCCGGATCTCCTCAACGCCTCACAGACGTTGGATTGATCCGGATCCACTAAACCTAGATCAAACGGCCTATAACGTGTGAGAATGGGTCGGGTTTGAACCAACCCGGTTTGCAAGCTTATATAAAAGGGGAAACGGCCCGGTTTGCTCATTTTCTTTCTTCTTCCTCTCTCTTCTCTCCGTCTTCTCTCTTCTTCTCCGTTGGTTCTATGAAACCCTAACCCTAACCTTGCTCTATCCTACCCAAAAACGCGTGATTCATGGCTCAAAAGCTTCGTCTTATTGTTCTAATCACGAATCTGTTACTGGAATCCACATGCATTGACTGAAACGATGTAGATCTTGAGTCCTTGCTCGCGGATTTCGAACGGTTTTGGTTCAGTTTTTGGTTCAAATCTTTTTCTAAATGATTTTGCTTGCGGATTCGTTGATTTTACAATAGTTGTTACTCGTTGTAAATCCTTGAATCTTTCGCGTTTTTTTTGGAAAATTTTTAGGGTTTCGTGATTTTGAACCAAAACTCTTCGAATTCCTTACGGATTTACATCGGTTTGGATTTCGTTGTTATTCATGAGTATGAAGAGGTAAGTTCTTGAGTTTCACCTGGATTTATTCGGAGATTTGATTTGAATCTTCAGAAACTTTTTGATTTGTTTCTGTTTTTGCTGATTCTTGCTGGAAATCCGGAAATAAACCGTGATTCTTCTTCGTTTTCTTCTTCTCTGGTTCAAAATCTTCGAATTTGTTCCCTCTTCTTCTCAAATCCGTGCCTCTGTGATCGCATTAGGGTTCGTTGCTTTTGTGACGAATCTGATGCTTGAATTGTAGAGGACAAGGCTCAATGATGAAGATTCCCCATTGAATCTCTGAGCTGCAACAAACTCCATTGATTCTGCTTGAACTTTAGCTTCTGAAACGGTTAGGGTTCGGAATTTTTCTTCAATTTCTTGAGTTTGTTATGGTTATTAATTTAACTGAATGGAGAGAGAAATTTTTGAGTTGTTTGTGATGTGGCACTGATTCTGTGGACCTTTTCTCTGACTTGCACCGTGGCCTTATATAGGCTGCCATGTGGCCTCTGGACCAATGGGAACCTGACACCTGGACTTGGACTGGCCTGTGTGGCATTCTTGGACTAAACTGCAATTTTAAAGAAATTGGGGACTAAACTGCAAAAAAGAAAAGAAACTGGGACTGTTTTGAAAATAAAATTGGACTGTTTTGGAAAATAACAAAAACTGAAATTGGACTCACTTGCAATTAAAATAAAATTTGGACCTATTTGTGAAAGTAAAATAAAATTGGTAAAAAAATGTAATTTGAAAAAAACGTAAAGCGAAACAGTTAAAAATGACAAAACAGACTAAAACGGACAAACTACCAAAATGAGGTATTTCAAAATACCTCTCTGCCCAAAATTTATTTGATGTGAAAAGACCAAAATGCCCCTAGGGACTAAAACGACTCAGACTGACTCAGATGCAAAACTAAGATGATTTTTAGATAGAAATTGATTGATGACTTATGCAGACAAGTTAAAAAGACTCAGGGACAAATTGTAGGGACTAAAGTGGGTTCCTTTGTAGGAAATGACCAAAATACTCTTTTGTATGATTTTATGCAAAAAATTGGAATAAAATGCAG
Source organism: Medicago lupulina (assembly GCA_958299785.1). Taxonomy (NCBI): domain Eukaryota; kingdom Viridiplantae; phylum Streptophyta; class Magnoliopsida; order Fabales; family Fabaceae; genus Medicago; species Medicago lupulina. The sequence goes on along the minus strand of OY283146.1, from coordinate 41,246,053 downwards.
AAAAATATGTAATGGTTTTAGAAACCCTTTTTTGAAGACTTGTAATGCAAGAAAACACTTTGGATGGTTTTAAATGCAAGAAGATTGGAGATAATAACAGTAAAATGTGCGTTTGTAGCACAGTAGAAAATTATGAAATAGACACAGAGAATATGAAATAATCAGAACCAAAAAAGAAGTTTGAACGAGTATTTTTAGGTCCAAAATGAGGGTAAGACAGCTGCCCCTATTTAAGTTTCTTCGTCTGGACGGGTCAAGAGACAGAGTCTTTGGCTTGACGGGACGAAGATACTTAAATATCGACATTTGCGCTGATTTTGGGCGTAAAAATTCGTTCGTAATTGTTATGTATGCCATGCAACATTTGGATTATGAATGCAAGACAGACTGAGAATTGTATTTAACAAAGTATGTTGTATCCATTGCGGGATTGGTAGATATTAACAGAATAGCAAATAACAAGACTCACTGGGGAGACTTAATAGCAAATTCGACAGGTGCAAGTTGTTCTTTTGGCTCGAACTGGGAACTTGACTGGGAATACTGACAAGTAAAAAGGGGCACAAGCTGTTCTTGGATTCGAACTAGCCACTTGGCTGATGGCAGAGACAAAGCGCAGGTGCCGGCTGTTCTTGTATTTGAACTAGCGGCTTGACCTATAACAAGAATGAAAGCAAATTGACAGGTACAAGTTGTTCTTGGATGCGAACTAGCCACTTGACCGATAACAAGAGTGAATTGACAGGCACAAGCTGTTCTTGGATGCGAACTAGCCACTTGGCCGATAACAAGAGTAAATTGACAGGCACAAGCTGTTCTTGGATGCAAACTAGCTACTTGGCCGATGACAGAAACAGATGGTATTGCAAAAACAAATTGAAATCGACTGACATGACTGCAGGAGTCTTGAAATCTACAGGACTGTTGAAGTTTGAAATTGACATGATTGTAAAAATTTGAAATTTGACATGACTGTAAAGGTTTGAAATTGACTTGAGACTTTGACAGAGATTAACATAGGAATTGAAGATGCAATGTGTATGAACGGCATAACAATTTTATCAGATGCATGAGCATATAAGATGCATGATTATGCATGTATGGATGCTTTGAAATGAATGATGATTGGCAACCTGCAGACATAATTTCGCAAAGACAGACAAAACATTGGAATATTGGGCACGTAATGGCTTGTGCTCTGACATATACTTGCACAAGTTCCTCTTCTGGGGATGCCGTCGTTTGGAGACACATCAAGACCATTGTTGAGGGCAGGGAGCCATATCCCGTTCATAGACTTGCAGAGAGTGAAACCTTTTGATGGTACTGTTATTGCTGGACGCTCTACTGTCGAGCACACTTTGGATATCGCATCTGTGGTCAATGCTTTTTGCATGTTTGCTTTTGTTGTTTTTTTTTTCTCTTTTTTGTTTTTTATCCCATTCTTGCCTGGATCGCCCTTTCGGGTTTTCAATCCACCGGGGAATAAATTCTTTTCAAGTGCCCCTGTTTTTTGCCTGAATTGCCTTTGAAGGTTGTCAATCCATCGGGGTGCTCATTTTTGCCTAAGCTGCCCTTTCGGGTTTTCAGCTTAGCGAGCTTATTCATTTTTGTGTTTTCATTCTGTTTTTTCATTCTTGCCATTGACCACAGACCGTGCTGGGTAGGGAGCCTGCCGGTAACTCGCATCGGAATGGATATCGACGCCCGTTTGTTCATGCATGTTTCGTTTGAATGCACCTAGTTGCTTAGGTTGGTTTTCAAAATACACACAAAATTTTTCAATTTCAAAGATGTTTGTTTCAGACATTGTCATTATCAAAATAGAAAGAAAATCTCTTTGTACAAAGCTTTTGAAAATATGATGAAAGAAAAATAGAGTTCCAAACAAAAACATAGGCTCAAATCGATGTATAAGAGTGATAGTCAGCCAAAGGCATAACTTCACGGATTTACAAAGCTTGGAAAATGGTAATTTTATTGGTTGGTGATACATTGAACACAGTAACCACAACAGTCCCTAAAACTCTTGAATCCACGAATGTCAGAACCTCGGATGAGAATAGCCAATTATCAGTTGCAGATGTCCCAAGGGGATGGTGGTTTGCCAGATATAGTCGATTGCCTTTCGTTTCAATCTCATTTTTGCATGAACCGCCCTTTCGGGTTTTCGGCCCATCGAGACGCTCATTTTTGCCTGAGTTGCGTGTAGTCTCAACGAGCTTTTTCATATTCATTTTTTTGTCCCTTATTTTGCCTGGATCGCCATTTCGGGTTTTCGATCCACCGGGAAGCACATTTTTGCCTAGGCCGCCCTTTCGGGTTTTCGACCTACCACGCTGTTCTTTTCATATATCTAGACAAAGTATTTCTTGACTATATCGGCGTTCACAAGGTTTGGAAGTTCTACACCATCCATGTGTGTAAGAATCAAAGCACCGCCGGAGAAAGCCTTCTTGACAACATAAGGTCCCTCATAGTTCGGCGTCCACTTGCCCCTTGGGTCGGGTTGCTAGCTTATTCTCCTTTTCAAAACAAGTTCACCTTCCTTGAATTCCCGAGGACGGACTTTCTTGTCAAAAGCAGTTTTCATTCTTGTTTGATATAGTCGTCCACGAGCCAAAGCATCCAGACGTCTTTCCTCAATCAAATTCAATTGGTCGTACCGATTCTGGCACCATTCAGCCTCAGACAATTTTGCTTCCATGATCACACGGAGAGACGAAATCTCCACTTCCAGAGGGAGAACTGCTTCCATACCATATACAAGAGAAAAAGGCGTTGCCCCGATCAAACTGCGCACTGTAGTACGGTAGCCGTGTAAAGCGTAGGGCAACATCTCATGCCAGTCTTTGTATGTAGTTACCATTTTCTGCACGATCTTCTTGATATTCTTGTTGGCGGCCTCAACTGCACTGTTCATCTGAGGCCTATAAGGAGAGGAGTTGTGATGTTCAATCTTGAATTTCTCGCACAGGGCCTGCACCATGTCATTGTTCAGATTGGTACCATTGTCAGTGATAATCTTGCTGGGAACACCATATCGACAGATGATATTGTTCTTGATGAACTTAACCACTACTTGCCTGGTTACATTGGCATAAGATGCAGCTTCGACCCACTTGGTGAAGTAATCGATTGCTACTAAAATGAAACGATGACCGTTCGAAGCCTTTGGTTCAATCCTTCCAATCATGTCGATGCCCCACATAGAGAAAGGCCACGGAGAGGAAATGACATTGAGGGCATGCGGAGGCACATGAATCTTATCAGCATAGATTTGACATTTGTGACATTTCCTGGCATATTGGTAGCAATCGTGTTCCATAGATATCCAATAGTAGCCTGCTCTTAACAATTTTCTAGACATGGTATGCCCCGAAGCATGGGTTTCGAAAGTGCCGTCGTGCATCAATTGCTCTGCTTCACGCTTATCAACACATCTCAACAATATCATATCAAAATTCCTCTTGTATAGAACATCCCCATCTAACATGAACCTGCTAGCCAACCTGCGCAAGGTCTTCTTGTCTTTGTTGGAAGCATTCGGCGGGTACTCGCGGCTTTGCAAAAACTGCTTGATATCACAATACTAGGGTCTGTTGTCATCTATATCCGTATTTGTTTGAACGATCGAATTACCAATGGCAAACACATGGGAAGGCCGATCAAGGCGCTGCACTTTGATTACTGGTACGTGGTTCCAATGGTTCACTTGAAACATGGAGGATAAAGTGGCGAGAGCATCGGCCATCTGATTTTCCTCGCGGGGAATATGGTGCAATTCGACTTTTGTAAAGTACGTCAGCAGACGCCTCGCGTAGTCACGGTAAGGGATCAGATTGGCATGATGGGTCTCCCATTCTCCCTTTATCTGGTTAATAACAAGTGCAGAGTCTCCATAGATGTCAAGATGTTTGATTCTCATGTCAATTGCTTCTTCAATCCTTAATGTCATACCCTCATTTTGGACCTAAAAATACTCACTCAAATTCCTCTGTTATTTTCTAATACTTTCAAATTCACCGTGTTTTCTACTGTGCTTCAACTGCATACATTACTGCTTCAGTCTTTTGAATTTTTGCATAAGATCATACAAAAGGGTATTTTGGTCATTTCCTACAAAGGAACCCATTTTCAGGCCCTACAACTTGTCCCTGAGTCTTTTCAATTTGTTTGCATAAATCATTAATCAAATTTTGTACAAAAATCATCTTAGCTTTGCATCTGAGTCAGTCTGAGTCGTTTTTGCCCCAGGGGCATTTTAGTCTTTTCACATCAAATAAATTTTGGGCAGAGAGGTATTTTAAAATACCTCATTTGTGGTAGTTTGTTCGTTTTAGTCCGTTTTGTCAGTTTTAATTGTTTCACTTTACGTTGCATTTCAAATTACATTTTTTTAACCAATTTTATTATTTTTACATTTTAGTCCAAATACTTTTAAAAATTGCAATTCAGTCCAAATATTTTGTTTTTTGTTTTTTTTTTTTTTTTTGCAAGTTTGTCCCAATTCTTTTGAAAACAGTCCAATTCTTTCATTTCTTTTAAAAATAGCCCAATCTTTTAAAAATTGCAAAACAGTCCCAAATTTTACAAATTTGCATATTAGTCCTTTTTTTCAGATTCAGTCCAAGGCCACGCAAGCTGTTCACATCCACATGTCACTATTCCATTGGGTCAGATGCACACATGGCAGGCTATAAATAGCACACAGTGTCAGAACTATCAGATTGACGCGCCACATCAACACAAACAGATTCATCTTTCTCTCTCTTGGCAGTTAAGATCAAAACAAAATTCATCAAGAACAATACACAGAACCCTAACCGTTTCAGAAGCAAGCTTGAACCAAAATCAATGGAGTTTTCGTGTGAACTCTCAGAGATTCAATCGAATCTTCATCATTGAGCCATAATCCCTGCAATTCAAGGTGCGAATTCCTCACCATAAGCGAAAAACTCCAGCACCGATCACAGAGACAAATTGAGAAGAAGAAGGAAAGAAATTCAAGGATTCCGAACGGTTCAAGAAGGAGAAAGAAGAATAATCACGGTTTATTTCCAGATTTTCCAGCAAGAATCAGCAAAAACAGAATCAAAGCAAAAAGTTTCTGAAGGTTCAAACCAAATCTCCGAATAAATCCAGGTGAAACTCGAAATCTACTTCTTCATACTCATGAGTAACAACGAAATCCAAACCGATGTAAATCCGTAAGGAATTCGAAGGGTTTTGGTTCGAAATCACGAAACCCTAACTTTTTCAGAAAAAAATCCAAGATTCCGAGCCTTACAACGATTGATTCATCGTTGTAAACCAACGAATCAACAGATAAAAACATATAGAAAAAGATTTGAACCAAAAACTGAACCAAAACCGTTCGAAATCCGCGAAAGAGAACTCAAGATCTACATCAGTTCAGTCATTGCATGTGAATTCCAGCAATGGATTTGTGATTAGAACAATAAGACGAAGCTTTTAAGCCTTAAATCATGGAATTCTGGGTTGGATTTCAAAGGTTAGGGTTAGGGTTTGTCCGCCGTAGAAGAGAGAAGAGCGTGAGGGAGAAGAAGGAAGAAAGAGAAAGAATGGAAAAAATGAAAGGGAACCGGGTTATAGGCTTTTATATAAGGCGCTGGACCGGGTGGGTTCTGACCCGACCCAGCGCCCCACGTTCGTAGCCATTGGATCTAGATCCTGTTGGATCCGGATCAATCCAACGCTCCTGAAGCGTTCTGGAGATCCGGATCCAGCAACCGCGTGGGTTTGGGCTGTTTAGATTGGGTTTTGTGGCTTTCTTTTCAGTTTTCTTAACTTTCTTGCTATATACACCGTTATTCTTGTTATTTGAACCCCTATGCATGCTATAATTCCTTGCAAAATTCCTGGAAAATTACAGTATGTTCTTGATGTATTTTTTCATGTTTTGATGATATTTCCCCACACGTAAAGCTGATAAAAATATATGCGCTAATTTTTTCTATGATTTTGGGTACTAGGTGTGTTTGTGAGAGTTTCATGCATGATTTTAGATCCAATTGTTGCTACACAATGTTATTATTTGATACATGATTTTGTGATGTGTTTGGTTCTGAATTCATTGCTGGTTCTTGCTTCTTGTAAGCTTAATTGATTATTTCCAACCTTTTTTACAAACTTAGTGTTAATTTTTCCTACTTTTGCAAATTTAGTTGTTAATTTCCCAATCTTTGCAAGTTTAGTATTAGTTACTCGTCTTACAAGCTCAAATGTTAAGTTTCCAATTTCGTGCAAGTTCAACAATTAGTTTCTTGTTTTGCAAGTAAATGTGATCTTTTTTGTTTGAAAATAAAGTGTGAAGAATGCATAAAATGTGTACGTGCTAAATATGAATGCATGGCTTGTGATTTCCTCATAATTCTTGAGATATTTCCCTCGAAAGTGCTGTTTGGTGAGGATTATAGGTCATGGGATTTGGTTTAAGTTTTAGGCTTTCGTTTTGTGTAGTTTGCACTATTTTTGGCACTTGTTTCTTTTGCAATTGGCTTAATACTCTTTGCTATGATCATTTCATCTCCTATGCATTGTTACCCATGCTATCATTTCTCATTTTATTACTAACCATTTTGTTCTATGTCCCATGCAAGCATTGCCTCACTCTCATTTGCTTTTCTTCCTTTAGTCACCCTTATGCAATTTCCATTAATTCATGCAATATTTTAGGTTTAGTTTACCTTTCTTTAATTTTCATGCAAGGCTATAGAATGTAAAATAGGACCCGATGTAAAGGACTATGGACTATAATGATGTACACCGACACATGCACTGACACACGCACACACGTTGTATGTTTATCGTTTAGGTGTATGTTTAGGATGCGCGATGCTTAGAGAAAATTAACCCTTTTTGAAAAACAAATAACTTCCATCGCTTCAAATATTTTCCAAATAAACCTTGGAGTCAAAACTCCAAAGGATTTTCCCTTTATTTTCTTAATCAAATCAAAACGCAACTAATTTCCAAACTTTAACCGTTTTCATTAACAATTGAACCAACCAAATGCTTTCTTTTTCTTTTCAATTCTAATGCCTATACGGCCTCTTTCCCTTCTTCAAAATCTTTTTCAAACTTAAAAAATAGAGCAAAACTCACAAAAACATTTTGAAAGAGAACTACATGGAATTTTGATCCCTTAAAAGGGTATGTAGGCAAGAGACTCAAAACCTCTCCAAGTCCAATAAAATAAAATCTCATCTTCTCCCTCTCATTCTTAAAACCAATCTCTTTTACAAGTAGCGATAAAAGTAAAGCGTAAACGTAAAGCATAGTAAAACGGTTCCTATAGGATACTATAGTCATCGCGGGTGCCTAACACCTTCCCGTGATGAAATCAGCCCCGAACTTAAAATTTCTAAGGTTTTTCTCGATTTTACCTTCCCCAAAAAAAATAGAGACATCAATGATTGAAAGGTTCAAATCCAATTAATGATTTGACACCCGAAAATCGCGATGACAGAAATGGCGACTTCACTGGGGAATTTAGGGCTACACCTAGTTTTTCATGCTTTATATTTATGCTTTGCTTTATTGTTACATGTAAAAAAATTTCTTATGTACGTGTGGGGTGAGGATATCAAAAGCCCTATACCCGGGCTGAGTGAACTTAAGATTAGGGGAGATATAATCGACAATTCATTCCGAGGGTTGCCTCGTGCATTGGATTACGCGATCAATCTCGCATAGCTGAGGCATTTTGGAGGTGATGTTGTCGGCGTGTGTCGTCATGCTTAGGCACTTTACTTCCAATTGACCGATGAAGGCTATGAACCGTAGTTACCAAACCCATCCTTGGCCTTTTTTAGGACGTAGTGCGGTGGCTAAACCGAGCGTTGTCTCGCAATTTAGTCGTCACGCGATACTACACCCAAACTAAACCTTCTTACGGATAATCATGGACAAGCGCTGCTTTGTACTACCATGATATACGCAAGAGAGGTTGTGGTTTGGGAACTTTGTAGAACCTTGGTTACTACTGTCAAAGCCTTAGTTTCACCGGACGCCGTGTCCACTTGTTACCTTAGCCCATCGTGCTTTCCTTATTAAAACCATGCATACATGCATTCATGCATAAATTTTCTACATGCATTTATCAAAGGGTATAGACAAACTAAAATTCTTTGCAAATATGATCTGGCATGAAGAGGACTAAGTCTTACAAGTTCAAAGAAGTTGGTTTGGCTAGCCTAAGGGAGTTGGCACTTAAGGTTAAGAATCCGACTGGGTTTCGTCTTCGATATGGTGGTTTGCTTGGTATTCTCCGGACTAATGTGGAAGAGAAGCTGGTGCACACTCTAGTGCAATTCTATGATCCGGTTTTCCGTTGCTTCACTTTCCCGGATTTTCAGTTGGTTCCTACACTCGAGGCTTACTCTTGCTTATTGGGTCTACCTATAGCTGAGAGGGTACCTTTCACGGGCCCAGGGTCTTCTCTTACTCCTCTGGTTATTGCTAAGGATCTATATCTCAAGACTTCCGAGGTGTCTAAGAATCTCGCTACCAAGTCTCACATCCAGGGTTTCACTTCAAAGTACTTACTTGAGTAGGCTAATCTTGAATCTACTTGTCAGGACACCCTTGAGGCTATTCTTGCACTACTCATCTATGGGCTCGTTCTCTTTCCGAATCTCGACAACTTTGTGGACATGAATGCTATTGAGATCTTCCATTCCGGGAATCCGGTCCCTACGTTGTTAGCTGACACATACCATGCGATCCATGATCGGACTCTCAAGGGTCGTGGGTTTATTCTTTGCTGCATACCTCTTCTTTATAGGTGGTTTATTTCTCACCTCCCGAGTTCTTTCCATACCAACACGGAGAATTGGTCTTATTCGCAGCGGATTATGGCTCTTACTCCCAATGAGGTGGTTTGGATCACTCCAGCAGCTCGCGTCAAGGAGATTATCACTAATTGTGGGGATTTCCTCAACGTACCTCTTCTCGGTACCCGGGGGGGAATCAACTACAATCCCGAGTTAGCCATGAGGCAGTTTGGTTTTCCTATGAGAGCGAAGCCCATCAACCTTGCTACATCTCAGGAGTTCTTCTATTATTCCAATGCTCCCACCGGGCAAAAGAAAGCTTTTACAGATGCTTGGTCTAAGATTCGAAGGAAGGATGTGAAACACTTGGGTGTGAGATCCGGTATTGCTCATGAAGCCTATACGCAGTGGGTGATAGACCGAGCTGAGGAGATTGGCATACCTTACCCTGCCATGAGGCATGTATCTGCGTCTACTCCGTCTAGGCCATTACCGTTGCTCCCTGCGACTCAGGAGATGTATCAGGAGCATCTAGCTATGGAGAGTGAGGAGAAGCGAGCATGGAAAGCCCGTTACAGTGAGGCTGAGAACTTGATCATGACTTTGGATGGCAGAGACGAGCAGAAGGATCATGAGAACCAAATGTTGAAGAAGGAACTAGCCAGAGTTAGAAAGGAGCTTGAAGAAAAGGATGATCTATTGAGGAGAGACTCCAGGAGAGTCAGAGGTCGTCGAGATTTCTTCGCCAGTTATTGTGGTTCAGCTTCAGACTCGGATTCCGAATACTACTCAGTCACTCCTTAGTTCTGGATGATAGGATTGCTATTGACTATGTTGTTTGTTCAGCTTATGTTTCAGAAGCCTACTCCCTTGGCTCAATGTATCAAGACAACTTGCTTTGAATAATTTGTTAGTCCAAAAATGTTTGCAAAGAATTCTAATTTGTCTAAAAAACCCTTTGGTAATAAAAGAGTCATTTTTGCATCCGCATTTGCATATCATGCATCATATGCATCATTCATCGGTCACAAAAGAACTTCCAAGTGCTCATTGCCTCCTGGTTCTTCTACCGCAGAGTGAAAAGTGGCTCGTGCTCGAAGGACTGATCAACCTACCAGAGTACATCAGACCAGACAGTACAGAAGGAGAAATCAAATAGCTATGGAAGAAGAGAATGCACAGCTCCGCACTGAACTAGCCTCCGTGAGAGAAGAGTTAGCCAAAGCTCTCGACGCCATGACTGCTCTGATGGCCGCTCAAGAACAGCCGGTCGTGTCCACTCAGGCAGCTACCGAAGAGATTCCCGCCGCATCTCTTGTTATGCCGAGGGGATACCCCTATGGACTCCCACCTTATTACGCTCCCAATACTGCAGCCGGTGTTTCAGGAACCGCGACTTCAGGTGCCGCTAATGTTGGTCAGATACCCCCACCAGATTTCACATCTCTTCACACTACCTTGCCTCAGTCAACGGTCTTCACAGTTCCGATTGTGCACTCTACGCCTCAGGGCGCCAATGCTAATGACTACCGTGGAAAGACTCCTGTATTGGGAACTATGGAAGAAAAAATGGAGGAACTTGCCAGAGAACTCCGTCGCGAGATCAAGGCCAACCGTGGGAGCAGTGACCTTGTCAGAACCCACGATCTTTGTTTGGTGCCGAGGGTGGATGTTCCCAAGAAGTTCAAGGTCCCGGAATTTGACCGCTACAACGGGCTGACTTGCCCCCAGAACCATATCATCAAATACGTCCGGAAGATGGCTAACCATGCAGACAATGATTCACTTATGATCCATTGCTTCCAGGACAGCCTAATGGAAGACGCCGCGGAGTGGTATACCGGTTTGAGCAAGGATGATATCCGCACTTTTGATGATCTAGCTACTGCTTTCAAGAACCACTATGGGTTTAACACCAGGCTCAAGCCGAATAGAGAATTCCTCCGGTCTCTGTCTCAGAAGAAGGACGAAAGCTTTCGCGAATACGCACAGAGGTGGAGAGGGGCAGCCGCCCGTATCGCCCCCGCCTTGGACGAGGAAGAAATGACTCAAACATTCTTGAAGACCCTGAAGAAAGATTATGTTGAGAGAATGATTATTGCTGCCCCAAGCAACTTCTCTGAGATGGTCACTATGGGAACCCGCTTGGAGGAAGCTGTCCGAGAGGGGATCATCGTGTTTGAGAAAGGTGAGTCCTCGAATGCACCAAAGAAGTACGGCAACGGTCACCACAAGAAAAAGGAATCAGAAGTTGGAATGGTGTCCGCCGGAACTAATCAATCTGCCACTGCCGCTCCTGTCAATGCTATACAACTGCCTCAACCGTATCAGTACCTACAGTATGCCCAGCACCCGTTCTATCAACCGTTCTACCATCAATACCCTCCTCTACCGGGCCAGCCTCAGGTCCCTGTTAATGCCATCGCCCAACAAATGCAACAACAACCATTAGCTCAACAACAACCGCAACAACAACAACAAGGTCCTCAATCTAGACCATCTTTCCCGCCGATACCAATGGCGTATGCCGAACTACTCCCAACTCTGTTACATAAGGGGTATTGCACCACTAGGCCTGGCAAGCCTCCGCCAAACCCATTGCCTCCCAGGTTCCGCTCCGATCTCAGATGTGATTTCCACCAAGGCGCCCTAGGTCATGACGTAGAAGGTTGCTACGCTCTGAAATACATTGTGAAGAAGTTGATTGACCAGGGAAAGCTATCTTTTGAAAACAATGTCCCGCACGTACTTGACAATCCACTCCCCAACCATGCCGCTGTAAATATGATTGAAGTCTGTGAAGAAATCCCTCACCTCAGTGTCCGTAATGTTGCTACACCCCTAGTACCGCTACATATCAAGCTGTGCCGAGCTGCTCTGTTCAGCCACGACCACGTTGCTTGCTGTGAATGTCTTCAGAACCCTATGGGTTGCAGCGTAGTCCAGACTGATATCCAAAGATTGATGAATGACAACTACTTGACTACCAGTGATGTTTGCATGATAGTGCCGATCTTCCATGATACTCCAGTCAAGAGCGCGCCCGTCAGGAAGGACGTTGAACCATTGGTCATACGGCTGCCTGGACCGGTGCCATATACTTCTGCGAAAGCCGTCCCATACAAGTACAGTGCGACTATGTTAGAAAACGGGAAAGAAGTACCTTTGGTGTCCTCAAGCACAGTAGGCAGTATCGCTGAAGTGACGGCTTTAAGGAGTGGCAAGGTCCGACCCCTTTTGTTTCAGAAGAAAGACGATGTACAAGTTACAATTCCTGCTGATAAGACTGCTCCAGTGACAATCCCTCCGGTTGTTGAAAATGCCGGCCGTCCAGGCCAATCCATTGAAGATTCCAATCTGGATGAGATTTTGAGGATAATCAAGAAAAGCGATTATAAGATCGTTGATCAGCTGCTACAGACTCCTTCGAAGATATCCATCTTGGCCCTACTCCTCAGCTCGGAGGCTCACAGGAATATGTTATTGAAAGTGTTGGAACAAGCCTATGTTGACCACGAAGTCACAGAGGATCAATTTGGCGGAATAGTGGCCAACATCACTGCTTGCAGTAACCTTTGGTTCGGTGAAGATGAACTTCCAGAGGCAGGAAGGCACCACAACTTGGCCCTGCATATTTCCATGAACTGCAAAGCAGATATGCTGTCCAACGTGTTGGTAGACACTGGGTCGTCGTTGAACGTGATGCCTAAATCGACTTTGGATCAGTTGAGTTGCCGAGGAGTTCCTTTGAGAAGGAGTACTTTCCTAGTCAAGGCTTTCGATGGTTCCCGTAAAACTGTGCTTGGAGAAGTAGATCTCCCCATGACTATTGGTCCTGAAACATTCATGATTACTTTCCAGGTTATGGACATAGATGCCTCTTACAGTTGCCTGCTCGGGAGACCGTGGATACACGAGGCTGGGGCAGTTACTTCTACCCTCCATCAGAAGCTAAAGTTCGTAAGGAATGGCAAACTTGTGACAGTGCATGGAGAAGAAGCTTATCTGGTCAGTCAGTTATCATCCTTCTCTTGTATCGAAGCTAAGTCTGCCGAAGGAACTGCATTCCAGGGTTTGACTATCGAGGGTACGAAGCCCAAGAGAGCTAGTGCTGCCATGGCTTCATTAAAAGATGCGCAGAGAGCCGTTCAGAAGGGTCAGGCCGCTGGTTGGGGCCAATTGATACAGCTGCAGGACAACAAACACAAAGAGGGTCTCGGTTTCTCTCCGACGTCAGGCATGTCAACTGGAATGTTCCGTAGTGCTGGATTTACCAATGCAATTCTTGATGGTGCTGTTGAAAGAGGGGTTAGACCCACATTTGTGATACCAGGAGGCATTGCAAAGAACTGGAACGTTATCAATCTCCCTGTGTCTGTGCATGATTCTAAGTAATATGCCTTGCTGTTTAGGCTTTATTTTCAAAATAACAATCCTTCCGTCTTGCCCGAGGCGGAAGTGACTCTTTTGTAAAGGGCATGTTTGTTCTGACATCACCATTATCAATAAAAAACGTCGTTTCTTTCACGACTCTTTTTCTTTCTTTAATGTTTTTCCCTTGGAAATAATGGTAATGCCAGAAAAAACCAAAACATCTGCATTTTCTTATTAATTTCAAAGATCTGCATGAAAATTATTTTCTAAAAAATCATCCAATCATGTCACGCAGATCGAACCAAAATAAACCCGTTGAACACAGTAATTCTATGTTTCTCCAAACTGTTGAATCCCCGGTATTCGGGACCGAAGATGAGGATAGTGATGACATACCAGATGAGATTGCCCGATTGCTTGAGCAAGAAGAGAAGACCATTCGGCCTCATCAGGAGGAGATCGAGCTAATCAACTTGGGTACTGAAGATAACAAAAGAGAGATCAAAGTCGGTGCTGCATTGGAGGAAGGGGTCAAGAAAAGGATCTTCCAGCTTCTCCAGGAGTACTCGGACATTTTTGCATGGTCGTACGAGGATATGCCAGGTTTGGATCCTCAGATTGTGGAGCATCGGATGCCGACAAAGCCAGACTGCCCTCCTGTCAGGCAAAAGTTGAGACGGACTCGGCCGAACATGGCTCTGAAGATCAAAGCGGAAGTGCAGAAACAGATCGATGCGGGTTTTCTCATGACGGTTGAGTATCCCGAGTAGGTTGCTAACATCGTGCCAGTGCCGAAGAAGGATGGTAAGGTCCGGATGTGTGTTGACTACAGAGATTTGAACAGAGCGAGCTTGAAGGACAATTTCCCACTGCCTCACATCGATGTGCTTGTTGACAATACTGCCCAGTGCAAGGTGTTCTCCTTCATGGACGGTTTTTCTGGCTATAACCAAATCAAAATGTCACCCAAGGACAGGGAGAAGACATCGTTCATCACCCCGTGGGGAACTTTCTGCTGCAAAGCAATGCCGTTCGGTCTAATAAATGCTGGTGCTACCTACCAAAGGGGGATGACCACTTTGTTCCATGACATGATCCACAAAGAGGTTGAAGTGTATGTAGATGACATGATTGTCAAGTCAAGCGATGAAGAGCAACACGTCGAATATTTGGCAAAGATGTTTGAGAGGTTGAGGAAGTACAAGCTTCGGCTGAACCCAAACAAATGTACGTTCGGTGTCAGATCTGGGAAGTTGCTAGGCTTCATCGTAAGCCAGAAGGGCATTGAAGTAGACCCAGATAAAGTCCGAGCCATCCGCGAGATGCCGGCCCCGCAGACTGAGAAGCAGGTCAGAGGGTTCCTCGGGCGTTTGAACTACATTTCCAGATTTATATCTCACATGACTGCGACCTGCGGGCCGATTTTCAAGTTACTCAGGAAGGATCAACCTGTGGTATGGAATGATGAATGCCAAGAAGCTTTCGACAACATCAAGAGTTATTTGCTAGAACCTCCTATCCTCGTTCCGCCGGTGGAAGGAAGGCCATTGATCATGTATCTGTCAGTGTTGGATGAATCCATGGGATGTGTGCTCGGTCAGCAGGATGAAACTGGAAAGAAAGAGCATGCAATCTACTATTTGAGCAAGAAATTTACCGATTGTGAGACTCGGTACACAATGCTCGAGAAGACCTGTTGTGCCTTGGCTTGGGCTGCCAAACGTCTGCGCCATTACTTTATAAATCACACGACCTGGTTGATATCTCGGATGGATCCAATCAAGTACATCTTTGAGAAACCGGCTGTCACTGGAAAAATCGCATGTTGGCAAATGTTGCTGTCAGAGTATGATATTGTGTTTAAAGCTCAGAAGGCCATTAGAGGGAGTATCCTGGCTGACCATCTCGCTTGCCAACCACTTGATGATTATCAACCTTTGAAGTTCGATTTCCCAGACGAAGAGGTCATGTTCTTGAAATCAAGAGACTGCGAAGAACCACTGATCGGTGAAGGTCCAGACCCGGACAGCAAGTGGGGATTGGTCTTTGATGGTGCTGTTAATGCCTATGGCCGAGGAATTGGCGTAGTAATTGTGGCTCCACAGGGACATCACATTCCTTTCACAGCCCGGATTGTGTTTGAATGCACCAACAATGTGGCCGAGTACGAAGCGTGCATTTTGGGAATTGAAGAAGCCATCGATATGAGAATCAAGCATTTGGACATCTATGGAGACTCTGCATTAGTCATCAACCAGATAAAGGGAGAATGGGAAACCCATCATGCTAATTTGATCCCTTACCGTGATTATGCAAGGCGTCTGTTGACGTATTTTACAAAGGTCGAGTTGCACCATATCCCCCGAGAGGAGAACCAAATGGCCGATGCTCTTGCTACCTTATCTTCTATGCTTCAAGTGAACCATTGGAATCATGTGCCGATGATCAAAGTACAACGCCTAGATCGGCCCGCTCATGTGTTTACTGTCAGTGATGCAATTGTACAGACAGGTTCAAGCGGAATCGATGTCAAACCCTGGTACTATGATATCAAGCAATTTCTGCAAAGCCGTGAGTACCCACCGGATGCTTCCAATAAAGACAAGAAGACGTTGCGCAGGTTGGCTAGCAAGTTCCTGCTGGATGGTGATGTCCTGTACAAAAGAAATTTCGATATGGTGTTGTTAAGATGTGTTGATGAATGTGAAGCAGAACAGCTAATGCACGATGTGCACGATGGCACCTTTGGGACCCACGCATCGGGGCATGCTATGTCTAGAAAGTTGTTGAGAGCTGGTTACTACTGGATGACCATGGAGCGTGATTGCTATCCATACGCCAGGAAGTGCCACAAATGTCAAATATATGCGGATAAGATTCATGTGCCTCCGCACACTCTCAATGTTATGTCTTCTCCGTGGCCTTTCTCTATGTGGGGCATTGATATGATCGGAAGAATTGAACCGAAAGCTTCAAACGGTCATCGTTTTATCCTGGTAGCAATCGATTATTTCACCAAATGGGTCGAAGCTGCATCTTATGCCAACGTGACTAAGCAAGTGGTAGTCAAATTCATCAAGAACAATATCATCTGTCGGTATGGTGTCCCTAGCAAGATCATCACTGACAACGGTACCAACCTGAACAATGACATGGTGCAAGCCTTATGCGAGAAATTCAAGATTGAACACCACAATTCTTCTCCTTACAGACCTCAGATGAATGGTGCAGTCGAGGCCGCTAATAAGAACATCAAGAAGATTGTGCAGAAGATGGTAACAACATACAAAGACTGGCATGAGATGTTACCCTATGCTCTACACGGCTACCGTACTACAGTTCGTAGTTCAACTGGGGCAACGCCTTTTTCTCTGGTGTACGGCATGGAAGCAGTCCTCCCATTGGAAGTAGAGATCCCGTCTCTCCGTGTGATTATGGAAGCAAAGTTGACCGAGGCCGAGTGGTGCCAGAGTCGGTACGACCAGTTGAATTTGATTAAGGAAAGACGACTGGATGCTTTGGCTCATGGTCAGATGTATCAAACAAGGATGAAAAATGCTTTTGACAAGAAAGTCCGTCCTCGGGAATTCAAGGAGGGCGAACTCGTGTTGAAAAGAAGAATGAGTCAGCAACCCGACCCAAGGGGCAAGTGGACGCCTAACTATGAGGGGCCTTATGTTGTCAAGAAGGCTTTCTCTGGCGGTGCTTTGATTCTCACACACATGGATGGTGTAGAACTTCCGAATCCTGTGAATGCCGATATAGTCAAGAAATACTTTGTCTAGATATGAAAAGAACAGCGTGGTAGGTCGAAAACCCGAAAGGGCGGCCTAGGCAAAAAAGCGCTTCCCGGTGGATCGAAAACCCGAAAGGGCGGTCCAGGCAAAATAAGGGACAAGAAACAAAATGTAAAAGCTCGCTGAGATTACATGTAACTCAGGCAAAAATGAGCGTCTCGATGAGCCGAAAACCCGAAAGGGCGGTTCATGCAAAAATGAGATTGAAATAAAAAGACAATTGACTTTATCTGGCAAATTACCATTCCCCTTGGGACCCTTGCAATTGATGTTAGGCCATTCTCATCCGAGGTCCCGACGCCTGTGGATTCAAGAGTTGCAGATACCATAGCAGTTACTGTGTTCAATGTACCACCAACCAATAAAATTACCATTTTCCAAGATTTGTAAATCTGTGGGGTCGCGCCTTTGGCCGACTACCACCCTTATACAGCAATTTGAGCCTATGCTTTTGTTTGGCACTCATTTTCCGTTCTACTTTCAAAGCTTTATACAAAAGATTTCTTCTATGTTAATAATGATGTGTCTGGAATAAACATTATGAAAATTGGAATTTTTAAGTATTTTGAAAACAAGCCTGAACAGCTAGGTACATTCAAATGAACATGCATGAACAAATCTACATTGATATCAGTTCCAATTCGAGTTACTAGCAAGTCCTCCCAGTGACGGTCTGTGGTCAATGGCAAGAATGAAAAAACAGAATGAAAAGCATGAAAAAATGAATACGCTCGCTAAGTTGAAAACCCGAAAGGGCGGCTTAAGCAAAAATGAGCACCCCGATGGATTGACAACCTTCAAAGGCAATTCAGGCAAAAACAGGGGCACGTGAAAAAACTATTCCCCGGTGGGTTGAAAACCCGAAAGGGCGATCCAGGCAAAAATGGGATGATGAAAATAAAAATGAAAATGAAATGAAAAAAAACAAACATGCAAAAGCATTGACCACAGATGCGATGTCCAAAGCACTTGCATGACTATTCCAACAGGCAGCAATACCATTCGGACTGTTGTTCTCTACAATTTTACAGCTTCCTGCTTTCAGCGAGGGTCTCGATGTATCTTCAAACGACTGCATCCCCAGAAGAGGAACTTTTGCAAGTATATGTCCGAGCACGAGCCATTACGTGCCCAATATTCCAGTATTCCGTTTGTCTCTGCAAAATCATGTCTACAAATTGCCAATCATCATGCATGCCCAAGCATTCATACATGCATAATCATGCATCCTGTGTGTCCATGCATTTGATAAAATTGTTATGCTATTCATACGCATCCGCATTCTCAATTCCTATGTTAATCTCAATCAAAATCAACCATGTCAATTTCAAATTTCTTCTGCTAACAACAAATGTCTACTGTCATGTCAATTTCAAAGTTCAACAGTCTTGTCAACATTCCTGTCAGATTCAAGCTCCTGCAGTTATGTCAATCAAATTCAATTCTTTTTCAAATACAATTTGTTTCTGTTAACGGCCAAGTGGCTAGTTCGCACCCAAGAACAGCTTGTGCCTGTCAATTTGTTTCTGTTATCGGTCAAGCGGCCAGTTCGCATCCAAGAACAGCTTGTACCTACCCTTTTGATACCCGCCGAGCGACTAGTTCAGGTCCAAGAACAGCTCGTGCTTTCTATGTTGTTTCCTGTCAGCCAAGTAACTAGTTCAAATACAAGAACGGCTTGTGCTTTCTACCTTGTTTTCTTTCAGCCAAGTAACCAGTTCGTGTCCAAGAACAGCTTGTGCTTTCTGTATTTGCTTTCAGCCAAGTAACCAGCTCAAATACAAGAGCAGCTTGCGCCCTTTGTTGTCAATATTCCCGGTCAAGTGGCCAGTTCGCATCCAAGAACAGCTTGTACCTGTCAAATGTGCTATTAAGTCTCCCCAGTGAGTCTTGCTATTCTGTTAATGTCAACCAGTCCCGCAATGGATACGACATACTCTGTTGTTTGCTATTCTGTTAATGTCAATCAGTCCCGCAATGGATACGACATACTCTGTTGTTTGTTATTCTGTTAATGTCTACCAATCCCGCAATGGATACGACATATCTTGTTAAATTCGATTCTCAGTCTGTCTTGCATTCATAACACAAATGTTGCATGGCATACATAGCATTTACAAATGTATTTTTACGCCCAAAATCAGTGCTAATGTCGATATTTAAGTATCTTCGTCATGTCAAGCCGAAGACTCCGTCTCTTGACTCTCCAGACAAAGAAACTTAAATAGGGGCAGCTGTCATACCCTCATTTTGGACCTAAAAATACTCACTCAAATTCCTCTGTTATTTTCTAATACTTTCAAATTCACCGTGTTTTCTACTGTGCTTCAACTGCATACATTACTGCTTCAGTCTTTTGAATTTTTGCATAAGATCATACAAAAGGGTATTTTGGTCATTTCCTACAAAGGAACCCATTTTCAGGCCCTACAACTTGTCCCTGAGTCTTTTCAATTTGTTTGCATAAATCATTAATCAAATTTTGTACAAAAATCATCTTAGCTTTGCATCTGAGTCAGTCTGAGTCGTTTTTGCCCCAGGGGCATTTTAGTCTTTTCACATCAAATAAATTTTGGGCAGAGAGGTATTTTAAAATACCTCATTTGTGGTAGTTTGTTCGTTTTAGTCCGTTTTGTCAGTTTTAATTGTTTCACTTTACGTTGCATTTCAAATTACATTTTTTTAACCAATTTTATTATTTTTACATTTTAGTCCAAATACTTTTAAAAATTGCAATTCAGTCCAAATATTTTGTTTTGTTTTTTTTTTTTTTGCAAGTTTGTCCCAATTCTTTTGAAAACAGTCCAATTCTTTCATTTCTTTAAAAAACAGCCCAATCTTTTAAAAATTGCAAAACCGTCCCAAATTTTACAAATTTGCATATTAGTCCTTTTTTTCAGATTCAGTCCAAGGCCACGCAAGCTGTTCACATCCACATGTCACTATTCCATTGGGTCAGATGCACACATGGCAGGCTATAAATAGCACACAGTGTCAGAACTATCAGATTGACGCGCCACATCAACACAAACAGATTCATCTTTCTCTCTCTTGGCAGTTAAGATCAAAACAAAATTCATCAAGAACAATACACAGAACCCTAACCGTTTCAGAAGCAAGCTTGAACCAAAATCAATGGAGTTTTCGTGTGAACTCTCAGAGATTCAATCGAATCTTCATCATTGAGCCATAATCCCTGCAATTCAAGGTGCGAATTCCTCACCATAAGCGAAAAACTCCAGCACCGATCACAGAGACAAATTGAGAAGAAGAAGGAAAGAAATTCAAGGATTCCGAACGGTTCAAGAAGGAGAAAGAAGAATAATCACGGTTTATTTCCAGATTTTCCAGCAAGAATCAGCAAAAACAGAATCAAAGCAAAAAGTTTCTGAAGGTTCAAACCAAATCTCCGAATAAATCCAGGTGAAACTCGAAATCTACTTCTTCATACTCATGAGTAACAACGAAATCCAAACCGATGTAAATCCGTAAGGAATTCGAAGGGTTTTGGTTCGAAATCACGAAACCCTAACTTTTTCAGAAAAAAATCCAAGATTCCGAGCCTTACAACGATTGATTCATCGTTGTAAACCAACGAATCAACAGATAAAAACATATAGAAAAAGATTTGAACCAAAAACTGAACCAAAACCGTTCGAAATCCGCGAAAGAGAACTCAAGATCTACATCGGTTCAGTCATTGCATGTGAATTCCAGCAATGGATTTGTGATTAGAACAATAAGACGAAGCTTTTAAGCCTTAAATCATGGAATTCTGGGTTGGATTTCGAAGGTTAGGGTTAGGGTTTGTCCGCCGTAGAAGAGAGAAGAGCGTGAGGGAGAAGAAGGAAGAAAGAGAAAGAATGGAAAAAATGAAAGGGAACCGGGTTATAGGCTTTTATATAAGGCGCTGGACCGGGTGGGTTCTGACCCGACCCAGCGCCCCACGTTCGTAGCCATTGGATCTAGATCCTGTTGGATCCGGATCAATCCAACGCTCCTGAAGCGTTCTGGAGATCCGGATCCAGCAACCGCGTGGGTTTGGGCTGTTTAGATTGGGTTTTGTGGCTTTCTTTTCAGTTTTCTTAACTTTCTTGCTATATACACCGTTATTCTTGTTATTTGAACCCCTATGCATGCTATAATTCCTTGCAAAATTCCTGGAAAATTACAGTATGTTCTTGATGTATTTTTTCATGTTTTGATGATATTTCCCCACACGTAAAGCTGATAAAAATATATGCGCTAATTTTTTCTATGATTTTGGGTACTAGGTGTGTTTGTGAGAGTTTCATGCATGATTTTAGATCCAATTGTTGCTACACAATGTTATTATTTGATACATGATTTTGTGATGTGTTTGGTTCTGAATTCATTGCTGGTTCTTGCTTCTTGTAAGCTTAATTGATTATTTCCAACCTTTTTTACAAACTTAGTGTTAATTTTTCCTACTTTTGCAAATTTAGTTGTTAATTTCCCAATCTTTGCAAGTTTAGTATTAGTTACTCGTCTTACAAGCTCGAATGTTAAGTTTCCAATTTCGTGCAAGTTCAACAATTAGTTTCTTGTTTTGCAAGTAAATGTGATCTTTTTTGTTTGAAAATAAAGTGTGAAGAATGCATAAAATGTGTACGTGCTAAATATGAATGCATGGCTTGTGATTTCCTCATAATTCTTGAGATATTTCCCTCGAAAGTGCTGTTTGGTGAGGATTATAGGTCATGGGATTTGGTTTAAGTTTTAGGCTTTCGTTTTGTGTAGTTTGCACTATTTTTGGCACTTGTTTCTTTTGCAATTGGCTTAATACTCTTTGCTATGATCATTTCATCTCCTATGCATTGTTACCCATGCTATCATTTCTCATTTTATTACTAACCATTTTGTTCTATGTCCCATGCAAGCATTGCCTCACTCTCATTTGCTTTTCTTCCTTTAGTCACCCTTATGCAATTTCCATTAATTCATGCAATATTTTAGGTTTAGTTTACCTTTCTTTAATTTTCATGCAAGGCTATAGAATGTAAAATAGGACCCGATGTAAAGGACTATGGACTATAATGATGTACACCGACACATGCACCGACACACGCACACACGTTGTATGTTTATCGTTTAGGTGTATGTTTAGGATGCGCGATGCTTAGAGAAAATTAACCCTTTTTGAAAAACAAATAACTTCCATCGCTTCAAATATTTTCCAAATAAACCTTGGAGTCAAAACTCCAAAGGATTTTCCCTTTATTTTCTTAATCAAATCAAAACGCAACTAATTTCCAAACTTTAACCGTTTTCATTAACAATTGAACCAACCAAATGCTTTCTTTTTCTTTTCAATTCTAATGCCTATACGGCCTCTTTCCCTTCTTCAAAATCTTTTTCAAACTTAAAAAATAGAGCAAAACTCACAAAAACATTTTGAAAGAGAACTACATGGAATTTTGATCCCTTAAAAGGGTATGTAGGCAAGAGACTCAAAACCTCTCCAAGTCCAATAAAATAAAATCTCATCTTCTCCCTCTCATTCTTAAAACCAATCTCTTTTACAAGTAGCGATAAAAGTAAAGCGTAAACGTAAAGCATAGTAAAACGGTTCCTATAGGATACTATAGTCATCGCGGGTGCCTAACACCTTCCCGTGATGAAATCAGCCCCGAACTTAGAATTTCTAAGGTTTTTCTCGATTTTACCTTCCCCAAAAAAAATAGAGACATCAATGATTGAAAGGTTCAAATCCAATTAATGATTTGACACCCGAAAATCGCGATGACACTTAAGATGCATGCTTCGTATTCAGCCACGTTGTTTGTGCACTCAAATACAATCCGGGCGGTAAAGGGAATGTGATGCCCCTGCGGAGACACAATCACCGCCCCAATTCCTTTGCCATAAGCATTGACAGCACCGTCGAAGACCAATCCCCACTTGCTATTAGGGTCCGGACCTTCACCAATCAACGGTTCTTCACAGTCTCTTGACTTCAAATACATGACCTCTTCGTCGGGGAAGTCGAACTTAATGGACTGATAGTCATCCAGTGGCTGGTAAGCGAGGTGATCAGCTATAACACTCCCTCTGACGGCTTTTTGAGCTTTTAACACAATATCATATTCAGACAGCAGCATTTGCCAGCGCGCAATCTTTCTAGTGACTGCAGGCTTCTCAAAGATGTATTTGATCGGGTCCATCCTGGATATCAGCCAAGTTGTATGGTTCATCAAGTAGTGACGCAAGCGTTTGGCAGCCCAGGCTAAAGCACAACAAGTCTTTTCGAGCATCGTATACCGTGTCTCACAGTCAGTGAATTTCTTGCTTAGATAGTAGATAGCATGTTCTTTCTTTCCGGTCTCGTCCTGCTGACCGAGCACACATCCCATGGATTCATCTAATACTGACAGGTACATAATCAACGGCCTTCCTTCCACGGGCGGGACAAGGATGGGTGGCTCTAGCAAATAGTCTTTGATGTTGTCAAAAGCTTCCTGGTATTCATCGTTCCACACAATGGGTGGATTCCTCCAGAGCAGCTTGAAGATTGGCCCGCAGGTCGCGGTCATGTGAGATATGAATCGGGAGATATAGTTCAGACGCCCGAGGAACCCTCTAACTTGTTTCTCGGTCTGCGGGGCCGGCATTTCACGGATTGCTCGGACTTTGTCAGGATCTACTTCAATGCCTTTTTGACTGACAATGAACCCTAGCAGTTTCCCGGATCTAACACCGAATGTACACTTGTTGGGGTTTAGCCAGAGCTTGTATTTTCTCAATCTTTCAAACATCTTTGCCAAATATTCAACATGTTGCTCTTCATCGCTTGACTTCACGATCATGTCATCCACATACACTTCGACTTCCTTGTGAATCATATCGTGGAACAACGTAGTCATCCCCCTCTGATAGGTGGCACCAGCATTTATCAGGCCGAACGACATTGCTTTGCAACAGAAAGTTCCCCACGGAGTGATGAACGATGTCTTTTCCCTGTCTTTGGGTGACATCTTGATTTGATTGTATCCCGAGAATCCGTCCATGAAGGAGAACACTTTGCACTGAGCGGTATTATCAACAAGCACGTCAATATGAGGTAGTGGGAAATTTTCCTTCAGACTGGCTTTATTCAAATCCCTGTAATCAACACACATCCGAACTTTGCCGTCCTTCTTCGGTACAGGCACAATATTAGCGACCCATTCGGGATACTCAACTGTCATGAGGAAACCTGCATCAATCTGCTTATGTACCTCACCCTTAATCTTGAGAGCCATGTTAGGACGAGTTCTTCTCAGCTTTTGTCTAACAGGGGGATATTCTGGCTTCGTTGGTATCCGGTGCTCTATGATCTGGGGATCCAAACCCGGCATATCTTCATACGAACATGCGAAAATATTTGAATATTCTCGGAGAAGTTGGAAGATCTTCTTCTTAACCCCCTCTTCCAGCGCAGCACCGACCTTGATCTCTCGCTTATTGTCCTCGGTACCCAAGTTAATCAACTCAATCTCCTCCTGGTGAGGCTGAATGGCTTTCTCCATCCTCCTCATCTGGTATATCATCATCCTCCTCATATTCGGCTCCGAACACCGGGAATTCAACAGTTGGAGGGACCGTAGGGTCACTGTGTTCAACGGGTTTATAATGGTTCAATCTGCATGATTATGGTTGGATGATTTTTTTTAGAAAAGATTTTTTCATGCAGATCTTTGAAATTAATAAGAAAATACAAATGTTTTGGTTTTTTCTGGCATTACCATCATTTCCAAGGGAAAAAGCATTAAGAGAAAACAACAGTCGTGAGACGAACGACAATTTTTATTAATAATGGCAATGCCGAAACAAACATGCCCTTACAAAAAATATCATTTTCGCTCTGGGCGGAGCGAAAAGATGGTTATTTTGAAAAACAAAGACCTAAGCAACAAGACACATTACTCGGAATCATGCATGATCAACGGAAGGTCAACGACATTCCAATTCTTCGCAGTGCCTCCTGATATAACAAACACGGGCCTAGACCCACTTCCAGTAGCACCCTCAGTAATTGCATTGGTGAACCCTGCACTGTAGAACGTCCCAGTAGATACTCCTGATGTTGGGGAGAACCCAAGACCTTCTTTGTGCTTATTCTCCAGTAGTGGTATTAATTGACCCCAACCGGCAGCCTGTCCTTCCTGGACAGCCTTCTGTGCGTCCTTCAAAGAAGCCATAGCGGCACCGACCTTCCTGGGCTCCGTACCCTCAACAGTCAAACCTTGAAATGCAGTCCCTTCAGCAGACCCTGCTTCAATACAAGAGAATGATGATAATTAACTGACCAAGTATGCTTCTTCTCCATGTACAGTAACAAGCTTACCATTCCTCACAAATTTCAGCTTTTGGTGAAGAATGGAGGTGACCGCGTCGGCCTCATGTATCCATGGCCTTCCGAGGAGGCAGCTATAGGAAGCATCGATATCTATGACTTGGAAAGTGACCAGAAATGTTTCAGGGCCAATGGTCATAGGAAGATCCACCTCATCGAGAACGTCCTTACGGGATCCGTCGAAGGCCTTGACTAGGAACGTGCTTCTCCTCAAAGGGGCTCCTTGATAGCTCAGCTGGTCTAGAGTGGATTTGGGCATTACATTCAGGGATGAGCCGGTATCTACCAATACGTTTGACAGCATGTCAGTCTTGCAATTCATAGAGATGTGTAGGGCCAAATTATGATGCTTCCCTGCCTCGGGGAGCTCGTCCTCGCTAAACCAGAGATTACTGCAAGCGGTGATATTCCCCACTATACCACCAAACTGATCTACCGTGACCTCGTGGTCGACGTATGCCTGCTCCAACACTTTCAGCAAGATGTTCCTGTGGGCCTCAGTGCTTAGGAGCAAAGATAGGATAGATACCTTCGACGGGGTTTGTAACAGCTGATCCACGATCTTGTAGTCACTTCTCTTGATTATCTTCAAGATTTCGTCCAAATTAGAATCTTCTATAGACTGACTCGGTCGGCTAACATCTTTAGCAACAGGAGGGACTGGAAGTGGAGTTGTTTTGTCAACCGGAGCTGTGGCGGGCACAGCGGTCCTCTTTTGAAACAAAGGGGGACGGACCCTGCCGCTCCTCAGAGTCGTCTCTTCGGCGATGTTGCTCACTGCAGTCGGGGACACCAGAGGCACTTCTACCCCGTTCTCAATCATGGTTGCATTGTACTTGTAGGGAACGACTTTTGTGGAACCAAAAGGCACTGGCCCAGGTAGCCTTATCACCAGAGGCTCAACATTCTCTTTCGAAGGCGTGCTTCTAATGGGAGTATCATGGAAGACTGGCGTAATCACACAGACGTCGCTGGCCATCAGATAGTTATCATTCATCAGACTCTAGATGTCGTTCTGAACCACATCACAGCCCATAGGATTCTGGAGACACCTATTGCAAGCGGCATGGTCATGGTTAAACAAAGAGGCTTGGCATAACTTGACATGCAGTGGTACCAGAGGGGTTGCAATATTACGCACATCAAGGCGGGGAGCTTCTTCGTATGCTTCAATCATGTTCACGGCAGCGTTATTTGGGAGCGGATTATCGAGCACATGCGGAACATTGTTCTCGAAAGACAGCTTTCCTTGGTCTATCAGTTTCTTCACAATATACTTCAAAGCGTAACATCCTTCCACATCGTGGCCTAGAGCGCCTTGATGAAAATCGTACCTGAGGTCAGAACGGAACCGAGGAGGTAATGGGTTGGGCGGAGGCTTGCCGGGTCTGGGTTTGCAGTACCCCTTGTGCAGCAAAGTTGGAAGCAGTTCGGCATATAACATTGGTATCGGAGGGAAAGATGGTCGGGCCTGAGGGCCCTGCTGCTGTTGTGGTAGTTGTTGAACTGGTGGTTGTTGTTGCACTTGCTGAGCAATAGCATTGACAAGGACCTGAGGCTGACCCGGTGGTAGAGGATACTGATGGTAGAATGGTGGAAAGAATGGATGTTGGGCGTATTGCATGTACTGGTACGGCAGAGGTAGTTGAGTAGCATTGATGGGAGCAACGGCGGCCACATACTGATTGGTCTCGGTAGATACCATCCTGACCTCTAACTCCTTCTTCTTGTGATGGCCATTGCCATACTTCTTTGGTGCATTTGTGGAGGGTTCCCCCTTTTCGAACACAATGATACCTTCTCTGACAGCTTCTTCTAGGCGGGTCCCCATGATGACCATCTCGGAGAAGTTACTCGGAGCAGCAATGATCATCCTTTCAACATAGTCTTTCTTTAGCGTCTTCAGAAACGTCTGTGTCATTTCCTCTTCATCTAGAGCAGGGGTAATATGGGCGGCTGCCCCTCTCCACCTTTGTGCATACTCACGGAAGCTTTCATCCTTCTTCTGGAAGAGGGATCTGAGGAATTCCCTGTTCGGCTTCAATCTGGTGTTAAACCCATAGTGACTCTTGAAAGCGGCAGCCAAATCATCGAAGGTATGAATGTCATCTTTACTCAAGCCAGTATACCATTCCGCAGCGTCTTCCATCAAACTGTCTTGGAAGCAGTGGATCATGAGCGAATCGTTGTCTGAGTAGTTAGCCATCTTCCGGACGTATTTGATGATATGATTCTGGGGACAAGTCAGTCCATTGTATCGGTCAAATTCTGGGACTTTGAACTTTTTAAGGACATCTACCTTTGGCACTAGGCAGAGATCGTGAGTCTTGACGAGGTCACCACTTCCACGGTTAGCTTTGATTTCACGACGGAGTTCTCTAGCAAGCTCTTCCATCCTTTCTTCCATAGTTCCGGTCATGGGAGACTTCCCACGGTGGGTATCGGTATTGGTGTTTTGAGGCATAGAATGTACGATTGGGTCAGTGAAGACCGTTGACTGAGGTAGAGTAGTGTGGAGAGAGGCATGCCCTGAGACGGGGATTTGGTTACCATTGGCAGCACTAGAAGCACCTGCTACGGGATCAGGAGCAAAGAAAGATGGGAGTCCGTATGGGTATCCCCTCGGCATAGTAAAGCGGTCATCAAAAGATGCTGTTGGAATTGGCTCAGTGGTCTCTGGAGCAGACGAGGCTGGTTGTTCCTGGGCAGCCAGCAGAGCAGTCATAACATCGTGAGCTTTAGCTAGCTCTTCCCTCAAAGACGCCAATTCGGTACGGAGCTGTGCGTTTTCTTCTTCCATGGCTACCTGATTCCTCCTTCTGTATTGTCTAGTCTGATGTACTCTGGTAGGTTAATCAGTCTTTCGAGCACGAGCCACTTTTCACACTGCGGCAGAAGAACCAGGAGGCAATGAGCACTTGGAAGTTTTTCGTGACCGATGAATGATGCATATGATGCATGATATGTACAAATGCAGATGCAAAAATGACTCTTTTTTGTTATCGAAAGGATCTCTTAAACAAATTAGAAATTTTGTAAACATTTTTAGGAAAGAATGAAGAGACTAGAAAACTGTAGAGATAAATCTTTTGAAATGTCGAACCAAGGGGAGTGGGTCTCAAAACACAATACAAACAACATAATCATCTAAGTCTATGGAGTGACAGGGTAATCCTCTGAATCAGACTCAGGAGCCGAACCGCAGTATCTGGCATAGAATTCCCGACGACCTCTAGCTTTCTTGGAATCCCTCATAAGCAGCTTATCCTTTTCCTCAAGCTCCTTCCTAGCTTTGGCTAGCTCTCTTTTCAACATTCGATTCTCATGATCCTTCTGTTCATCTCTACCATCCAAAGTCAAAATCAAGTTCTCGACTTCATTGTATCGGGCCTTCCATGCCCGTTTCTCCTGACTCTCCATAGCTAGATGCTCCTGATACATCTCCTGGGTTGCAGGAAGCAACGGTAATGGCCTGGACAGAACAGACGCGGGCACATGTCTCATAGCAGGATAAGGCATGCCAATCTCTTCAGCTCGATCTATCACCCACTGAGTATAGGCCTCATGAGCGATACCGGATCTCACACCCAAGTGCTTCACATCTTTCCTTCGAACCTTAGACCAAGCATCTATAAAAGCTTTCCTTTGCCCTGCGGGGTCATTGGAATAGTAGAAGAATTCCTGGGATGTAGGGAAGCCGAACTGTCTCATGGCTAGCTCAGGATTGTAGTTGATTCCTCCCCGGGTACCGAGAAAAGGTACATTGAGGAAGTCTCCACAACCAGTGATAATCCCCTTGACTCGAGCTGCCGGAGTAATCCAAACCACCTCATCGGGAGTGAGAGCCATAATCCGCTGCGAATAAGACCAATTCTCCGAGTTGGCATGGAAAGAGCTTGGAAGGTGAGAAATAAACCACCTATATAGGAGTGGTACACAGCAAAGAATATATCCCCGACCTTTGAGGGGCCGATCGTGGATGGCGTGATACATGTCGGCTAACAAAGTAGGAACCGGGTTCTTGGAGTGGAAAATCTCAATAGCACTCATGTCCACAAAGTTGTCGAGATTCGGGAAGAGAATGAGCTCGTAGATAAGTAGTGCAAGAATAGCCTCAAGGGTGTCCTGACAAGTAGATTCGAGATTAGCCTGCTCAAGTAAGCATTTCGAGTTGAAACCCTGGATGTGAGATTTGGTAATGAGATTCTTGGACACATCGGAAGTCTTGAGATAAAGATCCTTAGCAATCACCAAAGGAGTAAGAGGAGATCCAGGACCTGCGAAGGGTGTCCTCTCGGCCACAGGTAAACCCAACAAACTAGAATAAGCCTCAAGTGTAGGAACCAACTGGAAATCCGGGAAAGTGAAGCAACGGAAGACCGGATCATCGAATTGCACCAGAGTGTGCACCAACTTCTCTTCCACATTAGTCCGGAGAATAGTAAGCAAACCACCGTATCGGAGACGAAACCCAGTCGGATTCTTGACCTTGAGTGCCAACTCCCTTAGGCTAACCAAATCGACTTCCTTGAACTTGTAAGACTTAGTCCTCTTCATACCTGAAATGTTTACAAGGTTTTCAATTTGTCTAGACCTTTCGATAAATGCATGAAAAAAAGTTTATGTATGAATGCATGTATGCATGATTTTGGTTAAAGAAAACACGGTGGACTGAGGTTCACAATTGCGGAGCTGCGGATGGACACGGTGTCCGGTAAGACTAGGGCTTTGATAGTAGTAACCATGGTTCTAACAAGGTTCCCAAACTGCAACCTCTCTTACGCATACCATAGTAGTACAAGGCAACGCCCGTTCCATGATTATTTGTAAGAAGGTCTAGTTTGAGTGTAGTATCGCGTGACGACTAAATTTCGAGGCAACGCTCGGTTTAGCCACCGCACTACGTTTTAAAAAGAGGCCAAAGATGGGTTTGGTAACTACGGTCCATAGCCCTCATCGGTCAATTGGAAGTAAAGTGCCTAAGCATGACAACACATGCCGACAACATCACCCCCAAAATGCCTCAGCTACGTGAGATTGATCGCGTAACCCAATACACGAGGCAACCCCCGGATTGGATTGTCGATTATAGCTCTTCCTAATCTTAGGTTCACTCAGCCCGGGTATAGGACTTTTGATATTCTCACCCCACACGTTACATGGAAATAATAACAATAAAATAAAGCGTAAAACATAAAGCATGAAAAACTAGGTGTAGCCCTAAATTCCCCAGTGAAGTCGCCATTTCTGTCATCGCGATTTTCGGGTGTCAAGTCATTAATTAGGCTTGAACCTTTCGATCATTGATGTCTCTATTTTTTTGGGGAAGGGTAAAATTGGGAAAACCCTTAGAAACTCTAAGTTCGGGGCGATTTTCGCTACGGGAAGGTGTTAGGCACCCGCAACGACTATAGTATTCTATAGGAGCCGTTTTTCTAAATTTATCTTTTACGCTTTACTTTTAATGCTACTTATTGAAAAAAATGTTTTTTAAGGATGGGGGAAAGAAGTGCGGATTTTTATTTTTTAGTGGACTTGGAGAGATTTTGGTCTCTTGCCTACATACCCTTTTAAAGGATCAAACTCCATGTAGTTCTCTTCCAAAAAAGATTTTTGTGGGTTAGTTTGTTTTTAATTTTGAAAATGATTTTGAAGAAGAGAAAAGGGGCCTTAAAGGCATGAGATTGGAAAAGGAGTGAGGTTGTTTCAATTGTTAAAGCAAAGGGTTAAAGTTGGAATTTAAAATTCATTTGCATTTTTGATTAAGAAAATAAAGGAAAAAGGTTATGGAGTTTTGACTCCAAGGTTATTGCAAAAACGGTTTTCAAGTGAGGTGTTATTTGCTTCGTTTTTTGAAAAGCATAATATTTTTCTAAGTATCACGCTTCCTAAGCATACATCTAGCGGTAAATCATGCAACGTGTGTGCGTGTCGGTGCTTGTGTCGGTGTACATCATCATAGTGTCCATTGTCTTTTACATTTGGCCCTAATTTACATTCTATGGTCTTGCAAGAATTTAAAAGAAAGTAAATCTACCGAAAAATATTACATGGAAATCAATGGAAAATTGCATAAAAGAGTTAAAGAAAAGGATGAATGTAATGCAAAGCTTGCGCCATGAATGAGACATGCAATAAGATGGTTAGTAGACAAAATATAGAATGGTAGAGAAATAGGTAAAGAATGAGAAATAAAACGGCAAGAAACACTTAGTAAAAAGCATGCAACACATAGTGAAAATAATAGCAAAATATGATAAAAGAATGTACAAAACCTAGATGTAAAGCTCATCTAACACATGACCTAAAATACCTATCCTAGCATGATTTTAGAGACTCATTTCAAATATAGGAATGTGAATTACAAGGCAATTTTAGGCACAAAGTTATCACATATGCATATTTCAACTTTTAAAATCATTCAAGTTACTTGCAATATGAGAAATCAAGATCTAAACACTCAAACAGTAGCAAGGGCATAGAATCATGAGCAAAATCATCACAAAATCATATAACCAACATTGGGATCATGTGGCGTTGAAATGGCACAAAAATCATGCAAGAAATTTCACAAAGGTGCTCAAGAACACAAATCAAACAAGAAACTCTAACACATATTTTTATCAATCAAGAAAATGTGAAATATACCATAAAACAGTCAAAAATATACCATGAATCCTATAGTAAAAAATTATAGAAAATTGCAAGAAAATTACAGCTTGCCAGAGGTTCAGATAGCAAGAAAATGAGTGCAATTTGCAAGAACTTCAGGAAAACTCTTAAAGAAACCTAAAAGCCCAATGGACCCCGGTCCAACCCACATGCTGGTGGATCTGGATCTCCTGAACGCCTCAGAGACGTTGGATTGATCCGGATCCACTAAACCTAGATCAAACGGCCTATAACGTGTGAGAATGGGTCGGGTTTGAACCAACCCGGTTTGCAAGCTTATATAAAAGGGGAAACGGCCCGGTTTGCTCATTTTCTTTCTTCTTCCTCTCTCTTCTCTCCGTCTTCTCTCTTCTTCTCCGTTGGTTCTATGAAACCCTAACCCTAACCTTGCTCTATCCTACCCAAAAACGAGTGATTCATGGCTCAAAAGCTTCGTCTTATTGTTCTAATCACGAATCTGTTATTGGAATCCACATGCATTGACTGAAACGATGTAGATCTTGAGTCCTTGCTCGCGGATTTCGAACGGTTTTGGTTCAGTTTTTGGTTCAAATCTTTTTCTAAATGATTTTGCTTGCGGATTCGTTGATTTTACAACAGTTGTTACTCGTTTTAAATCCTTGAATCTTTCGCGTTTTTTTTGGAAAATTTTTAGGGTTTTGTGATTTTGAACCAAAACACTTCGAATTCCTTACAGATTTACATCGGTTTGGATTTCGTTGTTATTCATGAGTATGAAGAGGTAAGTTCTTGAGTTTCACCTGGATTTATTCGGAGATTTGATTTGAATCTTCAGAAACTTTTTGATTTGATTATGTTTTTGCTGATTCTTGCTGGAAATCCGGAAATAAACCGTGATTCTTCTTCGTTTTCTTCTTCTCTGGTTCAAAATCTTCGAATTCCTTACCTCTTCTTCTCAAATCCGTGCCTCTGTGATCGCATTAGGGTTCGTTGCTTTTGTGACGAATCTTATGCTTGAATTGCAGAGGACAAGGCTCAATGATGAAGATTCCCCATTGAATCTCTGAGAGCTGCAACAAACTCCATTGATTCTACTTGAACTTGAGCTTCTGAAACGGTTAGGGGTCGGAATTTTTCTTCAATTTCTTGAGTTTGTTATGGTTTTTAATCTAACTGAATGGAGAGAGAAATTTTTGAGTTGTTTATGATGTGGCACTGATTCTGTGGACCTTTTTTCTGACTTGCACCGTGGCCTTATATAGGCTGCCATGTGGCCTCTGGACCAATGGGAACCTGACACCTGGACTTGGACTGGCCTGCGTGGCATTCTTGGACTAAACTGCAATTTTAAAGAAATTGGGGACTAAACTGCAAAAAAGAAAAGAAACTGGGACTGTTTTGAAAATAAAATTGGACTGTTTTGGAAAATAACAAAAACTGAAATTGGACTCACTTGCAATTAAAATAAAATTTGGACCTATTTGTGAAAGTAAAATAAAATTGGTAAAAAAATGTAATTTGAAAAAAACGTAAAGCGAAACAGTTAAAAATGACAAAACAGACTAAAACGGACAAACTACCAAAATGAGGTATTTCAAAATACCACTCTGCCCAAAATTTATTTGATGTGAAAAGACCAAAATGCCCCTAGGGACTAAAACGACTCAGACTGACTCAGATGCAAAACTAAGATGATTTTTAGATAGAAATTGATTGATGACTTATGCAGACAAGTTAAAAAGACTCAGGGACAAATTGTGGGGACTAAAGTGGGTTCCTTTGTAGGAAATGACCAAAATACCCTTTTGTATGATTTTATGCAAAAAATTGGAATAAAATGCAGAAAAATATGTAATGGTTTTAGAAACCCTTTTTTGAAGACTTGTAATGCAAGAAAACACTTTGGATGGTTTTAAATGCAAGAAGATTGGAGATAATAACAGTAAAATGTGCGTTTGTAGCACAGTAGAAAATTGTGAAATAGACACAGAGAATTTGAAATAATCAGAACCAAAAAAGAAGTTTGAACGAGTATTTTTAGGTCCAAAATGAGGGTATGACAATCATTAAGACCATCAAGATGTTGTAACATAATAGACAACATCTACAAAAACCTGAAATAGTTGCAAAATAAATGCAACAACAGAGTAATACATTCATATGCATATCATAGGCATAACAGACAATTCTGCAAAATAAATGCAAAATACACAGGCATATATGGAGATAGATATATCTTTTTCTCTCCCTTTTTAGCCACAAAATATGCCAAACAGAAAAACTTTATGCAAAAAAACAGAAGATATCAAGAAGCATAACTTCAAAATAAAGCATTAGAATACCCAAAAGAGAATGAAGTGTTGAGTACTTAGGTATTACAGACCAAGAAATAGGCACACTAGGTGCACAAAATAGGCACACTCAGGTGTACAAAAGTTCAGGGCATAGCCCAGACACAAGATTCTGAAAATAGGAAAATCATTCAGCAGAATCAGAACTTCTATCAGAATTTTCAGCACCCTCTTCATCTCCATCCTCTTGGTCCTCATCAGCAGCATTAGCTTCTTCCTCATCACGTTCTTGTTGTTCACTTGCAATTGCAACATCCTTATTTTCCAGGGCATGAATCATAAGCTCAAACTGAGCTTTTCTTTCATTTAGCATCACACAAGTATCCTTGAGAGCAACTACAATATCCTGTTTTGTCATCAGTCCTGTAGCAGGTATATTTCCAGATGTTCCGACAATGTCTGGAACATGATTGGCACATAACAACTTAGGGTGCAAGGTGAGAGGAGACTCCCTCTTTCAGGTATGTCAGCAGCAGTTATAAGACTAGGGTGTTGATCTAACATAATACCACATAGCATGGTAGGGAATGCTTTGGGACACTTCACAGCATCAGATTTAGCATGCTTGACAGTTTGTTCAAAGACATACTTTCCAATGTTCATTTTTGTTTTAGTTCCAACAAGATATATAAACTTTACCAAACCTGTAGCGACGTATGAGGAGTGTGTGGTTGGCATCCTGTTTATTGCAGCTATCCGGTTGAGGATGACATATTTTACTAAGAGTTTTCCAAAAGAAATCTTGCCCTTGTTAGGCCAGACTTTCACGTGATTTGCAGTGATTTCTTTGGAGACCTGATTTTCAGTCACCTTTGGCTCTGTAGCACATGATTCATTGATCCCTAGAAATTTGTTGATAATGTTGGGAGAGAAATGAACACATTTTCCTCTAACGTACACTTTCTGATACTCTTGACTTTGAGAGTTATCACATTCCTCAAAAATATTCACCAAAAGTTCCTTTAATAGTTTTTCATAACAATTACCAAGATTACTGATGGGATAAACCGCAAGTGCACGGTTCTATCGATGTAGTAATAAAAGATATCTTTCCGACAGGGAGTTATGAATTAATTAACTTTCAATAATGATTAGAAAAGAGTTTTGAAATATAAAGTTTAATTAATAAAAAGTAAATAATAAAAATAAAAGAGAGCCTTGAGATTATTGGTTCATCATAATGACAAACCCTTCACAAAGCGAAGCTTTAACCCTAGAACCTTATGTTAAACTTAGTTTCTTATGACCGGTTTCCCTTTAGCCCCTTACTTTTCCTCTCAGTCCAGTAAGAGTTTACTTCTAGCAATCAAACCTATTTCACTGATTTGATTACTAGAAGATGCATTAAGGCCGTGAAAGTACTTCGTCCCAAGATTGTCAAGACTATTTCACTGCCTTTACGATCTGTGTCTAATATTCACTTGTTCCGATATCAAGACTCGGCTTTTGCTTTATGAATTGATATTTGGGATGATGGATTAATAATTATCAAACCCTCAGCTTTCGCGTCCACAGTTTGATAATGATTAATTCATGTTAAGACGGTGAATTTAGATTAGGAACTAAGTTTACATAAGATTTAAGAAGAAAGCTTGGTTTGCTTTGGATTATGTCATTAGACCATCCAACAATCTCAAGACAGAAGAAGTCTACTCACTCATGATCATAGTAGACAAGGGGAAGAAGAGAGAAGACATAAAATAAATAACAATAAAATAAAGAGAGAAATTATTATTAGAAAGAAAACTGTCACTATTGTATTCCCAGAATAAGATGAATGTTTGTGGTGGAAGACTACTCTATTTATAGATTACAATTGACTTAGAGCCTAAGCAACTATAATGCAAGAGTGCTCCACAAGAAACTGTGGGCCTAAACTACAAAATAGAGTAGCTTGCAGGAGAAGAAAAAGCAGCAAATGGGATCCTGAGAGGTGGCACGGCCATGCCACATTTGGCACGGCCGTGCCACATTTGGCACGGACCGTGCCAAGCTTTTTACTTGGGGACGACGTATTTTTGTGCTAAATCTTGTATTTTTCCAGCCCGAATCAGCTCCTAATCCTCTTTCTTTTGTTTCAAGACTGCTCCACCCAATATTCGTTCCTGAAATATATTTTATTGAAGCTTAAAGTAAATTGCTCAAAAAGGAAATAACAATAATATAAAATAGACTCAAATCTAAATAAAACAAGATTAAATATTATATAAAATAAACTAATTATTGACTCATCAATTACATACAGTTTTCAGCCCTGCCTTCTTGATCATATCCATCACATCTGTCATTTTTACAGCTTCTTTCCTTAATTCCCTTTCTAATGCCAGCCTCCTATGGAAAATAGATTTCCATCTTAATGCATTTGTAGGTAAATGAAAAGATATCTTGTCTATAGGCACATTGTCCATAGTCTGTACAATCTTTTTGCCAGCAGACTTCCTCGAGGTTCGAGGGGTGATGTTTGGGACATCCTCTGCAGCATCACGATCAGATTCACTTGAAGAGACATCCTTCCTTTTTCTCCTCCTCCTAGTAGAGGTTTTGACTTTCACCTTACTACTCTCTCTCTTAGGTCCTGCGCTTGCTGTTTTGATTCTAGATTTAGGACTTTGTGTCCCACTTTTCTCAGGGGTTTCAGCTTCAGAAGGAACAACCTTTCTTGAGTTACTCCTCAACCTGTTGGCCACACTTTCACCATATCTTTGGCCTAAAGGAATATCATCTGAATCCATGTTATTCACGTTTACTTGTTCTTCTTGATCCTTCACAATAGGTAGTTCCTCTTCAGAATCAGTCTTAACATCAGATTCTTTTTCTTCTTCAGATGTAGTCTTTACAGCAGTGTCTTCAGAAAGGACACCCTTTTTTGTTGCAGTCATAAGGCCTGACTCATCTTCTTTAGGGGTATCAGAACCTTCATCATGTCTATCATGTTGGCCCAAAGGTGCTTCAACATCTGGTTCAACATCCTTTTGAATGTTGGTTTTCTCAGCAGAAGGTTGAACAGAGTTATTAACAACATTTTCATCATCAACCTCATCCACATCCATATTTATGGTACTATCTATAGCATCATTCAGGTCTTCTAACCCTAGTTTCCCCCCAAATTTAGAGACAATAGAATTTAGGGTTTTATCAGGGTTACCTTTTTCAACCTCTGGAGAGGCACCATCAGCATCGATCTTTAAAGTTACTTCAGTATCAATAGTCTTGTGAGTCTTCTTAGAAACGCCTATACTTGGTTCAACAACAGTGGAGTTCAAAGGATTCTCATTTTCGTACAGATCAGCCATGCTCAAGGAAGTCTTAGTTTCACCTCTTTTTGACTTGGAGGGTCTCTTTTTCTTCGAAGCAGACTTGGTGAGAGTCCGTTTCTTAGATTTTCTAGGAGAAATTGAAGAGATTGGTTCGATGACATTTCTTTCTTCAGAACTAGGAGTGTCAGTCTTGAACTTCATATTGATGCGAAGTTGTTGGTGATGTTTAGTGACGGATGGAGGATGTTGATACTTGATTACAGGGATGCGAATGATTGTGAGAAGTTCTGAAAGAAACAAACATTGATTAAGAATTATAGTGGTATGATTGCTCCCAGTCGGTGGTTGGGTGATGATTTGAAAATGATTTCCTAAATCAGCTTGGACTAACGGAAATAAGAGAGCAAGTATGGTTCTTGTGCACCTAACCTATAATAACAGTTCCAGTTTTTCATTTGTTGAAAAGTCTAATTTTCCCTTTGAATTTTCTAAGTACTGAGTATTCAAGATTCTGACAAACGTATCACTTGACAGTTTCTCACGTGACTCAAAGGCACAATTCTCACTGTTTGCTTTATTAGGGTGTAGGAGATCAACTCTTTTGGGGATAATGAGATGTTTCAACACTGTGGGAAACATTTCAGTTGATCCATCAGTTAAGTTTTCACTTTGAGGTACCCTTGCGTAGAAATTATTTTTGGTGTTGATGCCTCTAATTAACACTTCAACTTTCTCATCAATCACTATGCACTCAGATTTACTTAATCTCACAGTCATTCCTTGATCACACAACTGGCTTATGCTGATCAGATTAAAACCCTTTTACCAACAGGATTGTTCTGATTTAGTAGGTCACTATCAATCAAGTTTCCAGAGCCTAGGATCCTACCTTTTTCTCCATTACCAAACGTAACATGACTATTGAGATAAATTTTCTCACTATCAAGAGTTATTCTGAAACCAGTCATATGTTTAGAACATCCATTATCAAAGTGCCAATCTTCCCTAGACGATGTTCTTCAAGACAAACATGCCATTAACTCAACAATGTTCGGTTTAGGTTTCCAAAATTTTGACCGTAACACCTTTTGTCTTCAGTTCCTTTTGATGAACTTGTTGTTGGAAACCATACAGCTTATGGCAGAAGGGTCTTATATGCCCTTTTCTATTACAGAAGTGACACATCTTAAGGGATGGGGCTTTTGGCACCTCAAGTACATGATGTTTCTGGGAATGTTGCAACATGAGTTTGTTTATGGTTGGATTTTTTGTTTCAATGGATGCTACAAACTTTATATTTTTTACGGGTATCGTCTTTTTGTTCTTAATCCTCTCATATTCTTCTAGGGCATGAGCAGCAAACTTGAATTTAAGATTCTGGATGTTCAAAAGTGAACCATATCCCATTTGGTTTACCTTGAATTAGCCCTTCTAGAATCTCATCCAAGACATTAGTCCCAGTGGTCATCATCTTTACTTGCTTCATAACATGATTAAGTTGAGAGTTTAGCTGATTTACCGTAATATTGAGTTCATAGATTTTTGTTAGAAAACACCCATTTTCTTCCTTCAATATTGAGTTCATAGATTTTTGTTGGAAAACACCCATCATCTTTACTGAACTCTTTTGTATTGATTTCTCTTTTCATCAGGTTTAACATACTCCTCATTTCTAGTATGTTGATCATTGTTGGATCTTATGTTCTGCCCATTTGACATGGGTCTCCTGACTATATGCTTCATAATTCTGTTAAATTGTTTTCCAAGCAAGGCAAGATTTTTTGATAGGTCTTCATTATCCACACAGTCTCTTAGCACAACATCATTCTCAGTACTAGAGGTGAGAGCAATACTTTTTCCTTTCTTCTCAGTTCTGTTGTCAACAATCAGTTCAAAATTCTAGAGTGAGCCTATGAGTTCATCAACTTTCATACTAGAGATATTCTGAGCTTCCTCAATGGCAGTCACTTTCATGTCAAACCTCTTGGGAAGAGATCTGAGGATTTTTCTCACAAGTTTTTCTTCAGAGACTTTCTCTCTAAGATATTCAAAAGCATTTGTAATGTCAAGAATGTTCAGGTGGTAGTCCTGTACGCTTTCATTATCCAGCATTTTCAAATTCTCCAATTTAGTGGTAAGAAGTTGAAGTTTTGGACCTTCTACCTTAGCTGAGCCTTCATGTGCTGTTTTGAGAATCTTCCAAGCATCCTTAGCTACAGTACACTGCTTGATCAGTCTGAACATGTTCTTGTCTACCCCATTAAATAGAGCATTCAATGCCGTAGAATTCCCAAGAGCCAGTTCATCTTCAGCAGCAGTCTCAGAACTGCCTTCCATGTTTTGCTGTCAATGGATTTGAGAAAAGCACTCATGCGTGACTTCCAATAATCATAGTTTGACCCATCCAACAGAGGAGGTTTGTTAACAAAACCTCCTTCTTTGTCCATACCGCTAGAAAGAAACTCCCTAGTGCTCACCCTAAAACAGGCAGGGTGCCTGCTTTGATACCAATTGAAAATCTAGAGTAACTTGCTTGCGATGTTCTAGTCAATGTTCGAACATCGAGCGATAAACAGAAATAAAAACAAGAAAAATAAACAACAGGAAAGTAAAGAACACAGTGAGTTTTTTGACCCAGTTCGGTGACAAACACACCTACACTAGAGGCTGCAAGGCCAGGAAGTAAATCCATTACTGTAGTACTTATTCTAAAGTAAACTCCCCCGTTTACACTAAAGACCTAGTACCTACCCGTATTGACTTCAACCTAGGAACTCCTAGATCTAAGATCCCATCTTACTATCCTAATGGTCAGTTACAACCCCTGCAACCTTTCCGACCTTTTCACAAACTCAAAGATGAAGTTACCTTCAAACACAAACAACTAGGACCTTGTTTCACAACTTCGGTGTAGTACAAATATGAGTATACAACTCGATCTAGGTCCTTAACATGTATCACAAACGATACAAGAAAGGCTCACAATATTCAGAACTAAACTTGCATCAAACGATACAAGAGTAGAATACAAAAGGACTCAAACCCTAAAAATCTAAACTTTTTAGTTTGATGGCTTGAATGAGCAATTAGGTCTTGGAGTCTTGTATTTATACCGAAGCAGCTTGGGCTAAATACTTAGTTGGGCTTCAGAACAAAGTAGATCGGTTCATCTAATCTACAAAACAAAATCAGTAACAAATCTAGATAATCCTAAAATGTCGGAACATCTTTAGGATCAACCAAATCTATAACAAATATTTCCTAAAAATATAATATCTACTTCAGGAATATTCTAGAGCTGATCTTGTAAATATATGCGCGTTACCTGGTCCACAAGGTAAGGAAATATTGTTTCCTTAAACAATAAAGCGCGCGCGTACAAGTAGGCATGAGCCCAAGCAAACTAAACCGTGCCAGGATGTTGAAACATAAGGACCAACATCTTACATAGATGCCTAAACACGTGTTGGAACTTTGGTTCCAACTTACAGAACAAGGATATTTGTTTTAGTAATAATGCAGCCAACACAAATACCTAACACCTTTTTCATTCTATTTTCTCTTTTTTTTATACACCATTTTTTAGTGTATTTTTCATGACAATGTTCTTTATTCTCTAGTACCCCCACCCCAAACTTAGTTGGTTGCAAATTCTAATAGCAAACCCAAACTTATTGTTTAGCAACTCCCTACTTAGCCTAACTCAAAAATAAATTTTTGGGTCAATCCCTAAGAGTCTCTAGGCTCAATATGTAGTTTGTCATCAAACAAAAAGATCTAAACCTACCAGCTCAAC
Source organism: Medicago lupulina (assembly GCA_958299785.1). NCBI lineage: Eukaryota > Viridiplantae > Streptophyta > Magnoliopsida > Fabales > Fabaceae > Medicago > Medicago lupulina. The sequence goes on along the minus strand of OY283146.1, from coordinate 41,204,691 downwards.
TTGGCTTTCAAACAGGATAAATTCCATTAAAATTAGGGTAGGCTTCAAAAGGCTCACAGGACCAAGCACTTTTGCCTCAGTGTGTATATGACAAAAATCAATCAACAATAAAGAAATAATGCAAGTTCTAAAAATGTAGTTGCATGGAACACTCTATTTAAGTAAATTGAAAAACAAAATTTGGCCATGAACCTTACAGTGTTAGATTTTTGGGAGTTGTGACTACCTATCACACATGCGGTACACTTCGCCTTTGAATGTCAAGTCACTTCTCCTTATGAACTTTTGGAATACCACTTGAACAAGCAATTGTTACTAAACTGGAAAAAGTCAATATACAAGCAAATTCATCAATAATAAAAAAGTTCAGAATCAATCACATAACAGGGGGATACAATTGAGTTAATCCAAAATGAAAATTAAAGACAAATTGTTTGACTCAACAATAGAAATAAAATATTGAAAACAAACACATAAGAAAAGGATGGGCTGCCTCCCACCAAGCGCTTTCTTTTACGTCATTGAGCTTGACGCTTCAACCACTGTTAGGGTGGAAAAAATGATAGAAAGTATATATCATCATTCTTCTTCCTCTTGTTTGGTAGGAATTCCATGAATTTTGCACAAAGAATTAGATACTCTCATGCACCCACTGTTAAACCTTTAGAATTTGAACTCTTCCACCTTAGAGAAGGACATGCATCCATTTGCACACGAGTGATTTCCTTAACCCCCGTTGGTTTAGACTTCGGGAAAATATCAACACTCCTCACTTTGGGATTTTCTTCCCCCACAACCTTATGGCACTCATTCTTTATCTGAACCAACTTCCTCTGAGACTCGTGTGCTTTCTCAACAAGATCACCACACTGAACATCAAACTTCTCAAATGAAACTTGATTTGACACCAAGAAATCATCTAAAATATTTTGAAATTGAGTATTGTAATCGATGTTGATCACCTCTTTCTTCCCATCACAATCACTACCTAGTTGATTTGCCTCATAACGATCATTTTTCTTATTTAATCTCAAGATTTTATTGTCCAAATATTTTATCTTCAAAGATAACATATATTTTTAATACTACAACGCATTAATCTCTTCTGTGTCATAAGAAGTAACCAATCTAGCATAGCTGCAAAACTTGGATAAACTTTTTAGCAGCAAGGTACAATAAACATGAACCGATCAAATATTTTTTTTCCAATATATATACAAAAATATAAATGACAGAAATCCTAAATAATAACAAAATTACTTCGTTGAAATAATTCAATAGTACCCGACAGCGGCACCAAAAACTTTATAGACTTTTAGCAAGTGTACTAAAAATGAATCGAAGTAATAAAATTTATAACTTCATATCCACAAGGATTGTTTCAATTTATACTGGACAAAAACATTAAAATAAAGGATGTATTAAATTTATGGCTTGCCCTAGGCAGTTGGATTTGGTTTTATAAAACTTGAACAAAGTAAAAAAAAAAAAAAGGTTTGATAATTGGATTAAAATAGATGATCAAACCTTTTGAATCCTATATTGCTCACCGTGAATAATTTGCTCCTCTTTGATCTCAATGTCCACCTAACTTTATGACAGATTAACTTATTAGTTTTGATCAATCTCTTGACTCAAAACCCTTTCCTAGGTTATAACCTCTTAATCTCTTAAGTCGATTGAATAACTGTGGAAACGATGTTCTAGTTTGTTAACCCTAAGTCTTAACTCTCAACTTCCTATCTCTAGTTTCATAATTACAAGGTCAGGTTCAATAGTAAAGGTTAGTAGTCATACACACAATATTAAGAAAAGCATTAAGCAAGAATAATTATGAATAAATACTAGGTTTTCATTGATATCAAAGAGAGTTTCAGACAAATTACATGGTTCACAGATGACCAAGATTCATCTCATGGCTTAATCAATATAAGAGTTTAGTTACTCATAACTAAACAATCAAATACATAGAAAATAGTGAACATACATAAACTAGAACCAACTATGAGTTGGGTGAGATCCACTGCATTTTACTCGGCTTCCTGGTGCCCTCTATGCTCTCTTTAGGTCTCCAAAATCAAACCCTAAGCTTCTGGTCGCATCTGGCTTTTATAGACAAAGAATTAGGGTTTCAGAAAAGCCCACCATCGTGCCACGTTTCGAGACCATAGTGGCACAATTTGCTCATTAGTCCTGCGTGGCAACAAGTTTACTAAACCATCGTGGCATGTTGCACATCCATCGTGCCACAATTTTTCCTGCATCTTTAGGTAAATTCCATGCTTCAAACGTGCTACGATTCAGGTCCATTGTTGCACGATTTCTCCAGTAGCTAAACTTTTGCATTCTTCTTCAAATTGAGCAAGACTTATCTTTTATGCATATGGAGCTGATTTAACCATGTATACAAGCACTTGACTCTCAAAACATTACAAAGACGACGCAAATACCTAATTTTAAATATATTTTTAAAATTAGTTGATAATTATTTTTTCAAAAAAATGTAATATTCTATAACAAATTAAATCAAATGAAATTCTTAATAGTGGACTAACCCAAAGACTGATGGCCTAGCCAGGTTGAAACCAATTTTTATATGGGCCAAATAGGCTAGGGCTAAAAAACCTTGACTGCATCCGGGTTAACTTTTTTTGAGACCGACCCAAAATGTGGGCTAATTGGCCAACTCATTTATCCATCCATTTTTTACAACAGTGCCCATAATCATCACACATGCCTGTAAATACGCTAATGTTATTCATTTTATTCCATTTCACAAGAGATTTCTCTCTCCTCTCCTCTCTCAAACCTGCAACACTCTCTCTCTCTCTCTCTCTCTCTCTCACACACACACACACACACACACATACACCTTTATCAAAATTTTCTTATCCACCATTTCTTGGATCTAAGCTTGCCAAAGTGATAGATCAATTTATCTAAACTCATGATCACTATCTCGTTTGAAGGTAAATCGAGAAACCCCCTTTTGTATCATTTGTGTTGGTCGAACCCCTCAAATGGGTTTTAGGTGTGGTTTTTCAGTTTTTCTTGTTTATTCTTTTGTAAAAGTGATAGATCGGGACCTAGCGAGTATAGATCTCGAAGAAATTTTCGACATTGAGAAGAAAAAAGTCGGTCAAAATATTTGAGTTTTCAAAAAAAAAAGTCTTAGAAAATTATTTTATTCACGCGAAAAAGCTTGTATTTACCTGATCTATTGATCTGACAATGAAAAAATTGAAAAAAGTGATATGGTTAGGGTTTATGTGGTTTGAATCTTATCTATTGTTTTGGGACTCAAAAGTTTGAAATTTTGCTTTATATGTCATAGTTAGATGGATCTGTCTGTTCTAAACGTTGAAAGTTGACATATGATGCGCGATCTAAGGTTAAAGATTCAAAATTTTAGAGTCAAAATACTATTTTAAAAATGTTAAGTTTTTTTTATATATATTGAATCATTGTAGATTCTTGAAAATTAAATGAGTAGTTAAAGTGTTGGATTTAAAATGATAAGTTGTTTGTGAAATTGTGATTGTTTCTTAGACAGGAAATTGTTCGTAGAACTTTCATTCTACTTCATTGATTGTTTACCTTCATCTTTTCTGTCTTTTTTTTTCTTCCTTTGCCTTCCTAATAATAGACTTTATCTAGTTTAAGTGGTTTGAAATTTTCCTAATTTATTCAGGAGGCAAAGGAGTTATATTCATTATTAAAATGTAAAATTTGCAGGAAAAAAAAAGAAACAAAATGCAAAGTTTCTGCAGCTAAGGAAAAGATATGTAACAAATAATGCACGCCACAATAACAAACGTTGAAAAGGTAATCTTTATTAAATTTTAATTAAACAACAAATTTTTATTTATGCCATTTGAATCAGTTTCTCATGCAACATATTAGTAAAATCTATATGTCATGCATAAAACTAGAACTTTTGTATTTTCTTTTCTCAATTTAGTTACGAAAAGAATATGAGTTATGCAACTACAACTTAGTTTTTCATAATTCAAATATTCATTTATTTGTTTTAAAGATGCCACGAGGTAGCTTGTTGTTTGTTTCTGGATTGATGCTGCTGCAAACTATCACATGGTGTTCATATTGTTGTGCATAATTTATCTAAAAAGAAGTTGCATGATGTGATGGAAAAAGCTATCATCTTGTTATCGCGATTTTTGGGTGTCAAATCATTAATTAGATTTGAACCTTTCAATCATTGATATCTCTATTTTTTTTAGGGAAAGGTAAAATCGAGAGAAAGCCTTAGAAATTCTAAGTTCGGGGCTGCTTTCACTACGGGAAGGTGTTAGGCACCCGGAATGACTATAGTATCCTATAGGAACCGTTTTACTATGCTTTACGTATACGCTTTGCTTTTATTGCTATTTGTAAAAAAAAAGGGGTTGATTTTAAGAATGAGAGAAAGAAGATTTTGAGTTTTGTTTTTATTGGACTTGGAGAGATTTTGAGTCTCTTGCCTACATACCCTTTTAAGGGATCAAAATTCCATGTAGTTCTCTTCCAAAATATTTTTGTGGGTTTAATTTGTTTTTTAAGTTTGAAAAAGATTTTGAAGAAGGGAAAGAGGCCGTATAGGCATTAGAATTGAAAAAAAGAAAAAAAAGCATTCGGTTGGTTCAATTGTTAATGAAAATGGTTAAAGTTTGGAAATTAATTGCATTTTGATTTGATTAAGAAAATAAAGGGAAAATCCTTTGGAGTTTTAATTCCAAAGGTTCATTTGGAAAATATTTGAAGGGATGGAAGTTATTTGTTTTTTTTAAAAAGATTAATTTTCTCTAAGTATCGCGCATCCTAAACATACACCTAGCGTTAGCTCATGCAACGTGTGTGCGTGTCGGTGCGTGTGTCGGTGTACATCATTACAGTCCATAGTCTTTTACATCGGGTCCTATTTTACATTCTATGATCTTGCATGAAATTAAAGAAAAGTAAACTACCTAAACATTGCATGAGAATTAGTTGAACGTTCCATGAAAGGGTCAAAGGAAGAAATGGGAATGAGATGAGATGCTTAGTATGCATGAAACATAGAGTAAAATGGTTAGTGAAACAAGGAAACATAATAATGAAATACTAATCCTAAACAAAATGGTAAACTATCACAAAACAAACATAAAATCACACTAAACAAAATTGCAAGATATCACAAAATTGGCATCAAAACTCTAGCTAAACAAGATTGCAAAATATCACACCATTAGTATCAAGAACCAAACTAAACATAGTTGCAAAATATCACACAATTGGTATCAAGAATCAAATTTAACAAAATGGCAAAATATCCCAAAATTGTTATCAAGAATCAAATTTAACAAAATGGCAAAATATCACAAAATTGGTATCAAGAATCAAATTTAACAAAATGGCAAAATATCACAAAATTGGTATCAAGAATCAAATTTAACAAAATGGCAAAATATCACAAAATTGGTATCAAGAATCAAATTTATCAAAATGGCAAAATATCACAAAATTCTAAGTTTAACAACATTGAGAATGTTACAAAAGCATCAAACTTAACGCAATCCAATGAGCTATTATGAGAACAGGGGTAAATTACCATGGAATCAAGTGCTAACCATCAAAATCATAGGACAAGAATTTGGATAAGCAAACATGCGAGAAAATTTATAAAAAACACAAAATATCCCAATCAAATGAGAAATTAGCACCTGCCAAATTTTGATCAATTTTCACATGTAAAATATCACAAAACAGTCACAAATATACCAAGAACGCATAGCAATTTTTTTTGGAATTTTGTAAAGAAGTCAAGACGCACAAGAGGTCCAAATAGCAAACACAGGAGTGCACATAGCAAGAAAAATTCAAGAAACTGAAAGAAAACCAAAAGCCTGCGGGTAAAAAGCCCAAACCCACGGATCTGATGAATCCGGGTCAATCTAACACTCCAGGAACGTTGGATTGATCCAGATCCATCTGGATCTTGATCGAACGGTCCACAATAAGAGAGAATGGACCGGGTATGGGTCAACCCGGTCCAAGAGCATATATAAAGGGTTGCTCAACCCGGTTTGGCTCATTTCTTGGATTGTTTCTCTTTCTTCCTCCTTCTCTCTCGCCGATTGGTTCTTTGAAAACCCTAACCCTAACCTTGCTCAATCCTACCCAGAATCACATGATTTATGGCTCAAAAGCTTCGTCTTATCATCCTAAACACGAATCTGTTACTGGAATCCACATGCATTGACTGAAACAATGTAGATCTTGAGTTTTCTTTCGCGGATTCCGTACGGTTTTGGTTCAGTTTTTGGTTCAAATCTTCTTTCTATATGTTTTTATCTGTTGATTCGTTGGTTTACAACGATGAATCAACGTTGTAAGCCTTGGAATCTTGGAAAAAATTTCGGAAAAGGTTAGGGTTTACGGTTCTGAACCAAAACTTCACGGATTCGCACTGTTCTACATTGTTTTGGAACTCGTTGTGGTTTTTTGAACGAAACAAAGGGGTAAGTTTGTGATTTTACCTGGCTTTATCCGGAACTTTGATTTGATTCTTCGGAAATCCTTGAATTGATTCTGTTTTGTGTTGATTCTCTTTGAAATCTGGAAGTAAACTAGTAATTGCTTCTTCTCCTTCTTGAACAGTTCGGAATCCTCGAATTCTTCGTTTTTCTTCTTCTTCTCTTCTCTGAATGCGGTTCCACCGTGATCGTGCTCGAAGTTTTCCGTCAACGGCGGCGAACTCGCACTTGAATTGCGGTGGAAAGAGGTTCGGTAATGATGATTCGGTATGAATCACTGAGAACTTCGCGAATTTTGTAGCTTCTGTGTTGAATTTCAATTCTGGAAAAACGGTTAGGGTTTGAATGTTCTTGAACTTTTTCTGGATTTGTGAATTTTGATCTAACTGAAAAGAGAGAGAAATTTCTCTTCTGTTTGTGATGATGTGGCTCTTGAATTTGATGATTCTCGCTCTGATTCTGACACTGTACCCTATTTATAAGCTGCCATGTGTGTACCTGATCCAATGAGCTTGTGACATGTGGACATGGACAGCTTGCGTGGCACTTGTGGACGAAACTGTAAAAAAATGAACTCAAGGACCAATATGCAATTAACGAAACTAAAGGGACTGGAATGCAATCAAAAATTTGGACTGTTTTGAATAAAAAAAGAAAAATTGGACTGACTTGAAAATTAAAAAGGTATTTGGGCTGTTTTGATTAAAAGAATTGGGACTATTTTGCAAAAAAAACATAATATTTGGACTGAATTTTAATTTCTAAAAATGTTTGGACTAAAATGCAAAAATAATAAAATTGGTTAAAAAACTTAAACTGACTGCAACGTAAAGTGAAACAGTTAAAATTGACAAAATGGACTAAAACGAACAAACTACCAAAATGAGGTATTCTAAAATACCTCTCTGTCCAAAATTTGAACAATGTGAAAAGACTAAAATGCCCCTGGGGACAAAACGACTCCAACTGACTCAGAGGCAGAACCAAGACGATTTTGTACAAAATTTGATCAATGATTCATGCAGACAGATTAAAAAGGCTCAGGGACAAATTGCAAGGACTAAAATGGGTTCCTTTGTAGGAAATGACCAAAATACCCTTTTATATGATTTTATGCAAAAATTAAAAGACTGAAGCAGTAACGTACGCGGCTGAAGCACAGTGGTAAATTGCAGAGTAATACACAGTAAATTGAAAAAGTATCAGGAGTAAAAAGGAAATTTAAACAAGTATTTTTAGGTCCAAAATGAGGGTATGACAGCTGCCCCTATTTAAGTTTCTTTGCCTGGAGAGTCAAGAGACGGAGTCTTTGGCTTGACGCGACGAAGATACTTAAATATCGACATTTGCACTGATTTTAGGCGTAAAAATACGTTGGTAACTGTCGTGCATGCCATGCAACGTTTTGATTATGAATGCAAGACAGACTGAGAATTGAATTTAACAGGAAATATGTCGTATCCATTGCGGGATTGGTAGACATTAACAGAATAGCAAAAACGGAGTATGTCGTATCCATTGCGGGACTGGTTGACATTAACAGAATAACAAGACTCATTGGGGAGACTTAATAGCACATTTGACAGGTACAAGCTGTTCTTGGATGTGAACTAGCCACTTGACCGGGAATGTTGACAACAAAGGGCGCAAGCTGCTCTTGTATTTGAGCTGGTCACTTGGCTGAAAGAAAATATAGAAAGCACAAGCTGTTCCTGGACACGAACTCGTTACTTGGCTGACAGGAAACAAAATAGAAAGCACAAGCCGTTCTTGGACACGAACTGGTTACTTGGCTGACAGGAAACGAAATAGAAAGCACGAGCTGTTCTTGGATCTGAACTGGCCGCCCGGCGGATATCAAAAGGATAGGTACAAGCTGTTCTTGGATGTGAACTTGCTACTTGACCGGAAACAAGGACAAATTGATAGGCACAAGCTGTTCTTGGATGTGAACTTGCTGCTTGACCGATAACAAGAGTGAATTGGCAGACACAAGCTGTTCTTGGACGCGAACTAGCCACTTGGCCGTTAATGGAAACAAATTGTATTGTAGAAACAAATTGAAATTGACTTGACGTGACGGCAGGAGCTTGAATTTGAAAAGATGGCTAAAGTTTGAAGTTGACAAGATTGTTGGATTTTGAAATTGATATGACAGGCATGAATTTGGAATTGACATGATTGATTTTGATTGAGATTAACATAGGAATTGAGAATGCAAATGCGTATGAATAACATGACAATTTTATCAAATGCATGAACATATAGAATGCATGATTATGCATGTATGAATGCTTTGAAATGCATGATGGTTGGCAATTTGTAGACAGAATTTCGCAGAGACAGACAAAACATTGGAATATTGGGCACGTGATGGCTCGTGCTCCGACATATATTTGCAAAAGTTCCTGTTCTGGGGATGCCGTCGTTTGAAGATACATCGAGACCATCGCTTGAAGGCAAGAAGCAGTAAAATCGTAGAGAAAGACAATCCGAATGGTATTGCTGCTGGTTGGAACAGCCACATAAATACTTTGGGCATCGCATCTGTGGTCAATGCTTTTGCATGTTTGGTCTTTATTTCTTTTTCATTTTTGTTTTCATCATCCCATTTTTGCCTGGATCGCCCTTTCGGGTTTTCGACCCACCGGGGAATAGTTTTTTGTTGCCCCTGTTTTTGCTTGAATTGCCTTTGAAGGTTGTCAATCCATCGGGGTGCTCATTTTTGCCTAAACCGCCCTTTCGGGTTTTCGACTTAGCGAGCATATTCATTTTTCATGCTTTTCATTCTGTTTTTTCATTCTTGCCATTGACCACAGACCGTCACTGGGGGAAGACTTGCTAGTAACTTGAATTGGAACTAATATCAATGTGGATTTGTTCATGCATGTTCATTTGAATGCACCTAGCTGTTCAGGCTTGTTTTCAAAATACTCAAAAATTTTCAATTTTCAGAATGTTTATTCCAGACGTACATCATTATTAACATAGAAAGAATCCTTTGTACAAAGCTTTCGAAAATAGAATAGAAAAATAGAGTGCCAAACAAAAGCATAGGCTCAAATCGATGTATAAGGGTGGTAATCAGCCGAAGGCGTGACTCCACGGATTTACAAAGCTTGGAAAATGGTAATTTTATTGGTTGGTGGTACATTGAACACAGTAACTACTATGGTATCTGAAACTCTTGAATCCGCAGGCGTCGGAACCTCGGATGAGAATAGCCAATCATCAGTTGCAAAGACCCCAAGGGGAATGGTAACTTGCCAGATATAGTCAATTGTCTTTTATTTCAATCTCATTTTTGCATGAACCGCCCTTTCGGGTTTTCGGCTCATCGAGACACTCATTTTTGCCTGAGTTACATGTAATCTCAGCGAGCTTTTACATTTTGTTTTTTGTCCCTTATTTTGCCTGGATCGCCCTTTCGGGTTTTCGATCCACCGGGAAGTGCATTTTTGCCTAGGCCGCCCTTCCGGGTTTTCGACCTACCACGCTGTTCTTTTCATATCTAGACAAAATATTTCTTGACTATATCGGCATTCACAGGATTCGGAAGTTCTACGCCATCCATGTGCGTGAGAATCAAAGCACCGCCAGAGAAAGCCTTCTTGACAACATAAGGTCCCTCATAGTTAGGCGTCCATTTGCCCCTCGGGTCGGGTTGCTGACTCACTCTTCTCTTCAATACGAGTTCACCCTCCTTGAATTCTCGAGGACGAACTTTCTTGTCAAAAGCAGTTTTCATTCTCGTTTGATACATCTGACCGTGAGCCAAAGCATCTAGGCGTCTTTCTTCAATCAAATTCAACTGGTTGTACCGACTCTGGCACCATTCAGCCTCAGACAACTTTGCTTCCATAATCACACGGAGAGACGGAATCTCCACTTCCAATGGGAGGACTGCTTCCATGCCGTATACAAGAGAAAAAGGCGTTGCCCCGGTTGAACTACGGACTGTAGTGCGGTAGCCGTGTAAAGCATAGGGTAACATCTCATGCCAGTCCTTGTATGTTGTCACCATCTTCTGCACAATCTTCTTGATGTTCTTATTGGCAGCCTCAACTGCACCATTCATCTGAGGTCTGTAAGGAGAAGAATTGTGGTGTTCAATCTTGAATTTCTCACATAAGACTTGTACCATGTCATTGTTCAGGTTGGTACCGTTGTCAGTGATGATCTTGCTAGGAACACCATACCGACAGATGATATTGTTCTTGATGAATTTGACTACCACTTGCTTAGTTACGTTGGCATATGATGCAGCTTCGACCCATTTGGTGAAATAATCGATTGCTACCAGGATAAAACGATGACCATTTGAAGCTTTTGGTTCAATTCTTCCGATCATATCAATGCCCCACATAGAGAAAGGCCATGGAGAAGACATAACATTGAGAGCGTGCGGGGGCACATGGATCTTATCAGCATATATTTGACATTTGTGGCACTTCCTGGCATATTGATAGCAATCGCGCTCCATGGTCATCCAGTAGTAACCAGCTCTCAACAGCTTTCTAAACATAGCATGCCCCGATGCGTGGGTCCCAAAGGTGCCATCGTGCACATCGTGCATTAGCTGTTCTGCTTCACATTCATCAACACATCTTAACAACACCATATCGAAATTCCTTTTGTACAGAACATCACCATCCAGCAGGAATTTGCTAGCCAGCCTGCGCAGCGTCTTCTTGTCTTTGTTGGAAGCATTCGGCGGGTACTCACGGCTTTGCAAAAATTGTTTGATATCACAATACCAAGGCCTGTTGTCAACTCCGTCTGGACCCGTTTGTACAATTGCATCACTGACAGTAAACACATGAGCGGGCCGGTCTAAGCGCTGTACTTTGATCATCGGTACATGATTCCAATGGTTTACTCGGAACATGGAGGATAAGGTAGCAAGGGCATCAGCCATTTGGTTCTCCTCTCGGGGAATATGGTGCAACTCGACCTTTGTAAAATACGTTAACAGACGCCTCGCATAATCACGGTAAGGGATCAGATTGGCATGATGGGTCTCCCATTCTCCCTTTATCTGGTTGATGACTAGTGCGGAGTCTCCATAGATGTCGAGGTGCTTGATTCTCATATCAATTGCTTCCTCAATCCCCAAAATACATGCTTCATACTCGGCCACATTGTTGGTGCACTCAAACACAATCCGGGCTGTGAAAGGAATGTGATGCCCCTGCGGAGCCACAATTACTGCGCCAATTCCTCGGCCATAGGCATTAACAGCACCATCAAAGACCAACCCCCACTTGCTATCAGGGTCTGGACCTTCACCGATCAGTGGTTCTTCACAGTCTCTTGACTTTAAGAACATAACCTCTTCGTCGGGGAAGTCGAACTTCAAAGGTTGATAATCATCAAGTGGTTGGCAAGCGAGATGGTCAGCCAGAATACTCCCTCTAATGGCTTTCTGGGCTTTAAACACAATATCATACTCTGACAGTAACATCTGCCAACGTGCGATTTTTCCAGTGACAGCCGGTTTCTCAAAGATATACTTAATTGGATCCATCCGGGATATCAACCAAGTTGTATGATTTATCAAGTAATGACGCAGGCGTTTGGCAGCCCAAGCTAGTGCACAACAGGTTTTCTCGAGCATTGTATACCGAGTCTCACAATCGGTGAATTTCTTGCTCAAATAGTAGATTGCATGCTCTTTCTTTCCAGTTTCATCCTGCTGACCGAGCACACATCCCATGGATTCATCCAACACTGACAGATACATGATCAATGGCCTTCCTTCCACCGGCGGGACGAGGATAGGAGGCTCTACCAAATAACTCTTGATGTTATCGAAAGCTTCTTGGCATTCATCATTCCATACCATAGGTTGATTCTTCCTGAGTAACTTGAAAATTGGCCCGCAGGTCGCAGTCATGTGGGATATAAATCTGGAAATGTAGTTCAAACGCCCGAGGAACCCTCTGACTTGCTTCTCGGTTTGCGGGGCCGGCATCTCGCGGATAGCTCGGACTTTGTCAGGATCTACTTCAATGCCCTTTTGGCTGACAATGAATCCTAACAACTTCCCTGATCTAACACCGAACGTACATTTGTTTGGATTCAGCCGAAGCTTGTACCTCCTCAACCTTTCAAACATCTTTGCCAAATACTCCACGTGTTGCTCTTCATCATTCGACTTTACAATCATGTCGTCTACATACACTTCAACCTCTTTGTGAATCATGTCATGGAACAAAGTAGTCATCCCCCTTTGGTAGGTAGCAACGGCATTTATTAGACCGAACGACATTGCTTTGCAGCAGAAAGCTCCCCATGGAGTGATGAACGACGTCTTCTCCCTGTCTTTGGGTGACATTTTGATTTGGTTATAGCCAGAAAAACCGTCCATGAAGGAGAACACCTTGCACTGGGCAGTATTGTCAACAAGCACATCGATGTGAGGTAGTGGGAAATTGTCCTTCAAGCTTGCTCTATTCAAATCTCTGTAATCAACACACATCCGGACTTTACCATCTTTTTTTGGCACGGGCACAATATTAGCAACCCACTCGGGATATTCAACTGTCATGAGAAAACCCGCGTCGATCTATTTCTGCACTTCACCTTTGATCTTCAGAGCCATGTCCGGCCGAGTCCGTCTCAACTTTTGTCCGACAGGGGGACAGTCTGGTTTTGTCGGTATCCGGTGTTCCACAATCTGGGGATCCAAACCTGGCATATCCTCGTATGACCATGCAAAAATATCCGAGTATTCGCGGAGAAGCTGGAAGATCCTTTTCTTGACCCCTTCCTCCAATGCAGCACCGACTTTGATCTCTCTTTTATTATCTTCGGTACCCAAGTTGATTAGCTCGATCTCCTCCTGGTGAGGCCGAATGGTTTTCTCTTCTTGTTCAAGCAGTCGGACAATCTCGTCTGGTATATCGTCACTATCCTCATCTTCGGCCTCAAACACCGGGGATTCAACAGTTTGGAGAAACATAGGGTCACTGTGTTCAACGGGTTCATTTTGGTTCGATCTGCGTGACATGATTGGATGATTTTTAGAAAATTATTTTCATGCAGATCTTTGAAATTAATAAAAAAATACAGATGTTTTGGTTTTTTCTGGCATTACCATTATTTCCAAGGGAAAAGCATTAAAGAAAGAAAAAGGGTCGTGAAAGAAACGATGTTTTTTTATTGATAATGGTGATGTCGGAACAAACACGCCCCTTTACAAAAGTGTCACTTCCGTCTCGGGCAGGGCGGAAGGATTGTTATTTTGAAAATAAAAGCCTAGACAGCAAGACATATTACTTAGAATCATGCACAAACACAGGGAGATTGATAACGTTCCAGTTCTTTGCAATGCCTCCTGGTATCACAAAGGTGGACCTAACCCCTCTTTCAGCAGCACCATCAAGAATTGCATTGGCAAACCCAGCACTACGGAACGTTCCACTTGACACGCCTGACGTCGGAGAGAACCCGAGACCCTCTTTGCGTTTGTTGTCCAGCAGCTGTATCAATTGGCCCCAACCGGCGGCCTGACCCTCCTGAACGGCTTTCTGCGCATCTTTCAACGAAGCCATGGCAGCACTAGCTCTCTTGGGCTCCGTACCCTCGATAGTCAAACCCTGGAATGCAGTTCCCTCGGCGGATTTAGCTTCGATGCAAGAAAAGGATGATAACTGACTGACCAGATAAGCTTCTTCCCCATGCACTGTCACAAGTTTACCATTCCTTACGAACTTTAGCTACTGATGGAGGGTAGAAGTGACTGCCCCGGCCTCGTGTATCCACGGTCTCCCGAGAAGGCAATTGTAAGTGGCATCTATGTCCATAACCTGGAAAGTAATCATGAATGTTTCAGGACCAATAGTCATGGGGAGATCTACTTCTCCAAGCACAGTTTTACGGGAACCATCGAAAGCCTTGACTAGGAAAGTAATTCTTCTTAAAGGAATTCCTTGACAACTTAACTGATCCAAAGTCGACTTAGGCATCACATTCAACGACGACCCAGTGTCTACCAACACATTGGACAGCATATCTGTTTTGCAGTTCATGGAAATGTGCAGGGCCAAGTTGTGGTGCTTCCTTGCCTCTGGAAGTTCATCTTCACCAAACCAAAGGTTACTACAAGCAGTGATGTTAGCCACTATCCCACCAAATTGATCCTCTGTGACTTCGTGGTCGACATATGCTTGCTCTAATACTTTCAACAATACGTTCCTGTGAGCCTCCGAACTGAGGAGTAGGGACAAGATGGATATCTTCGAAGGAGTTTGTAATAGCTGATCAACGATCTTATAATCGCTCTTCTTGACTATCTTCAAAATCTCATCCAGATTGGATTCTTCAATGGATTGGCCTGGACGGCTGGTACTTTCAACAACAGGAGGGATTGACAATGGAGTAGTCTTATCAGCAGGAATCGTAACTGGCACATCATCTTTCTTTTGAAACAAGAGAGGTCGGACCTTGCCGCTTCTCAAAGCCGTCACTTCGGCGATACTGCCTACTGTGCTTGGGGACACCAAAGGTACTTCTTTCCCGTTCTCCAACATAGTCGCACTGTACTTGTACGGGATGGCTTTCATAGAAGTATATGGCACCGGCCCTGGTAGCCGTATCACTAACGGTTCAACATCCTTCCTGACGGGCGTGCTCTTGGCCGGAGTATCGTGGAAGATCGGTACTATCATGCAAACATCACTGGTAGTCAGGTAGTTGTCATTCATCAATCTTTGGATAACAGTCTGGACTACGCTGCAACCCATAGGGTTCTGAAGACATTCACAGCAAGCAACGTGGTCGTGGTTGAACAGAGCAGCTTGGCACAGTTTGATATGCAGTGGCACTAGGGGAGTAGCAACATTACGGACATTGAGACGAGGGATTTCTTCACATACTTCGATCATATTCACGGCGGCATGGTTGGGGAGTGGATTGTCGAGCACATGTGGGACATTGTTTTCAAAAGATAGCTTTCCCTGGTCGATCAACTTCTTCACAATGTATTTCAGAGCGTAGCAACCTTCTACATCATGACCTAGGGCGCCTTGGTGGAAATCACATCTGAGATCGGAGCGGAACCTGGGAGGCAGTGGGTTTGGCGGAGGCTTGCCAGGTCTAGTGGTGCAATACCCCTTATGTAACAGAGTCGGGAGTAGTTCAGCGTACGCCATCGGTATCGACGGGAAAGATGGTCTAGATTGAGGGCCTTGTTGTTGTTGTTGCGGTTGTTGTTGAGCTAGTGGTTGTTGTTGCATTTGTTGGGCGATGGCATTAACAGGGACCTGAGGCTGGCCCGGTAGTGGAGGGTAAAACGGCGGATAGAACGGATGTTGGGCATACTGTAGGTACTGATACGGTTGAGGCAGCTGCGTAGCATTGACAGGAGCGGCAGTGGCAGATTGATTGGTTCCGGCAGACACCATTCCAACTTCTGATTCCTTTTTCTTATGGTGACCATTGCCGTACTTCTTCGGTGCATTCGAGGACTCACCTTTCTCAAACACGATAATCCCCTCTCGGACAGCTTCCTCCAAGCAGGTCCCCATAGTGACCATCTCAAAGAAGTTGCTTGGGGCAGCAATAATCATTCTTTCAACGTAATCTTTCTTCAGGGTCTTCAAGAACGTTTGAGTCATTTCTTCCTCGTCCAAAGCGGGAGTGATACGGGCAGCTGCCCCTCTCCACCTTTGTGCGTATTCGCGAAAGCTTTCGTCCTTTTTCTGAGAAAGAGACCGGAGGAACTCCCTATTCGGCTTGAGCCTGGTGTTGAATCCATAGTGGCTCTTAAAAGCAGCAGCCAGATCATCAAAAGTGCGAATATCATCCTTGCTCAAACCGGTATACCACTCCGCGGCATCTTCCATTAGGCTGTCCTGGAAGCAATGGATCATAAGTGAATCATTGTCTGCATGGTTAGCCATCTTCCGGACGTACTTGATGATGTGGTTCTGGGGGCAAGTCAGCCCATTGTAGCGGTCAAATTTCGGGACCTTGAACTTCTTGGGGACATCCACCCTCGGCACTAAACAAAGATCGTGAGTATTGACGAGATCACTGCTCCCACGGTTGGCCTTGATCTCACGACGGAGTTCTCTGGCGAGCTCTTCCATTCTTTCTTCCATAGTTCCCAATACAGGAGTCTTTCCACGGTAATCATTAGCATTGGCGCCCTGAGGCGTAGAATGCACAATCGGATCGGTGAAGACCGTTGACTGAGGCAAGGTTGTGTGGAGAGAAGCCTGCCCTGAGACGGGGATTTGGTTACTGTTGGCAGCACTGGAAGCACCTTGTAACGCCCATTTTTGATTATTTAATTATTTGATTTATTTGAGAAATTGCTATATATTTTTATATATATTATGTGATGTTAAGTGAAGATTTAATATGATTTTATGCGACGTGGTGACTTATTTTATTGTTAAATAAAATAAGATTTGAAAATAAAATAAAATATTTAGTTGTGGGTTAGTTTTGGATTTTAGAGAGTTATGTGGGAGAAAGAGTAAATAAGATAAGATTTGTTGGGAGTATATAAAGGGAAAATTAGGTCAAGAGAGTCAGTACGCGTTGTCAGAGTTTTGGAAAAGAGAGAAAACAGACGTGAAGGGAGAAGAGCATTAGGGCTGCGATTTTCTGCTTTGATCAGGTAAGGGTGAGCCTAGCACTTAATTATATTATGCTGTAATTCATCTAATCAGGATTAGCAATCATAGGGCTGTTTTGAGAGAATTGAAATTAGGTTAAAAGTGAAGAAAAATCATGAATTTAGCCATAAAGCTGTAGAATAGATGCATAGAGTGAGTACAGAACATAGATTATCCATAACAATGATGATTCTGAGAGTTTAGACGTTTAAGATGATGAATTTGGGACTTTTTGGGTGAATTTTCGTGGAAGCCGTAGCAGACTGTTCGTCGCTCGCCTGAGGCGAGCTATGCAACTCACCGCGGCGAGTAGACCTAGTTTACTCGCGAGGCGAGCAACCCAGCTCGCCATAGCGAGCAGTACCCTAGAGCTCGCGAGGCGAGTACTCCAACTCGCCACAGCGAGCAGGACCTTAGTACTCGCGAGGCGAGCTATCCCACTCGCCATAGCGAGTTGTGTCAGAACACAGAACCCTGTTCTGTTTGCGAACTGTTTCGCATAGAATCATGAGAGATGACCTTTGGGTAGCTTCTGGGACTTTTAATAATGTTTATTATAAACTGTAACGATGAATACATGATGACTGAGATGATTTTGATGGTTTTCATGCCGCTTATGTGTGTTATATGAACTATTTAAGTTGTAAATGTTTGACTTACTTAAGATGCTTGCTTTATGGATATTATTTGAATGATGTGATTACTGCCATGTTGCTGTTTACTTTTGTATAGTTGCTGCATGTGTCAGTCCTTGTTGTTTAAGATGTTTTGCGACGTTTAAGATGTTAACTTGTTTAAGTTAAAAGTGTTGAGTCTCATGCATACTCATTCTATGATGGGGGCTTATGCCCTGGAGTTTTTACTCACCAGCGACGAGGGCTTATGCCCTGGAGCTTTGCTCACCAGCGACGAAGGCTTATGCCTTGGAGTATATTTATGCTCAATAGCGACGAGGGCTCATGCCCTGGATTGGTACCACATGCATATAAGACGTAGGGTTGCATAGTCAAGTGTTGATGTCGAGTCGAGTCGTCTAAGATGTTTACTAAGATGTTTATGATGTTGATTATGATGATGCTCAATGATGTGTTGTTTATGTTGATGTGCTAAATGCTAGATGTTTATCTGTGATATGATGAATTATGGTTGGTTGTTGAATTGTGATTATTTAATTACATGTTTAATATAATTACTTGTGAATCTCACCCCTTCTGCTGGAATTGCCGCCTTGTGGGCAAGTGCAGGTAACCAAGGTTAGGTGCAGACTGTAACGCCCATTTTGATTATTTGATTATTTGATTTATTTGAGAAGTTGTTATATATTTATTAATATATTATGCGATGTTAAGTAAAGATTTAATATGATTTTATGTGACGTGGTGACTTATTTTATTGTTAAATAAAATAAGATTTGAAAATAAAATAAAATATTTAGTTGTGGGTTAGTTTTGGATTTTAGAGAGTTATGTGGGAGAAAGAGTAAATAAGATAAGATTTGTTGGGAGTATATAAAGGGAAACCTAGGTTAGAAACACGTACGCGTATCAGAATTTGGAAAAAGGTGCAAACGGCTGTGTGAAGGAGAAGAGTTTTAGAGCTGCGATTTTCTGCTTATAACCAGGTAAGGGTGAGCCTAGCATTTGATTATATTATCCTGTAATCCATCTAATCAAGATTAAACAATCATAGGGCTGTTTTGAGAGAATTGAAATTAGGTTAAAAAGTGAGAATAATGATGAGGTAGGCCATAAAGCTGTAGGATTGATGTTTAGATTGAGCACAGAACGTAGATTAACCATTATGATGATGATTCTGAGAGTTTAGATGTTTAAGATGATGAATTTGGGACTTTTTGGGTGAATTTTCGTAGAACCCGTAGCAGTCTGTTCATCGCTCGCCTGAGGCGAGCTATGCAACTCGCCGTGGCGAGTAGACCTAGTTTACTCACAAGGCGAGCAACTCAGCTCGCCATAGCGAGCATTACCCTAGAGCTCGCGAGGCGAGCAATCCAACTCGCCATAGCGAGAAAGGCCTAAGTTACTCGCGAGGCGAGCTTTCCCACTCGCCATAGCGAGTTCTGTCAGAACCCAGAACTGTGTACTGTTTGCGAACTGTTTCGCATAGCACCTTGAGAGATGACCTTTGGGTAGTTTCTGGGACTTTTAATAATGTTTATTATAAACTGTAACGATGAATACATGATGACTGAGATGATTTTGATGCTTTTCATGCCGCTTTTGTGTGTTATATGAACTATTAAAGTTGTAAATGTTTGACTTACTTAAGATGCTTGCTTTATGGATATTATTTGAATGATGTGATTACTGCCATGTTGCTGTTTACCTTTGTATAGTTGCTGCATGTGTCAGTCCTTGTTGTTTAAGATGTTTTGCGACGTTTAAGATGTTAACTTGTTTAAGTTAAAAGTGTTGAGTCTCATGCATACTCATTCTATGATGGGGGCTTATGCCCTGGAGTTTTTACTCACCAGCGACGAGGGCTTATGCCCTGGAGCTTTGCTCACCAGCGACGAAGGCTTATGCCTTGGAGTATATTTATGCTCATAGCGACGAGGGCTCATGCCCTGGATTGGTACCACATGCATATAAGACGTAGGGTTGCATAGTCAATTAATGATGTCGAGTCGAGTCGTCTAAGATGTTTACTAAGATGTTTATGATGATGATTACGATGATGCTAATTGATGTGTTGTTTATGATGATGTTCTAAATGCTAGATGTTTATCTGTGATGAGTTGAATTATGTTGGTTGTTTGAATTGTGATTATTTGATTACATGTTTAATATAATTATTTGTGAATCTCACCCCTTCTGCTGGAATTGCCGCCTCGTGGGCAAGTGCAGGTAACCAAGATTAGGTGCAGACGTGTGAGGATTTCTGCAGTCGAGTCTAGGTGCTCTGATACGTAACGGGATAGGGGATCTTCTTTATTTTCTCTGTTCCTTGCGTATTATGCTTTTGATTGGATTATGTTATTTTACATGCTTACGTTTAACTTGAAGACTTTGATAATAAGATGTTGATGAGGCCTGCGTGCCAAAGACCTTGAGATGTTTATTTTAATATGATTATTCCGCTGCGAGATTTTATGAAGATTTAATGTTTATTTAATCATTAACATGAGATGTTTTAAGATATGTGATGCCCTGTTTATGTGCTTACTCTGATGCATGTTATTCTTTTTAAAGAAATTTTTATGTTGGGAAAACGGGGTGTTACAATTGGTATCAGAGCAGGTCGGTCCGTCCGGCCAAGTAGAGAGTCGAGTGACGTTGTCTTAGAGTTAGAATAGTATTATTGTATTATTCTAACTTACGTTTGTTTTGCATAGGATTAAGATGGCTGGAAGAAATGACGCTGCAATTGCTGCTGCTTTGGAAGCTGTTGCTCAAGCTGTGGGACAGCAACCTAATGCTGGTACTGGTGCAGAGGTCCGTATGCTGGAGACCTTCTTGAGAAACCATCCTCCTACTTTCAAGGGGAGATATGATCCGGATGGAGCCCAGTCTTGGCTCAAAGAGATTGAGAGAGTATTCAGAGTTATGAAGTGCACGGAGGTGCAGAAGGTGCGTTTCGGTACGCACATGCTGGCTGAGGAGGCGGACGATTGGTGGATTAGTCTCCTACCCACCCTGGAGCAGGACGGTGCTGAGGTGACCTGGGCAGTATTTAAGAGAGAATTCCTCAACAGATATTTTCCTGAGGATGTGCGGGGCAAGAAAGAGATTGAGTTCCTGGAGCTTAAGCAAGGGAACATGTCTGTGACTGAGTATGCTGCAAAATTTGTGGAGCTAGCCAAGTTTTATCCACACTACTCTGCTGAGACCGCCGAATTTTCTAAGTGTATTAAGTTCGAGAACGGATTGAGAGCTGATATCAAGAGGGCTATAGGGTATCAGAAGATCAGAAACTTTTCTGAGTTAGTGAGCAGCTGCAGGATTTACGAGGAGGACACGAAGGCTCATTACAAGGTGGTTAATGAGAGGAAAGGAAAGGGGCAGCAAAGTCGTCCTAAGCCCTACAGTGCCCCTGCAGATAATGGCAAACAGCGAGTTAATGATGAGAGGAGACCTGTTAAGAAAGATGCTCCTGCTGAGGTTGTCTGCTATACTTGTGGCGTGAAAGGCCATAAGAGTAATGCTTGTCCTGGAGAGGTGAAGAGGTGTTTCCGTTGTGGCAAGAAGGGTCACACTACTGCTGATTGCAAACATGGTGATGTTGTATGTTTTAACTGCGGCGATGAGGGTCACATTGGTTCGCAATGCACGAAGCCTAAGAAGGCTCAGACTTCTGGGAGAGTTTTTGCTTTGTCGGGTACGCAGACGGAGAGCGAGGACCGCTTGATCAGAGGTACTTGTTATTTTGATAATATACCTTTAGTTGCTATTATTGATACTGGTGCTACACATTGTTTTGTTGCTCTTGATTGTGCTGCTAAGTTGAATCATGTTGTATCTGATATGAATGGGGAGATGGTTGTCGAAACTCCAGCTAAGGGTTCGGTGACTACTTCCCTTGTGTGTTTAAGATGTCCTGTGTCTATGTTTGGTCGTGATTTTGAGATTGATTTAGTGTGTCTACCGTTGGTTGGGATGGATGTAATTTTGGGGATGTTCATTGTGAGAACAGTTTTAATGAGTTGAAGAAACGTTTGACGACGGCTCCAGTTTTGATTTTGCCGAAGCCCGATGAACCTTTTGTGGTATATTGTGATGCGTCCAAGTTGGGTTTAGGTGGTGTACTTATGCAAGATGGTAAAGTGGTAGCTTATGCTTCAAGGCAATTGAGAATTCATGAGAAGAATTATCCGACGCATGACTTCGAGTTGGCGGCTGTGGTCTTTGTATTGAAAATATGGAGACATTACTTGTATGGTTCGAGGTTTGAGGTGTTTAGTGATCACAAGAGTTTGAAGTACTTATTTGACCAGAAGGAATTGAATATGAGGCAGCGAAGGTGGCTTGAATTGTTAAAGGATTATGACTTTGGTTTGAATTATCATCCGGGCAAAGCTAATGTGGTTGCGGATGCTTTGAGCAGGAAGACTTTGCATATGTCTGCCATGATGGTGAAGGAGTTCGAGTTGCTTGAACAGTTTAGAGATTTGAGTTTGGTTTGTGAGAGAACACCTCAGAGTGTAAAGCTAGGAATGCTGAGGATTGATAATGAGTTCTTGAAAAGTATCAAAGAGGCGAAGAAAGAAGATGTTAAGTTTGTGGACTTGTTGGTTGCTAGTAATCAGACGGAGGATAGTGACTTTAAAGTGGATGATCAAGGAGTGTTGAGATTCCGAGGTAGGATTTGCATTCCTGATAATGAGGAAATGAAGAAGATGATCCTTGAAGAGAGTCATAGAAGTAGCTTGAGTATTCATCCGGGAGCTACGAAGATGTATCATGATTTAAAGAAGCTGTTTTGGTGGTCTGGTTTGAAGCGTGACGTGGCACAGTTCGTGTATTCTTGTTTGGTTTGTCAGAAATCGAAGGTTGAGCATTAGAAACCTGCTGGTATGATGGTGCCTTTAGATGTGCCAGAGTGGAAATGGGATAGTATATCCATGGATTTTGTGACGAGCTTGCCGAATACTCCTAAAGGGAATGACGCTATTTGGGTGATTGTCGATAGATTGACGAAGTCGGCTCATTTTCTACCGATCAGTATCACTTTTCCTGTTGCTCAGTTGGCAGAGATCTATGTCAAAGAGATTGTGAGGTTGCATGGTGTTCCTTCGAGCATCGTATCAGATAGAGACCCGAGGTTTACTTCTAGGTTTTGGAAGAGTTTGCAAGAGGCGTTGGGTTCTCAATTGAGGTTGAGTTCGGCTTATCATCCGCAAACAGATGGTCAGTCGGAAAGGACGATTCAGTCGTTGGAAGATTTGCTGAGAGTGTGTGTACTTGAGCAAGGAGGAACTTGGGATAGTCATCTTCCGTTGATAGAGTTCACGTACAACAACAGTTACCATTCGAGTATTGGGATGGCACCCTTTGAGGCTTTGTATGGTCGGAGATGTAGAACTCCGTTGTGTTGGTTTGAGTCAGGCGAGAATGTGATGTTAGGACCGGAGATTGTTCAACAGACTACTGAGAAAGTAAGAATGATCCAAGAGAAGATGAAAGCGTCGCAGAGTCGACAAAAGAGTTACCATGATAAGCGAAGGAAGGACCTTGAGTTCCAAGAGGGAGATCATGTATTCCTGAGAGTGACTCCTATGACCGGTGTTGGTCGTGCGTTGAAGTCAAAGAAGTTAACCCCGAAGTTTATTGGTCCGTATCAGATTTCATAGAGGATTGGGGCGGTGGCCTATCGTATTGGATTGCCACCACATCTGTCGAATTTGCACGATGTGTTCCATGTGTCGCAACTAAGGAAGTATGTTCCGGATCCGTCTCATGTGATCCAGAGTGATGATGTGCAAGTTAGGGACAACCTTACGGTTGAGACCTTACCAGTGAGGATTGATGATAGAAAGACGAAGACGCTGAGGGGCAAGGAGATACCTCTCGTTAGAGTCGTTTGGTCGGGAGCGACCGGCGAAAGCTTGACGTGGGAATTAGAGAGTAAGATGCTAGAGTCGTACCCTGAGTTGTTTGCTTGAGGTAATTTTCGAGGACGAAAATCTTTTAAGTTGGGGAGAGTTGTAACGCCCATTTTGATTATTTGATTATTTGATTTATTTGAGAAGTTGTTATATATTTATTAATATATTATGCGATGTTAAGTAAAGATTTAATATGATTTTATGTGACGTGGTGACTTATTTTATTGTTAAATAAAATAAGATTTGAAAATAAAATAAAATATTTAGTTGTGGGTTAGTTTTGGATTTTAGAGAGTTATGTGGGAGAAAGAGTAAATAAGATAAGATTTGTTGGGAGTATATAAAGGGAAACCTAGGTTAGAAACACGTACGCGTATCAGAATTTGGAAAAAGGTGCAAACGGCTGTGTGAAGGAGAAGAGTTTTAGAGCTGCGATTTTCTGCTTATAACCAGGTAAGGGTGAGCCTAGCATTTGATTATATTATCCTGTAATCCATCTAATCAAGATTAAACAATCATAGGGCTGTTTTGAGAGAATTGAAATTAGGTTAAAAAGTGAGAATAATGATGAGGTAGGCCATAAAGCTGTAGGATTGATGTTTAGATTGAGCACAGAACGTAGATTAACCATTATGATGATGATTCTGAGAGTTTAGATGTTTAAGATGATGAATTTGGGACTTTTTGGGTGAATTTTCGTAGAACCCTTAGCAGTCTGTTCATCGCTCGCCTGAGGCGAGCTATGCAACTCGCCGTGGCGAGTAGACCTAGTTTACTCGCAAGGCGAGCAACTCAGCTCGCCATAGCGAGCATTACCCTAGAGCTCGCGAGGCGAGCAATCCAACTCGCCATAGCGAGCAAGGCCTAAGTTACTCGCGAGGCGAGCTTTCCCACTCGCCATAGCGAGTTCTGTCAGAACCCAGAACTGTGTACTGTTTGCGAACTGTTTCGCATAGCACCTTGAGAGATGACCTTTGGGTAGTTTCTGGGACTTTTAATAATGTTTATTATAAACTGTAACGATGAATACATGATGACTGAGATGATTTTGATGCTTTTCATGCCGCTTTTGTGTGTTATATGAACTATTAAAGTTGTAAATGTTTGACTTACTTAAGATGCTTGCTTTATGGATATTATTTGACTGATGTGATTACTGCCATGTTACTGTTTACCTTTGTATAGTTGCTGCATGTGTCAGTCCTTGTTGTTTAAGATGTTTTGCGACGTTTAAGATGTTAACTTGTTTAAGTTAAAAGTGTTGAGTCTCATGCATACTCATTCTATGATGGGGGCTTATGCCTTGGAGTTTTTACTCACCAGCGACGAGGGCTTATGCCCTGGAGCTTTGCTCACCAGCGACGAAGGCTTATGCCTTGGAGTATATTTATGCTCATAGCGACGAGGGCTCATGCCCTGGATTGGTACCACATGCATATAAGACGTAGGGTTGCATAGTCATTTAATGATGTCGAGTCGAGTCGTCTAAGATGTTTACTAAGATGTTTATGATGATGATTACGATGATGCTAATTGATGTGTTGTTTATGATGATGTTCTAAATGCTAGATGTTTATCTGTGATGAGTTGAATTATGTTGCTTGTTTGAATTGTGATTATTTGATTACATGTTTAATATAATTATTTGTGAATCTCACCCCTTCTGCTGGAATTGCCGCCTCGTGGGCAAGTGCAGGTAACCAAGATTAGGTGCAGACGTGTGAGGATTTCTGCAGTCGAGTCTAGGTGCTCTGATACGTAACGGGATAGGGGATCTTCTTTATTTTCTCTGTTCCTTGCGTATTATGCTTTTGATTGGATTATGTTATTTTACATGCTTACGTTTAACTTGAAGACTTTGATAATAAGATGTTGATGAGGCCTGCGTGCCAAAGACCTTGAGATGTTTATTTTAATATGATTATTCCGCTGCGAGATTTTATGAAGATTTAATGTTTATTTAATCATTAACATGAGATGTTTTAAGATATGTGATGCCCTGTTTATGTGCTTACTCTGATGCATGTTATTCTTTTTAAAGAAATTTTTATGTTGGGAAAACGGGGTGTTACACAGACGTGTGAGGATTTCTGCAGTCGAGTCTAGGTGCTCTGATACGTAACGGGATAGGGGATCTCTTTTATTTCTCTGTTCCTTGCGTATTATGTTATTTTACATGCTTATGTTTATTTTGAGGATTTTGCTAATAAGACGTTGTTGAGGCCTGTGTGCCAAAGATTCTGAGATGCTTTTTCTTATGACTATTCCGCTGCGACGATGATTAATAGTTTATGAAGATTTAATGTCTATTTATTCATTAACATGAGATGTTTTAAGATATGTGATGCCCTGTTTACGTGTTTACTCTGATGCATGCTATTCTTTTTAAAGAAATTTTTATGTTGGGAAAAACGGGGTGTTACAATTGGTATCAGAGCAGGTCGGTCCGTCCGGCCAAGTAGAGAGTCGAGTGACGTTGTCTTAGAGTTAGAATAGTATTCTTGTATTATTCTAACTTATGTTTGTTTTGTTTAGGATTAAGATGGCTGGAAGAAATGACGCTGCGATTGCTGCTGCCTTGGAAGCTGTTGCTCAAGCTGTGGGACAGCAGCCTAACGCAAATGCTGGTGCTGGTGCGGAGGTCCGTATGCTGGAGACCTTCTTGAGAAACCATCCTCCTACCTTCAAGGGGAGATATGATCCGGATGGAGCCCAGTCGTGGCTCAAAGAGATAGAGAGGGTGTTCAGGGTGATGCAGTGCACGGAGGTGCAGAAGGTGCGTTTCGGTATGCACATGCTAGCTGAGGAGGCAGACGATTGGTGGATTAGTCTTCTACCTACCCTGGAGCAGGACGGTGCTGAGGTGACCTGGGCAGTGTTTAAGAGAGAGTTCCTCAACAGATATTTTCCTGAGGATGTGCGGGGCAAGAAAGAGATAGAATTTTTAGAGCTAAAGCAAGGGAGCATGTCGGTGACTGAGTATGCTGCAAAATTTGTGGAGCTGGCCAAGTTTTATCCACACTACTCTGCTGAGACCACCGAATTTTCTAATTGTATTAAGTTTGAGAACGGATTGCGAGCTGATATCAAGAGGGCTATAGGGTATCAGAAGATCAGAAACTTTTCTGAGTTAGTGAGCAGCTGCAGGATTTATGAGGAGGACACGAAGGCTCATTACAAGGTGGTTAACGAGAGGAAAGGAAAATGGCAGCAAAGTCGTCCTAAGCCCTACAGTGCTCCTGCAGATAAGGGCAAACAGCGAGTTAATGATGAGAGGAGACCTGTGAAGAAAGATGCTCCTGCTGAGGTAGTTTGCTATACTTGTGGCGTGAAGGGCCATAAGAGTAATGCTTGTCCTGGAGAGGTGAAGAGATGTTTTCGTTGTGGCAAGAAGGGTCACACTACTGCTGATTGCAAACATGGTGATGTTGTATGTTTTAACTGCGGCGATGAGGGTCACATTGGTTCGCAATGCACGAAGCCTAAGAAGGCTCAGACTTCTGGGAGAGTTTTTGCTTTGTCGGGTACGCAGACGGAGAGCGAGGACCGCTTGATCAGAGGTACTTGTTATTTTGATAATATACCTTTAGTTGCTATCATTGATACTGGTGCCATACATTGTTTTGTTGCTCTTGATTGTGCTGCTAAGTTGAATCTTGTTGTATCTGATATGAATGGGGAGATGGTTGTCGAAACTCCAGCTAAGGGTTCGGTGACTACTTCCCTGGTGTGTTTAAGATGTCCTGTGTCTATGTTTGGTCGTGATTTTGAGATTGATTTAGTGTGCCTACCGTTGGTTGGGATGGATGTGATCTTGGGGATGAATTGGTTAGAATACAACCATGTTCTTATTAATTGTTTTAGCAAGACGGTGCATTTTTCTTCTCCCGAGGAGGAGAGTGGCGCAGAGTTCCTATCTACTAAACAGTTGAAGCAGCTGGAACGCGATGGAATTATGATGTTTTCTCTGATGGCGTCTTTATCTATTGAGAACCAGGCAGTGATTGATAAGCTACAAGTAGTATGTGATTTTCCTGAAGTTTTCCCAGATGAGATTCCAGATGTACCTCCAGAAAGAGAAGTTGAATTTTTGATTGATCTTGTTCCTGGAACGAAGCCTGTGTCTATGACGCCTTATCGTATGTCAGCTTCTGAGTTGGCTGAGCTGAAGAAACAATTAGAGGATTTGCTTGATAAGAAGTTCGTGAGACCAAGTGTTTCACCGTGGGGAGCTCCAGTGTTGTTAGTCAAGAAGAAAGATGGAAGTATAAGGTTGTGCATCGACTATCGTCAGTTGAATAAAGTAACGATAAAGAATAGGTATCCACTTCCGAGAATTGACGACTTGATGGATCAGTTGGTGGGTGCTTGTGTATTCAGCAAGATAGATTTGAGATCGGGTTATCACCAGATTAAAGTGAAAGATGAGGATATGCAGAAGACAGCGTTTAGAACGCGCTATGGACATTATGAGTATACGGTGATGCCTTTCGGTGTTACTAATGCACCTGGCGTATTTATGGAGTATATGAATAGAATCTTCCATGCTTATTTGGATCGTTTTGTTGTGGTGTTCATTGATGATATTCTGGTTTATTCTAAGACTGAAGAAGAGCATGCTGAGCATTTGAAGATCGTCTTGCAAGTGTTGAAAGAGAAGAAGCTTTTTGCTAAGTTGTCTAAGTGTGAATTCTGGTTGAAAGAAGTAAGTTCTCTTGGTCATGTTATTTCTGGCGATGGCATTGCGGTCGATCCGTCTAAAGTTGAAGCGGTATCGCAATGGGAGACTCCAAAGTCGGTTACTGAGATTAGAAGCTTTTTGGGTCTAGCTGGTTATTATCGAAGATTTATAGAAGGATTTTCTAAGTTGGCTCTTCCGTTAACACAGTTGACGTGTAAAGGTAAATCTTTTGTGTGGGATGTGCATTGTGAGAACAGTTTTAATGAGTTGAAGAAGCGCTTGACGACGGCTCCAGTCTTGATTTTGCCGAAGCCTGATGAACCTTTTGTGGTATACTGTGATGCGTCCAAGTTGGGTTTAGGTGGTGTACTTATGCAAGATGGCAAAGTGGTAGCTTATGCCTCAAGGCAATTGAGGATTCATGAGAAGAATTATCCGACGCATGACTTAGAGTTGGCAGCTGTGGTCTTTGTATTGAAAATATGGAGACATTACTTGTATGGTTCGAGGTTTGAGGTGTTTAGTGATCACAAGAGTTTGAAGTACTTGTTTGACCAGAAGGAATTGAATATGAGGCAGCGAAGGTGGCTTGAATTGTTGAAAGATTATGACTTTGGTTTGAATTATCATCCGGGCAAAGCTAATGTGGTTGCGGATGCTTTGAGTAGGAAGACTTTGCATATGTCTGCTATGATGGTGAAGGAATTCGAGTTGCTTGAACAGTTCAGAGATTTGAGTTTAGTTTGTGAAAGAACGCCTCAGAGTGTAAAGCTAGGAATGTTGAAGATTGATAATGAGTTCTTGAAAAGTATCAAAGAGGCGCAGAAAGAAGATGTTAAGTTTGTGGACTTGTTGGTTGCTAGTAATCAGACGGAGGATAGTGACTTTAAAGTGGATGATCAAGGAGTGTTAAGATTCCGAGGTCGAATTTGCATTCCTGATAATGAGGAAATGAAGAAGATGATCCTTGAAGAGAGTCATAGAAGTAGCTTGAGTATTCATCCGGGAGCTACGAAGATGTACCATGATTTAAAGAAGATGTTTTGGTGGTCTGGATTGAAACGGGACGTGGCTCAGTTTGTCTATTCTTGTTTGGTTTGTCAGAAGTCGAAGGTTGAGCATCAGAAACCTGCTGGAATGATGGTGCCTTTAGACGTGCCAGAGTGGAAATGGGATAGTGTAACACCCCGTTTCCCAACATAAAAATTTCTTAAACAATTATCAGAGTATGCAAACACAACAACGGGATATTACATAAAACATAATCCAAAACAGTTAAATAATAATTTATTTAACCAAATTACTTCAAAACTTTGCAGCGGAATTGTTACTAAAAATTCATAAACGTTTGGCACGCAGGCCCCATAAATTATCTCAAATATTAGCAATGAACATCAAATACACGTAAGGAATGAAGCATGCATAAGACAACCCCATCCCGTTACGTATCAGAGCGACCTAGACAACACGGTGAGGTAAGGCCACTCACGAACCACCTGAACACTAAGCACGATCACCTGCACTTGCCCACAAGGCAGCAATTCCAGCAGAAGGGGTGAGATTTCATAACAAAATAATATTAATCAACATAATTTAGTATAACAACTAACACCAAACATCAATAGCATTCTTGCATAATTTAATAACATATAGCACGTAATCACATAATCAATTTCATGTCATCCTTAAGCAAGTAGCATAGATAAACAACACTTATCACGTAATCATATATTCATTCTTTATCAACAACATGACATCATAAATATGACCATGCGACAATGCTCTTAGACTCCTTATATGCATGTGGTACCAAACTTCATCATAAGTATTAATATACTTTTAAACGTGCGGAGGACAAAGCTCCTAATAAACGTGCGGAGGACAAAGCTCCTATCATGGTGAGGACTAAGCTCAATGTATGCTATGCATGGACTCAACTCAAATAACATTTATCCTTAATCACCTTATCAACATGCATCCAAGAAATTGGAGCTAAACAACAACTTATCATTGCATATATAATATATACATATATCATAACGGTTCAGTTTAATAACATCAGCAGCATAATTCAAATCACAAGAACAGAAGGATATCATTATATCAATTACAATTCAAGGCAACATAAACTTTAACATAATTGCACAAGGTATAATACTTAATTCATGCTCTACTACCATAACCCAACAATCCATACTTAGCAAGGCTCTGAACAGGACTCTCAGCATCACCACTAGGCCTAAATAACACTCAGGGAACACCTCCAAATCAATCACACGGAACAGATCACACAACCCTCACAACTTCCAAAGACTGGTAGTGTTCGCGAGGCGAGTGGGTTAGCTCGCCGTGGCGAGCTGCCAGAAGCAACTCGCGAGGCGAAGGGAAGTGCTCGCTATGGCGAGCTGCCAGAAGCAACTCGCGAGGCGAGGATAAGTACTCGCCGTGGCGAGTGATGAAGCTTATCACTCGCGAGGCGAGGATCACTGCTCGCCGTGGCGAGCGATGAATTTCGCTGCGGCCAGAACTGCTATTCTCTCAAAATCTCTACGAATCACATGGTTCTAAGCCTGCTATTGATTCCAGAATTCATCCTAAACATATTCTAAGGTCTAGGAACACTTTCTACATCAATTAAACCTATTCCAACCGTTAATCTATCAATTTATAAGGTTTTGACCTAGTTTTCTCCTTCTCTTAAATCAATCCTAATCCTTGTTAATTGCTATCAGAACTATGCTAATCAATATTACTTAATCATGAGTCTCACCCTTACCTGGTTAGAAGCAGAAAATCGCAGGTTTCCTTCTCTTCTCTTCTCACGCGTGCGTGCGTTTCCTTCTTTCCGTTTCCAAAGTCTGAAGCGTTACTGACTCCCTAACCCTAGTTGCCTTATTTATACTGCCAACAAATCTTATCTTATTTACTCTTTCTCCCACAAAACTCTCTAAAATCCAAAACTAACCCATAACTAAATATTTTATTTTCTTTTCAAATCTTATTTTATTTAACAATAAAATAAGTCTCTTAACCTTATCCTTAGCATTATATCTTACCACAAAATCATCTCAAGCATAACAAAACACATCAAAACGTGTCAAAACATATCAAAACATATCAAAGCATATCAAAACACTTATATATTATATAAATATAATATAATCACCTAAACTCGATTCAAATAAATAATAAAACGAACGTGGGCGTTACAACTCTCCCCCACTTAAAAGATTTTCGTCCTCGAAAATTACCTCAAGCAAATAACTCTGGATAAGACTCCAGCATCTTACTTTCAAGCTCCCAAGTCAAGCTTTCACCAGTCGCTCCCGACCAAACGACTCTAACGAGAGGTATATCCTTGCCTCTCAACGTCTTCACTTTCCGATCATCAATCCTTACCGGTAAAGTGTCCACCGTAAGGTTGTCTCTAACTTGCACATCATCGCTCTGGATCACATGAGATGGATCCGGAACATACTTCCGAAGCTGCGACACATGGAAAACATCATGTAAATTCGAAAGATGCGGTGGTAACCCAACTCTGTATGCAACCGTTCCAACCCTCTCTGATATCTGATAAGGGCCAATAAATCTCGGAGTCAACTTCTTTGACTTCAAAGCACGTCCAACACCAGTCATAGGTGTGACCCTCAAAAACACGTGGTCTCCTTCCTGAAACTCAAGATCTTTCCTTCGCTTATCATGGTAACTCTTTTGTCGACTCTGCGACGCTCTCATTTTCTCTTGAATCATCTTAACCTTCTCAGTGGTTTGCTGAACAATCTCTGGCCCTAAAACCACTCTTTCACCTGACTCAAACCAACACAACGGAGTCCTGCACCTCCGACCGTACAAAGCCTCAAAAGGTGCCATTCCAATACCAGAATGATAGCTATTATTGTATGTGAACTCGATTAACGGAAGATGACTATCCCAAGTTCCGCCTTGCTCAAGAACACAAACTCTCAACAAATCCTCTAGCGACTGAATTGTCCTTTCCGACTGACCATCAGTCTGCGGATGATACGCCGAACTCAATCTCAACTTAGAACCCCAAGCCTCTTGCAAACTCTTCCAAAATCTAGAAGTAAATCTTGGATCTCTATCTGATACAATGCTCGAAGGAACACCATGCAACCTCACAATCTCCTTGATATAAATCTCTGCCAACTGGGCAACAGGAAAACTAATATTAATCGGTAGGAAATGAGCCGACTTCGTCAATCGATCAACAATAACCCAAATGGCGTCATTCCCTCTTGGAGTATTCGGCAAGCTAGTCACAAAGTCCATGGATAAACTATCCCATTTCCACTCTGGCACATCTAAAGATACCATCATGCCAGCCGGTTTCTGATGCTCGATTTTCGACTTCTGGCAAACTAAACAAGCATACACAAACTGTGCTACATCACGTTTCAATCCAGACCACCAAAACAACTTCTTCAAATCATGATACATCTTCGTAGCTCCCGGGTGAATACTCAAGCTACTCCTGTGACTCTCTTCAAGAATCATCTTCTTAATCTCTTCATTGTCAGGAATGCAAATCCTACCTCGGAATCTCAACACTCCCTGATCATCGACTTGAAAATCACTATCTTCAGTCTGATTACCAGCAACCATTAAGTCCACAAACTTGACATCTTCTTTCTGCGCCTCTCTTATATTCATCAAGAAGTCACTATCAATCTTCAGCATCCCTAGCTTCACACTCTGAGGCGTCCTTTCACAAACCAAACTCAAATCCCTAAATTGCTCAAGTAATTCGAACTCCTTAACCATCATAGCAGACATATGCAAAGTCTTCCTACTCAAGGCGTCTGCTACCACATTCGCTTTACCCGGATGATAATTCAACCCAAAGTCGAAGTCCTTCAAAAGTTCTAACCATCTTCTTTGCCTCATATTCAATTCCTTCTGGTCAAATAAGTACTTCAAACTCTTGTGATCACTGAACACTTCAAATCTCGCACCATATAAGTAGTGTCTCCACATCTTCAATACAAAAACCACAGCTGCTAATTCTAAATCATGCGTCGGGTAATCCTTCTCATGAATCCTCAACTGTCTTGAAGCATAAGCTACCACTTTACCTTCTTGCATAAGCACACCTCCTAAACCCAACTTAGACGCGTCACAATACACTACAAAAGGCGCATCAGGCTTCGGCAAAATCAAAACTGGAGCAGTCGTCAAACGCTTCTTCAACTCGTTGAAACTGTTCTCACAATGCACATCCCAAACAAAAGCTCTACCTTTACAAGTCATTTGGGTCAACGGAAGAGCCAACTTGGAGAATCCTTCAATAAACCTTCTATAATACCCAGCTAAACCCAAGAAGCTCCTGATCTCAGTAACTGACTTCGGAGTCTCCCATTGCGATACAGCTTCAATCTTAGACGGATCTACTGCAATACCATCACCAGAAATAACATGACCAAGGAAACTCATTTCTTTCAACCAGAACTCACACTTAGACAATTTGGCATAAAGTTTCTTTTCTTTCAATACTCGCAAGACAATCTTCAGATGTTTAGCATGCTCTTCCTCAGTCTTGGAGTAAATCAGAATATCATCAATAAATACAACTATGAACTGATCCAAAAATGCATGGAAGATGCGATTCATATACTCCATAAATACTCCCGGTGCATTAGTAACTCCAAAAGGCATAACCTTGTACTCATAATGGCCATAACGTGTTCTGAAAGCTGTCTTCTGCATATCTTCATCCTTTACTTTAATCTGATGATAACCCGATCTCAAGTCAATCTTGCTGAAAACACGTGCACCCACTAACTGATCCATCAAATCATCAATTCTCGGTAGTGGATACCTATTCTTGATAGTCACCTTATTCAACTGCCGATAATCAATACATAGCCTCATACTACCATCCTTCTTCTTTACTAGTAACACTGGCGCTCCCCAAGGTGAAACACTTGGCCTAACAAATTTCTTCTCAAGTAAATCTTCCAACTGCTTCTTCAACTCAGCTAATTCGGAAGCAGACATACGATAAGGTGCCATCGACACCGGCTTAGTTCTAGGAACAAGATCAATAGAAAACTCGACTTCCCTCTCTGGAGGCACATCAGGAATTTCATCTGGGAAAACTTCAGGAAAGTCGCATACCACTTGCAATTTATCAATCACCGCTTGATTCTCTAAAGATAAGGAAGCCATCAACGAAAACATCAACATGCCGTCACGTTCTAGTTGCTTCATCTGCTTAGTAGATAAAAACTCAGCACCACTTTCCTCTTCAGCGGACGAGAAATGCACCGTCTTGCAAAAGCAATTGATAAGAACGTGGTTGTACTCTAACCAATTCATACCCAGAATCACGTCCATACCGCTCAAAGGTAGACAAACTAAATCCATTTCGATATCGCGACCAAACATAGACAGAGGACAACTCAAACATACGAGAGAAGTAGTCACCGAACCCTTAGCTGGAGTTTCGACAACCATCTCTCCATTCATATCAGACATAGCAAGACTCAAAGCAGAAACACAGTCTAAAGCAATAAAGCAATGTGTAGCACCAGTATCAATAATAGCAACTAAAGGAGTATTATTAATATAGCAAGTACCTCTGATCAAACGATCATCACTGTCTGTCTGAGTACCAGTCAGGGCAAAAACTCGACCCGTAGTAGGCGCCCTCTTCGGCTGCTTGCACTGGGAACCAATATGACCCTCTTCATTGCAATTGAAGCATACGATATCATTACGCTTGCAATCGGCTACCAAGTGACCCTTCTTGCCACACCGGACACACTTCTTGATCTCTTCTGGGCAAACATTGCTCTTGTGGCCTTTCACGCCACAGTTAAAACACACGATCTCAGCGGAAGTACCCTTCTTCGCGGCCTGCCTATCCACGACCATCCTCTGTTTCCCTTTATCAGCAGGGGCACTATAAGGTTTAGGGCGACTCTGCTGGCCCTTGGCTTTCCTCTCATTCACTACCTTGTAGTGAGCCTTCGTATCCTCTTCATATATCCGGCAGCTATTCACCAAATCCGGAAAAACTCTGATCTGCTGATATCCAATCGCCCTCTTAATGTCGGGCCTCAAACCGTTCTCGAACTTAATGCATTTAGAAAACTCCGCGGTCTCAGCAGCATAGTGCGGATAGAACTTCGCCAACTCCACAAACTTGGCAGCATACTCAGTCACTGACATATTTCCTTGCTTCAGCTCAAGGAACTCGATCTCCTTCTTCCCGCGAACATCTTCCGAAAATTACCTCCTCAGAAACTCCCTTCTGAACACGGCCCAAGTCACTACAGCCCCATCCTGCTCGAGGCTAGGTAACACACTGACCCACCAATCATCAGCTTCCTCTGACAGCTGATGTGTACCAAAGCGCACTTGTTGAACTTCAGTACACTGCATCACTCTGAAGATCCTCTCTATCTCCTTAAGCCACGCCTGGGCTCCGTCGGGGTCATACCTTCCCTTGAACGTTGGAGGATGATTTCTCATGAAAGTCTCCAACATCCTCGTCTCAGCATTCACGCCAGCATTTGCATTAGGTTGTCCCACAGCTTGGGCAACAGCTTGAAGTGCAGCAGCTAACGCGGTATCGTTCCTCCCAGCCATTCTGATATTCTCCAACAAGTAGTAACAACAACTTAAGATTAGTAATACAAATATTACTAAGACTCAACAAGACTCTAATTGGCCGGACAGACCGACTTGCTCTGATACCAATTGTAACACCCCGTTTCCCAACATAAAAATTTCTTAAACAATTATCAGAGTATGCAAACACAACAACGGGATATTACATAAAACATAATCCAAAACAGTTAAATAATAATTTATTTAACCAAATTACTTCAAAACTTTGCAGCGGAATTGTTACTAAAAATTCATAAACGTTTGGCACGCAGGCCCCATAAATTATCTCAAATATTAGCAATGAACATCAAATACACGTAAAGAATGAAGCATGCATAAGACAACCCCATCCCGTTACGTATCAGAGCGACCTAGACAACACGGTGAGGTAAGGCCACTCACGAACCACCTGAACACTAAGCACGATCACCTGCACTTGCCCACAAGGCAGCAATTCCAGCAGAAGGGGTGAGATTTCATAACAAAATAATATTAATCAACATAATTTAGTATAACAACTAACACCAAACATCAATAGCATTCTTGCATAATTTAATAACATATAGCACGTAATCACATAATCAATTTCATGTCATCCTTAAGCAAGTAGCATAGATAAACAACACTTATCACGTAATCATATATTCATTCTTTATCAACAACATGACATCATAAATATGACCATGCGACAATGCTCTTAGACTCCTTATATGCATGTGGTACCAAACTTCATCATAAGTATTAATATACTTTTAAACGTGCGGAGGACAAAGCTCCTAATAAACGTGCGGAGGACAAAGCTCCTATCATGGTGAGGACTAAGCTCAATGTATGCTATGCATGGACTCAACTCAAATAACATTTATCCTTAATCACCTTATCAACATGCATCCAAGAAATTGGAGCTAAACAACAACTTATCATTGCATATATAATATATACATATATCATAACGGTTCAGTTTAATAACATCAGCAGCATAATTCAAATCACAAGAACAGAAGGATATCATTATATCAATTACAATTCAAGGCAACATAAACTTTAACATAATTGCACAAGGTATAATACTTAATTCATGCTTTACTACCATAACCCAACAATCCATACTTAGCAAGGCTCTGAACAGGACTCTCAGCATCACCACTAGGCCTAAATAACACTCAGGGAACACCTCCAAATCAATCACACGGAACAGGTCACACAACCCTCACAACTTCCAAAGACTGGTAGTGTTCGCGAGGCGAGTGGGTTAGCTCGCCGTGGCGAGCTGCCAGAAGCAACTCGCGAGGCGAAGGGAAGTGCTCGCTATGGCGAGCTGCCAGAAGCAACTCGCGAGGCGAGGATAAGTACTCGCCGTGGCGAGTGATGAAGCTCATCACTCGCGAGGCGAGGATCACTGCTCGCCGTGGCGAGCGATGAATTTCGCTGCGGCCAGAACTGCTATTCTCTCAAAATCTCTACGAATCACATGGTTCTAAGCCTGCTATTGATTCCAGAATTCATCCTAAACATATTTTAAGGTCTAGGAACACTTTCTACATCAATTAAACCTATTCCAACCGTTAATCCATCAATTTATAAGGTTTTGACCTAGTTTTCTCCTTCTCTTAAATCAATCCTAATCCTTGTTAATTGCTATCAGAACTATGCTAATCAATATTACTTAATCATGAGTCTCACCCTTACCTGGTTAGAAGCAGAAAATCGCAGGTTTCCTTCTCTTCTCTTCTCACGCGTGCGTGCGTTTCCTTCTTTCCGTTTCCAAAGTCTGAAGCGTTACTGACTCCCTAACCCTAGTTGCCTTATTTATACTGCCAACAAATCTTATCTTATTTACTCTTTCTCCCACAAAACTCTCTAAAATCCAAAACTAACCCATAACTAAATATTTTATTTTCTTTTCAAATCTTATTTTATTTAACAATAAAATAAGTCTCTTAACCTTATCCTTAGCATTATATCTTACCACAAAATCATCTCAAGCATAACAAAACACATCAAAACGTGTCAAAACATATCAAAGCATATCAAAACACTTATATATTATATAAATATAATATAATCACCTAAACTCGATTCAAATAAATAATAAAACGAACGTGGGCGTTACAGATAGTATATCCATGGATTTTGTGACGAGCTTGCCGAATACTCCTAAAGTGAATGACGCTATTTGGGTGATTGTTGATAGATTAACGAAGTCGGCTCATTTTCTACCGATTAATATTACCTTTCCTGTTGCTCAGTTGGCAGAGATTTATGTCAAGGAGATTGTGAAGTTGCATGGTGTTCCTTCGAGCATCGTATCAGATAGAGACCCGAGGTTTACTTCTAGGTTTTGGAAGAGTTTGCAAGAGGCTTTAGGTTCTCAGTTGAGGTTGAGTTCGGCTTATCATCCGCAAACAGATGGTCAATCGGAAAGGACGATTCAGTCGTTGGAAGATTTGTTGAGTGTGTGTACTTGAGCAAGGGGGGACTTGGGATAGTCATCTTCCGTTGATAGAGTTCACGTACAACAACAGTTATCATTCGAGTATTGGGATGGCACCCTTTGAGGCTTTGTATGGGCGGAGATGCAGAACTCCGTTGTGTTGGTTTGAGTCAGGCGAAAATGTGATGTTAGGACCGGAAATTGTTCAGCAGACTACTGAGAAAGTAAGAATGATCCAAGAGAAGATGAAAGCGTCGCAGAGTCGACAAAAGAGTTATCATGACAAGCGAAGAAAGGACCTTGAGTTCCAAGAGGGAGATCATGTGTTCCTGAGAGTGACTCCTATGACCGGTGTTGGCCGTGCATTGAAGTCAAAGAAGTTAACCCCGAAGTTTATTGGTCCATACCAGATATCAGAGAGGATTGGGGCGGTGGCCTATCGTATTGGATTGCCACCACATTTATCGAATTTGCACGACGTGTTCCATGTGTCGCAACTGAGGAAGTATGTACCGGATCCGTCTCATGTGATCCAGAGTGATGATGTGCAAGTTAGGGACAACCTTACGGTTGAGACCTTGCCTGTGAGGATTGATGACAGAAAGACGAAGACGCTGAGGGGCAAGGAGATACCTCTCGTTAGAGTCGTTTGGTCGGGAGTGACTGGCGAAAGCTTGACGTGGGAGTTGGAGAGTAAGATGCTAGAGTCGTACCCTGAGTTGTTTGCTTGAGGTAATTTTCGAGGACGAAAATCTTTTAAGTTGGGGAGAGTTGTAACGCCCATTTTTGATTATTTAATTATTTGAGAAATTGCTATATATTTTTATATATATTATGTGATGTTAAGTGAAGATTTAATATGATTTTATGCGACGTGGTGACTTATTTTATTGTTAAATAAAATAAGATTTGAAAATAAAATAAAATATTTAGTTGTGGGTTAGTTTTGGATTTTAGAGAGTTATGTGGGAGAAAGAGTAAATAAGATAAGATTTGTTGGGAGTATATAAAGGGAAAATTAGGTCAAGAGAGTCAGTACACGTTGTCAGAGTTTTGGAAAAGAGAGAAAACGGACGTGAAGGGAGAAGAGCATTAGGGCTGCGATTTTCTGCTTTGATCAGGTAAGGGTGAGCCTAGCACTTAATTATATTATGCTGTAATTCATCTAATCAGGATTAGCAATCATAGGGCTGTTTTGAGAGAATTGAAATTAGGTTAAAAGTGAAGAAAAATCATGAATTTAGCCATAAAGCTGTAGAATAGATGCGTAGAGTGAGTACAGAACATAGATTATCCATAACAATGATGATTCTGAGAGTTTAGACGTTTAAGATGATGAATTTGGGACTTTTTGGGTGAATTTTCGTGGAAGCCGTAGCAGACTGTTCGTCGCTCGCCTGAGGCGAGCTATGCAACTCGCCGCGGCGAGTAGACCTAGTTTACTCGCGAGGCGAGCAACCCAGCTCGCCATAGCGAGCAGTACCCTAGAGCTCGCGAGGCGAGTACTCCAACTCGCCACAGCAAGCAGGACCTTAGTACTCGCGAGGCGAGCTATCCCACTCGCCATAGCGAGTTGTGTCAGAACACAGAACCCTGTTCTGTTTGCGAACTGTTTCGCATAGAATCATGAGAGATGACCTTTGGGTAGCTTCTGGGACTTCTAATAATGTTTATTATAAACTGTAACGATGAATACATGATGACTGAGATGATTTTGATGGTTTTCATGCCGCTTATGTGTGTTATATGAACTATTTAAGTTGTAAATGTTTGACTTACTTAAGATGCTTGCTTTATGGATATTATTTGAATGATGTGATTACTGCCATGTTGCTGTTTACTTTTGTATAGTTGCTGCATGTGTCAGTCCTTGTTGTTTAAGATGTTTTGCGACGTTTAAGATGTTAACTTGTTTAAGTTAAAAGTGTTGAGTCTCATGCATACTCATTCTATGATGGGGGCTTATGCCTTGGAGTTTTTACTCACCAGCGACGAGGGCTTATGCCCTGGAGCTTTGCTCACCAGCGACGAAGGCTTATGCCTTGGAGTATATTTATGCTCAATAGCGACGAGGGCTCATGCCCTGGATTGGTACCACATGCATATAAGACGTAGGGTTGCATAGTCAAGTGATGATGTCGAGTCGAGTCGTCTAAGATGTTTACTAAGATGTTTATGATGTTGATTATGATGATGCTCAATGATGTGTTGTTTATGTTGATGTGCTAAATGCTAGATGTTTATCTGTGATATGATGAATTATGGTTGGTTGTTGAATTGTGATTATTTAATTACATGTTTAATATAATTACTTGTGAATCTCACCCCTTCTGCTGGAATTGCCGCCTTGTGGGCAAGTGCAGGTAACCAAGATTAGGTGCAGACGTGTGAGGATTTCTGCAGTCGAGTCTAGGTGCTCTGATACGTAACGGGATAGGGGATCTCTTTTATTTCTCTGTTCCTTGCGTATTATGTTATTTTACATGCTTATGTTTATTTTGAGGATTTTGCTAATAAGACGTTGTTGAGGCCTGTGTGCCAAAGATTCTGAGATGCTTTTTCTTATGACTATTCCGCTGCGACGATGATTAATAGTTTATGAAGATTTAATGTCTATTTATTCATTAACATGAGATGTTTTAAGATATGTGATGCCCTGTTTACGTGTTTACTCTGATGCATGCTATTCTTTTTAAAGAAATTTTTATGTTGGGAAAAACGGGGTGTTACACACCTGCTGTGGGATCTGGAGCAAAGAAATGTGGGAGTCCGTATGGGTATCCCCTTGGCATGGCGAAGCGGTTATCGAGAGATGATGTTGGAATTGCCTCAGTGGTCTCTGGAGCAGACGAGGTTGGTTGCTCTTGAGCGGCTATCAGAGCAGTCATGGCGTCGAGAGCTTTAGCTAACTCTTCTCTCACAGAAGCTAATTCAGTACGGAGCTGTGCATTTTCTTCTTCCATAGCTACTTGATTCCTTCTTCTGTATTGCCTAGTCTGATGTACTCTGGTAGGTTGATCAGTCCTTCGAGCACGAGCCACCTTTCACACTGCGGCAGAAGAACCAGGAGGCAATGAGCACTTGGACGTTTTTTTTTTTTGTGACCGATGAATGATGCATATGATGCATGATATGTGTAAATGCAGATGCAAAAAAAAAAAAATGACTCTTTTTATTATCAAAGGGTTTTTAAGACAAATTAGAATTCTTTGCAAACATTATTGGACTAACAATTTATTCAAAGCACGTTGTTTTGATACATTGAGCCAAGGGAGTAGACTTCCGAAACATAAACTGAACAAACAACATAATCAAAAGTCCATCCTATCATCCAGAACTAAGGAGTGACTAGGTAGTATTCGGAATCAGAGTCCGAAGCTGAACCACAATAACTGGCAAAGAAATCCCGACGACTTCTGACTCTCCTGGAGTCTCTCCTCAATAGATCATCCTTCTCCTCAAGCTCTTTCCTAACTCTGGCTAATTCCTTTCTCAGCATCCGGTTCTCATGATCCTTCTGTTCTTCTCTGCCATCCAAAGTCATGATCAAGTTCTCAGCCTCACTGTAACGGGCTTTCCATGCTCGCTTCTCCTCACTCTCCATAGCTAGATGCTCCTGATACATCTCCTGAGTCGCGGGAAGCAACGGTAATGGTCTAGACGAAGTAGATGCAGATACATGCCTCATAGCAGGGTAAGGCATGCCAATCTCCTCGGCTCGATCTATCACCCACTGCGTATAGGCTTCATGAGCAATACCGGATCTCACACCCAAGTGTTTCACATCTTTCCTACGAACCTTAGACCAAGCATCTGTAAAAGCTTTCCATTGCCCGGTGGGGACATTAGAATAGTAAAAGAACTCTTGTGATGTAGCAAGGTTAATGGGCTTTGCTCTCATGGGAAAACCAAACTGTCTCATGGCTAACTCGGGATTGTAGTTGATTCCTCCCCGGGTACCGAGAAGAGGTACATTGAGGAAATCCCCGCAACCAGTGATAATCTCCTTGACTCGAGCTGCTGGAGTGATCCAAACCACCTCATCGGGAGTGAGAGCCATAACCCGCTGCGAATAAGACCAATTCTCCGTGTTGGCATGGAAAGAACTCGGGAGGTGAGAAATAAACCACCTATAAAGAAGAGATATACAGCAAAGAATGAACCCCCGCCCCTTGAGAGTCCGATCATGGATGGCATGGTACGTGTCAGCTAACAAAGTAGGAACCGGGTTCTTGGAATGGAAGATCTCAATAGCAGTCATGTCCACGAAGTTGTCGAGATTCGGAAAAAGAATGAGCCCATAGATGAGTAGTGCAAGAATAGCCTCAAGGGCGTCCTGACAAGTAGATTCAAGATTAGCCCGCTCAAGTAAGTACTTCGAAGTGAAACCCTGCATGTGAGATTTAGTAATGAGATTCTTAGACACATCGGAAGTCTTGAGATAAAGATCCTTAGCAATCACCAAAGGAGTAAGAGAAGATCCTGGGCCTGTGAAAGGTGTCTTCTCGGCTATAGGTAAACCCAATAAGCAAGAATAAGCCTCGAGTGTAGGAACCAACTGAAAATCTGGAAAAGTGAAGCAACGGAAAACCAGGTCATAAAATTGCACCAGAGTGTGCACCAGCTTCTCTTCCACATTAGTCCGGAGAATACCAAGCAAACCACCGTATCGGAGACGAAACCCAGTCGGATTCTTAACCTTGAGTGCCAACTCCCTTAGGCTAGCCAAATCAACTTCTTTGAACTTGTAAGACTTAGTCCTCTTCATGCCTGGTTATATTTGCAAAGAATTTTAGTTTGTCTATACCCTTTGATAAATGCATGTAAAAAAGTTTATGCATGAATGCATGTATGCATGGTTTTGTTTAACAAAGAAAGCACGGTGGGCTAAAGTAACGAGTGGACACGGTGTCCGGTGAAACTAAGGCTTTGATAGTAGTAACCAAGGTTCTATAAAGTTCCCAAACCACAACCTCTCTTGCGTATATCATAGTAGTACAAAGCAACGCTTGTCCATGATTATCCGTAAGAAGGTTTAGTTTGGGTGTAGTGTCGCGTGACGACTAAATTTCGAGACAACGCTCGGTTTAGCCACCGCACTACGTCCTAAGAAAGGCCAAGGATGGGTTTGGGCAACTACGGTCCATAGCCTTCATCGGTCAATTGGAAGTAAAGTGCCTAAGCATGACAACACACGCCGACAACATCACCTCCAAAATGCCTCAGCTATGTGAGATTGATCGCGTAATCTAATGCACGAGGCAACCCCCGGAATGGATTGTCGATTATATCTCTTCCTAATCTTAAGTTCACTTAGCCCGGGTATGGGGCTTTTGATATTCTCACCCCACACGTACACAAGAAAATTTTACATGTAACAATAAAGCAAAGCATAAACATAAAGCATGTAAAAACGAATCCCCAGTGAAGTCGCCATTTCTGTTATCGCGATTTTCGGGTGTCAAATCATTAATTAGATTTGAACCTTTCAATCATTGATATCTCTATTTTTTTTGGGGAAAGGTAAAATCGAGAGAAAACCTTAGAAATTCTAAGTTCGGGGCTGCTTTCACTACGGGAAGGTGTTAGGCACCCGTAATGACTATAGTATCCTATAGGAACCGTTTTACTATGCTTTACGTATACGCTTTGCTTTTATTGCTATTTGTAAAAAAAAAGGGGTTGATTTTAAGAATGAGAGAAAGAAGATTTT
Source organism: Medicago lupulina (assembly GCA_958299785.1). Taxonomy (NCBI): domain Eukaryota; kingdom Viridiplantae; phylum Streptophyta; class Magnoliopsida; order Fabales; family Fabaceae; genus Medicago; species Medicago lupulina. The sequence continues at coordinate 41,160,526 of OY283146.1, read as the reverse complement.
GAGTTTTGTTTTTATTGGACTTGGAGAGATTTTGAGTCTCTTGCCTACATACCCTTTTAAGGGATCAAAATTCCATGTAGTTCTCTTCCAAAATATTTTTGTGGGTTTAATTTGTTTTTTAAGTTTGAAAAAGATTTTGAAGAAGGGAAAGAGGCCGTATAGGCATTAGAATTGAAAAAAAGAAAAAAAAGCATTCGGTTGGTTCAATTGTTAATGAAAACGGTTAAAGTTTGGAAATTAATTGCATTTTGATTTGATTAAGAAAATAAAGGGAAAATCCTTTGGAGTTTTGACTCCAAGGTTCATTTGGAAAATATTTGAAGTGATGGAAGTTATTTGTTTTTTTTAAAAAGATTAATTTTCTCTAAGTATCGCGCATCCTAAACATACACCTAGCGTTAGCTCATGCAACGTGTGTGCGTGTCGGTGCGTGTGTCGGTGTACATCATTACAGTCCATAGTCTTTTACATCGGGTCCTATTTTACATTCTATGATCTTGCATGAAATTAAAGAAAAGTAAACTACCTAAACATTGCATGAGAATTAGTTTAACGTTCCATGAAAGGGTCAAAGGAAGAAATGGGAATGAGATGAGATGCTTAGTATGCATGAAACATAGAGTAAAATGGTTAGTGAAACAAGGAAACATAATAATGAAATACTAATCCTAAACAAAATGGTAAACTATCACAAAACAAACATAAAATCACACTAAACAAAATTGCAAGATATCACAAAATTGGCATCAAAACTCTAGCTAAACAAGATTGCAAAATATCACACCATTAGTATCAAGAACCAAACTAAACATAGTTGCAAAATATCACACAATTGGTATCAAGAATCAAATTTAACAAAATGGCAAAATATCCCAAAATTGGTATCAAGAATCAAATTTAACAAAATGGCAAAATATCACAAAATTGGTATCAAGAATCAAATTTAACAAAATGGCAAAATATCACAAAATTGGTATCAAGAATCAAATTTAACAAAATGGCAAAATATCACAAAATTGGTATCAAGAATCAAATTTAACAAAATGGCAAAATATCACAAAATTCTAAGTTTAACAACATTGAGAATGTTACAAAAGCATCAAACTTAACGCAATCCAATGAGCTATTATGAGAACAGGGGTAAATTACCATGGAATCAAGTGCTAACCATCAAAATCATAGGACAAGAATTTGGATAAGCAAACATGCGAGAAAATTTATAAAAAACACAAAATATCCCAATCAAATGAGAAATTAGCACCTGCCAAATTTTCATCAATTTTCACATGTAAAATATCACAAAACAGTCACAAATATACCAAGAACGCATAGCAATTTTTTTTTGAATTTTGTAAAGAAGTCAAGACGCACAAGAGGTCCAAATAGCAAACACAGGAGTGCACATAGCAAGAAAAATTCAAGAAACTGAAAGAAAACCAAAAGCCTGCGGGTAAAAAGCCCAAACCCACGGATCTGATGAATCCGGGTCAATCTAACACTCCAGGAACGTTGGATTGATCCAGATCCATCTGGATCTTGATCGAACGGTCCACAATAAGAGAGAATGGACCGGGTATGGGTCAACCCGGTCCAAGAGCATATATAAAGGGTTGCTCAACCCGGTTTGGCTCATTTCTTGGATTGTTTCTCTTTCTTCCTCCTTCTCTCTCGCCGTTTGGTTCTTTGAAAACCCTAACCCTAACCTTGCTCAATCCTACCCAGAATCACATGATTTATGGCTCAAAAGCTTCGTCTTATCATCCTAAACACGAATCTGTTACTGGAATCCACATGCATTGACTGAAACAATGTAGATCTTGAGTTTTCTTTCGCGGATTCCGTACGGTTTTGGTTCAGTTTTTGGTTCAAATCTTCTTTCTATATGTTTTTATCTGTTGATTCGTTGGTTTACAACGATGAATCAACGTTGTAAGCCTTGGAATCTTGAAAAAAATTTCGGAAAAGGTTAGGGTTTACGGTTCTGAACCAAAACTTCACGGATTCGCACTGTTCTACATTGTTTTGGAACTCGTTGTGGTTTTTTGAACGAAACAAAGGGGTAAGTTTGTGATTTTACCTGGCTTTATCCGGAACTTTGATTTGATTCTTCGGAAATCCTTGAATTGATTCTGTTTTGTGTTGATTCTCTTTGAAATCCGGAAGTAAACTGGTAATTGCTTCTTCTCCTTCTTGAACAGTTCGGAATCCTCGAATTCTTCGTTTTTCTTCTTCTTCTCTTCTCTGAATGCGGTTCCACCGTGATCGTGCTCGAAGTTTGCCGTCAATGGCGGCGAACTCGCACTTGAATTGCGGTGGAAAGAGGTTTGGTAATGATGATTCGGTATGAATCACTAAGAACTTCGCGAATTTTGTAGCTTCTGTGTTGAATTTCAATTCTGGAAAAACGGTTAGGGTTTGAATGTTCTTGAACTTTTTCTGGATTTGTGAATTTTGATCTAACTGAAAAGAGAGAGAAATTTCTCTTCTGTTTGTGATGATGTGGCTCTTGAATTTGATGATTCTCGCTCTGATTCTGACACTGTACCCTATTTATAAGCTGCCATGTGTGTACCAGATCCAATGAGCTTGTGACATGTGGACATGGACAGCTTGCGTGGCACTTGTGGACGAAACTGTAAAAAAATGAACTCAAGGACCAATATGCAATTAACGAAACTAAAGGGACTGGAATGCAATCAAAAATTTGGACTGTTTTGAATAAAAAAAGAAAAATTGGACTGACTTGAAAATTAAAAAGGTATTTGGGCTGTTTTGATTAAAAGAATTGGGACTATTTTGCAAAAAAAACATAATATTTGGACTGAATTGCAATTTCTAAAAATGTTTGGACTAAAATGCAAAAATAATAAAATTGGTTAAAAAAACTTAAACTGACTGCAACGTAAAGTGAAACAGTTAAAATTGACAAAATGGACTAAAACGAACAAACTACCAAAATGAGGTATTCTAAAATACCTCTCTGTCCAAAATTTGAACAATGTGAAAAGACTAAAATGCCCCTGGGGACAAAACGACTCCAACTGACTCAGAGGCAGAACCAAGACGATTTTGTACAAAATTTGATCAATGATTCATGCAGACAGATTAAAAAGGCTCAGGGACAAATTGCAAGGACTAAAATGGGTTCCTTTGTAGGAAATGACCAAAATACCCTTTTGTATGATTTTATGCAAAAATTAAAAGACTGAAGCAGTAACGTACGCGGCTGAAGGACAGTGGTAAATTGCAGAGTAATACACAGTAAATTGAAAAAGTATCAGGAGTAAAAAGGAAATTTAAACAAGTATTTTTAGGTCCAAAATGAGGGTATGACACATCTCAAATCTAGGAATACATGGAAATTTTTGTGAAGAGAGAAATAAAAATAAAAAAATTAAATAAATGCTGGAGTTGTTAACTCAGTGATGAATATGAATTTTAATATTTTTAATTTAGTGTGTGTAGTAAATACATGTTATGCTTTTATAGAATTCAATCATAGTGGTAATAGTTTGAAATTATAATTTTACCAAGGATAGTTTGACATTGTTTGTGCAATTGCAAATTTCGCAACATATAATTTTATAATGTAAGGAATGCTCAAAATGATTTTCTTCATCTCTATGTCACTCTAACCCATTTTAAAACTCTCATGCTAATTCACAAGGGAAACAAACCTAAAATACTTTTTTTTTTATTCAGCAGTCATAATTTCATTTACACATGTTCATATCATAGTCATGCATAATTAAATATGCCCACACATAGCCAAACGCATTTAAATTTGAACTAATCATCTATTATAATAACATATGAAATTTGAACTCACTTAGATATTCATGATGATTCTCCTGAAAAAATGTAGACATTCATGGAGATATTTTATGAACTAAAATTTCACATAACATTATGACTTAATTGAATATATTTGTAGAAATAATTTACACTATTAGTCTGGCATAACACTATTAGTCCATAGAAATTAATCTCTTAAAAATTAGATTTTTAATATGGTTTTAATTATATTAAATACTCCCTCAAATTTAAATTTAAGTAAAAAAAAATGTCAAATATATTTTGTCTAAATTTGGATCAAAAGCATTTGACTTTCACTTGTAACTACAATTGGATGAAGTATTAACTAACAAACAAACTCTTCAATGCTGAAAATAATATCTTCCATAAAATAAAATAAAAGTCAAATGTATTTGGTTTAAAATTGGACCAAATACATTTGACTTTATCTCATGACAAAGACTAGTTGAATTACTAAATAATAATTAAATGAAAACTCTCCATTCTCATAATAATAATAAACTTAAATTAATTTATAAAAAATATAAAAATTGAATAAAGTTTATATACTTAATATAAATTTCGCAATTTTGTTGAGCTATTGGATAACTTTGACAAAGTGATGCATCTGTCTTGCCAAATCGATAAAATTTTTGTTGAGTAAATAAATTAATTTATTCAATTTTTTTATCTCATTAATGATATATATATCATTGTTGGTGACTAATAATACTTAACATATACTGGATATTTGTTATGTTATTTCCAATATAAATTTGTGTAGAAATGAAAATAATATTGATTAATGATTTGTGTGATTGTCAAAGTCTTGAACACAAACAATAATCGTTTGTTTGTTTGTTTGTTTATATGCATGAAGCCTCTAGACCCTATATACTTAACCATAATCATATGTAATCAACTAAATATATTTGTCACGAAAAATATCCAATGCATGTTGCACCTCATTCACCATTTTGATGGTTATAATCCATGAGGTGTAAGATCAATTGTTAGAACTTGACTTTGTGACTTTACTGGAGGAATTTCAAGTCTCATATAAAACTATTTTAAAAGATTATTTTTTTTTGAAAGATGAATGTTAGTATATTAATTCTTTTGGTAGTTTTTTTTCTCAAACCATGGACCTTCACCTTCTTGACCGTTATCTCAAACCAGTCAAGCTACTAAATGCCCATAATCATAAAAGAATAATTAGTGTCATCATTATTAATAATAATTTTGTCGTATTTATTTATGTTGATATCTAATGAACATATAAAATACGATGTTGCATTATTATTTGTCCAACTTTCATAGACTTATGGAAAATGGTGAGTAATGAAACAAAATTACATAGAAAATGAAATAAGTCATCTATAAATATTAAAAACATAGTAAGATATGAAGTAGGCTGTCAATATAAAGAAAGGAGAAGACGAAGAAACTTTATGATAATTGACATGTAAAAAACATTGCACCGTGGAGAAATCACTTTAGTTCTTGAGTTCTAAATCAAGTTGTTTACTCTGATAGTATGCAATTCAGGAATTGAGTGCGTTTATCCACTTTTATTTATTAATTTAGTTTCATTTTTGAAGGGAGATGGATCTATTTTGTATATTACGTTTGGAATAAACTTTGTTAATTTTTTTATCACTTTTGTATATTAGCCTTGTCTCCTAAATCATCTACCTTAATCCTTTTAATTGCATCAAAATCCATCTTGTAAATATTTAAATGCTTCTTAGGAACAAAATCAACAATAAAAAGTTGATCATCAAGCAACTTAAGAATTCTCTCCCAAAACCCTGCCCCAAAATAGTTCTCTCAAACCCATCACCCATAACCACTTATGATTTCTCCTCAACCTCGCCCTCAACCAGAATCCATCATCAAGTCTCGTACTTCCTTCTAGTACTCCATTGAGTGTTGGTTCAACACAACTTTATCGGATAACTCAGCTACCTTCACCAGCAACTGCCTATATGATGAGTCAATAATTAGCTAATTTAATATAATATTTAGTTTCGTTTTAATTAGATTTAAGTTTATTTTATTTTAATATTATTTTCTTTTAGATCTATTTTACTTTAAATTGCATATTTATTATATTTCAGGAATATATATTTGATGGACTGAGTCTTGGAGCAAAAGAAAGGGATTTGGAGCTGATTTGGAGCAAAAATACGAAGATTCGGAGACAAAAATATATCTCCCCCAAGTCAGAAGCTTGGCACGACCCGTGCCAAATGTGGCACATCCGTGCCACCTCCCAGGATTGCCTTTTGCTGCTTTTGCATCTCGTACAAGCTACCTATTAGTTTACTTCTGACCAAAAAGCTCGTGGTTTCTTATGGAACATTCTAGTGATGTATTTCTTAGGACTTAAGGCATTGTAAATTATAAATAGAGTAGCTAGCCATCACAAATATTCATCTTTTATTCTTGGAATTCAATAAAGTGACAATTGTCTTTCTTTATAAAAGTTCTTTTATTTTCTTGTTATTTATTTTATGTTCTTTCTCTTCTTCTCTATGTCTACTATGATCATGAGTGAGTAGACTTCTCTTGTCTTGGGATTGTTGGATAAGTCTAATGACATAATCCTAATCAAACCAAGCTTTATTCTTAAATCTTATGTAACCCTAGTTTCTAATCTAAATTCACCGTTTTAACATGAATTAATCATTATCAAACTGTAGAAGCGAGAGCGGAGGGTTTGATAATTATTAATCCATTATCTCAAATATCAATTCATAAAGCGAGAGCGGAGTCTTGATATTGGAACAAGTGAATTTAGACAAAGATTGTAAAGGCAGTGAAATAGTATTTGCAATCTTTGGATATTAGTAGTTTCAAATCCTTAAAAGCTTCTTCTAGTACTCAAATCAGTGAAATAGGTTTGATTGCTTGAAGAAAACACTCACTTGACTGAAAGGAAAAGTGAGGGGCTAAAGGGAAACCGGTCATTAGAAACTAAGTTTAACATAAGGTTCTAGGTTTAAAGTTTCAGTTTATGAAGGATTTGTCGTTATGATGAACCAGTAATCCCAAGGCTCTCTTTTATTATTATATTCTCTTCCAACCTTTTGAAAACCCTCATTTGCAAATTTTCTCTTCTAATCATAATTCTAAGTTAATTAAATTGAACAACTCCCTGTCGGAACGATACTCTTTTATTACTACTTCAATAAGACCGTGCACACTCGGTTTTATCCCATCACTATACTCAACTACCTTTTCCAAAAACTGCTTATATTGTACCTTATCAGTCCTCTGATCCCTCAGGTAGTCCTTTTCAATCTTTTGGCCCTATCAATCTTCTAATCCCTCAACCAGTCGTCCGGGTAATAGTCAGAAGGAATACTCATTTATTCCTTTTTTCTACATAAAGTTTAACAATTATTTTATTTTTTGAATCCTTAGCATGACCCTTATTTAAAATCCACTTTTATATATCATAAGATATATTAGTGATATTTAATCATGTTACTTAAACTTTGCAATGGTAACTCAAGCAGTGGCAAGCTGGCTACCAGTCGTCCAGGTAGTAGTCAGAATGAATACTCATTCACTCCTTTGTTTTCAAGTAATGCTGACATTCTTGTTGATCAAGCATTTCAAGTAACGAGTGTTCCTTCTGACTACTATCTGAAGGAATGGTTGAGGGGCCAGAAGATTGATAAGGATCAAAAGACTGATAAGGACCAGCGGAGGGACCAAAGGATTGATAAGGTCTAGTATAAGTAGTTGTCGGTGAAGGTACCTGAGTATAAGGAGTTGTTGGTGAAGGAAGTTGAGTTATCCCATAAAGTTGTGTTGAACCAACACTTAATGAAGTACTAGAAGGAAGTGCGTGACTTGCTGCTGGATTATGAGCGAGGGTGAGGGTGAGGAGAAATTGTAAGTGATTATGGGTGATGGGTTTGAGAGAACATTTTTGGGGCAGGGTTTTGGGAGAGAATTCTGAAGTCGATTGTTTCAAATGATCAACTTATTGTTGATTTTGTTCCGAGAAGAAACATTTAAAGATTTACAGGATGGATTTTGATGCAATGAAGTGGATAAATGTGGATGATTCAAGAGATAGAATTATATAAGTGGTTTGAACTTCCTTAAAATTTCTTGGAAGCTAATGAGTTATATTGATGGTCAAAATGTAAAATATGTTGGAATTAAAAAATAAGCAAAATGTAAAGGGGTTAGACCTATGGAAAAGGCATGTAACAAAAAGTGGAAAGACATAATAACAAATACTAGGCATGTGTGTGTCTATGGCTTAATATTTTATTAATCAACATTTTTTTGATTTATGCAACTCAAAGTTGATGATGCAACATTTTTAGAAAATCTTTGTTGTTTAAGTTTAGCACAAAGTCTAGGCGTTTATTTCCTTATTTTAGTTTTATCTTTGATGTATAAAATTGAGACTTCTGTAATTTATTTCCTCAATTTAGTTATGAAAAGAACAATAGTTTGAGTTCTTATATATTCGTTGCTTGCAGCCAATCACTTCACCAATAGAATTATTATCATACTAATGACAATAAAACTAAGAAAAATAACCGTTGGTGGTTATGTTTCATACCTTTAATATTAAGGTAATTAACATAAAAATTAATGAAAACGGTCATAGTTTTAGAAGATAAATAATTGTAGGAGGGAATATAATTGATTGCCATTATATCCTACAAAAACCACATTTTTCGTACCTCTTTTTGAATCTTACTTTTAATACTATATTACCCACATTTATTGAGAATATTAGCATGATTGTTATCTAAACATGTTGCAATCACTACTTCACGTTTATATGTATGGCTATATTCAGTTTAAATGTGTTTCTGCAATAGTAATTTTAAAAAGGTTCTTTCAACTATGAAATGGCAATTCAGGTAGTGACAACCTAAAATTGATTGAGTCGGCACACAAATTTTTGACAATATGTAATATCTAAGACCAAAAATATCAATGTGCAATCCAAATTTGTGATAGGCATATAAATAAACTTACATAATAGACTAACCACGTGGTTTAGGATTTTCAACCTCCCATTTACTTGGTTCAATTTGTCTAACCTTGTTTTGCATGTTGATCTTTGTGATAGTAGATAAAATCTTGGCTAAACTGCACTTTTCGACCCCTAAGTTTTAAAAAGTTGTGATTTTGGCCCTCTATCTTAAAAATTGACAGTTTTGGCCCCTTTCGTCCCAAAATTGCTGAGAAGACGCCACGTGTCCCAAAAAAAGGGTCATAATCGCAACATTTTGAGAAGATAAGGGGTCAAAAGATCATATTTCCCTTATCTTAGGGGTCAACAGAGCATATTTCCCTAAACATAGGGGGTCACTTTTGTCATTTTGTTAATAGGGGGTCAAAATCGCAACTTTTTAAAACTCAAGGGGTGAAAAGTGCACTTTAGCCTAAAACGTTTTCACAATTAGTGGTACAAGTACCCATACCCCAGTAGGGGAAACAGCTGGCCTTGTGAAGACAACAATTTTGTGAATTTATTAAAAAAAAACGTTAGTTCTATTGTTTTTATTTTTATTTGTTTTTGTTTAGTTCATCGGTCTGACTTGAATATGATTTTTTGATCTTCGTCAGCATAATAAGTTTTTTTTTTTTCGACACAATCATATTTCATATGCTATGTTGATTATTTATTGGTTGGGAAAATATTTCAGTTTTGGTTTGAAGGAAAATCGAACGAAATTCATTCGGTGTCTAAATTTTTAGGGAACAACGTTTACCGTCAAAATTTAAACAGAGGATTTATTATTTATATATGGACAAAACTTACAAACAATTCCTTAGATACTGTTCAAACTGTTTTTCGATAAAATTTTGACAAGTGGATTAATAAACAATGTCATACCCCTTGCTAAATAACCTCCGTCAATGTCATCTCCCTAACACTTCTTTGTGTTGACTAACATCGTAAACATGTTCGCGTCCCACCACCAGAAGCAATAACAACCAACATCCATATTGATCTTTAGTTTTCTATACTTCAATCATATTTCCTTCAGTTAATAAGATCTTAACCATTCTTAATTGCAAAAACAAAAGAACAAACCCATGTGTCTATGTTTCTTGAATCACAACTTTTCCATCATGTGCTTTCCTATAACTTATAAAGCCTTGATAATTTTGAGAATTATAATGATGTTTCTTCATTATTGTGTATCACGATCAATGGTGATGAAATACTTCGTGTTTTATCGCCTATACTAATAGATCAAAAACGGGTCCTTTGCGCTCTTTTAAGGTAAAGAAGAACAAGCACCAGTTTTCCCATGTCTTTTAAAGATTATTCGTTCTTCTACTATTCGCTATTCCATCCACTAAAGTTTATTGTGAAACATTGTCTAAATTTGAGATTAAGAACCCATTATCTATTGCAAAACACACAAAGAATTAACCCAACGAGTTAAAAAAAAAAACAATGCAGAAAGGAGTATTTGGTAGTTCATTTGTGGTGGAAAAGACCCGGTTGTTGTTGGTTGATATTCCCGCACGGTGGTTACTGGCCATTAATTCTAGAAAGAATAAGCGACCAATTAGATGAAGAAATATCAACTAATGGCATTGTTGCGTGGTTAACGGATGCATATAAGAATTGACAGATGTTTAATTGCTTAAATTAAATAATCCACTTGTCAATATTTTATTGGGAACAGTTTGAACAGTACATAGGGAATTGCGTGTAAGTTTTTTCCTTTATATATTGTATGTAACAAGAATTTCAACTGTTTATATTTTTAAAAGTTTTGGACCAAGGTTTCAGGCGGATAATAATTTATTCACTTGTTAGTGAAAAATTATTTCCAACAAAAAGATTTATTTATTTTTTCTCCAATGTTAGAAATATTACATAAGAGTAATGCAACTCCATTGTACATTAGATAAGAGCACTATTGACGACACATTATTAGAGTAAATAATGAAGATTAGATTATATAATTATATTAGTTTTTGATGTTTTGAGTGCAGAAAAATTTGGGGGCTAGAAATTGAACACCTATGCTAATTTGAACTTGTTGCCTGTAATTAGACGTGTCAAATGGGATGGTCCCGCAAACCAGGAGAGTCGACTACATAAATGAGATGGTCTGGCCCATTTATTATTCGGCTGCATATTTTATACCCGTCCCAATCCATCTGAGCCATGGACCAGTCCAACTCGACTCAATTTATTCTTTTTTTAAGTCTTTTTTTATATACTAGTTCCTCATAGTTATCTATTTGCTAGAATGACTTGTTCGACATAATAGTGTAAATAAACTTTACATTAAGATTGAATATTAATAAAACTATCGATTTATTCCTTCAATTGAATCAATTTAATAATTTATAAATATATTTTGTAAATTAGTTGATTTTTTTTTATAAAAAAAATGTAATAATTTTTAACAAAAAACAAATAAAAATCTTAATAGTGGACTGCCAATGCCTGATGGCCTAGCCTGGCCGAATCAAATTTTTATATGGGCCAAATAGGCTAGGACAAAAAAAGTCCGACTGCATTTGGGTTAACTTTTTTTGAGACCTGAACCAAAATGTGGGTTAATGGGCCAACCCATTTATCCATCCATTTCTGACAATAGTGCCCGTAATCATCACACATGCCTATAAATACACTAGTGTTATTCATTTTCTTCCATTTCACAAAATATTTCTCCCTCCTCTCCTCTCTCAAACCTGCAGCTCTCTCTCTCTCTCTCTCTCTCTCTCTCTCTCTCACACACACACACACACACACACATCTTTATCAAAAATTTGTTATCCACCATTTCTTGGATCCAAGCTTGCCAGAGTCATAGATCAAACTTATCTAAACTCAAGATCGCTCTCTCGTTTGAAGGTAAATCGAGAAAAACCCCTATTGTATAATTTGTGTTGGTGAAACCTCTCAAATGGGTTTTAGGTGTGGTTTTTCAATTTTTCTTGTTTATTCCTTTGTAAAAGTGATAGATCGGGACCTAGCGAGTATAGATCTCAAAGAAAGTTTTGACTTTGAGCAAATAATCGAAGAAAGTGATAGATCGGGACCTAGCGAGTATAGATCTCGAAGAAAGTTTTCAATTTTTTTTATGTATATTGAGTCATTGTTGATTTTTGAAAATGAGTACTAAAGTATCGGATTTAAAAAGATAAGTTGTTTGTGAATTTTTTATTGTTGTCTAGACATGAAATTGTTCGTAGAACTTTCATTCTACTTTATTGTTTGTTTACCTTAAATAATCTTTTCTATCTTTTTTTTCTTCCTTTGTCTTCTTAATAATAGTCTTTATCTAGTTTAAGTGGTTTGGAATTTGCCTAATTTATTCAAGAAGCAAAGGAATTATATTCATGATTAAAATGTAAAATTTGCAGGAAAAAAGAAAGAAACAAAATGCAAAGTTTCTGAAGCTAAGGAAAAGATATGTACAAATAGTGCACGCCACAACAACAAACGTTAAAAAGGTAATCTCTATTATATTTTAATTAAACAACATTTTCTTTATTTATGCCATTTGAATTAGTTTCTCCTACAACCTATTAGGAAAATCTTATGTCATGTATAAAACTTGAACTTTTGTATTTGCTTTTCTCAATTTAGGTATGAAAAGAGTATGAGTTTTTTTTTTAAAGAAAAAGAATATGAGTTATAGAACTCAGTTTTTCATATTTCAAATATTCATTTATTAGTTTTAAAGAGGCCACAAGGTAGCTTGATGTTTGTTTCTGGATTGATGCTGCTGTAAACTATCACATGGTGTTCATATTGTTGTGCCTAATTTATCTAAAAAAAAGGAGTCTTAAGAAGAAGTTGGATGATAAGATGGAAAAAGCTATCATCTCAAATCTAGGAATAAATGGAAATTTTTGTGAAGAAAGAAATAAAAATAAAAAATTAAATAAATGTTGGAGTTGGTAACTCTTTGATGAATAAACTCTCATACTACTTCACAAGGGTCACAAGCCTAAAATTTTTTTTATTTTTTTATCCAGCAATAATATTTTCATTTACACATGTTCATATCATAATCGTGCATAATTAAATATGCTCACACTTAATCAAACACAGTCAAATTTGAACTAATCACCTATTATAATAACATATCAAATTTGAACCCACTTAGATATTCAAGGAGATTCTCCTCAAAAAATGTAGACATTCATGGAGATATTTTCCGAACTAAAATTTCACATAACATTATGACTTAATTGAATACATATGTAGAAAAAATTTACACTATTTGTCTGGCATAACACTATTAGTCTATAGAAATTAATTTCTTAAAAATTAAATTTCTAATATGTTTTTAATAATATTAGATACTCCCTCAATTTCAAATTTAAATAAAAAAACAGCAAATGTATCTGGTCAAAATTTGAATCAAAAGCATTTGACTTTCTCTTGTGAATACGATTGGATGAAGCATAAACTAACAAACAAACTCTTCAATGCTCAAAATAATATCTTCCATAAAATAATATTATAAAAAAACCAAATATTCACACACACTCATACATGAATCAAAGTATTTATTATATCGTAAATATAAAAATTTACTTAATTTTAAATAAAAAAAAGTCAAATGTATTTGGTTTAATTTTGGATCAAATACATTTGTCTTTATCTTATGACTAAGACTAGTTGAAAATAATAACTAAATGAAAACTCTCAATTCTCATAATAATAACAAACTTAAATTAATTTATAAAAAAAAAAAATTGAATATTGTTTATTTACTTAACATAAATTTTGCGATTTTGCAAAACAACGGAATAACTTTGACAAAACAATTTAACCTTTTTGGAAGGACAATTAAGAGTGGTTTGGCCATCAATGTTAGATATCCAACTGACCATTTAAGGAAATCAATATTTATAATTTGTGCAGGATTCAATGATTACATAAACAACTATCTTCAACCTCGGTTTTGTGACAGTTACAAGCACTACCAACCTATGCCTTTTATTGAACATCTCAGAAATTTTTTCAAAACAACTTAAAGTACAAACTCACCTCTTATACAAAGTGTGTAATTGCATTAGGCTAATGCAATTTAAATCTTTGTGTATAAGAGATGAGTTTCTACTTTAAGTTGTTGCGAAATTTTTCTATGAGGTGTTCAACAAAAGGCGTAGGATGGTAGAGCTTGTAACTATCACAAAATTGAGGTTGAAGATAGTTGTTTATGTAATCATTGCTTCCTGCAGAAATTATAAATATTGATTTCCTGATATGGTCAGATAACTCAGTTAGATATCTAACATTGATGGCCAAATCACCCTTAACTGCCCTTCTAAACAGGTTAATTTGTTCTGGCAAAGTTATGCATCTGTCTTGCAAAATCGACAAAATTTATGTTAAGTAAATAAATTAATTTATTCAATTTTTATTTATTTTTTATCTCGTTAATGATATATATTTCATGGTTGGTGACTAATAATACTTAATATATACTAGATATTTGTTATGTTGTTTTCAAAATAAAATTTGTGTAGAAATGAAAATAATATTGATTAATGAATTGTGTGATTGCCAAAGTCTTGAACACAAACAATAATCGTTTGCTTGTTTGTTTATATTCACGAAGCCTCTAGACCCTATATACTTAACCATAATCATACCTAATCAACTAAATATATTTGTCACGAAAAGTACCCAATGTTGCACCTCATTCACCATTTTGATGGTTATTATCCATGAGGTGTAAGATCAATTGTTAGAACTTGACATTGTGACTTCACGAGAGGAAGTTCAAATCTCATATGAAAATATTTTAAAAGAATTTTTTTTTAAATGATGAATGTTAGTATATTAATTCTTTTGTTAGTTTTTTTTTTCAAACCATGAACCTTTAACTCCTTGACCGTTAGCTCAAACCAGTTGAGCTACCAAATTTTCATAATCATAAAAGAATAATTAGTGTCATCGTCATTAATAATAATCTTGTCGTATTTATTTATGTTGATATCTAATAAACATATAAAATACGATGCATCACCGTTATTTTTCCAACCTTCATAGTCTTAGATGAAGATGGAATATGAAAGAAGTCATATATAAATATTAAAAACAACATATAAAGTAGGGAAACAAAAATAGAGAAGAAAGTCATCATATATGTTTCTAGCATTACAAGAATAGGAAAACAAAAAAGGGAAAGCAGAAGTCTTACAACCATATGTGCACTTTATGACAGAATTCCACATGACACAAATGCATAGTTAATACCAATTAATGACCCTGGACCTCTATAAGTCACATATGGAGGAGAATGTGACAATCCAATATATTCATCTGGTCCTCATCATCAGATGAAAAAAACTAATATATAAATCACGAGTTTGAAAAAGATTAACAATATATATGGTATAGATTATTTAGAGGATTTCGTAGTAACTCATATAAATGATTTAACAAATATATATGGTATAGATTATCATCACTTAAATTCAACTCCATCGTTCAAATAAGTTTTTTTTTTTTTTTACGAAATGGAAAATTGTTGGAATTTTTTTGTAACAAAGGATTAAAATATAAATCATTTAATAAATAAGAGATCATTTGAAGGTGAGAAAAACACACAATGGTGGGGGTTGAATTGTGTGAGTCTTTTTTTCAATTGAATTGAGTTGATGAATTAGTAAATGATGGATTGTGATGGTTATATATTTTTCTTTTTTTGGTAGATATATTGTGATGGTTATATGATGATGAATATTTAATGATGTGATTGTGATGAGTAATTGCATATCAATTAGAGATTAACAATTCCTAAAAATAAATATTACATATCAATTAAAAATTAAATTATATATTTAGTAGATAAGATCAAAGTAATGTATATATTTTGTTGATATATTTATGCCAAAAAAACCATGTATAACTGTTGAGATATTTATTCTAAATTAAATAATAAGGGCATGCCACTCTTGAATTTTTCTACTAAAAATAATCTTTAATATATGAGGATGTATACTGTGAGAATGACTATCTTATATGAGAATGATCATCAACCATTAGATCAAAAATAAATGGTTGAGATTAATACGTCACACATACACCCCACTTTATTATTTCAATTCTCATGAACTCATTTTCTTTTTCATCTTCTTCTCCCCACAATCAGGATTTCCACAACCGTCTCTCTTCCGGCAACCACCTCTCTTTCCAACTGTTACCATTCAATCTCCGGTGAAGATTGATTCTTCTTTCTTCTTCTCCACCCTAAAACTAATCAAATTTTGCTTACTCTCTTATCTCCTTCGATTCATTCCTTATGATGTTTCTTCATGTCTTAGATCTCTGAATATTTTCAATTTTAAAATTCTGCTTAATCCCATTATACAAATTCACCTGTATATGTCGCAAAACTCACAAATTCACTTCTATATACAATTTTTTAATTCCGTTTAATTGATTTGTCCTATATGCAAATTGATTTTTTCCAATCTACAAATTAACTTTCAGCAACGTTCTTGTAATCAAATTCAATTGGTTATGCATTCGAGATGTTTGTAATCAAATTCAATTGGTTATGCATTGAAGATGTTTTAATTAGATTGGAGTATTAATTTAATTTTGTTTAGCTATGATTGTGGTGAGAAGAAGATGAAAAGGGAAATGTGTTTATGAGAAATGATATAATAAAGTGCAATATATATGTCACTTTTTAATCTCAATCATTTATTCTTGATCTAATGGTTGATGATCATTCTCATCATTCTCATTTAAGTTAGTCATTCTCATAGTATACATCCTATATATATATAGGGTAATGATAATGCACACCTACTCAAAAAATAGAAGGTGTGTTTTAACATTCTACACCTTTTACATTTTGACCAAAAACCCACACTATTCTTTTTAAATGCTGCTAAATTGAATGGGTGTTAAGGTAATTTAAAGTTTATCTTTAATTGCTCTCTCCTTGCAATTAATTAACCACCCTCTTTGTTAAGAATTGGATGCAGACAGCATCCTTGTTCCTGTGCCTCTTCATAAAAAAAACCGTATGAATTTTACCTTCACGTGTAGCTCTTTTTATTCACTGTTCCATTGCAGTTGTAGATAAAAACAAAAATATTAAACATTTGATGTTCCCTTGCACAACTCTTTAAAAAAAAATGTTTCCCTGCACAGTTGTTAAACAAAAGTTAAGATGCTTCATTCGTAAAAAAGAAAAAAGAAAAAAAAAACTAGTGATAAAGCTTACAAACGTCTGAGCAACAATGGTATTAAACTGAGAATGGGGGGTTATTTGCAGCCATGAGAGATAAGAATATTGGACCAAGAGGGATGATTCGTTTACTGCATGAGAGAGAGAAAAATAGTCAGAATCCTGCTCTTTACCCAAACGGATTTTATCATTCTCAAGTGAAATGACTAAAATATCCTTACGTGACTTAAGTCACGCTAATGTAAACTTAAACTGAGTTAAATCACGCAGCGTGGCTTAAGTCACGCTAGTGTTAATTAAAAAATTTAAGCGTGAGTTAACTCGCACTAGTTGGTCGGTGGTCAAAACTGAAGAACACACGTTTTTTCACTTTGGTCAGGTTTTCAACATTCAATTAACACGTTTTTTTGACCATATTTATGGTAGATACTATCGCGTCATTTTTCGGAGATCAAGGCTATTTGATTAGCTTTTGACTCACTAAATTATTTCATGACTTTTGAAAAAAATTATTTAAATTAGATGGGGTCCGAGGGTTCGTTATATTTAGAGAAGGTATTAGCACCCTAAATATTCGTAGTACTCTACGAGAACCTCTTGAACTTTATTTTTTTGTGCTATAAACCCATTTAATTTTGAGGAAAAGAATAATGGTGAATAAGGGGAAAAAATAAGCCTATTTATCTACAATTTTATTAATTCGGAAGGACAAGTGCCCTTTGCCTACGTACCCGTGATGGATCAGAACCTCGTAGTTCGGGGTAGAAATTTCCGTTTAATTGGTTTTGTATTTTTTATTAGTTTTTGAAAAAAGGTTTTAAAATGAAAAGCCAAATGATAAAGAGAATTTGTTTGTATTTTTCATATTAAAGGAAAATGTACTCAAAGTGAAATTAAATTGATTGATATTTGATTATGAAATAAAATAAAAAGGGGTCACTTGATTTTTTGGATCAAGGCTTGTTATAAAAAATGTTTTTTGTGATTTTGTAATGATGTGAATGTTTTTGTTGTTTTTGACTAATAATAATTAGACTAAGATTAAAACTAACGGAGCAGAAAAGTAAAGCGTAGGTAACTCATGGTGGCGTTGGACCACCACGAGGACCTTTAACCTAAACTACGAAGCATAAAAGTAAAAACATACACTCACGCATGCACCTAAAACTATTACATAAAAGCCTATTATACATTCTAAGGTCTACGATAAAAATAAATTACATCAAAGCCTATTTTTACATTCTAAATTGTGTGCGAAAAGCGAAAATAAAATAAATAAATTACATTAAAGCCTAATTACATTCTAAACGGCTATGAAATAATTAAGAATTCTAAAATAAATGAAAATAAAAAAGGATGCAACATGAAATAAAATGAGATGCAGTGAAATAAATACAATAAAACAAAAATGCATAGTAAATAAACAAAATAGAAACGAAATAATAATTTTTTTAGATAAAACGAAACTACCTTTTGATGAGTTTGTGATTGTTTGATTCCGATTCGCTCATGTGTTGTTTGTATGCCTTCGTGAAGTTTGTATGCCCTCGTGATACTTCTGTGTTGTGGTGCTTACGGCCGCTTTAAGTGGTTTTGATGTTGATTAGGGTTCGTATCCGGACGATTGGGTTTATGGAGAATTTAGTTGTTTTTTCCTTTTTTTGTTGGACTGTGTGCTGGCTGTATTTATAGGGACAGGTTTCTGGGTTAGGGTTTGTTAAAAAAACGAGCAGAAAATCGGTAGCTTGGGGAGGAAAGAAAGGGAAACGCGTTTGCTGGATTGAGATGGATGAAGAAAAATGCGGACTGGATTGACGCTTGTGATGTGACAGACTGTTCTTCTGTATTTGGACCGTTTTTGTTGTTTGTTTCACGTGACGACAGGACTTGGATTTGGACAAAAATAATAAAAAGTAAAATAATAAAAATAATAATAAAAGCTAAAAAAGAAAGAGATAAAGACTAAAATTAATAAAGTGAATAAAATCTAAAATGGAAAGAAAATAAGGATTAAAACAAAATTTTAAGTTAATAAGAATAAGCAAATAAAAGATGGAAACAAAGATGAAGAGAGAAGAGGCCCCGATTCGGAACAAAAAAATGAGGTATTTTAAAATACCTCTCTGCCGAAATTTTGTTTGAAAAGCCAAAGAATTTTCGAGTTCGAGGGTGTATGAATGTAGGATCTTAGGTCAAAAATTGGGGTATGACAGATGCCCCTATTTAAGTTTCTTCGTCTGGAGATTGAAAGATGAAATCTTTGATTTGACTGGTCGAAGAGACTTAAATACAAAGTACACCATTTTTGACCTAAGATGCTATGAATTCTTGTGATGCAATTATGAATGCAAGACGGCAAAGAGGTTTTGACTGGAACAAGAAACAACGACGGGATACCCAAATTCGTTGAGAAAATGGATCCGACCCCGCTTGGGGATAATGTAGTTTCACTGGGGAAAATGGTGGTGTATTATTGTATTGGTTTGGAATGATAGTTTAATGGAGACACCTCTTAACCAGACATACTGGGATGACACTTGAGAGAAATACAGGTAAACACAAGTTGTCCGTTGTTTGGGACTGACCACTCGAAAAATGATAAAAAGGTAAACTCAAGTTGTCCATTGTTTAGGACTAACCACTTGAAACAAGACGAAAGGTAAACTCAAGCTGCCCATTGTTTAGGACTAACCACTTGATACAAAGACAAAAGGTAAACTCAAGTTGTCCATTGTATAGGACTAACCACTTGAAACAAGACTAAATGTAAACTCAAGTTGTCCATTGTTTAGGACTAACCACTTTATACAAATACAAAAGGTAAACTCAACCTGTCCATTGTTTATGACTAACCACTAGAAACATGATAAAAGGTAAACTCAAGCTATCCATTGTTTAGGACTAACCACTTGAAACATGATAAAAGGTAAATTTAAGTTGTCCATTGTTTAGGACTAACCACTTGAAACAAGACGAAAGGTAAACTCAAGTTGTCCATTGTTTAGGACTAACCACTTGAAACAAGACGAAAGGTAAACTCAAGCTGTCCATTGTTTAGGACTAACCACTTGATAAAAAGACAAAAGGTAAATTCAAGATGTCCATTGTTTAGGATTAACCACTTGACAAAAGGTAGATTCAAGTTGTCCATTGTTTAGGACTAACCACTTGAAACAAGACGAAAGGTAAACTCAAGCTGTCCATTGTTTAGGACTAAACACTTGATACAAAGACAAAAGGTAAATTCAAGTTGTCCATTGTTTAGGACTAACCACTTGACAAAAGGTAGATTCAAGCTATCAATTGTTTAGGACTAACCACTTGAAACATGATAAAAGGTAGATTCAAGCTGTCAATTGTTTAGGACTTGCCACTTGAAACATGATAAAAGGTAACTCAAGTTGTCCATTGTTTAGGACTGACCACTTGAAACATGATAAAAGGTAAACTCAAGTCGTCCATTGTTTAGGACTGACCGCTTGAAACGATTGGGGACTAAACTGAAGGGATACGACCAAACAAGACTCTGGGTGACTGATGCAGCCATGTATGAATTGATGTTGTGCACATGTTGTGTATGCAGGAATGTATGAATGCGTGAAAGTATTAACGTATGAATGTATGACTGTATGAATGTAACTTGTATGGATGTATGTACATCTTTGTATGATTGTATAACTATATATGGCAGGTGAGACTCGAAGAAATGAGACAAGACATGTAGGATGGGAGGCGGACTGACATCGCAATATAAACACTCAGCAAACTTCCTTGGAGATGATATTATTGTGAACAAATCGAGACATTGGTGGTGTAAGACCTGGCACAAGGTAGCAATTGATGCCTCTTGGAAAGATAGTCCATTGTTATCAAAAGTCTGGAAGAAGTCGCCATTTGTAAACCGACATCAGGTGTTCTTCCCTCGGCATGCTTCAACAGTCATGTTTTTTGTTGTTTTTTTTTAAATCCCTAACTTTTGCCTGGATCGCCTATGCGGGTTTTCAATCCACCAGGAATATATTTTTGTATGCCCCTAATTTTTTCTTGGACCGCCCTTTCAGGTTTTCAGTCCACCGGGACGCTCAATTTTTCCTAAGCCGCCTTTTCAGGTTTTGAACTTAGCGAGCTTTTTTTTATTCTTTTTTTTAGACCTTCCACAGTGTTTAGCCATGCTTGTTCATCAGGGTTTAACCATTCTTGACGAGAATGTTGATGTACGTTTCACCCACTCACGAGTTCAAAGATGTATTTATTTGTCTATGCTTTTAAGAGACATGAAAAAAAAAAAGTTTTAAGAATTTTGCTTCAAATTATTATCATCGAAAATAGAAGAATTTTGGAAAACGGAACAAATGGGAATTTTAAGTAAAGGGGCAAAGGCTCAAACTTCATTTATTGAATGGTGGTCTACCAATGGCAAGACTCCACGAATATTTACAAGATTTGAAAAATGATAATTTAAAATTGAGAGGTACGTCGAACTTCATTACCTTATTTTCCCAAACAATTTTGAACTTCGCTGCCTTGATGCTTTAGATTTGGAGATTCTTTGAATAACAGGTATGCCCCAAGTGGATTGTGCCTGACCGGATGCAGTTACTTTGTCTTTTTTTTTTTTTAATCCTTAACTTTTGCATAGACCGCCCTTTCAGGTTTTCAGCCTATCAGGATAATGATTTTCTATTTAATGTCTCTAATTTTTGCCTGGACCGCCCTTTCGAGTTTTCAGCCCACCGACACGCTCATTTTTGCCTAAGCCGCCCTTTTCGGGTTTTCGACTTACCGAGCTGTTCTTTTAATTTTTTAGACAAAATATTTCTTAACTGCATCCGTGTTTACAGTACGTGGAAGTTCTTCACCGTCCATGGTTTGAAGAGTCATGGCACCACCGGAGAAGGCTCTTTTGACAACGTATAGGCCTTCATAGTTAAGCGCCCCGTTTCCCAAAACAACGTAATAATGCTAATTTAATCAGAGTTCAACATCAACGGAGTATTACATCTACTTTTCAAAATTTATTTAAATAGAATATAAAACTATTCAAATACCAACAAAATCATCTTTATAAAATTCTGCAGCGGAAATCTTTAATTTAAATCATCATCGTTCAACTACAACAAAATCCATTGGCACAAGGCCTCAACACAACAATGTTATTCAATAAATAAATCTTCAAAGAGAAATGATACATAAAGGAATGCAAGAAAAGACAACGATTCCCCATCCCTGTTACGTATCAGAGCCCTAAGACACAAGAGCCAACATCTCACTAGTCTTCATTACCTGCACTTGCCCACAAGGCGGCAATTCCAACAGAAGGGGTGAGTTCACAAATCAAAAGTAATATATATAGATATATAATCATCAATTCGAATTGAAAACATCAACAAATCATTAGCATTCATCAACAACAACATTAACAATATTCATCTCAACAATAGCATCCCATTTCATCTTTGATTTACAACAACGACAACAACAACAACTCTTGTGGCGACATCTCACCAACAACAACTATGCAAAGACCTCAACTACTAATGCAATATGCATGTGGTACCATACTACGCGCGTTGAATGCTAAGCATTCCAGGGCATGAGCCCCCAACAGTTTGGATGGTTAAAGCATCCCAGGGCAATAAGCCCCCAACAGGTTGAACGATAAAGCGTTCCAGGGCAATAAGCCCCCAACAGTTTGGATGGTTAAAGCATCCCAGGGCAATAAGCCCCCAACAGGTTGAACGATAAAGCGTTCCAGGGCAATAAGCCCCCAACAGGTGAATGATAAACATTATAGGGCAGTAAGCCCCCAACATATGCATATGAGTATGAATGACTCTATGGTGTATATCTGCATACAACCCAACAACATCTAATGGTGTATATCAGCATACAACCAGACAACAACAACTTAGGATACCCTCCCCAACTCGACAATACCACTCAACATCATCAAGGCAACTCACTTAGCAAGGCATATTTATTTTCATGCAAACATACATAACTTCATCTTAATCATCCTCATAATATAGTTTAACCATCTAAAGAATTTTAAATAAATCCAACAAACATGTTAGGAAGCTTAGTTTTGGGTTAGGAGCACTTAGAAAAAATCACACAAAATGGTCGCACAGGACCCATCTCGCTTAAGCGAGCAGCTTCTCGCTTGAGCGAGTCAAATGACGAAAGTTTGGTTTTTCCTCGCTTGAGGCTCGCTTGTGGTTCGCTTAAGCGAACGGCCAATTTTCTAAAGTCTGAGCAAGGTTCGGCGTCTCTCGCTTAAGCGACGAAGACTTCGCTTAAGCGACGCAAATGACGAAAGTTAGGTTTTAGCTCGCTTAAGTGTTCGCTTGAGCGAACGGGCGCGAAACGATTTTGGGTAGGGAAAAGTGTCGCTCGCTTGAGCGACGGCTTGCTCGCTTAAGCGAGCGTTCATCTGGGCAGATATTCTACTACGATTTCTTAAACCCTTTTTCATCCAAAAACCCAATTTTAATCCCCCAATTACCCAAATGGATTTACAGAAATGTTTACAGGTCTTATATACCACATAACAGCATAAACAACTCAGAAAGCACAATTAACAACACAATTCAACTCATTAGGCAATTCATCATATCCTTGAAAAACCTAAAACAGTATAACAATTTTCAATCCAAATTCATGAAACATGCATATATATATCACAATTGAAATGCTAACCCACCCTTACCTTAATTCAGCAAATTCTACAGAAAAATGGACAGATTCTCTCTTCCTATCTCTTCCCTTGGCTTCCCTCAAAAGCTCTTGTTTTTCCTCTGATACGTGCAATTGTTTTTCTTTCCTTACTGACTTTCTATTCTCTATTTCCCACAAAGTGTAACCTCCCTTTTCCTTTTACTCCCTACTTAATTTCTATTAATTTTCATTAACCCCCTCCTCCTTAATTCTAATAATTATAAATAATTCTCTTTAATTAAATAAATAATATTCCTCCTCCTATTTTACTCAAATAACAGAAATCACACAAATAATTATATGATAAATAACAACACATCAAATATTCACATAAATCAACATTTTCATATAAAATACACAAAACATACTAAAATCAACCAAAAATAGTAAAATAACAACTAGGGCGTTACAACTCTCCCCAACTTAGAGAATTTCGTCCTCGAAATCTTACCTCAAACAAACAACTCAGGATAGGATTCTTGCATCTTACTCTCCAACTCCCAAGTCAAACTTTCACCAGTTACACCGCCCCAAACAACCTTCACCAAAGGTATTTCCTTGCCTCTCAATTGCTTCACCTTACGATCCTCAATCCTCAAAGGTAAAGTCTCCACGGTAAGGTTATCCCTAACTTGCAGATCGTCTCTAGGAATAACATGAGAAGGATCTGCTACATACTTCCGTAGCTGCGACACATGAAACACATCATGCAAGTTCGAAAGATGCGGTGGCAATCCAATCCGATATGCCACGGTACCAACTCTCTCTGAAATCTGATAAGGACCAATGAACTTTGGAGTCAACTTCTTGGACTTCAATGCACGTCCTACACCCGTCAAAGGAGTAACCCTCAAGAACACATGATCACCCTCCTGAAATTCAAGGGCTTTCCTACGTTTGTCATGGTAACTCTTCTAACGATCTTGCGATGCTTTCATCTTTTCTCTGATCATCTTGACCTTCTCCGTAGTCTGTTGAACCAACTCTGGTCCCAACACAACACTTTCACCCGACTCAAACCAACACAAAGGAGTTCTGCACCTCCGACCATACAAAGCTTTGAACGGTGCCATACCAATACTCGAATGGTAACTATTGTTATAGGTGAACTCTATCAACGGTAAGTGGCTGTCCCAAGCTCCACCTTGCTCGAGTACACACACTCTCAAGAAATCCTCTAAGGATTGGATAGTCCTCTCCGACTGACCATCTGTCTGCGGATGATAAGCCGAACTCAATCTCAACTTCGAACCCAAAGCATCCTGTAAACTCTTCCAGAATCTAGAAGTGAACCTCGGATCTCTATCCGACACAATACTTGACGGAACATCATGCAACTTCACAATGTCACGAATGTAAATCTCCGCCAACTGAGCTACCGGATAACTGATATTGATCGGAATAAAGTGCGCTGACTTAGTCAACCTGTCGACCACGACCCAAATGGCATCATGCCCTCTTGGAGTATTCGGTAAACTAGTTACAAAATCCATGGAAATGTTGTCCCACTTCCACTCAGGCACATCTAAAGGAGTCAACAACCCTGCAGGCTTCTGATGCTCAACCTTGGACTTCTGACAAGTCAAACATGCATACACAAACTGAGCAACATCTCTTTTCAAACCGGACCACCAAAACAATTTCTTTAGGTCATGATACATCTTTGTAGCTCCCGGATGAATACTCAAGCTACTCTTGTGACTTTCCTCTAAAATTAAATTCTTCAAACTCTCATCATCAGGAATACAAATCCTTCCTCTGAACCTCAATACACCTTGGTCATCAACCTTAAAGTCACCATCTGTATTCTGATCACTAGCAGTCATCAAATCCACAAACTTAACATCAATCTTTTGCGCCTCCTTGATACTATTCAAGAAATCACTATTAATTCTCAACATGCCCAACCGCACACTCTGAGGCGACCTTTCACAAACAAGACTCAAGTCCCTAAACTGTTCAAGCAGCTCGAACTCTTTCACCATCATAGCCGACATATGCAATGTCTTTCTGCTCAACGCATCCGCGACCACATTGGCTTTACCAGGATGGTAATTCAAGCCAAAATCATAATCCTTAAGCAACTCAAGCCACCTCCTCTGCCTCATGTTCAACTCCTTCTGATCAAATAAATATTTTAAACTCTTATGATCACTAAATACTTCAAATCTGGAACCGTACAAATAGTGCCTCCAAATTTTCAACACAAACACCACAGCTGCCAACTCCAGATCATGCGTAGGATAATTCTTTTCATGGATCCTCAACTGCCTAGAAGCATACGCTACTACCTTCCCATCTTGCATCAAAACACCACCCAAGCCCAGCTTAGATGCATCACAATAAACAACAAAAGGCTCTTCTGGCTTCGGCAAAATCAAAATAGGAGCAGTCGTCAATCTTCGCTTCAACTCATTGAAACTACTCTCACATTGAGTATCCCACACAAATGCTTTACATTTACAGGTCAACTGCGTCAAAGGAAGTGCCAACTTTGAAAACCCTTCAATGAACCTACGGTAATAACCAGCCAAACCAAGAAAACTTCTAATCTCGGTAACTGACTTCGGCGTCTCCCACTGCAATACAACATCAACCTTCGAAGGATCTACAACAATACCATTACCAGAAATAATATGGCCAAGAAAACTTACTTCATTCAACCAGAACTCACATTTGGACAGCTTGGCATACAACTTCTTTTCCTTCAGCACTTGCAATACAATCTTCAAATGCTCTGCATGCTCTGTTTCAGTCTTAGAGTAAATTAGAATGTCATTAATAAAAACCACAACAAATTGATCCAGATACTCATGGAAGATTCTGTTCATGTACTCCATGAACACACCAGGTGCATTAGTAACACCGAAAGGCATCACCTTATATTCATAATGACCATATCGCGTCCTAAAGGCCGTCTTTTGCATATCCTCATCTTTTACCTTAATCTGATGGTAACCCGACCTCAAGTCAATCTTGCTAAATACTTTTGCACCCACTAACTGATCCATCAAGTCATCAATCCTCGGAAGTGGATACCTATTCTTTATCGTTACTTTGTTCAACTAACGGTAATCTATACACAACCGCATGCTACCATCCTTCTTCTTAACCAACAACACCGGCGCTCCCCAAGGTGAAACACTCGGTCTTACAAACTTTTTGTCAAGTAAGTCCTCCAACTGCTTTTTTAACTCAGCTAACTCAGAAGCTGACCTACGGTAAGGAGCCATCGACACCGGCTTCGTTCCCGGAACAAGATCAATTGCAAACTCGACCTCCCTCTCCGGTGGCACATCTAGAATCTCATCAGGAAAACTTTCGGAAACTCTTTCACAACAGGCAATCCATCAATCACAGCTTGATTCTCCACCGACAAGTACGCCAACAAGGAAAACATCAAGACTCCGTCTTGTTCTAACCGCTTCATCTCTTTAGTGGATAAGAATTCTGCCCCACTCTCTTCTTCAGCAGAAGAAAATCGTACCGTCTTGCTAAAACAATTAATCAGGTCATGATTGTATTCTAACCAATTCATTCCTAATATTACATCCATTCCCACCAACGGCAAACAAACAAGATCGACCTCAAAATCTCTACCAAAAACAGACAACGGACAACTTAAACAGACAAGGGAAGTAGTCACTGAACCCTTATCTGGAGTTTCAACAACCATCTCCCCATTCATCTCAGACATAATCAGATCCAATCTCTTTGCACAATCAATAGCAATGAAACAATGCGTAGCACCAGTATCTATAATAGCAATTAAAGGAATACCATTAAAGAAACAAGTACCTCTGATAAGTCGATCTTCGTTATCGGTCTGGGTACCGGTCAAAGCAAAAACTCTTCCACTGGTCTGCGCCTTCTTAGGCTGAGTACACTGAGAACCAATGTGACCCTCCTCATTACAGTTGAGGCAAACAATATCTCCACGCTTGCATTCAGTGACAGTATGGCCCTTCTTTCCGCATCGGAAACACTTCTTCTCATCTCGGTTGCATGCATTGCTCTTGTGGCCTTTCACACCACACTTATAACATACAATCTCAACAGGAGCATCTCTGCGTGCAGGTCTCCTCTCATCATGCATTCTCTGTTTGCCCTTATCAGCTGGGGCACTATAAGGCTTTGGGCGACTCTGCTGCCCCTTACCTCTTCGGCCACTCATCACCTTATAATGGGCCTTTGTATCCTCTTCATAGATCCTACAACTGCTTACCAACTCAGAAAAATCCCTTATCTTCTGATAGCCAATGGCCCGCTTGATATCAGCTCGCAGACCATTCTCGAACTTGATGCACTTGGAGAACTCAGCAGTCTCCGCAGCATAATGTGGATAGAACTTGGCAAGCTCCACAAACTTTGCAGCATACTCGGTGATAGACATGTCTCCTTGCTTCAGCTCAAGGAATTCAATTTCTTTCCTACCACGGACATCTTCTGGAAAATACCTTCTTAGAAATTCCCTTCTGAACACAGCCCATGTAATCACAGCACCTTCAGCCTGAAGAATTGGTTGAGTGCTTACCCACCAGTCGTCAGCCTCCTCTGCTAACATATGTGTGCCAAACCGCACCATCTGGGCATCACTACACTGCATCACACGGAAGATTCTTTCGACCTCCTTCAGCCAAGTCTGCGCTCCATCGGGGTTGTACCTTCCTTTGAAGGTTGGTGGATGATTCCTCAAGAATGTTTCCAGCATCCGCACACCTTCATCACCACCAGCACCTTGTTGTTGTTGTCCCACAACTTGAGCCATTGCTTGCAAAGCAGCAGCAAGAGCAGCATCATTCCTTCCAGCCATCTAGATATTCTACACGACAACAACAAATCAGGACAACAAAGACAGTTAAAGCTTTCACACAACACTACTAGGCTCGACACGACTCTAATAATTGGCCGGACGGACCGACCTGCTCTAATACCAATTGTAACACCCTGTTTCCCAAAACAACGTAATAATGCTAATTTAATCAGAGTTCAACATCAATGGAGTATTACATCTACTTTTCAAAATTTATTTAAATAGAATATAAAACTATTCAAATACCAACAAAATCATCTTTATAAAATTCTGCAGCGGAAATCTTTAATTTAAATCATCATCGTTCAACTACAACAAAATCCATTGGCACAAGGCCTCAACACAACAATGTTATTCAATAAATAAATCTTCAAAGAGAAATGATACATAAAGGAATGCAAGAAAAGACAACGATTCCCCATCCCTGTTACGTATCAGAGCCCTAATACACAAGAGCCAACATCTCACTAGTCTTCCTTACCTGCACTTGCCCACAAGGCGGCAATTCCAACAGAAGGGGTGAGTTCACAAATCAAAAGTAATATATATAGATATATAATCATCAATTCGAATTGAAAACATCAACAAATCATTAGCATTCATCAACAACAACATTAACAATATTCATCTCAACAATAGCATCCCATTTCATCTTTGATTTACAACAACGACAACAACAACAACTCTTGTGGCGACATCTCACCAACAACAACTATGCAAAGACCTCAACTACTAATGCAATATGCATGTGGTACCATACTACGCGCGTTGAATGCTAAGCATTCCAGGGCATGAGCCCCCAACAGTTTGGATGGTTAAAGCATCCCAAGGCAATAAGCCCCCAACAGGTTGAACGATAAAGCGTTCCAGGGCAATAAGCCCCCAACAGTTTGGATGGTTAAAGCATCCCAGGGCAATAAGCCCCCAACAGGTTGAACGATAAAGCGTTCCAGGGCAATAAGCCCCCAACAGGTGAATGATAAACATTATAGGGCAGTAAGCCCCCAACATATGCATATGAGTATGAATGACTCTATGGTGTATATCTGCATACAACCCAACAACATCTAATGGTGTATATCAGCATACAACCAGACAACAACAACTTAGGATACCCTCCCCAACTCGACAATACCACTCAACATCATCAAGGCAACTCACTTAGCAAGGCATATTTATTTTCATGCAAACATACATAACTTCATCTTAATCATCCTCATAATATAGTTTAACCATCTAAAGAATTTTAAATAAATCCAACAAACATGTTAGGAAGCTTAGTTTTGGGTTAGGAGCACTTAGAAAAAATCACACAAAATGGTCGCACAGGACCCATCTCGCTTAAGCGAGCAGCTTCTCGCTTGAGCGAGTCAAATGACGAAAGTTTGGTTTTTCCTCGCTTGAGGCTCGCTTGTGGTTCGCTTAAGCGAACGACCAATTTTCTAAAATCTGAGCAAGGTTCGGCGTCTCTCGCTTAAGCGACGAAGACTTCGCTTAAGCGACGCAAATGACGAAAGTTAGGTTTTAGCTCGCTTAAGTGTTCGCTTGAGCGAACGGGCGCGAAACGATTTTGGGTAGGGAAAAGTGTCGCTCGCTTGAGCGACGGCTTGCTCGCTTAAGCGAGCGTTCATCTGGGCAGATATTCTACTACGATTTCTTAAACCCTTTTTCATCCAAAAACCCAATTTTAATCCCCCAATTACCCAAATGGATTTACAGAAATGTTTACAGGTCTTATATACCACATAACAGCATAAACAACTCAGAAAGCACAATTAACAACACAATTCAACTCATTAGGCAATTCATCATATCCTTGAAAAACCTAAAACAGTATAACAATTTTCAATCCAAATTCATGAAACATGCATATATATATCACAATTGAAATGCTAACCCACCCTTACCTTAATTCAGCAAATTCTACAGAAAAATGGACAGATTCTCTCTTCCTAACTCTTCCCTTGGCTTCCCTCAAAAGCTCTTGTTTTTCCTCTGATACGTGCAATTGTTTTTCTTTCCTTACTGACTTTCTATTCTCTATTTCCCACAAAGTGTAACCTCCCTTTTCCTTTTACTCCCTACTTAATTTCTATTAATTTTCATTAACCCCCTCCTCCTTAATTCTAATAATTATAAATAATTCTCTTTAATTAAATAAATAATATTCCTCCTCCTATTTTACTCAAATAACAGAAATCACACAAATAATTATATGATAAATAACAACACATCAAATATTCACATAAATCAACATTTTCATATAAAATACACAAAACATACTAAAATCAACCAAAAATAGTAAAATAACAACTAGGGCGTTACATCATGCGCTTTTCTTCAATTAGATTCAACTGGTCATACCTACTTTGAACCCATTCAGCCTCTGATAACTCAGCTTCCATTAAAACTCTCATCGAAGTAACCTCAACTTCTATGGGGTGCACTGCCTCCATGCCATATACCAAAGAGAAAGGGGTTGCCCCTGTTGATGTGCGTACGGAAGTACGATATCCATGCAATGCAAAAGGAAGCATCTCATGCCAATCTTTATAAGTCACCACCATCTTCTGAATGATCTTCTTTATGTTCTTGTTTGCGGCTTCGACAGCACAATTCATCTGAGGTCTGTAAGGTGAAGAATTATGATGCTCGATTTTGAAATCATCACACAGCTCTTTCATCATCTTGTTGTTTAGATTAGTCCCATTATCTGTAATGATCCGGCTAGGGATACTGTAGCGGCAAATGATTTGATTCTTGATAAACTTGACCACTACTTGCTTGGTCACATTAGCATAGGATGCGGCTTCAACCCACTTGGTGAAATAGTCAATAGCCACTAGAATAAAGCGGTGCCCGTTTGAAGCTTTGGGTTCAATCCTGCCAATCATGTCAATGCCCCACATAGAGAACGACCAAGGAGAGGAAAGAACATTGAGTGCAGTTGGCGGCACGTGAATCTTATCAGCATAAATCTAACATTTATGATATTTTTTGGCATGCTTGTAACAATCAGCTTCCATCGTCATCTAGTAGTAGCTTGCTCTCATTATCTTCTTAGCCATTGTATGCTCACTAGAATGAGTTCCGAAGGATCCCTCGTGTATTTCATGCATCAACAAATCTGCTTCGCGCTTGTCCTTTCATTTGAGCAACACCATGTCAAAGTTTCTTTTATACAAAATGTCTCCGTTCACGAATAAATTACAAGACAATTTTATCAAAGTTTTCTTGTCTTTATTGGATGCTTCGAGCGGGTACTCTTGACCTTGGAGGAAACACTTGATATCATGGAACCATGGTTTGTCGTCAACAACTTCTTCGGCAGCGAACACATTAGCAAGTCTCTCAAGACGCCTGATACGGATCAATGGTACTTCATTCCAGCGATTTACTTGTTACATTGAAGATAAGGTAGCTAGAGCATCCGCCATTTGGTTTTCATCGCGAGGGATGTGGTGCAGTTCAACTTTGTTGAAGAAAGTCAGTAATCGTCTTGCATAGTCTTTGTAGGGAATCAAAACGGGGTGGTGAGTTTCCCATTTTCCTTTAATTTGATTGATTACGAGATCTGAGTCACCATAAATGTCGAGGTTCTGGATTCTTAGATCGATGGCTTCTTCGATGCCCATGATACATGCTTTGTACTCCGCCATGTTGTTGGTGCACTCGAAGGTTAACCTCGCGGAGAAGGGGATGTGAGCACCCTTAGGAGTAATAATTATTGCCCCGATTCCCCTACCATACACATTAACAGCTCCGTCGAATATCAGACCCCATCTTGATTCAGGATCTGGACCTTCTCCGGACAGTGGTTCGTCACAGTCCTTCATCTTCAAATACATAATTTCTTCATCATGATAATCTTCAATTGGTTGGTGAGCTAAATGATCAGCGAGGATACTGCCCTTGATTGCTTTCTGGGAGCGGTATTCAATATCATATTCGGATAACAACATCTGCCACCGGGCAATTCTTCCCGTTAAAGCGGGCTTCTCAAAGATGTACTTGATCGGATCCATTTTAGATATCAACCAAGTAGTGTGATTAACCATATAATGACGCAGGCGTTTGGCAGCCCAAGCTAGTGCACAACAAGTCTTCTCAAGCATGGAATAACGAGACTCACAATCAGTAAACTTCTTACTCAAGTAACAAATAGCATGCTCTTTCCTTCCGGTTTCATCTTGTTGTCCGAGCACACAACCCATGGAATTTTCTAACACAGTCAGGTACATGATCAGTGGTCTTCCTTTGAGTGGAGGGATAAGAATCGGAGGTTCCAGCAAGTACTCTTTGATGTTGTCGAAGGCTTTATGGCAATCTTCTGTCCACTCAATCCCTTGATCTTTGCGGAGTAGTTTGAATATTGGTCCACATGTCGCAGTCATATGAGAAATGAAGCGGGAGATATAATTCAGCCGCCCGAGAAACCCTCTTACTTGTTTTTCTGTTCTTGGAGCAGGCATTTCTCTGATGGTTTTGACCTTGTCTGGATCTACCTCAATACCTTTCTGGCTAACAATGAAACCTAAGAGCTTCCCAGATCTAACACCAAAGGCGCACTTGTTGGGATTCAAACGGAGCTTATACTTTCTTAACCGTTGAAACATCTTCATCAAATACTCGACATGTTCTTCTTCAGTAATCGACTTGACGATCATGTTGTCCACATAAACCTCGATTTCTTTGTGTATCATGTCGTGAAAGATAGTAGTCATACCCCCTCTAGTAAGTAGCTCCTGCATTGATCAACCCAAACAACATTACTCTGTAACAGAAAGTACCCCAAGGTGTAATGAAAGATGTCTTTTCTCTATCTTCGGCACCATCTTGATCTGGTTGTAGCTGGAGAAACCATCCATGAAGGAGAAGACTTTGGACTTAGCAGTATTGTCAACCAATACATCAATATGAGGAAGCGGAAAATCATCCTTTGGACTAGCTTTGTTCAAGTCGCGGTAATCAACACACATTCTGACCTTACCATCTTTATTCGAAACGGGTACTATGTTGGCTAGCCACTGAGGGTACTCTGACATAACGAGGAAACCTACATCAATCTGTTTCTGTACTTCCTCTTTGATCATGAGAGCCATGTCAGGACGAGTTCTTCTCAACTTCTGCTTAACTGGGGGGCATTCTGGCTTTATAGGCAGTCGGTGCACCACAATATCAGTATCCAAACCCGGCATGTCTCGATACGGCCATGCAAAAATATCAACATATTCTTTGAGAAGCTCTATTATCTGTTTCTTGACAGCTGGATCCAGCGATGCCCCAATCTTGATCTCTTTCTTGTCCTCTTTGGTACCCAAGTTGATCACTTCTAATGCTTCTCCATAAGGCTGAATGTTCCTCCTTTCTTGTTCAAGCAGTCGAGAGATTTCGTCAGGAATCTCTTCATTCTCTTCTTCCTCCGCCTCATATACGGGGAATTCGAAATTGGGAGAGATCATAGGGTTAAGTCGTTCAACGGGTTCATTGATGTTTAATCTGCACATATGATTGATGATTTTAGAAAATAAGTAGATGCAAATATCTCGAAGGTGATTATTATATTTTTGGGTTATTTGTATTACCATTTCTCAAAAAAAGCACAAAAAGAAAAAAATAAGACCAAAAAAGTCGGGAACAAAACGACATTTTTATTTAACTGATGACAATTTCTTGAAACAAAAAGCCCTAGATAAATTCACTTTCGCTTGGGGCGGGGCGAAAGGATTTTCGTGAAAAAGCATAAAGACAAACAAAATGCATTACTTGGACAAGTGAGCAATGAAAGGAACGTCTACAACAACCCAATTGTGGCTAACCCCTCCTGGTGTCACAAAGCTTCGTGGCACTCCTTCAGGATTATCTTTAGAGGTTGCATTGGCTTTAGATTGGGTATGAATGAACCCGGAACTGTGGAAGGTACCACTTATTGGCTCAGAGACGATTCTTGTCTTGGACAAATCAGCTGATGGGAAGAAACTCAACCCTTCTCGACGCTTGTTCTCAGGCAGCTCTATCAATTTTCTCCAGCTTGCAGACCCTCCAGCTTGTATCACTTTCTGAGCATCTTTTAGAGAAGAAAAAGATGCCCCACTCTTCTTGGTACCCTCTTCCTCCATGGCGAGCCCTTTAAATGATGTCCCTTCAATACTATCAGCCCAAATGAAAGAGAAGGCTGACAAATGGCTCACTAACAAAGCCTCTTCGCCATTCACAGTTACCAGCTTCCCATTTTTCACAAATTTTAACTTCTGATGTAATGTAGATGTCACGGCCCCAACTTCATGAATCCAGGGTCGGCCCAGTAGGCAGCTGTATGAGGCTTGTATATCCATCACTTGAAAGGTAATCTGGAAAAC
This sequence comes from Medicago lupulina, assembly GCA_958299785.1. Taxonomy (NCBI): domain Eukaryota; kingdom Viridiplantae; phylum Streptophyta; class Magnoliopsida; order Fabales; family Fabaceae; genus Medicago; species Medicago lupulina. The sequence goes on along the minus strand of OY283146.1, from coordinate 41,125,658 downwards.
ATGCGGCCCAATTGTGATAGGCAGATCCACCTCCCTAAGGACATTCTTCCTTGAACCATCAAAAGCTTTCACCATTACTCCACTTCGTCTCAAAGGTGAATCCTTGTAGGAAAGTTGATTGTACGTTGTCTTAGCCATTACATTTAAAGACGACCCAATATCTACCAGCACATTTGACAAAGCGTCAGTCTTGCAGTTCACAAATATATGTAATGCTAAGTTGTGGTTCTTCCCCTCTCCCGGGAGCTCTTCATCACTGAAACTCAAACTGTTGCATGCAGTGATATTCCCCATTATTCCTTCGAATTGGCCAACAGTTACATCATGATCTACGAAAGCTTGTTCTAAAACTTTCATCAAAGCTTCTTTATGAGCATCATAATTTATCAATAAAGACAGTATGGATATCTTTGATGGTGTTTGCATCAGTTGATCCACCACCTTGTACTCACTCTTCTTAATTAGCTTGAGCACTTCATCCAGGTAAGAATTTGTATTGGCCCAACTAGACTGATCGATATTTTTAGCTGGAGTACTAGCCTTTTTTGGGAACACTGCAGGGATAACATGCCCGTTTCTCAGCACTCTGCTGTCTTCAGCAATATTACCCATAGAAAGCAAAGGTGGTACAGGAACTTCACGACCAACTTCCATCATAGTGGCATTATACTTGTAAGGAATGGCCTTTTCAGAAACATAAGGTATCGGGCCTGGTAAGCATATCACTAAAGGAGCAGCAGCCTCCCGACTATCAAAAAATATCTCCAAGGGCTCTTCAGAAGTTATAACACATACATCTTCGCATTTTCTTTCAACAACAAGTTCTCTTCGGTTCAAAAGTCCTTGAATATCGTCCTTCACTTTTTGACAACCCCACGGATTTATAGGGAACACCCCGCAAGTTTTATGATCATGTTTATAGAGAGCCATTTCGCATAACTTGGTATGCAACGGGACCAACGGTGTTCGGATATGCTGAACGTCAAGAATTCGGTGAGTCTTTCGACAATCATCGACCATGTTGACAGGCGCAGCACCATGATTTGGAAATGGATTGGTCTAAACATTCGGGTTCAAGTCTGTGAAGTTTATTTTCTTATCTTGGATCATATTCTGGACTACTTTCTTTAAACCAAAACAGTCCTCGGTACTATGACCTGGGGCACCCTAATGAAAAGTACAAAACCGGTCATGTCTATACCATGGTGGAAATTTCTCCGGGACAGCGGGGGGCGGCCTGGTCTGGACTAGATTCTTCCTGAGCAAAGCTGGGAATAACTGCTCATATGTGATGGGGATCAGATCAAACTGCACTCTTGGAGCCTGTTGTCGAGGCTGCTGTTGTTGCTGAGGTTGTTGATATGGTTGTTGGTGATATTGTTGAGGGTATTGTTGAGGATATTGTGGCTAATGGTATTGTGGCTGATGGTATTATGGCTGATGATTTGATGGTTGAATAGCATTGGTAGAGGGTGTAATGGCAGCAACGTGTTGATAGGCTGGAGAATTCTACTGAGGCCCCCCATGGGCTACCATGCCGACCTCTTGTTCTTTCTTTTTGGGGAGGTGATTCCCGAATTTCCTTGTACTACCGGTAGGTTCATTTCCTTTCCCTAACCGTCCTTCTCGGACTCCTTCTTCCAACTGTATACCCATACTGACCATCTCTGTGAAGTCTCTGGGCATACTACCGACCATCTTCTCATAGTAGAATTGACGGAGAGTTTTTAAGAAGAGTTTGGTCATCTCCTTCTCTTCTATACAGGGGCTGACTTGGACTACCACATCTCTCCATCGTTGGGCATATTCCTTGAGTGTTTCTCTGTCTCCCTGAGTCATAAATTGGAGATCACTTCGGTATGGGGCCATATCCACATTGAATTTGTACTGCCGTATAAAGGCCTCACGCAAGTCACTGAAAGTTCGGATTTCTGCACGGTCCAAGTTCATGTACCACTTCAGTGTGGTACCGGTTAAACTTTCCTGAAAGTAATGGATGAGGACCTGATGATCATTGGCATACGTGGACATTTTTCTCACATACATCGTTAGATGGTCTTTGGGGCAGGAGGTCCCTTTGTATTTCTCAAAATCTAGGAGCTTGAACTTGTGGGGTATTTGGACGTTCGGCACCAAACATAGATCATAAACATCCTGCTTGAGTACTTCTTTCCCACGGAGGGCTTGCATTTCCCGGTTCATCATCTCATATTTATCCTGTAGGTCATCTACCCTATCATAGGCCCCCATATTCCATGAATGAAAGATGGGTTCTTCATTTTGTGGAACAGTATGGATCGCAGGTACTGAATAGGTCATAGTAGCTTGAGGGTGCGTAGCAACTGGAGGAGGAACATAAATTGTATGTTTAAAAGTAGGCACCGGAGGCTCACCTGGGGGGCGCGTCGGCACTGGCGGAGGAGTATAAACTGTAGGTTCAAAAGTAGGCACCGGAGGTTCGCAAGCAATAGGGCGGAATATTTCACCAGTAGTAAAGGGCATGAACCAAGGCGCAAATCATGGAGGCGCAGAAAATGTTGGATATTCGGAACATATCGTCCAATCAGGGATAGCAGAGCTACTTGCTTCAGCCTCAGCTCTTACAAGAGGAGGAGGAGGCGGTGGTTGATTTTCTGCAGCCCTTAGTGTTCTCACCAATTCAGTTAATTCATCCACCTGAGTTTACACAACTGCCATCTTGTTTATCTTAGCCTGCGTGGTTGCCATATCTTCTTTGAGCAGTCGATTCTCTTGTTTGAGAAAATCCGCCATCTTCTTGATATTCGCCCGAGTGCCGTGTATTTGAGTTGGCTGGTAAACCTTACGTCGGGCCACTTCTGGAAAAAAAAATTTGTGTGAGACCTTGGATGTGAGACTATGAGATGCAAGATGATGCATGATGTTTATGCAAAAAAGACACATTTTTTATTTTATCGAAGGACTTATAAGAGAAATTTTGTAAACATCGTAATTGAAAATTTCATTGAATAATTAAAGTACTGCAAGATAATTCCCTTTTTAACAAACTGAGCCAAGGGATAGACTCCAAAGTACGTAACAGAAAGCTAGGAAATAAAATAAAAGGTAGTAACAAGTCCAGAAAACTCTCAAGATCTTTAGGTCGGTGGATCATCAGAATCGAAGTGTGCGCCAGAAAAGAAATCCATACGCTTCTTCTTATTAACATATTGGTCAAGTAGCCTGTCCTTTACCAGGAGAAGTTCATCTCTCTCGATCATTTGTCGCCTTTTCTTGAGAAGTTCATGATCCTTCTGTTCTAGTTGTCCACTCATTGTTTCCCTCTGGAGCATAGCTTCATCGTACTTCCTCTTCCAAGTGGCACTTTCATGGGTCAACTCAGTTATCCGCTTCGAGTACTCCTTCTCGGTATCAAAGGTCATAGGCATAGGTGGTGCTGGAGTGATAGCAGACAGAAACCTTAGTAGCTTGTAAGGCATCCCAAATTGCGTAGCTCTATCAATGACCCATTGAGTATAGGATGCGTGGATGGCACCTGTCTTCTTTCCCAACTGGCCCTTATCCCTCCTACAAATGGTATTCCAAGCTCGCACAACTTGTTCTCTCACACCCCGGATGTCATTTTCGTTGTGATAATACATGTTCTCTATATGAATATTGCGAGCTTTTTCTTCCACAGGGGTACTTGAACTGACGTCTGGCAAGAACAGGGTTATAGCTAATAACTCCACGGAGGTACGTTATTGAATTCTCCACAACTGTCAATGATAATCCCCTTGTCATAGGTCGGGTTGTACCACACTACATCAGCTGGGGTGAGGGACATAAGCCTTTGGGACCAAAGAAGGTTTTCTGGATTGGTTGTGAAGCAAGAGGATCGGGGCAAATGAGAGGTAATCCACCTATATAGCAAGGGTACACAACAAAGGATGGTTCCACGACCCGCTAGGGTGCGTTTATGGATGGAATGGCATGTGTCAGCTAACAAGGTAGGGACAGAGTTCTTTGATAGGAAGATGTGGATGGCATTAATGTCAACAAAATTATCAAGGTTAGGAAAAAAACACAAGGCCATAGATGAGTAAGGCAAGGATAGCATCAAAGGCATCAACATCGGAGGTTTCGTCGAAAAAGACGGCTTTTTGGTAAAGGAAGTCGGTAGAAAATCACAAGAGTTTCCCCTTAGGTTTGAGGTTGGGTTTCACTTCAGTAGTTGTAAGGTGGAGAGCTTCAGCAATGATGGAGTATCTAAGAGTTTTTTCAAGACCGCTGAAAGGCACTCCGTCAAGCACTAGTAAATCGGTCCAATAGGAGTACTCCTTAAGGGTAGGAACCAACTGGTAATCCGGGAACCCGAAACAATGATAGGTCGGGTCATAGAACTAGACAAAAGTTTGGAGGAGCCCTTCGTCAACATCCGTCTTGACGATACCGAGCAAGTTTCCATGGTTTCTGTGAAAGCGTTCCGAACAAGCTACCTTCCTTCCTAGCTTCCTTAAGCTCAAGAGATCCGGTTTCTGAAGCTATACTGCTTAATGTACTTTGTTGAAAGAGTCATACCCTTTGATGTTTACAATAAAACTTTATATAAGTCCTTCAATATTTAATGAATGAAAAAAATATATTTATGGATGAATGCATGCATGCATGGTTATGCTAAAAGGAAAGGGTAACAACGTCATTTGGTGAGGACTATGGTTTCATTTGCACTTGTAACAAGGGTTCTACCAAGTTCCCAAAGTTTTCAACCACTTCCGAACATTTATCGGGTGACGGGAGTACTCCCATTCCAACAATATTCGTAGGATAGTCTCGTTTGGGTGTAGTATCGTGTATCAGCCAATTCAAGAGTACTCTCGATTAGCCATCACGTTACGTCCTAAAAGGCCAGGATGGGTTAAAGGTAACTAAAGGTTCTCAACTTCGACGGTCGCTCGAAAATAGCATGCCAAACATGAGTACTCACTTTGACAAAGCATACTTCCAAGATCCCTCCATTGAGTGGGGTTATCACCTATGCCAAAACCGAAGAGTACTTTTGGCCTAGAACTATGATTATACCACCGTCTTATCTTATATTTCCCTCAAGCCCGGGTGTAGGACTTATCTCACCACTCACGTTCAAGAAAGGAGAAAGAAGAGGGGAGAAAAATATACACACGTATTTCCATCTTTCATTTTTTTGTTTTTGTTAAGCAAGTAATAGCACAAAAATTTAAAAAAAGTCAAGTTAGGCTTAACCCTCGAATTAGTCCGCAGTGAAGTCACCATTTCTGTCGCATCAATTTTCGGAGATCAAGGCTATTTGATTAGCTTTTGACTCACTAAATTATTTCACGACTTTTGAAAAAATTATTTTAATTATATGGGGTCCGGGGGTTGGTTATATTTAGGGAAGGTATTAGCACCCTAAATATTCGTAGTACTCTACGAGAACCTCTTGAACTTTATTTTTTTGTGCTATAAACCCACTTAATTTTGAGGAAAAGAATAATGGTGAATAAGGGGAAAAAAGAAGCCTATTTATCTACATTTTTATTGATTCGGAAGGACAAGTGCCCTTTGCCTACGTACCCGTGAGGGATCAGAACCTCGTAGTTCGGGGTAGAAATTTTCGTTTGATTGGTTTTTTATTTTTTATTAGTTTTTGAAAAAAGGTTTTAAAATGAAAAGCCAAATGGCAAAGAGAATTTGTTTGTATTTTTTATATTAAAGGAAAATGTACTCAAAGTGAAATTAAATTGATTGATATTTGATTAAGAAATAAAATAAAAAGGGGTCACTTGATTTTTTGGATCAAGGTTTGTTATAAAAAATGTTTTTTGTGATTTTGTAATTATGTGAATGTTTTTGTTGTTTTTGAGTAATAATAATTAGACTAAGATTAAAACTAACGGAGCAGAAAAGTAAAGCGTAGGTAACTCATGGTGGCGTTGGACCACCACGAGGACCTTTAACCTAAACTACGAAGCATAAAATTAAAAACATACACCCACACACGCACACATGCACTTAAAGCTATTACACAAAAGCCTATTATACATTCTAAGGTCTGCGATAAAAATTAATTACATCAAAGCCTATTTTTACATTCTAAATTGTGTGCGAAAAGCGAAAATAAAATAAATAAATTACATTAAAGCCTAATTACATTCTAAACGGCTATGAAATAATTAAGAATGCTAAAATAAAATAAAAATAAAAAAAGGATGCAACATGAAATAAAATGAGATGCAGTGAAATAAATACAATAAAACTAAAATGCATTGTAAATAAACAAAATAGAAACGAAATAATAAAAAGCATGTAGGGGGTGTGGCAGTAATAAAGGGGGGTGCAGGGATTAAAAAAGGGAGTACAGAGTAGCCTGGGGCGGGTCGTCAGTTGGGTCGGTTGGGTTAAAAGGCCTGGGCAGGTTATTGGGTGCATAATACCAAAGGGTTGGCAACGAGCCGTCTGATTGATCAGACAACCTGGATTCAATCATGGTTCAAAGGGGGAAGGTTGTTGGTCAAACAAAGCAAGGGACAATGGCACGTGGGTGCATGGTAAGACCACGCACCCACGCGTACAAGATTACGGCGACATTATATAAGGGTTGTAGGTCTCAGATTCTTTCATTTTGTTTAGTTACTTCTCTCTCTTTACTTCTTTCTTACAAAAATGCTCTCTCCTCTCTCTTAAACTTCCTTCAAGAACATGATGAATGTTCATCAGTGTTCATCCTTCCCACCCAAAAACCGGTGAGCGGCATGGGGGTTCCGGCGACGGTTGGTTGGCCGGTAAGGCGGAGCCACGCGCCGGAACCCTGAAAAAAAATTACTTTTTTTTATTCTCTTCTACACCTAATACTTGTTCTACTTCTGCTATCAAAAGTTTCAAAAGCCGAATCAGCAGTCCTAAATCTAAATTATTTAGAGAAAACGAAACTACCTTTTGATGAGTTTGTGATTGTTTGATTCGAATTCGCTCATGTGATGTTTGTATGCCTTCGTGATGTTTGTATGCCCTCGTGATACTTCTGTGATGTGGTGCTTATGGTCGTTTTAAGTGGTTTTGATGTTGATTGGGGTTCATATCCAGACGATTGGGTTTATGGAGAATTTGGTTGTTTTTTCCTTTTTTTGTTGGACTATGTGCAGGCTGTATTTATAGGGACAGGTTTCTGGGTTAGGGTTTGTTAAAATCGAGCGGAAAATCGGTAGCTTGGGAAGGAAAGAAAGGGAAACGCGTTTGCTGGATTGAGATGGATGAAGATAAATGCGGACTGGATTGACACTTGTGATGTGACAGACTCTTCTTCTGTATTTGGACCGTTTTTGGTGTTTGTTTCACGTGACGACGGGACTTGGATTTGGACAAAAATAATAAAAATAATAATAAAAGCTAAAAAAGAAAGAGATAAAGACTAAAATTAATAAAGTGAATAAAATCTAAAATGGAAAGAAAATAAGGATTAAAACAAAATTTTAAGTTAATAAGAATAAGCAAATAAAAGATGGAAACAAAGATGAAGAGAGAAGAGGCCCCGGTTCGGAACAAAAAAATGAGGTATTTTAAAATACCTCTCTGTCGAAATTTCGTTTGAAAAGCCAAAGAATTTTCGAGTTCGAGGGTGTATGAATGTAGGATCTGAGGTCAAAAATTGGGGTATGACAGATACAAACTAGGTTACCATTTTTTTGCTTCTTTAGTCTCTCTAGGCTCTTTATATGTAACAACCCGATTTTTAATATTAATTTATTAGTATAATTGTTATTTAATATTAGTATTATTAGGTAATTGTCTTTTGATGTTTTTGATAAAAGTTGTAGTTATTGAGCGAATAGATGAATCAGTCAATTGTTGAGACATAAGAGATTTTTAGAGATTAAGGGAAAATCGATATTTTTAGCAAATATGAGAGAATAGAGACGTATTAGTAAAACGGAGGTTTAAGTAAGTAAGTTTAGTAGTGTTTTAATTAGATAAATAGAAGGAGGTGTAAATAGTGGAGTCGAATAGTTATAATAAAATTAGTAACCAATCTGAGGGTGTGCAAATAGTGAGCCTATTAAAAATATTAAGTGAGAAACAAACTCTTGGTTGTTACAAATAGAGGAGGAGATTATAGAATTAGGTTACAACAAAAAAAGAGAAAAAGATAGCGGAGACAAAAGAAGAAAACTAGGGTTAAGAGGAAAGGAGGCATGTAGAGACAGCCAAGGAGAGATTTAACCGTAGGAATTCATCAATTTGCAAAACATCGAGGTAAGGGGGAGAATCTTTTCACTTTAGGGTATCTTAATCTATGATGGGAGAGTTTTAATATGTTGTTACTGTATGATGTGAATTTTTATGAAAGAATGATGACGAACGAATTCAAAGATGAAGTTGAAAGTTGAGAATTGAGAAAAACTAGTTTAGGTTTTGAATTGAGTTTTTAGTCTTAAAAAGAGTGGATAATCTGTTAGGTTAATGAATAACTAGTGTTTAAATGATAGGGTAATCATGGAGTAAATATTAGGGTTGAGTTTGGCGAGTTTAGGGTCCAAAACGAAGTTAGAAAAAGCCCCTAAAGGCTAAATCGCAGATGTGAAATCACAGAAAATCTGCAATTTCGGTAATCGAAACAAAAAAAAAATTGGGACTTTTCTGTTCATAACTGGATTTCGGTGTCTTCATGAAAGTTGTAGCTATGAATGTTATCTTTAATTTGGAGTTGGTTTGACCTCATTCTAAAATGTAGAACTTCATATATGATCAAAATACTACACAGTGGTCAACAGGGTCGTGCTCTTTTCGATTTTTGTAACCGAAAAACAAAAATAAAAACTGAGACTTTTCTGTTCATAATTAAGTTTTGATGTCTTCATAAAAGATGTATATATGGATGTTATCTTTCACTAGAATTTGGAGGTACACTATTTAAGTATCTAGAACTCAAGATATGATGAAAATACTACACAGGGGTCATCAGGGGTCAGCAGGGTCGTCCTCTTTCCCCAAACATAGAAAAATCAATTGTTCTGCCACTTTATGTTCCGAATTAGGTTTGGGAGTATTCATGAAAGTTGTAGATGTGTGTGTTAGATTTAATTACCCATTGGTTTGAGTCCATTATTCCCTCTAGAACTTGAGTTATGATTTAAACACCACGCCTGGGTCATGCTGCGTTTTTCAGGAAATTTCAGCACAACATTTTTTATGGACTCTAAAACAACTATGAAAGTGATAATGAGTCTAAGAAAATTGTTAGAGTGTCAAGTTAAAGTAAGATTCCTTAAAATATATTTCTAAAGAAGAATTTTGCTTAGGCATAAATATGAGTGATTAGCTCAAGGTAATGACGAGTCCAAAACATGAACTCATGAGAGTGGCTTAAGACAAATAGGAAATAGTAATGATTAAACTATATATGAAAATATGTTCCTAAACTTAATAAGCCTAAAAGAATAAGAGGATACAACTAATAAGGGATTTGTGTTCTAAACATGATATTGAAATAACGAAGATGTAAACTATATATATTTGATATATAGATATGATGTTAATCGATGAATTAGATGTTAACGTTGAAATATGATGGGGGTATGTTGATAGTATAAATGTTATATGGCGATGATGCACTACATAATAAATGATGTTGTGGAAGACTTGAAGGTAAGTAGAGAGAGAGTTGTAAGAGGGTAATTCATGAACTAATAAAGGTGAAAATAATAATAAAACAGAGTAAAGGGTAATTGTAGAGACTGGTATCTAAGAAGAGAGAGAACGTAGGAAAGTTTTTAGGTTGAAGAGAAGAAGAGTCAAGGAAAGTAGTGAGGTCGAGGTAGAGAGTTGATGACGACAAGGAGATTGTTAGGATAAAATATAAACAGAGATAGGAAGTTAAGTATGAAGTAACGACCTTAGGTTAAAATGAAAATGAGTGTGGTCAATTTAAGAGGGTATATGATGTTGAGAGAATTGATAGGACAAAATAGAATCATAATAGAAAGTTGTTTGTTAATTAATAAATAATGTAGGGGTATGTTAGCGATGAGACAAGATAACGAATCACTAGAGAGATAATGACCTAAGTTAGAATGAATGAAGGATGATAAGAGTGAATGAGGTAATATGACACAATGTTGTTTTATATAGGGAGAATAAAAATGGTAGCTGTAACGATACTGGTGAGGTAAAAACTTAACTGAGAACGAAAAAATGGAGAGCTGTCGTTAGGATGAAGCACTTAGTGCACGGAGAATGTTAATGTGAAGTATAGGTTTTAAGGACGATATTGAGTAATTATGATGTCGAGTAACGATGTAATGACTATGTTGTAAAAGGTTGAATGATGAAGTAATAACCATGTTTTATAATGTTGAATTATGACGAATGACGTACTTGTTTTATAATAACAAGTAAAATGATGAAAAGAACTATTCTGTGAAGATGATTTGTTGTTGTTGATGTACTTTCTATATGTTGTTAGTGAGTCTTCATACATCATATCATATTGCATAAAAATGACGAATGACGAATGTTGTATGTATGTTCAATGACATAACTCTGACATACAAATGTTCATTAGGATGTATGTATGCTCAGTAACATAACTCTGACATACAAATGTTGATTAGAAACCGGTACCGGGATGCATAGGTCTAGGAATGAAGTGCATTTGCATATGGCTAGATGTATATGATGTGTACGTGATATATGTGGTATGTGTTAATGTTGATGTATTGTGAGGCTTATGTGTATTCTTTAATGTTTTGAAACTGCTGAGTTATGATAATGACGATGTGTGAATGATGTTGTATAACCTGATGAAGAATTGTGAATATTTGTAATTGATGATCAAATGATGTTATGTCTATTTATATATTATTCATGTACCCCAATATATGTTATGATGAATATTCTCACCCCTTTGTTGTTGTTGTGTATTATGGTGTCTGTACTCTTGGGGTACAGACACTCAGGACGAGGAGCTCTAGTGTGAGGGACGTTTAGAAGGTGGCGACGGAGATATACTTCCGTGGCTATTATCTAATTATTTATGTAGTCAAATAATCATGTGCTCTGATCTGTAACATTAGAGTTGGGGTCAAACGTTGAACGTTTCATTTTAGGAATATTAAGTATTTGAAGTCATTATGATATTTTCCATAATGACGATTGAGAATCAAACATGTTTATTTTATGAAATATTTTGGAAGTATTTTCCGCATTCTAAAATATGACGTATTATTTATTATTCTAATGAAAGATTGATGATGTGTAACATCCTTTTTGTTTAAATTTATTTTCATTATTTATTAAATCAACATTGGGAAATAGGGTGTTACATTATACCCCTTTAGGTGTATACTAGTAGCTCTTGGGGGAAATAGTGGTCGGTCGAATTGGGGAAAAAGACATCATCCCTTGAGGTAAAATTAGGTTTGCTTCCTTTTACTCCCAACATTTTTTTTTGCCGTCGGTAAAAAGAGTCATCATGGGGGTATAAAAGGAACCAAATTTAAATTTACCTCAAGGGATCTTGATGTCTTTTTCCCTAACGGGACTGATCACTATTTTCCCCAAGAGCTATTGCTATATACCGAAGAGGGTAAAAATAACTTTTTACCTCAAGAGGGTAAAAAGATAATAAGTAGATTAGTGAATTCAAATAAAATATAGGTATTCATTATTGTATTGTTTGAATGATATTAATAAAACGAGAGTTATATTTATTAATTTTGTTTTTTATTTGTATTTCTATTTGCATTTATTTTATGTTTATGATTATGTATTGAATAAATAAATATTGAATAAATAAATTCGAATTCCTTTAATTTTATTTGCATTTATTTTATAATTATGTATTCAAAAAAAAGTGAGAAATGGTTACCATAGGTTTTATTAGTACTAAATGCAGTCAAAAGAGTATAAAAAACGTGTAGAAATGAGTTAAATTGAAGGTGGAATAACTGACCAACTTCAAAAAAACGTGTTCTTGACCTTTAACGACCGGCCAACCTAGCGTGAGTTAAGTCACACTAGTGTTAGCCTTGGCGTGAGTTAAGTCATGCTAGTGTTAGCCTTGGCGTGAGTTAACTCACGCTGGTTCTTTGCGCACCAGCACAGGCAGTAGTTACTGCCTTGTTCCCTGTTAAGCTTCGTTCCTTCGTTCGTTCATACATTCGAACAAGTATTCATTCATTCAATCAAAACTCATAATTTAGAATAAAGAATAAACTCGGAAAAAACATAGCGTATTGAATAAACTCGAAAAAAAAGTAGCGTAATGAATAAATAAATACTAATTAAACTCAGCGTGAATTTGAATAAAAATTGCGTATTGAATAAATTCGAATGAAAGTTACATTATATTAAATTACATTCGGGAATTCATCTTCCAACTACAACAATTATCTTACCCCTAAATGGGGTAAATTCAAACTTGCTAAACAACAACTCTCAAGCATTCATCCGAAAGTATTATTGTTTCATTCCAAACGTTAAATTCTTGTTGGTCTTGGTTTTAAATGATAGTATCCAAGTGCCAACGAAATGAGGTCGAGACCTTGACACTTCAATACCATCATTTAAACGAAGCCAACAAGAAATTAACATTTAGAATGGAACAATACAACTTCCGGGTGAATGCTTAGGAACTTCCGTTTAACAAGTTTGAATTACCCCATCTAGAGGAAGACAATTGTTGTAGTTGGAAGGTGCATTCCCTACCTATTCACGATCTTCTGGCGGAATCAAACTGTTGATAATATCTTCAATTGATCTCAGCAACGTTACACGCATATCGATCCACTGGAACATGTTGTGCTCCCAAAACATGCTCGTCACGTTTTCGTCGTTGTTTAACTCCACCCAAGTGAATGATACTCTCCCCTCATCGAGTGTTGGACGTTTATACCGAACGTTTTCCACCTCCTTGTGTCTCCGGGGTTGACTCCTTGGTTGAATTCATTCAGTTCATCCTTGAGTCCTCTTAACGTTACACCAAGGCACCGAACCTTCAACCTATGAGGTTCTCCGTCGTTGAATTGTGCATGAACGTCGATCCACCCGGTCATTGTTTCAAATCTACACAATAAGAAATTAAAACCCTCTCTGACTAGTCTCATTCTTTCTGAGGTTTTTCAAAACCCTCTCTGACTAATAATTTCGTCAAATAATTAGCCAATCTATCTCTCTTACTAATCATTTCGTCAAAGGACTAGTCAAATTTCTTCAGACCTCATATGATCATCTTATTTACTTTGTAATAGCCATGGCACTATAACAATCGATGAATATGGCTGGAAATCACATTATTTATTTAGGAAAATCTAATAGATTATTCCATGCATCATCATTGTATTTTTTTCCAAATACAATGGTAAACTAATCAACATCATTGTAAGTTTTGGGTACAATGAAAATCTTTTGGTGATGATCTTGAATTCATGGTCCTTTTTAAGGTACCTCAAGGTCCTCTCAATAGCATATTGGTGTCCCAATACTAGCGAGTACATATTCATAGTAAACTTAATTTCAAGAATCATCTTTACTTCATCAAAGTTTTTCATGTATAAATTTCCACAAACATATATATGATATTTTTCAGAACTTAAAAAAAAAATATATATAACCGATGATAATCAAGTTATTCACATATAAAGTCATAATATTAGTGCTACATAAATATATGTACTTATCCGCTTCAATGATTTCAAAATCATGTGAGATAACTAGATATCCAAAAAAAAGTATAAGGGCTTAAAAAAAATTCTCAACAGACTAAACCAAATAAAATTCTTCTTCTAACTTGCAGTCTAATTAAAGATAGAACCCCCACTATTTCTTCAATTTCAACAAGAATTGGTAATCATAAACTACACTGATACGAAGAGCCAAGTAATAAAGGGAAAAAATTAAGATAGTGGGGGCTCATCGTATAATTTCAACAAGTATAGTTAAGAATTTCTACCGCATATCCTATAAACCACATTCTTGATAACAAAATAATTAAACCACACTGATACGAAGAGCCAAGTAATAAAGGGAAAAATTCGAACACAAAAATTCTTTTACCAATTCATAAGAATTTTATCTATGTCTCTTTTTGAACTCATTAACTATACAATTGGTTTATTGTCAAAAAAAAAAAAAAAAAACTATACAATTGGTTTTGAGTCTCAAAATCATAATAATCTCACTTGCTACACACTACAAGAGAATCTAAGATTTGCTACCATGGTTATGCTAGGAAATGTAATGGTAGTGAATATCATGATAAGTAGCTACCATTTGACTGAAAATAAAACTTTAATTTTGATTTTTTTTCTTTATATAAATATCTGTAAAATAACCTTTATTGTTAAAAAGAAAAAAAAAAACAAACCCATTCACTCTGAAACATTATCGCATACTCTCTCACTCCCGATCTCGATCGACACCGTCGCCGCCGTAGCTTGCACCAATCATGACCTCCTCTCCGATCTACACCGCCTCTGAGATCTACCGCGCTCCAATTGTCAAAGCCAATCCTCAATCCGGCGAGTTTTCCGATTCACGCAATTTTTCCTCTCCAATACAATCAATTTTACGATATGTGTTTATTTGGTAAGAACCCTAATTTTTGTACTTAATTTCATCTTTTAAGTGGCTTTCTTCGAATCCTTCACCATTAACCAAGCTTGCACTCGAATTGATTTGAATAGGATCAATTTCTTCAAATTACAGTGAAAATGTGTTTGTTTAATGTAATATTCACTGAAATCTACTTTTGTTTCTAATTCAACTCATTCATCTGAACCTAGAAACTTGTCTTGTTGTTATTCAGTGTTAAAATTGCCTTCGAAGTTTGTGTGAGTTGTTGTTATGCTTTGTCAAATTTTAGAGAACTATTGAGAGGGTCTGTTTGGATAAACAACTTATTTGGGGCTTATAGCTGAAGCACTTGTCATGATAAGCGCTTATGTATAAGGTTACATAAGCTAGATTTATAACAAATGGTAAAATAGAGTTAAATTATTTTTGTATCTGCATGCTATATGCTATAAGCTATCTTAGCGAACTTATGAAAATAAGCTGAATAAAGCATATGAGAAATGTTATAAGCTGTTTTCAAAAGTTCTCCCAAACCGTTTTATTAAACGTATGCTAGTATATAAGCTTGAATAAGCTAATCCAAACAGGCCCTTATTTTCATATAGAATAATCTTGAGTTTTTTTAGTTCAAATTAAAACTTCTCTGTTTCTTTGAAGGTTACCTGGTTAATACTTGATGCGAAGGGCACAAATGCAACCAACGGCTACGTTTAGAAAGGGTTAGTGACACTGATGACACACATAGTTTTGATGGATAAGAAAAATGAACTATGTAAATGGTTCTCAAGTTTTGAGGTGTGGCCTTGCCTGTCAAATTATACAGAGGTAAATCTGATCAACATGTATAACATGAATTATTAATCTGATTATTATTAGGAATGAATGGATTCATAACTTAGGTTAGGCATGATTAATTTCTTCTAATAATGCATGATACATGTGCTATGGTAGGTCAAGAAAAACTTCTTTAGGGATTTGAATTGTTACTCAAAAGTACATTTCAGACACCAACTCTGTATATAGGTATGTAGTTCCCTATCTATGGCAGTTAGATCTTCAAACTGATGTTCTAACTTCTACCAAAACTGATGTTCCCTACCTATGGAAGGAGTGTGAATCAATTCCGAGTCCTCTTTGCATAAAAGAAATATAAAACTTTAATCAATTAAAAACAACTCTGAACCAATTGACAAACAACTGAGTTACTTATTTTTTTGGGTTAATATTGTAGACTTTTAGTCGCTTTTACCTCTCTTTCTTTTTTCTTGGAATTCATTTCTGTTATATTTATGAAGAACCTTAGGAACTACTATCATTCCACATTGAATTGAGTGAGACTCTAAGAAAGTTTCTTGAACTCCCAATGTCTCCCCATTTAGTAACTCTATAAGTAACTTATTGTCTTCTGTCCTTTTAGTCCCCATTTAGTACAATACATAACTTAGAATGCCTTTGTCTAATTTTCGTCGTTGTTTTCAGGCTGCGAATTCTAATTTTTGTCTTCAATTAACTTCTGCTACTTTTTTTATGTATTATAGTGGATTGAAAAATGTTTGTTAGTTCTAAGAACATGTGTCGTATCTCTATTTCCGCTGTTACATTGCTTGTCATAAACTCAATTGTTCAGAAGCACCAAATCAATATGTGTTGTATCTTTTTGTAGTAGTTAGAAAATGAACTATCTTCAATGTTTAATTGCTTCTGAATTTTTGTAGGAAATCAAAACTAGAGCCAGATTGTTGTGGAGTCAGGTTGTTGGTTTTAGGTGTGAAATAGAAAATATAGTTCGACTCAGTTGTTCTTATGGCCTCGCTACTCTTCTGGTAGTTCTAGTTTCACATCTATTTGATTTATTCTATTTTTTCTACTTAGGGGTTGAATGTGATACTATGCCTCGCTGTGCATCAACGTTTATTTATTTGAAAGGATGTATATCAATGGAGGAAATATGGACAAAAGGTGACCAGATATATAACCCGTGTCCAAGAGCATATTTTAAATGCTCTTTTACTCCAAGCTGCACTGTCTACAGTTTGATCAGAGGCAAAAGTCTATGGGCCTTCCTACAAGCAAGGAGCTTCAGAAACAAGAAATTCATAATTTCTTTTAAGGAATGGAATAATGTAAGTTATGCTCCTATATGATGGACACTTCACACTCAAATCCTGAAGCAAAGGCTTGCTTTATACATTCATAATGAAACGGTATCTTTAAACTAATTGTTTCTTCTTTGCTTTATTACAACTTATTATTTAGGACAACTATGTGATAATGAAATTTGAATTAATTTAATTTGATCTATAAGATAGTTTGATCTAAAATTATGTGAATCAAAGATGCACCTAAAAGTAAAAATGAAAAGTTTTTTACTACTTTTCTTATCTTGATTGAGTGGATAAATGAGCTCAATCCTTCATGATATGAAAAATAGGACTTCCTTAGTTATCCACTTTTAAGAACTTGTTTCAATGTGTCCAAGGCATATAATCATTAAAGCTACGATGTTAGGTGCATAGGAAATTGCTTATGTAGGTAATTTCATCAATAATTATTTGTTTGGTTGACCATGCTTTAGATTAAATTGGCTTGTTTTTGAATTAACTGTAGGAAGTGTTCCAAAGAAAGTTGATCTAGTGATCTCAGTTGCAAAAGGTATATAAGTTCTAGTTGATACAATATTGGCTCTGTTGTGGCATCATCAAATGACAGTTTGTGTGGTCCGTCTTCTGTTGCGTTTGGATGGGATAAAGTACTAGAGTTATTGAGTGGGTGATGTCCATGATCTGCTGCCGCTAGAGTTGCTGTCTAGATGTAAAGTTATGTGATTCTGGTGGGTGAGACTAAGAGTAAGGAGAATGTGATTCTCACCCTTTTTCTGGTGGGTACCTTTTTTGTATGTTGTTTTCTTTATGCTAATGTATCACCGATCTTTCCTAAACCTATGTTATATCATCTTCCCACAGAGAACACATCGCAACACATTTACGTAACACTGATGTGGATCCTCCTTGTTTGCATTGTTGACAGGTGTGCTCAGGATGCTCATATTCATACTTTGAAAGTTTTCTTCATCATACATATTATGTTCCTATTATTTTCTTCTTAGTCATACAACTGCAGTGGCTAAAAAGGTATCTTAGCAAGAATTTTTTTTGAATATTATTGTTTTGTTTACAATGGCTAATCTTATTGCATAAATATCAGGTTAATGTTCCTTTATGTATAAAACATGCTGCTAAACAGTGCATATGTTTGCAAGTACATGCTGCTTTTTGTAACACCCCAATTTCCCGTCTTAAAAATTTCATTAAATAAATCATACATCAGAGTATTCATCATAAAGGAGTGTCACATTTCGTCTTTAAAAATAACTTAGATAATAATTTATCGAATTACAAAACATTCAGTTAAGCAGCGGAATTCAAAAAGGTTTCATCTCATAAATGTCTTGGCTTAAAAGCCAGCAAAAACGTCTCAAAATATTTAAGGTTCTACATCACAAAAGTCAACGTTTAATCAAGCATGATACATAAGGAATAGACTCCACAAAAGACCCCATCCCGTTACATATCAGAGCAACCCTAACTTCACACATCCTCGCATCAACGCATCTAAGACTGGGTACCTGCACTTGCCCACAAGGCGGCAATTCCAGCAGAAGGGGTGAGATTCACAACAATAATATTAATATATAATCATAAGTCAAGATTAACGATTCATATATCCAACTCATCACGTATACAATATAGCACATCACAACATCATCATAAGCATCATCATAACAACATCATAACATCATCTTAACAACATTACATCACACATCAACGTCTCAAACATCATCTCATATATGTCACAATTGACTCGACTAAATGCAACACCTAACGTCTCAACATCATGCATGTGGTACCATATAATTATAGCATTAATATGCTTCACCGTCGCTTTGAGCAAATGCTCCACCGTCGCTTTGAGCATAACGCTCCACCGTCTCATAATTATGCAAATGCATGGACTCGTCGTTAACAACCTAATACACCGTCTCAACATCATTCCATTTTCAAGACTGACACATGCAGTTAATAATAATTACATGGCAGAACATCATCTCATTATACATGCACATTGCAACACATAGCATCATCTTATTCAATTAGCATCATACTCATACATCACTTATATTCAACAACACATCATTTAACAAAGGTCTAATAGAACCATCATCATTCATCTTTACAGCATACATTAAAGGGTATAGAACCTCACCAACACTACCCAAAGGGCTCCTCTCAAAGTCCCATGCGAAACAGATCGCAAGAACAACCACAGTCCTGAACCATCTAACTCGCCACGGCGAGTACATCTGCTCGCCACAGGCGAGTACTCCCAGCAGCTCACTCGCCAAAGGTGAGTTGGGGGCGAGCTGGAGGCGAGGAATACTGGGTGCTTCGGCCTTTTTGACATTTTTCAACAAAATCCTCATTTTTAAGCTCTCTAAATCCAATTTGACCAAACCAACTTCACAGTTCATCTCTATAAATATGAGGGCACTCAAAACCATCTAAAGTTTGGCAAAAATCCTAATCTTAAGGGTCAAGCTCGCCACGGCGAGCTATACTGCTCGCCTCGCGAGCAACCAAGGGTTACTCGCCACGGCGAGTGATCTGCTCGCCACAGGCGAGCGATCTCAGAACCACTACGGGTTCAGTCCAATTCACACCAAAACCTGCCAAATCTCTCCACTTAAGCTTCTAATACATCAGCAATAGCATCCTAGGGGATAATCTAGGTTCTGTAACACATTATACAGCAATGCAACACGTTCTCACATCAAATTCATCAAAAATCACCATAACCCTAATTCTCAAAACTTCTCTCAATCCTTCCCAATTCCTAAGCTAATCAAGAACAGATGATTTAACATTAATACTATTGAAGTTAGGCTCACCCTTACCTGGAAAAATTGCAGAATTGGAACCTAGCTTTCTCTTCTCTCTTGGCCGTTCTTCCTCTTTTTCCCAAATGTCTGTACGCGTTCTCAAAACCTTCCTTTCTTAACCTACTTCTCTTATATACTCCCTCACAACTTAACTAATTCCTTCTTAACCCACACAACCCTTCTTAATTATAATTATAACCCCATCTCTTAAAATTCTATCTTTTTCCACCACATCTATTTATTTACCAACTAAATATTCATATAAACATCACTTATATTATTTTATTAAACAATAAAATAATAATACTTCACACGTCACAAATACGTCACAAATACGTCACATAATCATCAAAATCATATAATATATAAACATATATCATAACATCTAATAAAATAATTAAATAATTAAAGAGGGCGTTACAACTCTCCCCCTCTTAAAGGATTTTCGTCCTCGAAAATTTACCTCGCTCAAACAACTCTGGATAGGATTCCAGCATCTTACTCTCTAGTTCCCAAGTCAAGCTTTCACCCGTCGCTCCGTCCCAAACAACTCTCACAAGAGGTATCTCCTTGCCTCTCAACGTCTTTGTCTTCCGATCATCAATCCTCACGGGTAAGGTCTCAACCGTAAGGTTGTCCCTAACTTGCACATCATCGCTTTGGATCACATGAGACGGATCCGGAACATACTTCCTCAGCTGAGATACATGAAAAACATCATGCAAATTCGACAAGTGCGGTGGTAATCCAACACGATACGCCACCGGTCCAATCCTCTCTGAAATCTGATACGGACCAATAAACCTCGGAGTCAACTTCTTCGATTTCAAAGCACGTCCAACACCCGTCAAAGGAGTCACTCTCAGGAACACATGATCCCCCTCTTGGAACTCAAGGTCCTTTCTACGCTTATCATGATAACTCTTTTGTCGACTCTGCGACGCTTTCATCTTTTCTTGGATCATTCTCACCTTCTCAGTAGTCTGTTGAACGATCTCTGGTCCTAAGACCACTCCTTCACCCGACTCAAACCAGCACAACGGAGTCCTGCATCTCCGACCATATAAAGCCTCAAACGGCGCCATTCCAATACTTGAATGGTAACTGTTGTTGTACGTGAACTCTACCAATGGAAGATGACTATCCCAAGTCCCTCCCTGCTCAAGTACACAAACCCTCAACAAGTCCTCCAACGACTGAATCGTCCTCTCCGACTGACCATCTGTTTGCGGATGATAAGCCGAGCTCAACCTCAACTGAGATCCTAACGCCTCTTGCAAACTCTTCCAAAATCTAGAAGTAAATCTTGGATCTATATCAGATACGATGCTCGAAGGAACACCATGCAGCTTAACTATCTCTCTAACATAAATCTCCGCCAACTGAGCCACAGGAAAAGTAATGTTGATTGGCAGAAAGTGAGCAGACTTCGTTAATCTATCAACAATTACCCAAATAGCATCGTTCCCTCTAGGAGTATTGGGCAAACTCGTCACAAAATCCATGGATATACTATCCCATTTCCATTCTGGCACATCTAAAGGTACCATCATACCAGTCGGCTTCTGATGCTCAATCTTCGACTTTTGACAAACCAAGCAAGAATACACAAATTGTGCCACATCGCGTTTCAAACCAGACCACCAAAACAGCCTCTTTAAGTCATGATACATCTTTGTAGCTCCCGGGTGAATACTCAAGCTACTTCTATGGCTCTCTTCAAGAATCATTTTCTTAATCTCATCATTGTCAGGAATGCAAATCCTTCCTCGGAATCTCAACACTCCTTGATCATCGACCTTAAAGTCACCATCCACAGTCTCATTATCAGCAATCAACAAGTCTACAAACTTGACATCTTCTTTTTGTGCCTCTTTGATATGCTTCAGGAAATCATTATCAATTCTCAACATTCCCAGTTTTATGCTCTGAGGTGTTCTTTCACACACCAAGCTCAAGTCTCTAAATTGTTCTAACAACTCAAATTCTTTCACCATCAACGCGGACATATGCACAGTTTTCCTACTCAAGGCATCTGCAACTACATTTGCTTTACCAGGATGGTAATTCAAACCAAAATCATAATCCTTTAATAACTCAAGCCACCTTCTCTGCCTCATATTCAACTCCTTCTGATCAAATAAATATCTCAAACTCTTATGATCACTGAATACTTCAAACCTTGAACCATATAAGTAATGTCTCCATATTTTCAATACGAAGACCACTGCTGCCAACTCTAAGTCATGCGTCGGATAATTCTTCTCATGAATCCTCAATTGTCTCGAAGCATATGCTACCACCTTACCTTCTTGCATAAGCACACCTCCCAAACCCAACTTGGACGCATCACAATATACCACAAAAGGTTCATCAGACTTCGGCAAAATCAAAACTGGAGCCGTCGTCAGGCGCTTCTTCAATTCATTGAAACTATTCTCACAATGCACATCCCATACAAACGACTTACCCTTACACGTCAACTGCGTTAACGGAAGAGCCAACTTAGAAAATCCTTCTATAAACCTCCTGTAATAACCAGCTAGTCCCAAAAAGCTTCTAATCTCCGTAACCGACTTAGGCGTCTCCCATTGCGATACCGCTTCAACTTTGGACGGGTCAACCGCAATACCTTCACCAGAAATAACATGGCCAAGAAAACTTACTTCGCTTAACCAGAAATCACACTTAGACAATTTAGCATACAGCTTCTTTTCCTTCAACACTTGCAATACAATCTTCAAATGCTCTGCATGCTCAGCTTCAGTCTTAGAGTAGATCAGTATATCATCAATAAAGACCACAACAAACTGATCCAAGTACTCACGAAAGATTCTGTTCATATACTCCATAAACACACCAGGCGCATTAGTAACACCGAAAGGCATCACCTTATATTCATAGTGACCATAACGCGTCCTGAAGGCCGTCTTCTGCATATCTTCATCCTTCACCTTAATCTGATGGTAACCTGACCTCAAGTCAATCTTGCTAAATACTTTTGCACCCACTAACTGATCCATCAAGTCGTCAATCCTCGGAAGTGGATACCTATTCTTGATCGTCACTTTGTTCAGCTGTCTGTAATCAATACACAGCCGCATACTACCATCCTTCTTCTTTACCAACAACACCGGAGCTCCCCATGGTGAAACACTAGGTCTCACAAACTTCTTCTCAAGCAAGTCTTCCAACTGTTTCTTCAACTCTGCTAACTCAGAAGCAGACATACGATAAGGTGCCATCGACACCGGCTTCGTACCCGGCACAAGGTCTATCGAAAATTCAACTTCCCTCTCTGGTGGCACATTTGGAATCTCATCAGGGAAAACTTCAGGAAATTCCCTCACAATAGGCAGCCCATCGATTACAGCTTGGTTCTCTAAAGATAACGAAGCCATCAGCGAAAACATCATCATCCCATCACGTTCCAGTTGCTTCAGCTGCTTAGAAGATAGAAACTCTACGCCCCACTCTTCTTCGACAGAAGAAAAATGCACCGTCTTTCTAAAACAGTTGATAAGAACTCGGTTGTACTCTAGCCAGTTCATACCCAGAATCACATCCATACCACTTAAAGGTAGGCACACTAAATCCATCACAAAGTCACGGCCAAACATAGATAAAGGACAATTCAAACATACGAGAGAAGTAGTCACCGAACCCTTAGCTGGAGTCTCGACAACCATCTCTCCATTCATATCAGAAACATCAAGTCCCAAAGCAGAAACACAATCAAAAGCAACAAAACTGTGCGTAGCACCAGTATCAATAATAGCAACTAAAGGAGTATTATTAATATAGCAAGTACCTCTGATCAAACGATCATCATTCTCAGTCTGGGTGCCGGTCAATGCAAACACTCTCCCAATAGTCTTATTCTTCTTGGGTTGCTTACACTGCGAACCAATGTGTCCTTGCTCATTGCAGTTAAAACACACAACATCATCAAACTTGCAGTCACTAGTAATATGCCCTTTCTGACCACAACGGTAGCACCTCTTCACCTCAACAGTACATGCATTGCTCTTATGGCCTTTCTCGCCACAAGTGTAACAAGTAATCTCAGCAGGAGCAGCCTTCTTCTAGGGCCTCCTCTCATCATTTACTCTCTGCTTCCCTTTATCTCTAGGGGCATCATAAGGTTTAGGGCGACTCTGCTGGCCCTTAGCTTTCCGATCATTCACTACCTTGTAGTGAGCTTTAGTATCCTCCTCATATATCCGACAGCTACTCACCAACTCAGAAAAATCACGGATCTTCTGATAACCGATAGCCCTCTTGATATCAGCGTGCAACCCGTTCTCAAACTTGATGCATTTCGAAAACTCAGCCGTCTCGGGTGCATAATGCGGATAGAACTTAGCCAACTCCACAAATTTGGCCGCATACTCGGTCACCGACATGTTCCCTTGCTTAAGCTCCAGGAACTCTATCTCTTTCTTCCCACGGACATCTTCTGGGAAGTATCTGTTAAGGAACTCCCTCGTGAAGATAGCCCACGTCACCACAGCTCCATCTTGCTCCAAAATAGGTAGGAGACTAACCCACCAATCATCAGCCTCCTCCGCAAGCATGTGCGTACCAAACCGCACCTTCTGCACATCGTCACATTGCATGACCCTGAAAATCCTCTCTACTTCCTTGAGCCACAGCTGAGCTCCATCAGGATCATAACGCCCCTTGAAGGTAGGCGGGTGATTCCTCAGAAAAGTCTCCAACATTCTAGTCCCGTCATTACCACCAGCGTTGTTCTGATTGCCCACAGCATTAGCCATTGCTTCCAAAGCAGCAGCAAGAGCAGCATCGTTTCTACCAGCCATCTAGTTCTCTGGAAACAAACATAAGTCAGAATAATACAATAATACTATTCTAACTCTAAGACAACGTCACTCGACTCTCTACTTGGCCGGACGGACCGACCTGCTCTGATACCAATTGTAACACCCCAATTTCCCGTCTTAAAAATTTCATTAAATAAATCATACATCAGAGTATTCATCATAAAGGAGTGTCACATTTCGTCTTTAAAAATAACTTAGATAATAATTTATCGAATTACAAAACATTCAGTTAAGCAGCGGAATTCAAAAAGGTTTCATCTCATAAATGTCTTGGCTTAAAAGCCAGCAAAAACGTCTCAAAATATTTAAGGTTCTACATCACAAAAGTCAACGTTTAATCAAGCATGATACATAAGGAATAGACTCCACAAAAGACCCCATCCCGTTACATATCAGAGCAACCCTAACTTCACACATCCTCGCATCAACGCATCTAAGACTGGGTACCTGCACTTGCCCAAAGGGCGGCAATTCCAGCAGAAGGGGTGAGATTCACAACAATAATATTAATATATAATCATAAGTCAAGATTAACGATTCATATATCCAACTCATCACGTATACAATATAGCACATCACAACATCATCATAAGCATCATCATAACAACATCATAACATCATCTTAACAACATTACATCACACATCAACGTCTCAAACATCATCTCATATATGTCACAATTGACTCGACTAAATGCAACACCTAACGTCTCAACATCATGCATGTGGTACCATATAATTATAGCATTAATATGCTTCACCGTCGCTTTGAGCAAATGCTCCACCGTCGCTTTGAGCATAACGCTCCACCGTCTCATAATTATGCAAATGCATGGACTCGTCGTTAACAACCTAATACACCGTCTCAACATCATTCCATTTTCAAGACTGACACATGCAGTTAATAATAATTACATGGCAGAACATCATCTCATTATACATGCACATTGCAACACATAGCATCATCTTATTCAATTAGCATCATACTCATACATCACTTATATTCAACAACACATCATTTAACAAAGGTCTAATAGAACCATCATCATTCATCTTTACAGCATACATTAAAGGGTATAGAACCTCACCAACACTACCCAAAGGGCTCCTCTCAAAGTCCCATGCGAAACAGATCGCAAGAACAACCACAGTCCTGAACCATCTAACTCGCCACGGCGAGTACATCTGCTCGCCACAGGCGAGTACTCCCAGCAGCTCACTCGCCAAAGGTGAGTTGGGGGCGAGCTGGAGGCGAGGAATACTGGGTGCTTCGGCCTTTTTGACATTTTTCAACAAAATCCTCATTTTTAAGCTCTCTAAATCCAATTTGACCAAACCAACTTCACAGTTCATCTCTATAAATATGAGGGCACTCAAAACCATCTAAAGTTTGGCAAAAATCCTAATCTTAAGGGTCAAGCTCGCCACGGCGAGCTATACTGCTCGCCTCGCGAGCAACCAAGGGTTACTCGCCACGGCGAGTGATCTGCTCGCCACAGGCGAGCGATCTCAGAACCACTACGGGTTCAGTCCAATTCACACCAAAACCTGCCAAATCTCTCCACTTAAGCTTCTAATACATCAGCAATAGCATCCTAGGGGATAATCTAGGTTCTGTAACACATTATACAGCAATGCAACACGTTCTCACATCAAATTCATCAAAAATCACCATAACCCTAATTCTCAAAACTTCTCTCAATCCTTCCCAATTCCTAAGCTAATCAAGAACAGATGATTTAACATTAATACTATTGAAGTTAGGCTCACCCTTACCTGGAAAAATTGCAGAATTGGAACCTAGCTTTCTCTTCTCTCTTGGCCGTTCTTCCTCTTTTTCCCAAATGTCTGTACGCGTTCTCAAAACCTTCCTTTCTTAACCTACTTCTCTTATATACTCCCTCACAACTTAACTAATTCCTTCTTA
Organism: Medicago lupulina; assembly: GCA_958299785.1. Lineage (NCBI taxonomy): Eukaryota > Viridiplantae > Streptophyta > Magnoliopsida > Fabales > Fabaceae > Medicago > Medicago lupulina. The sequence continues at coordinate 41,099,407 of OY283146.1, read as the reverse complement.
ACCCACACAACCCTTCTTAATTATAATTATAACCCCATCTCTTAAAATTCTATCTTTTTCCACCACATCTATTTATTTACCAACTAAATATTCATATAAACATCACTTATATTATTTTATTAAACAATAAAATAATAATACTTCACACGTCACAAATACGTCACAAATACGTCACATAATCATCAAAATCATATAATATATAAACATATATCATAACATCTAATAAAATAATTAAATAATTAAAGAGGGCGTTACACTTTTGACCTTCTTTGTTTTCCTTCTTTGTTGTGATGCTTTTATTCATTTCATAAAACATCTTTTTATGTATAAGTATTTTTAAAGGGCATTAATGATTTATATAGAGTATTTGATGACCAAATGTGCTTCCTGTTGTTTTTAGATGAAAATGAATAATCACCTACTCTAGAATCAGATTAAAATTGTAGTTTCAATAGTTTCTAACCTTGTCTCTTTCAATTATACACGCAATTTTAAGTTCATTTTCAATTATATAGTTTTTTTAGATATCTTAACACGACAATCTGTGTTAATTAGACGTGGTTGAGCCAGAGGTTGCAATTCACCTCAACCTTCTCCTTTCCCAGGAATCCACTTTTACAAATGCACCAAACTTTAGTTCTTGTGTAATCAATTGATTCGAAACTCACTTTGTTACATTCAATTACTAACTGGTTTATCTCTATTTGTGTGTATTTAGTTGCAACAACAGTCTCGTATCAGTCTCATATCAGTACTTAGTGGTGATAATTGAAATTTAATATTTTCCCTATCTTTCGGAAGGAAGCTTACAATTTTATCCTTGTTGGCTATGATTCTAATGTAATTTTTGTGCAGGATGATGATGGTGATAATGCTTTCCATATAGCAGTTGAAACAGCAAAAATGATACGTGAAAATCTGGACTGGCTTATTGTGATGCTATTGAATCCTGATGTTGATATTGAAGTCAGAAACCACACGTAAGTCACAAGCTCACAGCTCAAGACAATGCATTTTCATTAAATTTCAATTATTTTTTAGTTTCTCTAAACATCTGAATATTCTGTGTTTAACTGTTAATTGTTCGTCTACATCAGCATATTAAACACATTGCATTCCAAATCATTACCGTGGCTGATCGATTTGTTTTGTGATAGAGGCAAGACACTACGAGACGGATTGAATGTAGATAAGGTGCTTGGTAATTCATTTTCTATGGAACCAATGAATGAATTAACAAACTTTCAGTTTTCTTTTCTCTCTGAAATTCTCATGATGTGCAGATTGATTACTGTTTGATAACTAATTTTTAAAATTTATGTGTTTTACTTAGCTTTGCTCGTTGGTATCCCTTCAACGTTATACCAAAGCCCTGCCCATACTCCAAAGATCCTCCCTTGTGAAGAAGTTTAGACAGAAGCCTCAAGAGCGGACGAGGCTCTTGACGGATGTAAGTCTCTTTGATTTATATTGAGTAATGAAATGTCATATGATTGTGTTTAACCTCTCATGATGTTGAATTACTTGTATGAGACCTAATTTGTTATCAATACTATTTTGCATTTGTTGTGGTGTTCAACTAAAGTTTCTTATTAATTGATTGGTAGTGATTTAAATGTTTTTTTAAAAGGTTAAAAGGTCCTAATTGCTACGATTGGTTAAAGAACTTTTTGGTTATTTTCTGCTGTAGATTAGCTATGGAATTGCTACGAGAAGTCATAGTTCTGTTGCTGTAGATTTGTTGCGAAATTGCTATCATAAATCATGGTTATCTTGCTGCGGAAAATTCTTTTTGAATGCTTTTATGCTGCGGATTAACTAAATATTTGCTAGGATTTTTGCTTTAGTACTTACGGATTTACTATGAACTGAATCCTTAGCAAATTTGCCTCTCAATCCATGCTACGGTCGAATCAATAGGTATTCCGTAGCATATCCCTAGCTAAACACGTTTGCTAGGAATTAGCTGCGAATTAGCTGCAGAATTGGGCGTAGCAAATCACATATTTTCTTGTAGTGACAAATCAAATGGTTTTCATTCATAAGTAACCAAAACAAAAATTGATTTTCATTGACTTAAAGATTTATAAACAAGGGTAAAGGCTTCAATGAATAACGTTACACCATAAGTAAAAAAAAAAATGTATATCTTCGATGTAATCTCATCTTAAAAATTGTTTAAACTTGAAAAAATTATGAGCTGCTCCCCCTTTATAATTTTTAAATAAATGACTCCTCATGATATTTTTTTTTTTTAAACTTATTATCCAACGATTAAACCCACCTAAATCACATAATTTAACTAAATTTTAACATCACACCAACGATATAATTCTTCCTTATAAAACTGTCCTTTATAAGAGCGTACAAATCAATCAAAATAATTTTTTTTTGAGTAAACTCACCATTGTTTAGAATATAGACATAAACTAAATTCTCTCATCTCTGGAAAATACATTACATCTTTAAATTTCTCAATCTTTTTAGAGGTAAACTTAAATTTCACATCTATTGTCATAAAAACAACTCCACAAATTTCAATCAATATAATAATTCATAAAAATTTATAGCAAACTGAACATGTTGCATCAATGTCTATCCACCACCCCTTCAAATCCATCATCAACAACATCTGTTGGTATCCAATAAAAATTCTCCAATGACTAGTCTTATTAACATTATAAAAGCCAAAGTTTTATGAGGAGGTTTCTACCAATTCTTATTCTTATTGTTACATCCTTTGATCTATTTTGGAACACTAAGAATGAACTTAACATGAAAAATTAGTACTCAAACTCTTCAATAAAAAGTCTATATTTCTTTTTCATGATGTCGTAAGATGTTCTTAAATTATTTTCAATCAAGAAATAATTTATTAGATACCATAATCACATAATAATTCATATGTACCTTTAGAGATTATTTCATAACCAAATTTTGAAGTTCGTTGAAATACTTACCTTCATATCGAAATGACTCGTTTAAATCCACAAGAACGACGCTCGACGGACATGACAACAAATATGGCAAATTCTCTGAACGTCTTAAAATTGTTGGAACATTTTTTAAACACTTAAAATGTTGCTTCATACATCGAACACTTGAAATCATTTCTGCAAAAAATTAAACTCTAACACACAAAAAATAATTTCGTTAGATACAAAATTTGGGCTGAGTCGCGGACTAGGTCGCTCTCTTTAAGACGTTCCGCGGTTCTACCTGAATGGTGCAACAGATCTTTCTTACCTCGTCGTCCCTAGAATAAAACAGCCCTTCAAAACTTGAGTATGAGTACTCTTTGCACAAAGAGAACCCAACAAACTAACACCCCACGGCACTACCAAAAAACTGCTCGGGATCCATAACCAAAAGAAAAATCACTTTGTTTTTGAAATTATATAATTTGCTTCAACGAAAAAAAAAAAATTCTTCTATCTACTATATATAAAAATGGCTTAATTGCAGTTTTAACCCCCCTATCTTTCACAAAGTTGCAATTTTGGCCTCGTAAGAAAAAAAACTACAAAACAACCCTCTAAGTTTTGCATATGTAGTAGTTTTGGCCCCCCAAGGCCAATTTTTTTTTTAAAAAAATAACACGTGGCACCTCACTTTGGGTGCCACGTCAGCGTGGACCGAGTCGAAATTGGCATTGGGAACCAAAACTGCCACAAATGCAAAACTTAGGGGGCCGTTTTGTAGTTTTTTTGCCACAAATCAATTATAGGAGTGAATACTTGGAGAACTTTGTAACCGAAAATCACTCATTAATCTGCCACAAGTGGTCAAAAATAAATAGTAATAAATAATATGTATTTTATTTGAAAAAATATAATTGTATATTTTCTATTTTTAATAAAATCATCAACAGAAAGTAACAAAATAGTTTATCAGATCATCATACTACCATTTCATTTTGCCAACAAATCATAGATGCTACAATTGATTTGGAGCATAATCACATAATTCGTGCACCATGCCAGGATCCGCGAATTTGTTCTTGCGAACCGGTTCCCAGTTCTTTGGCGAATTGGTTCGCGAGAATTTGCTCCTGAATTCATTCAAAACAGTGAACCAGAGAACCATGTCTAAATTCGATTCTGATGAAGCTGTGACTATTTGATTTCGCGTTCAACACCATCAGATGCGGATTTCAGTAGTGAAAACGTGATTCAGAGATGTGTACACAGTTCAACACCATGTCTGCAAAGTGCAAACCCTTGCTGCAGTTCTCTAGTCCAAGCTTGAAGATGAACTGTGCTTTGGGCCTTAACCCGAAATCAGCCTATTTACTCTTTTTTTTCTTTTTGGTCAGGATTGTTTATAAAAAATTTTGAGGCATTGCATCGTACAATGCAAGCATAATTAAGAAAGATGCTTATTTATTTTATTGAAAAAAGAGAGTTTTTTTTTTTTTTTAAGGAGAGAGTTATTTATTGTTTTTTTAAAACAATACAAGCATGCATCTTACATTCCCGATGAAGCTTCACTAAATATTCATCTTCTATTTTACTCCCTCCGTTTCAAAATAGATGTCCATTTTGGAGATTAATTTTGTTTCACAATACTTGTCTATTTCAAGTTTCAATGCAACATTAATTATTGTCTTGTCAATAATACCCTTATATATTTATTATAGAGAGAAAAAATAGAATGAAATAATAAATGGTTAAAGGTATTATAGAAAACACACACATAATTTCATCAAAAGTAACAAAATTTATTTGGCTTCTTGGTTACAACAATTTCTCCAAAATGGACATGTATTTTGAAACAGAGGGAGTATTAGTAACGTACCGATTATTATATTTGAACGTACCACGAACCCAAACAACGTACCGACTCTGTATACCCCCCACTTACCTAGTTGTTTGAAAGTCGCAAACCGTGTACCCGAATTCGTACTGCGTACCGAAGCGAATGCTGAACCGTGTGACTATGATTTGGAGGTCTTATCTCCACCATTTCATTTGAAGAGAAATCTACCTCCTCACATGTTATTCTATAAGAAAGCCAACTCGAGACCCAACATGGTTGTCCTTTAATTTCTCATTGGTCGTATCGTTCTGTTTCTTAAAACCTGCAAATACGTTCAGCGCGTCAGTGCCAGTGCTTCTACTAAGTTTGCCACGTCCTTGAATATCTCTCTGCCTGAGGTAGTTTTATCTCACCATTCTTATTGATGTGCCATTAATAAGCAATGATATATGATGTGTTTCTTACTAGAAGAAGTTATTGAAATTCTGGCACGTTAGACTTAGGATGTTCTATGAGATGTTCCAACACCAATTAGATGAATTACGATGTTGAATCAGAGGTTAGAACATTAAGCTAACAAATAAAACAAATGAACGGAAACAAACAGGAAAGTAAAAATGCACAGAGTGTTTGTTAACCCAGTTCGGTGACAACACACCTACTCTGGAGGCTACCAAGCCAGGAAGGAAATCCACTAGTGTAGTCCTTATTCAATAGCTCTTAGTAAACCACGTTTGCACTATGGACCTAGGACCTACCCGTACTGACTTCAACCTAGGAACTCCTAGATTTGAGATCCCATCTCACTCTCTTACAATTGATCACAGACTCTGTGATGTTAACAATACAAACACTATCAAATAAGCGAAGTTACCTTCAAAGACAATCTACAACCTTGCTTCAAAGCTTTGGTGTAGTACACACAGCTACCTAACTCTTTGCTTCACAGCTTCAGAGTAGTACACAAAGTACAACTCAACACACAGTTCTAAACATGCATCAAAGTGATACACGAAAGGCTCACAATTAACAAAGACTCAAAACCCTAAAGATCTATTCTTCAAAAATGATGGCTTGAATGATGAACTAGGTCTTGCAGCCTTGTCTAAATACTGAAGCAATATGGGTCAGATCATTTTTCGGGCTTTAGATAAAACTGGTGATCCATTACTTAGTCAACAGGACCGGATAAGGAAACTCCTAAAAAGTAGGCACATCTTTAGGAACATTACGATCACCTTCAAGGACTTTCCTAAGTCGTTAGCACGTCCTCATGAAATCACATCTGCTCTTATCTTCTAATAAAGACACGCAGGTTGACCAACACTAATGAAGGCGTGAATTCCTTAAATAAACAAATGCGTGCGTAAAATAAGGCAAGGTACAGAACACACAAAACCATGCCTGGATGTTGGAACATCGTGTTCCACATCTGAAGTGAATATTTGTTTTAGGCAAAATTGAAGCCAACATACAAATATCCAACAATCTCCCCCTTTGGCAAATTTTTGGCTAAAACAACTTGAGCCCAGTCCAAACAAAGAAGAGAGACCACACACAACCTTTTCTTCAATCTTCACAAAAAAATCTTCAGTCACATCATAATTTTCAAGACAAGAAGAACTATATCACAGATCTCAGATTTTGCTTCCAATATTTTCACAAAATAATTAACACATGGAAATATGCAAATAATAGAAACAAATAGGTATCATCATAGAAAATCAGAGACTTGCAGCAGCGGACATATAAGGAAAAATAAATTCCCATAACATAACATGCTACTCAAATAAACATAGGAAAAATAAATTCCCAAACAGCATTCAGTAGCTCAAAAAGAGTGTTCCAACATTCAAACAAACATTCAGGAACACAGATGAGAATTACTCCCCCTCAAGGAGCACATACAGTATTCTAATACTCCCCCTGAAAACATGCATCTGAATATAAACACAGTCATGCAACGGCATAATCATATACACACATCCAGCCTCTTCAACAACATTATCACAAGACTTCGTAAGAATCGTAAGGTCAACCTGAGTCTTCCTCTCACCCAGAAACACACTTGTAGCCTTTAAACCAGCAACATTCTTCACTGTTACCTTACTCCAGCCTTTCTTGGGTCCAACACCAGTGGATATCGTCTTGCTTTTGGGGGGTCTCAGTAACACCAATAGTTTTCTTTTTAGGATTCTTGTTCTAAGAGAGAACAACCTTTCCTTTGTTACTTCTCAGTCTCTTGGCCATACTTTCACCAAGCCTATGTGCCAAAGGCATATCATCTAACTCAAGTTCATCAACATTTACCACATCTTCTTCATTCTCTTTGCCACCAGAATCTTCTTCCTGATCATCCTTTTCAGATTCTACTTCTGTTTCCTTACTTTCCTCAGCATCAGCTGTAACGCCCATTTTTGATTATTTAATTATTTGATTTATTTGAGAAATTGCTATATATTTTTATATATATTATGTGATGTTAAGTGAAGATTTAATATGATTTTATGCGACGTGGTGACTTATTTTATTGTTAAATAAAATAAGATTTGAAAATAAAATAAAATATTTAGTTGTGGGTTAGTTTTGGATTTTAGAGAGTTATGTGGGAGAAAGAGTAAATAAGATAAGATTTGCTGGGAGTATATAAAGGGAAATTAGGTTAAGAAGTCAGTACGCGTTACTGAATTTTGGAAAAGAGAGAAAACAAGCACGTGAAGGGAGAAAAGCATTGAGGGCTGCGATTTCTGCTTTGATCAGGTAAGGGTGAGCCTAGCATTTGATTATATTATTATGTAATTCATCTAATCAAGATTAAACAATCATAGGGCTGTTTTGAGAGAATTGAAATTAGGTTAAAAGTGAAGAAAAATCATGAATTAAACCATAAAGCTGTAGAATAGATGTTTAATTAGGATGAATTGATGGTTGATAGGTCTTGAACATTATGTTTATCATGGTATGATATATGATTCTTTTACTTGAATTATGAGAAATTAGATGAAGTTGTTGTTTTGTAGTGATAATTCTCATATGATGCCATGATAGAGATGATGTTGTCGATGTTATTTATGTTGCCTAATGAACATGTTGAATGTTGATTATTGATGGTGAATCCATACATGTTAATTTTGATGTGAGTGGTGTTGAGTGCATGTATATATGTTTATAGTCGTTGATTATAGCCGTTGATTATCGCCGTTGAGTTGTGGTGAACATATGCATGGGTAATTGAGTCATATTTTCATTTATCAAATGTCGTGTCGGATGATGTATCCATATTGTCATTGACCGGATACTTGTATCCATATAGCCGTTGACTATGATGTGTTTGTTGCATCATGAGGTGATGACCTTGGACAAGAATGGTACCACATGCATATAAGAGTCGTGTCTAGGTGCATTACATGATTTGACATGAGTCCTAATTGCTTATGTGTTTGGTGATAAATGTGATTGATAAATTGTATACTTGTGATAATGTGACTTTATATGAGTCAATGAATGATGTGGAAGTTGAATTATTATTTTGTTTTGTTTAAATCATTTAGAAGGTTAAATTGATGAAAATATTTTCAACAAATTTTGTTTATGAAATGTGGACTAACCCTCAGTGGTCTTTTGGTTGACCGCCTCACTATATTTAAATATGGTGTAGACGGCGTGCATGATTAGCTTATCTTTAATTTACTCGGTGAGTTATTGGAGGCTAGATTTGGATGCTACCTCGTTTATCTGCTTTAGAGTCTTAGTTTACGTCTCTAGTTTAGGATGTCGGTCTTCTTTTGCTTTGATGTCAACTCTGTTGTTGAGATTTTTATGATGATGTATTTATGATGTTTATGACATGGCTAATTGGAGTTGTATCTCATTTATCCACTGTGACATGTTTTGAAAATTTTTAGTATGAATGTTTTTAGAACTATTGAAGACGTGACCGTCTATTTCTTGAATATTTGTATTATTCGTGTGTTTTATCGCTTTAATAGAAGTAGGGCGTTACAAAGGGGGTCTTGGTGTGAGAGATATTAGATTGGTGAATTATAGTTTATTAGCAAAGTGGAGATGGAGGATTCTTGAAGAGAAGCCTTCCTTGTGGAAGGAGGTGTTAGAAGATTTATACGGGCCTTTGGTGCATGTTAAAAGTTTGGTGGAGGGGGTGGTTTGGCCGAGGAAAGATTTAATGGCTTTGGAGGATGTGGGTGAAGTGGTTCGGAAGGGAGGCGGTTAGAAAGGTGGGAGATGGGAGAAATTCATTTTTTGGGATGGATGCTTGGGTATTTGATGTGCCATTAGGAGATATCTTCCCGCGCCTCTTTTCTTTAGCGATTTCAAAAGATGCAAGGGTGGGGGAGTTGTGTGACATGAATTCGGAGGTGGATAGGTGGAGGTTTCTTTGGCGTAGAGAGTTGTTTGAGTGGGCAAAAGAGGGTGGCATTTAGCCTGGGAAAGAGGAGTTTTTTCCCATCATGGGAAAACTCCTTTTTCCAGGACAGGTGGCAGTTGGTAACCTGTTTCAAAAAAATAAAAATAAAATAAACTAACTTGTTTTTTAATGTTGTTTTTCTGGCACCCACCCCATTTACTTCAGTATTGTCTCAATCTAACACACATACCCACATTTTTTTCCAGGCACCACCGCACTCTCCCCTTCTTCTTCTTCTCTCCCTTATTCTTATTCCTCTTCCCTCTCTTTTCTCCTCTTTTTACTCTTTCTCTCTCCACACACTTCTTTCTTCTTCCTAGTGTTCATACATACATTCTGATCTTCTTCTTCCCAGTAATCAAGTTTTATCTCAATAATCCAAATGAAAACAATGGAATCAAATTCCTTCAATAAAGTAGGTATGTTATTGAAACTAATAAAAATAGTGAAATCAAATTCCATCATCAAGTTCTTGTGAAATGATGTTGTTACTTATTGTGAATCATCATGAGAGTGAACTGTTGAAAAGCTTTAAACTTTTAGAATTAACAAAAAGAGGAATACTTGTTGATGCTGAGAATGAAATCAAATTATCTTGCAAAACATTTTACATTTGGTTGTAATTTTACTATGAAATGTTGAAGGTTTAATCCAACTTTTTTGGGTTGTTGATTCTTTAATCTCTCTAGATTAAAGGAAGCGAGAAAATGAGATGAAGGTGTGGTCGGTATGGTGACGACGTCGGAGACGGTGAGGCCGACGGCGGAGAGGAGCGATGGGGTTGTCTGAGAAAAGCCTGAGGATGGTGGTGGCTGGTTGTAAGTTCCCAGTGAGGAGTGTGTTGGAGATGTGAGATTACCAAAATAGCCCTAATGCCAAAACAAATTTCTAAAGCCCATGAATTAATAAAACAAACAAATGAATAAAACAAATGACAAACTATAATTTAATCAATGGTGGGGTCAGTTTTTTTGGTCTACCATGTAACCATCAAAAAGTTACAACAATTACCAAGTCATAGATCTAAGCCATCCAAATAAAAAACTATTAAATCAATGGTTGTGGTTAAACTTTTCCCATGATGGGAAAAAACTTCTCTTTCCCATATGGACCATATGGAGGTTTCGAAACTATTAAATCAATGGAGCGGTTGGAATGGGTGGTTCTTACAGACCATATGGACGTTTGTGTTTGGAAACTGGATAAGGATGGTGTTTTTTCCGTTACATCGTGTTATTTGTTACTTCAAAATTTGTGGCCTTTTGAAAATGTGTTTAATGGTGTGGAATAGATGATTTTCCAAGAACTTTGGAAGAGTTAATTCAAACGAACCAGTTTGCAGTTCTTTTGCGAACCGGTTCTCCCTGAATTCCCTCAGTTCGAAAAAACAGGGTACCAACCGTACCGGAAATAAAAAGCTAGATAAAAAACATTTAAACTCCTTTCAAATTTCAACCAATTCATTTCATGTAAATTGGGTACTTAAAAGTGCAAATCACTTTGGAAATAGTGAAATGACATGGGCCCACCGATTCTAAGCAGAATGGCTAGCTGTGCCTTGATTCTAAGCAGAATGCTTGCAAATCCTTCGATGTGGGACTATTTGCTAGTAAAGAAAATGCTGCTTCCTTTCATAAAAAGAGAACATGCGGTTTCTTTTTTATTTTGACATATAGAGAATGAATCAACAATAATTTTTTATTAAGAAGTTAATAATTAAATATTAATAATAATAGTATAATACTTTCCTTAAAAAAAAGAGAGTATATTTTATTAACCAAATGAAAAGAGAATATGCTGCTTCCCTTCAAAAAAATTATGTTGACAGATAATTTATTTTGTTAAATTTTATCTAAATATTTATTTCTATTCAAAGTGTACCGTGTACCCGAACCCGTACCACCTACCGAAGAGAATTGCGAACCAGGTGACTATGGTATTGGCTTTCTCATGGACGTTGTTCCTTAATAGAATTCCGACCAAGGTGAATCTTGAGAAGAGAAGGCTATTGGGAGTTGAGGATTCAAAGCGGTCTGTGTTTTGTGGATGTCATGATGAAACGGCCACTCATTTATTTCTTCATTGTGAGATCATTGATCAAGTTTGGAGGGAGTTGATGAAGTGGTTAAATTTCAACTTTATCTCTCCTCCAAATGTATTCATTCATGCTTTATGTTGGTCTAGAGAAGCGAGAGGCAAGAAGCTTAGACAAGGGGCGTGGTTGATTTAGCATGCGGCGATTTGGGTTGTTTGGACGTCGAGGAATAATCAGATTTTTAATAATAAGATTATTGAGGTTGACGAATTGGTGGATCAAATTAAACTGTTGTCTTGGCATTGGAGTATGTCGCGTTTGAAAATAGCGACGTGTCTTTCTTATGAGTGGTGCCCTCGCTTTTGTTTGCAACTTTGGAGCGAGGGGGTAGGGTCTGTTCTGTTATGGTAGCCGTTATACTCGGCTGGAAGTGCAGCAGGTTCCTGTCGAAACCTCTGTTTTTCTTCCAGTTGCTGTTTCTGCTAGGAGCTGGCAGCAGCCTGTGCCGCAGCTGTGTAGCCTTGGTTTGGTGCTTTGCTGGTTTTTCTTTCCCTGCTGTGTTGCAGGATCATGGCCTGCGTGTTTTTCCTGTGTTTTGCCCCATTTTTTCTCTCCTTGAGATGGCTGTGTTGGCCTAATAAATTGATGCTGTTAAAAATGAATGAGAAATGATACTTGAACATCAATTTTTTGATAATTTTTGTGACAACTTTATCTCTCATACTCACATTACTTTTTACTTTATATCTCTATTGCTTTGGTTTTCGTGTCAATACCCACTTTTTCTTTGCAAATTATAGTTGTTACATAAGCTGTCAACCAAATAGTTGTTCAAATAACACTCCTCAAAATAAATAGTAGTAGACAACAATTTAGTAACCATTAATTAAAAAAAAAGACAAATAATATTGTTGCCAAGATGAAGGTAACCCCCGAAAAATAGAACCCAAAACAATAAATCAACAACATGACTTGAACATGCGGTTTTGTAGTGACGTGTGTTTATTGTAGTCAACAACGGTTTTGTTTTGTGATTTTGTGGTTGTGTTTGCGATAACCATAATTTGCAGTTAAGTTTTATTGGGTGATTTAAGTGTTGAACCAAAGGAAAACTTAGGAAGTAAAATAAGCTACATTATTTATACTTATCTATAAAGGCAAAACTTTTCTTTTGGTGTAACCTACTTCTTAACCCATTATACCCTTCAGTTATTGCAAAAATTCCAAAAAAGTTGAAGTCGGTTACCATATTTGTTGAAATATGTCTTAAATTTTGCGTCGTTTTTAATCATGTATTTTACCATTATTGTCATTTTTTCTCGCGTCCTGTTATAACAATTGTGCTCGTGATTTTTGGATATCAATCTATTAATTGGTTTTGAACCTTCAATCTTTGAACTCTCAACTTTTATTCGTGGGAAGGGAAAAAGTGAGTAAAAACCCTTATGAGATCAAGGTCTGGGGGTTGGTTTCGAATAGGGAAGGTGTTAAGCACCCTAAACGACTTCGGTACTCCGAAGGAGCCTCGTACTTAAATTATCTTGTGCTAATTACTTGCTTATTTATTTGTAAAATATTGCCTAAAGTCTAAGCGAAATAAATCCTGTCAATTACTTCTGAATTAGTAACCGACGAATGTGCATGAAAAAAAATAGATCATGCCGATTACTTTTGAAATAGTAACCGACGAATGTGCAGAAAATAAATATGCGAGGAGAGACCTGTCTATCACCTTTGAATTGGTAAAGACGAATATGCTGACTTTAACAAAGGGCATTCAAGATAAAGTTTGAAAAGATATTGGGGAGATACTTGGTAAAAATACTGCTGGGTGGGACCTGCCACTTAAAAACAACTTGATTGGTTAACACTTTTGGTCAGACACATTGGGGATAACCCTTTCATGTGGTGCAAATGATATAAGACACAGAGTAAAAATGCAAACATGTGTGTATGATATGCGAGCTACCGATGCATGAATGAATATATGAGGTTTGTATGAAAGTAAAACAGTAAACTGTTGGGACAAGGTTGGGCATGTCAAGGGGGAAGTGGCCCGGCGTCGGAATACAATCATTCAGCAAGCTTCTATGGGGATAACATCACTGGAGATGAGTCAAGAGAAAATGATCGAGATACCGCCCTTCAAACAAAACATTAGTCGAGATGAAGCCTAATCGAACGAATCACTGATGAGGTGAAGCCCAAACAAACGAACGTCTGGTAGGGTGAAGCCCAATAATCAAACCGCTAGCAGGTTACAGCCCATAAGACGAAACTTGACAGAAGTCGCCATTTCTGAACTGAACCGAAGTACCTTTAGAAGCCTGTGCTCCCATAGTCATTGCTTTTTTTTTTTTTTTTGAATCCATAACTTTTCCTGGACCGCCCTTTCGAGTTTTCGACTTAGCGAGTTTTTTTTTTTTTTTTAGCAATGACTACATTTCTCCTGCAGGGCAAATTGTTCTTGAGACAGATGGTAACATGCTCCTACGGTACACGACTTCAAAAGTAATATGTTTGACATTTTTTGTTCTTTTTCAAAAGAAAACAAATAGAAGTTAAAAGAGTTTTTTTAGTTTCTGCTTCAAGTATCAACATTAAAAATGGAAGAAATTTTGCACATAGAATAACTAAGAATTCCAAATAAAGGGGCACTGGCTGAAATTGATTTAAAAGAGTGGTAACCGGCCAAAGGCATGGCTCCACGGATTACAAAATTTGGAAAATGGTAATTATTTGGGGAAGGTACATTGAACATGAATAACCACTATATCCCCTAATAACTTTGAATTCCGCTGCTTAAACGCTTTGCTTCAGAGAACTTCTGACAGCTAAGGTGCCCCAAGTGATTGATACTTTAACTTGATCTGATGCAGTTACTTTGTTTTTTTTTTGTCTCTAATTTTTGCCTGGACCGCCCATTCGGGTTTTCAGTCCACCGAGACACTCATTTTTGGTTCAAGCCGCCCTCTCGGGTTTTCGACCTGCCGAGCTGTTCTTTTATATATATTTTTAGACAAAGTATTTCTTGACTGCATCAGAATTCACGGGACGAGGGAGCTCATCACCGTTCATGGTTGTAAGAATTAAAGCGCCGCCGGAGAAAGCCCTCTTGACTACATAGGGACCTTCATAGTTAGGCGTCCACTTGCCCCTGGGGTGTAACGCCCTATTTAATTATTTGATTATTTTATTGGGTTTAGAGCCTATTTATATGATTTATGTGATTTAAATGATTATGTAATGTGTTGTTATTTTATTAAGTGACTTTATTTGATTATTAAATAGAATAAGATTTGAAAATAAAATAATATTGAGATGAGGGGCTGTTTTGAGAATTTAGAAAAGTTTTGGTGGAATAAGTGGAAATAAGATAAAGAGGGTTGAGGAAATAAATAGGAGAAACTAGGTCAGAAAGTTTTTCACGTGAAACTAGTTTTGGAGAAAAAGGGAGAAAACAAGAGAAGAGGAGAACCTAAGAGATGAAGCTTGCGATCGATTAACCTAAGGTAAGGGTGGGACTAACTTTCTCTAATTCTAAGCTATGTAATTCTGAAATTGGATTTAGCAAGTTCTAGGTTGTGAGTTTGGGAGTTAGGGTTAGAAGTTGTAATAGGTTGTTAATTGAGTATAAGTCTATTGAATTTATGTACAATTGGTGTTCAGATCATAGGTTATTCATAGCGTAATATTCCTAACAAATTTGGGATTTTGGTAGATGAAATTTGGGTTTTTCATGTGAAATATCAATGTTTAAACGTTTTCGCCAATAAGTGATTATGTGAGGCTTTGGAAATCGATTTTTGGGTGTGTCGCGTCATTTTTCGGAGATCAAGGCTATTTGATTAGCTTTTGACTCACTTTATTATTTTACGACTTTTGAAAAAATTATTTAATTAGATTGGGGTCCGGGGGTTGGTTATATTTAGGGAAGGTATTAGCACCCTAAATATTCGTAGTACTCTACGAGAACCTTTCGACTTTATCTTACTTTTTGTGCAATAACTTGCTTATTTTTGTTTAAAAGAAGGAATTTGAAAATAGAGGTTAAAAGAAAAGAAAGAAGCCTATTTATCTACATTTTTTATTGATTCGGAAGGACTAGGTCCTTTGCCTATGTACCCGTGAGGGATCAGAACCTCGTAGTTCGGGGTAAAAATTGACGTTTGATTGGTTTTGTGTTTTTTATTAGTTTTTGAAAAAAAAAGTTTTAAAATAAAAAGCCAAAGTGGCAAAAATGAAATTGGTTTGTATTTTTTATATTGGAAAAAAAAAAAAAACTCAAAGTAAAATTAAAGTTGATTGAATTTGATTAAGAAAATAAGAAGAAAATGAGATCGCTTGATTTTGGATCAAGGTTTATTGAGAAAAATGTTTTTTGTGATTTTTGTTATTTGCATGTTTTTGTTTTTTTTTGAATATTGAGTTAAAATTAAACTAACGGAGCAGAAAAGTAAAGCGTAGGTGACTCATGGTGGCGTTGGACCACCACGAGGACCTTTAACCTAAACTACGAAGCATAAAAATAAGGCATACACGCACACATGTACCTAAGCTATTACATAAAAAGTCTATTAATACATTCTAGGGTCTGCGAAAAATTAAAGAAGAAAAAAAAGAAAATAACTTACATTAAACCTATTATACATTCTAGGGTTTGCATGGTAAAAAATAAATTGCATTAAAATCTAAATACATTCTAAAACTTTAATATGAAATAAATGACATAAGATAAATAAATATGTAAACATAGTGCAGAATGCTAACCTAAAATAAAATAAAAACGCAAGGACAAATGGGAATGAAATGCAGACGAAAGAAAAAAAAATGAATGAGTAAATAAATTTAATAAAAAGAAAGGGGGGTGCGAAAAGCATGTGTGTGTGTAGGAAACAAACAGCAGGTGAAATGGGCCAACAACCAGCAGCTGGATTCGGGTTACACTGGACCGGTTCGGATCACAGGCGGGTCGGTTAGACCGGTTTGGTTTGAGGGGATATATATAGGGTGTAAACCCTTTTTCTTTCATTTTAAAAAAAAATCCTCTCTCTTCTTTCTCTTTCTCTCACTACTCTCTCATCTCGCTCTATCCATCTTCTTCTTCTCCGGTGTTGGCCGGTTACCTTATCCGGCAAGTAGCCGGCACCGCTGGCGAGCCCCAGCGGCTGCGCCGGAACGGAAAAGGGTTTTTTATTTTATTTTTTTTCTCGCTATTACTTACTGTTTTCTCACCCTCTCTTCGTTTTCAAACTCCAAATTCTCAAATCCTAATCCTTCAACGCTAGATCTACACAAGACATAACAATATAGGGAAAGAAAATTACCTCTTCCTTGGCTCGGGCTTGCTGCTCTTAGGTTATGGTTGTACGGTGGTGTAACCGTTTCGGTTATGTTGTTTGTTGCCAGTTCACAAACGGCCTGTCGCTAGCTTGTCCGTGGCTGTGGCTTTCTTCTGGTTTGTGATTTGCGTCGGTTCGGATATGCGTGTGTTCGAGCTACTGGTTTGGTGCGTTTGAGGGACGTTTTTTCTTCTGATAACGAGGGTGTGGGTTGATGATTGGATTGGATTTTGGTTTCGCAGATTGTTGACAATTGTTGTGTGAAATTGTTCGTATATGAATTGTGCGTTCAATTGTTGTTTGCAAGGTTTAGGTTATGCTTTTTTTGCAGGTTGTTGATGGTGTGATTCGCAGATTCGGATTGGGGTTGTAGCTAGGGTTTTCTGAACTGAAATTGGCCTTTTGTCTGTTTTTCTTTTTCTTCTCTCTCTAACCTAATTTATAGAGAGAGATGCTCTCTCCTCTCTCCTGTTTCGCTTCTTCTTCTCCGGCTAGACAGCTGGCGGACGGCGCGGTGGCCGGCCAGAATGGCTGTGCCGCCGCGCCGGAGTAAGGTTTTACTCCCTTTTTACTTTTTTTCCTCTTTCTATTTCGCCTCTCTTTCCTCCTTTACTTCTTACCCTCAAAATCCACAAACACGAACCCCAACTCTCTAGATCTACCGAAAACGAAACATAACACAAAAAAGAAAACTACCTGTTTTTTTCACGGATTCAGCTTGAAGTACGCTTGCGGCCGGGTTGCTGTGTTGAGTCTGTGCGTGACTGGTGTCAGTTGTGTGTGTGTGTGTGTATGTTGTACCGTACGGATTTGTGTGGTTTGTGGATGGTTTAGTCAGTCTGTTCTTAAAAATGGGTTCTGGTTCGGGTTGGTTCTGATGTGTTATCAATCTGTGTTTGATGCCTGGTGTTGTGGGGTTTCGTTTGGTGCCTGGTGTAAGGCTACGGATTTGATTTTGGTTGAGATGTTTTTGAGAAAGAGATTGGCCGTGTGGCCGATTGCGTGTTCTATGCGTGTCTGTTGTGTTGATTTTGCGTGCAGGTTTGGTGATTGGTGAATGCGGCTCCGTGCGTGTTGTTCTTGTGAACTTCGCCCTATGTATCTGTGTTATGCGATCCCCTGTGCGTCTGTGAATCTTTGATTTTATAGTACTGTATTTTGACTAGGGTTTGTTTCAATTGAGCTGAAAATTGTGCTGCTGGGATTGAGATGGAAAAAGGAAACGCGTACTGTTTTGGACTTATCATAATTTTTGGACAAAAATAAAATAAAATGGAAAAGGGATAATGACTAAAAAGAAAACAAAAATAAAATAAAAACGGTAAAAGAAATTAAAGTTTAAAATTGGAAGATTAAATAAAAGATGGAAATTAGAATTAAAATTTAAAATAAAAATATAGTGTGAGGAGGGCCCGACTCGGAACAAAAAATGAGGTATTTTAAAATACCTCTCTGCCGAAGTCTCGTTTGAAAAGTCGGAGATTATTCCGGGCTAGACGACGTGTGTCAGTGGTGCCTTAGGTCAAAAATTGGGGTATGACAGGGTGGTTGAAACTTGAATTTTTCTATACATTATGATAGGGCCAAGTGTCAGGAGCGTATAGGCATAAACGACATTAAAATCCGATTAACGGTTTGGATTTTACGCGTGAAATAGTGAAAAACACACTTTTTGAAAAGCTGAGTTTGGACCTGATACTGTCAAACCGTGCCGCGATTTTGCAGCCGTGCCGTGTGTTTGATGGCAGAATGCTCAGTGGTTTTGGACATAAAAACGCGCCACAATTTCTAGAATCGTGATAGGATCTTTCGTGAACCAGATCCTCCATATTTCACTATTTTTCACCCCTTTCCTCTTTGAACTGGGTTTTGGTATAAACATGAAAGTTTTAGATAATTTTGTTATCTTTCCAATGGCTTTGGTTTGACTTAAAATATGGTGGAATTACCCCAAGCAAGTCTGGGTAAATTTTTATGAAAATACAACATACCCATTTCTAAACCAATGCAAAAACTTATGGAATAATTCCAAACCTCAAAACTAGAAGTACTAGGAGTTCAATTAAGAGGTTTAAGAGTATTTAACCTATGTTGTGATGAATCTAACTTGGTTTGATATGAATATCTTTGATTAACGAACTATTATATGAATATATATATTGATAAATATGATGTTATATGATGTTGTTTACGATTGATGATTTATTATATGAATGTATTTGTTGATAAATATGATGTTACATGATGTTGTTCATAATTGATGAATTGTGATATTATGATGCGAAGTCGTTGTTGTTGTCGTTGTCGCTGTTGTCGTTAATATCATTAAGTTGCAAGTGTTGGTCTAAGTTGCAAAGTTGTAAGTTGTTGTTCCAAGATATTGGAGTCACATAAGTTGTTGAAGTTGTCTAAGATGTAAGTTGTTGAGTCCATGCATAATCATAAATGTTGAGGGCTTATGCCCTGAGAGCTTATGCTCTAATGTTGAGGGCTTATGCCCTGAGAACTTATGCTCTAATGATGAGGGTTTATGCCTTGAGAGTTATTACTCTAAATCTTGAGGGCTTATGCCCTGATTGGTACCACATGCACGTTGAAGTCGTTGTCGTTGCATTGTCAAGTGTTGGTGTCGTTGTTGATGCATTGTTGTTGTCGTCAAGTTGTCAATGATTTAATAAGTGGTTATTGATTAATTATGTAAAGTATTAGCATTATTAATTGCTGTTATTTATGTTGTTAAATTCTGTTGATGAATTATATGCTTATTATTATTGAATGTGTATCTCACCCCTTCTATTTGAATGTTGCCTCTACGTGGGTAATGTAACACCCCGTTTTCCCAACATAAAATTTTCATAATAAAAATCAGAGTTTTCAACGTGAACGGAATGTCACACTTCTTTTCATAAAATCTTAAACGATAATAATAAATATTTATCCTTCAAAATTCAATAACAAAATGTTTACTAGTTCGCAGCGGAATTATTTCGACAATCTAAAACATTCTTCGGCACGAGGGCCTCATCATAAAATCTCATAAAACATCTTAACATCAAATCATGAAAATCATAAAAGAATACGTAAAGGAACAGAAAATTCCCATCCCGTTACGTATCAAAGCACCTAAAGACACACGTGAGAAAATCCACTCACGACCGCAACTATCCTTGGTTACCTACAAGTTACCCATGAAAAAGGCAACATTTTCAAGCAGAAGGGGTGAGATTTCACAAACACTAATGTTAAGCATATAATTCATCAATTACAGTTAACAACATAAACATCATCAATTCATCAATCTAGCAACAATTGCATTCATAAATAATTCATCATAAAGCACTTCATGAATAACTCATCATAAAAAAACAACTTAGCAACTCATGGTTAACATCTTATCAACAACGACTTGACTCGACTATGCAATTTCAACTTCTTAATCAATGCATGTGGTACCATCCAAGACATGAGCCCTCATCATAAGAGCATAAATACACTCACAAGGCATAAGCCTTCATCATAAAGAGCAAAAGCTCACAGGGCATAAGCCCTCATCATAAAGAGCAAAAGCTCCCAGGGCATGAGCCCCCAACAGAATGAGTATGCATGGACTCAACGACCAACAACTTTAACAACTTACAACTTAACAACCAACAACTTAGCAACTTGAATGACATAAACATCACAATATTATACAACATACGATATTCACATAATATATATATATATATATATATATATATATATATATATATAGATAGATATATAGATATATATATATTTCAACTTAATAGCAACAATGTACATAATATTCATGAACTTCATTTACATTAAACCAAGTGAGTTCATCACGACCTAGGTTAGATACTCATAAACACCTCAACTAAACCTCTGATACTTAAGCTTGAAGTTTGGAAACCAACCATAAGTTTTTGGCCTAACTTGGAATTAGTTATGCCAAGTTTTTCTTAAAGTTTTCTCAATACCCACCTGGACTATTTCCATCATAACTCAAAATCTAAAACTCATTTTCAAGTCAAACCAAAGCCATTAGAAAGTTAACTCAATTATCTATAACTTTCATGTTTACACCAAAAGCCAGTTCTGAATAGAAAGTGACTCAAAATTAAAGAACTTAAAGTTTTCTGAAGCTGTCAAATCGGAGTACGAATTTCTGGGTCAAAATTAGCATTTTCATTCGTAAATAATCGGAGTACGATTTGGAAAAATCGGAGTACGATTTGACACAGGCTGTTACGATTTTTACACCATTTTTCACCCCAAAAACCCAATTTTCAATCACCCAAACCCCAAATTTGATAGGGAACATTGCCTATGATCATACTAAGACCTGAACATCAATTTAACACAACAATTCATGGGAAAATTCATGCACTTTCAACAATTAAATTCACAATTCAAAGACCTAATTTCTCAAACTACAAAACTATGAACATCAACATAAGACTAACCCTAATCCCCAAAACTCACAACCTACAACTTTTGCCAAAACCAATTTCATAAAAACATACTTAAGATTAGAGAATATGAGTCCCACCCTTACCTTAGGTTAATCGATCGCAAGCTTTTCCTCTTAGGTTCTCCTCTTCTCTTGTTTTCTCCCTTTTTCTCCAAAACTGGTTTCACGTGAAAACTAATATGACCTAATTTCTCCTATTTATCTCTTCCCATCTATTCTATCTTATTTACTCTTATTCCACTAAACTCTCTAAATTCTCAAAACAGCCCCTCATCTCAATATTTATTTTATTTTCAAATCTTATTATATTAAATAATAAAATAAGTCTCTTAATAAATCCACAACACATCACATAATCCTTCACATCACATAAATCATATAATTATATTCTAAACTCAACAAATAAATCAAATAATTAAAGAGGGCGTTACAAGTAACGTGCATATAACCAGGACTAGTTGTTGATGTGAGTTGACTCTCTCACGCGTCGTCTTAGGGTCGCTATGGTACTTAACGGGATGGGGACCTCTGCATTGTTTTCCATTTGTTACGTATTATTTTGAATTAAGTTGTTGAACCTTGGAAATAATTTTAATAAGTTGTTTTCGTTGAGGCCGTAGTGCCATACCGTTGAATTAATGAAATGTTTTTCCGCTGCGATGTAATTTGAATATTGATGTATGATGTTTTAAATAAATAGTAACTTTACTCTATTTATGTTTTAAAGAAGTGTGACATCCTTTTTAAGTTGAATATTCTGATTTTATGTATTATTTTACGTATTGGGAAAACGGGGTGTTACATGGGGTTTGGTTGGAAAGACTTAACGCTCTTGACCACAAGGTCACCTTCTTTGAAGTCACGGGGATGCACCCTCTTCTCAAATGTCTGTTTCATCCTCGATTGATATAGTTGTCCATGACACAAAGCAGCCATGCGCTTTTTATTAATCAAATTCAGCTGATCCTATCTATTCTGACACCATTCAGCTTCAGTCAACTCAGCTTCCATCAAGACTCTTAGTGACGGGATCTCAACTTCTACAGGAAGTACAACCTCCATGCCATATACCAAAGAGAAAGGGGTTGCCCCTGTTGAAGTACGTACTGAAGTACAATATCCATACAAAGCATAAGGCAACATCTCATGCCAATCCTTATAAGTGACCACCATCTTCTGCACAATCTTCTTAATATTCTTGTTTGCGGCCTTAACTGCACCATTCATCTGAGGTCTGTAAGGAGAAGAGTTATGATGCTCGATCTTGAAGTCACTGCACAATTCCTTCATCATATTGTTATTCAAATTCGTACCATTATCGGTGATAATTTTGCTAGGAACCCCGTAGCGACTGATGATATTATTCTTGATGAAATGGACCACCACCTGCTTGGTTACGTTAGCATAAGAAGCTGCTTCAACCCACTTGGTGAAATAATCAATAGCCACTAGTATAAAATGATGTCCATTGGAAGCTTTTGGTTCAATCCGGCCAATCATGTCAATGCCCCACATAGAGAAAGGCCATTGAGAAGAGATGACATTGAGCATCGATGGTGGTATATGGATTTTATCAGCATAGATCTGACAGTTGTGACATCTCCTAGAATGATTATAACAGTCCGCTTGCATTGTTATCTAGTAGTAGCCTGCTTTCAATGCTTTCTTAGCCATTTCATACCCACTAGCATGAGTCCTGAACAAGCCTTCATGTATCTCATGCATTAATAAATATGTTTCGCGTCGATCCACACATCTGAGCAAAACCGCATCAAAGAAAACTACTAGACAATCTTCTTAAAGTCTTCTTATCTTTACGGGATGCCCCTGACGGATACTCTTGAGTCTGAAGGAAAACCTTGATATCATGAAACCACGGCTTGTCATCAAAAATTGCTTCAGTTGTGAACACATAAGCGGGCCTTTCAAGGAAACGGACACTGATCAAAGGTACGCGATTGGGATGACTGACTTTGATCATTGAGGATAAGGTGGCTAAAGCATCTACCATCCGATTCTCATCACGAGGAATGTGGTGGAGTTCGACCTTATTGAAGAAAGTCAACAAACGTCTTGCATAATCTCTGTACGGGATCAAACCGACATGGTGAGTTTCCCATTTCCCTATGATCTGATTAATCACTAGAGCTGAATCTCCATATATATCAATTTTCTTAATCCTCAAATCAATAGCTTCTCCAATTCCTAAATAGCAAGCTACGTACTCTGTGATGTTATTCGTGCAATCAAACTGTAGTCTTACAGTAAATGGGATATGAGTGCCCTTAAAAGTGATGAGAACTGCCCCAATTCTGCTACCACAAACATTAACCACACCATCGAATATCATGCCCCATTCAGATTCGGGATCAGGACCTTCACCGAACAACGGTTCATCACAATTTTTCATCTTCAAATACATGATCTCTTCATCAGGGAAATCAAACTTGATTTGCTGGTAATCGTCAACTGGTTGGTGGGCCAAATGATCAGCAAGAATACTACCTTTAATTGCTTTCTAAGTGCGGTACACAATGTCATATTCGGAGAATAACAATTGCCACCAAGAAATTCTTCCTGTTAAAGCAGGTTTCTCGAAGATGTACTTGATCAGATCCATTTTAGATATCAACCAAGTAGTATGATTAACCATGTAGTGACGAAGTCGCTTGGCAGCTCAGGCTAGAGCGCAACAAGTCTTCTCTAGCATGGAGTAGCGAGACTCACAATCGGTAAACTTCTTACTCAAGTAATAAATTGCATGTTCCTTCTTACCAGTTTCATCTTGTTGCCCAAGCACACAACCCATAGAGTCTTCTAGCACAGTTAAATACAAGATCAACGGCCTCCCTTCCACTGGAGGAATAAGAATTGGAAGTTCTAACAGATACTCTTTGATTCTATCGAAGGCTCTCTGGCAATCTTCTGTCCAAACGATCCCTTGATCTTTGTAGAGTAACTTTAATATGGGCCCACATGTGGCAGTCATATGAGAGATGAATCTGGAGATGTAGTTCAGTCTGCCAAGAAATCCGCTGACTTGCTTTTCTGTTTTTGGAGCAGGCATTTCTCTGACAGCTCTAACTTTGTCGGGATCAACTTCAATGCCCTTCTGACTAACAATAAAACCTAGGAGTTTCCCGGATCTAACACCGAAGGTACACTTATTAGGATTCAAACGGAGCTTGTACTTCCTCAGCCGTTGAAACATCTTTGACAAATTCTCAACATGTTCTTCTTCAGTACCTGACTTGACAATCATATCATCAACATAAACTTCAATCTCTTTGTGTATCATGTCATGGAATATCTTGGTCATAGCTCTCTGGTAGGTGGCACCAACATTTATCAAACCAAACGACATTACTAAATAGAAGAAAGCGCCCCATGGCGTGATGAAAGATGTCTTCTCTCTATCTTCCAGAGTCATTTTGATTTGATTATAACCGCTCTCGAAGATGTCTTCAAAAACAACGATTTTCATTAATAATAGAAGTACTGGAAGCAGAAACAAAGCCCTACAAGATTTCATTTTCGCCTGGGCAGGATGAAAGGAGTTTTCTTAAAAAAAGAAAAAAACAATAGTCAAACATATTACTTAGAAAGTGATATCGCAGAAGGGATGTCCATGGAAATCCAATTACAGCAAGTTCCTCCTGGCGTCACAAAGTCAGGTATCTCTTCCTCGGACTGGTCTTCCAACACTGCATTGGTCTTTGGCAGAGCATTAATGAATCCGACACTGTCAAACGTGCCCTCAATTGGGTTGGCCACCCTTGACTTATGAGTAGAAAAGCCCAAACCTTCTTTTCGCTTATTCTTTGGTAGTTGTACTAATTGACCCCACCTTTCAGTCTTTCCCTCTTGCACCACCTTTTGAGCATCTTTTAAAGAGGCCATACACGTCTCCCCTTTTCTAGCACTTCCCTTAGCAGAGAAAACTTGAACAGACGCCTCATCTGCGTCACTACCACTGATATATGAAAAAACTGACAGGTGGCTAACTAACAAAGCCGACTCACCTCTCACTGTCACCAACTTCCCATGACTAACAAACTTCAGCTTCTAGTTTAGAGTAGATGCAACTGCTCCCGCCTCATGTATCCAGGAGGCATCCGTGAGGACTTGCCGAGCATTCATTACAAGCAGCATGATCATGGCTGAATAGAGAAGCCTCACACATTTTGGCATGTATCGGAACCAACAAAGTGTTAATATCTTGTACCCTATGAATGTGACTGTCTTCCTAATACTCTTCAACCATATTAACTGCAGGCCCATGGGGAGGTAGAGGGTTGTTTTGAGCATTCTGGTGATTATCTGTGAAGGACAAATCATCACTTTCAATCAATTTCTGAACAGCATCCTTGAAAGAGAAACAATTCTCAATATCATGTCCTGGTGCTCCTTGGTGGAAATCATAGGTGCGGTCAGCGCGATACCAATTGCGTATGGGATTTGGCACGCGATGTGGTGGCTTAGTTTGTACCAACCCCCTTGCAAGTACGTAGGGTAGCAAATCTCTACATGGCATTGGTATAGGAGGAAAAGAGGTTATGCGAGGGCGATTTTTTTGGTGAAGGGCTTGAGGACGAGGTTGTTGTGGTTGAGGAGGTTGAGGGTAATAGGGTTGTTGGAAGAATTGTTGTGGATTTTGTTGGTAGTGTTGTTGGTATAATTGTGGATAATATGGTGGTGGCCTTTGTGGCTGGTAGTTTTGCATTTGTGGAGCTGGGATGGGTGGTGGAATATTGGCAACAAGCGGGTAGGCTGGGTACATTGGTTGAGATCCCCCATGGGCCACCATGCCGACCTCCTGTTCTTTCTTCTTTGGGTAATTGTTTCCAAACCTTTTAGCGCTGCTAGCCGGAGCACTCTCTTTCCCCAAACCTCCTTCTTGGACCCCTTCTTCGAGACGCATTCCCATCCCTACCATCTCAACAAAATTACCTGGTGCACTAGCAATCATCCTCTCATAGTAGAACAAACTGAGGGTTTTGAGGAAAATTCTGGTTAGTTCCTTATCCTCAAGTGGTGGGACAATCTGAGCGGCAAACCATGTCCATCGTTGGGCATATTCCATGAAAGTTTCCTTATCTCCTTGAGTCATCGCCCTGAGTTGCTCTCTTTCTGGGACCATGTCTGAGTTGTAACTGTACTGGTGAATAAAAGCATTTGCCAGGTCATGGAAAGTACGGATTCTGGCACTGTCCAAGCTCATGTACCATTTTTGAGCATCCCCGGTCAAACTGTCCTGGAAGAAGTGAACAAGCATTTTGTCATTGTACGCCTGGGTGGACATCTTCCTTACATACATTGTTAAGTGGACCCTGGGATATGTATTTCCTTTGTATTTATCGAAATATGGGACCTTAAAATTGGGCGGCACCACCACATTAGGCACCAAACAGAGTTCTTGCACATTTTGTCCTAAAGCGTCCTTTCCACGAAGAGCCTTCATCTCTCGCATCATTTCATCAATTGTGTCCTGCAGACCCTCTACTCTGTCGAATTCTTTGACACTTTTAGTAGGGAAAACGGGCTTCCAATCTTGTCGATCAGTGTGAACTAACGGTGCAGAATAAGTCACAATAGGTTCGAGAATGATTGCACCGGGCTGAGGAACCGATGTTGACTACTGAATGATAGGAGTGGCAATCTCCGAAACCGCAGGGTGGAAACCTTCATTGAATCCGCGCGGCATGTAATGCCCTAGTCGTTATTTAATTATTTTTGATTTATTTAGAGTCCTTTTTATGATTTTAAATAATATTTGTTGATGGTGCAGTGTGGTGTGGTGTGGTGTATTTTTATTAAATGATTTATTTTTAGTATTTATTAGATTAATGTGAGAAATAGAATTATTTAGAGTTTTGGGGGTTACATTTTAATTAAAAGAATTAAGTGGGAGTTAATTAGAATTAAGGGGAGTTAAATAAGGAGTTAGAGAAGTCAGAAACAATTTTCACGTACTATCAGTTTTTGGGAGAAAAAGCAAGGGAAGAGCCAAGAGAGAAGATAATGATTTTTGGGGAGCTTTGTCAATCGAATTAAAGTAAGGGTGACACTATCTCTCAATAATAATGGTTGTATAATTCTGATTTTGGTTTAGCATGGTGTTAGTTGAAATTGGGGATTTGGGGGTTAGGTTTTGGCGTATGATTTTTGGATGGAAAGGTGTAAAGAGCATTGTAATAGCATTAGAATGCATTCAGGTTGTAGACAATAAATTATTACACTTCTGTAAATCGTTTTGGGGATTGAAATTGAGAAAATTTGGATTTTTGGGAAAAACCTGCATTCTGCCCGTACAAACATTCATCGCTCGCCGCGGCGAGTAGCATGACTCGCCACAGCGAGTGAGCAATATTCATAGCTCGCCTCGCGAGCAAAACCACTCGCCATAGCGAGTAGTGCATTAGAAATTATGATTTTTGAAGTGTTGTTATAAGACGTAAGTTGGATAGTTTTAAATGCCTAGATGTTTTTAGAAAGGACTGGGACAATTTTTAGATTAAAAAGATGAATAGGGAGCTTAAAAATGAAGTTTTAGTGAGAAAAATGTCAAAAAGGCCGAGAGCACCCAGTTTTACTCGCATTTAGCTCGCCCCTAGCTCGCCTAGGTGAGTAACCCATTTCTTTTAGTTCGCCATGGCGAGTTGATGTACTCGCCGAGGCGAGTTGCCCTGAACCTGAAGTGTTTTCTATGCAATTGAATATTGTTGATTAAATTCTGGCGAGGATAATGTTTATGATTAATGGTGTATTTGTATATATATAAATTATACATGTTATTGAATTCTTTTCAAGGGTTGAAGTATTATGGGTTGAGTTGTTGGGTGTGTAAGTCATATTTACATATATGCATTGTTGAGTAGTAGTTGTCGTTGTGTTGTAGTTGAGTTGTATGTTGATATACACAAGTGGAGTTCATTGCATAATCATAAATTGGTGAGGGCTCATGCCCTGGAACGCCTTGTCGTTCAATTGGTGACGGCTTATGCCCTATGAATGCTAGTTCATTCAATTTAGTGAGGGCTTATGCCCTGTGAATGCTTTAACCATTCAAATTGGTGAGGGCTTATGCCCTGGAATGCCTTGTCATTCAAACGCATTAATGGTACCACATGCATGTGCATTGTCACATTTGTCGTTGAGTCATATCGGTGTTGTCATGTCATTGCATGAGTCGTTGTTGTTGGTTAAGTATTCGTTGTATTGTTAGTTGAAATTGAATATGTTGGTAATGTTATTGACCATGAAATACGTAAATATATTGAAGTATTGATGATATTAGGGTGTTAGATTCAATTGATGAATTATATATCTATTATTGTTGTTTGTGAATCTCACCCCTTCTGCTTGAAAATGTTGCCCTTCGTATGGGTAACTTGCAGGTGATCCAGAATAGTAGAAGTGGTGGCTCAAGTGTCTTAGGGCTCTGAAACGTAACAGGATAGGAATTTGTTGTTGTGTTTTCATTCCTTATGTATCAAATTTTGAAACATGTTGATGGAGCTTTGCTTGTTGTTGAACAAATTGTTAATGACTAATTATGTAGAAGCCTTTGTGCTAGAATCATTGTTGACATTTGAATGTTAAATGATTTTATGAATATTCCGCTGCAATGTATGGATAATTTATCACAGTTGATTTGATAAATAGTATTTCATTCTATTTAAGAAATTTTGAAAAGTAGTGTGACATTCCTGTTTGTTTGTTGAACTCTGATTTATTTATTTAATGTTTAATTGTTGGGATAACGGGGTGTTACAATTGGTATCAGAGCAGGTTGGTCCGTCCGACCAATGAGAAGAGTCGTGTCGAGCCACGTAGTGTCGTGTAATAACCTTACACTGTCTTTGTTGTTCTGATTGTTGCTTGCGATGTAGAATTTTAAGATGGCTAGGAGAAACGATGCTGCTATTGCTGCTGCACTTGAAGCTGTTGCTAAAGCTGTAGGACAATAGCCAAATGTTGGTGCTGGTAACGATGGAGTGAGAATGCTGGAAACCTTTCTAAGGAATCATCCCTCAACATTCAAGGGAAGGTTTGATCCGGATGGAGCTCAGAAGTGGCTCAAAGAGGTTGAGAGTCTCTTCAGGGTCATGCAGTGCAGTGAAGTATAGAAGGTGCGTTTTGGTACGCACATGTCGGCTGAAGAGGCAGATGACTGGTGGGTGAGTCTTCTACCTATCTTAGAGCAAGATGGTGCTGAAGTAACCTGGGCTGTGTTCAGGAGAGAGTTTATGGACAGGTATTTTCCGGAGGATGTCCGAGGTAAGAAAGAAATTGAATTTCTGGAGTTGAAGCAGGGAGACATGTCTGTAACTGAGTATGCTGCAAAATTTGTGGAGCTTGCTAAATTCTATCCACATTATACCGCTGAGACTGTTGAGTTTTCAAACTGCATAAAGTTTGAGAATGGTCTGCGTGCTGATATAAAGCGGGTCATTGGTTATCAGAAGATAAGGAATTTTTCCGAATTGGTAAGCAGTTGTAGGATTTACGAAGAGGATACGAAAGCCCATTATAAGGTGATGATTGAGCGTAGAGGTAAGGGACAACAACGTCGTCCGAAACCGTATAGTGCCCCAACAGACAAGGGTAAACAAAGACTGAATGATGAGAGAAGGCCTAAGGGGAGGGATGCTCCTACAGAGATTGTTAGTTTCAAGTGTGGTGAAAAGGGCCACAAGAGTAATGTTTGTGGTCGTGACGAGAAAAAGTGTTTCTGATGTGGGAAGAAAGGTCACATAGTAGCTGAGTGCAAGCGTGGTGACATTGTCTGTTACAACTGTGACGAGGAGGGTCATCTTATAAAATGATGTGTTGAATTAAATAGTTTTTATAATCTATTTAAACTGAATCTTGAAAAGTAGATGTAATACTCCGTTGTATGTTGAACTCTGATGTTTTATATAATATTACGTTGTTTTGGGAAACGGGGTGTTACAATTGGTATCAGAGCAGGTCGGTCTGTCAGACCATTAGTAGAGTCGTGTCGAGCCTAGTAGTGTTGTGTGACAGTTTTACACTGTCTTTTGTTGTTCTGATTTGCTGTTCTGTTTTGTTGATCTGATTGTTGTTTGCGATGAAGAACTTTGAGATGGCTGGAAGGAATGATGTTGCTCTTGCTGCTGCTTTGCAAGCGATGGCTCAAGCTGTGGGTCAACAAAATAATGCTGGTGGTGCTAATGAGGGAGTGAGGATGTTGGAGACATTCTTGAGGAATCATCCACCAACCTTCAAAGGAAGATACGACCCTGACGGAGCTCAGTTGTGGCTGAAGGAGGTCGAGAGGATCTTCCGAGTAATGCAGTGTAGTGATGTTCAGATGGTGCGCTTTGGCACGCACATGTTGGCCAAGGAAGCTGATGACTGGTGGGTAAGTGTGCAACCCGTTTTGGAAATTGGAGGTACTGCGATAACTTGGGCTGTTTTTAGGAGGGAATTCTTGAATAGGTATTTCCCGGAAGATGTTCGTGGGAAGAAGGAAATTGAATTCCTAGAACTGAAGCAAGGTGATATGTCAGTAACTGAATATGCTGCTAAGTTTGTCGAGTTGGCAAAGTTTTATCCGCACTATACTGCTGAGACTGCTGAGTTCTCCAAGTGCATCAAGTTTGAGAATGGTCTGCGTGCTGAGATTAAGCGGGCCATTGGTTATCAAAAGATCCGTAACTTTTCTGAATTGGTGAGTAGCTGCAGGATTTATGAGGAGTGTTATCGCGATTTTCGGGTGTCAAATCATTGATTAGATTTGAACCTTTCAATCATTGATATCTTTATTTTTTTAGGGAAAGGTAAAATCGAGAGAAAACCTTAGAAATTCTAAGTTCGGGGCTGATTTCACTACGGGAAGGTGTTAGGCACCCGCAATGACTATAGTATCCTATAGGAACCGTTTTACTATGCTTTACGTATACGCTTTGCTTTTATTGCTATTTGTAAAGAAGATTGATTTTAAGAATGAGAGAAAGAAGATTTTGGGTTGTTTTTATTGGACTTGGAGAGATGTTGAGTCTCTTGCCTACATACCCTTTTAAGGGATCAAAATTCCATGTAGTTCTCTTCCAAAATGTTTTTGTGAGTTTTGTTTGTTTTTTAAGTTTGAAAAAAGATTTTGAAGAAGGGAAGGAGGCCGTGTAGGCATTAGAATTGAAAAGAAAAAGAAAGCATTTGGTTGGTTCAATTGTTAATGAAAACGGTTAAAGTTTGGAAATTAATTGCATTTTGATTTGATTAAGAAAATAAAGGAAAAATCCTTTGGAGTTTTGACTCCAAGGTTTATTTGGAAAATATTTGAAGTGATGGAAGTTGTTTGTTTTTAAAAAGATTTATTTTCTCTAAGTATCGCGCATCCTAAACATACACCTAGCGTTAGCTCATGCAACGTGTGTGCGTGTCGGTGCGTGTGTCGGTGTACATCATTATAGTCCATGGTCCTTTACATCGGGTCCTATTTTACATTCTATAGTCTTGCATGAAATTAAAAGGAAAGTAAACTAACCTAAAATATCACATGAATTAATGGAAATTGCGTAAAGTGGCTAAAAGAAAGAAAAAGATGAAAGTGATGCAATGCTTGCAATATGAGTGAGATATGACACAAAATGGTTAGTAAGCAAATGAGAAATGATAGTATGAGTAGTGATGCATAATAAATGTAATGATCATGGCAAGAAGTATTGAACAAAAATAGCAAAACAAATGCTAAAAAAGTGATGAAATTAGACACATAACCTAGCCCTAAAACTTAAGCTAGATCTCATGACCTATAATTTCCACCAAAACAGTACTTGTTCAAGGGATTATTTCAAAATTCATAAGAAGATTACAAGCCATGCATTCAAGCCTAACATATACACATTTTATGCACATTTTACACCTTAAAAGAATTCATGTTACTTGCCACACAAGAAATTAATATCATGATTCACAAAACAGTGGTCATACTCATGGGCTCATAGCAAAGAATATCACAAAACACATAGCAAGTAACACTATCATTTATCGAGAATTAATGGTCAAAAATCATGCAAGAAATTCACAAAAAAACCAAAACGTACCAATTAAAAGGGAAATTTACCCCTATCATTTTTATCAATCTTAACATGAAAAATCATTATCAAACAGTCAAGAATATACCAAGAATCCCATAGAAAAAATTACAAAAATATTCAATAAAATTAGAGCATGCCGGAGGTTCAATCAACAAGAATAAAGGTGCAATTATCAACAAAAATAAAAAAAAACGCAAGAAAGCTCAGGGCCCATAGTTTCACAGTCCAAACCCACGGATCTGATGGATCCGGATCAAGCTAACGCTCCAGGAGCGTTGGATTGATCCAGATCCATCAGGATCTTGATCAAACGGCCAGGAATAGGAGAGAGTGGGTCGGGTTTGGGTCAACCCGACCCAAACACATATATAAAGGGTCTCACACCCGTTTTCTTTCATTTTGTATAACATTTTCTCTTTCTTCTCTTCTTCTCTCCGCCGTTCTCTCTTCTTCGTGTGAAACCCTAAACCTAACTTCTTGAATCTTGCTCAGAATTGATTCGTTCATGGCTTAAACTGTTCGTGATGTTATTCTAAGCATGAATCAATCAGAAGAAGTTGATTCCAACCGTTGGATCAACGTGAACCTTGAGCTTTTGCTTCTGCATGTTTGAACCGTTCGTTTTCTTGCGTTTTTCTTGCTGAAATGTTGTAAAAACGTGAGGATTTGCTTCGATTCACACTCGTTGTGAATTCCGAAGCAAATCTCTGATTTTCAGAATGATTTTTTTGTTAGGGTTTGGGTTTTTTGGATCGAACGGTTCAATTGGCTCCGGATTCACGTTGTTCTGGCTTTCGTGATGGCTTACGAAGAGATTTAGACGAAGTTAAAGCGTTACCTGAGTTTTGGCTCGTGATTTGAGTCGGAATCTTCGGAAACCTTGGATCTTGATTCTGTTTCACTGATTCCTTGGCTTGAATTTGGAACTTGACCGGTAAACTTCTTCTTTTTCTTCTGAATTGGTCCGGAATCCTTGAAATTTCCCTTTCTTCTTCTTCTCAGTAGCTTCTATGATCGCGTTTAGGGTTCGTGGCCTTGTGCTACGGATCTTGAATTGCTTGAATTGCAGAAGCTCACTGCTCAGTGATGAAGGTTCTGGTGAATCTCTGAAAGCAGTTGCGAAAACTCCATTGATTCTCCTTGAATTGCTTGCAAGAAACGGTTAGGGTTTGTGAAAACTCCTTTTTGTTCTTCTGATTTTCTGGATTGATTGCAATTTTGATCTAACTGAATCGGAGAGAGAAAAATTATTCTGTTTGTGATGTGGCGTGTGAATGTATCTGATTCTGACATTGTGTACTATTTATAGCCTGCCATGTGTGATTCTGACCAATGAGGTAGTGACATGTGGCCTTGACCTTGCTTGCGTGGCATCCCTTGGACAGAACTGTAAAAAAAGGACTAAAATGCAATTTTGGGAACTTTGGGACTGAAATGCAATTTTTGAAAGATTGGACTGTTTTTTCTTTTTTAAAAGAATTAAAAGGAAAGAAATGCCTAAAACTGGAATTGGGACTCTTTGCAATAAAATATAAAATTTGGACTAAATTGCAATCTTTGAAAATATTAGGACTAAAATGCAAAAAATAATAAAATTGGTTAAAAAAATGTAATCTGAATGCAACGTAAAGTGAAACAGTTAAAATTGAAAAAATGGACTAAAACGAACAAACTACCAAAAATGAGGTATTTTAAAATACCTCTCTGCCCAAAATTTGTTTGATGTGAAAAGACTAAAATGCCCCTGGGGCCAAAAACGACTCAAACTGACTCAGATGCAAAACTAAGACGATTTTTAAACAGAATTTGACAAATGATTCGTGCAAACAGATTGAAAAGACTCAGGGACCAATTGTAGGGATTAAAATGGGTTCAATTGCGGGAAATGACCAAAATACCCTTTTGTATGATCTTATGCAAAAATTTAAAAGACTGAAGCAGTAAGGTATGCAGTTGAAGCACAGTAGAAAACACGGTGAATTTGAAAGTATTAGAAAATAGCAGAGGAATTTGAAAGAGTATTTTTAGGTCCAAAATGAGGGTATGACAGCTGCCCCTATTTAAGTTTCTTCGTTTGGAGAGTCAAGAGACAGAGTCTTTGGCTTGACGCGACGAAGATACTTAAATATCGACATTAGCACTGATTTTGGGCGTAAAAATACATTTGTAAATGCTACGTATGCCATGCAACATTTGTGTTATGAATGCAAGACAGACTGAGAATTGAATTTAACATAATATGTCGTATCCATTGCGGGACTGATTAACATTAACAGAATAGCAAAAAGGAGTATGTCGTATCCATTGCGGGACTGATTGACATTAACAAGGTAGCAGATAACAAGACTCACTGGGGAGACTCGAAAGCAAATTTGACAGGTACAAGCTGTTCTTGGATGCGAACTGGCCACTTGACCGGGAATATTGACAACAAAGAGCGCAAGCTGCTCTTGTATTTGAGCTGGTTACTTGGCTGAAAGAAAATATAGAAAGCACAAGCTGTTCTTGGACACGAACTAGTTACTTGGCTGAAAGAAAACAAAGTAGAAAGCACAAGCTGTTCTTGGGCACGAACTAGTTACTTGGCTGACAGGAAACAAAATAGAAAGCACGAGCTGTTCTTGGATCTGAACTAGTCGCTCGGCGGATATCGAAAGGGTAGGTACAAGCTGTTCTTGGATGTGAACTTGCTACTTGACCGATAACAGAAACAAATTGACGGGTACAAGCTGTTCTTGGATGCGAACTTGCTGCTTGACCGATAACAAGAGTGAATTGGCAGGCACAAGCTGTTCTTGGGTACGAACTAGCCACTTGGCCGTTAACAGAAACAAATTGTACTGTAGAAACAAATTGTAATTGACTTGACATGACGACAGGAGCTTGAATTTGAAAGGAATGTTAGAACAAGACTGTTGAACTTTGAAATTGACATGACAGTAGACATTTGTTGTTAGCAGAAGAAATTTGAAGTTGACACGACTGATTTTGATTGAGACTAACATAGGAATTGAGACTGCAGATGCGTATGAATAGCATGACAATTTTATCAAATGCATGAGTATATAAGGTGCATGATTATGCATGTATGAATGCTTTGAAATGCATGATGATTGGCAATTTGTAGACAGAATTCCGCAGAGACAGACAAATCATTGGAATATTGGGCACGTAATGGCTCGCGCTCGGACATATATTTGCAAAAGTTCCTCTTCCGGGGATACCGTCGTCTGAAGATACATCGAGACCATCGCTGAAGGCAGGAAGCTGTAAAATTGTAGAGAAAAACAGTCTGAATGATATTGCTGCTGATTGGAACTGTCACGTAAATGCTTTGGACATCGCATCTGTGGTCAATGCTTTTGCATGTTTGCTCTTTTTATTTCTTTTTCATTTTTGTTTTCATCATCCCATTTTTGCCTGGATCGCCCTTTCAGGTTTTCGACCCACCGGGGAATAGTTTTTTTTTTGTTGCCCCTGTTTTTGCCTGAATTGCCCTTGCAGGTTGTCAATCCATCGGGGAATAGTTTTTTTTTTTTTTGTTGCCCCTGTTTTTGCCTGAATTGCCCTTGCAGGTTGTCAATCCATCGGGGTGCTCATTTTTGCCTAAGCCGCCCTTTCGGGTTTTCGACTTAGCGAGCATATTCATTTTTCATGCTTTTCATTCTGTTTTTTCATTCTTGCCATTGACCACAGACCGTCGCTGGGGGAAGGCTTGCTAGTAACTTGAATTGGAACTGATATCAATGTAGATTTGTTCATGCATGTTTCATTTGAATGTACCTAGTTGCTTAGGCTTGCTTTCAAAATACTCAAAAATTTTCAATTTTCATAATGTTTATTCCAGACATGCATCATTATTAACATAGAAGAAGTCTTTTGTACAAAGCTTTGAAAATAGAATAGAAAAAGAGTGCCAAAAAAAAGCATAGGCTCAAATTGATGTATAAGGGCGGTAATCAGCCAAAGGCGTGATTCCACGGATTTACAAAGCTTGGAAAATGGTAATTTTATTGGTTGGTGGTACATTGAACACAGTAGCTACTATGGTATCTGAAACTCTTGAATCCACAGGCGTCGGAACCTCGGATAAGAACATCCAATCATCAGTTGCAAAGATCCCAAGGGGAATGGTAATTTTCCAGATATAGTCAATTGTCTTTTATTTCAATCTCGTTTTTGCATGAACCGCCCTTTCGGGTTTTCGGCTCATCGAGACGCTCATTTTTGCCTGAGTTACATGTAATCTCAGCGAGCTTTTACATTTTTGTTTCTTGTCCCTTATTTTGCCTGGATCGCCCTTTCGGGTTTTCGATCCACCAGGAAGCGCATTTTTGCCTAGGCCGCCCTTTCGGGTTTTCGACCTACCACGCTGTTCTTTTCATATCTAGACAAAGTATTCCTTGACTATATCGGCATTCACAGGATTCGGAAGTTCTACACCATCCATGTGTGTGAGAATCAAAGCACCGCCGGAGAAAGCCTTCTTGACAACATAAGGTCCCTCATAGTTAGGCGTCCATTTGCCCCTTGGGTCGGGTTGCTGACTCATTTTTCTCTTCAATACGAGTTCACCCTCCTTGAATTCTCGAGGACGAACTTTCTTGTCAAAAGCGGTTTTCATCCTTGTTTGATACATCTGACCGTGAGCCAAAGCATCCAGGCGTCTTTCCTCAATCAAATTCAACTGGTCGTACCGACTCTGGCACCATTCAGCCTCAGACAACTTTGCTTCCATAATCACACGGAGAGATGGAATCTCCACTTCCAATGGGAGGACTGCTTCCATGCCGTATACAAGAGAGAAAGGCGTTGCCCCGGTTGAACTATAGACTGTAGTGCGGTAGCCGTGTAAAGCATAGGGTAACATCTCATGCTAGTCTTTGTATG
The DNA here is from genome assembly GCA_958299785.1 of Medicago lupulina. Classification (NCBI taxonomy): domain Eukaryota; kingdom Viridiplantae; phylum Streptophyta; class Magnoliopsida; order Fabales; family Fabaceae; genus Medicago; species Medicago lupulina. Next base: position 41,062,413 of record OY283146.1, on the reverse strand, counting down.
TTGTTACCATCTTCTGCACAATCTTCTTGATGTTCTTATTGGCAGCCTCGACTGCACCATTCATCTGAGGTCTGTAAGGAGAAGAATTGTGGTGTTCAATCTTGAATTTCTCGCATAAGGCTTGCACCATGTCATTGTTCAGGTTGGTACCGTTGTCAGTGATGATCTTGCTAGGGACACCATACCGACAGATGATATTGTTCTTGATGAATTTGACTACTACTTGCTTAGTCACGTTGGCATATGATGCAGCTTCGACCCATTTGGTGAAATAATCGATTGCTACCAGGATAAAACGATGGCCATTTGAAGCTTTTGGTTCAATTCTTCCGATCATATCAATTCCCCACATAGAGAAAGGCCATGGAGAAGACATAACATTGAGGGCGTGCGGAGGCACATGGATCTTATCAGCATATATTTGACATTTGTGGCACTTCCTGGCATATTGATAGCAATCGCGCTCCATGGTCATCCAGTAGTAACCAGCTATTAACAGCTTTCTAGACATAGCATGCCCTGATGCGTGGGTCCCAAAGGTGCCATCGTGCACATCGTGCATTAGCTGTTCCGCTTCACATTCATCAACACATCTTAACAACACCATATCGAAATTCCTTTTGTACAGAACATCACCATCCAGCAGGAACTTGCTAGCCAGCCTGCGCAGCGTCTTCTTGTCTTTGTTGGAAGCATTCTGCGGGTACTCACGGCCTTGCAAAAATTGCTTGATATCATAATACCAGGGTTTACTGTCGACTCCGCCTGAACCCGTTTGTGCAATTGCATCACTGACAGTAAACACATGAGCGGGCCGGTCTAGGCGTTGTACTTTGATCATTGGCACGTGATTCCAATGGTTCACTTGAAGCATGGAGGATAAGGTAGCAAGAGCATCGGCCATTTGGTTCTCCTCTCGGGGGATATGGTGCAACTCGACCTTTGTAAAATACGTCAACAGACGTCTCGCATAATCACGGTAAGGGATTAGATTAGCATGATGGGTCTCCCATTCTCCCTTTATCTGGTTGATGACTAGTGCAGAGTCTCCATAGATGTCGAGGTGCTTGATTCTCATATCGATGGCTTCTTCAATCCCCAGGATACATGCTTCATACTCGGCCACATTGTTGGTACACTCAAACACAATCCGGGCTGTGAAAGGGATGTGATGCCCCTGCGGAGCCACAATTACTGCGCCAATTCCTCGGCCATAGGCATTAACAGCACCATCAAAGACCAATCCCCACTTGCTATCCGGGTCTGGACCTTCACCGATCAGTGGTTCTTCGCAGTCTCTTGACTTCAAGAACATGACCTCTTCGTCTGGGAAATCGAACTTCAAAGGTTGATAATCATCGAGCGGCTGGCAAGCGAGATGGTCAGCCAGGATACTCCCTCTAATGGCCTTCTGGGCTTTAAACACAATATCATACTCTGACAGTAACATTTGCCAACGTGCTATTTTTCCAGTGACAGCCGGTTTCTCAAAGATGTACTTGATTGGATCCATTCGGGATATCAACCAAGTTGTATGATTTATCAAGTAATGGCGCAGGCGTTTGGCAACCCAAGCTAGTGCACAACAGGTTTTCTCGAGCATTGTATACCGAGTCTCACAATCGGTGAATTTCTTGCTCAAATAATAGATTGCATGCTCTTTCTTTCCAGTTTCATCTTGCTGACCGAGCACACATCCCATGGATTCATCCAACACTGACAGATACATAATCAATGGCCTTCCTTCCACCGGCGGAACGAGGATAGGAGGTTCTAGCAAATAACTCTTGATGTTGTCGAAAGCTTCTTGGCATTCATCATTCCATACCACAGGTTGATTCTTCCTGAGTAACTTAAAAATTGGCCCGCAGGTTGCAGTCATGTGGGATATAAATCTGGAAATGTAGTTCAAACGCCCGAGGAATCCTCTGACTTGCTTCTCGGTTTGCGGGGCCAGCATCTCGCGGATAGCTCGGACTTTGTCAGGATCCACTTCAATGCCTCTCTGACTGACAATGAAGCCTAGCAACTTCCCGGACCTAACACCGAACGTACATTTGTTTGGATTCAGCCGAAGCTTGTACTTCCTCAACCTTTCAAACATCTTAGCCAAGTATTCGACGTGTTGCTCTTCATCGCTTGACTTGACAATCATGTCGTCTACATACACTTCAACCTCCTTGTGAATCATGTCATGGAACAAAGTGGTCATCCCCCTTTGGTAGGTAGCACCAGCATTTATTAGACCGAACGGCATTGCTTTACAACAGAAAGTTCCCCACGGAGTGATGAACGACGTCTTCTCCCTGTCTTTGGGTGACATTTTGATTTGGTTATAGCCAGAAAACCCGTCCATGAAGGAGAACACCTTGCACTGGGCAGTATTGTCAACAAGCACATCGATGTGAGGCAGTGGGAAATTGTCTTTCAAGCTTGCTCTATTCAAATCTCTGTAGTCATCACACATTCGAACCTTACCATCCTTCTTCGGCACTGGCACGATGTTAGCAACCCACTCGGGATACTCAACTGTCATGAGAAAACCCGCGTCGATCTGTTTCTGCACTTCACCTTTGATCTTCAGAGCCATGTCCGGCCGAGTCCGTCTTAACTTTTTTCTGACAGGAGGACAGTCTGGTTTTGTCGATATTCGGTGTTCCACAATCTGGGGATCCAAACCTGGCATATCCTCGTATGACCATGCAAAAATGTCTGAATACTCCCGGAGAAGCTGGAAGATCCTTTTCTTGACCCCTTCCTCCAATGCAGCACTGACTTTGATCTCTCTTTTGTTATCCTCAGTACCCAAGTTGATTAGCTCGATTTCCTCCTGATGAGGCCGGATGGTTTTCTCTTCTTGTTCAAGGAACCGGGCAATCTCGTCTGGTATATCATCACTATCCTCATCTTCGGCCTCAAACACCGGGGATTCAACAGTTTGGAGAAACATAGAGTCACTGTGTTCAACGAGTTCATTTTGGTTCGATCTGCGTGACATGATTGGATGATTTTTAGAAAATAATTTTCATGCAGATCTTTGAAATTAATAAGAAAACACAGATGTTTTGGTTTTTTCTGGCATTACCATTATTTCCAAGGGGAAAACATTAAAGAAAGAAAAAGAGTCGTGAAAGAAACGACGTTTTTTATTGATAATGGTGATGTCGGAACAAACATGCCCTTTACAAAAGTGTCACTTCCGTTTCAGGCAGGACGGAAGGATTGTTATTTTGAAAATAAAGCCTAAACAGCAAGACATATTACTTAGAATCATGCACAAACACAGGGAGATTGATAACGTTCCAGTTCTTTGCCATGCCTCCTGGTATCACAAATGTGGGCCTAGACCCTCTCTCAGCAGCACCGTCAAGAATTGCATTGGCAAATCCAGCACTACGGAACGTTCCGGTTGACACGCCTGACGTCGGAGAGAAACCGAGACCCTCTTTGTGTTTGTTGTCCAACAGCTGTATCAATTGGCCCCAACCGGCGGCCTGACCCTCCTGAACGGCTTTCTGCGCATCTTTCAACGAAGCCATAGCAGCACTAGCTCTCTTGGGCTCCGTACCGTCGATAGTCAAACCTTGGAATGCAGTTCCTTCGGCAGATTTAGCTTCGATGCAAGAGAAGGATGATAATTGACTAACCAGATAAGCTTCTTCCCCATACACTGTCACAAGTTTACCATTCCTTACGAACTTCAGCTTCTGATGGAGGGTAGAAGTGACTGCCCCGGCTTCGTGTATCCATGGTCTCCCGAGAAGGCAACTGTAAGAGGCATCTATGTCCATAACCTGGAAGGTAATCATGAATGTTTCAGGACCAATAGTCATGGGGAGATCTACTTCTCCAAGCTCAGTTTTACGGGAACCATCGAAAGCCTTGACTAGGAAAGTACTCCTTCTCAAAGGAACTCCTTGACAACTCAACTGATCCAAAGTCGACTTAGGCATCACATTCAACGACGACCCAGTATCCACCAACACGTTGGACAGCATATCCGTTTTGCAGTTCATGGAAATGTGCAGGGCCAAGTTGTGGTGCTTCCCTGCCTCTGGGAGTTCATCTTCACCAAACCAAAGGTTACTGCAAGCAGTGATGTTAGCCACTATCCCACCAAATTGATCCTCTGTGACTTCGTGGTCGACATATGCTTGTTCCAACACCTTCAATAACACATTCCTGTGAGCCTCCGAACTAAGGAGTAGGGCCAAGATGGATATCTTCGAGGGAGTTTGTAATAGCTGATCAATGATCTTGTAATCGCTTTTCTTGATTATCTTCAAAATCTCATCCAGATTGGAATCTTCGATGGACTGGCCGGGACGGCTGGTATTTTCAACAACAGGAGGGATTGGCAATGGAGTAGTCTTATCAGCAGGAATCACAACTGGCGCATCGTCTTTCTTCTGGAACAAAAGGGGTCGGACCTTGCCGCTCCTCAAAGCCGTCACTTCAGCGATACTGCCTACTGTGCTTGAGGACACCAAAGGCACTTCCTTCCCGTTTTCCAACATAGTCGCACTGTACTTGTACGGGATGGCTTTTGCAGAGGTATACGGCACTGGACCAGGCAACCGTATGACCAACGGTTCAACGTCCTTCCTAACGGGCGTGCTCTTGACTAGAGTATTGTGGAAGATCAGTACTATCATGCAAACATCACTGGCAGTCAGGTAGTTGTCATTCATCAATCTTTGGATATCAGTCTGAACTATGCTGCAACCCATAGGGTTCTGAAGACATTCACAGCAAGCAGCGTGGTCGTGGCTGAACAAGGAAGCTTGGCACAGTTTGATATGCAATGGCACTAGGGGTGTAGCAACATTACGGACATTGAGACGAGAGATTTCTTCACATATTCGATCATATTCACGGCGGCATGGTTGGGGAGTGGATTGTCAAGCACATGTGGGACATTGTTTTCAAAAGATAGCTTTCCCTGGTCGATCAACTTCTTCACAATGTACTTCAGAGCGTAGCAACCTTCTACGTCATGACCCAGGGCGCCTTGGTGGAAATCACATCTGAGATCGGAGCGGAACCTGGGAGGCAACGGGTTTGGCGGAGGTTTGCCAGGTCTAGTGGTGCAATACCCCTTATGTAACAGAGTTGGGAGCAGTTCAGCGTATGCCATTGGTATCGGCGGGAAAGATGGTCTAGATTGAGGGCCTTGTTGTTGTTGCTGTGGTTGTTGAGCGAGTGGTTGTTGTTGCATTTGTTGGGCGATGGCATTAACAGGGACCTGAGGCTGGCCCGGTAGTGGAGGGTATTGATGGTAAAACGGCGGATAGAACGGATGCTGGGCATACTGTAGGTACTGATACGGTTGAGGCAGTTGTGTGGCATTGACAGGAGTGGCAGTGGCAGATTGATTGGTTCCGGCGGACACCATTCCAACTTCTGATTCCTTTTTCTTATGGTGACCATTGCCGTATTTCTTTGGTGCATTCGAGGACTCACCTTTCTCAAACACGATAATCACTTCTCGGACAGCTTCCTCCAAGCGGGTCCCCATAGTGACCATCTCAGAGAAGTTGCTTGGGGCAGCAATAATCATTCTTTCAACATAATCTTTCTTCAGGGTTTTCAAGAATGTTTGAGTCATTTCTTCCTCGTCTAAAGCGGGAGTGATACGGGCAGCTGCCCCTCTCCACCTTTGTGCGTATTCGCGAAAGCTTTCGTCCTTTTTTTGAGAAAGAGACCGGAGGAATTCCCTATTCGGCTTGAGCCTGGTGTTGAATCCATAATGGCTCTTAAAAGCAGTAGCCAGATCATCAAAAGTACGAATATCATCCTTGCTCAAACCGGTATACCACTCCGCGGCATCTTCCATTAGGCTGTCCTGGAAGCAATGGATCATAAGTGAATCATTGTCTGCATGGTTAGCCATCTTCCGGACGTACTTGATGATATGGTTCTGGGGGCAGGTTAACCCGTTGTAGCGGTCAAATTCCGGGACCTTGAACTTCTTGGGAACATCTACCCTCGGCACTAAACAAAGATCGTGGGTTCTGACGAGGTCACTGCTCCCGCGGTTGGCCTTGATCTCGCGACGGAGTTCCCTGGCAAGCTCTTCCATTCTTTCTTCCACAGTTCCCAATACAGGAGTCTTTCCACGGTAATCATTAGCATTGGCGCCCTGAGGCGTAGAGTGCACAATCGGGTCTGTGTAGACGGTCGACTGAGGCAAGGTAGTATGAAGAGATGTGGGATCTGGTGGGGGTATTTGACCAACATTAGCAGCACCTGAAGTCGCGGCCCCTGAAACACCGGCTGCAGTATTGGGGGAGTAATAAGATGGGAGCCCATAGGGGTATCCCCTCGGCATAGCAAGAGATGCGGCGGGAATCGCTTCGGTAGTCGCCTGGGTGGACGCGACTGGTTGCTCTTGTGCGGCTATCAAAGCAGTCATGGCGTCGAGAGCCTTGGCTAACTCTTCCCTCACAGAAGCTAGTTCAGTACGGAGCTGTGCATTTTCTTCTTCCATAGCTACTTGATTCCTCCTTCTGTATTGTCTAGTCTGATGTACTCTGGTAGGTTGATCGGTCCTTCGAGCACGAGCCACCTTTCACACTGCGGCAGAAGAACCAGGAGGCAATGAGCACTTGGAAGTCTTTTGTGACCGATGAATGATGCATGTGATGCATGATATGCAAATGCAGATACAAAAATGACTCTTTTTGTTACCAAAGGGTTTTTTTTTTTTTAGACAAATTAGAATTCTTTGCAAACATTTTTTGGACTAACAAATTATTCAAAGCAAGTTGTTTTGATACATTGAGCCAAGGGAGTAGGCTTCTGAAACATAAGCTGAACAAACAACATAATCAAGAGCAATCCTATCATCCAGAACTAAGGAGTGACTGGGTAGTATTCGGAATCCGAATCCGAAACTGAACCACAATAACTGGCGAAGAAATCTCGACGACCTCTGACTCTCCTGGAGTCTCTCCTCAATAGATCATCCTTCTCCTCAAGCTCCTTCCTAACTCTGGCTAGTTCCTTCTTCAGCATTCGGTTCTCATGATCCTTCTGCTCGTCTCTGCCATCCAAGGTCATGATCAAGTTCTCAGCCTCACTGTAACGGGCTTTCCATGCTCGCTTCTCCTCACTCTCCATAGCTAGATGCTCCTGATACATCTCCTGAGTCGCGGGAAGCAACGGTAATGGTCTAGATGGAGTAGATGCAGATACGTGTCTCATAGCAGGGTAAGGCATGCCAATCTCCTCGGCTCGATCTATCACCCACTGCGTATAGGCTTCATGAGCAATACCGGATCTCACACCCAAATGCTTCACATCCTTCTTTCGAACCATAGACCAAGCATCTGTAAAAGCTTTCCTCTGCCCGGTAGGAGCGTTGGAATAATAGAAGAACTCCTGGGATGTAGCAAGGTTGATGGGCTTCGTTCTCATAGGAAAACCAAACTGTCTCATGGCTAACTCGGGGTTGTAGTTGATTCCTCCCCGGGTACCAAGAAGAGGTACATTGAGGAAATCTCCACAACCAGTGATAATCTCCTTGACTCGAGCTGCTGGAGTGATCCAAACCACCTCATCGGGAGTAAGAGCCATAATCCGCTGCGAATAAGACCAATTCTCCGTGTTGGCATGGAAAGAACTCGGGAGGTGAGAAATAAACCACCTATATAGAAGAGGTATGCAACAAAGAATAAATCCACGACCCTTGAGAGTCCGATCATGGATGGCATGGTATGTGTCAGCTAATAAAGTAGGAACTGGATTCCTGGAATGGAAGATCTCTATAGCATTCATGTCCACAAAGTTGTCAAGATTCGGAAAGAGAACGAGCCCATAGATGAGTAGTGAAAGAATAGCCTCAAGGGTGTCCTGACAAGTAGATTCAAGATTAGCCTGCTCAAGTAAGTACTTTGAAGTGAAACCCTGGATGTGAGATTTGGTAATGAGATTCTTAGACACATCGGAAGTCTTGAGATAAAGATCCTTAGCAATGACCAGAGGAGCAAGAGAAGATCCTGGGCCTGTGAAAGGTGTCTTCTCGGCTATAGGTAGACCCAATAAACAAGAATAAGCCTCAAGCGTAGGAACCAACTGAAAATCCGGGAAAGTGAAGCAACGGAAAACCGGGTCATAGAATTGCACCAGAGTGTGCACCAGCTTCTCTTCTACATTAGTCCGGAGAATACCAAGCAAACTACCGTATCGGAGACGAAACCCAGTCGGATTCTTAACTTTAAGTGCCAACTCCCTTAGGCTAGCCAAATCAACTTCTTTGAACTTGTAAGACTTAGTCCTCTTCATGCCTGATTATATTTGCAAAGAATTTTAGTTTGTCTATACCCTTTGATAAATGCATGTAGAAAATTTATGCATGAATGCATGTATGCATGGTTTTAACAAGGAAAGCACGGTGGGCTAAAGTAACAAGTGGACACGGTGTCCGGTGAAACTAAGGCTTTGATAGTAGTAACCAAGGTTCTATAAAGTTCCCAAACCACAACCTCTCTTGCGTATATCATGGTAGTACAAAGCAACGCTTGTCCACGATTATCCGTAAGAAGGTTTAGTTTGGGTGTAGTATCGCGTGACGACTAAATTTCGAGACAACGCTCGGTTTAGCCACCGCACTACGTCCTAAGAAAGGCCAAGGATGGGTTTGGTAACTACGGTCCATAGCCTTCATCGGTCAATTGGAAGTAAAGTGTCTAAGCATGACGACACACGCCGACAACATCACCTCCAAAATGCCTCAGCTATGTGAGATTGATCGCGTAATCCAATGCACGAGGCAACCCCCGGAATGGATTGTCGATTATATCTCTTTCTAGTCTTAAGTTCACTCAGCCCGGGTATAGGGCTTTTAATATTCTCACCCCACACGTACACAAGAAAAATTTACATATAACAATAAAGCAAAGCATAAACATAAAGCATGTAAAACTAGGTGTAGCTCTAAAAATTGAATCCCCAGTGAAGTCGCCATTTCTGTTATCGCGATTTTCGAGTGTCAAATCATTGATTAGATTTGAACCTTTCAATCATTGATATCTCTATTTTTTTGGGGAAAGGTAAAATCGAGAGAAAACCTTAGAAATTCTAAGTTCGGGGCTGATTTCACTACGGGAAGGTGTTAGGCACCCGCAATGACTATAGTATCCTATAGGAACCGTTTTACTATGCTTTACGTATACGCTTTGCTTTTATTGCTATTTGTAAAGAAGATTGATTTTAAGAATGAGAGAAAGAAGATTTTGGGTTGTTTTTATTGGACTTGGAGAGATGTTGAGTCTCTTGCCTACATACCCTTTTAAGGGATCAAAATTCCATGTAGTTCTCTTCCAAAATGTTTTTGTGAGTTTTGTTTGTTTTTTAAGTTTGAAAAAAGATTTTGAAGAAGGGAAGGAGGCCGTGTAGGCATTAGAATTGAAAAGAAAATGAAAGCATTTGGTTGGTTCAATTGTTAATGAAAACGGTTAAAATTTGGAAATTAATTGCATTTTGATTTGATTAAGAAAATAAAGGAAAAATCCTTTGGAGTTTTGACTCCAAGGTTTATTTGGAAAATATTTGAAGTGATGGAAGTTGTTTGTTTTTAAAAAGATTTATTTTCTCTAAGTATCGCGCATCCTAAACATACACCTAGCGTTAGCTCATGCAACGTGTGTGCGTGTCGGTGCGTGTGTCGGTGTACATCATTATAGTCCATGGTCCTTTACATCGGGTCCTATTTTACATTCTATAGTCTTGCATGAAATTAAAAGGAAAGTAAACTAACCTAAAATATCACATGAATTAATGGAAATTGCGTAAAGTGGCTAAAAGAAAGAAAAAGATGAAAGTGATGCAATGCTTGCAATATGAGTGAGATATGACACAAAATGGTTAGTAAGCAAATGAGAAATGATAGTATGAGTAGTGATGCATAATAAATGTAATGATCATGGCAAGAAGTATTGAACAAAAATAGCAAAACAAATGCTAAAAAAGTGATGAAATTAGACACATAACCTAGCCCTAAAACTTAAGCTAGATCTCATGACCTATAATTTCCACCAAAACAGTACTTGTTCAAGGGATTATTTCAAAATTCATAAGAAGATTACAAGCCATGCATTCAAGCCTAACATATACACATTTTATGCACATTTTACACCTTAAAAGAATTCATGTTACTTGCCACACAAGAAATTAATATCATGATTCACAAAACAGTGGTCATACTCATGGGCTCATAGCAAAGAATATCACAAAACACATAGCAAGTAACACTATCATTTATCGAGAATTAATGGTCAAAAATCATGCAAGAAATTCACAAAAAAACCAAAACGTACCAATTAAAAGGGAAATTTACCCCTATCATTTTTATCAATCTTAACATGAAAAATCATTATCAAACAGTCAAGAATATACCAAGAATCCCATAGAAAAAATTACAAAAATATTCAATAAAATTAGAGCATGCCGGAGGTTCAATCAGCAAGAATAAAGGTGCAATTATCAACAAAAATAAAAAAAAACGCAAGAAAGCTCAGGGCCCATAGTTTCACAGTCCAAACCCACGGATCTGATGGATCCGGATCAAGCTAACGCTCCAGGAGCGTTGGATTGATCCAGATCCATCAGGATCTTGATCAAACGGCCAGGAATAGGAGAGAGTGGGTCGGGTTTGGGTCAACCCGACCCAAACACATATATAAAGGGTCTCACACCCGTTTTCTTTCATTTTGTATAACATTTTCTCTTTCTTCTCTTCTTCTCTCCGCCGTTCTCTCTTCTTCGTGTGAAACCCTAAACCTAACTTCTTGAATCTTGCTCAGAATTGATTCGTTCATGGCTTAAACTGTTCGTGATGTTATTCTAAGCATGAATCAATCAGAAGAAGTTGATTCCAACCGTTGGATCAACGTGAACCTTGAGCTTTTGCTTCTGCATGTTTGAACCGTTCGTTTTCTTGCGTTTTTCTTCCTGAAATGTTGTAAAAACGTGAGGATTTGCTTCGATTTACACTCGTTGTGAATTTCGAAGCAAATCTCTGATTTTCAGAATGATTTTTTTGTTAGGGTTTGGGTTTTTTGGATCGAACGGTTCAATTGGCTCCGGATTCACGTTGTTCTGGCTTTCGTAATGGCTTACGAAGAGATTTAGACGAAGTTAAAGCGTTACCTGAGTTTTGGCTCGTGATTTGAGTCGGAATCTTCGGAAACCTTGGATCTTGATTCTGTTTCACTGATTCCTTGGCTTGAATTTGGAACTTGACCGGTAAACTTCTTCTTTTTCTTCTGAACTGGTCCGGAATCCTTGAAATTTCCCTTTCTTCTTCTTCTCAGTAGCTTCTATGATCGCGTTTAGGGTTCGTGGCCTTGTGCTACGGATCTTGAATTGCTTGAATTGCAGAAGCTCACTGCTCAGTGATGAAGGTTCTGGTGAATCTCTGAGAGCAGTTGCGAAAACTCCATTGATTCTCCTTGTATTGCTTGCAAGAAACGGTTAGGGTTTGTGAAAACTCCTTTTTGTTCTTCTGATTTTCTGGATTGATTGCAATTTTGATCTAACTGAATCGGAGAGAGAAAAATTATTCTGTTTGTGATGTGGCGTGTGAATGTATCTGATTCTGACACTGTGTACTATTTATAGCCTGCCATGTGTGATTCTGACCAATGAGGTAGTGACATGTGGCCTTGACCTTGCTTGCGTGGCATCCCTTGGACAGAACTGTAAAAAAAAGGACTAAAATGCAATTTTGGGAACTTTGGGACTGAAATGCAATTTTTGAAAGATTGGACTGTTTTTTCTTTTTTAAAAGAATTAAAAGGAAAGAAATGCCTAAAATTGGAATTGGGACTCTTTGCAATAAAATATAAAATTTGGACTAAATTGCAATCTTTGAAAATATTAGGACTAAAATGCAAAAAATAATAAAATTGGTTAAAAAAATGTAATCTGAATGCAACGTAAAGTGAAACAGTTAAAATTGAAAAAATGGACTAAAACGAACAAACTACCAAAAATGAGGTATTTTAAAATACCTCTCTGCCCAAAATTTGTTTAATGTGAAAAGACTAAAATGCCCCTAGGGCCAAAAACGACTCAAACTGACTCAGACTGACTCAGATGCAAAACTAAGACGATTTTTAAACAGAATTTGACAAATGATTCGTGCAAACAGATTGAAAAGACTCAGGGACCAATTGTAGGGATTAAAATGGGTTCCATTGTGGGAAATGACCAAAATACCCTTTTGTATGATCTTATGCAAAAATTTAAAAGACTGATGCAGTAACGTATGCAGTTGAAGCACAGTAGAAAACACGGTGAATTTGAAAGTATTAGAAAATAGCAGAGGAATTTGAAAGAGTATTTTTAGGTCCAAAATGAGGGTATGACAAGGAGGATACCAAAGCTCATTATAAGGTCATGAAGGAGAGGAAAGGTAAGCAACAAGATCGTGGAAAGCCTTATAGTGCTCCGACCGATAAGAGTAAGAAGGAAGTGAATGATGAGAGGAGGCCCAGGGAGAGTGATGCTCCTGCTGAAGTTGTTTGCTACAAGTGTGGTGAAAAGGGCCACAAGAGTAATGTTTGCAACCGTGATGAGAAAAAGTGTTTCCAATGCGGAAAGAAAGGCCATACTATAGTTGAGTGCAAGCGTGGGGACATTGTTTGCTTCAATTGTAATGAGGAAGGTCACATTGGCTCTCAATGTACGCAGCCTAAGAAGGCTCAGGCGAGTGGTAGAGTGTTTGCTTTGGCTGGTACTCAGACGTGAGTGAGGATCGTCCGATCAGAGGTACATTTTCGAGGACGAAAATTCTCTAAGTTGGGGAGAGTTGTAACGCCCCAGTTGCTATTTTACTATTTTTGGTTGATTTTAATATGTTTGGTGTATGTTTATATGAAAATGTTGAATTATGTGAATATTGGTGTGTTGTTATTTGATATATATTTTATTATATAATTATTTGTAGAATTTTATGAAAATAGGAGAAATAATATTTATTTTAGAAAAAGAGGGATTTATTAGAGTTAATAGAATTAAGGAGAATTTAATAAGATTTAGTGAGGGAGTAAATAGAAAAAAAGAGTTATGTTTTGGTTGGTAAGGAATAGAAAGAGGCAGACAAAAACCTTGTACGTACAGTAAAGAAAACATAGCTTTTTGGGGAGAAAGAGAGAAGTACCAAGAGCAAAGGAGGATTAGCCAAGAGGAGAGATTTGCTGTAGCTTCTTGTTCATCTAATCAGGTAAGGGTGAGCCTAACTTCAATAATCTTAATTGTGAATCATCTGTTCTTGATTGGCATAGAGTTTGGTGAGAATTAAGATGAATTTGAGAACTAGGGTTAAGATGAAGTTGTGATGAATTGATGAGGGTTTGATGTGTAAGACTGTAGAAACGTGTTGCAGAACCTAGATTATCCCCTAGGACAACATTGCTGATGAATTAGAGGTTTAATTGGAGAGATAGGAGATGTTTTGGTGAATTTAGGTCTGAACCCGTGTGGGTTCTGAGATCGCTCGCCTGTGGCGAGTGATCACTCGCCGTGGCGAGTAGCCTTTGTTTGCTCGCGAGGCGAGTAGCATAGCTCGCCGTGGCGAGCTTGTCCCTTAAATTTTAGGACTTTGGCCCAGATGATGATGGTTTCGAGTGCCCTTATATTTATAGAGATGACCTGTGAAGTTGGTTTAGCCAAATTGGATTTAGAGAGCTTAAAATGTAGATTTTTGGTGAAAAATGTCAAAAAGGCCGAAGCACCCAGGATTTCTCGCCTCCAGCTCGCCCCCAACTCGCCTTTGGCGAGTGAGCTGATGTGAGTACTCGCCTGTGGCGAGCAGGTTACTCGCTGTGGCGAGTTAGTAGTTTTTGGACTGTTTGTTGTTTTGCGATCTGCTTTCGCATGGGACTTGAGAGGGACCCTTGGGGTAGTGTTGGAGATGTTTTATACCCTTAGATGAGTTACGTAAAGATGATTGCTGATGGTTCTTTTATGTTGTGAATAATTGATGTATTGTTGATAGTAAGTGATGTTTAAATATGATGATTATGTGTTTGTGATGATGTTACGTGTTGCGATGTATATGATTAATGAGATGATGTTCTGCCATGTAACTATTATACTTGCATGTGTCAGTTTTGCATTATGAATGATGTTTTGAGACGGTGTATTAAGTTGTTAAACGACGAGTCCATGCATTTGCATATTTATGAGACGGTGGAGCTTTATGCTCAAAGCGACGGTGGAGCTTTATGCTCAAAGCGACGGTGGAGCATTTGCTCAAAGCGACGGTGAAGCATATTTATGCTATAAATATATGGTACCACATGCATGATGTTGAGACGTTAGGTGTTGCATTTAGTCGAGTCAATTGTGACATATATGTGATGATGTTTGAGACGTTGATGTATGATGTGATGTTGTTTATGATGATGTTTATGACGATGTTATGATGTCCTGCAATGTATATGTTATGAGTTGGATTTATGATTGTTAATCTTGACGTTTGATTTATATATTAATATTATTGTTGTGAATCTCACCCCTTCTGCTGGAATTGCCGCCTCGTGGGCAAGTGCAGGTAGCGAAGGATAGATAGGAGTTGGCTCTCGTGTCGTAGGCTCTGATACGTAACGGGATGGGGATTTTGATGTTTAATTCTTTCATTCCTTTATGTATCATTTTATTTGAAGGACATGTTGTTGGAGATTTTATCATTATGAAGTAAATTGTAGTATGATGAGGCCTTTGTGCCAAGGATGATGACATAGTTGTTGATTGATTATTAAATAAATATTCCGCTGCAGATTTTTATAAAATGATGTGTTGAATTAAATAGTTTTTATAATCTATTTAAACTGAATCTTGAAAAGTAGATGTAATACTCCGTTGTATGTTGAACTCTGATGTTTTATATAATATTACGTTGTTTTGGGAAACGGGGTGTTACAGATGCTCCTACAGAGATTGTTAGTTTCAAGTGTGGTGAAAAGGGCCACAAGAGTAATGTTTGTGGTCATGACTGTAACACCCCGTTTTCCCAACGTAAAAATTTCGTAAATTAAATAAGAGTTTTCACATAAACGGAGTATCACTTTCTTAAAACATCTCAAAGGAATTGAATAACAATTCATTCATCATAAAAATAGTTATTAAACTTCTCAAAACATTGCAGCGGAATCTTAAAAGTCCTGGCACGCAGGCCTCTTCATAACATTTCAAAAGTTCATCTAAAATTAGTCTTTATAAAATTATAATTGACATGCAAGGAACATAAAAGCATTTGACAAGATTCCCCATCCCGTTACATATCAGAGCACCTAAGACACAGTGAGGAATGCCTCACACGACTGCACCTAATCTTGGTTACCTGCACTTGCCCACAAGGCGGCAATTCCAACAGAAGGGGTGAGATTCACAAACAATATAATAAACAGATAATTCAACAATTAAGTTTAACAACAATTAACATATAAGCACGTCTCAAATATTTATTTCATAACATCTTAAGCAACATCAAGAATATCATCACTAAACATCTTAAACATCATCAAAGAATCATCATCACAAAACATCTTAATCATCATCAAAGAACATCATCACAAAACATCTTAGACAACTCGACTCGACAATGCAACTCGACTATGCAACTCTAACATCTTAAACATCTTAGACATCTTATATGCATGTGGTACCAATCCAGGGCATAAGCCCTCGTCGCTTTGAGCATAAATATACTCCTAGGGCATAAGCCCTCGTCGCTAGTGAGCAAAAGCTCCAGGGCATAAGCCCTCGTCGCTGGTGAGTAAAAACTCCAGGGCATAAGCCCTCATCTCTGAATGAGTATGCATGAGACTCAATCACTTACGTCTTAGACATCACGACACTTCTCATATGACTCCAACAAATTGGACAACATCTCACATCATATACCGACTCATGCAGCTTTAATTAAATAATAACAGCAACATGGCAGCAAATCATCAATCATATAACATCAAAAATTCATCATTTAGGCATCACGTATATTACAATATAGTTCACATAATGCACATATGATTCATAATCATTATCAACAACATCAAATCATCACATTAACTTTATAAGTATAGCACATTATGCACTCATCATTCATAATTCATAAGTAATAACATTTTTCAAAAGTAATCAAGTATGATTAAATAAGACATAAGCCAAATACTCATAAAACACCTCAACTAAATCCCTAATACCTCAGTTTGAAGTTTGGAAACCAACCCTAAGTCTTTGGACTAACTTGGGATTAGTTATGCTAAGTTTTCTTAAAGTTTTCTCAAGAGCTACTTGGACTATTTTCATCATAACTCAAAATATACAAATAATTTTCTAGTCACTCCAGAGCCATTAGAAAGCTAACTCAATTATCTACAACTGTCATGTTTACACCAAGACTCAGTTCAGAACAGAAATGTATGAAAAGGACACAAGAACGCGAAACAGAGAATGCTGTTTTTTCCAAGACCTACTTGGAGTGTTTTTATCATAACTGAAGATTCACAAAACATTTTTGAGTCACTCTGAAGCCATTAAAAATCTAAGTCAATTATATACAACTTTCTTGGAGACATCAAAAGCTAAATATGAACAGAAAAGTCCCAGTTTTTATTTTAGTTTTTCGGTTACAGAAAATCGAAAAGAGAACGAGCCTGTTGACCCCTTTGTAGTATTTTAATCATATCTAGAGTTATAAAAGCTTAAATTGAGTCACTCCAAAGTCTAGTGAAAGCTAACATCTATATCTACAACTTTCATGAAGACACCTAAACCCAGTTCGGGACTTAAATTTGTCAAACTGAGACAAAAAGTAACGTGTTTTGCACAGCGACAGCAAAATCGCAGTTCAGTTGCAATTTCGCCTTGGGGAAACCTTTTCTACTCCGTTTTCGATCCAATACCCTCAAAACATGACCTTAAACATCACCCTATGATTATCCTATCATTAGAACATTAATTATTCATTAACCTACTAGATTATCCACTCTTTTTAAGACTAGAAACTCAATTCGAAACCTAAACTAGTTTTCATTAATTCTCACCTTTCAACTTCATCTTTTAATTCATTCACCTTAACCTAGTTCTTAATTCTCTCAAAAACTCATCCATCTCTTGTTAATCATAATTGAATTGAATTACAGTTTAATATAATGAAAGCTAGGCTCACTCTTACCTTAATTTGGTCTCCTGAATCAAGCTGCGTTCTTCTTAGGTTTTTCTTCTCTCCTTCGCGCCTCCTCTCTTTTTCTCTAGGTTTCTCCAAAAGTTATATCACGTACTAAATAATTCTAACCCTAATTCTCTTATTTATATTCTCTTACTCATCTTATCTTATTTCTACTCCTTCCCTCAAATTCTCTAAAATTATGTAACAACCCATATTTAATTAAATATATTATATTATAAATCAAATAAGATAATACTAAAAATACATAAAAGCACACATCATCAAAATATATATTATATTATATCATCATATCTTATTATTTCTAAAACAAATATATTTCTACACTAGATAATATATATATATTTCTACACAAATAACAAATATATTTTCAAACCAAATAACGAATATATTTCTATAACAAATATATCTCTACATAACAAACATATTTCTATAACAAATATATCTCTACATAACAAACATATTTCTATAACAAATAACACAATATATTTTTAGACAAAATAGCATATATATTTCTACACCAAATAACACATATATTTTTATAACAAATGACATAGTATTTCTACACCACATAACAAATATATTTTTACACCAAATAACATAATATCTCTACACCAAATAACATATATATTATAATATAACATGCTACTAAAACACCAACATATAACACAAAAATAACACACATCACCATAAATAAAATAAATTATTTAAAAAGACTCTAAACTCAATCAAATAATTAAATAAATAAAATAGTTCAAAGCGGGTGTTACAACTCTACCCCCCTTAAGAGAATTTCGTCCTCGAAATTCAAAGCACAAAAGAAAATGAATTCAATTATTGCTTAAATATCTTAAATTATATATAACAAAGTAGTAACTTCAAACATTACACAAAAATCACATTAAAGTTAGTCAGCCAAACATGATCACATAATAAAACATAACCATTAATTAGAATAAAAAAACACAATGACAGTATTCAACTGTCACACGACACTACGCGACTCAACTACTTGGCCGGACGGACCAACCTGCTCTGATACCAATTGTAACACCCCGTTTTCCCAACGTAAAAATTTCGTAAATTAAATCAGAGTTTTCACATAAACGGAGTATCACTTTCTTAAAACATCTCAAAGGAATTGAATAACAATTCATTCATCATAAAAATAGTTATTAAACTTCTCAAAACATTGCAGCGGAATCTTAAAAGTCCTGGCACGCAGGCCTCTTCATAACATTTCAAAAGTTCATCTAAAATTAGTCTTTATAAAATTATAATTGACATGCAAGGAACAGAAAAAGTGTTTATAAAATTAAATAAATAAAATAGTTCAAAGCGGGTGTTACAATGTAGAGAAAAAGTGTTTCTGATGTGGGAAGAAAGGTCACACAGTAGCTGAGTGCAAGCGTGGTGACATTGTCTGTTACAACTGTGACGAGGAGGGTCATCTTAGTACGCAGTGTAAGAAGCCTAGGAAGACTCAGGCTAGTGGCTAGGTGTTTGCATTGACCGGTACGCAAACTGTTAATGAGGACCGACTTATCAGAGATACTTGTTTCTTTAATAGTATTCCTTTAATTGATATTATTGATACTGGTGCTACTCATTGTTTCATTGCCATTGATTGTGCACATAAGCTGGGTTTGATTATGTGAACGGAGAAATGGTTGTTGAAACTCCAGCTAAGGGTTCAGTAACTACTTCTCTTGTTTGTTTGAGTTGTCCTTTGTCTATGTTTGGTAGAGACTTTGAAGTTGATCTTGTATGTTTGCCATTGACGGGTACGGATGTGATCTTTGGGATGAACTGGTTAGAATATAACCGTGTTCATATCAACTGTTTTAGTAAGATGGTACATTTCTCTTCTGCCGAGGAAGAAAGTAAAGCTAAGTTCTTAACTACTAAGCAGCTGAAACAATTGGGGCGTGATGGGATCTTAATGTTCTCCTTGATAACATCTTTGTCGGTAGAGAATCAGGCTGTGATTGATAGATTGTCGGTTGTGAATGAATTTCCAGAAGTTTTTCCTGATGAGATTCCTGTTGTGCCACCAGAGAGGGAGGTTGAATTTTCAATTGATCTTGTCCCCGGAATGAAGCCGGTGTCGATGTCACCTTATCGTATGTCGGCGTCCGAGTTAGCTGAGTTGAAGAAACAGTTGGAGGATTTCCTCGATAAGAAATTTGTAAAACGAAGTGTTTCACCATGGGGAACACCAGTGTTGTTGGTTAAGAAGAAAGATGGTAGCATGAGATTGTGTATTGATTACCGTCAGTTGAATAAAGTGACGATAAAGAACAGATATCCGCTTCCGAGAATTGATGATTTTATGGATCAGCTAGTGGGTGTTATCCCAAAATTTTAGAGGTTATTATTATTAATGGGTCAAACAGGTTGACTGGCCGAACAAGGTCTTTATTTCATTACATATCTACCAAATTTAGACTTGTTGGGGATGCTCGAAAGTAAGAATTTTATTTCGACGGTTGGACACCAGGGCAACGGAAACCTCTTCAAAAGGCGTTCGAAATTCAAAATCGAATGACCCATATCAGTTATGTTTATTTAGAATTTAGGTAGTTATTTCCTATTAGCATATATAATATTTTTCCCAAAGGAAAAACGGTCACAATTTACTCATACACAAAACTTACACTCAAATTATCCGTATGGAAGCGAGAAACGAGTCACAAGTTGCAATGTATGAATCTGTGTACCAATTTACATTTGATCAATGCAATTTAAGTTCATTTTCTTGAATGCTTTTGCAATTTATTCATTTTCGTTAAAGCAATTTATCTGTTTTAATTTACCTTATTTTCGAGAGGATTCAATCGAATTGAATTCAATCATTTTCCTTTCTTTTCATTATCAAAATCCTACAAAAACAATATCAATATATCAAAATCATAAATGCAAATATGTCCTAAGATTTACTGGTTGATCTTGCAAGTAAATATTTTTAAACCAGCGATTGTTTACCAAAAATCAGTGTAAACAAATTGGCACGCCCAGTGGGACCTTTTTGCGTTTTGATTGTTTAACTTATTGATATATTCAGTCTGTGTTGTGTATGCAATTGAGGAACAAGAAACAATTGCCTGAGATGACGCGCCCCCTCCCAATCTGAACACAGCATCTTCGAATGTCGTTAGTGGGTCTGGAACAACAACCAATCCACCGGGACAATCCGGTACTATGCAATCTACTCAAAGTAGCACCATAGAAACCGTAGTGGAGCCCGTCGGGATGACAAGGGCTGCGCAAACTTCTCAAACCATGCCAACAATGGCCATGGCCACAACGGCCTCTTAGGCCATCCCCACGGCCTCGATGGCCGCACAGACGTCCCAGGCCATTCCAACCTCAAGATGTTTGAATTTGGCGTCAGGACGAAGGATGCCATACGACATGCCGACTTCGATGATGCAAGGATTACATACTAACCCATCTGCATCTTCAGAAACCCTGAATGTATTAATGCCCCAACTATTCAACCCAGGGGTGAGCGTTCCATTTGGATCTCCGCAACAGTCGTTCATACTGTTTGGTTCGCCCAACAGTTTTTGACTAATGCCTCTTTGAGTGCACTAAGGCATCAGATGGAAGAGACCAATCATGAGATGGTAAACATGGTGACTCAACAAATAGGTGCAGTAATTAACCCATTAATTCAAGACTCGAATAGAAGTTACCAAGCACTATCCGTTCAGATGGAACGAATGGCCGATTTCTTTGGCGCTCCAGCAGCGCGAAGTGTGCGAACGCCTCGAAACCTCAGCGCTGGACTAACGGAAAGTCTCGCAGTCGGTCAAACGAACCAAACCCCTGAGATTCGAGCACAAGCGCAAAGGGTGTCAACATCGGCTCCAAAGGAGCCAGTATTGGTAAATCGACACCAAGATGCGGACCAAGTGGTTGTGCAAGCCCGTCGAAACAATCACGAGTGCCAAAACAATATAGCGAGTATTGTCGAAGCCTTGCTAGCCCAGAATGGATTCAATATGGGACTGCATAGGCCAAACTTTGTATCGGAATTGTCTGAATATGTGTTAGAAACCGACTTGCCGAGGAATACGAAAATCCCCAAATTTACTAAATTTGCTGGGGAGACTAACGAATCGACTGTCGAACATATCGCTCGATATCTCATGGAAGCCGGAGATCTGGCGAATAATGAGAATTTGAGAATGAAATACTTCCCGAGTTCTCTGACGAAGAACGCGTTTACGTAGTTTACTACCTTGCCTCCCCATTCCATCTTTAATTGGAATCAGTTGGAGAAGGCGTTCCATGAACAATTTTACATGGGGCAATCTAAAATCAGCCTGAAAGAATTGGCAAGTGTTCGTCGAAAGACACATGAATCGATCAATGACTATTTCAACAGATTCCGCCTGCTTAAGGCTAGGTGTTTCACGTTAGTGCCAGAACACGAATTGGTGGAAATGGCCGCAGGCGGACTAGATTATTCTGTTCAAAAGAAACTAGATACCCAATATCTTAGAGATATGGCGCAGTTGGCCAATAGAGTTCGACAAGTCGAACGCTTAAAAGCCGAAAAGGCCCGAACCAATAGATTCCCTAAGAAGGAGAAAGTCGCCTACGTAAACGCAAGAGATAGCGATTCAGAGTTTCATTTGGGGTTAGATACCATCGAAGACAGCAAGGTCAATCTCGCAGAAATAAAAGATGGACTACCTTATACTTGCAAATTATTAAGGCCTTCGAATGGGAAAAATCCTGAAGAGCCTAAGAATGACAAATACCCTCCTAAAACTTATATGTTCGACGTATCTAAATGTGACGAGATCTTTGATCTCTTTGTCACAGATGGCATAATCTTGGTGCCACCAAATGTAAAACTCCCTCCTTTGGAACAAAGGAAGAAGAGGGGATTCTGTAAATTTCATGGTTTTCTAGGCCATAATTTATCACGCTGTACTCGTTTCAGGGATTCTGTGCAGAAAGCTCTCGACGAAGGTAGATTGAAGTTCGGAGATAAGGCCAAACAGCCAATGCAAGTCGACGCTGATCCCATGAAGAAAGTTGATTCCATGTACGCCGAAATCATTGGCATAAACATGGTGGATATTGTCGAAGATTTTGGTAGGCAAATCCCCGCCGAAAAACTCGCACCTAGCGAAAACCCTCAGCCTAGGGATGAGATGATTACTGACGATCATCAATCTGCAGATGTACCAATCACCGAAGATCAAATGGTCAAAAAGATGGAAGTAGCTTATCCTAAGGCAGAGGAAGATTTGATTGATTTCCTAAATAGATGCAAGATCTCGAACAAACACGCCATGCTTTGTCCAAGGTGCAGTGCAGTTTTCGATAAAGAGGCGGCGAAATCCGTTGAGGGTTTCCTACCACATCATGAGCGCAGAAACGGGCGGAGGGAGAAAGCCCCAAAGTATTATTTCAACAAGAGGGGTGTCCCGTATAAAATGAAGCCATCAGACCAAGGTTCAAGTAGAACTCAAAGGGGCATATTTACCCCTTCTCCGAAAATCCCGACAGATGCGTGGGTGTTCTCTGGGGGTAAGAGAACAGTTCATACTAACCCTCCAACTAAATGGGTGAAACGAGTGGCCTCAACACCGCATCAGAAAGAGGCACCGAATGCTAAGAGTTATGCCTACAATAACAATTACAAAGGGAAACACCCTATGACAAAAACACAATGGTGCAAGTATCAACGCCAGAAAAAGGTAAGTGCCTTAAAAGAAATCACCAACGTTGGCAAAAGAGAAGGAAAACAAGAAGCTGTTTTCGAAATGGTCAAAAGGCCAGCTACTGAAAGAATATTTCCTCCCCTTCCTGCGTTAGGAAAAAACTGTTCAGTAGAAGATGACGAGTGTCATACCCTCATTTTGGACCTAAAAATACTCGTTTAAATTTCTTTTCTATTTCTGACACTTTTTCAATGTGCTTTGCAGATTACTATTGTGCCTCAACTACATACGTTATTATCTCTACCTTTAAATTCATTTCACAATTTTTTCTTGCATTTTATTCCAAATTCTTGCATAAAAACATATAAGAAGGGTATTTTGGTCATTTCCCGCAATGGAACCCATTTTTCAGTCCCTGCATCTGTCTTTGAGTCTTTTTCAACTTGTCTGTGCAAATTATTTGTTCAATTCTGTTCAAAAACCATTTGTGTCTGCATCTGAGTCAGCTTGTGTCAGTTTGAGTCGTTTTTGCCCCCAGGGGCATTTTAGTCTTTTCACATTGTTCAAATTTTGGGCAGAGAGGTATTTTAAAATACCTCATTTAGGTAATTTGTTCGTTTTAGTCCATTGTGTCAGTTTTAACTGTTTCACTTTACGTTGCATTCAGATTAAGTTTTTTAACCAATTTTATTATTTTTGCATTTTAGTCCAAATATTTTCTCAAGTTTACAGATTAGTCCCAATTTTTTACGTATTTGCAAAACAGTCCCAACTTTTACACAATTGCAGAGTGGTCCTCAAAGGCCACACGGGCAGTCCAGTCCACATGTCACAAGATCATTGGCTCACGCGCACACATGGCAGATTATAAATAGTGCACAGTGTCAGAATTTTCAGGGGATCACGCGCCACCTCAGAAACAGTTCAGAAATTTTCTCTCTCATGTCAGTTAGATCAAATTGTAACAAACATAGAAAGGTTGAAGAACGAAGAAAAAACCCTAAGTTTCCAGAACCAAATTCAACCCAAATGTAGTGAAATTCGTAGCAATTCTCAGTGATTCATTACTAAATCTTCATCATCGAATGATTTCTTCTGCAATTCGAGCACCAAGTTCGTCGCCAATGGCAGAGAACTCAGTACGATCACAGAAGCAAGGTTTTGAGAAGAAGAGGGAAAGAATTCAAGGATTCTGAACCGTTTGAGAAGAAGAAGAAGGAATCACCGGTTTATTTCCGGATTTCAAAGAGAATCAACACAAAACAGAATCAATTCAAGGATTTCCGAAGAATCAAATCAAAGTTCCGGATAAAGCCAGGTAAAATCACAAACTTACCTCCTTTTTTCGTTCCAAATCGATGTAGATCCGTACGGATTCAAAGGGTTTTGGTTCGGAATCGTAAAATCCAAAGATTTTCCGGAAAACCTTCAAGATTCCAAGGCTCACAACGCATATCAATCGTTGTGAACCAACGAATCAACATACAGAAACATTTAGAAAAGATTCGGACAAAAAAAATGGAACCAAAACCTTTCGAAATCCGCGAACAAAATCCACGATCTACATCACCTCAGCTAAGGTTTGCAAATTCAAACGGTGGATTCATGATTAGGACAACGAAACACAGCTTTTGAGCCATGAATCATGCATTTCTGGGTAGATTGAATGAATTAGGGTTTGTAAGAGAGGAGAAGAGAGAGCGGCGAGTAAAAAGAGAAAGGTCTTGAGAAAATGAGCAAAAACGGGCTAAAACCCTTTTATATAAGTGCTGGACCGGGTGGGCTTTGACCCGACCCAGCACCTTGCGCTCTGAGCCGTTTGATCAAGATCCAGATGGATCTGGATCAATCCAACGTTCCTGAAGCGTTGGGTTGATCCGGACCCATCAGTATCCGCGGGTTGGGCTTTGTGACCGTGGGCCTTGAGCTTTCTTTTGTTTTCTTGAATTTCTTGTGCTAATTGTACCAATTATCTTGCTATCTGAACCCCTGTGCATGCTAAAATTTCTTGCAAAAATCCTGAAAAATTAACACATGTTTCTTGATATATTTTCAATCGTTTTGTGGTATTTTCACAATTTAAAGTGAATATAAAGCATGTGCGCTAATTTATTTATTGGATTTGCATGTTTTTGTGTTCTTGGTGGGATTTCGTGCATAATTTTAGTCCCATTTTTGCCACGTGATGTTGATTTTTGGTACATGATTTTGGGATGTGTTTATTGCTGAGTCCATGATGATTTTTTTTACATTTTTGCAAGCCTAATTGGTAATTTCTTTGTTTTACAAGCTTAGTGGGTAGTTTCTTGCTTTACAAGTTAATTCTTAGTCTTTTATTTCACAAATTCAATGGTTAACTCCTTATTTTACAAATTTGATTGCAATCCCCAATGTTACAATTTTGATTGTTAATTTCTTGTTTTTGCAAGTTCAATTGATAGCCTCCAATTTGTCAAGTTTAATTGTTAATTTTGAAATGCAATATGCTTGTGAGTGTGATGGTGTTAGGTTTGAATATGACTTGTAATTTCTTTATGGTTCTTGAAATATTTCCTTTGAAAAAGTGCTGTTTTGATGGGGATTATAGGTCATAGATTTGGTTTAAGTTTTAGGCTTTGTTTTGGGTTATTTGCACTATTTTTGGCACTTGTTTCTTTTGCAATTTTCTTAATACTCTTTGTTATGATCATTTCATCTACTATGCATTGCTACTCATACTATCACTTCTCTATTCATCACTAACCATTTCACTTCATGCCTTATTCATATTGCAAGCATTGCATCATTTTCATCTTTTTCTTTCTTTTAGCCATCTTATGCAATTTCCTACCACTTCATGTAATAATTTTAGGTTAGTTTTAGTTTTCTTTTAAATTTCTTGCAAGACCATAGAATGTAAACTAGGACCCGATGTAAAGGACAATGGACACTATGATGATGTACACCGACACAAGCACCGACACGCACACACGTTGTATGTTTACCGCTAGATGTATGTTTAGGAAACGTGACACTTAGAAAATATGCATTTTTCAAAGCAAACTAACTCTTCACTCAAATCTTTTCACAATAATGTTGGAGTCAAAATTCCACAATTTTTTCCCTTTATTTTCTTAATCAAAATACAAACAAATTCTAAATTTCAACCTTAACCTTTTCTTCAATAAAAGTGATCAACCTCACTCCTTTTTCAAATCTCATGCCTTTAAGGCCTCACATCTTTTCTTCAAAACTATTTTCAAAACTAAAATTGAACCAACCCACAAAATCTTTTGGAAGAGAACTACATGGAATTTTGATCCCTTAAAAGGGTATGTAGGAAAGAGACCAAAATCTCTCCAAGTCCAATAAAATAAAATCCAAACTTTCTCCTCCCCATTCTTAAAAGCAACCTTTCTTTCAAAAATAGCATAAAAATAAAGCGTAAAACATAGAATTAGAAAAACGGCTCCTATAGAGTACTATAGTCGTTGCAGGTGCCTAACACCTTCCCGTAGCGAAAATTGCCCCGAACTTAGAATTTCTAAGGGTTTTCTCAATTTTTCCCTTCCCCAAAAAAAAATAGAGACATCAATGATCGAAAGGTTCAAGCCTAATTAATGACTTGACACCCGAAAATCGCGATGACAACGAGATGACTTCAAATTTTTCTGGGTCTGAGCCGAGCCTCGATGTCATATGCGTCGTGTCAGTGCTTCCAATCGAGTACGACGTCCCGTCCGAGGTTAGTGATGTGGAGAGTGATTTCACCGAAGAAATGGCCACCCATAGGCCATTATGCTATTATGTCATGAATAATGGTTGTGTCGAAGACCAACACGCGTTTTTCGAAAGGCCAGTGGATTCGATGAAACTCCACCTTAAACCGTTGTTTATCCAAGCTAAGATCAATGGTATAGGCGTTAACAAAGTGTTGGTGGACAGAGGTGCTACCGTCAACCTATTGCCCCAATCGTTCTTGAGAAAGATTGGTCTATTCAATTCCGATTTAAAACCTCACAATGTGATTCTCACGAATTACGAAGGAACGACTGAAAATTCCCTTGGTGCTATCGAAGTAGACTTGGTGGTGGGCAGCATCTGTCGAACTACTACGTTCATGGTAGTCCCTTCGAAAGCAAATTTCAATGTGTTGTTGGGAAGGGAGTGGATACATGGCGTGGGGGAAGTACCCTCCACTTTGCATCAAAGAATAGCTATATGGAGGAAAGATGGGCTAGTGGAAAACATTGAGGCCGATCAAAGCTATTTCTTGGCTGAAGTGAATAACATCACTAAGAAATACTTCGACAAGAAACTGGCATTTATTCCTTCAGTGATGTCTCTGGGTCCCAAATATACAGTTTCCAAGGACGAAATGTATTCGATGAAGCTAACCCCAAGATCCGGTTTCGTCTGGGAGAGAGAATTCATTGACCAAAATTACATCATTGTGGGCAATGGAGAGACCTCGCCGAAAGAGGAAGATGTGCTTAGGACAAGATCCTCTGCCTACAAGAAGGTAGCTAGCAGTTCCGACCAAGAGTCGCCTTCAAGCCCAATCTCACCAAAAAGGTGGGATATTAAAAAGTGATCCATGTCGGAACCCAATATTTGGGATAAAATTACGGCCTATATGGCCGAGAATCAGTCTAATACGGCCAGAGAGGCCGAAAGTCTACAAAAAGACGAAAACAGAACTCTCATATGGGAGAGGGATGATGACTTCATTGAAGATCAAAAATTAGATTGCATCTACGATGACGAACCTTTGGGATTCGAGGAAGACCCTATGGGGTCGACGGCTAAAATGAGGGCACTGGATCCTCTGGAAGAAGTGGATATAGGTGATGGCTCAATCAAGAGGCCAACTTATGTGAGCACTAAAATCCCGAAAGAGTTCAGAGATCGAATTGTGTAACGCCCTAGTTGTTATTTTAATTATTTTTGATTGATTTTAAGTATGTTATATGATTTAAAATGATTTATGTGATTATTTGGTGTGTTGTATTTTATTATATAGTTATTTTTTTATTTAATAGAAATAAGTAGGAAAATAGAATTTATGGAGTTTTTGGGGGTTACATATTAATTATAGGAATTAAGGGGAGTTAAGTGAAATGAAAATGAGTTAAGGAGTTGGTGAGAATAGGAAAGGAGAGTCAGAAAAACATTTTCACGTACAATAGAGAAAACTCAAGTTTTGAGAGAAAGAAGGGAGGAACCAAGAACAAGGGAGAAGAGCCAAGAGGAGAGGATTTTTTTGTGGAGTTTTCGAATCTTCTTAATTCAGGTAACAGTGAGGCTAACTTTCAATTAATAGTATATATATAATTGCTGAAATTGAATTGAAATTGTTGTTCCTGGGTTAGGGTTAGAAAGTTATGAAAAGTTTCCAATGTTGTGAATGATGTTATTGATTGCATGTTTCTGAGTTGTTTTGGTCGTTGTATTGCATATAGAACCTGTAAACCTTTTTGTAATTCATTTTGGGTGATCAGGGGATCAAAATTGGGTTTTTGGATGAAAAAGAGTTAGAAAATTCGTGAGTTTTCGTACTGCCCAGATGAAGCTTCGCTTAAGCGAGCGACCCAGAATACTGCCCAGAATCGTAGAATGACACTTCGCTTAAGCGAGATGCAAGCGAACTCTAAGCGAACAAGTCCCAGACTTACGACATTTAGGTCGCTTGAAGCGAACCACGAGCGAACCTGAAGCGAGCGAGAACCAACCATTCTGTGAAGATTTCGCTTAAGCGAAATGGCGTTCGCTTAAGCGAGATAGGTCATGTACGACCATTTTCTGAATTTTGCTTCGTGCATTAGGACATTAATCTGAGCAACCGAAATTGTTTCCTTGATTTATTTAACCTTGTTTATGTAGTAAATATTATAAATGAAAGTGAAGCTATGTGAATGCATGTATATATAAATAAATATGATTATATATGCTAAGTCGTTGTTTTCCATTGTTGTTGTCGTTGTGTCGTGTTGTCCAAGTTGGGGACTGTGTCATAAATAATTTAGGCACAGTTGTTGTTGAGTTGTATGCATATATACACATTGAGTCATTCATACTCATACATTGTTGAGGGCTGATGCCCTGGAATGTTAATCATTCAACTGTTGGGGGCTTATGCCCTGGGACGCCTTGTCGTTCAATTGTTGAGGGCTCATGCCCTGGGATGCTTTAACCATCTAAATTGTTGAGGGCCCATGCCCTGGAATGCTTTGTCATTCAAACGCGTTAAATGGTACCACATGCATATTGCATTAGTAGTTGTCGTCGTGCATTGTCGTAATTGTTGTTGTTGGTCGAGTCGTTGGTGTCGTAGTTGTAGATGATGTTGTTGTTGCTTAAAACATAAATTAAATGTTGCAAATCAAATATGAATTGATGTAGTCGTTGTTGATAATGTTGCTGCCATGTATCTATGAGCTTAATGATGCCTGTTGTTATGAATGTTGTGGTTTTAGTTCAGTTGATGAATTATATATATATTATTGTTGTTTGTGAATCTCACCTCTTCTGCTTGAAAATGTTGCTCTTCGTATGGGTAACTTGCAGGTAATGAAGACTAGTTGGATGTCTGGCTCAAGTGTCTTAAGGCTCTAATATGTAACGGGATGGGGAAACGTTGTTTTGTTCTGTCATTCCTTTATGTATCAAATTTTGAAACAATGTTGTGGGAGTTTATTTCCGTTGAATAATATTTAATCTTGTTGAGGCCTTTGTGCTAAGATTTGTTGGAAGTTGATATTAATTTAAAAGAATTTTCTGCTGCAGTTTACGAGATGATATGTTGTTGAAAATTAAATAGTTTATTTTCTATTTAAGAATTTTTGAAAAGCAATGTAATGCTCCGTTAAGTTGATTTTACTCTGATTATTTTTGAAAAGCAGTGTAATGCTGCTCTTGCCGCTGCTTTGCAAGCAATGGCTCAAGTTGTGGGACAACAACATAATGTTGGTGGTAACGAAGGAGTTCAGATGTTAGAAACCTTTTTGAGAAATCATCTACCAACTTTCAAGGGAAGGTATGACCCTGACGGAGCTCAGACGTGGCTTAAGGAGGTCGAGAGGATCTTCCGGGTTATGCAGTGTAACGATGTTCAGATAGTGCGCTTTGGCACGCACATGTTGGCTGAAGAAGCTGATGACTAGTGGGTGAGTACTCAACCGATTCTGCAGAATGAAGGTGCTGTAATTACTTGGGCTGTGTTTCGGAGAGAGTTCCTGAGAAGGTACTTCCCGGAAGATGTTCGCGGGAAGAAGGAAATTGAGTTCCTTGAGCTGAAGCAAGGGGACATGTCCATAACCGAGTATGCTGCCAAGTTTGTGGAGCTTGCCAAGTTCTATCCACATTATGCTGCGGAGACTGCTGAGTTATCCAAATGTATTAAGTTTGAAAATGGACTGCGTGCTGATATTAAGCGGGCCATTGGTTATCAGAAAATAAGGGATTTCTCCGAGTTGGTAAGCAGTTGTAGGATTTATGAGGAAGATACGAAAGCTCATTATAAGGTGATGAGTGAGCGTAGAGGTAAAGGACATCAGAGTCGTCCGAAACCGTATAGTGCCCCAACTGACAAGGGTAAGCAGAGAGCGACTGATGAAAGGAGACCTGCGCGTAGAGAAGTTCCTACTGAGGTTGTTTGTTATAAGTGTGGTGTTAAAGGCCACAAGAGTAATGCTTGCAACCGTGATGAGAAAAAGCGTTTCCGATGCGGGAAGAAGGGCCATACTATAGCTGAATGCAAGCATGGTGACATTGTTTGCTTCAATTGTAATGAGGAAGGTCATCTTAGCTCTCAGTGTACAAAGCCTAAGAAGACTCAGGCTAGTGGAAAGGTGTTTCCTTTGACTGGTACGCAAACGAGTAATGAAGACCGACTTATCAGAGGTACTTGTTTCCTTAATAGTATTCCTTTAATTGCTATTATTGATACTAGAGCTACTCATTGTTTCATTGCTGTTGATTGTGCACGTAAGTTGGGTCTGATTATGTCTGATATGAATGGAGAAATGGTTGTTGAAACTCCAGCTAAGGGTTCAGTGACTACTTATCTTGTCTGTTTGAGTTGTCCGTTGTCTATGTTTGGTAGAGATTTCGATATTGATCTTGTGTGTTTGCCGTTGACGGGTATGGATGTGATCTTTGGGATGAACTGGTTAGAATATAACCGTCTTCACATCAACTATTTTAGTAAGACGGTGCATTTTTCTTCTGCTGAAGAAAAGAGTGGAGCGGAATTCTTAACCACTAAGCAGCTGAAGCAATTAGAACGCGATGGGATCTCGATGTTTTCCTTGATGGCGTATTTATCGGTGGAGAATCAAGTTGTGATTGATAGGTTGTCGGTTGTAAATGAGTTCCCAGAAGTATTTCCTGATGAGATTCCTGATGTGCCACCAGAAAGGGAGGTTGAATTTTCAATTGACCTTGTTCCAAGAACGAAGCCGGTGTCGATGGCAGCTTATCGTATGTCGGCGTCCGAGTTAGCTGAATTGAAGAAATAGTTGGAAGATTTGCTTGATAAGAAGTTTGTAAGACCGAGTGTTTCACCTTGGGGAGCGCCGGTATTGTTGGTCAAGAAGAAGGATGGTAGCATGAGGTTGTGTATTGATTACCGTCAGCTGAATAAAGTGACGATAAAGAACAGGTATCCACTTACGAGAATTGATGATTTGATGGATCAACTGGTGGGTGCTCGTCTGTTTAGTAAGATTGATTTGAGGTCAGGTTACCATCAGATTAAGGTGAAGGATGAAGATATGCAGAAGACGGCCTTTAGAACACGATATGGATACTATGAATATAAAGTGATGCCTTTCGGTGTTACTAATGTGCCTGGTGTGTTTATGGAGAATATGAACAGAATTTTTCATGCTTATCTGGATAAATTTGTTGTTGTGTTTATTGATGATATCTTAATTTATTCTAAGAATGAAGAGGAGCATGCAGAACATCTGAAGATTGTGTTGCAGGTGTTGAAAGAGAAGAAGTTGTATGCCAAGCTGTCCAAATGTGAATTCTGGTTAAGCGAAGTAAATTTTCTTGGCCATATTATTTCTGGTAATGGTATTGATGTAGACCCATCGAAAGTTGATGTTGTATCGCAATGGGAGACTCCGAAGTCAGTTACAGAGATTAGAAGTTTCCTGGGTTTGTCTGGTTATTACCGCAGATTTATTGAAGGATTTTCAAAGTTGGCACTTCCATTGACGCAGTTGACGTGTAAAAGTAAACCTTTTGTGTGGAGTACTCAGTGTGAGAGTAGTTTCAATGAGTTGAAGCATCAGTTGACATCAGCTCCGATTTTGATTTTACCAAAGCCGAATGAACCTTTTGTGGTATATTGCGATGCGTCCAAGTTGGGCTTAGGAGGTGTTCTTATGCAGGATGGCAAAGTAGTAGCTTATGCTTCAAGACAGTTGAGAATTCATGAATGGAATTATCCTACGCATGATTTAGAGTTGGCGGTTGTGGTCTTTGTGTTGAAGATTTGGAGGCATTATTTGTATGGTTCTAAATTTGAGGTGTTTAATGATCACAAGAGTTTGAAATATTTATTTGATTAGAAGGAATTAAATATGAGGCAGAGAAGGTGGCTTGAGTTGTTGAAAGATTATGATTTTAGTTTGAATTACCACCCCGATAAAGCTAATGTGGTTGCAGATGCTTTAAGCAGGAAGACGTTGCACATGTCCACCATGATGGTAAAGGAGTTTGAATTGCTTGAACAATTTAGGGATTTGAGCCTAGTTTGTGAGTTTTCACCTCAGAGTGTGCAGTTGGGTGTGCTGAAGATCAACAGTGATTTCTTGAACCGTATCAAGGAAGCGCAGAAAGTTGATGTTAAGTTTGTTGATTCGATGGTTGCTAGTAACCGAACAACACATGATGACTTTAAGGTTGATGACCAAGGTGTGTTGAGGTTTAGAGGAAGGATTTGTATCCCTGATGATGATGAGTTGAAAAAGTTGATTTTAGAAGAGAGTCACCGAAGTAGTTTAAGTATTCATCCGGGAGCTACAAAGATGTATCATGACCTGAAGAAATTGTTTTGGTGGTCCGGGCTGAAGCGTGATGTTGCCCAGTTTGTTTATGCTTGTTTGACTTGTCAGAAATCTAAAGTTGAATATCAGAAGCCTGCAGGGTTGTTGACACCGTTGGATGTGCCGGAATGGAAATGGGATAGCATCTCCATGGAATTTGTGACTAGTTTACCGAATACTCCGAGAGGGCATGATGCCATATGGGTTGTTGTTGATAGATTAACGAAGTCGGCACATTTCATTCCGATTAATATCACTTTTCCTGTAGCTCAGTTGGTAGAAATTTATATTCGGGATATTGTGAAGTTGCATGGAGTTCCGTCGAGTATTGTGTCGGATAGAGATCCGAGGTTCACTTCAAGGTTTTGGAAGAGTTTGCAAGAAGCCTTGGGTTCAAAGTTGAGATTGAGTTCGGCTTATCATCCGCAAACAGATGGTCAGTCGGAGAGGATGATTCAGTCATTAGAGGATTTGCTGAGAGTATGTGTACTTAAGCAAGGTGGAGCTTGGGATAGTCATCTACGATTGATAGAGTTCACGTACAACAATAGTTACCATTCGAGTATTGGTATGGCACCGTTCGAAGCTTTGTATGGTCGGAGGTGCAGAACTCCTTTGTGTTGGTTTGAGTCGGGAGAAAGTGTAGTGTTGGGACCAGAGTTAGTTCATCAGACTACGGAGAAGGTCAAGATGATAAGACAAAAGATGAAAACATCGCAGAGTCGACAGAAGAGTTACCATGACAGGCGTAGAAAGGACCTTGAGTTCCAAGAGGGAGATCATGTGTTCCTGAGAGTCACTCCTATGACCGGTGTAGGTCGTGCGTTGAAGTCGAAGAAGTTAACTCCGAAGTTTATTAGTCCTTACCAGATATCTGGGAGGATTGGAACAGTGGCATATAGAGTGGGTTTGCCACCACATCTTTCGAATTTGCATGATGTGTTTCATGTGTCACAACTTCGGAAGTATGTAGCGGATCCTTCGCATGTTATTCCAAGAGATGATGTGCAAGTTAGAGACAACCTTACGGTTGAGAATTTACCGTTGAGGATCGAAGATCGTAAGGTGAAGCAGTTGAGAGGCAAGGAGATACCTCTAGTGAAGGTTGATTGGAGTGGTGTAACTGGTGAAAGTTTGACTTGGGAGCTGAAGAGTAAAATGCAAGAGTCCTATCCGGAGTTGTTTACTTGAGGTAATATTTCGAGGACGAAATTCTTTAAGTTGGGGAGAGTTGTAACGCCCTAGTTATTATTTTAATTATTTTTGATTGATTTTAAGTATGTTATATGATTTAAAATGATTTATGTGATTATTTGGTGTGTTGTATTTTATTATATAGTTATTTTTTTATTTAATAGAAATAAGTAGGAAAATAGAATTTGTGGAGTTTTTGGGGGTTACATATTAATTATAGGAATTAAGGGGAGTTAAGTGAAATGAAAATGAGTTAAGGAGTTGGTGAGAATAGGAAAGGAGAGTCAGAAAAATATTTTCACGTACAATAGAGAAAACTCAAGTTTTGAGAGAAAGAAGGGAGGAACCAAGAACAAGGGAGAAGAGCCAAGAGGAGAGGATTTTTCTGTGGAGTTTTCGAATCTTCTTAATTCAGGTAAGGGTGAGGCTAACTTTCAATTAATAGTATATATATAATTGCTGAAATTGAATTGAAATTGTTGTTCTTGGGTTAGGGTTAGAAAGTTATGAAAAGTTGCCAATGTTGTGAATGATGTTATTGATTGCATATTTCTGAGTTGTTTTGGTCGTTGTATTGCATATAGAACCTGTAAACCTTTTTGTAATTCATTTTGGGTGATCAGGGGATCAAAATTGGGTTTTTGGATGAAAAAGAGTTAGAAAATTCGTGAGTTTTTGTACTGCCCAGATGAAGCTTCGCTTAAGCGAGATGCCCTACGCTTAAGCGAGCGACCCAGAATACTGCCCAGAATCGTAGAATGACACTTCACTTAAGCGAGATGTAAGCAAACTCTAAGCGAACAACTCCCAGACTTATGACATTTAGGTCGCTTGAAGCGAACCACGAGCGACCCTGAAGCGAGCGAGAACCAACCATTCTCTGAAGATTTCGCTTAAGCGAAATGGCGTTCGCTTAAGCGAGATAGGTCATGTACGACCATTTTCTGAATTTTGCTTCGTGCATTAGGACATTAATCTGAGCAACCGAAATTGTTTCCTTGATTTATTTAACCTTGTTTATGTAGTAAATATTATAAATGAAAGTGAAGCTATGTGAATGCATGTATATATAAATAAATATGATTATATATGATATGTCGTTGTTTTCCGTTGTTGTTGTCGTTGTGTCGTGTTGTCCAAGCTCGGGAGTGTGTCATAAATAATTTAGGCACAGTTGTTGTTGTCGTAGTTGTTGTTGCTGTTGTTGTTGAGTTGTATGCAGATATACACATTGAGTCATTCATACTCATACATTGTTGAGGGCTCATGCCCTGGAATGTTAATCATTCAACTGTTGGGGGCTTATGCCCTGGGACGCCTTGTCGTTCAATTGTTGAGGGCTCATGCCCTGGGATGCTTTAACCATCCAAATTGTTGAGGGCTCATGCCCTGGAATGCTTTGTCATTCAAACGCGTTAAATGGTACCACATGCATATTGCATTAGTAGTTGTCGTCGTGCATTGTCGTAATTGTTGTTGTTGGTCGAGTCGTTGGTGTCGTAGTTATAGATGATGTTGTTGTTGCTTAAAACATAAATTAAACATTGCAAATCAAATATGAATTGATGTAGTCGTTGTTGATAATGTTGCTGCCATGTATCTATGAGCTTAATGATGCCTGTTGTTATGGATGTTGTGGTTTAAGTTCAGTTGATGAATTATATATATATATTATTGTTGTTTGTGAATCTCACCCCTTCTGCTTGAAAATGTTACTCTTCGTATGGGTAACTTGCAGGTAATGAAGACTAGTTGGATGTCTGGCTCAAGTGTCTTAGGGCTCTGATATGTAACGGGATGGGGAAACGTTGTTTTGTTCTGTCATTCCTTTATGTATCAAATTTTGAAACAATGTTGTGGGAGTTTATTTCCGTTGAATAATATTTAATCTTGTTGAGGCCTTTGTGCTAAGATTTGTTGGAAGTTGATATTAATTTAAAAGAATTTTCCGCTGCAGTTTACGAGATGATATGTTGTTGAAAATTAAATAGTTTATTTTCAATTTAAGAATTTTTGAAAAGCAGTGTAATGCTCCGTTTAGTTGATTTTACTCTGATTATTTATATTAATATTACGTTGTGGGAGAACGGGGTGTTACAAATTGTAGAACTTTTAAAGGAGTACAAAGATTGCTTCGTGCGGGATTATGACGAGATGCCTGGTTTGAGCAGGAAAATGGTAGAATTAAAATTGCCAATCCGACCAAGCAAAAAACCCGTAAAGCAGATTCCTAGAAGATTTGCACCCCAGATCTTACCAAAGATCAAAGAAGAAATCAAAAGGCTCCTGAAATGCGGTTTCATCAGGACCGCCAGGTATGTAGATCGGCTAACAAATGTAGTTCCTATTAAAAAGAAAAATGGAACTATTAGAGTTTGCATTGATTTTAGGGATTTGAATCTCGCCACTCCTAAAGATGAATATCCCATGCCAGTGGCCGAAATGTTGGTAGACTCAGTAGCAGGATTCGAATATCTGAGCATGCTTGATGGTTATTCGGGATATAATTAAATCTTCATTGCTGAAGAAGATATCTCGAAAACCGCATTTCGATGCCCGGGGGCATTAGGATGTTATGAATGGTTAGTAATGCCGTTCGGTTTGAAAAATGCTGGCGCTACATACCAACGAGCAATGAACTCAATGTTTCACGATTTTATAGAAGATTTTATGCAGGTTACATTGATGACATTGTCGTAAAATCATCTTCAGAAGATAGACATTTAGAACATCTACGCCGGTCTTTCGAGAGAATGAGGCAATATGGGTTGAAAATGAATCCATTAAAATGTGCGTTTGGTGTTTGTGCAGGTGATTTTCTAGGTTTTGTGGTTCACAAAAAAGGAATCGAAATCAACCAGAACAAAACCAAGGCGATAATGGAGACCAAATCTCCCTCAACAAAGAAGGAGTTGCAGTCTTTGTTAGGAAAGATCAACTTTCTCAGCAGATTCATATCAAACCTAAGTGGCAGAGCTCAAGCTTTTTCGCCATTGCTTCGTTTGAAGAAAGAGGACGTGTTCAAATGGGAACCAGAACACCAGAAGGCTTTTGACGAAATTAGGTCATATTTGACTAACCCTCCGGTGTTTTCACCTCTGGTAAAAAATAGAAAGATGCGGCTGTACATAGCAGCATCCAAAGGAACTATAGGTAGCATGTTAGCCCAAGAGGATGAAAATGGCGTAGAAAGAGCCATTTATTACTTTAGCAGGGTGTTAAGTGATGTCGAAACGAGATACCATCCTAGCGAAAAGCTATGCCTTTGTTTGTATTTCTCGTGTACAAAACTTAAGCACTACATAAAGCCCTTTGATGTTTACATTTATTCTCATTTTGATATAATCAAACTTATGTTATTGAAACCAGTCCTGCATAGCAGATTTGGTAAATGGGCCTTAGCGCTTACAAAATATTCATTGACCTATCAGTCTCTGAAATCTGTGAAAGGCCAAATTGTTGCCGATTTTATTGTTGATCATTCAGTAGATGTACCTGCACATGGGGGCATCGAAAGTCAGCCTTGGCAGTTATATTTCGATGGATCTAGCCATAAAAATGGCACTAGGATCGGAATCGTGGTCGTTTCGCCCGAAAACGATAAAACGAAACACAAATTTCGAATAAACCAGTTTTGTACGAATAATAAGGCTGAGTATGAGGCTTTGATCGCAGGTTTGGAAATTGCACTTGAATCGGGGGCAAGATTTATCGAAATAAGAGGTGATTCGGAATTGGTGCTAAAGCAGCTAACAAAAGAATACAAGTGTGTAAATGAAATTTTAGTCATATACTTTGCCTTGGCTAACGCATTGTTAAAGCACTTCATTCATGTCGAAATCCGACACCTTCCCCGTGTAGCAAATCAAGAGGCGAATGACTTAGCCCAAATGGCTTCTGGATACAAACTTTCAAAAGATCGACAGCAGGAGCCAATCGAAGTAAAGAACAAGCGCAGTTCGAGTGACTCTCTCCCTAAGAAATTGTTGAAACCAAAACTCGGGGGGGGGGGGGGGGGGGGGAGCGGGGAAACGTCTCAAAGACACTTGCAAGGTACTAATTTTGTCGGAATTTTGGTTATCAACAATTTAACTGATGACGACTGGCGAAAACCCATAGTGACTTATCTAGAGAATCCAGACGGTACGACCTGTCGAAAGGTAATATATCGAGCTTTGAGTTACATTTTGGTAAGCGGCGACTTGTTCAAAAAGACTCCAGAAGGAGTTTTGCTTAGGTGTATAGGCGAGACAGAATCATATATGGCGGTCTCCAACACACACAGTGGTGCTTGTGGCACACACCAAACAGGTCATGGTTGTTGTTTCGACAAGGCGTATACTGGCCAACTATGTTAAAAAATTGCATAGATTTTGCGAAGGGTTGCCAGGAATGCCAAAAACATGCTAGGATTCAGCGTGTGCCCGCAAGCGAACTACATTCGATAATTAAACCTTGGCCATTTAGGGGTTGGGTTTTAGATGTGATCGGACAAATTAAACCCAAATCATCAAAAGGCCACAACTATATCCTGGTAGGGATATATTATTTCACCAAGTGGATAGAAGCAATTCCCCTAAAAGAAGTGACCCAGGATGAAGTCATAAATTTCATTCAAAAATACATTATATATAGGTTTGGCATTTCAGAAACCATAACTACAGACCAAGGATCGGTGTTCACTGGTCAAAAAATGGTAAAGTTTGCTGAATATACGGGTTTCAAACTTTTAACTTCAACACCATATTATGCGCAAGCAAGCGGACAAGTTGAAGCGGCTAATAAGAGCCTTATTTCCATCATCAAAAGGAAAGCCAAGGGCAAACCCAAGAATTGGCACAAATTTCTTGGCGAAGCTTTGTGGGCATGTCGAACGTCTCCCAAAGAATCAACTAATACCACACCATTTAGATTGGCGTTTGGTCATGATGTTGTATTACCAGTCGAGATTTTGCTCCAATCGACCAGAATTCAGAGGCAATTCGAAATCCCAACAAACCATTATTGAAATATGATGTTAGATGAGTTGGTTGATTTGGACGAAGAGAGATGGACAGCACTAGAAGTCCTTGCAAAACAGAAAGAAAGAGTCGCGAAGGCTTATAATAAAAAAGTGAAATCAAAGCTATTCGTTCAAGGGGATTTGGTGTGGAAAGTCATTTTGCCAATGGATAAGAAAAATGGATTCTTGGGAAAATGGTCTCCTAGTTGGGAAGGACCATGGCAGATATTGAGAGTTTTTTCGAACAATGCGTATGAGATCGAAGAATTGAACGACGATCAAAGAATTCTGCGCATAAACGGGAAGTATTTGAAAAAATATAGACCGATGCTACAAGAAATTAAAATTGCGCAAGAGTAGTTCGAAAAAAAGAAACGAAACATGGCATTGCAATAGATAAAGATGCCAACTAACGGGCAGGTTACATTCAACGTCCCAAAAAAGTGGATAAAAACAACCAGCCCCTAGGATACAAAAGCATAAACCAAAATAAACCTAAAACGCTACAAGGTGCTACCAATGATGGGTAATGCCACAAACTTCGACAAGCCATTGAACTTCGGAATCAAGACGGCAACGAAGACAGAAGTCATTCAAAGCATATTCATCATCATCAGTCGAAAGATAACCACAGTGATTTCCCCTCCTCATTCCATCTCCTGGGCAGTTGTGCCAGTTGTTATAGAATTTGCGACGAACCATGCCTAGAGGCAGGTACCTATCGTACCAGGTTCAGCGAAATCTGAAAGAGGTACTACCTCCCAATATATCTACTCGATATCGAGAGATACGCCTGGTCATCACAAGATCCCAAAGATCTTTCAAGAGGTCAGCCTCATAGACAGGAGGCGGAGCAATAGCCCTTATCAGAAGATGAAAATACTTGGCGCTGTTTGAGCCAGCAGCTTGAGCGTTTGACAACAGTCGCTGTATGGTGCCAAAGTTAGGAGTAGAATGCAGCATGTGTTGAGAACATGTGAGGATACAAAACATGGGGTTCCCATGATCCCATAAACGGGTCATGAAAGCAAGTTTCTCAGGCGTGAGGTCAAGATCAGTGAGAAGCGGAATGCAATCGGTAAAGACAACCCTGGAAACAACGGGATCTTTGCAGAGCGCTGCATGTCGTTTGTTAGTTCTTTGGAAGTTGAAAAGATCATACATATTGTGGGCAGCAACTCTTGCTGTAATGTTGATCAAAACATCATGAGATAAAAGATCCATCTCTAGGTAAAACTTTCTTTTCTAAAAAATAAAGAGGGAAGAAGTTTTTGTGTTTGAATTTGTTTCAAATGAGGAATAATGGAGAAGGGAGAGAATGAAAACTTGCTAGAGAAGTTGAAAGATTTATAAGCAAGGAAGTTACAAGAAGTTGGCATTGATACGGTTTACTTGCCCTACCCGGATGTACACATGTAGAAAAAATCAATGGTGGTAGATTCATCTGGAAAAGGGAGAAAGTGGTAAAAAACATTTATTTAATTTGTGTGTTTTTATTTCCATAATGTGAAAAGTTACAGTTTCCTAGACTGGTCTAGTTTGTAGGGGTTTTCCGCAAAAAAGTAGACTTTTGGGTTTCTCATCATTACATTTTATTGAAACTTGTTCCAAGTGTCAATCCAATAGTCTCACATGATTTGACAAGTAAAGTGGTGTGAAGAAAATAATAAAAATTGTCAAAAATGGTGACTAAACCATTGGCAAATTTACATAACATAAGGAATGAAGTAATGTTGAAAAAGTTCAAATACACGAAGAATTGTTAGATTACAAGTGTGGAAATAAGTTTGGTCATTTGAGTCTTGTAATCACTAAGTTTTCCTTCGAAAACTTTGACTTCCTCTGCAAAAGATGCTATCTTTTGTTGGGACAATTTGGACTCTTTAGCTTTCTAGATAGCTACCTGAGCCTCTTGCTTCATGAGTTCATCTTGTGATAAGAGTTCTTTCTTTTGAGTCTCCAAATTTAGAATCTCCGCCTGATATTTGGCAATAGTTGTAACGCCCTCTTTATTATTTAATTATTTTATTAGAGAATATAGTATATTATTATATATTATATGATTTTTTGTGTTTATGTGACGTATTTATGATGTTGTGACGTGACAATTATTTTATTGTTTAATAAAATAAGATATGTGGTGTTCATATATATTTATATGAAAAATAAATATTTGTTAGTAAAAATATATAATTTTTAGAGATGGGGTTATATTTATAAATAGGAAGAGTTGTGAGGGTTGAGATAGAATAAGATAAGTTGGGAAGCGGTATTTAAGGAAATTAGGTCAAGAGAAGTCAGTGACTTTTGGAAAAAAGGGAGAAAAACGGTTGAAGAGAAGAGGTGAAGCTAGGCTGCGATTTCTTCAATTTTTCCAGGTAAGGGTGAGCCTAACTTCAGTAGTATTAACTGTAAGTCATCTGTTTATGATTAGCTAAGGGATTGAGAGAAAATTGGAGAGAGTTTCATGAATTAGGGTTATGATGAATTTGATGGAATTGACGTGAGATTGTTGTGAATTGCTTTAGAACCGTGTTACAGAACCTAGATTATTCCCTAGGATAATAATGTTGAAGAATTAGAGGCTTAGCATGAGAGATTTGAGATGAATTGGTGAGAAATGGAGGAAACCCGTAGTGGTTCTGACATCGCTCGCCTGTGGCGAGTGACTACTCGCCGTGGCGAGTAAACCTATATCGCTCGCGAGGCGAGCAGCATAGCTCGCCGTGGCGAGCATGACCCTTGAACCTTGAGTTTTTGCCGAACTTTAGATGGTTTTGAGTGCCTTATTATTTATAGGATTGACCTGTGAAGTTGTTAGGACCAAATTGGACTTAGGGAACCTTAAAACAAAGATTTTAGGTGAAAAATGTCAAAAAGGCCGAGAGCACCTAGTTTGCTCGCCTGTGACTCGTCCCCAACTCGCCTTTGGCGAGTAGCTTCTTGAGAGAGCTCGCCTTCAGCGAGCAAATCACTCGCCGTGGCGAGTTAGTGTGATTCTGGGCTGTTGTTTCTTTCGCGATCTGTTTCGCATAGGACCTTGAGAGTAGACCTTTGGGTAGTGATAAAGATGTTTTATGACCCAAGATACATTCTGTAATGATGATTAATGATGGTTCTCTTATGTTGATGCTAACGCGATGTATGGTTTATATTTAAATGATTTATAAGCATAATGTTAAGTGATGTTGATGATGTTTATGTGCTGTTGAATATGTGTTTAATATGTTGAACTTCTGCCATGTATTTATCATAATTGCATGTGTCAGCCTTGAGTTGTTAACGATGTTTAAGAAGTTGTGCTAACTTGTTTAAGATGTAAAGAGTCGAGTCCATGCATTTGCATAATTTGAGACGATGGAGCTTTTGCTCAAAGCGACGGTGGAGCATTTGCTCAAAGCGACGGTGAAGCATATTAATGCTTATATATGGTACCACATGCATGATGTCAAGACGTTAGGGTTGCATTTAGTTGAGTCAAATTATTGACATGTTATGAGACAATGTTTTGAGACGATGATGTGCTATTTTTGAGATGTTCATGACGATGATGTTATACTTGTATTTTTAATATGTGATGAATGTGATGAGGTTATGTTGTTAATCATAAATGTTTGTATTATATGTTAATATCTCTGTTGTGAATCTCACCCCTTCTGTTGGAATTGCCGCCCTGTGGGCAAGTGCAGGTAACCAAGCTTAGGTGCGCCGATGTCAGGAGTCTTGTGTGACGTCGTAGGATTGCTCTGATACGTAACGAGATGGGGTCTTGTTATGAGTTTATTCCTTATGTATCATGATGAAATTATTTTGTGACTTTAAGTTTGACGATGAATAATTTGAGACGTTTATGAGGCCTAGAGCCAAAACCTTTATGAATGATTATGAATTATAATTTCCGCTGCTATCAATGAACATTTTACGAAGAATAAACTGATATTTATGTTGTTTAAGGATTTTATTGTTGAGAAATGTGACACTCCTTTGTGATGTACTCTGATATATGCTTTTATTTAATGGAATTTTTAAGTCGGGAAATTGGGGTGTTGCAATAGTGGAATCAATCTCCGATACCTTGCGTTCGTTGAGGGGGATTTCTTGTCGGAAGACTTCAAGTTTGGCTTTAAAGGCAGCCACCTCATCTAACAATTGATCATAACGAAGAGTGTCTTCTTCGAGTTTGGCTAAGACCATCCTCTTTTGCTGAAAACTTTGACCAGCCCTTTCCATAAGAGGTGCTAAGGCTCGAGAGAATTCTGGAATCTTCGATCCAGGAAGGAGAGAAGCCACCCTGCGAAGTAGATCTGTCACTTCGGCAATGATGCTATCATCCTGTTCGATAGCTTCGAATAATTTGACCTTCAAAACTTTACTGCGAAGTTCTGCAAGAAGATTTTCCTTCGAAATATCTGACAAGTCTTCAGTGGAGACAATGGAAAGTTTCCCAGTACTCCGAGACAGGAGAAAGTGTAGTGTTGGGACCAGAATCAGTTCATCAAACTACGGAGAAGGTCAAGTTGATAAGAGAAAAGATGAAAGCGTCGCAGAGTCGACAGAAGAGTTACCATGACAAACGTAGAAAGGTCCTTGAGTTCCAAGAGGGAGATCATGTGTTTTTGAGGGTCACTCCATTGACAGGTGTAGGTCGTGCGTTGAAGTCTAAGAAATTGACTCCGAAGTTTATTGGTCCATACCAGATATTTGAGAGGATTGGAACAGTGGCATATCGAGTGGGTTTGCCACCACATCTTTCGAATTTGCATGACGTGTTTCATGTGTCGCAACTTCGGAAGTATGTAGCGGATCCTTCGCATGTGATTCCGAGAGATGATGTACAAGTTAGAGACAACCTTACTGTTGAGACCTTACCGTTGAGAATCGAAGATCGTGAGGTGAAGAAGTTGAGAGGCAAGGATATATCTTTAGTAAAAGTTGTATGGGGAGGAGTAACTGGTGAAAGTTTGACATGGGAGCTGGAGAGTAAGATGCAGGAGTCTTATCCGGAGTTGTTTGCTTGAGGTAATATTTCGAGGACAAAATTCTCTAAATTGGGGAGAGTGGTAACGCCCTAGTCGTTATTTAATTATTTTTGATTTATTTAGAGTCCTTTTTATGATTTTAAATCATATTTGTTGATGGTGTGGTGTGGTGTATTTTTATTAAATGATTTAGTTTTAGTATTTATTAGATTAATGTGAGAAATAGAATTATTTGGAGTTTTGGGGGTTACATTTTAATTAAAAGAATTAAGTGGGAGTTAATAAGAATAAAGGGGAGTTAAATAAGGAGTTAGAGAAGTCAGAAACAGTTTTCACGTACTATCAGTTTTTGGGAGAAAAAGCAAGGGACGAGCCAAGAGAGAAGATTCTGATTTTTGGGGAGCTTTGTCAATCGAATTAAGGTAAGGGTGAGACTATCTCTCAATAATAATGGTTGTATAATTCTGATTTTGGTTTAACATGGTGTTAGTTGAAATTGGGGATTTGGGGGTTAGGTTTTGGAGTATATTTTTGTAACGCCCTAGTCGCTATTTTGTTATTTTTAGTTGTTGGGCATGTTTTATTTGAATTTATAAATGATTATGTGAATATGTGGTGTGTTTATTTGTTTATAATAATTTATGTGAAATAATTGAGTTATATGATTTATTGATGTATTATCTAAATGCATGTTATTTGTTATTTAATTAATTAGTAGTGGGATATAATATTTGCTTTGTTTTGAGAAAATAGAAGGAATATTATTATTTTGGAGAATTATGAAAATAGG
This sequence comes from Medicago lupulina, assembly GCA_958299785.1. Classification (NCBI taxonomy): domain Eukaryota; kingdom Viridiplantae; phylum Streptophyta; class Magnoliopsida; order Fabales; family Fabaceae; genus Medicago; species Medicago lupulina. The sequence goes on along the minus strand of OY283146.1, from coordinate 41,017,530 downwards.
AAGAATAATGTTTATTTAGAAAAAGGGATTTATTTGGAGTTAATAGAATTAAGGAGGGTTAATGAGAAATTAAAATGAAAGTTATTGGGGGAGTTAAGAGAAAGAAAGGAGTTATGTTTTGTTAAGGAAAGAATAGGAAGAAGTCAGTAAGCATTGTACGTATCAGAGAAAACAAGAAACAGACTTTTTGGGAGAAAGAGAGAAGAACCAAGAGCAAAGGGGGATTAGCCAAGAGGAGAGATTTTTGTAGCAATTGTTCATCTAATCAGGTAAGGGTGGGCTAGCAATTCATTGGTTAATATATACATGTATGTTTTCATGAGATTGGATGGAAAATGGTGATTTTGATTTAGGTTAAAGAATATGATAAATTGCCCATTGTTGTTGAAATATGTTGTTGATGATGTTGTTATGAATTGTTTTTGATGCTTTGTTGTGTAATGAACCCATAAACATTGTAACAAATCATTTTGGGTGATTGAGGGATCAAAGTTGGGATTTTTGGGGTAGAATTATGCTGAAATCGCACTTTCTTTTGAGAAGTTGAGTCTGATACGATACCGTAAAAACGTGCCACGTTTTGGCAAGCGCGCCACGTTTTTGGTCGACAGAATGCATAGTAATTCTGAGCATAAAAACGTGACACGTTTTCTAAAAACGTGACACGCTTTCTCAAAAATCAGATCATCCATATTTCACTATTTTTCACCCATTTCTGCTTTGAACTAGCTTTTGGTGTAAACATGAAAGTTTTAGGTAATTAAGTTAGCTTTCTAATGGCATTGGTTGGGCTTGAAAATGATTTGTAGATTTTGAGTTATGATGAAAATACTCCAAGTGGGTCTTGAGGGAAACTTTAAGAAAACTTAGTATAACTTATTCCAAGTTAGTCCAAAACCTATGGTTAGTTCCCAAACTTCAAACTTAAGTATTAGAGGTTTAATTGAGGTGTTTTATGAGTATTTAGCTTATGTCTTATTGATCAAACTTGATTTGCTTTGAAGGATGTTTTAGACTTTGATATGAACGTAATTGATTAATGTATATGTTGCTATTGTTGTTGATATGTTGGAATATATATGTGTATATATGTACAATTATATACGGTGTATCGTTGTTCCCGTTGTTGATGTTGTTGAGTCGTGTTGTCCAAGTTGGGGAGTGTGTCATAAGTATTAGGCACAAATGTTGATGTCGTAGTAGGTGTTGTTGTTGTTATTGGTTGCATGCTGATATGCACCATTAGTTGTCGTAGGGTTGTATGCAGATATACACCATTGAGTCTTCATAACTCATTTGCATCGTTGGGGGCTTATGCCCTAGAATGTTTATACATTCAATTGGTGAGGGCTCATGCCCTGGAATGCTAGTCATTCATCTGGTGAGGGCTTATGCCCTGGGATGCTTTAACCATCCAAAATTGGTGGGGGCTTATGCCCTGGAATGCTTAGCATTCAACGCGCGTAATTGGTACCACATTTGCATAATGCATTAGTAGTTGATGGAGTCTTGCATTAGTTGTTGTAGGTGTGAGTTGTTTTGTAGAGATGTTGTTGGTGAGGTGTCGCCACAAGTGATGATGTCGTTGATGTTGTTAACCGAAGATGAATCTAAATAATATTGATGATGGTGTTGCTAATATTGATGATGGTGTTGCTAATATTGATGATGTTGTTGCTAATATTGATGATGGTGTTGCTAATATTGATGATGTTGTTGCTAATATTGATGATGTTGTTGCTTATATTGATTATGTTGCTGCCTATGCTGATGCTGATTGTTATTATTTGTTGTTGTTTTCGATGCAATTTGATGACTCATATATTTATATATTACTTTTGTTTTGTGAACTCACCCCTTCTGCTGGAATTGCCGCCTCGTGGGCAAGTGCAGGTAGCAAAGGATAGATAGGAGTTGGCTCTTGTGTCGTAGGCTCTGATATGTAACGGGATGGGATTTGATGTTTATGATTTCATTCTTTTATGTATCGGTTTTTGAGAACACGTTGCTTAGACTTTTATTGATGTTGAAGATTTAAATCATCGTTGAATAATATTTTTATTATGTTGAGGCCTTTGTGCCAAGGATGTTGATTTTAGTTGTTGATTGATTATCAAATAAATATTCCGCTGCAGATTTTTATAAAATGATGTGTTGAATTAAATAGTTTTTATATTCTATTTAAACTGAATTTTGAGAAGTAGATGTAATACTCCGTTGTTGTTGAAAACTCTGATAATTATACATGTTTACGTTGTTTTGGGAAAACGGGGTGTTACAATTTTTGGATGGAAAGGTGTAAAGAGCATTATAATAGCATTAGAATGCATTCAGGTTGTAGACAGTAAATTATTACACTTCTGTAAATCGTTTTGGGGATTGAAATTGAGAAAATTTGGATTTTTGGGAAAAACCTGCATTCTGCCCGTACAAACATTCATCGCTCGCCGCGGCGAGTAGCATGACTCGCCACAACGAGTGAGCAATATTCATAGCTCACCTCGCGAGCAAAACCACTCGCCATAGCGAGCAGTGCATTAGAAATCATGATTTTTGAAGTGTTGTTATAAGACGTAAGTTGGATAGTTTTAAGTGCCTAGATGTTTTTAGAGAGGACTGGGACAATTTTCAGATTAAAAAGATGAATAGGGAGCTTAAAAATGAAGTTTTAGTGAGAAAAATGTCAAAAAGGGAGCACCCAGTTTTACTCGCCTTTAGCTTGCCCCTAGCTCGCCTAGGCGAGTAACCCATTTCTTTGAGTTCGCCATGGCGAGTTGATGTACTCGCCGAGGCGAGTTGCCCTGAACCTGAAGTGTTTTCTATGCAATTGAATATTGTTGATTAAATTATGGTGAGGATAATGTTTATGAATAATGGTGTATTTGTATATATATAAATTATACATGTTATTGAATCCTTTTCAAGGGTTGAAGTATTATGGGTTGAGTTGTTGGGTGTGTAAGTCATATTTACATATATGCATTGTTGAGTAGTAGTTGTCGTTGTGTTGTAGTTGAGTTGTATGTTGATATACACAAGTGGAGTTCATTGCATAATCATAAATTGGTGAGGGCTCATGCCCTGGAACGCCTTGTCGTTCAATTGGTGAGGGCTTATGCCCTGTGAATGCTAGTTCATTCAATTTGGTGAGGGCTTATGCCCTGTGAATGCTTTAACCATTCAAATTGGTGAGGGCTTATGCCCTGGAATACCTTGTCATTCAAACGCGTTAATGGTACCACATGCATGTGCATTGTCACATTTGTCGTTGAGTCATATCGGTGTTGTCATGTCATTGCATGAGTCGTTGTTGTTGGTTAAGTAGTCGTTGTATTGTTGGTTGAAATTGAATATGTTGGTAATGTTATTGACCATGAAATACGTAGATATATTGAAGTATTGATGATATTAGGGTGTTAGATTCAATTGATGAATTATATATCTATTATTGTTGTTTGTGAATCTCACTCCTTCTGCTTGAAAATGTTGCCCTTCGTATGGGTAACTTGCAGGTGATCCAGAATAGTAGAAGTGGTGGCTCAAGTGTCTTAGGGCTCTGATACGTAACGGGATGGGAATTTTTTGTTGTGTTTTCATTCCTTATGTATCAAATTTTGAAACATGTTGATGGAGCTTTGCTTGTTGTTAAATAAATTGTTAATGACTAATTATGTAGAAGCCTTTGTGCTAGCATCATTGTTGACATTTGAATGTTAAATGATTTTATGAATATTCCGCTGCAATGTATGGATAATTTATCACAGTTGATTTGATAAATAGTATTTCATTCTATTTAAGAAATTTTGAAAAGCAGTGTGACATTCCCGTTTGTTTGTTGAACTTTGATTTATTTATTTAATGTTTAATTGTTGGGATAACGGGGTGTTACACGGCATGCCCCATGGATAACCACTTGACGAAATGGGTTGCGTAGTGCTAGTAGAAACAAAATGACGAGAACCTTCGTTGAACCCGTGCGGCATGCCCCATTGAAAACCTTCAGGTATAATGGTCTGAGAGATACCAGTGAACGTAGTTGAGCCGGGGATGGCCGATATGACGGGCTCCAGGACAGTGCTGGTAGGTTGAGAGACCTGATTCTGAGCGGCCATTAGAGTGTTTACCAAAGCAGTTAGCTTCTCCACCTCAGTCTACATGGCAGTCATCCCTTCTCAGAGTTCCTTGTTCTCTTGTTCCAAACCTTCCATCTTCTTCTTGACGTTTGCTCGAGTCTAGTGAATGCGAGTAGATTTGTATTTGATGCGCGGGGTCACTTTTCTCTGAGGCAGATAGGAATAAAATGTGAGACAAGGTTTTGACACTTTTATGAATGTAGTGATGATGCATGATATGCTAGATGCAAAAAAGTGAAATTTTTATGTATGTTTTCATTTTTATCGAAGGACTTATAAAAGGACTTTTGTGAACATCATAGTAGAACCCTTCGAAGGAAGAACTGAAGCGTTACAAGATAATTCCCTTTCTAACAACAAAGCCAAGGTATAAACTTAAATTAAACAAATACAAGATAATTCCTTTTCTAACAACAAAGCCAAGGGATATACTTAAATTAAACAAATACGAGATAATTCCCTTTCTAACAACAAAGCCAAGGGATAGACTTCAAAATGACAAACAAAAGCTAGAAAGTAACAACAAATAGAGTAAAAAGCAACTGGGAAGCTCTCAAAGCCCTGTCAGTATGCTATTCTTCGGAGTCTGAGCGTGCACTAGCGAAGAATTCCCTACGGCTCCTCCTACTCCCGGGCATCCGGTCAATTATAGCATCTTTCCTTTTGAGGAGGTCTTTCAACTCAGCATTCTCTCGCACTTTTTCTTTGAGTTCCCAAGTTGTCTGCTCTAGTATTCCCATTATGGTATCGTTTTCGCGCTCAGATGTTTGATACTTCACTTTCCAACCGGCACACTCACGATTGGCCTCATGCAGACGGCGCTGATACTCCTCTTTAGTCTGAGGGTATAAGGCATTCCATAGCTCATGGCACGATCAATGGTTAAGAGTCTTGGCAGGGTATAAGGCAATCCATAGCTCATGGCACGATCAATGATCCACTGAACATATGTTTCATGGACAAAATCTGACTTTTTTCCCAACTGGTTGCTATCTTTCTTGTGAATGGTCATCCAAGCTTTTGTGAACCTCTGTCTCATATCCTGGTTATCAACATGATTGTGGTAGAATACTCTCTCTAATACAATGTCGTGAGGCTTTCCTTCCACGGGGTACTTGAAATGGCGTCAGGCCAAAATAGGGTTGTAGTTGATTCCTCCATGTACTCCAATGAGAGGCACATTATTGATCTCCCTACAACTGTCAATAATGGTTCTAGAATCATAAGCCGTGATGTACCAAACTATCTCAGCTGGGGTGAGAGCCATGATCTTTTCTGAGTATACACCTTTTTATTTGGAGATCACTCCCCAAGCAAAAATTCATGGTTTCTTTTAAGATCAAGAGCTTTTGCAATAGTTGATGCATTAAGGGTTTCTTTCAGGCCACTGAAGGGTACCTCTTCAAGCACTGGTCGACCCATCAAATAGGAATACTCTTCAAGGGTAGGGACGAGCTGATAGTCTGGAAAGGTAAAACAATGATAGCACGGATCATAGAATTGGACCAAAGTCTTGAGCACTCCTTCATTAAACTTCGTGTTGAGGATACTGAGCAAACGTCCATGAGGATTCCGAAAACCTGTCTGATCAGTTACAACCAATGCTAGCTTCTTTAGGTCGTCCAGGTTCTGACTTTTGAAATGATACCTCTTAACACTCCTCGTTTCCATATCTATAATGTTTACAAAAAGTTTGTCTAAGTCCTTCGATAATTTAATGAAAAAAAAATTTATGGATGAATGCATGCATGCTGATTACGCTAGAAAAACATGGAAAACACAAAGAGGTTAAGTCTACAATATTGGAGTTTAAGAGTAACAACGCCATTTGGTAGGGACTATGGTTGGAATTTGCACTTGTAACAAAGGTTCAACCAAGGTCCCAAAATTACAACCACCTTTGTGAATGTATTGGTGCTCAGGAATGCTTCTAGTCAAATAACATTCACAAAGAGGTCTAGTTTGAGTGTAGTATCGCGTGTCGACCAAGTTTCAAGAATGCTCTTGATTTAGCCACCACACTACGTCCTAAAAGGCCAAGATGGGTTAAAGGTAACTACGGTCCACGGCTTCACAGGACACTTCACATTGAAAGTAATAACGTCGACACGAATGGTCATGTTAACAAGAATACTACCTTCCGTGAGGCCTCCGCCGAGTGGGATTGTATCACGTGTACACATAGCTCAAGAATGCTCTTGGTACGGCACTATGATTATACCGTCGTCCTATCTTATGTTTCTCTCAAGTTCAGGTGTAGGACTTATCTCACCACTCACGTTTAAAAGTAAACAAGTAAGCATGTATGTACAAGGTATAAGCAATAATAAAGCACAAGTAAAGAAAGGTAAGATAGGCTTAACCCGCTTAAGAATCTAAATCCCAAGTGAAGTCGCCATTTCTGTGCTCGCGATTTTCGGGTATCAATCCATTAATTGATTTTGAACCTTTAATCTTTGAACTCTCAACTTTTATTCGTGGGAAGGGAAAAAGTGAGTAAAAAACCTTATGAGATCAAGGTCCGGGGGTTGGTTTCGAATAGGGAAGGTGTTAAGCACCTTAAACGACTTCGGTACTCCAAAGCAGCCTCTTACATAAATTATCTTGTGCTAATTACTTGCTTATTTATTTGTAAAATATTGCCTAAAGTCTAAGCGAAAGAATGGAGGGAGAAGAAGTATGTTTTTTTTTTGTTGTTTTTATTGATTTGGAAAGACATAGGTCTTTTGCCTACATACCAACAAGTGGGATCAAAATCATGTAGTTCACCTCAAATTTATTTGGTGAGTTGAGTTGATTTTAAAGTTTTTAGAGAAAAAGATTTTTAGAAGGGTTGCGAGACTTCAAGGTATAGAATAATAAAATAGAGTGAGGTTGTTTAATTTTAATTACATGAAAGCAAGTCTAAATATGTATTAAAATTGATTAAAAGTTTGATTAAGAAAATAAAGGAAAAAGATCACTTGGGTTAAAATCCAAGGTTTCTTAAGAAAATATTTTTAGAGTTTTGATTATTTGAATTTTTTTGGGAAAATGATTTTTTAACTAACGGTAAAGAAATTATACGTAAAACATAATAGAAAGCGTAAAAAATAAAACCGGGGATATTTAATCCCATAATAAAATCTCAACCTAAAATTACTAATTAGTTGATTTTAAAGCACTCATATTAGTCGAGTTTTTAATCCTAGTTTGTCCCTAATTCAATTTTCATCCTCGATTGCGGTTATGGCATAAACGGTAAACAAGTGTGTGATAGTGTCGGTTGTAACGTCCTCTCTAATTATTTGATTATTTTAATGAGTTTAGAATATACTTATATGATTTGTGTGATTTATATGATTTATTTTGATGAGTGATATTTTGATATGTTATATGTTGGTATTTATTAGTATAATATACATACTATTTGATTTAGAAATATAAATGTTATTTGTTGTAGAAATATATATGATTTGTTATGGAAATATATATATATATATATATATATATATTGGGATAGAATATTAAGATTGAGATTTAAGAGAAAAATAAGTAGGTTAAGATTTTTATAAAAAGAGAGAAAGTGAGTTTTTGAGAGAAGAAGAGGAGAAAACCTAGAACCAAGAGAAGAGGTTAGAAGAAGAGAGAAGAACGCAGCTTAATTCAGGAATCATAATCTAAGGTAAGGGTGGGATTCCTTCAATAATATGTATATATAATTTTGATTGTTGATGAAATTGTGTTCTAGGTTTAGGGTTTAGAAAGTTCATGATAATTGATATGATGTGATGAATTGTGTTGTTTAATGCATGTTTCTGAGTTGTTTTGATTGTTATGTTGTATATAGAACCTGTAAACATTGTTCTCTATCAAATTTGGGATTTGGGTAGATGAAATTTGGGTTTTTGAGTGAAAAATAGAGTTTTCCCGAGAGCTACCTTTGACAGCATACCCTGTTTCATGTTGTTGCGTCTTTTGCCTCAGTTTCTGTTTCGAACTAGCTTTCGGTGTAAACACGAAAGTTGTAGGTATGAATGTTAGCTTTCTAATGCCGTTGGTGTGACGTCAAAATTATTTATAGAACTTGAGTTATGGTCAAATTACTGAACGTAGGTCACAGTGAATTTTTATGAATTTCAGCACAACTTTGTCCGAATTTGAAATGAAAACTGGTATTGATTGGTACATAATTGGTCTTAGGTGTAAACATGAAAGTTGTAGATAATTGAGTTAGCTTTCTAATGGCACTGGTTTGACTCGAAAATGAGTTTCAGATTTTGAGTTATGATGAAAATACTCCAAGGAGGTCTTAGTGAAATCTTATGAAAATTCAGCATAACCGTTTCTAAGTTAATCCAAAACTTATGGAATGATTCCAAAGCTCAAAACTAGAAGTACTATGAGTTCAATTAGGGTGTTTAAGAGTATTTAACCTATGTTGTGAGTCGACCCTTGGGGTAGGAATGAAGGTTGTTAATGATTATAATGAGGTTCAGAGAGGCTGAATAAGATGATTTATATTGATGATTTACTTTGATTATTAAATGTGAAAATATTTATATATTTTGAAAGACGTTGATATGAAATTGTAATTGTTATATATGATGATTATTATTGATGGTGACTTGCTACAAATTATTGTTGATGTTGCCTTGCTGCATATTATTTAATGGTGCTGCCTTGCTGTCATGATTAGGATGTTAATGTTGGTCTAAGTTGTTTGAATGGTAAGATGTTGATCCAAATTATTGGAGTCATGTGAGATGTCTAAGTTGTTAAGCTGTTAAGATGTTAGGTCAATTGCATACTCATTTACGTTGGGTGAGGGCTTGATGCTCTGTAAATGTATATTTATACATAATACGTGACGGGAGAGGGCTTAATGCTCTGTGAGCCTATTTACGCTCAATATGTTGGGGGCTTGATGCCCTGGTTGGTACCACATGCATGAGGTCTAAGTGTTGCATAGTCGTGTCGTGTCGTTTGTGAAGTGATGATGTAATTGTGAAGTGATGATGTAATTTGCAAAGTGATGATGTATTCGTGATGGTGTAATTGTGACTTGTTGATGTATTTATGACGTGGTTGAAGTATTTGTGATGTTATGAGGTACTTGTGAATGTTTGAGATGTTTTCGTTATATGTGATGATTTGTTGATGTTGTTGATATTGTTGTTGTTGATTATTTATTGTTGTTGTTTCATCGATTTGATGAATTATATATTATTATTATTGAATGTGTTTCTCACCCCTTCTGTTGGAATTGCCGCCTTGTGGGCAAGTTCAGGTAACGAAGGCTTATAGGATTTTTGGCTCAAGTGTCTAGGGCTCTGATACGTAACGGGATGGGAGTTAATTGTTGAATTTTCATTCCTTTATGTATCAATTTTGGAACTATATTGTTGGAACATTTATTTATTATTAAGAGGATTATTGAAACGATTATTTATGTTGGGGCCTTTGTGCCAAGATTTTGTTGAAGTTGATTATATTTTAAAAAAAGACTTTTCCGCTGCAAAATATTACGAGATTAATTTATGTTGTTGAATAAATAGTATATTTTCTATTTATGAATTTTTGAAAAGTAGTGTAACATTCCGTTTTGTGATGAAAACTCTGATTTTACGTATATTTAATTATGTTGGGAAAACGGGGTGTTACATCGGTGTATGTGTCAGTGCATATTTTATTTACATGATTACATGGTTCGAAGATACATTCTATGGTCTCAAGAGAAATATAATAGCAAAAAAAATAAAATGCATAAAAATAAATTACATCAAATTCCCTAATTATACACACTAAAAATAATGACAAATAAAATAAATGACAAGAATGAAAATATGCATGAGATGATGAAGAAAAATAATGAAAAAAAATGCAAATATACTAAAATAATAAAAAAAACAGTAATTAAACAATTAATACCAAAACAAAATATTTTTGTAAACTTTTTAAAATATATATATATATATATATATATATATATATATATATATATATATATATATATATATAAGTGAAAAGGGGTGTAGGATGTAAAGCAGGGGTGTCATTAGCGAAAAGGTAGAGAAAAAAGTGGGCTCAAACCCAGTTCAGATCTGAACCGTCTGATTGATCAGAAGGCTCAAATTTAAATCTAGGGGATCATATCATAGCCACCAGATTTGGATCAAAAGGGAGAGAGAGCGAGGGAGCACAATAAGAAGAGAGAGAAGCGCGCACCGGACACAAAAAATAAAAGAAAAATAAAATAAAGTAATAAAAAAAAAAGGGGCGGAGACACAGTGGCTGTTAGATCCAAGATCTAACGGCCTACAACTGAAGCCGGCTGGGTTTTCAAAGAAAGGTCCGGTTCAGGAAACAAACCGGTCTGGTTTTTCTCGTTTATAAAAAGGGAAGTACGGTTTTTCTGTTCATTCTTCATAACTCCTTCTCTCTCTAATTCCCGCCAGAGAAGAAGAAGAGTGGTGGTCGGAGTCGCTCCGACGCGGTGGTCGGTCGGAGAGCCGCCGCGTCGGAGCTTTTTTCATATTTTTTTTAAATTTTATGTCTTCCGACTCCTCTTCTTCTCCTCTACATGAATCTGGAATTGTTTTTCACAAATACTCCACCAAAAACCCTAAATCTAACTTTTATTTTCGAATTTTTTTGAAATAAAATGTTACACAAAAAAGAAATCTAGATCCAAACTCGTATGTAAAAGGAGCTTGTATTATTACCTTTTTTCAAAAAAACGGAGGAAGTGTTGCTACGAGAACGGAAAACTTCAAGTCTACACATTTTGGTCCGGATTCACTTGAAGGAAAGCCTGTTTGATTCGTATCCCTTCTTGAATCGATTCGGTTTTGGCTTCGGTTGTTGTGTTACTGCTGTTAATTTTTTATCCTTGATTCTGTAATGTTCTTGTGGTATATGTGATGTTGGCTGGGAAATTTTTGGTGGAATAATTACTAGAGAACGAAAATGAAGTTCAAAGTGTTCTTCATGTTCATCTTATTTTTTGTGATTTTTCTTTATGTTTGATTCGCAATTCTGGAGAGAGAAGAAAAAAAGGGTTTGCTCAGGGACTATGTGGATGTGGCTACAGTGTCTCGTAAACAATGCACAATTAATGACATTCTATTTATAGACTGTCATTTTAGGGTTTCTCTGATGCGGACAAAAGACCAAAATGCCCCTAATGGGTCTCTGATACAAAATGACAGCAAGACAGACTTGGGCCAATCATAGACTGCCATGTGGACAAAAGGATAAAAAAACTTGGACTCTAATAAAAAAATGAAAAAAAAGAAAAAAAAGTAAAGATAAATAAATAAAAAGATAAATAAAATAAAAATATGAGACATTAAAAAGACTAAAAATAAATAAGATAAAAAAGAAATAATAAAAAACTTAAAATTGTCCCTTCAGAACCAAAAAATGAGGTATTTTAAAATACCTCTCTGCCGAAATTTCGTCTGAGATGACGGAATTACTCGGCGAATAAAACCTTCGAAAGTGACTAAAATAAAAATAAAAAACGAGAAATAAAATGCGATTGTCAAGAGCTTTAAAAATGCAAATAAATTTAAGAATTAAAATACCAACGCGGCGAGCGTTAAAATACAGTTGAAAAATGTAAACAAAATAGAGAATTAGAATTCCTGCGCAACGAGCGTTAAAACGTTTAAAAAAATGAGAATTAAAAAGTGAAAATTTAAAGTAAATAAAATGAGTTTTGAAATGCACATAAAAGATGGTTAAACGGAGGACCCTGGTCAAAATTTGGGGTATGACATCAATATTTAAATTTTTTTATGAAGGTTACCTTTTTTTTCGGTGAAGAATCGGTTACCATATTTCAAAGTCAAAACACAACTTCTGTTTCATTTTAAAGATCAGCAAAATCAAAACATAACTGTTTTTTCATTTTAAAATATCAACGCGAGAGATATGAGGGGGAGTGGAGATTCAAGAGGAAGAAATAAGGAATGAGAGAACATCACACCACTGAAGAAAAAATAAACAAACCAATAACTAGTAATAACTAGTAATAGACCCGTGCCGCACGGGTCACGTGACATTGTGTTAATTTTATAAAAAACAATTACATTGTCAATATTGTCAAATGTTTAAAAATATTAAATGAAAATTATCAACATTAATATAATGTTTTTATTGAATTTTTTTTCTTCTTATATATAGTAAAATATGTTAAATATTTGAATTGCATATGTTATGGATTTATTTTCTAATGTACACGAAAACAAATTTTTATATACATATTTGTCATCGCGATTTTCGGGCGTCAAGTCATTAATTAGGCTTGAACCTTTCAATCATTGATGTCTCTATTTTTTTGGGAAGGGAAAAACTGAGAAAACCCTTAGAAATTCTAAGTTCGGGGCAATTTTCGCTACGGGAAGGTGTTAGGCACCCGTGACGACTATAGTACTCTATAGGAGCCGTTTTTCTAATTCTATGTTCTACGCTTTATTTTTATGCTATTTTTTGAAAGAAAATTGTTGATTTTAAGAATGGAGGAAAGAAGATGGTTGGGATTTTATTTTATTGGACTTGGAGAGATTTTGGTCTCTTGCCTACATACCCTTTTAAGGGATCAAAATTCCATGTAGTTCTCTTCCAAAATATTTTTTGTGGGTTGGTTCAATTTTAGTTTTGAAAATAGTTTTGAAGAAAGGATGAGAGGCCTTAAAGGCGTGAGATTTGAAAAAGGTGAGGTTGGTCACTTATTTAAACAAAAAGGTTAAAATTGGAATTTAAGTTTCATTTGTATTTTTGATTAAGAAAATAAAGGGAAAATTGTGGAGTTTTGACTCCAACATTATTGTGAAGAAGATTTGAGTGAAGAGTTGGTTTGTTTTGAAAAATGCATATTTTCTAAGTGTCGCGTTTCCTAAACATACATCTAGCGGTAAACATACAACGTGTGTGCGTGTCGGTGCTTGTGTCGGTGTACATCATCATAGTGTCCATTGTCCTTTACATCGGGCCCTAATTTACATTCTATGGTCTTGCAAGAATTTAAAAGAAAGTAAACTAAACCTAGAATATTACATGAATTAATAGAAAATTGCATAAAATGACTAAAAGGAAAAAAAGGTGAAAATGATGCAATGCTTGTAATATGAATAAGGCATGAAGTGGAATGGTTAGTAATGAATAGAGAAGTGATAGTGTAAGTAGCAATGCATAGTAGATGAAATGATCGTAACAAAGAGTTTTAAGCAAATTGCAAAAGAAACAAGTGTCAAAAATAGTGCAAATGACCCAAAACAAAGCCTAAAACGTAAACCAAATCTATGACCTATAATCCCCATCAAAACAGCACTTTTTCAAAGGAAATATTTCAAGAACCATAAAGAAATTACAAGTCATATTCAAACCTAACACCATCACACTCACAAGCATATTGCATTTCAAAATTAACAATTAAACTTGACAAATTGGAGGCTATCAATTGAACTTGCAGAAACAAGAAATTAACAATCAAAATTGTAACATTGGGGATTGCAATCAAATTTGTAAAATAAGGAGTTAACCATTGAATTTGTGAAATAAAAGACTAAGAATTAACTTGTAAAGCAAGAAACTACCAACTAAGCTTGTAAAACAAAGAAATTACCAATTAGGCTTGCAAAAATGTAAAATCATCATGGACTCAGCAAAGAACACATCCCAAAATCAGATACCAAATATCAACATCACGTGGCAAAAATGGGACTAAAATTATGCACGAAATCCCACCAAGAACCCAAAAACATGCAAATCCAATAAATAAATTAGCGCACATGCTTTTTTTCACTTTAAATCGTGAAAATACCACAAAACGATTGAAAATATATCAAGAAACATGTGTTAATTTTTCAGGACTTTTGCAAGAAATTTTAGCACGCACAGGGGTCCAGATAGCAAGAATAAGGGTGCATATAGCAAGAAAATTCAAGAAACTGAAAGAAAGCCAAAAGGCCTAGGGTATCCGGCCCAAACCCCTGCAAACAGATGGATCCGGATCTCCAGAACGCATCAGGGGCGTTGGATTGATCTGGATCCAATAGGATCAAGATCCAAAGGCCACAAATACGGGAGAATGGGTCGGGTTTGAACCGACCCGGTTTACGAGCCTATATAAAAGGATTATGAACCGGTTCCACTCATTTTTTTTCAACATTTCTCTTTCTTCTCTTCTCTTCTTTCTCACTCCGGCGGCCATTGATGAAACCCTAAATCCTAAACTGCTCAAACTTGCCCAGAAATTCGTGATTCATGGCTCAAAAGCTTCATCTAATTGTTCTAATCCCAAATCCGTTGCTGGAATTCACATGCATTGACTGAAACGATGTACATCTTGAAATTTCTTTCGCGGATTTCGAATGGTTTTGGCTCTGTTTTTGGTTCAAATCTTTTTTGAATGATTTTGCTTGCGGATTCGTTGATTTACAACAGTTGTTATTCATTGTAAATCTTTGAATCTTTCACGTTTTTTTGGAAAATTAGGGTTTCGTGATTCCGAACCAAAACTCTTCGAATTCCTTACGGATTTACATCGGTTCGGCTTCGTTGTTGTTCTTGAACGAAAAAGAGAAGTAAGTTTGTGGTTTTTACCTGGTTTTAATCGAAGATTCGAGCTAGAATCTTCCAGAACTTGGAATTTGTGATTCTGCTTCGTTGATTCTTGGTTCGGATCCGGAAATAAACTGGTAGTTTCTTCTTCTTCCTCCTAACCGGTTCAGAATCCTTGAATTTCTTTCCCTCTTCTTCTCAAACGTGCCTTTGTGATCGCATTAGGGTTTGTTGCTCTCTACGATGAACCTGATGCTTGAATTGCAGGGGCCTAGGCTCAGTGATGAAGGTTCAATGGAATCTCTGAGAGCTGATGAAAAACTCCATTGATTAGCTCGAATTTGGTTCTGAAGATTCTAGGGTTTGTGAATTGTTCTTGGTGAAATTTCTGTTTTGATCTTAACTGCCAAGAGAGAGAAAATTCTTCTCTGTTTGTGATGTGGCGCGTGATTCTTGAAAATTCTGACACTGTGCACTATTTATAATCTGCCATGTGTGCCCGTGAGCCAATGATCTTGTGACATGTGGACTGGACTGCCCGTGTGGTCTTTGAGGACCACTCTGCAATTGTGTAAAAGTTGGGACTGTTTTGCAAATACGTAAAAAATTGGGACTAATCTGTAAACTTGAGAAAATATTTGGACTAAAATGCAATTCCTAAAAGTGTTTGGACTAAAATGCAAAAATAATAAAATTGGTTAAAAAACTTAATCTGAATGCAACGTAAAGTGAAACAGTTAAAACTGACACAATGGACTAAAACGAACAAATTACCTAAATAAGGTATTTTAAAATACCTCTCTGCCCAAAATTTGAACAATGTGAAAAGACTAAAATGCCCCTGGGGGCAAAAACGACTCAAACTGACACAAGCTGACTCAGATGCAGACACAAATGGTTTTTGAACAGAATTGAACAAATAATTTGCACAGACAAGTTGAAAAAGACTCAAAGACAGATGCAGGGACTGAAAAAAATGGGTTCCATTGCGGGAAATGACCAAAATACCCTTCTTATATGTTTTTATGCAAGAATTTGGAATAAAATGCAAGAAAAAATTGTGAAATGAATTTAAAGGTAGAGATAATAACGTATGTAGTTGAGGCACAATAGTAATCTGCAAAGCACATTGAAAAAGTGTCAGAAATAGAAAAGAAATTTAAACGAGTATTTTTAGGTCCAAAATGAGGGTATGACAATATTTATGAAAGTTAATAAACTAATTTTTTTAAAACTCATGATTACTTCCAAAATATAAAAATTAATATAATTTTTCTATTAAATAAATTTTTATTTTATATGCAAAACATCGTTCAATGTTTGCATCGCTCCCGTTGTAGGTTTTATGTGTTTTATCTGAATAAATAAATTTTTACGTAAATATATGAGAAAGTTGATATGATAAAATTGTGGAAACTTATAAATATTGTCAAAATATAAACATTATTATAGTGCTTCTATTAAATTAATTTTTATTTTACATACAAAACATCGCTTAATGTTTGTACCGTACCCGTTGCAGATTTTATGTGCTTATATATGCATAAATAATTTTTTATGTACATATATGAAAAAATCGATATGATAAAATTTTGGAAAATCGTGACTATTTTCAAAATATCAACATCAATGTAGTGTTTTTATAAATAACTTTTTTATTTTATATGCAAAACACTATTCAATGTTTGCACCGCGCCCATTGTAGATTTTATGTGTTTTATGTGAAGAAACAAATTTTTATCTAAATATATGAGAAAGTTAATATGATAAAATGATGGACAGGGTCACCCCAACATGTCAAGAGGCCTAAAATAAATTTTATAATAGGGCCTTTTAAAATTTTAAAAAATATAACACAATACTTATTAGAAGGATAATAAATAAAGTTTTGTTAAATCCAATATTTGAACTTAGGACCGAAAGGATTTGAGGTCTTAAATTTGACCAACTAAGCTAAATAAATATTAGTTATTGGTATGTTATATTAGATATTTATAGATAAATTTACATATTTTGGGGCTTTTTTCTTACCCAAATTCTTGAGGCCTAAAGCCCTTGCTTGGGTTGCTTGGCCAGGCCGACTCTGGTCGTGGAAACTCATTAATATTGTCAAAATATAAACATTAACATAGTATTTTATTGAATAAAATTTTTATTTTATATGCAAAACATCATTCAATGTTTGAACCGCAAGCGTTGCAGATTTTGTGTGTTTATATATGCACAAATAAATTTTTACGTATATATATGAGAAAATCGATACGATAAAATTTTGAAAACTCGTGACTATTTTAAAAATATCAACATCAATGTAGTGTTTCTATTAAATAACTTTTTATTTTATATTTAAAACATCAATAAATATTTGCACCGCACTCATTGAGGATTTTAGAAGCTTATATATACAGAAGAAATTTTCAAAATATCAACATCATTGTATTGTTTCTCCAAATTACCCTTAAATATTTGGATCACACTCATTGTAGAATTTATGTGCTTATATCTCCAAAATCAAATTTTATGTACACCGATATGAGAAAGTTGAAATGATTGAATTTTGAAAACAAATTATTATTTTAAAAATATTAACATTAATGTATTCTTTCTATTAATTTTCTTATACTTATGGCATAAAAGAGTAATATAACCTGTTTTCCTATATTTATGTGATAAAACACTGTTTTTTCTTATTATTTAATAGAAAATTGACCATGAAACCAACTAAATTAGTGATATTAGAAGTCTGACCGATGATTTTTTGTGCAATTTATTTAACAAGTAAAGAGAATCGGATAAGAAGGAGAAGAAAGAGGAAACAAATTGACTTTATATTTGCGAAATATAGGGAATTAGTTGTAGGCTTCGTAGTGATAAACAAAATAATAATAATTAAATATATAAGATAAAGGGAATCAGATCATAAGAGAAGAATGATGAAATAAATTGGCATTTTTTATTTGCAAGATTAAGAGAACTAATGTTACGCTTGGAAGTGATAAACCAAAAGAATTAGTTATGCTTGGAAGTGCAAAATCTACAAAATGACGATATAGAGGCTCCAAAGTGATAAATATACAAAATGACAATATAGAGAATTAGTTAGGCTTGGAATTAATAAATCTGAAAAATAACAATAGTTAGGAGATACGTTCGGCTAGGAAGATAAATATATATATATATATATATATATATATATATATATATATATATATATATATATCTGTGTGTGTGTGTGTGGGTTTTGCGGTTTTGCTAGTAGACACCTTTCATGAAGGTGTTTTTTAGCAAGTTATCCTATAGGTATTTACTAAAAGACACCAACTAATTTTTATGAAGGTGTCTTTTAGCAAGTTTATAACTAAAAAGTGGATAGTCACACCTTGAGGTGTGGATTGCTAAAAGACACTTTCATGGGTGGCTTATAGCAAAACCCATAAAATTAAGAAGATTATGAGTTTAATCGAGGATAATTATGAAATTTTACTGGAGTAAGATTTTCTTATTTTCTTATTATAGTAGTAGTAGATTATTAGTAAAAGTAGATATTTAAATTTGTTGTGTGAAATTGAAAAGATAGTCATGTGTAACTATCATGATCATATATTGGTTTTTAAAAGGGACAATTATGAAATTTTGTTGTATTTTGATTTGTATGTATTAATTAATTTTATTTTGAGAGAATTTTCTTATGCATTGTTAGTAGATTCAAAAAACAAATAAAATTTTAAATTAAAAATATTTCGAAGACTTATTAGTTTTGCATCCAAAAAACAAATATGTTCTATAATATTTGTTTTTATGTCATTTTTATAAAAACCAAATAAACTGATTTCATGGTTATCTGGGAAAATTTGTTAGGCTTGTGTTGAACATTATCCGTAATTTTTTTAACAAATTAATTAATTTTATATTTATCCGTGAAAATTTGTTACAGTTGTGATGACCATTATCTATAATTAATTGTTTTTTTTGTAAAAGAATTAAATTAAATTTTACAAAATGATCATTATGCACAGAAAATCAAGGAGATCATGAATTTTAATGAGGACGATAATAAAATTTTGATGTACTTCAACTTTTATATATTGTTAGTAGATAAATTTGGTTTATTTAATTCTTTATCGAATCTGCAAAAATATCGTAACTTTGGATGAAGGGAAATTGTGTGTCACTTTTTTATTCCAAGTTAGTTTCTTATTACAAATTCTTCTGATTATTGTTCTTATCATTATCTTTGCGTGATTTATGCAATAATATTCAAGTATCATGGTTCAACTTTCTTTTAATTTTTCAAAATGGAGAACCACGCCAAGGAAGATAAGGGGATAGTGTACGAATTAATCTTTAATTACTTTTTCTATTTAAACCCATAGGTGTTTATTTTGTGAAATTATGTTTTTGTGAATTCTAAAGGATGAATTTCGTGTACCTTTGATACTATGTTTATGTATGTGAAATTGATTTTAAACATATTGTTGTTGTTGTTGTTGAATTTGCATGTTTGAATTGTGGTTATATGAAACTTTGTTGATTTTTGCTTAAATTGGTGTAAAGTGATATTGTGGTTGAAATTATTGATGAACTCGTGGTTAAATGATGTTATTGTTGTTGTGAGATGTTGTTGTTGTTGATTCATGCCATGTGTATTCACAGTTATGGAGTATTGGTGTAAATTAAGTTGTTGAGAGTTTTTATGAAAAATGGATATATTGATGAATTGTGTTGGAATGGTGTTCGATTTTAAGTTTGATATGATTTGATTGCTTTTTTATGTACATAAACATATAAACAAACTTTGGGAACAAATTTGGGATTAAGGGATCAAAATTTGGGTTGAAAATAGCGGATTCCCGAGAGGGAAAACAACAAGAACAGGGTTGTTGTTCTAGTGTAACTTGCCCGGGTGAGATTGTCGTGCCCGACGAGATTCCCAGAAACAGCACACCCCGTTTTGGTTGTTTCGGGCATTCGGGTGTCGATCCAAGCTTTCTAAAATGCTTCTTTTAATGTGTTTAGTTGTTGTTTTTACTCTTTAACCTACTAGAACATCATATGAATTGGATTGAGTATGATTTTATGAAATTGAACTAAACTTTTGAAAATAACTCAAGAACTTGAATTTTCCAAAAAACTCGATTTCTCAAGGAAAAGTGTAGGACTAAGGTTTTCTAGTATTGTTATGATTTGTAAAAATGTTTTGGATGAGAATCATGGACTTTAACTTGGTTTTGCTTTGAAAACTTGAATTCCTTGAAAAACGGTAAAATGACACGAACTTTGTGAAGCTTTGAAATTAGTTAGTGTTGGCCTATGAAATGCTTATGTATATACTACTGCACTCATATGTGACTTGTGTGTATTCTTAGTCGAGGCTTTCAAACTTGTTTCATTTGGTTTGTGCCATAACTTGAAAATGAAAGAAATGAGAAGAACTTAGTGTGATTTTGTGATTTCTTGAATTTGGCCTAAGATACTCATATGCCTAAGCTACTATGAACATATGTGAGTAGTGAATATGCTTTGTTAAGGCAATTGGTCGTGTTTGATTAGTTTTGAAATGAAATTGCTTCTAACGTTTTAAAGTGGTGAATAATCGACGAAATTTGTTGAATTGGTGTTTCATGGTTGTATAACTTGTAGTAGACTTTAACTCAATGTTAATGTGAATGAACTGTTGGTGTTTGGTGTGATGATTGCCATAAGATGATTGATGAGTCAATAATTAGTGTTTTTAATATAATATTTGAGTCTGTTTTATTTATATTTTATTTAATTTTATTTAATCTTATTTCCTTTTTAGAACTATTTTACTTCAATTGCAAGTTATTTAATTTCAGGAACAAATTATTGAAAGATTCAGTCTTGGAGCAAAAGAAAGGGATTTGGAGCTGATTCAGGGCTGAAAATACGAAGATTCAGTACAAAAATATGACGTTCCCTAAGTCAGAAGCTTGGCACGGCCCGTGCCACCAGCCACACAGCCGTGCCAACCCCAGGATCTCTTTTGCTGCTTTCTGCTTCATGGACAAGCTACCTATTAGTTTATTTTTGACCTAAAAGCTCATGGTTTCTTGTGCAACACTTTAGTGATATATTTCATAGGGCTTAAGTCACTGTAAACTATAAATAGAGTAGCTAGAAATCATAACAAATCATCTTTTGTTCTTGGAATTCAATAGTGACAATTGTTTTCTCTTAATAAAAGTTCTTCTTTTTATTATTTTATTTTATGTTCTTCTCCTTCTTCTCTTATATGTATACGATGAACATGAGTGAGTAGACTCTTCTTGTCTTGGGATTGTTGGATGAGTCAAATGACATATTCCTAATCAAACCAAGCCTTGAACCCTAATTTTATATAAATATACTTTCTAATCTAATTTCACCGTTGTTATAATGAATTAACAAATATCAAACTCATAAAGCGACAGTGGAGGGTTAGTACTTGTTAATTCATCATCACAAATATTAAGCGATGGATCGAAAGATGAAGTTTTAATATTGGAACAACTGAAAATAGACAAGGATTGCGAAATATGAGAATAGTCTGACAAACCTTGAGACAAATAAAGTTTCGTTCTTCAAGGATTCCAATAGAAATTAACCATGAGAATAGGTGTGGTTGCTAGAGGAACACACTCACTGAGACCAAAAGGAGATGTGATAGGCTTAAGAGAAACTTGTCTTTAGAAAGTGGGTCCAATATAAAGTTATGGTTTAGGGTTTGTTTTGTGAAGGACTTGTCATCTAGATGAACCAATAATCCCAAGGTGCTTTTTATTATTGTTATTTTTAATCTCTAAAAATCCCAACTTTTCAACTGAACTTTTTTCTAATCACACATAAAGGTTAATTGAATTAAACAGCTCCATGTTGTAACGCCCTCTCTAATTATTTAATTATTTTATTAGATGATATGGTATATGCTTATATATTATATGGATTTTGATGATTATGTGACGTACTTGTGACGTATTTGTGACGTGTGACGTGTTATTATTTTATTGTTTAATAAAATAATATAAGTGATGTTTATATGAATATTTATTTGGTAAATAAAGAGATTTGTTAGAAAAATAGAATTTTAAGAGATGGGGTTATATTTATAAATAAGAAGAGTTTTGAGGGTTGAGATAGAATTAATTAAGTTGAGAGGGAGTATATAAGAGAAGTAGGTTAAGAGAAATAGAGTACGCGTTACAGAATTTGGAAAGAAGAGAAAACGGTTCAAGAGGGGAGAAGAAGCTAGGCTGCATTTCTGCACAATTGTCCAGGTAAGGGTGAGCCTAACTTCAGTAATTTTAATTGTAAATCATCTGTTCTTGATTGGCATAGAGTTTGGTGAGGATTGGGATGGGTTTGAGAATTAGGGTTTATGATGAAATTGTGATGGATTGATGATAGATTGAGTTATAAGGCTGTAGAACTGGTTACAGAACCTAGATTATCCCCTAGGACGACATTGCAGACGAATTAGAGGTTTGATTGGAGAGAATTGGCAGGTTTTGGTGAGTTTTGGTCTGAACCCGTGTGGGTTCTGAGATCGCTCGCCTGTGGCGAGTGACCACTCGCCGTGGCGAGTACCCCTTAGTCGCTCGCGAGGCGAGCAGTATAGCTCGCCGTGGCGAGCTTGTCCCTTAAAATTTCGGACTTTTGCCAAACTTGAGACGTTTCTGAGTGCCTTGTTATTTATAGAGATGACCTATGAAGTTGGTTTAGCCAAATTGGATTTAGGGAACTTAAAACGGAGATTTTAGGCGGAAAATGTCAAAAAGGCCGAGAGCACCCAGGATTTCTCGCCTCCAGTTCGCCCCCAACTCGCCTTTGGCGAGCAACCTTGTGAGTACTCGCCTGTGGCGAGCAGTTCACTCGCCGTGGCGAGTTAGTTGGTTTGTGGTTGTTTTATTCTTTTGCGATCTGTTTTGCATGGGACTTGAGAGGAAACATTTGGGTAGTATTTAGAGATGTTATATATCCTTAGATGTAATCTGTAATGAGGATTGCTGATGATTCCTTATGATGTTGATAAATGATGTATTGTTGATAACAAGTGATGTTCGAATATGACTTATGTGATTATGATGATATGTGAATGATGCTAAATGTTGCAATGTGTATGAATAACAAGATGCTGATCTGCCATGTAATTATTATAACTGCATGTGTCAGTCTTGAAAATGTAATGATGTTAAGACGGTGTATTAAGTTGTTAAACGACGAGTCCATGCATTTGCATATTTATGAGACGGTGGAGCTTTATGCTCAAAGCGACGGTGGAGCATTTGCTCAAAGCGACGGTGAAACATATTAATGCTATAAATATATGGTACCACATGCATGATGTTGAGACGTTAGGTGTTGCATTTAGTCGAGTCAATTGTGACATATATGCGATGATGTTTGAGACGTTGATGTATGATGTGATGTTGTTTATGATGATGCTTATGACGATGTTATGATGTGCTACAATGTATATGTTATGAGTTGGATTTATGATTGTTAATCTTGACGTTTGATTTATATATTAATATTATTGTTGTGAATCTCACCCCTTCTGCTGGAATTGCCGCCTCGTGGGCAGGTGCAGGTACCCAGTCTTAGATGCGATGATGCGAGGAGTCTGTGTGAAGTAGGGTTGCTCTGATACGTAACGGGATGGGGTCTTTTGTAGAGTCTATTCCATTATGTATCTTGTTAGAATAAGTTTGACTTTCAGTGATGTTGAACCATTAATATTTTTGAGACGTTTTCGTTGGCTTTTAAGCCAAGACTATTTATGAGATGAGACTTCTAAATTCCGCTGCTTAATTGAGTATTTTTGTAAATGATAAATTATTATCTAAGTTGTTTTTAAGATGAAATGTGACACTCCTTTTGAGACGTACTCTGATTTTATGTGATTTATTCAATGAAATTTTTAAGACGGGAATTTGGGGTGTTACACATGTTGGAACGATACTCTCTTTTTACTACTTCGATAAACCGTGCACTTGCAGATTTATTGCATCAATGATTGGTATTCATTTTCTTTTGTTGAATTATGAAATTGTAACTTTGTTCATTTTCTTGAGGTGTTAATTGTGGTGATAATGTTGTTGATATAGTTGAATTATTACATGCAAATGTTGGTGAAATTGTTGGTGAATGCATGTACATTTTCTAGGGTATGTTTTTATCTTTAGTAAAAAAAATTTAGTTACCATGTGTAATTAAATCTTTTTAGGTTAGAGTTCCAAGATAAACCTCTGTATTTTTTTTGTTGGATATTTATTTAATTTAATTTTTCTTTATTTTTTTTTTTTATGCTTTTGTCCACTATAGAGTTTTATTACATTATAGTCTTTAATTTTGTATGAGGTGCAACCCTAGATTAGGTACTTAGGTTGTGATATAACCTAACATTGCTATCACTAACAAGATGCTTATATTTTGATATTTATATCCCTTTACTGATAACTATCGGTATAGGAAGTAAGTGATTATTAATTAGCCAAAGATACCATAGAAATTGTTGACCCTAGACGTAGGTACCCAGTGGCTAGAATCCATTGAATCGTGTCGTGTCTGTCCGACTTAGAGCTATAACCTTGTAAGACCATTCTTTTGAAACCCTTAGTAAGGTAGACTTAGATTAGGGTTGCCCGTTTGTAGAACTACTGAGTAGGCTTAGAGAGAGTGTGCTATGAGTGTCCTAAGATTCATCGATCGGAAGACCTAAGCAAACCTTGGCTTTCATTGGCTTGGGTAACAATTTAAGTTAATGTTTCAATTACCTTTGAATTAGCAAGAACCTGGATCATCGTGCAATCAACAGGTGTAGTTAGCCATCAGAGGCAAAGGCCTAATTAGGTACCTAGTGGTTATAACCCATTGGGTCAGGTGGTGCCCTACCTAGCTATTTAGGAAACTCCCAACGACCTTATCACTTCTATAGTCACCAAGAGCTAAATAAACGCGACATTTAGATTACATATTATCCAACAATAAATATAAATAGGGGATTCGACGAATCCTAACCGGTGCTTACTTTTCTGCAACCAAAACAGGTAAATTCGCTCAGTTGCAAACATATAATAATTGCAACTTACTTTTATACCGTCAAACTTACAAAAATAAGTAACTAGAATTGTTCGGACCAATGGACAATACATATGGATACGATACTCTTCTTACTACCTTTATTACTTGATGAAAATGACTGGTACACTTGCCATTGCGCAATCACGCTAATCAAAATTAAGTTTTTAACAAACCTGGTGCATCAAGTTCCATGTGTTTCCCTTAACTCGGCTATTTTTCTTTAGGTTGTCCCCCTTAGTGTGTTATTTGTTTCTGAGAATTCGCCCATTATTGCCCCGAGGATTATTCTATTTGCCTCTTTTTTGGCTCCCCTATCGCTACCGCCATTTGTTTGTTCTTATTCAGTAGTACTCTGCGTCTTTCTTGGTGGTGATTCTCCTCCTTCTGATGAACGTTTCTTTTTCGGAGACTTCCTTAGTGAACTTTTCTGGCGTCCCTTGTAACGCCCACGTTCGTTTTATTATTTATTTAAATCGAGTTTAGGTGATTATATTATATTTATATAATATATAAGTGTTTTGATATGTTTTGATATGTTTGATGTGATTTGTTATGCTTGAGATGATTTTGTGGTAAGATATAATGCTAAGGATAAGGTTAAGAGGCTTATTTTATTGTTAAATAAAATAAGATTTGAAAAGAAAATAAAATATTTAGTTATGGGTTAGTTTTGGATTTTAGAGAGTTATGTGGGAGAAAGAGTAAATAAGATAAGATTTGTTGGCAGTATAAATAAGGAAAATTAGGTTAGAGTCAGTAACGCTTTCAGACCTTTTGGGAAAGAAAGAAAACGCACGCGTGAGAAGAGAAGAGGAGGAGAGCTGCGATTTTCTGCTGCAATTCAGGTAAGGGTGGGACTAATAACTCTTTAATATTGATTAGCATAGTTCTGATAGCAATTAACAAGGATTAGGATTGAGTTAAGAGAATGAGAAAACTAGGTCAAAACCCTAGAACTTGATGAATTAACGGTTGGAATAGGTTTAATTGATGTAGAAAGTGTTCCTAGACCTTAGAATATGTTTAGGATGAATTCTGGAATAAAAAGAAGGCTTAGAACCATGTGAATCGTAGGATTTTTGAGGAAATAGCAGTTCTGGCCGCAGCGAAATTCATCGCTCGCCACGGCGAGCAGTGATCCTCGCCTCGCGAGTGATGAGCTTCATCACTCGCCACGGCGAGTACTTATCCTCGCCTCGCGAGTTGCTTCTGGCAGCTCGCCATAGCGAGCACTTTTCTTCGCCTCGCGAGTTGCTTCTGGCAGCTCGCCACGGCGAGCTAACCCACTCGCCTCGCGAACACTACCAGTTTTTGGAAGTTGTGAGGGTTGTGTGATCTGTTCCGTGTGATTGATTTGGAGGTGTTCCCTGAGTGTTATTTAGGCCTAGTGGTGATGCTGAGAGTCCTGTTCAGAGCCTTGCTAAGTATGGATTGTTGGGTTTTGGTAGTAGAGCATGAATTAAGTATTATACCTTGTGCAATTATGTTAAAGTTTATGTTGCCTTGAATTGTAATTGATATAATGATATCATTCTGTTCTTGTGATTTGAATTATGCTGCTGATATTATTAAACTGAACCGTTATGATATATGTATATATTATATATGCAATGATAAGTTGTTGTTTAGCTCCAATTTCTTGGATGCATGTTGATAAGGTGATTAAGGATAAATGTTGTTTTGAATTGAGTCCATGCATAGCATACATTGAGCTTAGTCCTCACCATGATAGGAGCTTTGTCCTCCGCACGTTATTTAGGAGCTTTGTCCTCCGCACGTTTTAAAAGTATATTAATACTTATGATGAAGTTTGGTACCACATGCATATAAGGAGTCTAAGAGCATTGTCGCATGGTCATATTTATGATGTCATGTTGTTGATAAAGAATGAATATATGATTACGTGATAAGTGTTGTTTATCTATGCTACTTGCTCAAAGATGACATGAAATTGATTATGTGATTACGTGCTATATGTTATTAAATTATGCAAGAATGCTATTGATGTTTGGTGTTAGTTGTTATACTAAATTATGTTGATTAATATTATTTTGTTATGAAATCTCACCCCTTCTGCTGGAATTGCCGCCTTGTGGGCAAGTGCAGGTGATCGTGCTTAGTGTTCAGGTGGTTCGTGAGTGGCCTTACCTCACCGTGTTGTCTAGGTCGCTCTGATACGTAACGGGATGGGGTTGTCTTATGCATGCTTCATTCTTTACGTGTATTTGATGATCATTGCTAATATTTGAGATAATTTATGGGGCCTGCGTGCCAAACGTTTATGAAATTTTTAGTAATAATTCCGCTGCAAAGTTTTGAAGTAATTTGGTTAAATAAATTATTATTTAATTGTTTTGGATTATGTTTTATGTAATATCCCGTTGTTGTGTTTGCATACTCTGATAATTGTTTAGGAAATTTTTATGTTGGGAAAACGGGGTGTTACAATTGGTATCAGAGCAAGTCGGTCTGTCCGGCCAATTAGAGAGTCTTGTTGAGTTTTAGTAATATTTGTATTACTAAATCTTATGTTGCTGCTACTGTTTGTTGTAGAATATCAGGATGGCTGGAAGGAACGATGCTGCTCTTGCTGCTGCTTTGGAAGCAATGGCTAATGCTGTGGGACAGCAACCTAATGCAAATGCTGGCGTGAATGCTGAGACGAGGATGTTGGAGACCTTCATGAGGAATCATCCTCCAACTTTTAAGGGAAGGTATGACCCCGATGGAGCCCAGACGTGGCTTAAGGAGATAGAGAGGATTTTTAGAGTGATGCAGTGCACTGAAGCCCAGCAAGTGCGATTTGGTACACATCAGTTGTCTGAGGAAGCTGATGATTGGTGGGTCAGCGTATTACCTAGCCTAGAGCAAGATGGGGCTGTAGTGACTTGGGCCGTGTTCAGAAGAGAGTTTCTGAGGAGGTACTTTCCGAAAGACGTTCGCGGGAAGAAAGAGATCGAGTTCCTTGAGCTGAAGCAAGGAAATATGTCAGTGACTGAGTATGCTGCCAAGTTTGTGGAGTTGGCGAAGTTCTATCCGCACTATGCTGCTGAGACCGCGGAGTTTTCTAAATGCATCAAGTTTGAGAACGGTTTGAGGCCCGACATTAAGAGGGCGATTGGGTATCAGCAGATCAGAGTTTTTCCGGATTTGGTGAATAGCTGTCGGATATATGAAGAGGATACGAAGGCTCACTACAAGGTAGTGAATGATAGGAAAGCCAAGGGCCAGCAGAGTCGCCCTAAACCTTATAGTGCCCCTGCTGATAAAGGGAAACAGAAGATGGTCGTTGATAGGCAGTCTGCGAAGAAGGGTACCCCTGCTGAGATCGTATGTTTCAACTGTGGTGTGAAAGGCCATAAGAGCAATGTTTGTCCTGAGGAGATCAAGAAGTGTGTCCGGTGTGGCAAGAAGGGTCACTTAGTAGCTGACTGCAAGCGTAATGATGTCGTGTGCTTCAATTGCAACGAAGAGGGTCATATTGGTTCCCAGTGCAAGCAGCCGAAGAGGGCGCCTACTACGGGTCGAGTTTTTGCCCTGACTGGTACTCAGACAAACAGTGATGATCGTTTGATCAGAGGTACTTGCTATATTAATAATACTCCTTTAGTTGCTATTATTGATACTGGTGCTACACATTGCTTTATTGCTTTAGACTGTGTTTCTGCTTTGAGTCTTGCTATGTCTGATATGAATGGAGAGATGGTTGTCGAAACTCCAGCTAAGGGTTCGGTGACTACTTCTCTCGTATGCTTAAGTTGTCCTTTGTCTATGTTTGGTCGCGATTTTGAGATGGATTTAGTTTGTCTACCTTTGAGCGGTATGGACGTGATTTTGGGTATGAATTGGTTAGAGTACAACCACGTTCTTATCAATTGTTTTCGCAAGACGGTGCATTTCTCGTCCGCTGAAGAGGAAAGTGGTGCTGAGTTTTTATCTACTAAGCAGATGAAGCAACTAGAACGTGACGGCATGTTGATGTTTTCGTTGATGGCTTCTTTATCTTTAGAGAATCAAGCGGTGATCGATAAATTGCAAGTGGTATGCGACTTTCCTGAAGTTTTCCCAGATGAAATTCCTGATGTGCCTCCAGAGAGGGAAGTCGAGTTTTCTATTGATCTTGTTCCTGGAACTAAGCCGGTGTCGATGGCACCTTATCGTATGTCTGCTTCCGAATTAGCTGAGTTGAAGAAACAGTTGGAAGATTTACTTGAGAAGAAATTTGTTAGACCAAGTGTTTCACCTTGGGGAGCGCCAGTGTTACTAGTAAAGAAGAAGGATGGTAGTATGAGGCTATGTATTGATTATCGGCAGTTGAATAAGGTGACTATCAAGAATAGGTATCCACTACCGAGAATTGACGATTTGATGGATCAGTTAGTGGGTGCACGTGTTTTCAGCAAGATTGACCTGAGATCGGGCTATCATCAGATTAAAGTAAAGGATGAAGATATGCAGAAGACAGCTTTCAGAACGCGTTATGGCCATTATGAGTACAAGGTTATGCCTTTTGGAGTTACTAATGCACCAGGAGTATTTATGGAGTATATGAATCGCATCTTCCATGCATTTTTGGATCAGTTCGTAGTGGTATTTATTGACGATATTCTGATTTACTCCAAGACTGAGGAAGAGCATGTTGAGCATCTGAAGATTGTCTTGCAAGTATTGAAAGGAAAGAAACTTTATGCCAAATTGTCTAAGTGTGAGTTCTGGTTGAAAGAAGTGAGTTTTCTTGGTCATGTTATCTCTAGCGATGGTATTGCAGTAGATCCGTCTAAGATTGAAGCTGTATCGCAATGGGAGACTCCGAAGTCAGTTACCGAAATTAGGAGCTTTTTGGGTTTAGCTGGTTACTATAGAAGGTTTATTGAAGGATTCTCCAAGTTGGCTCTTCCGTTGACCCAGTTGACTTGTAAAAGTAGAGCTTTTGTTTGGGATGTGCATTGTGAGAACAGTTTCAACGAGCTGAAGAAGCGTTTGACGACTGCTCCAGTTTTGATTTTGCCAAAGCCAGATGAGCCTTTCGTTGTGTATTGTGATGCGTCTAAGTTGGGTTTGGGAGGTGTGCTTATGCAAGGAGGTAGAGTGGTAGCTTATGCTTCAAGACAGTTGAGGATTCATGAGAAGAATTACCCGACGCATGATTTGGAATTAGCAGCTGTGGTTTTTGTATTGAAGATGTGGAGACACTACTTATATGGTGCGAGATTCGAAGTGTTTAGTGATCACAAGAGCTTGAAGTATCTTTTCGATCAGAAGGAATTGAATATGAGGCAGAGAAGATGGTTAGAACTTTTGAAGGACTTCGACTTTGGGTTGAATTATCATCCGGGTAAAGCGAATGTGGTAGCAGATGCCTTGAGTAGGAAGGCTTTGCATATGTCTGCTATGATGGTTAAGGAGTTCGAATTACTTGAGCAATTTAGGGATTTGAGTTTGGTTTGTGAAAGGACGCCTCAGAGTGTGAAGCTAGGGATGCTGAAGATTGATAGTGACTTCTTGATGAATATAAGAGAGGCGCAGATAGAGGATGTCAAGTTTGTTGATTTGATGGTTGCTGGTAATCAGACTGAAGATAGTGATTTTCAAGTCGACGATCAGGGAGTGTTGAGATTCCGAGGTAGGATTTGCATCCCTGACAATGAAGAGATTAAGAAGATGATTCTTGAAGAGAGTCACAGAAGTAGCTTGAGTATTCACCCGGGAGCTACAAAGATGTATCATGATTTGAAGAGGTTGTTTTAGTGGTCTGGTTTGAAACGTGATGTGGCACAGTTTGTGTATGCTTGTTTAGTTTGCCAGAAGTCGAAAATTGAGCATCAGAAACCGGCTGGCATGATGGTATCTTTAGATGTGCCAGAATGGAAATGGGATAGTATATCCATGGATTTCGTGACTAGTTTGCCGAATACTCCAAGAGGGAATGACGCCATTTGGGTTATTGTTGATCGATTGACGAAGTCGGCTCATTTTCTACCGATTAATATTAGTTTTCCTGTTGCCCAGTTGGCAAAGATATATATCAAGGAGATTGTGAGATTGCATGGTGTTCCTTCGAGCATTGTATCAGATAGAGATCCAAGATTTACTTCTAGATTTTGGAAAAGTTTGCAAGAGGCTTTGGGTTCTAAGTTGAGATTGAGTTCGGCGTATCATCCGCAGACTGATGGTCAGTCGGAAAGGACAATTCAGTCGCTAGAGGATTTGTTGAGAGTTTGTGTTCTTGAGCAAGGCGGAACTTGGGATAGTCATCTTCCGTTAATCGAGTTCACATACAATAATAGTTATCATTCTAGTATTGGAATGGCACCTTTTGAGGCTTTGTACGGTCGGAGGTGCAGGACTCCGTTGTGTTGGTTTGAGTCAGGTGAAGGAGTGGTTTTAGGGCCAGAGATTGTTCAGCAAACCACTGAGAAGGTTAAGATGATTCAAGAGAAAATGAAAGCGTCGCAGAGTCGACAGAAGAGTTACCATGATAAGCGAAGGAAAGATCTTGAGTTTCAGGAAGGAGACCACGTGTTTTTGAGAGTCACACCTATGACTGGTGTTGGACGTGCTTTGAAGTCAAAGAAGTTGACTCCGAGATTTATTGGCCCTTATCAGATATCAGAGAGGGTTGGAACGGTGGCATACAGAGTTGGGTTACCACCGCATCTTTCGAATTTGCATGATGTTTTCCATGTGTCGCAGCTTCGGAAGTATGTTCCGGATCCATCTCATGTAATCCAGAGCGATGATGTGCAAGTTAGAGACAACCTTACGGTGGAGACTTTACCGGTAAGGATTGATGATCGGAAGGTGAAGACGTTGAGAGGCAAGGATATACCTCTCGTTAGAGTCGTTTGGTCGGGAGCGACTGGTGAAAGCTTGACTTGGGAGCTTGAAAGTAAGATGCTGGAGTCTTATCCAGAGTTATTTGCTTGAGGTAATTTTCGAGGACGAAAATCTTTTAAGTGGGGGAGAGTTGTAACGCCCACGTTCGTTTTATTATTTATTTAAATCGAGTTTAGGTGATTATATTATATTTATATAATATATAAGTGTTTTGATATGTTTTGATATGTTTGATGTGATTTGTTATGCTTGAGATGATTTTGTGGTAAGATATAATGCTAAGGATAAGGTTAAGAGGCTTATTTTATTGTTAAATAAAATAAGATTTGAAAAGAAAATAAAATATTTAGTTATGGGTTAGTTTTGGATTTTAGAGAGTTATGTGGGAGAAAGAGTAAATAAGATAAGATTTGTTGGCAGTATAAATAAGGAAAATTAGGTTAGAGTCAGTAACGCTTTCAGACCTTTTGGGAAAGAAAGAAAACGCATGCGTGAGAAGAGAAGAGGAGGAGAGCTGCGATTTTCTGCTGCAATTCAGGTAAGGGTGGGACTAATAACTCTTTAATATTGATTAGCATAGTTCTGATAGCAATTAACAAGGATTAAGATTGAGTTAAGAGAATGAGAAAACTAGGTCAAAACCCTAGAACTTGATGAATTAACGGTTGGAATAGGTTTAATTGATGTAGAAAGTGTTCCTAGACCTTAGAATATGTTTAGGATGAATTCTGGAATAAAAAGAAGGCTTAGAACCATGTGAATCGTAGGATTTTTGAGGAAATAGCAGTTCTGGCCGCAGCGAAATTCATCGCTCGCCACGGCGAGCAGTGATCCTCGCCTCGCGAGTGATGAGCTTCATCACTCGCCACGGCGAGTACTTATCCTCGCCTCGCGAGTTGCTTCTGGCAGCTCGCCATAGCGAGCACTTTTCTTCGCCTCGCGAGTTGCTTCTGGCAGCTCGCCACGGCGAGCTAACCCACTCGCCTCGCGAACACTACCAGTTTTTGGAAGTTGTGAGGGTTGTGTGATCTGTTCCGTGTGATTGATTTGGAGGTGTTCCCTGAGTGTTATTTAGGCCTAGTGGTGATGCTGAGAGTCCTGTTCAGAGCCTTGCTAAGTATGGATTGTTGGGTTTTGGTAGTAGAGCATGAATTAAGTATTATACCTTGTGCAATTATGTTAAAGTTTATGTTGCCTTGAATTGTAATTGATATAATGATATCATTCTGTTCTTGTGATTTGAATTATGCTGCTGATATTATTAAACTGAACCGTTATGATATATGTATATATTATATATGCAATGATAAGTTGTTGTTTAGCTCCAATTTCTTGGATGCATGTTGATAAGGTGATTAAGGATAAATGTTGTTTTGAATTGAGTCCATGCATAGCATACATTGAGCTTAGTCCTCACCATGATAGGAGCTTTGTCCTCCGCACGTTATTTAGGAGCTTTGTCCTCCGCACGTTTTAAAAGTATATTAATACTTATGATGAAGTTTGGTACCACATGCATATAAGGAGTCTAAGAGCATTGTCGCATGGTCATATTTATGATGTCATGTTGTTGATAAAGAATGAATATATGATTACGTGATAAGTGTTGTTTATCTATGCTACTTGCTCAAAGATGACATGAAATTGATTATGTGATTACGTGCTATATGTTATTAAATTATGCAAGAATGCTATTGATGTTTGGTGTTAGTTGTTATACTAAATTATGTTGATTAATATTATTTTGTTATGAAATCTCACCCCTTCTGCTGGAATTGCCGCCTTGTGGGCAAGTGCAGGTGATCGTGCTTAGTGTTCAGGTGGTTCGTGAGTGGCCTTACCTCACCGTGTTGTCTAGGTCGCTCTGATACGTAACGGGATGGGGTTGTCTTATGCATGCTTCATTCTTTACGTGTATTTGATGATCATTGCTAATATTTGAGATAATTTATGGGGCCTGCGTGCCAAACGTTTATGAAATTTTTAGTAATAATTCCGCTGCAAAGTTTTGAAGTAATTTGGTTAAATAAATTATTATTTAATTGTTTTGGATTATGTTTTATGTAATATCCCGTTGTTGTGTTTGCATACTCTGATAATTGTTTAGGAAAATTTTATGTTGGGAAAACGGGGTGTTACATCCCTTCTCCATGAAACAATGTAGTTTTACTTTCTTTATCCAATCTTCAATTGTTTCTCGCAGTTGGAAGCACTATTTCGTGTCGTGGCCCCGACTTCGATATTAGCAGCAGTACTTCGCTTTGTTGGTTCTTGTTCATTCTTTTAGGGACTGTGGTGCCTTGATGCCTGCTGCTTTGAATTCTGTGGCGTAGCATTCCCGTAGGATAGCTTCGTCATGGTGTTGAGTGGAGTGTAGTCTCTGTGGTGAAGGCGAGAGCCTTTAGTTTTCTCGTTATTGTTTCGGCCGCCGTCATTGCCTCTTCTGTATGATTGTCTGCTTTTGAGTGCTTCCTCCGCCAACTTTTTCTCCTTGTACTTGATATATGGTTGGGCGCGCGTCAGAAGGTCATTCATATCCTTTGCCGCCGAAAGCCCTAGCTCTTCTTTGAACTTACAGTCATCGCGGAGGTTATTTTTGAATAAAAAACATTTTAGTCCGCCATGGGCACCTAGAACTTCTACGCCTGCCCGAGTGAATCGTTCTATGTACTCCCTTAGAGTTTCTTTCTTATCCTTGACAATATCGTTCAAGGCCGCCATGGTTTTCGGGTGCCTCCGCCTTGCAGTGAAGTGGGATGTGAATTCACTGCACAGTTCTTCCCATGAATCAATGTTTTTGTCTCGCAAACCCTTGAACCAACCCATGGCAGCGCCCTTCAGTGTGAGGACGAATAACTTGCATAGGACCGCTCCTCTCGTGCGATGATAGTTGAGCACGATATCTTGCTTTTCTATGTGCTCGTTCGGATTTGCCGTGCTGTCGTAGGTCTCCAGCTTTGGTGGTTTCGCAAAAGTTCGGGTAATTGAGTATTATGCCACTCTTCTGGTAAAAGGTCCTTTGTGGCGGCCACGATGTGATGGAAAATCTCTTTCTTCGCAGCGTTTCGAAGGTTTGTAGCATTCTAAACGGTGCAGGCGCATTCCGCTACTTCCTTCTTCTTAATCCTTAGGAGGCTTCTTGCTTTTCCCGTGGCGGTACACTGCTGTGAAGGTGGCGCAGTCCACCACCACAGGCGTGGTTTGATTTTTGTTCCGCTTCGATTCCTCGATATGCGTAGCGATCACCATCGGAATCTTCTCCTGATTCTTCTCAACACGTTCGAGTCTATCATTCTGCTGGTGGAATAGGTTTACTAGGTCCGTGACGACTTCGTTCGTTTTAGAGGCGGTGGAACTTAAGGAGACGAAAGATGAGCGTCCTCCGGTTGTGAGAGAGATGGAGGCAGCGTCGTTGCATTCAAGGCGGTTGCAACGCGAACTCTGGTTGCGGTGTCTAGGATTGCATCACTTCCTTAAGGATTCACCAGTTCAAGTATAGGAACCGTTTGACTCTGGAGAATCTGGATCGTCGAACATGGTGCTTGAGAGGTGGCGGAACGACTCCCGACAGTTCTGCTGCGAGTTCTAGCCATTACTTTGAGAATAGGAGCAGTAACTATTGATTGTTGTGGTGGAGGAACATGTAATCTGAAAACGGTTACGAAGGAGATGCGCGTAATAGAAATCGGTTACGGTGGAGGATTGTTGGACCGATCCCCTCCTTCTAGCACAAAATTATATGTCCGGTGAGAACGGTTGAGTCGCAACGGTTGTGGAGAATGCTCTGATGATCGGTAACAGCTTCTGGTGCGGCGGCGAAACATCTTCTGTGGTGGAACGAACGGTGCCTGCAGGCTCGTTAGCACTCTGACGATCAAGTTAGTATTGGAACTGATAGAAAAGTCTTAGGAGAGTTGTGAAAAGTGTTGTTTACCTTGAGGGTGAAACAAGTTCACCCTGATATAGGCGCGCTCTTGGCATAACCATCTTCGAGTTATGCGGCGTATAATTAGGAACGGGAGTGGACACGTGTAGCATGATCCCGGCAGGGAGGCGTGCTCCGGTATGGCAGGGCGCAACCGAGTTGCCGTGCTCCTTTGAGTGTGAAGCGTTAGGGCGGTGTAATATTGTACACGTGTAGCCGCGTAAGTGGTCTAGAACAAAAATAAACGATGATGACTGAATATAGGGTTATAGAGGCGAGAGAGAATCTAAAAAGGGTGGAGAATTGAATGGAGAGTTTGTGACAGTGTGAGGAAGAATCTAAATTATTGATGAAAGTTGTTTGAGATATACTGAGTGGACGATGTTGAGAAGCATTAAATCGCTGATGAAAGGGTTGGAGAATGTGAAATCTCGTTTTGAGAATGCGAGATCATGGGTTTAAGTAACGATTAAAATATACAAATTAATATATAACACCATTTTTCTTAAAATCGTGTATGAAATAATATTTACAACTTTGTTACCGCTACTTATTTCACATTTTTTATTTTTTTCTTCTAGAAATTGGGTATTAAAGTATAATTACAAGTTTGCTACCGCATGTATTTTTTTTTTTTTTTTTATATTTAACATTTATTTCTTACTAAAATCAGGTGTTAATTGCCACATCATATACTTCACACTTCCTTTTAATAAAATAGGTGTAAAATCAAGAATTCTTTTGTTATTTCTACACTCGTGAATAATAGGTAAAAGCACATACTTTATTATGAAAAAATGCATTTAATTATTTTAGATATCATGACCTACACGGGCATCATATGAGGAAATTCATGATTAATTCAGTTGGTAGGGACAATGCATAATATATACAAGGTTTGAGGTTCAAACTCCAACTACCACAAAAAAAAAAAAAAACATGTGGAAATCCCAGCTAAGTTGGGACCCTAACTCTTTACAATCATCTGTAGGACCTAAAAGAAATAATATTATTTAAAAATATTGAGGGGACTATGCCAAAATCCAAAGAAACAAATACTATAGAAAACTGACTCATTAAAAATCTAAACAAGAAAACCCAATGGGATAAAACTTTGTGAAGGAAAAAAGAGTGCAGCGTATACAATTAAAATTAAATTTAACAGCTAGATAAATATAATTTAGAGTAAATTACACTCCCCTCCCCTCAAAGATGCTTGAATTACACTCCCCTCCCCTCTTAAGTTGAAATATACACTTTACTCCCTCAATATTTTTTTTATGTTAAAAATTATGCTCCCCTCCCTTATAAGATGCTTGAATTACAAACCCCTCCCTTAATAATTAAATATGCACTACACTTTAATCTATTTGAACATAAATAAATATTCTCATAATATCTATTAATTTTGAATCACCATTTAAAAAAAATTAATTCATTTCTTTATAGTTTAAATGTCAATGATAATTAAATTTAAATATATTGCTATTGATTTTATAAATTAGTGTATAAAATTAACTTTTAAATAATCATGCTTTAATGATTTTAGTAATTTTTCATATATTTTAATTTTGTTTTGGGTTGTTTCATATTTTATAATAGGGTTTAAAACTACATGTTAATAAATTTTGAATAAAAAATAGCAAAAAAATATGTATTCAATTTTTTATTATATTAAAATAGACCCACAATACTATTTTTTTAAGTGTGATAAATTATTATTTTTTGTTAGATTATTAGAAATAATAAAAAAGAATATTGAGGGAGTAAAGTGTAGATTTTAACATAAGAGGGGAGGGGGATGTAATTCAAGCTTCTCTTAGGGGAGGGGAGTGAAATTTATTCTAATATGTTTTGAATAAGAGGGGAGGGGAGTGTATATTTTAACTTAAGAGGGGAGGGGAGTGTAATTCATGCATCTTTGAGGGGAGGGGAGTGTAATTTACTCTATAATTTATATGTTTGACCCTAGTTTCAATTGTGCAATTAATGCACACTACGAATATATAACCAACAAAGACCTTCGACACACTTTGTATAATAAGGTTCAACCGCCATCGGACAATCACGGTTAGAAACGCAACCAAAACCATAGGATGTTACTACACAGTCAGATAAAGAAAAAAATTGTTACTAAAGTATGATAAAATAGGGTGTAAAAAAAAACTAGAAAACTTAAAAAATGGTGTAAAAATGCATACACATTGTGCTTTCAGTCCTCTTGAATGCCGCTTCTCCAAGAAATAGAAAAAGAAAAAGAAAGATAATCAAAGAATAAATAAACATAACAAACTGAGCCATATTTTTCATCCTTTATATGTACTAAATAGATTTATTTTGATCCTTTTATAGTTAAAACTTGAATTATTTTTTAATTTTAGTTCAATAGTTATTTGATCTTGGAGGTAGCAAAAACCAATTTAAGAAATAGTAATTAATTTTAAATGTATCCGATCAAAATCTTGTGTGTGACCCTTCAGCTCACTCAATATAATATTTAATCTTTCATGCATTTCAAATTAACTTTTAAATTTATAAATTTATGAAGATGATTATCCCCGAGTAGAAAAATTATAATTATCCACTTAAATTTTAAATAGGCTTAATATGTCTTTACCCCCTGTAATTTGAGTGAGTTATGGTTTACCTCCCTGTAAAAAAAAGTTTAGATTCCAACCATGTAATATGAAGATTCTTTCGTTTTAGACCATGACCCATATGAATGTGCAAAACTGATGAGGTGGCGCGCTGAATGTGCATATATGATTATGTGGCGCGCTGAATGTGTATAAAAATAAAAAACAAACTTTTTTATTTTAGAACCAAATATTAAATCATCAACATAAATTTGCACGACAAGAATGTCTTTTTCAAGAGTTCTTCTGAAGAGTGTTGTATCAACCTGACCTCTTTTAAAATCATTTTCAATCAAAAAATTACTGAGTATATTATACCAGGCTCTAGGAGCTTGTTTAAGACCATATTGTAATTTCTTTAGTTTATAAACATGGTTAGGGTACTTCAGAAATGCACTCTTTAGATATCATACCATTGAGAAATGCATTCTTAACATTCATTTGAAATAATATAATGCCATGATTAACTGCATAAGATAGAAGTAACCTGATTGCTTCCAATCTTGCAACTAGAGCGAATGTTTCAGTGTAATAAATGCCTTCTTGTTGACTGTAGCCTTGAGCAATAAGTCTGGCTTTGTATCTGACTACTTCTCCTTGTTCATTAAGCTTGTTTCTAAATACCCATATTGTTACAATAATCTTCTTATGCTCAGGTTTGGGTATCAGATCCCACACATCATTTCTCTGAAATTGACTAAGTTCTTCTTCAATAGAAATTATCCATCCATCATCTGGAAGTGCTTCATCTACAGTTGCAGGTTCTACCACTGATATCAATCCCAACATAGACTCTGCTTGTCTGAAATGTGATCTTGTTCTTCTAAGACTCTCTTTGTGTCCAATGATAAGATCCTCAGGATGTGAAGACTTGTACTTGAAAGTATTCTTGGATTGAATAGCTTTCTAAGAACCATCTTGTGCTTCATTAGAAGCTTCTTCATTTTGAGCTTCTGGAGTGGGTTCAACTTCTGGACTTTCTTCAGACTCTGGAGTCTGATCAGGTTCTGAAGTATCATCAAACACCTCTATATTTGCAAAACTTTCACATAGCTCTGGAATTTCACTTCCAGGATCTTTGTCATCAAATTTGATGTGCATTGATTCTTCAAAACATTGTGTTTCTAAATTATACACTCTGAATGCCTTTGACCTTTTAGAGTAACCTACAAAGATTCCTTTTTGGGCCTTGGCATCAAATTTCTTTAGGTAGACCTTATTATTTAGAATGTAACAAGTACATCCAAATTGATGAAAGTAAGAGATATTAGGTCTTCTTCCTTTAAAGAGTCCATATGTTGTTTTGTTCAATATAGGTTTGATATAGATTCTATTTTGAACTTAATATGTTGTGTTCACAGCATCTGCCCAGAAATAGGAAGAGCACCACCAAACATTGTTTCAGGAACATCTTTCATCCTGATGGTCTCTCTAGTTGTCTCATAATGCTTCAAGATGTAGTTGACTCTTACATCAAGAGGATCTTGCATGCAGATTGGGGGAAAGTTAACCATCAAGTTGGATACAGCCTCAGACTCCTTCAAGTCTGTAGCCAACTTTTTGTAGTCCTCCTTCAGATGAGCTGCCAAGTTAGTGGGACAAGTGTTACTAAAAAGTAACTTCCAACGTTTCCACTAACTCTGCTATTCAGGAGCAAAGAGCACAGCTTCTGAAGTTAAAATGCTGACGTCATCTTTAGAAGCACATTTTCCTCAAAGTCTCAGTTAAGAGCTTCTGATGGACCAAAACTTCAAAACCTAACTTCTTGTTCAGGAGCAAGGAAATTTAATCAGACACAAAGTGCATGTTCAAATTTTTCTTAATAAAATCATATCTTTCCATAGTTAAAGGTTTAGTGAATATATCAGCCCACTGATGTTCAGTATCAATGAATTGTTTATCTAAAATTCCTTTTTGAACATAATCTCTAATAAAGTAGTGTTTAATTTCGATATGTTTAGCTCTTGAATGTAGAATTAGATTCTTTGACAAACAAATAGTAGCAGTATTATCATAAAAGATGGGAATACTGTTAGCGTTAATCTGATAATCTTCCAAGTGATGTTTCATCCAAAGTAGTTATCAACAACTTGCAGCTGAGATGTATTCTGCTTCTGCTATAGACATAGCAATAGTTGCTTGTCTTTTACTAGCCCAGGATATCAGATTCTCTCCCATGAACTGACAATTACCACCGGTTGATTTTCTTTCAATCCTGTCACCAACATAGTCAGCATCACAGAATACAACCAACTTATAATTTAAGGATTTCATTTAAAGGAGTCCAAGATTTGTTGTTCCTTTCAGATACCTGAAGATTATCTTAACAGCTGTTAAATGAGATTCTCTAGGATCTGATTGGAATCTTGCACACAAGCATACACTGAATAAAATATCTGGCCTAGATGCAGTGAGGTATAACAAAGAACAAATCATACCTCTATACAGCTTCTGATCTACCTTTGATCCAGTATCTTCTTTGCTTAAGGTGCAGGGTGGATGCATTGGAGTGTTCATCACTTTACAATCTTCTAGCTTGAACTTCTTCAGAAGCTCCTTTGTATACTTTATCTGATGACCATACCTTCCAAATTTACATTGATTACTTTGAATTCCAAGGAAGAACTTCAATTCTCCCATCATGCTCATTTCAAATTCATCCTGCATTAACTTAGAAAATTCCTTGCAAAGAGATGCATTAGTAGAACCAAATATTATATCATCAACATATATCTGCACAACAAGAATGTCTTTCTCAAGAGTCCTTCGGAAGAGTGTTGTGTCAACTTGACCTCTTTTAAAATCATTTTTAATCAGGAAATTACTTAGTCTATCATACCAAGGTCTGGGAGCTTGTTTCAAGCCATATAGTGATTTCTTAAGTTTATAAACATGGTCAGGATGCTTAAGATCCTCAAAACCAGGAGGTTGCTTGACAAACATTTCTTCTTCTATGACTCCATTAAGAAATGCACTCTTGACATCAATTTGATATAATATTATGCCATGATTAACTGCATAGGATAGAAGTAACCTGATTGCTTCCAATCTTGCCACTAGAGCAAATGTTTTTGTGTAATCAATGCCTTCTTGTTGACTGCAACCTTGTGCAACAAGTCTAGCTTTGTTTCTGATTACTTCACCTTGTTCATTCAGCTTGTTTCTGAATACCCGTTTTGTTCCAATAATGTTCTTCTGCTTAGGTTTAGGTACCAGATCCCACACATCATTTCTTTGAAACTGATTGAGCTCTTATTGCATAGCTAATATCCATCCATCATCCGAAAGTGCTTCGTCAACTGTAGCAGGTTCAATCACTGATAACAATCCTATCATAGACTCTCCTTGTCTGAAATATGATCTTGTTCTTCTAGGAATGTCTTTGTTTCCAATGATTTGATCCTCAGGATGTGAAGACTTGTACTTGAATGTATGCTTGGATTGATTAGCTTGTTGAGATCCATCTTGAGCTTCATCAGAAGCTACTTCATCTTGAGGTTTTGAAGTTGGTTCAGCTTCTAGACTATCTTCAGATTCATCAGTCTGATCAGGTTCTGGAGTGTCTTCAATAACTTGTATATCTGCAACACTTTCATCTTGCTCTGGAGTTTCACTCCCAGGCTCTTTGTCATCAAATTTAACGTGCATAGATTCTTCAACACAGAGTGTCTCTGAATTATACACTCTGTATGCCTTTGACCTTTCAGAGTAACCTAAAAAGATTTCTCTTTCAGCCTTGGCATCAAATTTCTTTAGGTAGAGCTTGTTATTTAGAATGTAGGAGGTACATCCAAATTGATGAAAGTAAGATATATTGGGTCTTCTTCCCTTAAAGAGTTCATATGCAGTTTTCTCCAAGATAGGTCTGATATAGATCTTATTTTGAACATAACATGTTGTATTCACTGCTTCTTCCCAAAAATGTTTAGCCAAATTATTTTCATGAATCATGGTTCTTGCCATTTCTTGTAAAGTTATATTCTTTCTCTCTATAACCCCATTTTTTTGTGGAGTTCTAGGAGAAGAGAATTCATGGACAATTCCATGTTTTTCACAGAAAGCTTCATATGGCTCATTTTCAAATTCTCCACCATGATCACTTTTGACTTTCAAAATTTTCATTTTTTTTCCAGACTGTATTTGAGTGCAGAAGTTACTGAATACATCATATGGATTATCCTTACTTCTCAGGAATTTTACCCAAGTCCATCTGCTGTAATCATCAACAATGACTAGTCCATATTTACTTCCATATAAGGATGCAGTGTTAACTGGTCCAAATAAGTCAATATGAAGCAGTTCTAAAGGTCTGGAGGTTGAGACAATGTCTTTAGATTTATAAGATGATTTCACAATCTTCCCTTTCTGGCATGCACCACAAAGTGGATCTGAATGATAGTCAATGTTATGTAAGCCTTTGACCAGTTGTAACTTACTAAGCTTAGAGATTAATCTCCAGTTAGCATGTCCCAACTTTTTGTGCCATACCCACTTCTTATCATTCATTGATAGAAGACAAATTACCTTCTGATCAACAGTTTAGAGAAGTTGATTTTATAGACATTTTCTACTCTCTTTCCTTTGAACACTATGGAATTGTCATCCTTGTTGATTACTGTGCAGTTGATCTTTCCAAACACCACATCATAACCATTGTCACAAAACTGACTGAAACTGAAAAGGTTATGTTCAATACCATCTACCAACCACACATTTTTAATAGAGATAGAGGAGTTACCAATAGTTCTTGTACCAATGATCTTGCTAGAGTGGTTGCCTCCAAACTTCACACTTCCTCCTTCTTTCATTGTGAGGGTGAGGAACGTAGACTTCTCTCCAGGTACCATCATTTTTTTCTTTTCCTTTGCTCTTAGGCATTTCTCATTTTATTCTTATGAGTCTGATTCAGGTTCAGCTTCTGAAGTCACTGTAGCCACTAACCCCACAACTACTTTTGCATCTTCATCAGCATCATCCTTGTCAGATTCAGATTCACTGTCTAAATTTTCCCAGGTTGCCATTAAACTCTGCTTGATCTACTTCTTAAACTTGTTTGATTTGAAAGTTGACTTCTGAGACTTGTTTGATTTGAAAGTTGACTTCTTGGACTTCTCTTTTGATTTCTCCTTTTGAAGATCAGGGCAATCAACAATGAAATGTCCATGCTTCTTGCAGTTGAAGCAACCCTTCTGATCTACTTTCCTAGAGCCTTTGTAACCACTTCTTCTGCTCAAGAATTTCTTGTTCTTCTTAGCCAGATATTGCAGCCTATTTGAAAGCATAGCCATCTTCTCAGCAGGATCTTCATCAGAATCTCCATAAGGTGATTCTTCTTCAAATTCTATGACTTTAAGAGCTTTTGATGAATTCCCTTTGGATGGAAGA
This sequence comes from Medicago lupulina, assembly GCA_958299785.1. Taxonomy (NCBI): domain Eukaryota; kingdom Viridiplantae; phylum Streptophyta; class Magnoliopsida; order Fabales; family Fabaceae; genus Medicago; species Medicago lupulina. The sequence continues at coordinate 40,973,986 of OY283146.1, read as the reverse complement.
GCAATAAATTTGCTTTTTTTAGCAGGCTCATGTTCATTTAAGCTTATCTCATGAACCTTGGGAGAGCTTACAAGATCTTCAACACTTAAAGTGTTTAAATCTTTAGCTTCCTCAATAGCAGTAACCTTAGGTCTCCATCTAGCAGGAAAACTTCTTAGTATCTTGCTCACATGATTAGAAGCAACATAGATTTTCTTCAGTATTTGTAGTCCAGAGACTAGGGTCTGAAACCTTGAGTACATTTCCTCAATGCTTTCATTATCCTTCATCTTGAACAATTCATACTGATGAACAAGCATAAGTGATTTTGCTTCCCTAACCTTCTTACTACCTTCATAGTTTGCACAGAGAGAAGGAAACATTGCCTTTGCAGTAGATTTGTCACTCATCTTCATATACTCTACACGAGGTATAACAAGAACAAGTGAACCTCTGATCTTGTGATGTTTCTTGTACATTTTCTTCTGAGCAGGAGTATGTTTCTTTCTATCAACGGCAGCTCCTTCTTCATCAAGGTCCAAGTCACCAACTCCATCTTCCAGAATATCCCATAATTCTTCATCTAAGCCCATGCTATAACAGTAGAAGTTGGTTTTCCACCAGGAGAACTCTTCAGGAACATTCCTATGAAGGATCAACTTCAAATTCATTCCAAGTATGAAGGAACATCGTTGCAGGTATAGCTGTTATTCTTGTCTTGTAGCAGAGACACAAACTGAGTAGTGGAGGTAGTGGTTGTACATTTCATACAATTGTACTTTGTCAACGCTCTTAAAAGAACTAGCATTCAACGCCTTCAAATTCATTTGAATTAGCAGTTGCTTTTTTCTTCTGGTCTTCTGCAATGCTAGGCGTGATTAAAACCTTTGAACATCCTTTGAAGCTTTGATTCTTTCATCTTCTGATGATCTTCAGCTTCTGGTGATCTTGCTTCTGATGAACTTGCTTTTGAATGACGTCATCACTTAAGGAGCTCTAGACTTCAAGAGCACTTTCTTCAGATGCTTCGAGCTTCCTTTACTTTGTTGATTCCATTGCTCTCATTCGTTCTGTAACGCTCTAAATTCTACATTGTTATTTTTAGTTGTTTTGCATAATTTGTTTGAATTTATAAATGATTATGTGAATATGTGGTGTGTTTATGTGTTTATAATTATTTATGTGATTTTATGCTATTTAAGAAAATAGAAGAAATAGTAATATTTAGATTAAAGGGATTTAATTGATATTATTGGAATTAAGGTAGTGGGGGTTACACTTTAATTAGGAAGTTAAGAGGGAGTTAAGAGAAAGAAAGCTTTTGGTTGGTAAGAGAATAGAAAGAGTCATTAAGGAAAGAAAAACAAAAGTACGTATCAGTAAAACAAAGAAAAGTAAGCTTTTGGGAGAAAGCGAGAAGAGGCCAAGGGAAGAACTAGGAAGAGGGAATTCATCCAATTGCTGTAGGAATTTGCTGAATTAAGGTAAGGGTGGGTTTACTTTTCAATTGCTAATGTATCTATGTATGATTTCATGAAATGGATTGAAAAATGGTGATTTTTGATTTAGGTTAAGGAATATGATAAATTGCTCATTGTTGTTGAATTATGTTGTTGATGGAGTTGTTATGATTAGTTTCTGATGTTTTGTTGTATATTGAACCCATAAACCTTATAATGATTCATTTTGGGCGATTGGGGGATCAAAATTGGGTTTTTGGATGATTAAGAGGTTTGAGAATCGTAGGTTTCCTGAATTCCAGATGATGCTTCGCTTAAGCGAGTTTTCCTTCGCTTAAGCGAGCTACCTTAGTAGTTGCCCAGAACTGAGAACTGACCATTCGCTCAAGCGTGAGCCAAGCGAACGCTAAGCGAGCGAAATCCCAACTTTCGTCATTTGCGTCGCTTAAGCGAAATTCCCGTCGCTTAAGCGAGGGACGCCAAACTTTGCCCAGATTTTAGAAAATTGGCTGTTCGCTTAAGCGAACCGCAAGCGAGCTTCAAGCGAACTAGAACCAAACTTACGTCTTTTTGTTCGCTCAAGCGAGCAGCTGCTCGCTTAAGCGAGATGGGTCCTGTGCGACCATTTTCTGGGATTTTTCAAAGTGTTCCTAAACCAAACCTAAGCTTCCTAAGTTGTTTATTGGATTTATTAAGAATTATTGGGGTGATAAAACTATAAAATGCAGATGTTTATGATGGATATATGTATGATTATATGAAATGAAATATACTTTGTTAATTTTGAAGTTGTTATTGAAGTGGTGAGTGGTTGTGTCTAGTTGGGGAGGATGTCCTAGTCGATGTTGGTGTTGGTTGCATGTAGATATGCACCATTAGATGTTGTAGGGTTGTATGCAGATATACACCACAGAGTCTTCATAACTCATTCTCATTGGTGGGGGCTCATGCCCTGGAATGTTTATACATTCAATTGGTGAGGGCTCATGCCCTGGAATGCTAGTCATTCATCTGGTGAGGGCTTATGCCCTGGGATGCTTTAACCATCCAAATTGGTGGGGGCTTATGCCCCGGAATGCTTAGCATTCAACGCGCGTAGTTGGTACAACATTTGCATAATGCATTCGTTGTTGAGGTCTTGCATTAGTTGTCATAGGTGTGAGTTGTCAGTTGTGAGTTGTTGTTGGTGAGGTGTCACCACAAGTGTTGTGGTTGTTGTTAATTGAAGATGAATCTAATTGCTGTGATAATATTAATGAAGTTGTTGAATCATGCTGATGATGGTTGTTATTATTGTTGTTGTTTTCCAATGCAATTTGATGATTCATATATTTATACATTACTTTTGATTTGTGAACTCACCCCTTCTGCTGGAATTGCCGCCTCGTGGGCAAGTGCAGGTAACGAAGGCTAGTTAGATGTCGGCTCTGGTGTCCTAGGCTCAGATACGTAACGGGATGGGGATTCCACTGTTTAAAATTCTTTCATTCCTTTTATGTATCAGCTTTCAAAAACATGTTACCGAGGCTTTTATTGTTGTTGGAGAATTAATTATCATTGGATAATAATTTATTAAAGTTGTGGCCTTTGTGCCAAGGACGTTGTAGATGTTGATTCGATTTTAAATAAATATTCCGCTGCAGATTATAAGAATGATGTGTTTTATTAAATAGTTTTATGTTCTATTTAAATAAAATTTTGAAAAGGAGACGTAATACTCCGTTCTTGTTGAGAACTCTGATATTTATATATTATTATATCATTTTGGGAAACGGGGTGTTACACGTTCTTCCAGAACCTATACTTCAAATAGACACTAAATTTTTGTCTATGGTCCTGCACACTTGAACAACTATTAGCATATCCAATTGACAATTTTTAATACCTTGTTATCATCAAAACTCTCAAGAGGTAATGTTAAACACATTTTGTTCCAACATTTCACTCTCTATCTCATCCTCAATTATCTTGGATTTCACAATAGGGTCCTGTAATTTCTTACCATCCTTAAGTGTAATAGCCTTTATATGGCCTTTGGAGTTGGTTTTAGTTTGACCGGAAAAGATTCCGGAGGTCTGAGAGGAAGTAGCTACTTGTTTGGCTACTTAAGAGATTTGAGTCTCTAGCATTTTATTATGAGTAGCAATGGAGTCCACTTTCGATGTGAGCTTGACAAGAGAGTCATTCAAAAATCTAGTTTGGGTTTTAAGCTCTTGGAGCTCCTTGGATTGATTCATTACAAAACTTTCTAACGAAAGTCCATGCTGGATTTATGAGGGACTCTTTGGTTGTTTGCATAACCAGGCGGTGTTGTTTGTTGTCCAAAAGGAATTTGAGGAGTTTTATTATAAAATTCTTAGTTTGGCCTCATTCCTTGATCATAGTTTAACTGCTCGGGACTTTCAACAACACTACCTAGTTGGCATTCAACGCCAATATGGCCAAATATTCCACAACCTTCACATGATGGTGAAACAGGAGCAGGCATGACAACACTTACACTTAATTTATCAATTTTTTAAAAAAATATGTCCACCTTAGCATTCAAACGATCAAGGGAAGAAACTTCATACATACCTCCCTCTTTTATAGAGGGTGAAGGAGCAACAACAATGATGGCTCTTTCACTTGTCCACTGATAGTGGTTTTGTGCCATGTCCTCGATCAAAACACATGCTGCTGTGTAATTTTTATTCATCAAAGCTCCACCTGCAGCTACATCAACATTCATATTTGTGGTATACAAAAGACCATTTTAGAAAGTATGGATAATTAGCCACTTCTCTAAACCATGATGAGGGCAAATCCTAAGCATTTCTTTGAAACGCTCCCACGCATCGTAAAGAGATTCCCCATTTCTTTGAGTGAATCATGTTATTTGATCCCTCAATTGAGCAGTTTTAGAAAGGGGAAAGAATCGGGCAAGAATTTCTTGCCTCATTTGGTCCATGAGGTAATAGAACCCACCTGCAATGAATGAAACCATGCACTAGCTCTATCCCTTAAAGAGAAAGGAAAGAGGTGCAGCCTTACGTACTCTTGGTTTGCTTTCAAAGTTCCATTAACTCTTAGAAAAGTAGTGTAACATCCCAGATGACTTTAAGCATTATCGATTGACCCTACAAACCAACATGAGTCTTTTCAACGTGTTTTGTCCTCACTCGCACACTTATCAAGAAACTTCCCGGTAGGTCACCCATCCAAATACTACTTCAAGTCAAGCACTCTTAACTGCGGAGTTCTTATGGAATGGGCTACCAAAAAGAAGATGCATCTTGTTGATATAGGTAGTACCAAACAATTGTTATAAGCCTTCATTCAATCATGTAGTCTCATACCTACACGGCCTCATGATCCCTCTCATTCCGATGTGATTCCGTTCCTTTAGAAACTGTTGGGAGCCCCTCATTTTTATGCCTTGTGCACCGACGACCACTCCCCTGTCCTCATCAGCTGTGGGTGTTACATGCCCACCAGCTTCCGCTTGGTTCGTCCCCGAACCACACCGTATGGGGAGAGGACTGCTCTGATACCATTTTGTAACATCCTAGATGACTTTAAGCATTGTCGACTGACCCTACAAACCAACACGAGTCTTTTCAGCGTGTTTTGTCCTCACTCGCACGCTTATCGGGAAACTTCCTGGTAGGTCACCCATCCAAATACTACTCCAAGTCAAGTACACTTAATTGTGGAGTTCTTATGGAATGGGCTACCAAAAAGAAGATGCATCTTGTTGATATAGGTAGTGATAGACTTTTAACAAGTGTACTAAAAATGCATCGAAGTAATAAAATAAGTTTGTATCCACGAGGACTGTGTTAATCTCAATTTGGCAATAAAGTAAATATTTAGGATGTATAAATTATTTTGTAAAAGTATATTTGGTTTGATTGCACAAAATTAAATAACAGAAAATAAAGATTCGGTTAGAAAATATAGAGAGATGAGATCAGGTCTTTCGAATCATCTATGTTCCCCTAATTGGTATACTGCACCCTATTCTTATGAATGATTTTCTAGTTCCACGATAGTTAACAAAATAGTCCTAATCAATCCCTTGAGTTAGGACCCTCTTCTCAAACTACAGCCCCTATTTCCTTAGGTGGTCTAATAATCTTTAAAGGTTTAAGCACGTTAACCTAATATCACTAACAAACGATTATCCATTCCTAGACTAACCATGTTTATTAGAACAATTCAATTAGGTCTAAGTCGAAAGCTATGGTCAGTAGTCATTCATTCTCACGAAATCATGTTTATATGGTGTCAATAAATGAAAAGCATTAAGAACAATTGAATTGAATAAAAACTAGATTGTCATTCAAAATAAATAGAGTTTCATCACAGCAACATGGATCAATTAGGGTTACATAGAATCATCTCAGACCTAATCTCTAAGAGATTTAGCTACTCATAATTGAGTTTACAAATAGCATAATCAATGAAAGAATTAAAACATTCATAAACTGGATTAGAGATAATGAAATCGCCCCTTTTGCAGTTTTCTGGGTGTTAAAATCGCACTTTTGCTCTCCAAAATCGTAACCCCTATGTTTGGAACTGATTTCAGCTTAAATAGGCAAGTCTGACTGCGCCCAAAATCGCGCCACGACTATAGAAATCGCGCCACGCCACAAGCAAAGTCGCGCCACGCCACCAGAAATCGTACCACGATTTCAGTGGCAGAACCAAAGCTTCATTCTTGTCACAAAATCGCGCCACGATTTCCAATTTCCAGCACTTCTAGAATTTCTGCTTTTCACACCCCTGGTTACCTCATATTGCCTCAGAACTCTATCAAAATGTCAAAATAAGTCCTAAAAAATACGTAATGACAGCATGTCATCTGGTAGTACCAAACAATTGTTATAAGCCCTCCTTAAATCATGTAGTCCCATACCTACACGACCTCATGATCCCTCTCATTCCGATGTGATTCAGTTCCTCTAGAAACTATTGGGAGCCCCCTCATTGTCATGCCTTGTGCACCGGCGACCACTCCTCTGTCCTCGTCAGCTGTAGGTGTTACAAGTAGCAATATGAAGATTCAGAGCCTCAATGGGTGATCCGGAAAATTAATTTTGCTGCACCAAGTTAAGAAGTGCAGGCTTAATTTCAAAATTATTACCCTCAACCGTTGGGTACACAATACTAGCATGTGGCTCTTCCATATAAGGGGTTGCATAGTTCTTAAGAGTGCGTTCCTCAGCCATAGCTTTATTATTTCGTGTTGCTCTCCTTCTCTTATGCAAGAATTTTTCGATCTCGGAAACGAGTTCACCAAGACTTTTGCTACTTCGCATAAAAGAATAAGAAACCCAAGAAGTTAATGGTGAAAAGAAAAGAAAGAAAAAGAAAAAGAAATAAGTCTAACTGATATTAAAAAGTTGATCAAATTACTTAACTCCCCGGCAACGGAACCAAAAACTTGATGTGTAAATCTGCAAGTGCATGGTTCCGACAGGGAGTTGTGTATTTGATTCACTTTTAAAATAATGATTAGATGAAAGTTTTAAAGGGTAAAAGTTGGGGATTTTTGTTTAATTGAAAATAATAATAATAAAAACGCCTTGGATTTATCTTGGTGACAAATCCTTCACAAAACAAACCCTTAACCTAAATCTTACGTTGGATTTATTTTCTAAAGACAAGTTTATCTTTGGCTTTTCATATATCCTCTTGGTCTCAATGAATGTATTTCAATAAGCAACCACGCTTATTATCATGGTTGATTTCTATTGAAACCCTTTAAGAATGAAACTTTAAGGTCTCAAGGTTTCCAAGACTATTCTTATGTTTTAGAAACCTTGTCTAATCTCACATGTCCAATACCGACCTTCATCTTTCGATCCTTCGGCTAGTATTTGAGATGACGAAGTAACAACTATTAGAATTCACCTTTCGGTCCTTCGTTTAATACTTGTTACTAAGTTTTAAGAACGGTGAGATTAGATTAGAAAATAGGGTTACATAAAATTAGGGTTCTAGGCTTGGTTTGAATAGGATTAGGTCATTAGACTCATCCAACAATTCCAAGACAAAGAAGTCTACTCACTCATGTTCATTGTAGACATAGAGAAGAAGAAGAAGAAGAAGAAGAAGAAGAACATAAAAATAAATAATAAGAAAATAAAGAAGATCTTTTATTCAAAGAAATAATTATCACTTATAATTTCCAAGAACAAAAGATGAGAAATAAGGTCTGATGGTTGCTCTATTTATAGCCTAAAACTAACTTAAGCCCTAAGAAATAAATCACTAAAGTGTTCCACAAGAAAATCCATGGGCTTTTAGGTCATAAACATAACATTTAACAGCCTGAAACCTTGTCACGACCACGCCATTGTCAGGCACGGGCCGTGCCAAGCTTCTGACTTGTGCACAACTTTGACAACTTTGGAGGCACGGCCACACCGTTGTCAGGCGCAACCATGCCTAATATTTTTGTCTTCAATCATATCCAAATTGTAACGCCCAAATTTCTTATTTATTATTTTATTAATTTATTGTATTTTTAGTGTGTTATTATTTGATTGATAATATATATATTTCGATGAAATATATTATTATGTGCATTATTTGGTGTGTTAATATTCTAAGTGGGGGAGGAATATAATTATTAGAAATATTAAGATAAAGGGGAAGAGTAATTTTGTGGTGATAAGAGTAAAAAGGTGTATTAGGTTAAGAGTCAGTAAGAAGAGATTAGAAAATCAGAACACGTACAATTTTTGGAGAAAAGGAGGAGAACTCAGAGAGAAACCTCGGAAAGAAGAACGCTGCTGTTGATTTCAGAAGAACAATCTAAGGTAAGGGTTTGATTCATATTCTCTAATCTTAAGTATGTTTTTCTGAAATTGGGTTTGACAAAAGTTGTAGGTTGTGAGTTTTGGGGATTAGGGTTAATCTTATGTTGTTGTTCATAGCTTTGTTGTTTCAGAAATTAGGTCTTTGAATTGATGATTAGATTATGAGAAACCGTGGAATTAGTGTAGAAACTGTTTACAGATCATAGATTAACCTTAGTACAAACGTTTCAGTCGAATTTGGGTTAAATATGGTGAAAATTGGGGGTTTTTTGGAGTGAAACTGGTATGTTCCCGTAGCACATTCCATCATAGTACGATGCTGGAAATCGTACTACGATGTTTCCAGTGGCAAAAAGTTGTGTTTCAGCACATTCCATCGTAGTACGATGCAGAGTGACAACATCCCCTGTTTCGCGTTATTGCGTCTTTTTCACCCATTTCTGTTCCAAACTGGCTTTTGGTGTAAGCATGAAAGTTGTAGATAATTGAGTTAGCTTTCTAATGGCTTTGGTTTGGCTTGAAAATGATTTTTAGATCTTAAGATATGATGAAAATACTCTAAGGAGGTCTTAGTGAAATTTTATGAAAACTAACCCAAAACTTATAGATTGTCTCCGAACTTCAGAGCTTAAGTACTATGAGATTAATTAAGGTGTTTATAAGTATTTAATCTATGTTGTGATGAATCTAACTTGGTTTGATATGTAAGTAATTGATTAATGTATATGTGGCTATTGTTGTTGATAGGTTGGAATATATTATGTGATTATTGTATGTTGTATAATGTCATGTTGCTTATGCCCTGGAGCTTATGCTCAATTAAAGTTGAGGGCTTATACCCTGATTGGTACCACATGCATAATGCATTTGTCAAGTTGCTAAGTTGACTGTTGTTGCATAGTCAAGTCGGTGTCGTTGTGTCGTGTTAGTTGTTGTTGTCAAGTTGGTTATTATTAATGAGATACTAATGAAGAAATATGTGAAGTAATAATATTTTTAAACATTGTAGTTTATGTTGTTGAATTCCATTGATGAATTATATGCTTACTATTTTTGAATATGTATCTAACCCCTTCTGCTTGGAAATGTTGCTCTTCGTATGAGTAACTTGCAGGTAATCGAGAATAAGTAGCTGTTGATTGCTGTCGTGAGTGGCTATCTCTCGTTGTGTCTTTAGGTGCTCTGATACGTAACAGGATGGGAGTTTGCTATGTTTGATTGCATTTCTTGTTACGTATCTCTTTTATTGAACAATGATGAACTATTTTTTTAAGGATTTAAGATAATGTTGATGTTGTGGCCTTTTAGTGCCAAGTACTATTTAAGATGTTGAAAATAATTTTGCTGCATTTTGTTTAATTTCTATTAAGGCAGATGTTTTAATAAATAGCATTTTTGTTCCATTTATATTTGTGGAAAATTTTGTAAGTTGAATGTGACACTCTGTTTTTAAGTTGAAAAACTCTGATTAATCTATGTTATTTAAAAGTTGGGAAAACGGGGTGTTATACAAATCATGCTCTAGATCCTTTTATCCTTTAATCATGCTCCAAAACCCTTTCTTTTGCTCCAAGACTCAATCTTTCACCATATTTGTTCCTGAAATTAAATAACAAGCAATTAAAGTAAAATAGTTCTAGAAAGTTAATAGAAACACATAAAATCTAAATAAAATAAACTAAAATCAACACTTAAAAACACTAATTTATTGACACATCAATCTTAAAAACACTTGTAGGTAAACTTCTCAGAATCTTGCTCACATGATAAAAAGCTATATAGCTTTTCTTTAGTATTTGAAGTCCATAGACTAGAGTCAGAAATCTTGAGTACATAGCCTCAATAGTTTCATCTTCTTTCATCTTGAACAACTTATACTAATGAACAAGCATTGTAGCCTTTTCTTCTCTTACTTTCTTGCTTCCTTCATAGTTTGCACATAGTGAAGCAAACATTGCCTTTGCAGTAGATTTGTCACTCATCTTCAAATACTCTGTATGAGGCAAGGCAGCAACAATAATTCCAATAATTCCTCTGATCTTGTGATGTTTCTTATACAACTTCTTCTGAGCAGGAGTGTGTTTCTTTCTATCAACAACAACTCCTTATTCATCAAGGGCCAAGTCACCAATACCATCTTCATGAACATACCAAAGTTCTTCATCTAAACCCAAAATGTAACTATACATTTTGGTTTTCCACCAAGAGAATTCTTCAGAATCTCCATTGAACCTTGGAGCTTTGTTTGAGTCAGACTTATTATCATCAGAGGTACCATAATCATAAGCAACAACATTGTTACTGACACCAAGACCAAAACTGGAACCTTCATCGGATACCATGTTTTTCTTAGATATTTGTATGTTAGATTGTTAAGTGCTATTAACAGAACCCAAGCTCCAAATACCAATTGAAGGTGAGAAAAACACAAGAAGGGGGGGGGGGGGGGGGGGGGGGGTTGAATTGTGATTTTTTTTTTCTTCTTAAAACTAAGTCCAATGTTCAAATCTGATATAGTTCAGAGTCTTGAACAAGAAATAGAGTCTTATGCAGCGGATATTGAAGAGAGATAGAGAGAAGAGAAAGACACAAAGCAGTTATAGTTGTTCCTTCCAAAATCCGGAAGTAGTCCACTCCCCCTTGCACCTCCAAGGAGAGTTCACTAAAATTAATATATGATTACAAATGCTCAAGCACTAAAGCAAGAGACTTCAAACTATTCAAGCACAACTGCAAGAGGTTTCCTATGCTCAAGCACAAACGCAAGAGACTTCCTATGTGCAAGCACAACTACAAGAGACTTCTAATCATACAAAATTACAAAGAAATATGTTTGAGGTTGAAAACTTCATATACAATCAGTGGTGTTCACAATACAAATCAGATACATACTCTTAAGACTCTAGAATTTCTAAGATATGAAAGTTGTTATGAAATTCTAAGTAAACTTGATGTGAAAACAATTTATGTAGAGTTTCAGCACTTGTAAAATTGTTGTAAGAGTCTTAGAATTATTTAGGTTTTCATTCCTTTATATAGAGGTGTGAAAGAGACGTTACAGATTGTCAGAACATCAAAATAGTCGTTGTTGAAGCTTGATAATCATCAATGATCTGTAGCCTGATTTGGTTATTGTCCTATGAAGGAAACATTTCAAATCCATTCCCCGAATAAAGAGTAACCAGCGTATTCACAACTGTTGTTTTGTACTACTGCAGACAAAGAGAGTGGAGTAGTGGAGATAGTGGTTTTACAATTGTACTATTGTCCTTTTTTGCGTCCTTTTTTTGTACTCTAAAATAGTCGTTGCTACAGGCTTCCATTCCTTCTGCAATCATATGTCTTCAGAATAATATCATTTAACAAATTCTGGCTTCGGTTCTTCAGACTCTGTTGAACTTCAGCTTATGACGACGTCAGCTCCTAATTCTCTTCATAAGCTCTTTTCTTCAGATGTTGTTTTCTTCAGACGCTGTATCTCAGACGCTCTCTTCTGATGCTATAATCTTCCAATACAAGCTTCCTTTTTGTAAATTCCATTGTTCTTCATTTGCTCTTCCAGAACCTTTGCTTGATTTAAAGACACTTAAATTTTTGTCTATGGTCCTGCACACTTGAACAAATATTAGCATATCGAATTGATATTTTTAATACCTTTTTATCATCAAAACTCAAAGTGGTATTGTTAAACACATTTTGTTCCAACAAAACCAACATGAGAATTTCAGCGTGTTTTATCCCCAATCTCAAACTTTCAAGTACCTTTTTTTTTTAATATAGAGGGTGTAGCTAAGATGCTATATATATATATATATATATATATATATATATATATATATATATATTTTGATTTTTCTCTTAGTTCGAGAGTGTAAGTCCATGATTTAGCGATGACTAGTACATATAAGATTTGACGAATTGAGCGTGAATTTGAAACTAAATGATGATGACTGAATCGAGGGTTATAGAGGCTTGAGAGAATCTGAACAGGGTGAAGAATTGAATTGACAGTTTGAGGAAGAATCTAAATTAATGATGAAAGGCGTTCGAGATCAATAATGAGCAGACGATGTTGAGAGGGATTAAATCGCTGATGAAAGGGTTGGAAAATATGAAATATGCTTTTGAGAATGTTTGGTCATGGGTTTGAGTAGCGATTAAAATATACAAATTCAGATATAACACCGTTTTTCTTGAAATCAAGTATGAAATGATATTTACCACTTTGTGTCATACCCTATTTTGTGACCTAAGAGCATACTTTCACACGCTCTTTTGACCCGTAATATTCGTTGACTTTTCGAGGAAAATTTCGGCAGAGAGCTATTTTAAAATAACTCATTTTTGTTTCGTTTCGGGCCTACTTTTATATCTTATTTTTATTTGATTTGATTTTAGTTTTTTTTTAATTTTCTTATTTCTTTTTTTATTTTATTATTAGGTCTGTTCTTTTTTCGTTATTTTATTATTATCTTATTTTTATTTTTATTTTATTTTCTTCTTTTTTATTTTATTTTGTTTAGTCTTAAAAAAAAAATTAAAAAATAGAGTCCAGGGTCCAATTTTTTTTTTCAATTGTGCCACCATTAGTGGCTGAATTACAATGTCAACTTTCCATTTCAAACTTATCATCAAAATCCAATTCAAGTTCATTCATGTCCCATTAATCATAATCAATTCTCGTCCAAAAGTAGAGTTTGCAAATATGATTAAAAAGGTGAGAAAAGGCAGCAAGAAAAAACACAGGAAAACTACAAAGAAACTGCAAAAAAATTTTCCGAGAAACCATGCAACTTTTCCACAAACCATCACCAAAACACAACCACAAATTCATCCATCACAAACACAATTTCCCTCAAACATAATAAAAAACCATCAATCCCTCCACAACAACAAAAACCGTACATCAAAACACCACAAAAAACCGTCAATCCTTCAAACATCACAAAAAATCATCAATCCCTCAACAACAGCAAAAACCTTACATAAAACACCAACAAAAAAAAACAAAAACCATCAATCCTTCAACAACAAAAACCACCACACAAACAGAATCCATTACTATAACCATGACCATAACAATCATCAAAACTAATACCGGATTCGTAGCAAACAACAAAAGTTGAAATACCTTTTTCACACCCCCCCCTTTACCATTTGCACCCCCCGTCTTTTTATTTCTTTTATTTTCTTTTTACCATTTTTGCATTTCATTTTATTTCTGTTTATTATTATCATTTAGCATTTTAATTTTTGTCATTTATTTATTTGTAATTAGAATGTATTTTAGGGAAATTGTAAATATAAAGAAAAATATGCATTGTCGTTTATTTAATTTATTTATTTAGCTATTAGGTACCAAAAAATGCAAAATATATTAGGTTTAGTTTATTATCCTAGGGAAAGGGGATTCGTTTTGACCTGATGTCACTACGGAGTTCTCTTGCGTTTAATTCATCATGACTTTAATGTTTAGGCCTTTAAAAATGATAGTTAAGAAAAAAACCAAAAACATTCAGATAATTAAAAACAAAATTTCAAAAAGGAATTCTTTTTTTTCCTAAAATACCTTGATTCTTATCAAGAGACTTTTTTCATTTAATTTTCTTTAATAAAAACTTTAATGCATTTAATCATTTTCAAACTTTTTTTTTCTAAAACTAAAAAAATACCAAACAATTTTTTCTCTTTCCCATTTGACTTTTAATTTTAAAAGCATTTCAAAAATAATTAAAAAACATCAAACAAATCACTCGGTTTTTTACCCCAAACTATGTGGTTTTAAACGCTCACGGGTGTTGGAACAAAATGTGTTTAACAATACCACTTTTGATTTTTGATGATAACAAGGTATTATGCTAATATTTGTTCAAGTGTGCAGGATCATAGACAAAAATTTGGTGTCTTTAAAATCAAGTATAGGTTCTGAAAGAACAAATAAAGAGCAAGATAATCTACAAAAAGGAAGCTTGTGTTGCAAGAAATCATCTGAAGAAAAGAGGTTCTGAAGTTAAGAGGTTTTGAAGATCGTTAGAAACATCCTCATCAGAAGCACTCTCATCAGAAGCTATTTCACCAAAAGCTGACGTCATCAGAAGCTGAAGATCATCAGAAGCTCAAGATTGAAGCTGAAGTTTATTGAAAGCTGTCATTTCATTTGGATATCAATATAGAAGGAATAGAAGCTTGGAGTAACGGTGGTTATAGAGGAATTTGAAGGCATCAGAAGCTTATCCACTGAAGAACGTAGAAAAAGGACAATAGTACTACCACTACCTCCACTACTCTACTAGCTTTGTCTGCAGCAGTACTACTCAATAGTTGTGACTACGCTGGTGTCTCTCTATTTAGAGAAAGGATTTGAAATTATCCCCTTATAGGACAATAGCCAAATCAGGCAACAAATAATTGGTGATTTGATCAAGCTTCAAAAGACTCTTCTTGATGTGCTGACAAGTTGCAACGTCTCTTTCACACTGTCATACCCTCATTTTGGACCTAAAAATACTCATTCAAATTTCTCTGCTATTTTCTAATATTTTCGAATTCACCGTGTTTTCTACTGCGCTTCAAACGCGCATTTTACTGTATTATCTCCAATTTTACATATTTTCCTCCATTTTATTCCAAATTTTTGCATAAAATCGTACAAAAGGGCATTTTGGTCATTTCCCGCAATGGAACCCATTTTCAGTCCCTGCATCTGTTTTTGAGTCTTTTTCAACTTGTCTGTGCAATTTATTTGTTAAATTCTGTATAAAAATCACTTGTGTCTGCATCTGAGTCAGCTTGTGTTAGTTTGAGTCATTTTTGTCCCCAGGGGCATTTTGGTCATTTCACATTGTTCAAATTTTGGGCAGAGAGGTATTTTAAAATACCTCATTTAGGTAATTTGTTCGTTTTAGTCCATTGTGTCAGTTTTAATTGTTTCACTTTACGTTGTTTTCAAATTACCTTTTTTACCAATTTTATTCTTTTGCTTTTTTGCAATTCAGTCCAAATTTTTGTTTTAATTGCAATTTAGCCCAAATTTATTTTTAATTACAAATCAGTCCAATTTTTGTTTGTTATTTCAATTACAGACTAGTCCTGTAAGTTTGTTTTTTTGCAGAATAGTCCTTAGGTCAAAATTTAGTCCAGGTGCCACGCAAGCTAGTCCAAGCCAGATGGCGCATTCCCATTGGTCCAGAAACACACATGGCAGCCTATAAAAGGCTGGTTACTGTACAAGTCAAAAAGATCCCATTCATCACGCGCCACATCACAAACAGTTCAGAAAACTCTCTCTCCATTCAGTTAGATCAAACTCACAAAATTCAGAGAAAAATTGAAGAACAATTCACAAACCCTAGAATCTTCAGAACCAAATTCGAGCGAATCAATGGAGTTTTTCATCAGCTCTCAGAGATTCAATTGAATCTTCATCACTGAGCCTAGGCCTCTGCAATTCAAGCATCAGGTTCATCGCAGAAAGGGACGAACCCCAACGCGATCACAGAGACGCATTTGAGAAGAAGAGGGAAAGATATCCACGGATTCTGAGAAAGAAGAACTACAGACTTACTTCTCTTTTTCGTTCCAGAACAACAACGAAGCTAAACCGATGTAAATCCGTAAAGAATTCGAAAGGTTTTGGTTCAGAATCACGAAACCCTAATTTTCCAAAAAACGTGAAAGATTCAAAGATTTACAACGAATAACAACCGTTGTAAATCAACGAATCCGCAAGCAAAATCATTCAAAAAAGATTTGAACCAAGAACAGGACCAAAACCATTCGAAATCCGCGAAGGAAATTTCAAGATCCACATCGTTTCAGCTAATGCATGTGAATTCCAGCAACGGATTTGTGATTAGAACAACTAGATGAAGCTTTTGAGCCATAGATCACGAATTTCTGGGTTGATTTGAGTGAGTTAGGGTTAGGGTTCATAGCCTCGCCGGAGTGAGAAGAGAGAAGAGAGAAGAGAGAAGAGTGAAGAGAGAGAACGGGCGTGAGGAAATGAAAGGAACCGGGTCTAGCCCCCTTTTATGCAAGCTTCTGGACCGGGTCGCTCCATACCCGGTCCACTTCCCCTTTAGTTGTGTGCGTTGGATCAAGATCCTGATGGATCTGGATCAATCCAACGCTCCTAGAGCGTTAATTTGATCCGGACCCATCAGATCCGTGGGTTTGGGTTGTGAAACTATGGGCCTTTAGCTTTCTTGCGTTTTTTAGGTTTTTTGTTGATAATGGCACCTCTTTTCTTGCTGATTGAACCCATATGCATGCCAAACTTCCTGCAAAAAATTCCTAAAAATTGTCATGAGTTTCTTGATACTTGTTTGGCAGTTTGATGATGATATTGCATGTTAAAATTGATAAAAAATATATGTGCCAACTTGTCCTCTTGATATGAATGTTCTTGTGCATTTTTGCGAAGTTTCTTGTATAGTTTTCGTTCCAATTCAATACCATGTGATTTTGATGCGTGTAATATGATCTTGTGATACTTTTGCCATGAGTTTGTGATTATCACCACTGTTTTGTGAATTGTGATTTTGATTTCTTGTTTGGAAAGTAATATGAATCTTTTTAAGTTATAAAATGTGCATAAAACGTGTATGTGTGAAGTTTGAACGCATGGCTTGAAATTTCCTCTTGATTCTTGAAATAATCTCCTCAAAGGAGTGCTGTTTTGATAGAAATTATAGGTCTTGGACTAAGTTAAGTCTTAGGACTTTGTTTTGGGTTATTTTCACTACATTTCTTGCATTTGTTTTGCAATTTGTTTAATATCCCTTGTTAGTGTTATTTCATTTACTATGCATTGTTCACTTTTATTATCATTTCACACTTTATTACTAACCATTTTGTTTCATGTCTCACTCATATTGCAAGCATTGCATCATTTTCATCTTTTTCTTTCTTTTAGTCATTTTATGCAAATTTCCATTAATTCGTGTAATATTTTAGGTTAGTTTACTTTCTTTAAATTCTTGCAAGACCATAGAATGTAAACTAGGACCCGATGTAAAGGACAATGGACACTATGATGATGTACACTGACACAAGCACCGACACGCACACACGTTGTATGTTTACCGCTAGATGTATGCTTAGGAAACGTGATACTTAGAAAAAACTCATTCTTTCTTTCTCAAAAAACTAACACATCACTCAAAGATTTTTTTGCAATAAAGTGGAGTCAAAACTTCACCCATTTTCCCTTTATTTTCTTAAGCAAAATCAAGATGAATCTTAAATCTTCAACTTTAACCATTTTTGTAAATAAATTGGCCTAACCTCACTTTTTCTCAAATCTCATGCCTTTATGGCCTCTCATCCTTTTCTTCAAAACTATTTTCAAAACTAAAATTGAACCAACCCACAAAAAACATTTTGGAAGAGAACTACATGGAATTTTGATCCCTTAAAAGGGTATGTAGGCAAGAGACTCAAAATCTCTCCAAGTCCAATAAAAACAACATTCAAAATCTTCTTTCTCTCATTCTTAAAATCAATCTTTTTTTTACAAATAGCGATAAAAGCAAAGCGTATACATAAGGCTAGTAAAACGGTTCCTATAGGATACTATAGTCATTGCGGGTGCCTAACACCTTCCCGTAGTGAAATCAGCCCGGAGCTCAGAATTTCTAAGGTTTTCTCTCGATTTTACCTTTCCCCAACAAAAAATAGAGATATCAATGATTGAAAGGTTCAAATCTAATCAATGATTTGACACCCAAAAATCGCGATAACACACACCTTTAAATAAATGAGTGAATACCTGAAGTTTCAACAAGACTCTACAACATTTTACAAGAGCTGAAAATCTATAGAAATTGCTTCACGCATCAAAGCTCACTTAGAATTTGTTAAGAAACTTCCATATCTTAGAAATTCTAAAGTCTTAAGAGTCTTATCTGATTTGTTTTGTGAACACCACTGATTGTATATCAAGTGTTGTGCTTGAGCATAAGAAATCTCTTGCAGTTGTGCTTGAGCATAAGAAATCTCTTGATTTTGTTCTTGATCATAGGAAATCTTTTGTAGTTGTGCTTGAGTAGTTTGAAGTCTCTTGCTAGTTTTAGCATTGAGCATTTGTAATCAGATGTTGATTTTAGTGAACTCTCCTTGGAAGTGCAAGGGGGACATGACTACTTCCGGTTTGTGGAAGGAACTTGTATAATTTCTTGTGTCTTTCCTCTCTCTCTCTCTCTCTCTCTCTCTACTTATCCGCTGCATTTAGACTCAAATCACTACTTCAGAAGTTCAACTCTATCAGGTTCTGGACAGTGAATTATGTTTTAGGAGAAGAAAATGAAACCACAATTCAACCCCCCTTGTTGTGTTTTTCTCACCTTCAATTGGTATCTAGAGCCTTTGTTCTATTGTCAGCACCTAATAGTGTAACATATCAAGATCTGAGAAAAACATGTCTGTTGGTGAATCTTTTGTTTCTGGTGCTGGTGGAAATCATAGTGTTGTTGGCTATAAATTATGGTACCTCTGAAGATAAGAAATCTGACTCCAAGAAAGCTCTAAGGTTTAATGGAAATCCTGAAGAGTTCTCTAGGTTGAAAACCAAAATGTAGTCTGACATTATGGGTTTAGATGAAGAACTTTGGGATATTCTTGAAGATGGTGATTGTAACGCTCTAGTTTCTATTTTATTATTTTTAGTTGCTTTGAATATTTTATTTGAATTTTTAAATGATCATCCATGTAGTGTGTTTATGTGTTATATAATTATTTGTGTGATTTTTGTTATTTAAGTAAATTAGGAGAAAATAATGTTTATTTTAAATATTAGGAGTTATTTAGAATTATTAGGGTTAAGGAGGGGGTTAATGAGAATTAATAGAAATTTAGTGAGGGAGTTAAAAGAAAAAGGAGTTATGTTTTGTTGAAAAGGGAAACATAGAGAGTTAGACAAAATTTGGTACGTATCAGTAAAAGAAAACTTAAGCTTTTTGAGGGAGGTCAAGAAGAAACCAAGGGAAGAGCTAGGAAGAGAGAATCCATCTATTTTTGCTGTAGAATTCGCTGAATTGAGGTAAGGGTGGGCTAGCATTTCAATTGTTAATATATATATGTATGATTTCATGAAATTGGACTGAAAATGGTGAATGTTGATTTAGGGTTAATAACATGAAAAATGCTCATTGTTGTTGAATTATGTGTGTTTCATGATGTTTCTATGAGATGTTTCTGATGCTTTGTTGTTTAGAGAAATGCTCATTTTGGGTGATAAAGGGATCAAAGTTGGGATTTTTGGGGTAAAACCATGTTGAAATCGCAACTGTTTTGCTGAACCTGAGACACGCTCGCTTAAGCGTGCTGCAAGCGTGCAACTAGCAAACAGATTCCAAGTCTCGACATTGTTGGTCGCTTAAGCGTGCAGATGCTCGCTTAAGCGTGCTGTAGCCTTTTTCCCAACCTTAGTGCGCACACTCAAGCGTACTGTAAGCGTGCAGTTAGCGAGCCAGACCTGTAGTTTCGACACAGTTGGTCGCTTAAGCGTGCAGATGCTCGCTTAAGCGTGCTGGGTCCTGTGCGACCATTTTGTGTAATTTTTCTAGGTGCTCCTAACCCAAACCTAAGCTTCCTAATATGTTTGTTGGATTTATTTAATATGGTTTAGATGATGAAACTTATTTATGAAGATGAATATGATGGAATTAAGTATGTTTACATGAAAATAATTATGTTTTGATAAGTTGAGTTGCCTTTGATGATGTTGAGTGGTGTTATCCAATTGGGGAGTGTGTCATAGTTGTTAGACACAATTGTAGACGTCCTAAGTAGTTGTTGTTGGTTGTATGCTGATATACACCATTAGATGTTGTCGGGTTGTATGCTGATATACACCACTGAGTTTCATTCATACTCATATGCATTGTTGGGGGCTCATGCCCTGGAATGTTTATCATTCACCCGTTGAGGGCTTATGCCCTGGAATGTTTATCATTCACCTGTTGAGGGCTTATGCCCTAGGATGCTTTAACCATCCAACTGTTGAGGGCTCATGCCCTGGAATGCTTGTCATTCAACGCGCGTAAAATGGTACCACATGCATATTGCATTAGTAGTTGATGTCGTTGCATAGTTGTTGTTGGTGTGAGTTGTCTTTGTAGAGTCTTGGGTGTCGGAGTTGTTGTTGGTGAGATGTCGCCACAAGAGTTGTATTGTAATTCAACGATGAAATGAAACGTTATTGATGAGATGATATTGTTGATGTTGTTGTTGATGAATGTTAATACTTGTTGATGTTTCATTTTAATTTGATGATATATATATATATATATATATATATATATATATATATATATATATTATTTTTGAATTGTGAACTCACCCCTTCTGTTGGAATTGTCGCCTTGTGGACAAGTGCAGATTTCCAAGGCTAGTAGGTTGATGGCTCAAGTGTCTAGGGCTCTGATACGTAACGGGATGGGGAATCGTTGCAATGTTTTCTTTCATTCCTTTATGTATCAACTTTTGAAACATGTTGTTGAAGCTTTATTGTTGTTGGAGATTTAACTATTATTGAATAATATTTTTATTATGTTGGGGCCTTTGTGCCAAGGATTTGCAGAATTTCCACTGCAGAATTTTTATGAGAATGACTTTGTTGATAATTAAATAGTTTTATATTCTATTTAAATAATTTTGAAAAGTAGTGTGACATGCCTGTTATTGCTGGACTCTGATTATATTATCATTATTATGTTGTTTTGGGAAACGGGGTGTTACAATTGGTATCAGAGCAGGTTGGTCCGTCCGACCAATTAGTAGAGTCGTGTCGAGCCTAGTAGAGTTGTGTGACAGCTTTAACTGTCTTTGTTGTCCTGATTTGTTGTTGTTATGTAGAACCTTGAGATGGCTGGAAGGAATGATGTTGCTCTTGCTGCTGCCTTGCAAGCAATGGCCCAAGTTGTGGGACAACAGCAACAAGGTGCTGGTGGTGGTGAAGGTGTGCGGATGCTAGAGACTTTTCTGAGGAACCATCCACCAACCTTCAAGGGAAGGTACGACCCCGATGGAGCGCAAACTTGGCTGAAGGAGGTCGAAAGGATCTTCCGAGTGATGCAATGCAGTGATGTTCAGATGGTGCGCTTCGGTACCTACATGTTGGCAGAAGAGGCTGACGACTGGTGGGTAAGCACTCAACCAATTCTTCAGAATGAAGGTTTTGTGATTACATGGGATGTGTTCAGAAGGGAGTTCTTGAGAAGGTATTTTCCGGAGGATGTCCGAGGCAAGAAAGAAATAGAGTTCCTCGAGCTGAAGCAAGGAGACATGTCTATCACAGAATATGCTGCCAAGTTTGTGGAGCTTGCCAAGTTCTATCCACACTATGCTGCGGAGACTGCTGAGTTCTCCAAATGTATCAAGTTTGAGAATGGTCTGCGAGCTGACATCAAGCGGGCCATTGGCTATCAGAAGATAAGAGACTTTTCTGAGTTGGTAAGCAGCTGTAGGATCTACGAAGAGGACACTAAAGCTCATTACAAGGTGATGAGTGATCAAAGAGTCAAAGGACAACAGAGTCGTCCGAAACCATATAGTGCCCCAGCTGATAAGGGTAAGCAGAGAATGCATGATGAGAGGAGACCTGCATGTAGAGATGCTCCTGCTGAGATTGTATGTTATAAGTGTGGTGTGAAAGGCCACAAGAGTAATGCTTATAAGTGTGGTGTTGAAAGGCTCCAAGAAGGAAGATCAGAAGGGTTGCTTCAACTGCAAGAAGCCTGGACATTTCATTGCTGATTTCCCTGATCTTCAGAAGGAGAAATCAAAAGAGAAGTCCAAGAAACCAACTTTCAAATTCAAAAAGTTCAAAAAGCAAATCAAGCAGAGTTTAATGGCAACCTGGGAAGACTTAGACAGTGAATCTAGATCTGATAAGGAAGATCCTGAAGATGAAGCAAAAGTAGTTGTGGGGTTAGTGACTATAGTGACTTCAGAAGCTGAATCTAAATCAGACTCGAAAGATGAAAATGAGGTATATTCTAAAATGCCTAGAGAAGAACTTATTAAGTCACTTGAAGAGCTTCTCACACACTTTGAACTTAGAACCAATGAGTTGAAAGATTTAAAAGAAAAGTATGTTGATTTAATGAAACAACAAGAATCATCTCTTTTGGATCTGAAAGCTTCTGAGGAAGGACTTGTAGGTTTTGACTTCATTTGTAAAACTTATGAAGAAAAACTCAAGTATCTTTGTCAGAAGCTCCATGAAAATTGTGATGGAAAACCTTTAAGTAATCATGAAATTGCTTTTAAAAATTTTATTATATCTGGTATTGACAGAAGCAAAGTAGCTTCAATGATTTATAGTTGATAGGTCCGCAAGTGTACGAAAATATCTGTTTTAGTTTAAAAGGTTGTCGAATCCACAGAGACCAATGTCAACTACCGTAATTAATTGTCACGTTGTTTATCTAAGGCGATGCTAATCAATTTGGTTGCAAAATATGAAAATAACTTTAATTAATTTTAATGACGAGTGCCCGGAATATAGTTTACGTCGACCGTTGATATCAGCTGAGTAGTATTTAATTTTATAGTAGGAAAATATTTTTGCACGTAAAAGGATTAAATTAAAAAGCAGTCGCTTCGCTTTCACGATCGCGACATAAAAATCCTAACTTTATAATCTATTCGACCGCTTTCGCGTGTTCGCCTTATAACGTCAAAATTCCTTTTATTTCAAATTAATCCAGTTTTGTTTGAAAAGTTATTTTTAGAATAATTCCAATTTAAAGAAATTAGTATGCTTTCACAAAACTAAATCCGTATTTTAAACTCTCAGTCATCAGCTTTCGCGTGTATGACTTAGTGTTTAAAATAGCGTTTTTGAAAATCAAGAATGTCAAAATTACTTTAAGAAAATGCTATCGTTGAATTACTAAAATAATTCCTGATTATTCTACAGACAGTTATGAGTCCCGTTCTTTCGATACGAAACAGTTACCAGAAAATTCATCGTTTAAAATCAGAATAATCAGACATAAAAATAAATCCTGTTATAAAATTCAATCATACTTTTCAGCTGAATATCATTGGTACGATTGTTTCTACATTCCGGACACTTTATAGAATTACTCAGTCATGATGTAAGTGGTAAATGAATTACGGTTCATGTTCAGCATAATTATTCAAACAGGTAAACAAAGAAACAGAATGAATAAATAATAAACAAAGAACCTGTAATTAGATGGAAACTTTAATTGAGTATAATTCCTCTTGCTAAAAGCAATTGAACAAATTTGGAGATGAAATTGAAACTAGCAGCAAATGCCTCAAATTCGTAACAGGTAGCAAGCTTGAATGTAGAAATTGTAAATTACAAGATTATGCAAATTACAAGGAAAATAAACTAATTCTGTAACTAATGCTTTCTAAAATTCTTCCAACCCTTTTTCACTCTTCTTTGGACCTATTTATAAGCCAAATCCGCTCAAAAACGTGGTCTGGTCGTGCACTTGAAGATGGAGAAAGTGGGAAGAAAACTGCAGAACTGCTTCTGAAACGTGGGGGAGACTGATTCTCCCGGACCCGTGACGGGCGTCACAGGGTGTGACGGTCTGCACGTCACGGGTGCTGACGACCTGAGAGGCTGGTGACGGTCCGGATGAGTTGAAGGGTGACGGTCAGCCCGTCACTGAGTGTGACGGCCGTCACCCTGAAGCTGGAATTTCAGGACTTAGTATTTCTTCGCCGAATTTCGTCGTTTCTGCGCATGGAGGCCTCTGTTGTTGTGTACCTGAAACATAACCAAACAACCAGCATAACATAGGAAAAAATCAAGAGAATCTAAGCCTAAACAAGCCTGAATTATACATAGAACGAGCTGAAATATTGTTGTATTTTGCATGTTATCAATAGTATTTACAAAAACAATGGTAAAGGGATTGGATTTTCAGAAGGGAAACTTAATGAAATCAGTCTTAAAGCATGTTGTGAATGCATTAAGAAAGGATTGAAAACCTTCTTTGTACCAGAAGGTGCTAAGTCTGAAACTGTTACTCAGTCAGAATATGAAGCTTCTAGTTCCAAGACTAAGAATATTTCAAATTCAAAGAACACTAAGCCTAACGCAATGACCAACTCTGATTCTAAGACTCCAAAGATCAAGATTCTGAAGAGATTAGAACCTGTACGTTAGAGTCTGATGAACTCAGAGTCTGGCATCTTAAACCTAAGTTGCGGAGGAAGAAAATAGTTGTTGCTTCTTGGGAACCAAAACCAAAAGGTGTGAAACCTAAGGTATTGAGTAATCAGAAGCCATCAAACTTCCAGCATAAGGTACAAAAGAAGGAGAGTAAAACTTCTAGTACTAACCCAAAAGGACCCATAAAGATATGGGTACCTAAATCTAAAATTATCAATGTTGTAGATATAGCTAAGAGAAAAGGAAAAGCAAAGATCATGGTACCTAGACAACGGTTGCTCAAAAAATATGACAGGAGAGAAGTCTATGTTCCTCACCCTCACAATGAAAGATGGAGAAAATGTGAAATTTGGAGGAAACCAAGCTGGCAAGATCATTGGTACAGGAACTATTGGTAACTGTTCTATCTCTATTAATAATTTGTGGTTGGTAGATTGTCATAAACATAACCTTCTTAGTATCAGTCAGTTTTGTGATAATGGTTATGATGTGATGTTTGATAAGACCAACTCCGCAATAGTTAACAAGAATGACAACTCCATAATATAAGGGAAAGAGGATATTTAATGGCTATAAAATTAACTTCTCTGAACTGGTTGATCAGAAGGTAGTTTGTCTTCTATCAGTGAATGATAAGAAATGGGTATGGCACAAAAGGTTGAGACATGTTAACTGGAGAATAATCTCTAAGCTTAGTAAGTTACAACTTGTTAGAGGTTTACCTAAAATTGATTATCATTCAGATGCACTTTGTGGTGCATGCCAAAAAGGGAAGATTGTTAAATCTTCTTTTAAAACAAAAGACATTGTCTCAACCTCCAGACCCTTAGAATTACTCCATATTGATTTATTTGGACCAGTTAATACTGCATCTCTATATGGAAGTAAATATGGATTAATGATTGTTGATGATTATAACAGATGGACTTGGGTTAAATTCCTGAGAAGTCAAGATAATGCATATGATGTATTCCGTAACTTCTGCACTCAAATACAGTCTGAAAAGGAAATGAAAATTTTGAAAGGCAGAAGTGATTGTGGTGGAGAATTTGAAAATGAGCCATTTGAATTTTTTTGTGAAAAACATGGAATTGTCCATGAATTTTCTTATCCTAGAACTCCACAACAAAATGGGGTTGTAGAAAGAAAGAAAAGAACTTTACAAGAAATGGCTAGAACCATGATTCATGAAAACAATTTGGCTAAACATTTCTAGGCAGAAGTAATGAATACAACATGTTATGTCCAAAATAGAATCTATATCAGACCTTTCTTGGAGAAAACAACATATGAACTCGTTAAAGGAAGAAAACCCAATATCTCTTACTTTCATCAATTTGGATGTACCTATTACATTCTAAATAACAAAGTCTACCTAAAGAAATTTGATGCGAAGACCCAAAGAGGAATCTTTTAAGGTTACTCTGAAAGGTCAAAGGCATACAAAGTGCATATTTCAGAAACACTATGTGTTGAAGAATCAATGCACATAAAATTTGATGCCAAAGAGCCTGGAAATGAAACTCTAGAGCCAGGTGAAAGTTTTGCAGATATACAGGTACCTAAAGATACTTCAGAACCTGATCAGAATCCAGATTTTGATGAAAGTCCCAAAGTTGAACCCACTCCAGAAGCTCAATGAAAATACTTCTGATGAAGCTCAAGATGGTTCTCAGCAAGCTAATCAATCCAAGAACACATTCAAGTACAAGTCATCACATCCTAAGATCTAATAATTGGAAACAGAGAGAATCCCAAAAGAACAAGATCATATTTCAGTCAATAAGAGTCTTTGATGGGATTGCTATCTGTAACAAAGCCTGCTACTGTTGATGAAGCACTTTCAGATGATGGATGGGATAGCTATGCAAGAAGAGCTCAATCAATTTCAAAGAAATGAAGTGTGGAATCTGGTACCCAAACCTCAACACAAGAATGTAACGCCCTACTTTTAATATTTAATATTTTATTAATTTATTGTATTTTTAGTGTATTATTATTTGATTTATAATATATATTTTGATGAAATATGCTAATATGTGTTATTTGGTGTAAAAATATATTTTTTATTTTGTCTAGAAATATATATGTTATTTTGTGTAGAAATATTATGTTATTTGTTATAAAAATATATTTGTTATGTGGTGTAAAGATATATTTGTTATAGAAATAGGTTTGTTATGTAGTGATATATTTGTTATAGAAATATGTTTGTTATGTAGAGATATATTTGTTATAGAAATATATTTGTTATTTGGTTTGAAAATATATTTGTTATTTTATGTAGAAATATATATGTTATTTTGTGTGGATATATATATGTTATCTAGTATAGAAATATATTTGTTATTTGGTGTATTATTATTATTATTAAGATATTAGGGAAGAGAGTAGTTTTTGGTGATAAGAGTAAATAAGATAGAGGAGAAGAGATATATAAATAGGAGAAGTTAGGTTAGAATAGTTTTAAGGTAAAAACAGTTTTTTGTGAGAAAAGTAGCCACCAAAGATAAGAGAGAAAGCAATTCCCGTTTTTCTGAAATCTGCCTCAGTAAAACAGCGATTTCTCACTCGTTAACCGTTGGATCGTGACAACTTTTGGACACAAGGTTCACAACACCTGGGTCTACCTTTTCACCGTTCGGATCGTCGAAACAAGGTCGGAGTTAAGAGAAAACTGTCGCGCACTGCAGCAATATATTTGGGTATTTTCACCACTTTTGTTCTCTTTCGTAAGCTTTGTTCATCTGAATTAAGGTAAGAGTGAGACTAACTCTCATTAAAATTAAGTATATGATTTCTGAAATTGCTATTAGCATGATTAGGTGTAGTTTTGAGAGTTTTTTTTTAGAATTAGGGTTATGAGAGAATTTAATGATTATATTTGTTGATGAAGTTGTTTAAATTGGATTCATGTGCTGTTTTGTTTGGCTTTGATTATGATTTGAGTTTTGATATGATTATGTGATGATGTGAAATTGATGTGTTATTTAACGATGTGAAAATAATGTGTTATTTGAAGATGTGTTATTTAAAAGATGTGTTATATAAAGATGTGATATTTGAAGATTGTTGCATTTGAGTTGTGTCGTTGCATTTGAGTCGTGTCGTTGCATTGAGTTGTGTTGTTGCATAGCATAGTCAGCAATGAGGGCTTAATGCCTGACAGATCCTTTTACGACCTTAGCGATGGGGGCTTAATGCCTGACAGGTCCTATTTGACCTTTAGCGATGGGGGCTTATGCCCCGGATGATACCACATGCATATAAGTTGTTAAGATGTCAAGATGTTAAGAAGTTGCATAGTCGTGTCGAGTTGTCTAAGTTGTCTAAGATGTTGAGTCATTGAAGAAGAGTCTTGATGAAATAATTATGAATGCATTTGTTGTTTAACATGATGAACTTGATGATGCGATGATGTTTTCTATATGATGAATTTTGATGATGTTTTCTATATGATGAATTTTGATGATGTTTCTATACATGATTATGATGAGTTGTTTGAGATTATATCTGTTGATGAATATGATGAACTATGATGAGTTGCTTTATGATTGTACTTGTTGAAGATTATGTGATTAGTTGATGTTTTAAGTTGTTAGTTGTAAATTGATGAATTATATGCTTAAGTTTAATGTTTGTGAAATCTCACCCCTTCTGCTTGAAAATGTTGCTCTTCGTATGGGTAACTTGTAGGTGATCAAGATTAGTAGCTGTTGATCGTTGTCGTGAGTGGTTATCTCTCACTGTGTCCTTAGGTGCTCTGATACGTAACGGGATGGGGAACTTTGCTTATGTTTTCTATTCTTTACGTATTTAACTATGAGATTTTATGAACATGATATTAAAGAATTTGATGAGATTTTACGTTGAGGCCTTCGTGCCAAAGTTGTTTTTAAGATTTTTGAAATAAATTCCGCTGCGAAGTGATTTAAGATTTTATTGAAATATTTTGAAGGATAAATTATTATTTATTCCATTGTGATTTTTAAGAAATGTAGCATTCCGTTTAAGTTGTGAAACTCTGTTTATTATTTTGAGAAATTTTTATGTTGGGAAAACGGGGTGTTACAAAGAACATTATTGGAACAAAATGGGTATTCAGAAATAAGCTTAACGAGAAAGGTGAAGTAGTGAGAAACAAAGTCAGACTTGTTGCTCAAGGTTATAGTCAGCAAGAAGGCATTGATTACACTGAAACATTTGATCCAGTTGCAAGATTGGAAGCAATCAGGTTACTTCTATCCTATGCAGTTAATCATGGCATTACATTATATCAAATGGATGTTAAAAGTGAATTTATTAATGGTGTGATATATGAAGAAGTGTATGTCAAACAACATCCTGGTTTTGAGGATTTGAAGAATCCTGACTATGTTTTTAAACTAAAGAAATCATTATATGGTCTTAAACAAGCTCCTAGAGCCTGATATGATAGACTGAGTAATTTCTTAATTAAAAATGATTTTAAAAGAAGACAAGTTGACACAACAGTTTTCAGAAGAACTCTTGAAAAAGACATTCTTGTTATGCAAATTTATGTTGATGATATAATATTTGGTTCTACTAATGCATCTCTTTGCAAGGGATTTTCTAAGTTAATGCAGGATGAATTTGAAATGAGCATGATAGGAGAATTGAAGTTCTTCCTTGGAATTCAAATAAATCAAAACAAAGATGGAGTGTATGTTCATCAATCAAAGTATACCAAGGAGCTTCTGAAGCAGTCAAGCTTGAAGATTGCGAAGAAATGAACACACCAATGCATCCAACCCGCACCTTAAGCAAAGAAGATACTGGAACCAAAGTTGACTTGAAGCTGTATAGAGGTATGATAGGTTCTTTGTTATATCTCACTTCATCTAGGCCTGATATTTTATTCAGTGTATGCTTGTGTGCAAGATTCCAATCAGATCCTAGTGAATCTCATTTAAATACTGTTAAGAGAATCTTCAAGTATCTGAAAAGAACAACAAATCTTGGACTCCTTTACAGGAAATCCCTAGATTATAAGTTGGTTGGATTCTGTGATGCTGATTACGCTGGTGACATGATTGAAAGAAAATGAACTAGCGGAAACTGTCAGTTTCTTGGTGAGAATCTAATATCCTGGGCTAGCAAAAGACAAGCAACCATTGTTATGTCTATAGAAGAAACAAAATATATTTCAGCTGCATGTTGTTGTACACAACTACTTTGGATGAAACATCAGTTAGAAGATTATTAGAATAATGCTAACAGTATTCCCATTTATTGTGATAATACTGCCTATATTTGTTTGTCAAAGAATCCAATTTTACATTATAGAGTAAAACATATTGAAATCAAACACCACTTTATTAGCGATTATGTTCAAAAAGGTATCTTAGATATACAATTCATTGATACTGAACATCAATGGACTGATATACTCACTTCACTCCTCACATTTTCTGATTTCAAGTTGCCTCTTTGTGAAAAATCTCTTCGTTTTCAAAATGCAAATAGATCATCAGTGATCTACCATCAACTTCTTCTCAAACCTTCATCATTCACCCATGGCAAGTTCAAGCTCAAGTCAAGGTATTTCAATGCAAATAGATTCTGGTGAATCTATGGTTTTCAGACCAAAGACTATGAAGATTGACGAAGAAAATCTAGTGGTTCAAGTAGAAAATCATGTTGATTTTATATCCTTAAAACATCATGGTGTGGATGTTTCTAGTTATCTACTACATCATGGGCTGGAATACTACTTTGGTATGCTTAATGGACCAATGTATGAGGAGCTGGTAAAGCATTTTTGGGTGAGAGCATCTATCTACGACTTGGATGCTGCTAAACTTGAAGAAAAAGAGAAAATTCTAATAGATCCTAGTCTGGAAGGGAAAACCAGAGAGGAAATGGGTCTCAAGGAATTCACTAGAACATAAATTCATTCTTCAGTTTTGGGTATTGTTAGGGCTATAGGATGTCCTAATGAGGGAAACTTTCAGTGGAATCTGATTGCCAAAACAAGCTCTTGGTCAGAAACTACCAGAAACCTGCTACACAAAGACACTCATACTCTTGTGTACAAGAACATGTCTCCCGAACTCAAGATACTACAAGAAATCATACAAGAAACCTTCCTACCCAAAGGAGGAGGAACTGATCAACTATCTTTGGATCACAAGGTCTTTCTTTATCATCTGGTGAAGTTAGAGAAAGTAAATATGCCTAAGTACATATTCAATCACATGTTATGGGCACTAAAGGAAAGTCAGCAGATCAAAAGGAGATTCATTCCTTATGGGAGATTAATTTCTGAGATCTTCAATCAAGGAAAACTTCTGCAAGTTTTGAAGACCACTAGAGTTGTGTCTAATATTCAGCTACGCACAATGACAGGGAATATAATGAATGGAAGAACTTTGAGGCACATAGAGCTGTGTAGTGAATTTATAAAGCTTGAAACTAATTTACATGAATCTCAAGTGGTGTCTCATCTGATGACAGGCTTCCCACCCATTTCAAAGGAGGATAATCCAGAAGTTCTGATTCACTATGTCAATCAACACTTTCAAGAAACTGGTGAGATTATTAATCTAAATTCAATTCCAGAAACTGCTGATGGAGAATCTCTTAGGGTTACAAAGAAAAGGAAATCAAAGAAATCTGCTTCAGAAGCTACTGATGAACCCAAACCCAAAAAGCAGAAACAACTTAGAAGAGCTCCTATTCTAAATGTGGTTGAAACTACTCTTTTATCCATTCAAGAAGAAGTAGTTGAACTAGAACCTATTAAGGTTCTGAAACCAAGAACAAGAGGTGGAACCTCATAAGTTGCTGCTACACCATCAGGAACAAGGATTCTGAAGAAGAGAAGAACTATCAAGAAGCTAAAAGAATCTCAGTACATTGAAGATGAATCTTCTGAGATGCTGCAAAGGTGGTGGTTCTCACTGAAGAAATGAAGGGTTTAGCATCAAATGAATCAGGAAAATTGGTGAAGGCAACAATGGAGGCTAAGAGAGAAAAGGATGGATCAGAAGATGTCATAGTAGATGCTGCTACCTCAGAAGCTCCTGATAGAAGTAATTATACTTTTCATAATACTTCTGAAAAATGGAATAGATCTAACAAATACCTCTAATTCCTCTTCAACATCCAACTCAACCTCAACCTCTTCTAGTTCAAATGATATACCTTTGACTAGAATTTACAAAACTCTACATAATGGCCTAAACCCTTCATCATCTACCAAAACTTCTAAAAAGCCTGATGATGTTAATGCACCTGAGTCTATATCTATTGAAGATAGAATGGGTAACATAGTGCAAATGAGGAGTGACTCATGTAAGAATCTACCTTTAGATCATCCACTTCAACCAGCTTACTTGAAACCACTTCAAGTTGTTATGTCTGATGAAAAGGTTGAAAGTGAATCCCCTAAGGTAACTTCTAATATACCTGAGTCATGATCATCTCATCACCAATCAACTCACCCTGATTCACCCCAAGTTATCACTCGTCTAGAACAACACAGAAAGCCTCTGTAATGGCACACGAACAAGCTTTTTTAGAAATCCCCCAACATCAATCACTAAGCTCACAAATGCCTTTATACTTGTGTACTGATTTAATCATCCATGGTAATTTCTTACCAAACTCTTTATATCAAGATATTCTTAAACCTTCTTCACCTGACCAAATATTATTAGAGTCCAACATCTCTTCATTAGACTCTTTGATTAATAGGTCTTCTATGCTTGGACCTATTCTTGAACCGGTTCCTGACCCTAAACCAAATTTGAATGAATCTGACAACCCATTTGCATCAGATTCTAATGAAGAAGAATTAATCATCTGTGATCTACCATCAACTTCTTCTCAAAACTTTGTACCTTCAACTTCTGAACCTCAAACAATAGATATTCCATTTCCTCCTACCCACTTGTAAGATTCTATTGTGTTTAAGAAGGTATGTGAAAACTTATTTGAAGACCTCAGTAAGCTTGTTGAAGCCAGAAATGATCTTATTCATACTGAAAGTTATGAAGGAAAATGGATTGAACTCAAAGAGAGAATTTACAGAGTTATGAGAGCTCTTTAGAAGCTCTTTGTAGAAGCTCACGAACAATCTATCAAAAACTGGTTTCAAGAAGTGTTAAGGACCATGAAAGAGTTGGAATTCAATAAGGAGATCACCAAGCTATAAATTTCTGACTCTCGCTTCTTCATGGACATTTCTCCCATCATCTCAACTGGTGTAGAAGATGACTTGAATCTATCACGGTTGACAAAACTTACACAGTATGAGATTCCTATTCTTGAGAAACTAAAGAGAGATTCTGCATAAGAGCAAGTGATTAAGAAGCTAGAAAAAGAGCTATTTGAGCAGAAGATGTCGTCTGAAAATTTCAAGAGAGAAATGGCTGCACAAAAGGAGGAATTCAGAATTAGAGAGGAAACTCAAGCAAGATGCTGCAATGAACTTAAGGAAGCTATGCAGAAGCAATCAGATACCATGACTGCCATGATGGGTGAAATGATGGAGTTGATGAAGAAACAAGCCAAACAATAGATTGCACATCTTTTATTTTGTTGTTTTTATCATCTCTGTTCTAAAGCTTCTGATAATTGCTTCTGATAACACATACTGTTCTGATATTACATTTGTTGTCTCTAATATTACTTGCTGTATTTTGGTTTACTCAGATATATGTTAAGATTTAATCTCGTGTTTTTTATACTTCTCTTGTTTGTCTTTTATTACTTTTTGTTGATGACAAAAGGGGGGAGTAGATGTAGTATTTATTTATAGGCTCTGAGCCCCACTAATTTAATTCTAATAATTGAATTAGGAGAACCTGTTTCTCATCTCTTATTCTATTAATTTAATGTGAGATTATTCAGAGTGTTACTACGTTTTATTAAATGAATTTAATTAACTTGTACATAACTTAGGGGGAGCTTTCAAACCTCACCTAAAAGGGCTATTGGATTTAGGGGGAGCTTACAAACCTCATACCATATTAGTCAACTTGTTAATTAGATTAACAACAATTGAACATTTTAATACTATTGTTTGTCGTCATCAAAAAGGGGGAGATTGTTGGAACAAAATGTGTTTAACAATAGCACTTTTGAGTCTTGATGATAACAAGGTATTATAAATGTCAATTGAATATGTTAATATTTGTTCAAGTGTGCAGGACCATAGACAAAAATTCAGTGTCTTTAAAATCAAGCATAGGTTCTGAAAGAACAAATAAAGAGCAAGGTAATCTACAAAAAGGAAGCTTATGTTGCAAGAAAGCATCTGAAGAAAAGAGGTTGAAGATCATCAAAAGCATCCTCATCAGAAGCACTCTCGTCAGAAGCTGTTTCACCAGAAGCTGAAGATCATCAAAAGCTCAAGAATGAAGCTGAAGTTTATTGAAAGTTGTCATTTCATTTGGATATCAATGCAGAAGGAATAGAAGCTTGGAGTAACAGTCGTTTCAGAGGAATTTGAGCCATTGGATGCTTATCCATTGAAGAACGTATAAAAAGGACAATAGTACAATTGTACAACCAGTACCTCTACTACCTTTGTCTGCAGCAGTACTACTCAATAGTTGTGACTACGTTGGTGTCTCTCTATTCAGAGAAAGGATTTGAAATTGTTCGCTCATAGGACAAGACTTTATTCAGTGGTGATTTGATCAAGTTTCAAACGACTCTTTTTTATGTGCTGGTAAGCTGCAACGTCTCTTTCACACCTCTATATAAAGGAGTGAATACCTGAAGTTTCAACAAGACTCTACAACGTTCTACAAGTCTTGAAACTCTGCAGAAATTGCTTCACGCATCAAAGTTCACTTAGAATTTCTTAACAAACTTCCATATCGTAGAAATTCTAGAGTCTTAAGAGTCTTATCTGAAACATATTGTGAACACCACTGATTGTATATCAAGTGTTCAACCTCAAACATTTTTCTTTGTAATTATGTTCGAATAGAAGTCTCTTGCAGTTGTGCTTGAGCATAGGAAGTCTCTTGATTTTGTTCTTGAGCATAGAAAATTTCTTGCAGTTGTGCTTGAGTAGTTTGAAGTCTCTTGCTAGTTTTAGTAGTGAGCATTTGTAATCAGATATTGATCTTAGTGAATTCTCCTTGAAAGTGCAAGGGGGACAAGACTACTTCCGGTTTGTGGAAGGAACCTATATAATTGCTTGTGTCTTTCTTCTCTCTCTCTCTCTCTCTCTCTCTCTCTCTCTCTCTCTCTCTACTTATCCGCTGCATTTAGACTCTGATGACTACTTCAGAAGCTGAACTCTATCAGGTTCTGAACAGTGAATTTAGTTTTAGGAGAAGAAAAAGAAACCACAATTTAACTCCTCCTTCTTGTGTTTTTCTCACCTTCAACGGGTACGTAGGCAAAAGGCTTTGTCTTTCCAAATCAAAAAACAATAAAAAGTATTTTCTTTTTTCTCTATTACATTAATCTTTTACAAGCAAAATGATAAATAATTTTAGCCAAAAATAAATAAAAGCAAGAGGTTCCAGTAGAGTACTATAGACGTTTAGGGTGTTATTACCTTCCGTTTACGTAACCAACCCCCGAACCTTGAATCTCAAAATATTGTGGGTTTATTCAAACTTTTCCCCCTTTCCCTTGGAAAAAAATTAAAGCTCGATCATGAACCTAAATTTGTGAGTCAACGCTAATCAATAGTTTGATCTCCGAAAATCACCGCGACACTTTGCTACTGCTACTTATTTCACACCTTTTTTTTTCTTCTAGAAATCGGGTATAGAAGTATAATTACAAGTTTGCAACCGTATTTTTTTTAGGGTTAATAGTGTTTTTGGCCCCTGTAATATAGTGCACTTTTGGGTTTAGCCCCTGTAAAAAAAAAATTAGATTCCACCCTTGAAAAATGAAAATTCCTCAGGATTAGCCCCCGACCCCATTGAGTCAGTAGAATCTCCTACAATCAGATTTTTTAAATTTAATTTTCAAAATAAAAA
The DNA here is from genome assembly GCA_958299785.1 of Medicago lupulina. Classification (NCBI taxonomy): domain Eukaryota; kingdom Viridiplantae; phylum Streptophyta; class Magnoliopsida; order Fabales; family Fabaceae; genus Medicago; species Medicago lupulina. The sequence goes on along the minus strand of OY283146.1, from coordinate 40,938,597 downwards.
AACAAATATTTTTTTTCGAAATTAAATAATTAGAATAAAAAAATCGAATTTTCTTATTTTTTGATTTCAAAAAAGAATTCGTAAAAATTGAGGAATAAATTTTTTGAATTCTTTTCTAAATTCTAATTTAATATATTTCCCATCAATGAGAGGAAATTTTTTGAATTCTAACCCATATGGTATTATCATTTCCATTCTCCAACTTAATATATTTCGAAATTTTCCAAAAAATTCGAATTAAATTAAAATTATAAAATTCGAAAAAAAACAATATTATAATTTTTTTTCAAAATTTCGAATTTTTATTCTAATTATTTAATTTCGAAAAAAATTATTATTTTTTTTTTGAAAATTAAATTTAAAAAATCTGAATGTTTTTCGATTAATTTTTTTAAATTTTTGAAAAAAAAGTATGATTTTTTTTTTTCGAAAAAATTTAAAACTTCAATTTTTTTAAATTTTTGAAAAAAAAGTATGATTTTTTTTTTGATTTATTTATAATTTTTTTTTATGATTTCTAAAATAATTTTATCTTTTTATAATTTTTTTTTTTAAACAAGAGAAACTTGCAGCTTGAGAAACTGCAAGCCCCCAAGATAATATATTGATAAAAAGAAAAAGAACAACAAAAGAAGGGGGGACTTAAAACCAAACCCTCAAAGATCAACAAAATCTGAAATAAGGGAGACCTAGCCTATTTCTAGTGAAGTCACCCCCAATTTGAGCAGGCATATGGTCCCACCAGGTAAAAGTCTGAGATGTTAAACCAATGTTGGCCAGTTTGTTAGCACAATGGTTGGCTTCCCTGTAAATGTGTGTAACCATGAAAGCCATTGAGTAGATCAAATGGATACAATTCTCCCATCTATTTTGCAGCTGCCAAGGAACTAGTTTTGGAGATTTAAAAGCTAAAGTAACAAGCATGAAGTCTGTCTCCAGCCATAGAAACCTCCAGTTTCTCTAATAAGCAATCTCAATGGCAAGCATTGCGCCAATTAACTCTGCATTGAGGGAATTGTTGTGACCTATATAAGAGGCAAAAGCACCTAAACAAATAGAGTTACTGTTTCTGAAGATTCCACCACATGATGAATTGCCCGGGTTACCAATGGAAGCACCATCAATGTTACATTTAATCCAATTGAAAATTGGTGGCTGCCATATGACTTCTATGATTTTAGGAGCATTTGGAGGTCTAAGGAAGATTTTAAAAGCTTTTAAAATAGTAAACTCTATAATAAAGGAGCTGGCGTGAAGCTTACTTTGCTTGCCTGAGAGGGAAGTAGCCGAGATGATTAAATTGATTGCTGACTTGGGATGCATAAGCTTATCAGAGAATCTTCTTTGGTTTCTACAAAACCAAATCACATTACAACAGTTGGTGATAGCAGCCAGAATTGCCAATTTACAAAGGGGGGACCAATTCCTATTACACAAGTTTAGAGCTTCATTGAAAGATAGAAAGTTACATTGGATATTTATGATTGATGATAGCCAGTTCCAAATAAATTTTGCAAAGATACAATTGAAGAAAAGATGTTCAGATGTTTCCACTTCTTGACCACAAAGGTTGCATATAGATGGGAGATGACAACCCCTTTTAGATAAGTTATCATCTGTTGGAAGTTTATTATGCAGAGCTCTCCAAATGGTTAAAGATTTTGAAGGAGGGATTGATGAACTCCATATTGTCTTGGCCCAATTAATGTTTTGTCCAATTGGACAGTGAAACAAGTAAGCATCTTTGAAGGATAGAGAGCCATCATGAGAGTGTTTCCAGACAAACCGATCATCTTTTTGTATAATGGGTAGAGAAGTAGATTCAGTAATTTGCTTTAAAGAGGGATACGCTTGCAATATGCATCCAGGAATATTCCATTTAGAGTTGGTGATCATGTTGCTAATGTTACTATTGAGTTCATTGTGAAGATCAATAGGAATGTTGAGAGTTTGCACCAATGGATCACCACACCAGGCATCTGTCCAAAAATTGATTGAGTCTCCATTTCCAATCTTCCAAGTGCTATTTTCCAAGACTTCAGAGTATTTGTGCTTAATGCTACTCCAAATTGATGAGAAAACATGATATGTGATTGGTTTTCTATTTTTAATGACCTTTTCCTTGAGAAATTGAGCCCATTGAAGTTGTGATTGATTGAGCTCCCAACATAGTTTCAGATTTGCAGCTTCATTAATTTTTGATAAATTTCTAATGCCTAAACCTCCTTCCTTCTGAGGGGAGAAAATTTTATGCCAAGCCACAGACACAAGTTTTCTTTTGTTTACATCACCACTCCAGATAAAATATCTCATCCACTTTTCAAGATCTTTGATTAAAGCAACAGGCCAGGAGTAGATTGAAATACTATGAAGAAGCATATTTTGGATAACACTTATGATTAATTGCACTCTTCCAGCTATGGATAAAAGAGAGGCTTTCCAGGCTGAGAGCTTTGTTTTTATTTTATCAGCAATAGGTAAAAAATGAACCGTTTTGGACTTGCCTTTAAAAATTGGTACTCCAAGGTAAGTAAATGGAAGGGTACCAATAGTAAACCCAATCAAGTTTGAAATTTGATTTAGTCTAGCATTTGATATTGAACCAGAGAAAATTGAGGATTTTTGAGGATTGACAAACTGACCTGAAGCTTCCGAGTATCTTTGGAATAAATCAGTCAAGGCATGTATGTTGGACATTGTACCTTTGCAAAATAACATTATATCATCAACATATAGGATATGAGATGGAATAGCATTGTTCCTGGAACCTTGAATCAAGCTAAGTTTCCCTTCTCTAACCAGTTTGGTTAAGGCTCTACTGATTACTTCTTCAGCAAGGCAAAATAAAAGTGGAGATAGGGGATCTCCCTGTCTCACACCTCTAGTGCAGGAGAAGAAGCCATGTTGTTTTCCATTGAAAGAGATTGAAAGCTTGGCAGATTTGAGAATACAATGGATCCAATTGCAAAAAGTTGTGTGAAAACCAAAAGCTTTGAGGACTTTGAGCAAGAAATTTCAGCTTAGAGAGTCAAATGCTTTGGCTATGTCAATCTTTAGAGCAAGGTTACCTCCAAAAGATTTTTTATGCAAAGAGTTTATTGCTTCTGAAGTAAGGCATATGCAGTCTTTGATGGTTCTTCCTTTGATGAATCATCTTTGTTGGACAAAGGTGATTGATGCCATTATAGTAGCTAATCTGTCTGCCAGTATCTTTAATATGATCTTGACTTTGAAATTGGCAACTGCAATAGCTCTGAACTGGCTCATTGAATATGCATTGTCAGTCTTAGAAATAAGAATAAGAGAGTTGGAATTAAAATTTGGCAATAACCAACCAGTTGTGAAAAATTGTAAAACAGCATTCAAAACATCTTGCTTGATTATTTGCCAGAAAGATTGATAGAATACTGCTCCAAATCCATCAGGACCAGGGGCACTATTCTTGTTTATTGAAAAAACTGCATTATGAATCTCATCATGTGATGGAATCATGATTAAAATATTATTGATTCTTTCTGTTAAGAGATTTGGAATGACATCCTCAATGATGCCATATCAAATTCTGTCTCATTGTAACACCCCGTTTCCCAAAAATGATATAATAATATCCAAACATCAGAGTTAATCAACAATCAACGGAGTATTACATGCATAACTCAAAAATTATTTATTTAAATAGAAACATAAAACTATTTAAATAATCCTCCAAAACAACATCTTTATAAAATAGTCTGCAGCGGAATAATTATCATAAATTCATCTCAAAAATTCTTATACATCAACATGTCTGGCACAAGGCCTCACCATAACAAAAATGTTCTCCAACATAAATGATACATAAAGGAATGAAATTATAAAACATAGTATCCCATCCCGTTACGTATCAGAGCCTACGACACAATGAGCCAACTCCTATCTATCCATCGCTACCTGCACTTGCCCACGAGGCGGCAATTCCAGCAGAAGGGGTGAGTTCACAAAACAAAGCAATATATATATATATATATATATATATATATATATATATATATATATATATAATTCATCAAGTTGTATTGAAAACAACATAAACAAGAACATTCCTCATCACCATAATCATCAACAGTCTTCATAAATAATTCAACAAATAATATTTAGATTCACCTTAATTAACAACACCGACAACAACACCGCTTGTGGTGACACCTCACCAACAACAACTCACACCTTAACTTCTAATGCAAGACTCCATTAACGACCAATGCATTATGCAAATGTGGTACCAACTATGCGCGTTGAGTGCTAAACACTCCGGGGCATAAGCCCCCACCAAATTGGATGGTTAAAGCATCCCAGGGCATAAGCCCTCACCAAAGTGAATGACTAGCATTCCAGGGCATAAGCCCTCACCAGTTGAATGTATAAACATTCCGGGGCATGAGCCCCCACCAATGCAAATGAGTTATGAGACTCAAGGAGTATATCTACATACAACCATACGACAAAATAGTGGTGCATTTTCACCATGCAACCAACAACAACACCAACTAGGACACCTCCCCGACTAGACTCAACCACACCACAACACCATGAACAATTGCAAACTCAACAATACACCGTATATAATTGTACATATATAAACATATATATTCCCACATATCAACAACAATAGCAACATGTACATTACCCAATTACATTCATATCAAAGTCCAAAACATCCTTCAAAAGCAAACCAAGTTTGATCAATAAGACATAAGCTAAATACTCATAAAACACCTCCATTAAACCTCTAATACTTAAGTTTGAAGTTTGGGAACTAACCATAGGTTTTGGACTAACTTGGAATAAGTTATACTAAGTTTTCTTAAAGTTTTCCTCAAGACCCACTTGGAGTATTTTCACCATAACTCAAAATCCATAAAACATTTTCAAGTCAAACCAAAGCCATTAGAAAGCTAACTCAATTATCTACAACTTTTATGTTTACACAAAAAGCCAGTTCAGAACAGAAATGGGTGAAAAAGACACAAGAACACAAAACAGAGAATGCTGTTTCACTGAAAATCGTACTACGATTTCAAGGCATCGTACTACGATGGAATGTGCTGAAAAAGTCATTTTTGCTACTGGAAAAATCGTACTACGATTTCCCAGCATCGTACTACGATGGAATGCGAACAGACCTACGGAAACAGACCAGTTTTCACCCAAAAAACCCAATTTTCAATCACCCAAACCCCAAATTGAATTACAACAATGTTTACAAGTTTTATTTGCAACACAACAACCAAAACAACTCAGAAACAAATCACAGAAACATCATCATCATCATATAATCCATCAATCATGGCATTTTCATATCTTTAACCCTAATCCAACAAAACCACCATTTTTCAATTCAATTCATGAAAGCATACATATATATATAGCAATTGAATCATAAACCCACCCTTACCTTAATTCAGCGAAATCTACAGCAATTCCTAGCAATTCCCCTTGGCTCTTGGCTCTTCTCACCTTCTCCCAAAAGTCTACTTTTTTCTTTTCCTTTTTCTTACTGATACGTACAATTGCTTGTCTGACTCTTTCTTACTCTCTTACCAACTAAAGGGTAACTCCTTTTTACTCTTTACTCTCCCCCACTAAATTCTATTAATTTCTCCTTAATCCCTTCTTAATTCTAATAATTTCAATTAAATCCCTCTTTTTCTAAAATAAATATTATTATTATTATTTCTACTATTTCCATAAAATATTACAAATAATCATAATAAATAATAACACACCAATTATTTCATATATCAATTATAAATTCAGGTAAAATACACCAAGCACACCAAAATCAACTAAAAATCACCACAAACCACAAAAATAGAATTTAGAGTGTTACAACTCTCCCCAACTTAGAAAATTTCGTCCTCGAAATATTACCTTAGGCAACAAGCAACTCAGGATAGGACTCTTGCATCTTGCTCTCCAACTCCCAAGTCAAACTCTCACCGGTTACACCGCCCCAAACAACTCTAACCAGGGGTATCTCCTTGCCTCTCAACTGCTTCACCTTGCGATCATCAATCCTCAAAGGTAAAGTCTCAACAATAAGATTATCTCTAACTTGCACATCATCTCTAGGAATAACATGCGAAGGATCAGCTACATACTTCCTCAACTGCGACACATGAAACACATCATGCAAGTTTGATAGATGCGGTGGCAATCCAATCCGATATGCCACGGTTCCAACTCTCTCGGAAATCTGATAAGGACCAATGAACTTTGGAGTCAACTTCTTCGACTTCAATGCACGTCCTACACCCGTCATCGGAGTAACCCTCAAAAACACATGCTCACCCTCCTGAAACTCAAGGGCTTTCCTCCTTTTGTCATGATAACTCTTCTGACGATCTTGAGATGCTTTCATCTTTTCTCTTATCATCTTGACCTTTTCTGTAGTCTGCTGCACTAACTCAGGTCCTAACACAAAACTTTCACCCGACTCAAACCAACATAGAGGAGTTCTACACCTTCGACCATACAAAGCTTCGAACGGTGCCATACCAATACTTGAATGGTAACTATTATTATAGGTAAACTCTATCAACGGCAAGTGGCTGTCCCAAGCTCCACCCTGCTCGAGTACACACACCCTCAACAAATCCTCCAAGGATTGGATAGTCCTCTCCGACTGACCATCTGTCTGCGGATGATAAGCCGAACTCAGCCTCAATTTTGAACCCAATGCATCTTGCAAGCTTTTCCAAAACCTTGAAGTAAACCTCGGATCTCTATCCGACACAATACTAGATGGGACACCATGCAACTTCACAATATCACGGATATAAATCTCCGCTAACTGAGCTACCGGATAAGTCATATTAATCGGGATAAAGTGTGCCGACTTAGTCAATCTATCAACAACAACCCAAATGGCATCATGCCCTCTTGGAGTATTCGGCAAACTCGTCACAAAATCCATCGAAATGCTATCCCACTTCCACTCAGGCACATCTAACGGAACCAACAACCCTGCAGGTTTCTGATGTTCAACTTTGGACTTCTGGCAAGTCAAACACGCATACACAAATTGCGCAACATCCCTCTTCAAACCGGACCACCAAAATAATTTCTTCAAGTCATGATACATTTTAGTAGCTCCAGGATGAATACTCAAACTACTCTTATGACTTTCTTCTAAGATCAACTTTTTCAAACCTTCATCATCAGGAATACAAATCCTTCCCCTAAACCTCAACACACCTTGTTCATCGACCTTGAAGTCACCATCTGCATTCTGATCACTAGCAGTCATCAAATCAACAAACTTAACATCAATCTTCTGGGCCTCCTTGATACTACTCAAGAAATCACTATTAATCTTTAACATTCCCAACCGTACACTTTGAGGCGATCTTTCACAAACAAGGCTCAAATCTCTGAACTGTTCAAGTAACTCGAACTCTTTCACCATCAACGCCGACATATGTAACGTCTTTCTACTCAACGCATCAGCCACAACATTAGCTTTACCAGGATGGTAATTCAAGCCAAAATCGTAATCCTTAAGTAACTCAAGCCACCTCCTCTGCCTCATGTTCAACTCCTTCTGATCAAATAAATACTTCAAGCTCTTATGATCACTAAACACCTCGAATCTGGAACCATACAAATAATGCCTCCAAATTTTCAACACAAATACCACGGCTGCCAACTCTAAATCATGCGTAGGATAATTCTTCTCATGCACTCTCAACTGTCTAGAGGCATACGCGACCACCTTGCCATCTTGCATCAAAACACCACCTAAACCCAACTTAGATGCATCACAATAAACAACAAAAGGTTCTTCCGGCTTCGGCAAAATTAAAATAGGAGCAGTCGTCAATCTTTGCTTCAACTCATTGAAATTACTCTCACATTGAGCATCCCACACAAAAGCTTTACCTTTACAGGTCAGTTGCGTCAAAGGAAGTGCCAACTTCGAAAATCCTTCAATAAATCTGCGATAATAACCAGCCAACCCAAGAAAACTTCTTACCTCAGTAACTGACTTTGGTGTCTCCCACTGCGACACAGCATCAACCTTCGAAGGATCTACAGCAATACCTTTACCGGAAATAATGTGGCCAAGAAAACTTACTTCATTCAACCAGAACTCGCACTTGGATAACTTGGCATACAATTTCTTCTCTTTCAGCACTTGCAATACAATCCTCAAATGCTCTGCATGCTCAGCTTCAGTCTTAGAATAGATCAATATATCATCAATAAAAACCACAACAAATTGATCCAGATATTCATGAAAAATTCGGTTCATATATTCCATAAACACACCAGGTGCATTCGTCACACCGAAAGGCATCACCTTATATTCATAATGACCATACCGCGTCCTAAACGCTGTCTTTTGCATATCCTCATCCTTCACCTTTATTTGATGGTAACCTGACCTCAAATCAATCTTGCTAAACACACGGGCACCCACTAGTTGATCCATCAAATCGTCAATCCTCGGTAGTGGATACCTATTCTTAATCGTCACCTTATTCAGCTGTCGGTAATCAATACACAACCGCATGCTACCATCCTTCTTCTTTACTAACAACACCGGCGCTCCCCAAGGTGAAACACTTGGTCTCACAAACTTCTTATCAAGCAAGTCTTCTAATTGTTTCTTTAACTCAGCTAACTCCGAAGCTGACATACGGTAAGGAGCCATCGACACAGGCTTCGTACCCGGCACCAGGTCAATCGAAAATTCCACTTCTCTCTCCGGTGGCACATCTGGAATCTCATCAGGGAAAACTTCAGGAAATTCCTTCACAACAGGCAGCCCATCAATTACAGCTTGGTTCTCCACCGACAAGAATGCTAACAAAGAAAACATCAACACACCATCTTGTTCTAACCGCTTCATCTCCTTGGTGGATAGAAATTCTGCTCCACTCTCTTCTTCCGCAGAAGAAAACCGCACCGTCTTCGTAAAACAATTGATCAGGACATGGTTGTACTCTAACCAATTCATTCCCAATATTACATCCATTCCCACCAACGGCAAACAAACGAGATCAACCTCAAAATCTCTACCAAATACGGACAACGGACAACTTAAACAGACAAGGGAAGTAGTCACTGAACCCTTAGCTGGAGTTTCAACAACCATTTTCCCATTCATATCAGACATATACAGACCCAATCTTTTAGCACAATCAATAGCAATGAAACAATGGGTTGCTCCAGTATCTATAATAGCAATTAAAGGAGTACTATTAAAGAAACAAGTACCTCTGATAAGTCGATCCTCCTGATCAGTCTGGGTACCAGTCAATGCAAACACCCTTCCACTGGCCTGCGCCTTCTTAGGTTTAGTACACTGAGTGCTAAGGTGACCCTCCTCGTCACAATTATAACAAACAATATCTCCACGCTTGCATTCAACAACAGTGTGGCCTTTCTTACCACATCGGAAGCACTTCTTTTCGTCACGGTTGCAGGCATTACTCTTGTGGCCCTTAACACCACACTTATAACAAACCACCTCAGCAGGAGCATCTCTACGTGCTGGCCTCCTCTCATCGTGCATTCTTTGCTTGCCCTTATCAGCTGGGGCACTATAAGGCTTTGGGCGACTCTGTTGCCCCTTTCCCTTGCGGTCATTCATCACTTTATAATGAGCTTTAGTATCTTCTTCGTAAATACGGCAACTACTCACCAACTCAGAGAAGTCTCTGATCTTCTGATACCCAATGGCCCGCTTGATATCAGCCCGCAGACCATTCTCAAATTTGATACACTTGGAGAACTCAGCAGTCTCCGCAGCATAATGAGGATAAAACTTTGCAAGCTCCACGAACTTAGCAGCATACTCCGTAACGGACATGTCCCCTTGCTTCAGCTCAAGGAATTCTATCTCTTTTCTACCCCGAACATCCTCCGGAAAGTACCTCCTCAAGAACTCCCGCCTAAACACGGCCCATGTAATCACAGCACCTTCATTCTCTAACACCGGTTGAATACTCACCCACCAGTCATCCGCTTCTTCAGCCAACATATGGGTGCCAAACCGCACCATCTGAGCATCCGTACACTGCATCACCCAAAATATTCTCTCAACCTCCTTCAGCCAGGTCTGAGCTCCATCAGGATTATACCTTCCCTTGAAGGTTGGTGGATGATTCCTCAAGAAGGTCTCAAGCATCCTTACACCTTCACCAGCTCCACCAGCACCTTGTTGTTGCCCAACAACTTGAGCCATTGCTTGCAAAGCAGCAGCAAGAGCAGCATCATTTCTCCCGGCCATCTCGATAATTCTACATAACAACAAGAATTAGAACAACAACAAGACAGTTTAAAACCTGTCACACTACACTATTGGCTCGACACGACTCTCCTAATGGTCGGACGGACCGACTTGCTCTGATACCAATTGTAACACCCCGTTTCCCAAAAATGATATAATAATATCCAAACATCAGAGTTAATCAACAATCAACGGAGTATTACATGCATAACTCAAAAATTATTTATTTAAATAGAAACATAAAACTATTTAAATAATCCTCCAAAACAACATCTTTATAAAATAGTCTGCAGCGGAATAATTATCATAAATTCATCTCAAAAATTCTTATACATCAACATGTCTGGCACAAGGCCTCACCATAACAAAAATGTTCTCCAACATAAATGATACATAAAGGAATGAAATTATAAAACATAGTATCCCATCCCGTTACGTATCAGAGCCTACGACACAATGAGCCAACTCCTATCTATCCATCGCTACCTGCACTTGCCCACGAGGCGGCAATTCCAGCAGAAGGGGTGAGTTCACAAAACAAAGCAATATATATATATATATATATATATATATATATATATATATATATATATATAATTCATCAAGTTGTATTGAAAACAACATAAACAAGAACATTCCTCATCACCATAATCATCAACAGTCTTCATAAATAATTCAACAAATAATATTTAGATTCACCTTAATTAACAACACCGACAACAACACCGCTTGTGGTGACACCTCACCAACAACAACTCACACCTTAACTTCTAATGCAAGACTCCATTAACGACCAATGCATTATGCAAATGTGGTACCAACTACGCGCGTTGAGTGCTAAACACTCCGGGGCATAAGCCCCCACCAAATTGGATGGTTAAAGCATCCCAGGGCATAAGCCCTCACCAAAGTGAATGACTAGCATTCCAGGGCATAAGCCCTCACCAGTTGAATGTATAAACATTCCGGGGCATGAGCCCCCACCAATGCAAATGAGTTATGAGACTCAAGGAGTATATCTACATACAACCATACGACAAAATAGTGGTGCATTTTCACCATGCAACCAACAACAACACCAACTAGGACACCTCCCCAACTAGACTCAACCACACCACAACACCATGAACAATTGCAAACTCAACAATACACCGTATATAATTGTACATATATAAACATATATATTCCCACATATCAACAACAATAGCAACATGTACATTACCCAATTACATTCATATCAAAGTCCAAAACATCCTTCAAAAGCAAACCAAGTTTGATCAATAAGACATAAGCTAAATACTCATAAAAAACCTCCATTAAACCTCTAATACTTAAGTTTGAAGTTTGGGAACTAACCATAGGTTTTGGACTAACTTGGAATAAGTTATACTAAGTTTTCTTAAAGTTTTCCTCAAGACCCACTTGGAGTATTTTCACCATAACTCAAAATCCATAAAACATTTTCAAGTCAAACCAAAGCCATTAGAAAGCTAACTCAATTATCTACAACTTTTATGTTTACACAAAAAGCCAGTTCAGAATAGAAATGGGTGAAAAAGACACAAGAACACAAAACAGAGAATGCTGTTTCACTGAAAATCGTACTACGATTTCAAGGCATCGTACTACGATGGAATGTGCTGAAAAAGTCATTTTTGCTACTGGAAAAATCGTACTACGATTTCCCAGCATCGTACTACGATGGAATGCGAACAGACCTACGGAAACAGACCAGTTTTCACCCAAAAAACCCAATTTTCAATCACCCAAACCCCAAATTGAATTACAACAATGTTTACAAGTTTTATTTGCAACACAACAACCAAAACAACTCAGAAACAAATCACAGAAACATCATCATCATCATATAATCCATCAATCATGGCATTTTCATATCTTTAACCCTAATCCAACAAAACCACCATTTTTCAATTCAATTCATGAAAGCATACATATATATATAGCAATTGAATCATAAACCCACCCTTACCTTAATTCAGCGAAATCTACAGCAATTCCTAGCAATTCCCCTTGGCTCTTGGCTCTTCTCACCTTCACCCAAAAGTCTACTTTTTTCTTTTCCTTTTTCTTACTGATACGTACAATTGCTTGTCTGACTCTTTCTTACTCTCTTACCAACTAAAGGGTAACTCCTTTTTACTCTTTACTCTCCCCCACTAAATTCTATTAATTTCTCCTTAATCCCTTCTTAATTCTAATAATTTCAATTAAATCCCTCTTTTTCTAAAATAAATATTATTATTATTATTTCTACTATTTCCATAAAATATTACAAATAATCATAATAAATAATAACACACCAATTATTTCATATATCAATTATAAATTCAGGTAAAATACACCAAGCACACCAAAATCAACTAAAAATCACCACAAACCACAAAAATAGAATTTAGAGTGTTACAACTCTCCCCAACTTAGAAAATTTCGTCCTCGAAATATTACCTTAGGCAACAAGCAACTCAGGATAGGACTCTTGCATCTTGCTCTCCAACTCCCAAGTCAAACTCTCACCGGTTACACCGCCCCAAACAACTCTAACCAGGGGTATCTCCTTGCCTCTCAACTGCTTCACCTTGCGATCATCAATCCTCAAAGGTAAAGTCTCAACAATAAGATTATCTCTAACTTGCACATCATCTCTAGGAATAACATGCGAAGGATCAGCTACATACTTCCTCAACTGCGACACATGAAACACATCATGCAAGTTTGATAGATGCGGTGGCAATCCAATCCGATATGCCACGGTTCCAACTCTCTCGGAAATCTGATAAGGACCAATGAACTTTGGAGTCAACTTCTTCGACTTCAATGCACGTCCTACACCCGTCATCGGAGTAACCCTCAAAAACACATGCTCACCCTCCTGAAACTCAAGGGCTTTCCTCCTTTTGTCATGATAACTCTTCTGACGATCTTGAGATGCTTTCATCTTTTCTCTTATCATCTTGACCTTTTCTGTAGTCTGCTGCACTAACTCAGGTCCTAACACAAAACTTTCACCCGACTCAAACCAACATAGAGGAGTTCTACACCTTCGACCATACAAAGCTTCGAACGGTGCCATACCAATACTTGAATGGTAACTATTATTATAGGTAAACTCTATCAACGGCAAGTGGCTGTCCCAAGCTCCACCCTGCTCGAGTACACACACCCTCAACAAATCCTCCAAGGATTGGATAGTCCTCTCCGACTGACCATCTGTCTGCGGATGATAAGCCGAACTCAGCCTCAATTTTGAACCCAATGCATCTTGCAAGCTTTTCCAAAACCTTGAAGTAAACCTCGGATCTCTATCCGACACAATACTAGATGGGACACCATGCAACTTCACAATATCACGGATATAAATCTCCGCTAACTGAGCTACCGGATAAGTCATATTAATCGGGATAAAGTGTGCCGACTTAGTCAATCTATCAACAACAACCCAAATGGCATCATGCCCTCTTGGAGTATTCGGCAAACTCGTCACAAAATCCATCGAAATGCTATCCCACTTCCACTCAGGCACATCTAACGGAACCAACAACCCTGCAGGTTTCTGATGTTCAACTTTGGACTTCTGGCAAGTCAAACACGCATACACAAATTGCGCAACATCCCTCTTCAAACCGGACCACCAAAATAATTTCTTCAAGTCATGATACATTTTAGTAGCTCCAGGATGAATACTCAAACTACTCTTATGACTTTCTTCTAAGATCAACTTTTTCAAACCTTCATCATCAGGAATACAAATCCTTCCCCTAAACCTCAACACACCTTGTTCATCGACCTTGAAGTCACCATCTGCATTCTGATCACTAGCAGTCATCAAATCAACAAACTTAACATCAATCTTCTGGGCCTCCTTGATACTACTCAAGAAATCACTATTAATCTTTAACATTCCCAACCGTACACTTTGAGGCGATCTTTCACAAACAAGGCTCAAATCTCTGAACTGTTCAAGTAACTCGAACTCTTTCACCATCAACGCCGACATATGTAACGTCTTTCTACTCAACGCATCAGCCACAACATTAGCTTTACCAGGATGGTAATTCAAGCCAAAATCGTAATCCTTAAGTAACTCAAGCCACCTCCTCTGCCTCATGTTCAACTCCTTCTGATCAAATAAATACTTCAAGCTCTTATGATCACTAAACACCTCGAATCTGGAACCATACAAATAATGCCTCCAAATTTTCAACACAAATACCACGGCTGCCAACTCTAAATCATGCGTAGGATAATTCTTCTCATGCACTCTCAACTGTCTAGAGGCATACGCGACCACCTTGCCATCTTGCATCAAAACACCACCTAAACCCAACTTAGATGCATCACAATAAACAACAAAAGGTTCTTCCGGCTTCGGCAAAATTAAAATAGGAGCAGTCGTCAATCTTTGCTTCAACTCATTGAAATTACTCTCACATTGAGCATCCCACACAAAAGCTTTACCTTTACAGGTCAGTTGCGTCAAAGGAAGTGCCAACTTCGAAAATCCTTCAATAAATCTGCGATAATAACCAGCCAACCCAAGAAAACTTCTTACCTCAGTAACTGACTTTGGTGTCTCCCACTGCGACACAGCATCAACCTTCGAAGGATCTACAGCAATACCTTTACCGGAAATAATGTGGCCAAGAAAACTTACTTCATTCAACCAGAACTCGCACTTGGATAACTTGGCATACAATTTCTTCTCTTTCAGCACTTGCAATACAATCCTCAAATGCTCTGCATGCTCAGCTTCAGTCTTAGAATAGATCAATATATCATCAATAAAAACCACAACAAATTGATCCAGATATTCATGAAAAATTCGGTTCATATATTCCATAAACACACCAGGTGCATTCGTCACACCGAAAGGCATCACCTTATATTCATAATGACCATACCGCGTCCTAAACGCTGTCTTTTGCATATCCTCATCCTTCACCTTTATTTGATGGTAACCTGACCTCAAATCAATCTTGCTAAACACACGGGCACCCACTAGTTGATCCATCAAATCGTCAATCCTCGGTAGTGGATACCTATTCTTAATCGTCACCTTATTCAGCTGTCGGTAATCAATACACAACCGCATGCTACCATCCTTCTTCTTTACTAACAACACCGGCGCTCCCCAAGGTGAAACACTTGGTCTCACAAACTTCTTATCAAGCAAGTCTTCTAATTGTTTCTTTAACTCAGCTAACTCCGAAGCTGACATACGGTAAGGAGCCATCGACACAGGCTTCGTACCCGGCACCAGGTCAATCGAAAATTCCACTTCTCTCTCCGGTGGCACATCTGGAATCTCATCAGGGAAAACTTCAGGAAATTCCTTCACAACAGGCAGCCCATCAATTACAGCTTGGTTCTCCACCGACAAGAATGCTAACAAAGAAAACATCAACACACCATCTTGTTCTAACCGCTTCATCTCCTTGGTGGATAGAAATTCTGCTCCACTCTCTTCTTCCGCAGAAGAAAACCGCACCGTCTTCGTAAAACAATTGATCAGGACATGGTTGTACTCTAACCAATTCATTCCCAATATTACATCCATTCCCACCAACGGCAAACAAACGAGATCAACCTCAAAATCTCTACCAAATACGGACAACGGACAACTTAAACAGACAAGGGAAGTAGTCACTGAACCCTTAGCTGGAGTTTCAACAACCATTTTCCCATTCATATCAGACATATACAGACCCAATCTTTTAGCACAATCAATAGCAATGAAACAATGGGTTGCTCCAGTATCTATAATAGCAATTAAAGGAGTACTATTAAAGAAACAAGTACCTCTGATAAGTCGATCCTCCTGATCAGTCTGGGTACCAGTCAATGCAAACACCCTTCCACTGGCCTGCGCCTTCTTAGGTTTAGTACACTGAGTGCTAAGGTGACCCTCCTCGTCACAATTATAACAAACAATATCTCCACGCTTGCATTCAACAACAGTGTGGCCTTTCTTACCACATCGGAAGCACTTCTTTTCGTCACGGTTGCAGGCATTACTCTTGTGGCCCTTAACACCACACTTATAACAAACCACCTCAGCAGGAGCATCTCTACGTGCTGGCCTCCTCTCATCGTGCATTCTTTGCTTGCCCTTATCAGCTGGGGCACTATAAGGCTTTGGGCGACTCTGTTGCCCCTTTCCCTTGCGGTCATTCATCACTTTATAATGAGCTTTAGTATCTTCTTCGTAAATACGGCAACTACTCACCAACTCAGAGAAGTCTCTGATCTTCTGATACCCAATGGCCCGCTTGATATCAGCCCGCAGACCATTCTCAAATTTGATACACTTGGAGAACTCAGCAGTCTCCGCAGCATAATGAGGATAAAACTTTGCAAGCTCCACGAACTTAGCAGCATACTCCGTAACGGACATGTCCCCTTGCTTCAGCTCAAGGAATTCTATCTCTTTTCTACCCCGAACATCCTCCGGAAAGTACCTCCTCAAGAACTCCCGCCTAAACACGGCCCATGTAATCACAGCACCTTCATTCTCTAACACCGGTTGAATACTCACCCACCAGTCATCCGCTTCTTCAGCCAACATATGGGTGCCAAACCGCACCATCTGAGCATCCGTACACTGCATCACCCAAAATATTCTCTCAACCTCCTTCAGCCAGGTCTGAGCTCCATCAGGATTATACCTTCCCTTGAAGGTTGGTGGATGATTCCTCAAGAAGGTCTCAAGCATCCTTACACCTTCACCAGCTCCACCAGCACCTTGTTGTTGCCCAACAACTTGAGCCATTGCTTGCAAAGCAGCAGCAAGAGCAGCATCATTTCTCCCGGCCATCTCGATAATTCTACATAACAACAAGAATTAGAACAACAACAAGACAGTTTAAAACCTGTCACACTACACTATTGGCTCGACACGACTCTCCTAATGGTCGGACGGACCGACTTGCTCTGATACCAATTGTAACACCCCGTTTCCCAAAAATGATATAATAATATCCAAACATCAGAGTTAATCAACAATCAACGGAGTATTACATGCATAACTCAAAAATTATTTATTTAAATAGAAACATAAAACTATTTAAATAATCCTCCAAAACAACATCTTTATAAAATAGTCTGCAGCGGAATAATTATCATAAATTCATCTCAAAAATTCTTATACATCAACATGTCTGGCACAAGGCCTCACCATAACAAAAATGTTCTCCAACATAAATGATACATAAAGGAATGAAATTATAAAACATAGTATCCCATCCCGTTACGTATCAGAGCCTACGACACAATGAGCCAACTCCTATCTATCCATCGCTACCTGCACTTGCCCACGAGGCGGCAATTCCAGCAGAAGGGGTGAGTTCACAAAACAAAGCAATATATATATATATATATATATATATATATATATATATAATTCATCAAGTTGTATTGAAAACAACATAAACAAGAACATTCCTCATCACCATAATCATCAACAGTCTTCATAAATAATTCAACAAATAATATTTAGATTCACCTTAATTAACAACACCGACAACAACACCGCTTGTGGTGACACCTCACCAACAACAACTCACACCTTAACTTCTAATGCAAGACTCCATTAACGACCAATGCATTATGCAAATGTGGTACCAACTACGCGCGTTGAGTGCTAAACACTCCGGGGCATAAGCCCCCACCAAATTGGATGGTTAAAGCATCCCAGGGCATAAGCCCTCACCAAAGTGAATGACTAGCATTCCAGGGCATAAGCCCTCACCAGTTGAATGTATAAACATTCCGGGGCATGAGCCCCCACCAATGCAAATGAGTTATGAGACTCAAGGAGTATATCTACATACAACCATACGACAAAATAGTGGTGCATTTTCACCATGCAACCAACAACAACACCAACTAGGACACCTCCCCAACTAGACTCAACCACACCACAACACCATGAACAATTGCAAACTCAACAATACACCGTATATAATTGTACATATATAAACATATATATTCCCACATATCAACAACAATAGCAACATGTACATTACCCAATTACATTCATATCAAAGTCCAAAACATCCTTCAAAAGCAAACCAAGTTTGATCAATAAGACATAAGCTAAATACTCATAAAACACCTCCATTAAACCTCTAATACTTAAGTTTGAAGTTTGGGAACTAACCATAGGTTTTGGACTAACTTGGAATAAGTTATACTAAGTTTTCTTAAAGTTTTCCTCAAGACCCACTTGGAGTATTTTCACCATAACTCAAAATCCATAAAACATTTTCAAGTCAAACCAAAGCCATTAGAAAGCTAACTCAATTATCTACAACTTTTATGTTTACACAAAAAGCCAGTTCAGAATAGAAATGGGTGAAAAAGACACAAGAACACAAAACAGAGAATGCTGTTTCACTGAAAATCGTACTACGATTTCAAGGCATCGTACTACGATGGAATGTGCTGAAAAAGTCATTTTTGCTACTGGAAAAATCGTACTACGATTTCCCAGCATCGTACTACGATGGAATGCGAACAGACCTACGGAAACAGACCAGTTTTCACCCAAAAAACCCAATTTTCAATCACCCAAACCCCAAATTGAATTACAACAATGTTTACAAGTTTTATTTGCAACACAACAACCAAAACAACTCAGAAACAAATCACAGAAACATCATCATCATCATATAATCCATCAATCATGGCATTTTCATATCTTTAACCCTAATCCAACAAAACCACCATTTTTCAATTCAATTCATGAAAGCATACATATATATATAGCAATTGAATCATAAACCCACCCTTACCTTAATTCAGCGAAATCTACAGCAATTCCTAGCAATTCCCCTTGGCTCTTGGCTCTTCTCACCTTCACCCAAAAGTCTACTTTTTTCTTTTCCTTTTTCTTACTGATACGTACAATTGCTTGTCTGACTCTTTCTTACTCTCTTACCAACTAAAGGGTAACTCCTTTTTACTCTTTACTCTCCCCCACTAAATTCTATTAATTTCTCCTTAATCCCTTCTTAATTCTAATAATTTCAATTAAATCCCTCTTTTTCTAAAATAAATATTATTATTATTATTTCTACTATTTCCATAAAATATTACAAATAATCATAATAAATAATAACACACCAATTATTTCATATATCAATTATAAATTCAGGTAAAATACACCAAGCACACCAAAATCAACTAAAAATCACCACAAACCACAAAAATAGAATTTAGAGTGTTACACTCATGAGTGCTAAAAAGATTTGTAAAGTGAGTCACAATGTGTGCTGAGATTTCTTCTTGATTTGTAAGCAATTCATCACCATTCATTAAGTTGGTTATCAGGCTAGTAGTGTTTTTGATCTTGGCAATTTTGTGAAAGTAAGCTGTATTTCTATCGCCTTCAGCATGCCACTTAACTTTTGCTTTTTCTTGCCAGAAGCATTCCTCCATATTTAAAACATTCTCCAAGTTAATTTGAGCTAGCTTTTCTTGTTCCATCAACATATCAGTATGCCCATCTCTATCAATTTCTTCTTGTATTGCATCCAACTGAGCCGTAGCGTTTTTAACTTGCAAGTGAATGTCACCAAAAGTTTCTTTGTTCCAAACTTTTAGTTTTTCTTTCAACATTTTGAGCTTTTGGCTTAAAATATACATTGGACATCCAACAACATTGATGTTCCAAGCTTGCTCAATTACATTTCTGCAATCAGGGTGTGAGATCCACATCTTCATGAATTTGAAACTAGATGCAAACTGAATGTTTTGGGTTCTGAACTCTAACAATAAAGGGAAGTGATCTGGTCTTATTTTTGTGAGGGTTGAACAAGAGACATTACAACAATTGTTGATGAAATCCTGGTTGCAAACAGCTCTATCTAATCTCCTTTATGTGTTATTTCTTCCTTGTCTGCCATTGGACCATGTGTGGGATGCTCCTCTAGTTGGTAAGTGCATAAGGTTGCAATTATTTGTCCAGTTTTGAAAATCTTCAATGGGTATTCTGGCAGGGGTAAATCTACTTCTTTGTTCGTGAGCACCAATAATGGTGTTGGAGTCACCTATGTAACACCAAGGGACGGGATTTAGGTTTTGAGTGTTTGAGATTGTTGACCAAAGGTTTCTTCTTCTAATGTAACAAGTAGAGGCATATATGGCTGAAATGCCAAAGACTTTACCATCTACTTCTACTTTGATAGAGATATGCTGGTCATCAACAAAAATAAGGGAAGGGTTTAGGGCAATAGAGCATAGGCACCATAGGTTAGGTATCAAGTTATCTATAGTGTTGACACAAAAAAGTTTAAGATTAAGTTTACTTAGCCATCTAGCAGATAATTTTAAGGCATCCATCCACGGTTCAACAATGAAGCAGAGTTCAGGTTTATGACTAATAATAAGTTTTTTTAGAGCTTACCTTGAAGGGTTGTTAGCTAAACCCCTTACGTTCCAAAAGAGACACTTCATGAGGAAGGTTTGGAGATTCCAATCTTTAGTCTGGTACTTTGTCTGCTTGATGAAGCTTCTTTTGTTTTTTGGGCTCTCTTAGATGCTTCGGAAGTTACACGAATGAAGCCCTGCTCATCAGTAATTTTTTCATTTGGAGATGATTGAACCATGCTGCCCACATTTTGAAATGGAACATTGACATCTGCAGCATTTGTTGAGTTTGTAACATTATTACCATCACCTGCATCTGTCATATTTGCCCATGACTGCTTCAAAAAGTTAATGTCATTTTGTACCACTTCATCATGCACCTCGTCAGTATGATTTTCATCCTCATTCATGCGTGCAGAGCCTTCATATGCATGATTTCCTTCATTTGTCTGTGTAGCATCAACAAATGAATCATCAGAACTTTGTTCATCATCATTTCGCACATTAGCAGCATCAGGGGAAGCATCAGCCTGATCCATTTCATTAGCAGCCATGTCTAGCGCTTCATTTACTTCTCTTTCAAGCTGGATGTCATCTTCATTTCTAGGGGCCACATTTTTTGAAGTGGAATCCTCTAAATCAACAATTTCTGGTTCTTTCTGCTTTGGCACATATGTCATTTTTGCCTTAGCAGCAGTATCTTTGCCAACAGATTGATCCTTAACATGAGCATCTTTCTTCAAATCTTTGTTTCTGTTACAAATCTCAAGGTAATGACCAGTACATTTGCAAAAGGTGCAATAGTCAGGGAGGTTCTCGTATTCAACATCCACAAAGAAAGCGTAACCTTTCCTTTCGACAAGTATTCTATATCTAATTTTCTGAGTTAGGTTTAAATCAACTAAAACCCTAACATAGTGGCCAAAGGATCTCTCAATCATGGGTTTGTTAGTGATGGAGTCAGTACAGATAGGGCTACCAATAGCTCCAGCAATAGCAAAGATGATTTTTTGTCTCCAATACTCTTGAGCCAATCCATAAATTCTAATCCATACCTGGGCCGTAGATTGTTGTTGCAAACTAGGGTTGAAATCAGGAGACCAAGCAAATAGCTTTAAAAAACCAGGGTTCAGGTTCCATGAGCCAATCGATCTAACCCTTCTCAAATCTTCCAAAGAGGTAAAGGTAAATCCATAAAAACCTTTACCTAGTGATGTTACTCCCCATCTTCCAAGTGATTTCCACAGCACAGCAAGCTTGGATCTTAAGCTATCAACAGAAAGTGGTGAGGAACCCTTTGGCCAAAGTATCCTACCATGAAGGTTGTGCTTGCATGCAGCTACACCTGCATCATATTCATCATCAGGGATCTCAATAACAAGCCTATCACCTTTGATGCAAGGCTGAGGTAGTTGGCTGAGAGGGATGTCACAAACATTGTTAACAGCCTGCGCAAAAGTTTTCAGCTGGGTTGATAGAGGCGGTTTAGGGTTAGCAGCTGAAGAAATGGTTTTGGCTGGTTGAGGATCATCAGAAATTAAACAAGACCAAGGAATATTGAAAGGTTTAGTGGTAGATGAAGAGGAGGCCATGGTGGTTTGTTGGTGGAAAGCGGTGGAGTAGCTAGTTAGGAATAGAGAAAAACTTGAGTGGGGGGTTTCCTAATGAACAGTGCAGAATCGCCTAAAAATCGTAAAAAAATCGCCACAGCACATTGTGTTTTCAAAATTGTCCTGACATGTATATCCTTTTTATACATTAATTAAAAACAATTGGAAAAAGTTTTTTTCATTTTTAAAAAAAATGTTTTTATTTTATTTTTTAATATAAAAACAATGTTTTTGTAATTTTAAATTTTTCAGTTTTTTTTTAAGTAAAAAATGACGTGGCAGTTATTTACACACGTGGCATGATACAAAAAATAAAATAAAAATGACACGTCACTGCCACGTAGGAGATTCTGCTGACTCAATGCGGTCGGGGGCCAATCCTGAAGAATCTTCATTTTTCAAGGGTGGAATCTAAATTTTTTTTTACATGGGCTAAACCCAAAAGTGCACTATATTACAGGGACCAAAAACACTATTAACCTTTTTTATTTTATTTTTAACACTTATTTTTTAGATATCATGAATGTACATAGGCATCATAAGACATGAGGAAATCCCAGTTAAGTTGGGACCCTAAATCTTTACAATCATCTATAAGACGTCAATGAAAAAAAAAATTTAAAAAAAATTGGGAGACTATGCCAAAACCCAAGGAAACAAATACCGTAAAAAACTGCCTCGTTGAAAACTTAAACAAGAAAACCCAGTGCGATAAAAATTGGTGAAGGAAAAAAGAGTGCAATGTTTACAATTAAAATTAAATTTAACAACTAGATAAACATAATTTATATTATTAAATAAAGAATAAAAGTTGAAATATTTTGATGTACCCTAGTTTCGACTGTGCAATTATTACCCATCATGAATATATAACCAACAGAGACCAATAACACACTTTGTATAATAAGTTTCAACCGGCTTTGGACAATCAGCGTTAGAAACGCAAGGAATAACTTAGGTTGTTACTTTTGAACAAAAAAATAAAAAAACATAGGTTGTTACTACATTGTCAAATAAAGAAAAAAAAAATGTTACTAAAATATGATAAAATAGGATGTACAAAAAAATTAGAAAAATTTAAAAATGGTGTGAGTAATGCATACACATCATGGTTTCAGTTCTCTCAAACGCCGCTTCTCCAAGAAATAGCGAAAGAAAGATAATCAAAGAATAAATAAATAAGAAGAAACTAAGTCATATTTTTCATCCTTTGAATGTACTAAAGAGATTTACTTTGATCCTTTTATAGTTAACACTTGAATGCTTTTTTAATTTCAGATCAATAATTATTTTCTCTTAGAGGTAGCAGAAAGTAATTTAAAAGAGTAATTAATTTTAAATGTATCCGATCAATATGTTGCGTGTGACCCTTCAGCTCACTCAATATATTTTCTTTCATGCATTTCGCAATAAATTTTTAAATCTATATATTTACGAAGATGATAATACCCAATTAAAAAAAGTATAATTATCCACATAAATTTGAAATAATGTTGTTACCATAAGCTAATTCGACTTATGCATAAATAATAAAAAAATACGATAAGTGAAATTTATACAAGTAATATGTAGCATCCTAAACAACTTTAAGTATTGATGACTGACCTGCCAAACCAACATGAGTATTTTCAGCATGTTTTATCCCCAATCTGACACTTTCTAGAACCCTTTTTTTTTTTTTTTTTTTTTTTTTTTTTTTTTTTAACTATAGAGGGTGTAGCTAAGATGCTAACACGAGTATAATTACAAAACGACAAAGGGGACCAAACCCAAACTTTCTCAAAAGGAAATAAAAATAAACCTAGGGAGATCTAGTTTATTATTAACAAAATTCTTTCTAATCATCGAAAGTAAAAAATGTGCACTGCTAGGGTTTGCCCATACAAGGGTTCCCGACCATTTTTCATCCTCTTCCTTGTTTTGACTCACAACTTTCCATGTTTCTGATTGAATTTTGCTAGGTTGCAGCCTGGATTTTGTCATACCTAAAGGTGAGAAAAACACACCGGGGAGGGGGGAGTAAATTGTATGAGTCTTTATTTCGATTTCTATTTTAAGTGTTAAATACAAATCTAGACAGAATCTGATGTTGCAGACTCTGACCCAGAGTCTGAATGTAGCGGAAATAAAGAACACACAAATAAAAGATAAAGACTTAGAGAGAGAAGAAAGACAGAAAACAATTTATATTGGTTCTTCCTACAACACAAGAGTAGTCCAATCTCCTTGCACTTCCAAGAGATTTCACTATAATCAATCTTGATTACAATATCCTTAAGGACACACCAAGAGACTTCTCAATGCTCAAGCACACATCAAGAGACTTCTATGCTCTAGGACTCTACCTAAAGACTTCTATGCTCCAACACATCTGCAATAGACTTCCCTTGCTTAAGCATAACTACTTAAGTCTTTACTCTGCTTAATCACAACTGATTGAGACCTCCTGGGTGCTAAAGATTCACCAAGAGACTTATATGCTCAAGCACACAGACAAGAGACTTTCTAAAATGTTTTCCCCAAGTGCAAACAAGTTAATTTGTTCTTACACTCTTTCTAACTAATGAGTGTAAACTGAACAAATGAACATACTCACTCCATAGGATTTCTAAGATATAAACTTGAAAAATAATCCTAAGTGTTTTAAACTATTTCATTTGACAGAGTTTTGGCACAGAAAAATAGCAGAGTCTTATTACTTCTTCTTCAGGTCTTCAGCTCCTTTTTTAGGCAGTGATTTTAGAGACGTTATAGAAGAGTACTTTGGCCCTTTGCCTGATATGCATAATCCCGGTGGAAAGTACTTTTAATATCCATTGCTGAAAGGGGAGTTATATGTTGATTTCGTCATTCCTGATGTCCTTTGTCTGGTTGTACACGTAGACAGAAGAAGACAAAATAACTGCTCTACCCGATGCTGTGATAGCGATTGCTCATAGAATATGACAAAATCTTACGTGGATTCTAGGTCCCTCAAATCTACGTAACCTAGTTAGCTTTTGTGTATAATGTTGTCGACAGAGTCTGTGGAGATCACTACCCAGCTTCTGTGAGACTTCCTTCTACTAAGGATGTTGACTTCTAGTTGACCTTCTGATGACAGTTCATCTTACCCTATTCTTAGCATGTTTTTCAGTCTATTTTAGTATGTTTTACCAGCAAACCAGAGGAGTATTAGATCAATTGCCTATAGTTTCAAGACATTTGGAATGTTTTCTATAATTGAGTTTGTAATTCTATTCTTCTGGAAACATAACAATTTTATATGAAGTGGCCTTTGCATGCTTTAAACAGCGTAGATTGGTGCCTTATGTAATATATGTCAATTTCGGTTTTCACCCCTATAATATTTTCGGTTTGATTTGCACCCTTGTAATTTTTTTTTTCAAGAATACCCCCCTCCCCCATCCAACTCACCAAATTCGCCTATGTGGCGCTGACTTGGTTTTTTTTGGTTGGCCACATCAGCAAATTTATTTTAAAAAATTTGAAAAATTGTAAAAAATAATTTAAATTCATTTATATTAATTTAAAATTTTGCAAAATTAATTTTTGAAAATAAAAAAAATTGTAAAAATTAGAAAAAAAAATATGGGAAGTCAACGAGGGGGTATCCATTCCCCCAAGATTCAGTGATGTCCTGTTTTAAGAGATATGACTGCTTTCGCCTTTCTTCAATTTAATTAATTAATTCCCACACAAACTTATACTACTTTTACTTTGAAAACTTTAAAGGGTTAATTTACCATTGAAGTTAGAATGTGCTCCTTAAAATACCTATTCATACACTTACTCAAAGGCTGCAACTATGTGCTTTTCTTGTAACAGCCCGATTTTTCGTTAATTTTATATTTATTTGTTTAATATGTGTTTGTGTGTGATTATTTATCCTTGGGTGTAATTTCTTGGGTTTTCGTATTAGAAGGGTATTTTGGTCTTTTGATGAGCAAGGGTAATTTAGTAATTTCATAGTGAAGATTATTTTTAGTGCTTTAAGTGAGAACCATTTATTTTATTAAGTTGTTAGTGGGTTGTGGTAATTAATTAAGAGCTGATGTTTATTCGTTATTTTTACCGTAAGAGAGTAGAAACTTGTGGATTGGATTAATTAGAGTTTTGAACTCATAAAACATTTTGAGAGTTAGGCCCATTAGTGGTGTGTCTATATAACCCATGTCTTAAGAGAAAACTAGGATTAGAGCATTGATTTTCACAACACTAGAAAGAGGTAGAGAGAGAAAAGCTAGAGAAAGAGGAGAAAAGGGTTAGAAGAGAAAGAGGCTTTAAGAGCAAGAAGGGTTTGAGGATTTTAGGAGCTAAAGTGAGGCCAAGGCTTGGATTTTTGGAGATTGAGGTAAGGGGGATAGTATTCAAGCATAATCTTTTCATTTTACCGATGTTCAAAAGTGCTTATTTGAATAAGTGATTAATTTGAATTTACTTGTAGAAATTCGTGCTTAATTTTGATGCCATATTTAAGTATGTGAATTGAATGATAATTGTGTTGTTGATGTTGAATTTGCGTGCTTGAAATGTATAGATATGGTTATGTTTGGTGTTTGTACAAAATTGGTAGAAAATGATGTTATGGTTGTTAAATTGTGAATGATTTCATGATTAAATGTTGTTGTTGTTATGGGATGTGTTGTTGATTAAATTGATATATTAGGTATTCATATTTATGGATTCGTGATGAAAATTGGATTGTTGTTGAAGGTTTTGGTGAAACTTGTTGAATTGTTGAATTATGATGAAATGATGTTTTGATTTCAAGTTTTGTGTGACTTTGAGTGCCTTATTGTGTTCATATACCTGTAAACAACACTTGGGTCGAGTTTGGACATTTGAAAGATCAAAATTTGGGATTTTGGGTGAAAAAGGGTTGGAACCTGTAACATTTTTGACAAAACAGATGACTATTCGCATAAGCGAACGGTAAGCGAGCAGTCACTGTAAGCTTATGGAGCTTGGTCGCTTGAGCGAGCGGTTAGTCACTTAAGCGAGCAGTGCCCAGTTCAGCTTTTCTTCGTTTTTCGTTTCGTGCATATGGGGACCAATCCGGGCTTTCTAAAACGTTTCTTTTGACTTCTTTAATCTCTGTTTATACACGTAAACCTACTGGAACATCATTTGAATCGAATTGGACTTGATTTTGTGAATTGAACTTGACTTTTGAAAAATGTCCAAGAACGCCAATTTTTCCGAAACTTGTTTTTCTCAAGAGAATGAAGTAGGGATAAGGATGTATACTGATTATGTGATTTCTAAAAATGGTTTTGATTGATTTCATTGAGAGTTAACTTGTTTTGCTTTGAAAATGGAATTCTCTTGAAAAAGTGGTAAAGTGAGACGAACTTTGTGATTTGTAGGATTTCGTAGTAATTGGCCGGTGAAACGCACTTGTATGTACACCTAGACTTATATGTGATTAATGTGCATACATAGTTGAGGCAATTGAGTTGTCTTTCTTAGTTTTGGTTCAATGGTCTATGTTGTTTCAAAGTTTTGAAATATGAGACGAACTTGGTTGAAAATAATCTTTGAATCCGATTACCTTGAAAATCTTTTATGAATAGTTTGATATCAATAAATAAAGATGTATGAATGATTGATGGGTGTTGAATATTATGTTTATAATAATGTGGTGTATTTTCTCATTTACTTGAATTGTGAGAATTATATGAAGTTGTTGAATTACTATGATTATGTTGGTGTTTATATATGTTATGTGCATATATGTTGTTGGTGGATTTTCTTACATGATATTGTTGTTGAGTTGTTGGTGTAAGCATGTGATGAATTATGTTGGTGTTGATTGTTGAAGTTGTGTGAATATATGCATTGTCGTTGATTGAGTCATATGTTCATGCATCATAACATGTTGTTGACGAATACTTTGTATTCAATTATTCGGGTTGTTTATGATGTGTTTGTTGCATCATGGGGTGACGACCTCAGAGTTGATTTGGTACCACACGCATGTAGGTGTCGTGTCTAGGCGCATTGCATGAAGTTGGAAATAAGTCATAATTGCCTATGTGCTTAGTGTGAATTATGTGCTTGATGTGTTGTGCATTCGATGAGTAATTGTGGTTGATCTTATAATTATTGAATTATTGGTTGTTGGTAATCTTGGTGACTATGTGTGAATGCATTTATGTTGATGTTTGTTATGAACAATGAATTATTATGATGTATTATTAATCATGTTTACCTTTTGATTATGATTGATGTGAAGCTAACCCCCAATGGTCTGTGGTGGACCACCTACCTATTTGTATGAATGGGTAGATGACATGCATGATTAGTTTGATTAGCTTGCTTGGTGAGTGCTCGAGGATAGCGGGAGCTACCTCCGTTGGTTGTTTGTGTTCGAGTCTTAGATAGGCTCTGATCTAGGACGACGTCTTTTATGTTGCTTTGGATTTATTTTTATCGTTGAGATTTGCCCATATGTCGGTATTTAGATTATTATTGTATGGATATATTTATGATGTGATGACATGGCTACTTGAGGTGTATGATATATTTCTGTTGTGATGTTTTTATTGTTGAGACTTTTATCTTATTTATAAAAGTTCTTAAGTTGTCTTATACAACTTTTTGGAGCCAAAACTTGAGGTTAATTTTGTCATTTTTATATTAACATCTCATTATTATTATTATTAGTTTATATATATATATATATATATATATATATATATATATATATATATATTTAAGTAATTGAACACACTTTTGCTAAATTTGTGCCTAAATTACTAAATACGTTTTTTATTTTCGGTAATATTTGTTTTTTTTTTCTTTCACAATCTTTTTTTGTTTTTTTGTTTAATTGACATTATAGTTTTGTTTTCTATTTTCTCTATTTATTTGGCAATATAAACACCGATCCCCATATAATTTTTTTGTTTTTTGTTAACTAATATTAAATCTTATTTGCCACTATAATTGAACAAATATTTGCTATATTTATGCCACCAAAGTATAGATAAGTTTTATATTTTCAGCATAATCTTTAGTTTTTTTTTGACACTAATCTTTGGTTTGTTTTATATTTTTCCTTTTTTTTTTGTTTAGTTATTATATTTGTGCCACCAAAGTATGAATACGTTTTATATTTTATGCGTAATCTTTTTTCTTATTTTTAGTTTTTGGTAACAAACTCTCTCTACATCTCTTCTACTTTATGCAAAACAAATCATTTCTCACATTCCCTATATAAGTAACATCATATAGCATTTATTTGTCATCCTTCATTCGATTAATATAGCTTCAAAAAGCTTCAAATTAACGTGCATCATATTTTTTTGGCTTTGAATCTCTTTTTCTTTTTCTAACTTCTTTTTTATATACACGATTAAAATATCTCTATATTAATATTTCTAACTTTGTCTACCTTTGTATGATTTATTTCTTTTCAATTTTATGTAGGTTGAATAATGGCTTCTCATATTACTGCAATTGATGACATTGTTGCTGGAAAAATTGATTGGAAGATACGTGTTCCTATAATTAATCTTTGGAAAATTCCTGATTTCAACAAACCAAAAGAGGCATCCAGTAGAGGCATCCCGTATTGAATTACTTTTGCTAGATGAAAAGGTATGGTCATGTATATGGTTCTATTGTACCTATAAATTTTGTTGTTAAATATGTCTGGTTTATACTACAACATGTTTATGTTATGTATTATGAAATATATTATTTTCATACGGTTCTATTATACCTGTCTATTTGTTATTAAACATCTTTGATTTATTCGTGTATTTTACAAGTTGTATCTTTTGTTTTTCATCACACTTAAATTAGCCAATTAAATACTAATTTCTTTATCTGCATATATATACCTAAACATTTTATTTTTAATTTTTAGGTATATAGAGAGGGTAATAGACCTCAACCAGCTGCCTGCCCAAAACATACCCGAAAACCAACCTAAACTACTACTATAAATTTATTATAATAAAAAAAATTCTTTAATGTGTTTCATGACTATACGTGTTGTTAAAAAAGATTATTTGGTCATTGTTTTTTTGTTTCACGTTTATATTTCACATTATCTTCTTATTCACATAATGTTTTATTTATTTCAGTTGTCAAAGATACAAGCTTCAATTAAAAGCAAGGATTTCAAACAGCATGGTGATTCTATTAAAGAGGGTGCTTCATATACTATAGAGAAGTTCTTGGTCTCATTTAATAAAGGAGGAAATTTCAAGCCAACAAATCACAAATACAAGTTAAATTTGATAGGAAGCACTATTATAACCAAAACATATTCTGATAAAATTCCTGGAAATTTATTTAACTTCACAAAATTTCAGGACATTATTGGTGGTACTGATAACGGTGTTTTAATGGGTTAGTACTTTATACTAAAATTATAAATTAAATACTAACTTATTTTTAGATTTTTATGATTTCTTCTTTATGATTCTACAACCATGTTTATTTGTAGATGTCATTGGTCATGTGGTTGGGACGACTAACATTAAGGATGTTCAAGTAAAAGGAAAGATGATTAAACTCTTGGACTAGACTCTTGAAGACCTTGAGTTGCTGGAGTTTTTTTTTTTTTTTTATATTTGTTTTAACTACATATCATACCCCAATTTTTGACCTAAGATACCACTGACACGTGTCATCTGACGCTGAATAATCGTTGATCTTTCAGACGAAATTTCGACAGAGAGGTATTTTAAAATACCTCATTTTTGTTCCGAGCCGGACCTCTTCTCTCATTTTTAATTTTTAATTTTATCTTCTAATTTCCATCTTTTCATCTTTTGTTTAATAATCATTTTAGTTTTCAATTTTCATATTTATTGGTCTTTATTAATTACCGTTTTATATATAGGTCCGAAAGTCAAGTCTGCATTTGTTTATTTTTTTATTTTTATTATTATTTATTATTATCCTTTCCTTTTATTTGTTATTATTTATTTTATTTTTAATTATTCAAAAGTCCGAAAACAGTCCACAGCCGCAACAGCTCACGCGCGGCTTTTTATCCGGAGCAAAATCAGCAACCACCTCTCTCCATCCTAATCCAGGCCAACTTTCTTGCTTCCCTCAACAAACCCTAATCAAAACTATTACTACTATAAATACAACCTGCGAGACACAGTCGAGAGGGGACGGAAAAACACAGAAAAACGAACCCAGCCGTCGGAACCAAAACGAACGCAGCTGTACACACAAAATCAATCACAACACACCTGAATTGCACAAACAGAGCCTAACGGACCACGACCTACACCCCAACAACACACCCGACACATACCTGCACAACAACATACACAAAGGAGGACACACAGGCGAAAAATCACAGACACACAACCACAAACACACACAAACAGCCGTACCAACACACACAGCCGCAGCAACACACACACGGATTCAACACATACGCACATGACAGACCAACACGGCAGCACCCACACGCACAAACAAAACCAAACGGACCCACGACCGAGCAACCCACGTCACAGAAACGTTTTTTAAAACAGAGGTAACTTTTGTGCATTTTCTTCTTTTTTAGATCTAGAATACCGTGAGTATTTGTTGGGTTTTTTAGGTTAAGAATCAGTTAGAGGGGGAGGTGAGGAGCAGAATAGACGAAAATAGGAAAAAGGGGAAATTTTGCAGCTTCCGACGGTGGCGCCGCCGCAGCTGGCCGGCGGCCACCGCGCCGGAATCTGGGTTCGTACGAACTCTGGCCGGAAAATCCATCCGGTTTTTGAAGAGAGAGAACAAAGAGTGAAGAGAGAGAAGCGAGGTTAGAGAGAGAATGGGAATGAAAAATGAGAGGAAATAGGGTTTACACCCTTATATATCCCTAGGTCTGGTTTGACCCACACACCCATGAACCGACCCGGTTTGTTTCTTAAAGCCCAACTTCATTATTTGCTTTAATTACAGCACCCCCCATAGCACTGCTTGCACCCCCTGCATCTCATTTTTTTATTTCTTTCATGCATTTTAATTTCTTTCTGCACTATTATTTTATTTTCCTTTGCATCTTATTTCTTCATTAGATTAACTTATCTTGCTGCATGCTGCATATTTTTATCTATTTCGCGTTTTTATTTATTTCATATTCATTTTTCGTCATTAACTTTATCACATGGACTTTAGAATGTACATTTAGGATTAATGTATTTTATTCTTTTTTTCCGCAGACTT
The DNA here is from genome assembly GCA_958299785.1 of Medicago lupulina. NCBI lineage: Eukaryota > Viridiplantae > Streptophyta > Magnoliopsida > Fabales > Fabaceae > Medicago > Medicago lupulina. The sequence goes on along the minus strand of OY283146.1, from coordinate 40,906,137 downwards.
TAGAATGTATTAATAGGATTTTTTGTAATAGCGTAGGATATATGTGTGCGTGAGTGCGTGCATGTTTTATTTTTATGCTCCTAACTTAGGTTAGAAGTCTTCGTGGTGGTCCAACGCCACCATGAGATATCTACGCTTTTATTTTCCGCTCCGTTAGTTTAGTCATTCACAAAAATACAAAAAACAACAAAAACATTCAAATAACCAAAACTACAAAAATATTTTCTCTCAATAAACCTTGGCATAACCAAGTGATCGTCATTTTTCATTTATTTCTTTAATCAAACATTAAATCAATCTAACTCACACTTTAAGTCATTTTCTTTTAACATAAAAAAGCACAAACAAATACCTTTTTCGCCACTTTGGCTTTCTTTATTTCAAACCTTTTTTTAAAATTCATAAAAAACCCAAAACCAATCAAACGGAAATTTCTACCCCGAACTACGAGGTTCTGATCCCTCACGGGTACGTAGGCAAAGGACTAGTCCTTCCGAATCAATAAAATGTAGATAATTAGGTCTTTCTCTCTTTAATCATTTAAAATTCCATTTTTTCAAAACAAGCAAAGTTTATAGCACAAAAAGTAAAATAAAGTTGAAAGGTTCTCGTAGAGTACTACGAACATAAAGGGTGCTAAAACCTTCCCTTTATGTAACCAACCCCCGGACCCCACCTTTAAATAAATTTTTTCAAAACCTTCCCTTTATGTAACCGACCCCCAGACCCCACCTTTAAATAAATTTTTTCAATCAAAGTCGTGAAATAAATTAGTGAGTCAAAAGCTAATCAAATAGCCTTGATCTCCGAAAAATGGCGCGACAGAAATGGTGACTTCACTAGGGACAAATTCGAGGGTTAAGCCTAACTCGACTCTATTTTAATTCTTGTGCTATAATTTGCTTAACAAAAACAAAAATAAAAGATGGAAATGCTTGTATATATGTTCTCCTTCTTCTCCTTTCTTCGTGAGTGGTGAGGTAATAAGTCCTACACCCGGGCTTGAGAGAAATATAAGATAGGACGGTGGTATCATAGTCCCAGGCCAAGAGTACTCTTCGGTTTTGGTACATGTGATAGCCCCACTCAACGGAGGGATCTTGGAAGTATATTCGTCAACGTGAGTACTCATGTTTGACACATTATTGTCGAGGGACCGTCGAAGTTGAGAACCTTAGTTACCCTTAACCCATCTTGGCCTTTTAGGACGTAGTGCGGTGGCTAATCGAGAGTACTCTTGAATTGGTTGATACGCGATACTACACCCAAACGAGACTATCCTACGGATATTGTTGGAATGGGAGTACTCCCGTCACCCGATAAATGTTCAGAAGTGGTTGAAAACTTTGGGAACTTGGTAGAACCCGTGATACAGATGAAACCATAGTCCCTACCTTACAACGTACTATCCCTCAGCTCCAAACATTATGGACTAAACCTCACCATGTTTTCACCGTTTGTGTAGCATAATTCATACATGCATTCATTCATAAAACCTTTTTCTCATCAAAATATTGAAGGATTTAGAAACGTTTCTTGCAAACATCATAGACGAATCGACCTTGTAAGAAAGAACACCAAAAAACATTACTTCAAAAATCTTAACTAAGCCTTAGCTTTTGTTAAAAACTTTTTCCTTGGTGTCGTTCTTACTTTTGGAAAAGGAACCGGTTGCAATATCTTCACAATTTTCGAATAAAAATCACGCTCGTCTGCGATGTTTACAATTCACTTTGATAAACCCTTCAAAAAATGTGTCTAATTTTGCATAAACATATCATGCATCATACTGCATTCATAGTTTCAAAGTCCGAGTCTCACAAAGTCTCCTTTTCCATCAAAAAGGTCAACCTGTGGTCTTCAGTCAACTCGCACATACAACACTCGGGCAAGCATCAATGGAAGGTCTTGAACAAGAGAATCAGGCACTCCGTGAAGAGATGGCAATCATGCAGGCTAAAATAAACGAGATGGTAGCTATGCAAACTCAGGTGGATGAATTAACTGAATTGGTGAAAACACTGAGAGCGGCACAAAATCAACCACCGCCTCCTCCTCCTCCTGCCAGAACTCAGGCCGAAGCAGGTGACTCTGCTATCCCTGATTGGGAAATATGCTTCGAATCTCCAACATCTTCCACGCCTCCACGATCTGCGCCCTGGTTCCCGCCCTTTACTTCTGGTGAAATACTCCGCCCTATTGCTTGCGAACCTCCGACACCTACTTTTCAAACTACAACTCGCCCTCCTCCACCGGGGCTGACGCACCAACAAAGCAGACCTCCAGTGCCTACTTTTCAACCTACAGCTCACACTCCTCCACCAGTGTCGACGCACCACCAAAGTGAACCTCCACTGCCTACTGTCCAGCATGCAATCTTTGTTCCTCCTCCAGCTGCCTACTATGACCTATTCAACACCAACAATCCATACTGTCCCATCAAATAAAGAACCCATCTTTCACTCCGAGAACATGGGGGCCTATCACATATTGGATGACCTGCAAGAGAAATTTGAGATAGTGAATCGGGAGATATGAGTCCTCCGCGGGAAAGAAACACCCAAAAAGGATGTTGATGATCTGTGCTTGGTGCCGAATGTCCAGATACCCCACAAGTTCAAGCTCCCAAACTTCGAGAAATACAGACGGACTTCCTGCCCTAAGGACCATCTGACAATGTATGTGAGGAAAATGTCCACCTATGTCCACGATCATCAGGTTCTCATCCATTACTTTCAAGACAGTTTAACCGGTACCACACTGAAGTGGTACATGAACTTGGACCGTGCAGAAATCCGAACTTTCAATAACCTGCGTGAGGCCTTCGTGCGGCAATACAAATTCAATATGGACATGGCTCCAGACCGAAGTGATCTTCAGGCTATGGCTCAGGAAGACGACGAGACATTCAGAGAATATGCCCAACGGTGAAGGAACGTCGGTACCCAAGTCAGCCCACATGTAGAAGAGAAGGAGATGACCAAACTCTTCTTAAAAACTCTTAATCAGTTCTACTATGAGATGATGGTCGGAAGTGTGCCCAGGGACTTCTTAGAGATGGTGAACATAGGTATGCGTCTGGAAGAAGGGGTCCGAGAAGAATGATTAACCGCCTCTGCCGATATCCAAGAAATTGCCGACTCTTGGGAAACCTGATCTCTTTTGTGCCTTCCATCAAGGGGCACAAGGTCACGAAGTTGAGAACTGTTTTCGACGCCGGTGTCTTGCCTTTCAAATATTTGAATCCGAGCGTGTAGCCGCGATCGAGTCGCTGTCAATGTTCTTTCTACTACTCATCTGCTCATTTAAATATGTTTGTTGTTTGCTGCTTTTCAAAAATGTCTTTTCGTCGCGCCCGAGACGAAATTGAACTTGTGTAGGGTTTTTTGCTTCAAGTATTTTCCATCATTAATAAAAGGTCGTTTCTATCCCGACTGTCTCTTTTGTGCTTATTCCGGAAAAATGGTAATACAAAAAACCAAAAAAATTTCTTTAATCACTCTGAAATAACTGCATAACCATAACTTATATTTACTTGTCAAAATCAAATCATGTATTAATAAACCCGTTGAACACTTTAATCATGTACTCTCTCCCAACTTTGAGTTCCCTGTGTCCGAAGAAGAGGAAGATGGAAAAGTTCTCGATGGGGGTTTTTCTCGCCTACTGTGGCATCTTAACCGTCAAAGTCAAAAACAAAATATCAAGAAGAGTGTCCAGAAAAGGACATCCACTTACGAAGACTGGCACAAGATGCTAACATCATACTTCAAATGCACACTTCAACAGGGGAAACCCCCCCTCCTTCCCTACAACATGGAGATCGTTGAAGTCCCTGTTAACAGGAGTTCTGCTGAAATCCAAGCTTGATTGAACTTAAAAACATGACGGTCTCGTACAACTATGTCAGAAGAGGTTAAAACAAACTTCTTACAAGAAGGTTCGTCCTAGTGGACTTCAAGAAACCTTGTACTAACAAGACACCATCTTTCCAACCAGACTCTAGGGGCATGTGGATGCCTAACTATGGGGGCCCATGTGCAATGACTCATGTGACTACAAATGTCAATAAAACCCTCATGTCGGTGCAGTCAAAAAATACTTTGTCAAAATATACAAAAAAAAAAACAAAAAGCTCGATGAGTCGCGAACCTGAAAAGGCGACTTAGGCAAAAATGAGCGTCTCGGTGGACTGAAAACCCGAAAGGGCGGTCCAGACAAAATTAGAGTCATGAACAAAAATAATTATCCTGATAGATTGAAAAACCCACAAGGGCGATCTATGCAAAAGTCAAGGATCAAACGACAAAGTAACTACATCGGTCAGGCACAGTCAACTTGGGGCATCCGAAAAACCTCCGATTCAGAGCATCTGCAAATCAAAGACCCGGAACTAGGGCAATTCAAAGTTGTTAGAGAGGATAACGGTTATTGTGTTCGATGTACCCTTCCCATATATTTACCATTTTCCAAATTTTTTTTAAAATCTGTGGAGCCGCGCCATTGGCAGGTCACCACTCAATTCATCAAATTTGAGTCTGTGTCCATTTATTTGGAACTCTCACTTATTCTATTTCGCAAAATTTCTTCTATTTTTAATGGCAATACTTGAAACAAAAAATTTAAAATACGAAAACCTTTTTACATTTTTTGAAAAAGTGTGAACAACAAACACACTCTGTTTGAACTCGTGAGTAAATGAAGTGTACATCAACATCCGCCTCGAGAACGGCTACATTCCGGCAGAGAAACATGGCTAAGCGCTATGGAGAGGACTTCTGCTTTGAGCGAGATGCAGTCACAATCCAAAAAAACAAACAAAGAGCTCGCTAAGCTGAAAACCTAAAAGGGCGGCTTAGGCAAAAAAGAATACATTCCCGGTGGACTGAAAACCCAAAAAGGGCGGTCCAGGCAAAAGTTAGGGATTTTCACAAACGAAAACAAAAAACGACTGCTAAAGCACGCCGAGGGAAGAATACTCTGAACCCATTTACAAATGGCGACTTCTCCCAGACCTTCGACCGACAGTGAGCTGGCTTCCCAAGGGGCATCGGCTGCCACCGAATGTCAGGTTTCATACCGCCAAGGGCCCGATTTATTCATGATAACATCAACTCCAAGGAAGTTTGCCGAGTGTTTATGCTGCGCTGTTAGTCCGCCTGCAATCTTACATATCCTGTCTTGTTCCATCGAGTCACCTGTCGTATCCAGTTCAAACAGTCCTACAAGTTACATATTACATTCATACATTCATTTACACAATCATACATTCATACATTAATACTTTCACATATTCACACATTCATGCATACACACATACACACACCATATCAATTCACACATGATTGCATCAGTCACCCAGAGTTTTGTTCAGTCATACCTCATCAATTCAGTCATCAATTCTTTCAAGTGGTGAGTACTAAACAATGGACAGCTTGAGTCAAGTGGTAAGTCCTAAACAACGGACAGCTTGAGTTTACTTTTTCGTCATTCTTTCAAGTGGTAAGTCCTAAACAACGGACAGCTTGAGTTGAGTGGAACGTCCTAAACAACGGACAGCTCGAGTTTACTTTTCGTCTTTATTTCAAGTGGCAAGTCCTAAACAATGGACAACTTGAGTCAAGTGGTAAGTCCTAAACAACGGACAACTTGAGTTTACTTTTTCGTCTTTCTTCCAAAGTGGTAAGTCCAAAACAATGGACAGCTTGAGTCAAATGGTAATGTTATCGCGATTTTCGGGTGTCAAATCATTGATTAGATTTGAACCTTTCAATCATTGATATCTCTATTTTTTTGGGGAGAGGTAAAATCGAGAGAAAACCTCAGAAATTCTAAGTTCGGGGCTGATTTCACTACGGGAAGGTGTTAGGCACCCGCAATGACTATAGTATCCTATAGGAACCGTTTTACTATGCTTTATGTATACGCTTTGCTTTTATTGCTATTTGTAAAAAAGAGGGGTTGATTTTAAGAATGAGAGAAAGAAGATTTTGGGTTGTTTTTATTGGACTTGGAGAGATTTTGAGTCTCTTGCCTACATACCCTTTTAAGGGATCAAAATTCCATGTAGTTCTCTTCCAAAATATTTTTGTGAGTTTTGTTCTATTTTAGTTTTGAAAATGGTTTTGAAGAAAGGAAGGAGGCCGTATAGGCATTAGAATTGAAAACAAGTGAGGTTAGTCCAATTTATTTACAAAAAATGGTTAAAGTTGGAAATTAATTGCATTTTGATTTGATTAAGAAAATAAAGGAAAAATCCTTTGGAGTTTTGACTCCAAGGTTTATTTGGAAAATATTTGAAGTGATGGAAGTTGTTTGTTTTTTTTTTAAAAAGATTAATTTTCTCTAAGTATCGCGCATCCTAAACATACACCTAAACGGTAGACATACAACGTGTGTGCGTGTGTCGGTGCATGTGTCGGTGTACATCATTATAGTTCATAGTCCTTTACATCGGGTCCTATTTTACATTCTATGATCTTGCATGAAATTAAAAGTAAACCAAAAACTAGACTAAAATATTACATGAACCAAATAGAAAATTGCATAAGGGTGACTAAAGGGAGAAAAACAAATGAGAGTGAGGCAATGCTTGCAATGTGCATGAGACATAGAACAAAATGGTTAGTAATGAAATGAGAAGTGATAGTATGAGTAGCAATGCATAGTAGATGAAATGACCATAACAAGGAGTATTAAACAAATTGCAAAAGAAATGAGTGCCAAAAGTAGTGCAAATAACACAAGACCTAACCCAAAAATTCAAGCTAAGTCCCATGACCTATAATCCTCATCACAACAAGTTTTAGAGACTTATTTCAAGCATAAAAGTGTAAATCAAGTAGCACAAAATCAACACACACTTCTTTATATGCATTTTATCATTTTAAAACACTTTAAATTACTTGTAATGCAAGAAACCAAAGATACAATTCACAAACAGTAGCAGCTATCACAAATCATGAGAAAAATATTACACAAATCATATGTCAAGCATCAGAATCACACCATACAAAAGTTGGAGCGAGTGTCGCGCGCGAAACGTCGAGACAAACACCGAAACGGACACGAATCATCCCAAAAGTCAAACACAATATTTTTTGTCCAATTTTCACATGGAGGATATCACAAAACATCAAGAAAATAGTAAAAAATGTACAGTAAAAATTTCAGGAATTTTTGATGAGATTTTGGCATGCGACAGGTTCAATCAGCAAGTTTCATGGTGCGAGTAGCAAGAAAAAACAAAAAAACACAAGAAAATGGCCCAAAGCCCAAACCCAACGGACTGGCACCCATCCCACACGGATTCGGATCAAACCTGATGCCTCAGAGGCGTTGGATGGATCCGGATTAACACAAACCTAGATCTAATGGTGGACAAGGCACAAGACATGGGTCTGTTTGAACCCGACCCGGTTCAAACACTCATATATAAGGGATAAGACCCGGTTTGGCTTCATTCTTTCACTCTCCCGTTCTATCTTCTTCTCTGCTCTCTTGTTCTCCCTCGTTCCTATTGATGAACAACCCTAAACACTCAAACCTCGCCCAGAATCGTGCCAAAGCATGCTTAATCTTCTCTCCCTATGATCTTAAACACTGAAATCACACTAATGCTTTCAAACAAACAAGAATTAATGTGAATCCTGCGATTTGTTTTTCACGGTTCTGATTCAGACATTTTTCAACTTTCTGTGTTTGAAACTATGTGAATCCTTACGGATTCACCATGATTCACACTCGTGGTGAATCTTTGACGTTTCTTGCATTTTTCGTTTTTAGGGTTTCATAACCGTTTTTGTTGAATCAGAATCGTTCAAGTATCCAAGGATTTACGTTGATCTGTTTCTTCACTTGTGATTATGATCTGAAGGTAGGGTTTGAGAAATTTACCTGAGTTTTTTTTGGAGATTTTGAGCTAGATTCTTCGGAAATCCTTGAATTAGGGTTCGGTTTCGCTGATTCTTGGCTTGAATTCGAATTTAACCGGTAATTTCCCTCTTCTTTCTCTTCACTGGCCCGGATTTGAATCCTTGGATTCTTTCCTTCTTCTTCTCAATTCCAATTCTGTGATCGTATTCAGGATTTGTTGCTTCCAGCAACGAATTCGATGCTTGAATTGCAGAAAGAGGGATTCAATGATGATGATTCAGCTTTGAATCTCTGAGAATCTACCAAAACTCCATGGAATTCGCTTGAATTTTTGGTTCTGGAAACTTAGGGTTTGTGTTTGTTCTTGAGCTTTTCTGAGTTTGTTATGATTTTGATCATAACTGCCAAGAGAGAGAAAATGGAATCTGTTTGTGACTTGGCGCGTGAAATTGGATCTGATTCTGACACTGTGTACTATTTATAGCCTGCCATGTGTGATTCTGACCAATGAGGTAGTGACACGTGGACTAGACAGCTTGCGTGGCACCTGTGGACTGAATCTGAAAAAAAGGACTAAAATGCAAATTTGAAAAGAATAGGACCTTTTTGCAATTAAAAAAAAGATGGACTGTTTTTAAAAGAATTAAAGAATTTGACTGTTTTTAAAAGAATTGGGACTAATTTGCAAAAAAACATAATACTTGGACTGAATTGCAATTTCTAAAAATGTTTGGACTAAAATTAAAAAATGTAATTTGAAATGCAACGTAAAGTGAAACAATTAAAATTGACAAAACGGACTAAAACGAACAAATTACCTAAAATGAGGTATTTTAAAATACCTCTCTGCCCAAAATTTATTTGATGTGAAAAGACTAAAACGCCCCTGGGGCAAAAACGACTCAGACTGACTCAGATGCAAAACTAGATGATTTTTGTACAAAATTTGATTAATGGTTTATGCAAACAAACAGAAAAGACTCAGGGACAAATTGTAGGGACTAAAATGGGTTCCATTGCGGGAAATGACCAAAATACCCTTTTGTACGATTTTATGCAAAAATTTAAAAGACTGAAGCAGTAGTGTATGCAGCTGAAGCACAGTAGAAAACACGGTGAATTTGAAAGTATTAGAAAATAGTAGAGGAATTTGAATGAGTATTTTTAGGTCCAAAATGAGGGTATAACAGCTGCCCCTATTTAAGTTTCTTCGTTTGGAGAGTCAAGAGACGGAGTCTTTGGCTTGACGTGACGAAGATACTTAAATATCGACATTTGCACTGATTTTGGGCGTAAAAATACATTTGTAACTGCTGTGCATGCCATGCAACATTTCGATTATGAATGCAAGACAGACTGAGAATTGAATTTAACAGAATATGTCGTATCCATTGCGGGACTGGTTGACATTAACAGGACAGCAAAAACAGAGCATGTCGTATCCATTGCGGGACTGATTGACATTAACAGAATAGCAAAAAGGAGTATGTCGTATCCATTGCGGGACTGATTGACATTAACAGAATAACAAGACTCACTGGGGAGACTTAATAGCACATTTGACAGGTACAAGCTGTTCTTGGACGCGAACTGGCCACTTGACCGGGAATATTGACAACAAAGGGCGCAAGCTGCTCTTGTATTTGAGCCGGTCACTTGGCTGAAAGAAAATATAGAAAGCACAAGCTGTTCTTGGACACGAACTGGTTACTCGGCTGACAGGAAACAAAATAGAAAGCACAAGCCGTTCTTGTATTTGAACTAGTTACTTGGCTGACAGGGAACAAAATAGGAAGCCCGAGCTGTTCTTGGATCTGAACTGGCCGCCCGGCGGATATCAAAAGGATAGGTACAAGCTGTTCTTGGATGTGAACTTGCTACTTGACCGATAACAGAAACAAATTGACAGGTACAAGCTGTTCTTGGATGCGAACTTGCTGCTTGACCGATAACAAGAGTGAATTGACAGGCACAAGCTGTTCTTGGATGCGAACTAGCCACTTGGCCGTTTAATGGAAACGAATTGTATTGTAGAAACAAATTGAAATTGACTTGACATGACGGCAGGAGCTCGAATTTGAGAGGAATGTTAGAACAAGACTGTTGAACTTTGAAATTGACACGACAGTAGACATTTGCTGTTAGCAGAAGACATTTGAAGTTGACACGATTGATTTTGATTGAGATTATCATAGAGATTGAGAATGCAGATGCGTATGGGTAGCATGACAATTTTATCAAATGCATGAACATGTAGGATGCATGATTATGCATGTATGAATGCTTTGAAATGCATGATGATTGGCAATTTGTAGACACAATTTCGCAGAGACAGACAAATCATTGGAATATTGGGCACGTAATGGCTCGCGCTCGGACATATATTTGCAAAAGTTCCTCTTCCGGGGATACCGTTGTTTGAAGATACATCGAGACCATCGCTTGAAGGTAGGAAGCTGTAAAATTGTAGAGAAAAACAGTCTGAATGGTATTGCTGCTTGTTGGAACAGTCACGTAAACGCTTTGGACATCGCATCTGCGGTCAATGCTTTTGCATGTTTGCTCCTTTTATTTCTTTTTCATTTTTGTTTTCATCATCCCATTTTTGCCTGGATCGCCCTTTCAGGTTTTCGACCCACCGGGGAATAGTTTTTTTTGTTGCCCCTGTTTTTGCCTGAATTGCCCTTGCAGGTTGTCAATCCATCGGGGTGCTCATTTTTGTCTAAGCCGCCCTTTCGGGTTTTCGACTTAGCGAGCATATTCATTTTTCATGCTTTTCATTCTGTTTTTTCATTCTTGCCATTGACCACAGACCGTCGCTGGGGGAAGGCTTGCTAGCAACTTGGATTAGAACTGATATTAACGTAGATTTGTTCATGCGTGTTCATTTGAATGTACCTAGCTGTTCAGGCTTGTTTTCAAAATATTCAAAAAAGGTTTTCAGTTTTCATAATGTTTATTCCAGACATGCATCATTTTTAACATAGAAGAAATCTTTTGTACAAAGCTTTGAAAGTAGAATAGTAAAGGAGTGCCAAACAAAAGCATAGGCTCAAATCGATGTATAAGGGTGGTAATCAGCCGAAGGCGCGACTCCACAGATTTACAAAGCTTGGAAAATGGTAATTTTCATTGGTTGGTGGTACATTGAACACAGTAACTACTATGGTATCTGAAACTCTTGAATCCGCAGGCGTCGGAACCTCGGATGAGAACAGCCAATCATTAGTCGCAAAGATCCCAAGGGGAATAGTAACTTGCCAGATATAGTCAATTGTCTTTTATTTCAATCTCATTTTTGCATGAACCGCCCTTTCGGGTTTTCGGCTCATCGAGACGCTCATTTTTGCCTGAGTTACATGTAATCTCAGCGAGCTTTTACATTTTGTTTCTTGTCCCTTATTTTGCCTGGACCGCCCTTTCGGGTTTTCGATCCACCGGGAAGCGCATTTTTGCCTAGGCCGCCCTTTCGGGTTTTCGACCTACCACGCTGTTCTTTTCATATCTAGACAAAGTATTTCTTGACTATATCGGCATTCACAGGAATCGGAAGTTCTACACCATCCATGTGTGTGAGAATCAAAGTGTAACACCCCGTTCCCGAAATAACGTAATAGTAATAATCATAAAATAATAATCAGAGTTATTCAACAAACAACGGAGTATTACACTACTTTTTCAAAATTATTTAAATAGAATATAAGAACTATTTAAATCCATCAACAATTTATCATATTAAAATTCTGCAGCGGAAATTCTTTAATTGAAAAACATATTCAATAACCACATCATGTCCTTGGCACAAAGGCCGTCAACATAGTAAAATTATTCCACAAATAAATCTCAACAGCATCTTCTTCAAAAGAAATGATACATAAAGGAATACAAGAAAGATAACGTCTCCCCATCCCTACTATGTATCAGAGCCCTAGACGCAAGAGCCAACATCCCTAGTCTTCGCTACCTGCACTTGCCCACGAGGCGGCAATTCCAGCAGAAGGGGTGAGTTCACAAATCAAAAGTAATATACAAATATTTGAATCATCAAAGTAAATTGAAACAACAACAATTCACAACAACTAACAGCAACAACATCATCAATATCATCTCAACTTTATAAATTAAATTTCATCTTTGATTAACATCAACAACAACAACAACAACTCTTGTGGCGACATCTCACCAACAACAATTCCAACAGGACAACTCACACCTACAACTAATGCAAGACTCCATCAACATCTAATGCATTATGCATGTGGTACCAACTACGCGCGTTGAATGCTAAGCATTCCAGGGCAATAAGCCCCCAACAGTTTGGATGGTTAAAGCATCCCAGGGCAATAAGCCCCCAACAGGTGAACGATAAAGCGTTCCAGGGCAATAAGCCCCCAACAGGTGAATGATAAACATTCCAGGGAAATAAGCCCCCAACAGGTGAATGATAAACATTCCAGGGCAATAAGCCCCCAACAAATGCATATGAGTATGAATGACTCTATGGTGTATATCAGCATACAACCCAACATCTTAATGGAGCATATCAGCATGCAACCAACAACAACAACAACTTAGGATACCCTCCCCAACTGGACTATACCACTTCACAACAACAAGGCAATTCAACTTAGCAAGTATAATTATTTGCACATAAGCATACATAATTCCATCTTAATCATCTTCATATATAAGTTTTATCATCTAAACAATTCTTAATAAATCCAATAAACATCTTAGAAAGCTTAGGTTTGGGTTTGGAACACTTTAGAAAAATCACATTTTGGGTCGCACAGGACCCTGCTCGCTTAAGCGAGCAGCATCTCGCTTGAGCGAGTCAAATCACGTAAGTTGGGTTTTTCCTCGCTTACGGCTCGCTCCTGGTTCGCTTAAGCGAACGGGCTAAATACACAATCCTGGGCAGAAATTAGCGTCTCTCGCTTAAGCGACGGGAATCTCGCTTAAGCGACGCAAATGACGAAGGTTAGCATTTTGCTCGCTCGGGGTTCGCTCGTGGCTCGCTTAAGCGAGCGGCTAAAATTCAGACTGGGCGTACCAAGGAGTTGCTCGCTTGAGCGAAGGATATCTCGCTTAAGCGAGTGCTCAACTGGGCAGAAACACAACCTACGATTTCTAACCCTATTTTCATCCAAAAACCCAATTTTTAATCCCCCAATCACCCAAAATGGTTTAGGAACAATGTTTATGGGTTTAAGGAACAACAAAACATCAGAACATATCATAACAGCATTATTAACAACACAATTCATCAAGAAATGAGCAATTCAACATGTTCATAACCTAGTTCAACAATCACCAAATTCAATCTATTTTCATGAAAAACACATACTTATACATTAACAGTTGAAGAGTAAACCCACCCTTACCTTAATTTAGCAAATTCCTACAGCAAAATGATCAGGTTCTCTCTTCCTAGCTCTTCCCTCTTGGTTCTTCTCTTTTCTCCCAAAAAGTCTGTTTGTTCTTTACTGTACGTACAATTTTCTTTCCTTACTGACTTTCCTATTTTCTTTTTCCCCACAAAGTGTAACCTCCCCTTTTACTCTTAACTCCTCACTAAATTTCTTTTAATTCACATTAACCCACAATTCTAATAATTAATAATTATTCTACCTATTTTCATAATTCTCCAAAATAATAATATTTCTCCTATTTTCTTAAATAACATAAAATCACCTAAATAATTATAAACACATAAACACACCACATATTCACATAATCATTTATAAATCCAAATAAAATATTCTAAGCACCTAAAAAGTAGTAAAATATAAACTAGGGCGTTACACAAAGCACCGCCAGAGAAAGCCTTCTTGACAACATAAGGTCCCTCATAGTTAGGCGTCCATTTGCCCCTTGGGTCGGGTTGCTGACTCATTCTTCTTTTCAACACGAGTTCACCCTCTTTGAATTCCCGAGGACGAACTTTCTTGTCAAAAGCATTTTTCATCCTTGTTTGATACATCTGACCGTGAGCCAAAGCATCTAGGCGTCTTTCCTCAATCAAATTCAACTTGTCGTACCGACTCTGGCACCACTCAGCCTCAGACAATTTTGCTTCCATAATCACACGGAGAGACGGAATCTCCACTTCCAATGGGAGGACTGCTTCCATGCCGTATACAAGAGAAAAAGGCGTTGCCCCGGTTGAACTACGAACGGTAGTGCGGTAGCCGTGTAAAGCATAAGGTAACATCTCATGCCAGTCCTTGTATGTTGTCACCATCTTCTGCACAATCTTCTTGATGTTCTTATTGGCGGCCTCAACTGCGCCATTCATCTGAGGTCTGTAAGGAGAAGAATTGTGGTGCTCGATCTTGAATTTCTCGCATAAGGCTTGCACCATGTCATTGTTCAGGTTGGTACCGTTGTCAGTGATGATCTTGCTAGGGACACCATACCGACAGATGATATTGTTCTTGATGAATTTGACTACTACTTGCTTAGTCACGTTGGCATATGATGCAGCTTTGACCCATTTGGTGAAATAATCGATTGCTACCAGGATAAAACGATGGCCATTTGAAGCTTTCGGTTCAATTCTTCCGATCATATCAATGCCCCACATAGAGAAAGGCCATGGAGAAGACATAACATTGAGAGCGTGCGGAGGCACATGGATCTTATCAGCATATATTTGACATTTGTGGCACTTTCTAGCGTATTGATAGCAATCACGCTCCATGGTCATCCAATAGTAACCAGCTCTCAACAGCTTTCTAGACATAGCATGCCCCGATGCGTGGGTCCCAAAGGTGCCATCGTGCACATCGTGCATTAGCTGTTCTGCTTCACATTCATCAACACATCTTAACAACACCATATCGAAATTCCTTTTGTACAGAACATCACCATCCAACAGGAACTTGCTAGCCAGCCTGCGCAGTGTCTTCTTGTCTTTGTTGGAAGCATTCTGCGGATACTCACGGCCTTGCAAAAATTGCTTGATATCATAATACCAGGGTTTGATGTCGACTCCGCCTGAACCCGTTTGCACAATTGCATCACTGACAGTAAACACATGAGCGGGCCGGTCTAAGCGTTGTACTTTGATCATCGGCACATGATTCCAATGGTTCACTTGAAGCATGGAGGATAAGGTAGCAAGAGCATCGGCCATTTGGTTCTCCTCTCGGGGAATATGGTGCAACTCGACCTTTGTAAAATACGTTAACAGACGTCTTGCATAATCACGGTAAGGGATCAGATTAGCATGATGGGTCTCCCATTCTCCCTTTATCTGGTTGATGACTAGTGCAGAATCTCCATAGATGTCGAGGTGCTTGATTCTCATATCGATGGCTTCTTCAATCCCCAGGATACATGCTTCATACTCGGCCACATTGTTGGTGCACTCGAACACAATCCGGGCTATAAAAGGGATGTGATGCCCCTGCGGAGCCACCATGACTGCGCCAATTCCTCGGCCATAGGCATTAACAGCACCATCAAAGACCAATCCCCACTTGCTATCCGGGTCTGGACCTTCACCGATCAGTGGTTCTTCACAGTCTCTTGACTTCAAGAACATGACCTCTTCGTCTGGGAAATTGAACTTCAAAGGTTGATAATCATCAAGCGGCTGGCAAGCGAGATGGTCAGCCAGGATGCTCCCTCTAATGGCTTTCTGAGCTTTAAACACAATATCATACTCTGACAGTAACATTTGCCAATGTGCGATTTTTCCAGTAACAGCCGGTTTCTCAAAGATATACTTGATTGGGTCCATCCGGGATATCAACCAAGTTGTATGATTTATCAAGTAGTGACGCAGGCGTTTGGCAGCCCAGGCTAGTGCACAACAGGTTTTCTCGAGCATCGTGTACCGAGTCTCACAATCGGTGAATTTCTTGCTCAAATAGTAGATTGCATGCTCTTTCTTTCCGGTTTCATCCTGCTGACCGAGCACACACCCCATGGATTCATCCAATACTGACAGATACATGATCAATGGCCTTCCTTCCACCGGCGGAACGAGGATCGGTGGTTCTAACAAGTAGTCCTTGATGCTATCGAAAGCTTCTTGGCATTCATCATTCCATACAACAGGTTGATTCTTCCTGAGTAACTTGAAAATTGGCCCGCAGGTTGCAGTCATGTGGGATATAAATCTAGAAATGTAGTTCAAACGCCCGAGGAACCCTCTGACCTGCTTCTCGGTTTGCGGGGCCGGCATCTCGCGGATAGCTCGGACTTTGTCAGGATCTACTTCAATGCCCTTCTGACTGACAATGAAGCCTAGCAACTTCCCTGATCTAGCACCGAACGTACATTTGTTTGGATTCAGCCGAAGCTTGTATTTCCTCAACCTTTCGAACATCTTAGCCAAATATTCGACGTGTTGCTCTTCATCGCTTGACTTGACAATCATGTTATCTACATACACTTCAACCTCCTTGTGAATCATGTCATGGAACAAAGTGGTCATCCCCCTTTGGTAGGTAGCACCAGCATTTATTAGACCGAACGGCATTGCTTTACAACAGAAGGTTCCCCACGGGGTGATGAACGACGTCTTCTCCCTCTCTTTGGGTGACATTTTGATTTGGTTATAGCCAGAAAACCCGTCCATGAAGGAGAACACCTTGCATTGGGCAGTATTGTCAACAAGCACATCGATGTGAGGCAGTGGGAAATTGTCTTTCAAGCTTGCTCTATTCAAATCTCTGTAGTCAACACACATCCGGACCTTACCGTCCTTCTTCGGCACTGGCACGATGTTAGCAACCCACTCGGGATACTCAACTGTCATGAGAAAACCCGCATCGATCTGTTTCTGCACTTCACCTTTGATCTTCAGAGCCATGTCCGGCCGAGTCCGTCTCAACTTTTGTCTGACAGGGGGACAATCTGGTTTAGTCGGTATCCGGTGTTCCACAATTTGGGGATCCAAACCTGGCATATCCTCGTATGACCATGCAAAAATGTCCGAGTATTCGCGGAGAAGCTGGAAGATCCTTTTCTTGACCCCTTCCTCCAATGCAGCACCGACTTTGATCTCTCTTTTGTTATCCTCAGTACCCAAGTTGATTAGCTCGATCTCCTCCTGATGAGGCCGAATGGTTTTCTCTTCTTGTTCAAGCAGTCGGGCAATCTCGTCTGGTATATCATCACTATCCTCATCTTCGGCCTCGAACACCGGGGATTCAACAGTTTGGAGAAACATAGGGTCACTGTGTTCAACGGGTTCATTTTGGTTCGATCTGCGTGACATGATTGGATGACTTTTAGAAAATTATTTTCATGCAGATCTTTGAAATTAATAAGAAAACACAGATGTTTTGGTTTTTTCTGGCATTACCATTATTTCCAAGGGGAAAACATTAAAGAAAGAAAAAGAGTCGTGAAAGAAACGACGTTTTTTATTGATAATGGTGATGTCAGAACAAACATGCCCTTTACAAAAGTGTCACTTCCGTCTCGGGCAGGACGGAAGGATTGTTATTTTGAAAATAAAGCCTAAACAGCAAGACATATTACTTAGAATCATGCACAAACACAGGGAGATTGATAACGTTCCAATTCTTTGCAATGCCTCCTGGTATCACAAATGTGGGTCTAGCCCCTCCTTCAGCAGCACCGTCAAGAATTGCATTGGCAAACCCGGCACTACGGAACGTTCCAGTTGACACGCCTGACGTCGGAGAGAAACCGAGACCCTCTTTGTGTTTGTTGTCCAGCAATTGTATCAATTGGCCCCAACCAGCGGCCTGACCCTCCTGAACGGCTTTCTGCGCATCTTTCAACGAAGCCATGGCAGCACTAGCTCTCTTGGGCTCCATACCCTCGATAGTCAAACCTTGGAATGCAGTTCCTTCGGCAGATTTAGCTTCGATGCAAGAGAAGGATGATAACTGACTGACCAGATAAGCTTCTTCCCCATGCACTGTCACAAGTTTACCATTCCTTACGAACTTCAGCTTCTGATGGAGAGTAGAAGTGACTGCTCCGGCTTCGTGTATCCATGGTCTGCCGAGAAGGCAACTGTAAGAGGCATCTATGTCCATAACCTGAAAGGTAATCATGAATGTTTCAGGACCAATAGTCATGGGGAGGTCTACTTCTCCAAGCACAGTTTTACGGGAACCATCGAAAGCCTTGACTAGGAAAGTACTCCTTCTCAAAGGAACTCCTTGACAACTTAACTGATCCAAAGTCGACTTAGGCATCACATTCAACGACGACCCAGTGTCTACCAACACATTGGACAGCATATCCGTTTTACAGTTTATGGAAATGTGCAGGGCCAAGTTGTGGTGCTTCCCTGCCTCTGGAAGTTCATCTTCACCAAACCAAAGGTTACTGCAAGCAGTGATGTTAGCCACTATCCCACCAAATTGATCCTCTGTGACTTCGTGGTCGACATAGGCTTGTTCCAACACCTTCAATAATACATTCCCGTGAGCCTCCGAACTGAGGAGTAGGGCCAAGATGGATATCTTCGAAGGAGTTTGTAATAGCTGATCGACAATCTTATAATCGCTTTTCTTGATTATTATCAAAATCTCATCCAGATTGGAATCTTCAATGGAATGGCCTGGACGGCCGATACTTTCAACAACAGGAGGGGTTAACAATGGAGTAGTCTTATCAGCAGGAATTGTAACTTGCACATCATCTTTTTTCTGAAACAAAAGGGGTCGGACCTTGCCGCTTCTCAAAGCCGTCACTTCAGCGATACTGCCTACTGTGCTTGAGGACACCAAAGGTACTTCTTTCCCGTTTTCCAACATAGTCGCACTGTACTTGTACGGGATGGCTTTCGCAGAAGTATATGGCACTGGACCAGGCAACCGTATGACCAACGGTTCAACGTCCTTCCTGACGGGCGTGCTCTTGGCCGGAGCATCGTGGAAGATCGGCACTATCATGCAAACATCACTGGTAGTTAGGTAGTTGTCATTCATCAATCTTTGGATATCATTCTGAACCATGCTGC
The DNA here is from genome assembly GCA_958299785.1 of Medicago lupulina. Classification (NCBI taxonomy): domain Eukaryota; kingdom Viridiplantae; phylum Streptophyta; class Magnoliopsida; order Fabales; family Fabaceae; genus Medicago; species Medicago lupulina. The sequence continues at coordinate 40,887,305 of OY283146.1, read as the reverse complement.
AACCCATAGTGTTCTGAAGACATTCACAGCAAGCAGCGTGGTCGTGGCTGAACAGAGCAGCTTGGCAAAGTTTGATATGCAGTGGCACTAGAGGAATAGCGACATTACGGACACTGAGATGAGGGATTTCTTCACATACTTCGATCATATTCACAACGGCATGGTTGGGGAGTGGATTGTCAAGCACATGTGGGAGATTATTTTCAAAAGATAGCTTTCCCTGGTCGATCAACTTCTTTACAATGTATTTCAGAGCGTAGCAACCTTCTACGTCATGACCTAGGGCGCCTTGGTGGAAATCACATCTGAGATCGGAGCGGAACCTGGGAGGCAATGGGTTTGGCGGAGGCTTGCCAGGTCTAGTGGTGCAATACCCCTTATGTAACAGAGTCGGGAGTAGTTCAGCGTACGCCATTGGTATCGGCGGGAAAGATGGTCTAGATTGAGGGCCTTGTTGTTGTTGTTGCGGTTGTTGAGCTAGTGGTTGTTGTTGCATTTGTTGGGCGATGGCATTAACAGGGACCTGAGGCTGGCCCGGTAGTGGAGGGTACTGATGGTAAAACGGCGGACAGAACGGGTGATGGGCATACTGTAGGTACTGGTACGGTTGAGGCAGTTGTGTAGCATTGACGGGAGCGGCAGCGGCAGATTGATTGGTTCCGGCAGACACCATTCCAACTTCTGATTCTTTTTTCTTATGGTGACCATTGCCGTATTTCTTCGGTGCATTCGAGGATTCACCTTTCTCAAACACGATAATCCCCTCTCGGACAGCTTCCTCCAAGCGGGTTCCCATAGTGACCATCTCAGAGAAGTTGCTTGGGGCAGCAATAATCATTCTCTCAACATAGTCTTTCTTCAGGGTTTTCAAGAATGTTTGAGTCATTTCTTCCTCGTCTAAAGCGGGAGTGATACGGGCAGCTGCCCCTCTCCACCTCTGTGCGTATTCGCGAAAGCTTTCGTCCTTTTTCTGAGAAAGAGACCGGAGGAACTCTCTATTCGGTTTGAGCCTGGTGTTGAATCCATAGTGGCTCTTAAAAGCAGCAGCCAGATCATCGAAAGTACGAATATCATCCTTGCTCAAGCCGGTATACCACTCCGCAGCATCTTTCATTAGGCTGTCCTGGAAGCAGTGGATCATAAGTGAATCATTGTCTGCATGGTTAGCCATCTTCCGGACGTACTTGATGATGTGGTTCTGGGGGCAAGTCAGTCCGTTGTAGCGATCAAATTCCGGGACCTTGAATTTCTTGGGGATATCCACCCTCGGCACTAAACAAAGATCGTGGGTTCTGACGAGGTCATTGCTCCCGCGGTTGGCCTTGATCTCGCGACGGAGCTCTCTGGCAAGTTCCTCCATTCTTTCTTCCATAGTTCCCAACACAGGAGTCTTTCCACGGTAATCATTAGCATTGGCGCCCTGAGGCGTAGAGTGCACAATCGGATCTGTGTAGACGGTTGACTGAGACAGCGTAGTATGAAGAGATGTGGGATCTGGTGGGGGTATCTGACCAACATTAGCAGCACCTGAAGTCGCGGCCCCTGAAACACCGGCTACATTATTGGGAGAGTAATAAGATGGGAGCCCATAGGGGTATCCCCTTGGCATAGCAAGAGATGCGGTGGGAATCGCTTCGGTAGTTGCCTGGGTGGACACGACCGGTTGTTCTTGAGCGGCTATCAGAGCAGTCATGGCGTCGAGAGCTTTGGCTAACTCTTCTCTCACAGAAGCTAGTTCAGTGCGGAGCTGTGCATTCTCTTCTTCCATAGCTACTTGGTTCCTCCGTCTGTATTGTCTAGTCTGATGTACTCTGGTAGGTTGATCAGTCCTTCGAGCACGAGCCACTTTTCACACTGCGGCAGAGGAACCAGGAGGCAATGAGCACTTGGAAGTTTTTTTTTGTGACCGATGAATGATGCACATGATGCATGATATGCAAATGCGAATGCAAAAGTGACTCTTTTTATTACCAAAGGGTTTTTTAGACAAATTAGAATTCTTTGCAAACATTATTGGACTAACAAATTATTCAAAGCAAGTTGTTTTGATACATTGAGCCAAGGGAGTAGGCTTCTGAAACATATCCTGAACAAACAACATAACTAATAGCAATCCTATCATCCAGAACTAAGGAGTGACTGGGTAGTATTCGGAATCCGAATCCGAAGCTGAACCACAATAACTGGCAAAGAAATCTCGACGACTTCTGACTCTCCTGGAGTCTCTCCTCAATAAATCATCCTTCTCCTCAAGCTCCTTCCTAACTCTGGCTAGTTCCTTCTTCAGCATTCGGTTCTCATGATCCTTTTGCTCGTCTCTGCCATCCAAAGTCATGATCAAGTTCTCAGCCTCACTGTAACGGGCTTTCCATGCTCGCTTCTCCTCACTCTTCATAGCTAGATGCTCCTGATACATCTCCTGAGTCACGGGAAGCAACGGTAACGGTCTAGACGGAGTAGATGCAGATACATGCCTCATTGCAGGGTAAGGCATGCCAATCTCTTCGGCTCGGTCTATCACCCACTGCGTATAGGCCTCATGAGCAATACCGGATCTCACGCCCAAGTGTTTCACATCTTTCCTACGAATCTTTGACCAAGCATCTGTAAAAGCTTTCCTTTGCCCGGTGGGAGCATTGGAATAGTAGAAGAACTCCTGAGATGTAGCAAGGTTGATGGGCTTTGCCCTCATAGGAAAACCAAACTGTCTCATGGCTAACTCGGGATTGTAGTTGATTCCTCCCCGGGTACCGAGAAGAGGTACATTGAGGAAATCCCCACAACCAGTGATAATCTCCTTGACGCGAGCTGCTGGAGTGATCCAAACCACCTCATCGGGAGTAAGAGCCATAATCCGCTGTGAATAAGACCAATTCTCTGTGTTGGCATGGAAAGAACTTGGGAGGTGCGAAATAAACCACCTGTATAGAAGAGGTATGCAGCAAAGAATAAATCCACGACCCTTGAGAGTCCGATCATGGATGGCATGGTATGTGTCAGCTAACAAAGTAGGAACTGGGTTCCTGGAATGGAAGATCTCAATAGCGTTCATGTCCACGAAGTTGTCGAGATTCGGAAAGAGAACGAGTCCATGGATGAGTAGCGCCAGAATGGCCTCAAGAGTGTCCTGACAAGTAGATTCGAGATTAGCCCGCTCAAGTAGGTACTTCGAAGTGAAACCTTGAATGTGAGATTTAGTAACGAGATTCTTAGACACATCGGAAGTCTTGAGATAAAGATCCTTAGCAATAATCAGAGGAGTAAGAGAAGATCCTGGGCCCGTGAAAGGTGTCTTCTCGGCTATAGGTAAACCCAATAAGCAAGAATAAGCCTCGAGTGTAGGAACCAACTGAAAATCCGGGAAAGTGAAGCAACGGAAAACTGGATCATAGAATTGCACCAGAGTGTGCACCAGCTTCTCTTCCACATTAGTCCTGAGAATACCAAGCAAACCACCGTATCGGAGACGAAACCCAGTCGGATTCTTAACTTTGAGTGCCAACTCCCTTAGGCTAGCCAAATCAACTTCTTTGAACTTGTAAGACTTAGTCCTCTTCATGCCTGGTTATTTTTGCAAAGAATTTTAGTTTGTCTATACCCTTTGATAAATGCATGTAAAAATTTATGCATGAATGCATGTATGCATGGTTTTAACAAAGAAAGCACGGTGGGCTAAGGTAACAAGTGGACACGGCGTCCGGTGAAACTAAGGCTTTGATAGTAGTAACCAAGGTTCTACAAAGTTCCCAAACCACAACCTCTCTTCCGAATATGATAGTAGTACAAAGCAGCGCTTGTCCATGATTATCCGTAAGAAGGTTTAGTTTGGGTGTAGTATCGCGTGACGACTAAATTTCGAGACAACGCTCGGTTTAGCCACCGCACTACGTCCTAAGAAAGGCCAAGGATGGGTTTGGTAACTACGGTCCATAGCCTTCATCGGTCAATTGGAAGTAAAGTGCCTAAGCATGACAACACACGCCGACAATATCACCTCCAAAATGCCTCAGCTATGTGAGATTGATCGCGTAATCCAATGTACGAGGCAACCCCCGGAATGAATTGTCGATTATATCTCTTCCTAATCTTAAGTTCACTCAGCCCGGGTATAGGGCTTTTGATATTCTCACCCCACACGTACACAAGAAAATTTTACATATAACAATAAAGCAAAGCATAAACATAAAGCATGAAAAACTAGGCGTAGCCCTAAGAAACTAATCCCCAGTGAAGTCGCCATTTCTGTTATCGCGATTTTCGGGTGTCAAATCATTGATTAGATTTGAACCTTTCAATCATTGATATCTCTATTTTTTTGGGGAGAGGTAAAATCGAGAGAAAACCTCAGAAATTCTAAGTTCGGGGCTGATTTCACTACGGGAAGGTGTTAGGCACCCGCAATGACTATAGTATCCTATAGGAACCGTTTTACTATGCTTTATGTATACGCTTTGCTTTTATTGCTATTTGTAAAAAAGAGGGGTTGATTTTAAGAATGAGAGAAAGAAGATTTTGGGTTGTTTTTATTGGACTTGGAGAGATTTTGAGTCTCTTGCCTACATACCCTTTTAAGGGATCAAAATTCCATGTAGTTCTCTTCCAAAATATTTTTTGTGAGTTTTGTTCTATTTTAGTTTTGAAAATGGTTTTGAAGAAAGGAAGGAGGCCGTATAGGCATTAGAATTGAAAACAAGTGAGGTTAGTCCAATTTATTTACAAAAAATGGTTAAAGTTGGAAATTAATTGCATTTTGATTTGATTAAGAAAATAAAGGAAAAATCCTTTGGAGTTTTGACTCCAAGGTTTATTTGGAAAATATTTGAAGTGATGGAAGTTGTTTGTTTTTTTTTTAAAAAGATTAATTTTCTCTAAGTATCGCGCATCCTAAACATACACCTAAACGGTAGACATACAACGTGTGTGCGTGTGTCGGTGCATGTGTCGGTGTACATCATTATAGTTCATAGTCCTTTACATCGGGTCCTATTTTACATTCTATGATCTTGCATGAAATTAAAAGTAAACCAAAAACTAGACTAAAATATTACATGAACCAAATAGAAAATTGCATAAGGGTGACTAAAGGGAGAAAAACAAATGAGAGTGAGGCAATGCTTGCAATGTGCATGAGACATAGAACAAAATGGTTAGTAATGAAATGAGAAGTGATAGTATGAGTAGCAATGCATAGTAGATGAAATGACCATAACAAGGAGTATTAAACAAATTGCAAAAGAAATGAGTGCCAAAAGTAGTGCAAATAACACAAGACCTAACCCAAAAATTCAAGCTAAGTCCCATGACCTATAATCCTCATCACAACAAGTTTTAGAGACTTATTTCAAGCATAAAAGTGTAAATCAAGTAGCACAAAATCAACACACACTTCTTTATATGCATTTTATCATTTTAAAACACTTTAAATTACTTGTAATGCAAGAAACCAAAGATACAATTCACAAACAGTAGCAGCTATCACAAATCATGAGAAAAATATTACACAAATCATATGTCAAGCATCAGAATCACACCATACAAAAGTTGGAGCGAGTGTCGCGCGCGAAACGTCGAGACAAACACCGAAACGGACACGAATCATCCCAAAAGTCAAACACAATATTTTTTGTCCAATTTTCACATGGAGGATATCACAAAACATCAAGAAAATAGTAAAAAATGTACAGTAAAAATTTCAGGAATTTTTGATGAGATTTTGGCATGCGACAGGTTCAATCAGCAAGTTTCATGGTGCGAGTAGCAAGAAAAAACAAAAAAACACAAGAAAATGGCCCAAAGCCCAAACCCAACGGACTGGCACCCATCCCACACGGATTCGGATCAAACCTGATGCCTCAGAGGCGTTGGATGGATCCGGATTAACACAAACCTAGATCTAATGGTGGACAAGGCACAAGACATGGGTCTGTTTGAACCCGACCCGGTTCAAACACTCATATATAAGGGATAAGACCCGGTTTGGCTTCATTTTTTCACTCTCCCGTTCTATCTTCTTCTCTGCTCTCTTGTTCTCCCTCGTTCCTATTGATGAACAACCCTAAACACTCAAACCTCGCCCAGAATCGTGCCAAAGCATGCTTAATCTTCTCTCCCTATGATCTTAAACACTGAAATCACACTAATGCTTTCAAACAAACAAGAATTAATGTGAATCCTGCGATTTGTTTTTCACGGTTCTGATTCAGACATTTTTCAACTTTCTGTGTTTGAAACTATGTGAATCCTTACGGATTCACCATGATTCACACTCGTGGTGAATCTTTGACGTTTCTTGCATTTTTCGTTTTTAGGGTTTCATAACCGTTTTTGTTGAATCAGAATCGTTCAAGTATCCAAGGATTTACGTTGATCTGTTTCTTCACTTGTGATTATGATATGAAGGTAGGGTTTGAGAAATTTACCTGAGTTTTTTTTGGAGATTTTGAGCTAGATTCTTCGGAAATCCTTGAATTAGGGTTCGGTTTCGCTGATTCTTGGCTTGAATTCGAATTTAACCGGTAATTTCCCTCTTCTTTCTCTTCACTGGCCCGGATTTGATTCCTTGGATTCTTTCCTTCTTCTTCTCAATTCCAATTCTGTGATCGTATTCAGGATTTGTTGCTTCCAGCAACGAATTCGATGCTTGAATTGCAGAAAGAGGGATTCAATGATGATGATTCAGCTTTGAATCTCTGAGAATCTACCAAAACTCCATGGAATTCGCTTGAATTTTTGGTTCTGGAAACTTAGGGTTTGTGTTTGTTCTTGAGCTTTTCTGAGTTTGTTATGATTTTGATCATAACTGCCAAGAGAGAGAAAATGGAATCTGTTTGTGACTTGGCGCGTGAAATTGGATCTGATTCTGACACTGTGTACTATTTATAGCCTGCCATGTGTGATTCTGACCAATGAGGTAGTGACACGTGGACTAGACAGCTTGCGTGGCACCTGTGGACTGAATCTGAAAAAAAGGACTAAAATGCAAATTTGAAAAGAATAGGACCTTTTTGCAATTAAAAAAAAGATGGACTGTTTTTAAAAGAATTAAAGAATTTGACTGTTTTTAAAAGAATTGGGACTAATTTGCAAAAAAACATAATACTTGGACTGAATTGCAATTTCTAAAAATGTTTGGACTAAAATTAAAAAATGTAATTTGAAATACAACGTAAAGTGAAACAATTAAAATTGACAAAACGGACTAAAACGAACAAATTACCTAAAATGAGGTATTTTAAAATACCTCTCTGCCCAAAATTTATTTGATGTGAAAAGACTAAAACGCCCCTGGGGCAAAAACGACTCAGACTGACTCAGATGCAAAACTAGATGATTTTTGTACAAAATTTGATTAATGGTTTATGCAAACAAACAGAAAAGACTCAGGGACAAATTGTAGGGACTAAAATGGGTTCCATTGCGGGAAATGACCAAAATACCCTTTTGTACGATTTTATGCAAAAATTTAAAAGACTGAAGCAGTAGTGTATGCAGCTGAAGCACAGTAGAAAACACGGTGAATTTGAAAGTATTAGAAAATAGTAGAGGAATTTGAATGAGTATTTTTAGGTCCAAAATGAGGGTATAACAGGTAAGTCCTACACAACGGACAGCTTGAGGTTTATTTTCTGTCTTCCAGGTGGTTAGTCCTACACAACGGACAACTTGAGGTTTATTTTCTGTCTTCCAAGTGGTAAGTTCTACACAACGGAAAGCTTGAGTTTACTTTTCGTCTTTCTTTCAAGTGGTAAGTCCTAAACAACGGACAGCTTGAGTCAAGTGGTAAGTCCTAAACAACGGACAACTTGAGTTTTATCATCTTTCTTCCAAGTGGTGAGTCCTAAACAACGGACAGCTTGAGTCAAGTGGCAAGTCCTATACAACGGACGGCTTGAGGTTTATTTTCTGTCTTCCAAAATGGTCAGTCCTAAACAATGGACGTCCTGAGTTTGTCCTCTTGTCATGTTTGTCAAATGGTCAGTCCCAAATAGCGGATTACTCTTGTATACCTGTCATTCGCTCAAGTGTCATCCCTAGTCTGTCTGGTCGAAATGTGCCCCTCCATTCCAAACCAATACAATGATACATCACCTTTTTCCCCAGTCAAACTACACCGTCCGTAAGCGGAGTCGGATCCCTTTCTCAACAAATTCAGGTATCCCATTGTGGTTTCTCGTCCCAGTCAAAATGACCTCGCCGTCTTGCATTCATATTTGCATCACAAGCATTCATAAGCATCTTAGGTCAAAAATTGTGTACTTTGTGTTTAAGTCTCTTCGACCAGTCGAGTCGAAGATTTCATCTTCAAGTCTCCGAACGAAGAAACTTAAATAGGGGCATCTGTCATACCCCAATTTTTGACCTAAGACACCACTGACACGTGTCATCTGACGCTGAATAATCGTTGATCTTTCAGACGAAATTTCGGCAGAGAGGTATTTTAAAATACCTCATTTTTGTTCCGAGCCGGACCTCTTCTCTCATTTTTAATTTTTAATTTTATCTTCTAATTTCCATCTTTTCATCTTTTGTTTAATAATCATTTTAGTTTTCAATTTTCATATTTATTGGTCTTTATTAATTACCGTTTTATAGATAGGTCCGAAAGTCAAGTCTGCATTTGTTTATTTTTTTTATTTTTATTATTATTTATTATTATCCTTTCCTTTTATTTGTTATTATTTATTTTATTTTTAATTATTCAAAAGTCCGAAAACAGTCCACAGCCGCAACAGCTCACGCGCGGCTTTATATCCGGAGCAAAATCAGCAACCACCTCTCTCCATCCTAATCCAGGCCAACTTTCTTGCTTCCCTCAACAAACCCTAATCAAAACTATTAATACTATAAATACAACCTGCGAGACACAGTCGAGAGGGGACGGAAAAACACAGAAAAACAAACCCAGCCGCCGGAACCAAAACGAACGCAGCTGTACACATAGAATCAATCACAACACACCTGAATTGCACAAACAGAGCCTAACGGACCACGACCTACACCCCAACAACACACCCGACACATACCTGCACAACAACATACACAAAGGAGGACACACAGGCGAAAAATCACAGACACACAACCACAAACACACACAAACAGTCGTACCAACACACATCACAGTCGTACCAACACACATAGCCGCAGCAACACACACACGGATTCAACACATACGCACATGAATGACCAACACGGCAGCACCCACACGCACAAACAAAACCAAACGGACCCACGACCGAGCAACCCACGTCACAGAAACGTTTTTTAAAACAAAGGTAACTTTTGTGCATTTTCTTCTCTTTTAGATCTAGAATACCATGAGTATTTGTTGGGTTTTTTAGGTTAAGAATCAGTTAGAGGGGGAGGTGAGGAGCAGAATAGACGAAAATAGGAAAAAGGGGAAATTTTGCAGCTTCCGACGGTGGCGCCGCCGCAGCTGGCCGGCGGCCACCGCGCCGGAATCTGGGTTCGTACGAACCCTGGCCAGAAAATCCGTCCGGTTTTTGAAGAGAGAGAACAGAGAGTGAAGAGAGAGAGGCGAGGTTAGAGAGAGAATGGGAATGAAAAATGAGAGGAAATAGGGTTTACACCCTTATATATCCCTGGGTCTTGTTCGACCCACACACCCATGAACCGACCCGGTTCGTTTCTTAAAGCCCAACTTCATTATTTGCTTTAATTACAGCACCCCCCATAGCACTGCTTGCACCCCCTGCATCTCATTTTTTATTTCTTTCATGCATTTTAATTTCTTTCTGCACTATTATTTTATTTTCCTTTGCATCTTATTTCTTCATTAGATTAACTTATCATGCTGCATGCTGCATATTTTTATTTATTTCGCGTTTTTATTTATTTCATATTCATTTTTCGTCATTAACTTTATCACATGGACTTTAGAATGTACATTTAGGATTAATGTATTTTATTTGTTTTTTCCGCAGACTTTAGAATGTATTAATAGGATTTTTTGTAATAGCGTAGGATATATGTGTGCGTGAGTGCGTGCATGCTTTATTTTTATGCTCCTAGCTTAGGTTAGAAGTCTTCGTGGTGGTCCAACGCCACCATGAGATATCTACGCTTTTATTTTCCGCTCCGTTAGTTTAGTCATTCACAAAAATACAAAAAACAACAAAAACATTCAAATAACCAAAACTACAAAAATATTTTCTCTCAATAAACCTTGGCATAACCAAGTGATCATCATTTTTCATTTATTTCTTTAATCAAACATTAAATCAATCTAACTCACACTTTAAGTCATTTTCTTTTAACATAAAAAAGCACAAACAAATACCTTTTTCGCCACTTTGGCTTTCTTTATTTCAAACCTTTTTTTAAAATTCATAAAAAACCCAAAACCAATCAAACGGAAATTTCTACCCCGAACTACGAGGTTCTGATCCCTCACGGGTACGTAGGCAAAGGACTAGTCCTTTCGAATCAATAAAATGTAGATAATTAGGTCTTTCTCTCTTTAATCATTTAAAATTCCATTTTTTCAAAACAAGCAAAGTTTATAGCACAAAAAGTAAAATAAAGTTGAAAGGTTCTCGTAGAGTACTACGAACATAAAGGGTGCTAAAACCTTCCCTTTATGTAACCAACCCCCGGACCCCACCTTTAAATAAATTTTTTCAAAACCTTCCCTTTATGTAACCGACCCCCGGACCCCACCTTTAAATAAATTTTTTCAATCAAAGTCGTGAAATAAATTAGTGAGTCAAAAGCTAATCAAATAGCCTTGATCTCCGAAAAATGGCGCGAAAGTACATATGTAGATGTTTTTTTAAATTATTATTCTTAGTGTAATAAAAAATTATTTTGCAAATTTCAGGAGCAATACAATCATTTGTACTCTATGGGGTCATTTTGCTGAACAAATGAATAGCTATCTAAGCAAAAATGAAGATACTTTTCCTATCGTAGTTGTTATTCATCTATGTCGACTTAAAGTTTTTGATAGTAATGAGATTATCTTTTTAAAGTAATTATTTTTTATTTCTTTATATTGTTAATGATATATAACACTTAATAATTTTTGGTGTATTGTATTAACAAGTAAGTATGGGATTGCCAATGCATTCAATGAAACCAAGTTGCTTATAAATCCCAACATTGAACAAAGCTGCACCTACAAGAAAAGGTATGCACTAACCTATCATTATTACACATATATTATATATTGATAATTTTTGGATTTTTTTTTATGATTTTCTTATATTTTACGATAGATTTGAAATCGGCAATGCATCTTTGACCCAAGAGGTCACCCAGATGACAGGACAATCTTCACTTTCTTTGTCTAATGATCTACTCCAAACAAAAAAAATGACAATTTCAGATATCACACAAGCTAAACAGGTCTAGAACTTTACACTGATTTGCTTTGACTTATACTATTATACTACGTTGTTAAATATATTTTTTTAACTATATCTTTGTGTTTTAATTTTTTTAATTATTATTCTTTAAATTTAATAATTATCCAGGTGGGTGTCTGTGTTGTCTTGGCTAAAATTATTGACATAGACACCAATAAAAAAGGGTGCTACGTTTCATGTGTTAAGTGTTTGAAGAAGGTTGTACAAAATACTTTTGTGAAAACTGTGATACATTAGTCGATGCTACCAAAAGGTAATGTTTTCCATATTAATTTTTCTTATTTTTCACTCAAATTTTTTTAGGCTAAACTCAATTATTCTTTCTACTCAGATTTTTTCTTCTAATAACTTACTATGTATATGATTATATAAATGACAAGTTGCATCATCACCACTTTTTTCTTTTGGTCAATGATTTTTTTGGTTAGTGATTCTTTATAAGGCTACTGAATCTTTTATGTATATTCACTTTTCATTTTAGGTTTATGGTGCACATTCATGTTATGGATGATACTGGGTCAACTACCTTTGTGTTGTTTGATGGAGTTATTCACAACACTTTCGAAAGACTGCAAAAGAACTAATGGAATCGGCAATGAACTTAAGTATATTATTTTTTTTATTTGTTTATGTAATATTATTAAAACAATAAACATTTGTCTTAATTGTTTACTAATACAAATCAAAATGTTGAGCAGATGTTTTATACCTATGCAGTCAAAAAGATGTCCGATGACAATGAAATCATTGATGAGTTTAAGAAAAAGTATCATGTTGAGTGTGTTGCTGCTACTCATAATGGTGAGGAAGAGGATGATGTTGATTTCATGGGTCATATTACTCCCCAAACCGATGAAAACATGAAGGTAGTTAAATATTCTTTATATCTCCTTTAAAAGTAATCATAAAACTTATTAAATTAACTATTGCTATGAATGTTTATTCGTGTAGCTTCTTGGTGATAAAGTCAACTCTATTGCTAAAGATACAAATCCATCCAAGTCTTTGAGAAAGAGATATGCCGACTCAAATGCAACACATAATGACGTTGATTGTCGAACTCCGTCGTCAACCACTAAATTGCAGAAAGTTGTCAAAATTAAGCAAGAACCTAAAGATTGATATTTTAGCTTCTCTTTGACTAGACTACTTAGATTTATTTTATTCTGAATAAGTACTTTCTTGATTGTTTTGGAAGTTTATTTGCTTGACATTTTTTTAATTTGGTTGTTATGACATTTGGTACTTTGCTACATGTGTCGTACATCCAAAAATAACATGTTTATGGTTTTTTTCCACATCAATATCCCTATATATATATATATATATATATATATATATATATATATATATTCTCTATTGAAAGATGTGAAGGTAACCAAAAATCACTTGTGTTGGTGACCAAAATAATTCACCTTACTTTATTTTATTGTGTTTCGTAACATGATCAATATCCTCTCTTCATATAGTGGCAAAAACTATATGCATGCCTATTCTTATAAAATTACCCTGGTCAACACATTACTTGCTGCAATATTCACTGCTTTTGAAATATCAATGAAATTAATTATAAATTTTCAAGGTTGCTTATTTACCTTTACATATATGGATTATGTATTTTAAATCTATTATAACACTCCAAATTTCTTATATAAGCACATCGAAAGTCCTAAAACAGGGACCACAAAGAAGGGGTTGACTGTGTTGGTAGTCTACAAGTTGATCAAACAAAACATGAATTGTTAGATGGTAAAAGCCAAAGAGAGAAATTGTATTAAGATAGTAGTCTTAGCTTTCGTATGGTTGCATCAACCTTGCATGATTTGTATCAAGTATTTCTTTACTAAGTGTGATTAGTATCAGCTTGATCAACTTCTTAATCCATGTTTATTTATTAATACATGAGAGATGCACATCATCCTCATGGCTTTCATCGCTGTCAACATATTTTAGAAACCAACAATGTCACCGAAAATACTCATAATTATACAAATAATTTCTCAAATCCACAAATTACCCATATTTTGTTAAAAGCACAATGTAAATTTTATGTGAAAAACCAATTTTAAAACGATGTTAATTCTACGAAGTATCTTTTGAATAATCACACCACTTGCAACTGTCCTTCTTTTCTAACTTGAAATTTGTTTGTTTGGATACAACTATATAAAAGGAATTAACTTATTTAAAATTGGTTCAATATTATGATTCTTATTTTTGGAATTTCTTTATATTCTAATTTTTAAATACTTCAAGTTTTTATTGGTTTTATTTGGTACACATTAATTCATGCTCTGTTACAACTATTATTATTTCATTTACAATTACCTTATTTATTAATCAATGTCATATCTTACTTCTCGTGCATCGCATGGGTCTAAAATCTAGTGCATGTTAATTGTGAATTATTCGAAGACGTGACGTCTATTTCTTAAATATTTATTATATTTGCGTGATTTATCGCTTTAATAGAAATATGACGTTACATTTCTCATTGGAGAAGTTTCACAATAAAACAAGATGTGGGTATAACAAGAACACTTAAAACACAAGAAATTACTTTCATGTACAAGAAACAACCATTTTAGAAGAGATAACAAAAAAAATTTATGTCATAATTTACTCTAAAAACAAGTTGTTTAATCATGCCTTTTGCAACAAAACAAAACAAAAGAAATAAAGTTCAAGGGAGTTTGGAAACACTACGACATACGACATACGACACTTTATTTGCCCCCCCCTCCTTCAAGACACACACACACTTGGGAGAAGCATTGTCCTCAATGATTCAATAAAAGTAGAAAACAGATGGAAAGAAAAAGGAAGAAAAAGGAAGAGGAAAGCTCACAATTTTATTGAGGTCCATAAGGAGGACCTTGGAGGTGAAAGTGTTGCATCATCATTCTTAGCATTTGATTGTTCTCATCATTAACCCGATTTCCCCTTTGGACATCGTTTCTTAGCCTGGATAGTTCAACACCTTGTCTTTGTTACTCGGTGCTTATGCGTTCAACCTCGGTTTGCATCCATGCCCACCGGTTGTTGTTTTCATTATAGTTCTCACCGGCATCATAGTCATGGTGGTTCTCATGATGGTGCAAGTTTGCACCTTCCTCCTCAACAACATCATGCTCCTCTTGAACCTGTGGGGAATCACCAACATACAACAAATTTTCTTCCACCTCGGTGTTAGTCCGAGATGGATTAGGAAGTATAATCAAACACAAAGGCACATTGAGCTGAAGCTCAAAAGTTATGTTGGCAGGCGGATGAGGCTTAATAAAGTTCATAGCAATGAGGGTTTCTATATTAAGGCTATTGTTGCCCTCAATCTTGTTTATCCCTTGGTTCTCACCTACTCCAAATTGCCTAGCTATAAAGGTGATGATACCCCCTACCATTATCTCACTCCTAACACTAGATTTTGCGCCCACAGAAGCAAGATAATCAAGCAAATAAAAACATGTATTCACAAGACGATTTTTAAGCATGGCCCATAACATAAAGAGTTCATCCGTCCTAGTGGTTCCTACTTCTTTCCTACCCCAAATTGTACAAGCCATAGCCCTTTGGAGGTACCTAAGCATAGGGTTATGGATGTTACTAGCTTTGTTAGAACGTGAATTGTATTGGTGCAAGCCAGTGATACTTTGCCAAAAGGTAATAGGGTTGTAGTCTTCCGGCCTAAGATCATGATTACAAGAGTCATGGATGAACCCCGCATTTGCGAAGCCCATCTCATTGCAAAAGTTTTCGAGAGACATCTCATAATCAATGTCCAGAAGCCGAAAGTAGACTCGATGATCGGGGTTATCAAAATTCATCCTATCTTTTGTGAAAACAATAGAGCCTAAAAATTCATAGGTGAAGTTTTCATACCCCTTCATAGGTCTTAACAGCTCAACCCATCCTAACCTATTCAACAACATATACATATTATCTCTAATACCTAATCTAATCATATCATATCATAATTGTCCGGGTACCTACAAGGGTGCAAAGGTTTAGAGAGAAGAGATTTATACCTACTCCGTTGTTCCGGAGTGCTAAATGTGATGCCGTGATTCTTTGGGGCTGCTTGCTCCTTATTTCATCCATCACTTGAGCTTGCAATTTCCTTTCCTAGCCTTTTGGGTGCCATTGACCTTGTTGACTTCTTTTGAATTTTGGTGAAGGTTGGGGTTTAGGAAGATTTTGGGTGGAAAAGGTTGGTTTTGTTATGGGGTTAAGGTTTAAGTAAGGTTTTTGAGTTGCGTTGTGGAGATTGGTGAAGAATTTGTGGTTTTTGGGTTAGGGTATGAAGGAATTCGAATTTGGTGAATTTTGGTTTGGGTGGATGAAAGTTGTTTTTGATTGAAGGGTTATGATTGGGGTGATGTTTGAAAGTGTTTTAGTGAAGAAATTTGGTGAATTGGTTAAGTTTTGAGGGAGATATGAAGGTTTGAAGGTTGTTGGTTATGGAGGTTTTAGAGAGAAGTTTGGATGAGGAGAGATGTTTGTGTGGTAGAATGAGGGAAGAAGAAGAAGAATTTTGGTATAACGAAGGCTAGGAATCATGCACGGCCGTGCCAATTTTGGCACGGGCCGTGCCATCTTTCTGGAAGTTGAAGGTCTGGCATGGCATAATGTGGCACGGCCGTGCCACTTTAGGCACGGGCCGTGCCAACCTTCTGGGCATCCGAGGCTAAATTTTTTTCGTTTCTATGAAAACAACCAAAAACAACTAAAAACAACCAAAAACAAACAAAACAAAAGCATTTTAAACGCGTGGGTTGCCTCCCACGAAGCGCTCTTTTAGAGTCATTAGCTTGACAGTTAGAAACATTGTTAAAACGGATCAAAGAGATCATATTGTGTAGATGGCGCTAAGAAACGTTCTTTCACACTATGATCATCAATCATGCAACAAGAAAAATCAAAGGGCTCCTTATTAACAGTTTTCATTCCAAAACCTACCATTTTATCACTAACACGAAAAGCGATCATTCCACCCTTAACATCAATCATAGTGCTCGCAGTAGCGAGAAAGGGCCTCCCTAGAATAATAGGCACTTGGTCATTCTCATCCATGTGTAGAACTATAAAATCAGTTGGGATAAAAATCCCTCCTACCTCAATGGGGATGTCCTCAATGAATCCCATGGGGTGGATGTTGGTACGATCGGCTAACTTCAAGGTCACCTCGCTTGGTTTCAACTCACCTATACCTGTCCTCTTAAAGAGGGACAAGGGTAACAAACTAACACTAGCCCCTAAATCACACATGGCCTTATCAATGGCCTCACTTCCAATCACACAAGGAATAGAAAAACTACCCGGATCCCCATGCTTTGGAGGAAGCTTCTTAATGATTGCACTACTTTCCCTAGTCAAAGCTATTGTCTCATTATGCTCTATAGCCTTTTTCTTTGAAATTTTTTTCTTGATAAACTTAGTATATATAGGCATTCGAGTCAAAGCTTCAGCAAAGGGAATTTTAATGCAAATCTTTTTAAGTATATTAATAAACTTTTTAAATTGTGCCTCCAAGAAAGGCTTAGCAAGCCCTAATGGCTAGGGGATTTTGGATTTATCAAGTTGTTTTTCACTCTCTATCATAGCTATCTCACCTTGACACTTATCGCTCTCTCCCTCAATGGTTCTAGCTTTAACAACGGTATCCTCTAACTTCCTACCACTCCCTAATGATATAGCTTTAACATGAGCTTTTGGGTTGGCTTCGATTTGTCTAGGAAAGATTCCTGGTGTTTGAGAGGATGTGGCCACCTGTTGGGTCATTTGGGAGATTTGAGTTTCAAGCATCTTGTAACACCCCGTTTTCCCAGCATAAAAATTTCTCAAAATAATAAGCAGAGTTTCACAACTTAAACGGAATGCTACATTTCTTAAAAATAAATCAGAGTTTTCACATAAACGGAGTATCACTTTCTTAAAACATCTCAAAGGAAATGAATAACAATTCATTCATCATAAAAATAGTTATTAAACTTCTCAAAACATTGCAGCAGAATCTTAAAAGTCTTGGCACGCAGGCCTCTTTATAACATTTCAAAAGTTCATCTAAAATTAGTCTTTATAAAATTATAATTGACATGCAAGGAACAGAAAAGCATTTGACAAGATTCCTCATCCCGTTACATATCAGAGCACCTAAGACACAGTGAGGAATGCCTCACACGACTGCACCTAATCTTGGTTACCTGCACTTGCCCACAAGGCGGCAATTCCAACAGAAGGGGTGAGATTCACAAACAATATAATAAACAGATAATTCAACAATTAAGTTTAACAACAATTAACATATAAGCACGTCTCAAATATCTATCTCAAAACATCTTAAGCAACATCAAGAATATCATCACTAAACATCTTAAACATCATCAAAGAATCATCATCACAAAACATCTTAATCATCATCAAAGAACATCATCACAAAACATCTTAAACATCATCAAAGAATATCATCACAAAACATCTTAAACATCATTAAATACACTTAACAACTCATAGATATCATCATGTAATCATCATCACTAATAAATTTAAAACAACTCAATGTAATCATCATCTCACTATAATAATCAACATCGTAAACAACATTATAACATTATAATTAGTATCATATACAACATCATAACAACATAACAATATCATAATCAATATCTTAAACAACATAGCAACATAACAATATCATAATCAATATAGCAACATCTTAGTCAACGTAATATAATTCACATCATAAACATCGTATAATCTTCATAGGTACTTTTTAACAACACATGGGTAGAAAACAACTCGACAACTCATAGAGGATAATTCATCAACAACGACTTTGACTCGACAAATGCGACAATGCAACTTAGACACTTATATGCATGTGGTACCAATCCAGGGCATAAGCCCTCGTCGCTTTGAGCATAAATATACTCCTAGGGCATAAGCCCTCGTCGCTAGTGAGCAAAAGCTCCAGGGCATAAGCCCTCGTCGCTGGTGAGTAAAAACTCCAGGGCATAAGCCCTCATCTCTGAATGGGTATGCATGAGACTCAATCACTTACGTCTTAGACATCATGACACTTCTCATATGACTCCAACAAATTGGACAACATCTCACATCATAGACCGACTCATGCA
This sequence comes from Medicago lupulina, assembly GCA_958299785.1. Classification (NCBI taxonomy): domain Eukaryota; kingdom Viridiplantae; phylum Streptophyta; class Magnoliopsida; order Fabales; family Fabaceae; genus Medicago; species Medicago lupulina. The sequence continues at coordinate 40,868,788 of OY283146.1, read as the reverse complement.
GCTTTAATTAAATAATAACAGCAACATGGCAGCAAATCATCAATCATATAACAACATCAAAAATTCATCATTTAGGCATCACATATATTACAATATAGTTCACGTAATGCACATATGATTCATAATCATTATCAACAACATCAAATCATAACATTAACTTTATAAGTATAGCACATTATGCACTCATCATTCATAATTCATAAGCAATAACATTCTTCAAAAGTAATCAAGTATGATTAAATAAGACATAAGCCAAATACTCATAAAACACCTCAACTAAATCCCTAATACCTAAGTTTGAAGTTTGGATATCAACCCTAAGTCTTTGGACTAACTTGGGATTAGTTATGCTAAGTTTTCTCAAGACCTACTTGGACTATTTTCATCATAACTCAAAATCTAAAAATACTTTTCTAGTCACTCCAGAGCCATTAGACAGCTAACTCAATTATCTACAACTTTCATGTTTACACCAAGACCCAGTTCGGAACAGAAATGTATGAAAAAGACACAAGAACGTGAAACAGAGAATGATGTTTTTTTCCAAGACCTACTTGGAGTGTGTTTATCATAACTCACGATTCACAAAACATTTTTGAGTCACTATGAAGCCATTAAAAATCTAACTCAATTATCTACAACTTTCGTGAAGACATCAAAAGTTAATTATGAACAGAAAAGTCTCAGTTTTTATTTTAGTTTTTCGGTTACAGAAAATCGAAAAGAGAACGAGCCTGTTGACCCCTTTGTAGTATTTTAATCATATCTAGAGTTCTAAAAGCTTAAATTGAGTCACTCCAAAGGCTAGTGAAAGCTAACATCTGCATCTACAACTTTCATGAAGACACCTAAACCCAGTTCGGAACTTAAACTTGTCAAACTGAGACAACAAGTAACGTGTTTTGCACAGCGACAGCAAAATCGCAGTTCAGTTGCGGTTTCGCCTTGGGGAAACCTTTTCTACTCCGTTTTCGATCCAATACCCTCAAAACATGACCTTAAACATCACCCTATGATTATCCTATCATTAGAACATTAATTATTCATTAACCTACTAGATTATCCACTCTTTTTAAGACTAGAAACTCAATTCAAAACCTAACCTAGTTCTTAATTCTCTCAAAAACTCATCCATCTCTTGTTAATCATAATTGAATTGAATTACAGTTTAATATAATGAAAGCTAGGCTCACCCTTACCTTAATTTGGTCTTCTGAATCAAGCAGCGTTCTGCTTAGGTTTCTCTTCTCTCTTTCGCGCCTCCTCTCTTTCTCTAGGTTTCTCCAAAAGTTATATCACGTACTAAATAATTCTAACCCTAATTCTCTTATTTATATTCTCTTACTCATCTTATCTTATTTCTACTCCTTCCCTCAAATTCTCTAAAATTATGAAACAACCCATATTTAATTAAATATATTATATTATAAATCAAATAAGATAATACTAAAAATACATAAAAGCACACATCATCAAAATATATATTATATTATATCATCATATCTTATTATTTCTAAAACAAATATATTTCTACACTAGATAATATATATATATATATATATATATATATATATATATATATATATTTCTACACAAATAACAAATATATTTTCAAACCAAATAACGAATATATTTCTATAACAAATATATCTCTACATAACAAACATATTTCTATAACAAATATATCTCTACATAACAAACATATTTCTATAACAAATAACATAATATATTTTTACACAAAATAACATATATATTTCTACACCAAATAACACATATATTTTTATAACAAATGACATAGTATTTCTACCCCACATAACAAATATATTTTTACACCAAATAACATAATATCTCTACACCAAATAACATATATATTATAATATAACATGCTACCAAAACACCAACATATAACACAAAAATAACACACATCACCATAAATCAAATAAATTATTTAAAAAGACTCTAAACTCAATCAAATAATTAAATAAATAAAATAGTTCAAAACGGGCGTTACACATCTTATTATGAGTAGCAAAAGAGTCTACCTTGGCATTAAGTTTGGTAAGAGAATCATTCAGAAATCCGGTTTGGTTTTTGAGCTCTTGAAAATGTAACACCCCGTTTCCCAAAAAGACGTAATAATAATATTATCAGTAAAACATAATCAGAGTTATCAACATTCCACGGAGCATTACACTACTTTTTCAAATTTAATTTAAATAGAATATAAAAACTATTTAAAAACATCAACACATTTCATCATATTAAAATTCTGCAGCGGAAAATCTTTAATTAGAAATTATATGCAACAACTACATCATCTCCTTGGCACTAAAGGCCATCAACATAGTAAAATTATTCAACAATTAAATCTCAACAACATCGTCTTCAAAAGAAATGATACATAAAGGAACGCAAGACAAGACAACGATTCCCCATCCCTACTATGTATTAGAGCCCTAGACGCAAGAGCCAACATCACTAGTCTTCGCTACCTGCACTTGCCCACGAGACGGCAATTCCAGCAGAAGGGGTGAGTTCACAAATCAAAAGTAATATACAAATATATGAATCATCAAAGTAAATTGAAACAACAACAATTCATAACAACTCTCAGCAACAACATCATCAATATCATCTCAACTTTATAATTTAAATTCATCTTTGATTAACATCAACAACAACAACGCTTGTGGCGACATCTCACCAACAACAATTCCAACAGGACAACTCACACCTACAACTAATGCAAGACTCCATCAACATCTAATGCATTATGCATGTGGTACCATACTACGCGCGTTGAATGCTAAGCATTCCAGGGCAATAAGCCCCCAACAGTTTGGATGGTTAAAGCATCCCAGGGCAATAAGCCCCCAACCGGTGAACGATAAAGCGTTCCAGGGCAATAAGCCCCCAACAGGTGAATGATGAACATTCCAGGGCAATAAGCCCCCAACAAATGCAAATGAGTATGAATGACTCTATGGTGTATATCTGCATACAACCCAACATCTTAATGGAGCATATCAACATGCAACCAACAACAACAACGACTTAAGATACCCTCCCCAACTGGACAATACCACTCAACATCAACAAGGCAATTCAACTTAGCAAGTATAATTATTTGCACATAAGCATACATAATTCCGTCTTAATCATCTTCATAATATAGTTTTTACCATCTAAACAATTCTTAATAAATCTAATAAACATCTTAGAAAGCTTAGGTTTGGGTTCGGAAAACTTTGGAAAATCACACAAAATGGTCGTTCAGGACCAATCTCGCTTAAGTGAGCAGCATCTCGCTTGAGCGAGTCAAATGACGAAAGTCAGGTTGTTCCTCGCTTGAGGCTCGCTTGGCGTTCGCTTGAGCGACGCTCACAAACTACAGGTTCTGGGCAGATTTCGCTTGAGCGACGGGAATTTCGCTTGAGCGACGCAAATGACGAAAGTTGGGATTTCGCTCGCTAAAAGTTCGCTTAGCGTTCGCTTGAGCGAATGGACGCGAAACGATTCTGGACAGGGAAAAGTGCCGCTCGCTTGAGCGACGGCTATCTCGCTTAAGCGAGAATTCATCTGGGCAGAATAAAAACCTACGATTTCACAACTTCTAACTCATCCAAAAACCCTTTTTAATCCCCCAATCACCCCAAAACGATTTAGAATGAAGTTTATGGGTTCAATACACTTTTAAGGCATCAAAAACACATCATACCACATCATTAACAACACAATTCATCAAAAATGAGCAATTCATCATGTTCATAAACCTAGTTCCAAAACTACCAATTTCAATCCAAATTCATGAAATCATATACATATATATTAACAATTGAATCATAAACCCACCCTTACCTTAATTCAGCAAATTCCTACAGCAATTGGACAGGTTCTCTCTTCCTAGCTCTTCCCTCTTGGTTCTTCTCTCAAAAACTCTTGTTTTTCTTTGTTTTACTGATACGTGTTCTGTTTCTTATTTCCTTTTACTGACTCTTTCTATTCCTTACCAACCAAAACATAGCATCTATTTCTCTTTACTCCTCACTTAATCTCCTAATTAAAGTGTAACCCCTCTCCTTAACTCTATTAATTCCAAATAATTCCCTTTTAATTAAATAAATAATATATATCTCCTATTTATCAAATAACACAAATAATTATATAATAATAACATCACATCAATTATTCACATAAATCACATAAATTATATAAAATACATAAAACATACTAAAATCAACTAAAATAAATAAATAACAACTAGGGCGTTACAGAAACTGTTTAGATTGATTCATGACATAACTTTCCATTAAAATTTCCAAACCAGATTTTTGAGGGGTTCTCTGGTTGTTTGCATAGCCGGGTGGTGCTACTTGTCCATAGGAATTTTGAGGATTTTTGTAAAAGTTTTGATTTTGCCTCATTCCTTGGTTGTATTGAGCGTAGTTCATTTGCTCAACACTATCAATAGCACTACCTAGCTGGAAATCAACACCAATATGACCAAATACACCACAAATTTCACAAGGAGAAGATACAGAAGTAGGAGTGACAGCACTAACATTCATTTTTTCAATTTTTTGGGTTAGTGCATTATTAAAACTCCACTTGCAGCTGGATCAACAGTCATTTTTGTGGTATAAGACAAGCCATTATAAAAGGTGTGGACTATGAGCCACTTCTCTAAACCATGGTGGCGACAAATTCTAAGCATTTCTTTGAAACGCTTCCACGCATCATATAGAGATTCCCCATCTTTTTTATTGAACCGTGTGATTTGGTCCCTTAGTTGATTGAACCGTGTGTTTCGCAATCCTTGTCTAATTTCACTTGTTCTAATATAAAAGCTCTGCTGTCGCATTATGAATTGATATTTATGATGATGAATTAACAAATACTAACTCCTTCGCGTTCGCTTCACAAGTTTGGTATTTGTTAATTCATTATAAGAGCGGTGAAATTAGATTAGAAAGTGAGGTTATATAAAATAAGGGTTTATGGTTTGGTTTGATTAGGATTATGTCATTAAGACTTATCCAACAATCCCAAGACAAGAAGAGTCTAATCACTCATGATCATAGTAGACATAGAGAAGAAGGAGAAAAACATAAATAACAAGAAAGTAAAAGAAAGAACTTTTATTAAGAAAGACAATTGTCACTATTGAATTCCAAGAACAAAAGATCATTTGTTATGATAGCTAGCTACTCTATTTATAGTTTACAATGCCTTAAGCCCTAAGAAATACATCACTAGAATGTTCCACAAGAAACCATGGGCTTTTAGGTCAGAAATAAACTAATAGGTAGCTTGTACAGGAAGCAAAAGCAGCAAAAGGGGATCCTGAGATGTGGCATGGCTGTGTGAGATTTGGCACGAGCCGTGCCAAGCTTCTGACTTGGGGAGTGACATATTTTTGTGCTGAATCTCGTATTTTCCAACCCGAATCAGCTCCTAATCTCGTATTCGTTCCTGAAATATAAATATGCAATTGAAGTAAAATAGATCTAAAAGGAAATAATATTTAAATAAAATAAACTTAAATCTAAATAAAATGAAACTAAATATTATATTAAAACAACTAAATATTGACTCATTAAATACAGAGTTGTTCAGGTGAACAAAGAATGTAAGGTGCAGGATTTTAAAGGTTATCTCAAGCATCATAGTGGAAACTCTCACAAGATTGTGAGGAGTGGACTATGAAGGTGACAAAAACACAAAAGGGGGGAGGGGGGGGGATTGAATTGTGTTAGCTTTTTCTTCGGTTTCTTCGTTATCTTTTTCATCAAAAGCAGATAGATTTAAGTTTCTGAAGTGATAATCAGAATCTAAATGCAGCACATAAAATATATATATATATATATATATATATATATATATGTGTGTGTATATATATATATAGAGAGAGAGAGAGAGAGAAGAAAGACACAAAGCAATTATACAGGTTCCTTCCACAAACCGGAAGTTGTCTTGTCCCCCTTGCACTTCCAAGGAGAGTTCACTAAAAATGTCAAATTCTCACTGCGAAAACTAGCAAGAGACTTCAAACTACTCAAGCACAACTGCAAGAGATTTCCTATGCTAAAAAACTTAATCAAGAGACTTCCTATGCTCAAGCACAACTGCAAGAGACTTCTAATCAAACAGAATTACAAAGAAATTTGTTTGAGTTTGAACACTTGACATTTAATCAGTGGTGTTCACAATACACATCAGATACATACTGTTTAAGACTCTAGAATTTCTAAGATACGAAAGTTGATAAGAAATTCTAAGTGAACTTTGATGTAAAACAATTTCAGCAGAGGTTTGGCGCTTGTAAATTGTTATCAGAGTCTTGCAATTCTCCAAGTCTTCACTCCTTTATATAGCGGTGTGAAAGGGACGTTGTTGATTGCCCGCACATCAAAAAGAGTCATTTGAAACTTAATCAAATCCATGAAGGATTAATTTCAAATCCATTCCCAGTCTGGAGGAACACTAGTGCATGCATAGTTGTTATTATTGTCTTGTTGCAGAGTTAGTGGAGACAGAGGTGGTACAATTCGTACAATTATCCTTTTTCAACTCTCTTCAACGAATGAGCTTCCAATGACTTCAAATCTTGTAGAATTAGCCGTTGCTTCATCCTTTTGATCTTCTGCAATGATATGGCGTGATTAAATCCTTTGAACAGTCTTTTGAAACTCCACTTTTATTAGCTTCTGATGAGGTGTGCTTCTGGTGAAATGTGCTTCTGATGAGGTGCGCTTTTGAAGGAGTGCTTCTGATGACGTCATCACTTTAGGCGCACTTGTTTTCAGAACCTCTTTTCTTCAGATGCTTCAATTTTCTTTCTTGTTGATTCCATTGCTCTCATTTGTTCTCCCAAAACCTATACTTTAAAAAGAGACACTAAAATATTGTCTATGCTCCTGCACACTTGAACAAATATTAGCATATCCAATTGACAATTTTTAATACCTTGTTATCATCAAAACATAAGGGTTTATGTTAAATACATTTTGTTCCAACAATCTCCCCCTTTTTGATACTGACAAACAATAGTATTTAAAATGTTCAATTGTTGTTAATCTAATTAACAAGTTGACTTTTGGTTGGCAACAATTGAGTTCAGAAGCTTAAACAAAGACAAATGCATAAAAACATGAATAAAACAAGATGGGTGTGCAATCTAAGGCTGGGCTTGTTTCTTCATCATATCCATCATTTCTTGCATCATGTTGTTGGTCTTGTCAGCTTGCTTCTCCATAGTGTCCTTTAGATCACTATATCTCTTTAGGAGTGCTTATTTCCTTTCCTTTGCTTCTTCTTGTCGAGCAATCAGCTTCTTCTGGAGGTCATTACACAATTTTGCTCAAACAGTTCCTTCTTCAACTTCTTGGTTTCTATTTCCAAAGCAGTGTCATTCTTAACCTTCTCAAGAATAGGAGTATCAGACTTAATCAGAAGCTTGGTTAACCACTTAACATCAGGATCTTCAGACCGTACACTCTAGAGAATTGAGGCATCCATGAAGATATGATTGTCTGAAAGATACAGCTTATGATTCTTGTTAATGTTGATCTCTTCCATATTTAGAGCCACTTCTGTAAACCATTCTCTTAGTTCAACCAGTGCTTTATCATGAGCATCAAAACACAACTTCTGAAGCTCACTCATCATATCCTCCACTCTTTCTCTCAAGGAGGTCCAAGAGCTGAGATAGTCCTGAATATGTACAAGATTGCTTCTGGACTTGACCAGCTTATTTAGATCCTTGTAGATATTCTCGCACACCTCTTTTAATAAAATAGAATCTAGTAAAAGGGTAGGTGGTGAAGAGACAGTAGTGGTTTCGATAGGTAAACAAATTTGGTTAGAAGATGAAGGTACATATGTGGAGTTGAATTCAGTGACAACAATTTGGCTAGAAGGTTCAAAAGGTTGGTCATGAACAGATTCTAGAACAGATGGAGAGGACGAGCTTAAGGTTTTATTCAAGAATCCAGGTTTGAACCATTGATTGATTTACTCACCTCTGTCATTAGAAGATACTGATGTGATTATACAATCAGGTTCCGTAGAATGTTCAGAGTTAGGAGAAGAAATTTAAGGTTGGTCACATATGATTGACTCTTCTTCATCATAATCTGAATCAATCATAATTGTGTTGGAAGGAAAAGCTACATTCAAAGGTTGCACACCAAAAGTAGATTCTTCTGAGAAGAAGGAATAGTTCTCAGAAGCAGATAATTTTTGGTTGGCAAGATTTCTTAAGGAGATACCAAAAGAAATATTTGAATGAGTAGCATTGAGGTGAGATGGTTGGTAAGCATGGTGGATCACTAAATCAGTGCGGGTGTTTAGGGCCACTTGTAGGTTAGGTTCTTGTTGTTGGGGGCATTCTGAAATAACTTCATCAGAAGCTAGTTCAGAGGCTTTTTCTAGATTAGGTTCAAAATCTGGCAATTCATTTGAGTAGTGATTTATCAGATCCTGAATGACAAAATGGTTACTTGTTTGGGTAGTTAGTTTGGGTGGAGATACTGATAGCTCATTATTGGCAGACTCAAGCCCTGTTTGATCACCTACAACCTCTGCATCAGCAGGAATAGATTGAAGTGGTTCAATCATTGGTGGTTGTAGAGGATGATCAACAGGTAGTCTTACACAACCATTGATCATTCTTTGTTGCATATCATATATTCTTTCTTCAATAGAAGGATACATAGGAACAAAGGTATCATTATCAGGCTTTTTATGGTGCTTGGTGGATGATGATGGGGATTAACGTTGTTGTAGATTTGCATAGACTTTATTCAAGGGAATATCATCTATGTCTTAAGAGGTTGAGGTAGAAGTTGAGAAGGAGGCTGAGGTATTACTAGATCCTACTTCTATTATATTAGAGATGTTAGGAGAATCAGTGTTACCTCTTAAAGCATCTGAAGCAGCAACTTCTGAATAGGTAGTCTCCTCCTTCTAAGACTCTTCAGCACCATCCAAATGAACACCAGCTACCACCAATTGTTGGAGATTCTCTGACAGCTCAATCACCTTGTGAGCAGCTTCAACAGATGATTCCTTCAACAAGACTTCAACACGAACTTCAATTCCCTTGACAATCTCAAGTGCTTTCTCCAAAGCAGCAACATCAATAGCTTTCTTTTTCTTGAGTACTCTTGAGATAAGCTCAGTTGCATCTTCTATTTCCTCTTCTTCTTCCATATCATAAGAAGAAACCTTCAACTTCCTGACAACATGCTTCCTTTTCTTCTTAGGAATAGATGGTTGAGCAGGTAGAGGTTGTGAAGCGCCAACTATTTTCCCACTTTGGGTTTTCTTGGTCAGAATCTTAGCAGGTTCTAAGTCCTGAACCTCATCATGAATAGATGGTATAACAGAACCAGCAGCTTGCTCTTGAGGTGCTTGTTTTTCTTTCTTAGCCTTCTTCCTCTTTGGTTCAGGAGCTTCTTCAACATCATTAGCTTCTAAAGTTGCATTTTTCTTTGATTTTCTCTTTCTGGCAACATGAAGATTACCACCAAAAATCTCCTCTGGTATGTCATCCAATATGATAGATTCTCCAGTTGTCTATAGGTGTTCAGAAAAGTAGTAAATTTGAACATCTAGAGGATCTTGTTTGCAGATAGGTGGAAAGTTATCCATTAGATTGGATGCGTGCATAGGATTCTTGAAGGCCAGTCTTCAGCCTTTTGAATTCTTCCTTCTTAATCAGAGACATATTCCTCAGGGTGCTTGGATTGATGATTTTCCCAGTAACAGTTCTCAGTTGATCATCATTTATCACCTTTGACAGTTGGAGTGCCTTCAGTATCCCTCCTTGATGAAAGATCTCAGACAGTAGTCTTCCATAAGGAATTCAGCTTCTGTTGGTGTTCTGGCTTTCCTTTAGTGCCCACATCATGTGGTTGAAGATGTATTTAAGCACATTTGCTTTCTCTTTCTTTATCAGAAAGTGTAGCAACACTCTGTGATCTAGGGAAGGTTGATTCACACCTCCTCCTTTTGGTAGCAAGTCTTCAGTCATGATCTTCTTAAGCAACTTGTATTCCATTTTTAGATCACTATATTTCCCTTTCTTCGTGCTGTTGAACATGGTCATGTTCACCACATCATTCCATGGACTTGTCTTGTCCATGCCCTCTTCATATGATCCTTCAACAGCTATCCTAATTGCCCTTGCAATTACCTCTTTAATGATTGTAACAGGGATTCCCATGATGTTTGAATGAATCTCTGTACAGGTAAATGGCTTCAGACCTAGCTGTTCTCTAGTCTTCCCTTCTAGAATAGGATCAATCATCACCTTTTCATGCTCTTCCATCTCAGCAGCATGACGATCATAGATTTCAGCTCTTACCCATAAGTATTTGATAAGATTCACATATGTTGGACCGCTCAGAATGCACAAGTAATCATCCAAGCCTTGAACGTGAAAGTAGTTCCTTAGCTCACATCCATGATGAGCTAGAGAAAGGAAATCTTCTGGGCTTTCCACTTGAACATTAAGTTTCCATCCTTCTAACTTCATCGTTCTTCCTTTTATCTGATATGATTCACCAGTAGCCACTTGCATGGAGGTTCCTTGATTCGAGCTTGAAGTTGCCATTGATTCTAGGGTTCTAGGTTTTTGATTTCGAAAGAGATGATTTTTTAGATACTTTGTCTAAAATCAAGAAGTGAAGGATGTGAAGTGAGTAGTGTGTGTTTTTGTCTCAAGTGTTTTTAGTAAAAACGATTGAAATTCAGAAAGGTGAGAAACAAACACAGCATTAATGATTTAGGGGGCGCGAGATAGTACATTCAAATCCTAAATTCATCATAGCCCTCTTATGTTATACACCAATACATTTAAGCCACGTCAGAATTTCTCAGTTTAATTTTCTTGTTCAGAAGCAAACAATTCCTCTTCTAGAATTCAGATGCTGATGTCATCTTCATAAGCATATTTTCCTCAGAACCTCAGTACCGAGCTTCTGGTGGACTATAGCTTCTGAACTACTTCAGAACCTGAATTCCTACTCAGAGGCAAGCAATTTCAATCAGACACAAAGTGCATGTTCAAATTTTCTTTATAAAATCAAATCTTTCCACAGTTAAAGGTTTAGTGAATATATCATCCCATTGATGTTCAGTATCAATGAATTGTATATCCAAAATTCGTTTTTGAACATAGTCTCTAATAAAGTGGTGTTTGATTTCAATATGCTTGGCTCTTGAATGTAGAATTGGATTCTTTGACAAACAAATAGCAGCAGTATTATCACAATAAATGGGGATACTGTTAGTATTAATCTGATAGTCTTCCAACTGATGTTTCATCCAGAGTAGTTGTGTACAACAACTTGCAGCTGAGATGTATCCTGCTTCTGTTGTGGACATAACAATAGTAGCTTGTCTTTTACTAGCCCAGGAGATCAGATTGTCACCTAGAAATTGGCAATTGCCACTGGTTGATTTTCTTTCAATCCTGTCACCAACATCACAGAATCCAACCAACTTATAATCTAAGGATTTCCTATAGAGGAGTCCAAGATTTGTTGTTCCTTTCAGATACCTGAAGATTCTCTTAACAACTATTAAGTGAGACTCTCTAGGATCTGACTGGAATCTTGCACACAAGCAGACACTGAATAAAATATATGGCCTAGATGCACTGAGGTATAACAAAGAACCAATCATACCTCTAAACAACTTCTGATCTACCTTTGATCCAGTATCTTCTTTGCTTAAGGTGCAGGTTGGATGCATTGGAGTGTTCATCACTTTACAATCTTCCAGCTTGAACTTCTTCAGAAGCTCCTTTATATACTTTGTTTGATGAACATACACTCCATCTTCACATTGATTAATTTGAATTCCAAGGAAGAACTTCAATTCTCCCACTATGCTCATTTCAAATTCATCCTGCATTAACTTAGAAAATTCCTTGCAAAGAGTGCATTAGTAGAACCAAATATTATATCATCAACATATATCAGCACAACCAGAATGTCTTTCTCAAGAGTCCTTCTAAAGAGTGTTATGTCAACCTGACCTCTTTTAAAATCATTTTCAATTAAGAAATTACTTAGTCTGTCATACCATGCTCTGGGGGTAACACCCTCTTTATTTATTTAATTATTTTATTAGATAATATAGTATATTATTATATATTATATGATTTTTGGTGATTATGTGACATAATTTTGATGTGTGACGTGATGATTATTTTATTGTTTAATAAAATAATATATGTGGTGTTTTTATATAAATTTGTATGAAAAATAAAGAGTTGTTGGAAAATATATAATTTTGAGAGATGGGGTTATATTTATAAATAGGCAAAGTTGTGAGGGTTGAGATAGAATTAGATAAGTTGGGAAGCGGTATTTAAGGAAATTAGGACAGAGAGAAGTCAGAACGCGTTACAGACTTTTGGAAAAGGGAGAGAAATGGTTAAAGAGAAGAGAGGAAGCTAGGCTGCGATTTCTGCACTTTTCCCAGGTAAGGGTGAGCCTAACTGCAGTACCATTAGCGTGTAATTCATCTGTTATGATTGACTAAGGTTTGGGAAGAGTTTGAGAGAGTTTTGAAATTTGGGTTCTAATGAATTTTGATGAATTTGATGTGAGATGGCTGTGAATTGGTGTAGAAACATGTTACAGAACCTAGATTAACCACTAGAACAACATTGCTGGTGAATTAGAGGCTTAACATGAGAGAATTGAGATGAGTTGGTGAGAATAGGAGTGAACCCGTAGTGGTTCTGTCATCGCTCGCCTGTGCCGAGTGACTACTCGCCGTGGCGAGGAAACCCCTATCGCTCGCGAGGCGAGCAGCATAGCTCGCCGTGGCGAGCATAACCCTGAAACTTGGGATTTTTGCCAAACTTTAGGTGGTTTTGAGTGCCTTTTTATTTATAGGATTGACCTGTGAAGTTGTTTGGATCAAATTGGATTTAGGGAACCTTAAAACGGAGATTTTAGGCGAAAATGTCAAAAAGGCCGAGAGCACCCAGATTGCTCGCCTGTAGCTTGCCCCCAGCTCGCCTTTGGCGAGTAGCTTCCTGAGAGAGCTCGCCGTAGCGAGCAAATCACTCGCCGTGGCGAGTTAGTGAAGTTCTGGACTGTTGTTTCGTTTTGCAATCTGTTTCGCATGAGACTTCGAGAGGAAACCTTTGGGTAGTGTTAGGGATGTTTTATGTCCTTAAATGCATTCTGTAATGATGATTAATGATGTTTCCTTTATGTCGGTGCTAAAGTGATGAAATGCTCATGTTTTAATGATTTGTAAACATGATGCTAAGTGACTTATAATGATGTTATGTGCCTTTGCATATGTGTTAAATGAGTTGAACTTCTGCCATGTATTTATTATAATTGCATGTATACAGTCTACAGAAACATTTCAAAACATTTTGGGATCTCAAAATGAAAGTACTAAAAAATCCGGTTTACGTTTTAAAGATCCATGCGAAATTATTGAAAGTTTTATACCTAAAAAGGCTGAATTGAAAATGAAATGTTCTTATTGTAATAGGTTAAGACATAATTAATCAGTATGTTATGTTAAGAAAAAGCTTATTAGAAAAAATAAGATTAATTTTAGTTCAAAACGTTCTCATCTCAATAGATCATAAAGTTCACAAAAGTCTGAGAAAGCTTATGGAATTTCGAGGCAGAATTCCTAGAGCATTCGTTAAAACCGGGATACACGTGTATGGCCTTAAAAATACACGGGCTTTTAGAATACACCTATGAAAGGATTTGTGTGTGGATTCTATGTCTGAGATAGAATTCAATGTTGTAAGCAACTCTTGTTAAATCAGAATACCTTCCACTATACAAATGTTCAAGTTGTTGGCGACACCTTTGTTTATTAACAAATCTTATGGAAACGTTTTACGTTATCTCTCGAAACCATTTTATAGTGAAGTGGGGGATTGTTGGAACACTAGTTAATTCTAGTGAGAAATTGGATAGAAAAACACAATGTAAGAACTAGTGTGTGTGGGTGACTTAAAAATGTCCCACATTGGTGAGCCACCCCAACTAGTAAGTGTTTATATAAGGGAAGAGTGACCTCCAAGGGTGTGCCCTTGGGGTACCCACTTTTGTGAACGGGTGAACGCTTACAAAAACATATATATCACACGCGCGATGACGCCGTCGTCCGTCCGCCTGACCAGCCGGGCTTCGGCTTGGGTCTGATATTTTTTGTCACTTGAAAATGTTAAAAGTAATTAATTAATTATTTTATTATTATCCGAAAGCGCTACACGTAACAAATAAAGTTGTTACGATCGACCCAATCCAAAAACGCGTATCCAGAAGTTTCTGTATATATCCAATTAAGAAACAAAAACGTGGTTGCTTGAGGATCAAGCCGACTTGATCCCCAAGTCACTCCTATAAAAGGAGAGCTCGCCCCACTCATTCTTCACACCGAAAATTCACAGTTGATGATTCATGTGCCTTTTCCTCTCTTCTCCCTCCTTCGACTTTTAACGAGTCCTTCTTCTGCTTCTACTCCTTTATGTCCCTTCGGTGTCAATTAGAGTGGTTACGTACCATATTCGAGTGGTTTTAATCGAACGATTAAGCCATATTTGAGGTGTATATTCTCAAGCGATTACATACTGTGCAGTATGTAATCGTAACAGAGATCTTGGCTGTTTTATCCTGGAGGCGGAGCGGTTTTTAGTCTACCTTGCACAAACTTGGGTAGTGGCGCAAAACGTCTTAAGGAAAGCGACATGGTCGTGACTCAACCCGATAAATTCATTCAGTTGATTTTTTAAATACGAAAACAACACTTCAGTTACATACAAAACATTACTTAGTACAATACTACACTTGATAAGTTGAAGAATATATGCCAAGGCCCCTAAATGTAGGTTCTCCCGTAATGCTAAATCCTTCAAGGTTTGCTTGTGAACTAATATTAAAATATTTTCAAAACTAATTTGATAAAGATAGTTTTTAAAAATGAAAAAAAAAACTTAAAAATGATTTGTGAAATTTTTTTTTTTTTATCTTCAACATAGGTTAATCCCTCTTCTGTTTTTTTAGTTGTGTTTTTCATGCAGCTCTCATTCTATCGTTATGCAGGGCTCTGAGTCATATACAAATGGTTTGAGCTAGCTCCTGATAGGACTTTTGGAGTATTGAGACAAACTTAGATTCTCTGGTTGCATTTTCTTTGATTTTGAAGAACTGTTATTCTAAACTCTTTTCATGGTTTGGTTTCTCACATTGATGCGCTGCTCCCAATTGGAATAAAGAAGAAGAATTCATTTGAAGTTAATTTAACATGATAATAAAAAAAAAATTCCCATCAAAAGAATTGAACATCTATGGACGAGTACTCGTGTGTTTTTAGTACTATTGTATGATCATTTCTTACATAAGAACATATCAATTGCCAATTAAAGAATCACAATAGGATATAAAATCGATGAACATGGATATAAAATCCAACAAAAGAATTACTGCGACTTTGGAGCAAAAAACTACGTACAAGTATAGCAATGTTGGACAAGAAGTTAAAGAAAAGAGAGAGGTATAACAGAACCACATTAGCAAAGTTAAAGAAAAAAATGATGAGGACAGGAAGTATAGTCACATTATTGATCAAAATCTAGAAAAGCACATTCACAAACACATGCCAATGCCTCACGAATTAACGTATTCATGCTTATCATACCTTCCACTACCATTTACAAAACATTACTTAGTACAATACAACCATTTATCATACCTTTTATTTCAATTATTGACCATAACAAAAAAATTTCCATGTTGTGATAGTGTCTAATTGTGCGAAATTACTTTTGGAACTGTCATGCGTACTACTCCAAGGGTTATAAAGGCCTACAATTCTATGGAGGCTCTCCGAGGAAGAGGTGAAATCCGTGTTGCAAAAGTTGTTTGAAGTATATGATAAAAACTGGAAAACGTTTAACTTTCTATGTCTTGACATGTTACCTTTTTTGTCTTTATAATTAACTTATATTTGTGATTAAAAGTTATCACGTTTAGACATATATATAAAACGCTTGTAATTAAAAGCACAACTAATCATTTGAGAAACCTCGTATTCTCAAAGTTTACATCTATAAGTTTCTCTTAGTTTTTATCATTCACTTGAAACAACGTTTACAACAAATGATATTTCTAAAAGTATATATACATCAGCAATACATGCAATCATTTTCGTTATGGTCAACAATAGAAAGAAAAATTAAAATAAAAGTACTAAAAAACTGAAAATCGATTTCAAAAACAAACTCAAACAAAGCAATGCAGAACCATTCAAAGCTGACGGAACGAGTAAGAAGAAAGAAAATTTTAAGAATTACTAACCCTTCAAACAAAGCAATGCAGAACCATTCAAACTGTAAATGTTTGAGGGAACATTAAATTTTAAGAATTACTAACCCTTCAATTAGATATTGAACGGTTTGTCCATTTCTCCTTCAGAATATCACTCAAAGATGCGACATAGGTATTTAGGTGAGATATCCTGCAGTACTGAACCACATTGTGTGACGAAACCAACAACTACTTCGTATTTGTTGTACAATCTTTGCTAATATTTATATGCACCGGAACTTTTTCCCGTGCTACCGCCCAGGTCATAAACGATGAAGAAACTAATATATTGTAATATGATCCATTACATAGACAACAAATCCAACAAATTCTATGATATATTGCACGGGTCATATCGACTATAAAGTATGATAGCTATGACATTGGCAAGAAATCCAACAAACATTTGATATGAATGATAATATTTCCAGAATATAATAAAGTTTTAAAAAAAAAAAAATAAGGATTGAAAAAACTAATTTAAACTATTTATAAATGTATAAATGAATATTGGCTTTCCCTAAACATAGCTATTAGACTATTTTCTTGCAATCAAATGATCAATCTTTTCCAGCTATTAGCGTACTACAATAGCTTGTATACTTCTTTTTTTTGAAAGGAATAGCTTATATACTTGTCATCATCACGTCATGGGTGCTATATTAAAACATGTCCCTTTATAACATAGGACATCTAGGTTGGTCAAGGCCATTCAAATGACCAAAAGAAAAATAGAGTCAAGAAAAAACTAAACATTCAACATTAGTATCACTGTTATTAGGTACTGATTGTGAACTTGGTTCAAATAGTCCCTAATATATAGATCTCTATCTCCTGTTGATAAATAGCTTTGTCATATTCAGCAAACAGCTCAATTATTTAGCAAAGTCCTTTATGTGTAGAGACATGTTTGCCCTAACATTGTTCACATCCTCAACCAGTACCTGCAAGTTTCACCAGAGTTAGGAAAAAAAGTTGTTAGTTCTTTGATGATAGTTTGAATACTTAGACTTGGGCTAATTAATTTTCTGAATCGCAAAAAGTTTACCACCAGAGTTCTTTTGATAAAGTTTATGTATTGTTGCTTTCGCATTCTAAAACGACAACATAAATTGCTGATAAAATATGGAAGACATGCTTGTTAGTAGTGATAAAATCAACGACTTGTATTAAAATATGTTTTGATTGACTAATAACAAAAAGAAAAAACAATATCAATTTACACTTTAATGATTAAAACGAACACTTATTAAAAAAAACGTGATCAGTCAGTGAAGAAGCCCAAGCCAGACATTTCCCACCTCTCTATTTCAGAGAAAGAAGTTCCCTAGGTTCAACAAATGCAACTAATTCGAACTCAGAATAAATTTGAATACGACAGGTGCTACAGGAGATTCCTGCTAAACATGAGCTGCAGACCAAGGATTTCAGTTGAAATAACTATTTCAGTTGTATCACATGTAAAGATAAGTATCATAAAACAATCATGCGCAACCACCATATATGCAACCATGCCCAATGCATCCAAAAACAAAATAGGAAAATGAACCAACTTACCCAGCCTAAGCATAATTAAAAGGACAAATAAAACATTCCAATAGGGAACCTAGTATGCCAAGGAACTCTGCAAAGAAACTGCAGCATTGCCTTGATGTGTAGACTTGAAGAGTGAAGACCATGAAAATCAAGTTCAAACAATAAAACAAAGTTATCTTTTCACATTTCTCTTTTTCTTCTAAAACAAAATCATTAACACAAAACATACTCACAACAAAATGAGAAGAAGCTCTCAAAATTTTTAGAGAACACACATTACATGGAGGTTCAAGCAACCATACATAAAGAATAAGGTCCCTCCATAAAATAAACTTGTTATGACTTATAGAAAGAATTCTAAATTCTATGGATATTCATCCATTATGTTAAAAATAAGACCAAAAAGAGAAAGGTAGCAAGAACGAAGATAATTTAATCATGAAATCATGATTTTTTTTTTAAATAGTACATTTTATACACCTCACATAATATATTAAAAATCACATAATAAGGATTTACAACTATTACTCTCCACTTTAAAATTGATTTTTGTATTCTCATTTAAAGGATTTCATTCAAAGGCATTATTAAGAATTACAGCTCAAAATGAATGAGTATCAAAACCTGTGTTGGAGATATGTTAGAGAGAGATGTGGATTACCACAGCCAAGGAAGAAATTCATTGAATGTTTTCATGTCTGATACTTGTTGGTTTTTACCTGTGCGGTTCTTCTGTTGCCGACTGGTTCTTTTGAGAATTTGAATCATAAATTGAATTGCTTCAAGTTTTTCTATTCAAACACATAGATTAATTCACAGTGTCAAAATCACTTAACAATTTCGGTTGAATAGGCGGAACCCTACTATTATTCTTACCACTTTTCATTATCAACAACATCATCATTTACCCATTACAAAAAATGACAAAAATGTAACCAGTTAAAAAAATTTAAGCAGTTATACGTTAACTAATAGAACAGTAGCAGAACCAAACCCAAATTAATTTATTTTTTTTGAAATTGAAAAAGAAGAAAACAGTAAAAAATAAAACAAACTAACTGCACTTAGATTAACAGAAAAAAGGTTAATAAATTGATTATCTAGAGAGAAAAGTTTCGAAACAATAGCATTTGTGAATCAGAACTGTTTTTTGGAAGCTAGGAAATGCGAACATAATTGATAATGGCAACAACAATAGCTTCAACAGTAGAAACAAAAACATTGTATCCTAGCCATAGGTGGTCGAAGCCTATCAAAACTAACCTCACTTTCTGTTTTATGGACGGAGACGTTAGAGTCGGCTTCATCGATGATGGTTTGAACAATTTTCATCTCCTTGGCGAGGCTTGAAAAACGACACCGTTTGAGGTTTTGAGAGAGATCGAGTTTGATGACTCCATCATATTGTCGAGGTTAGGGTATGGACTTCAAAGGAAAGGGGAAGTTATGAAAAGTTATTTTCCAAGGGTATAGAAACTTAGATCAAAACTAAAGAAGAGAGAAGAAAAAGTTAAAAATGGAGGAGAAAGAGGTGGGCATCGATAAGTGCAGAGTTCATATGGGAATTGGTGAAAAATGAGTTTCAAATATGCCAATGAAGAAAATAAAGGATTGGAAAATGAGGCATAACTAAGAAAGGTGGAAATTCATAACTAAGAGCATTTAACAGGCATGGGGAAACGAAAGTTTGAACTGAAATTAGATCAAAGGATTATATGAATGCTGCCATATGAAGAGATCAAACAGATTGGGAAACAAAACAACATTTGATGCAATCTTGAAAGAGGGAAAGCCAAGAACCAAATACATTTAACGTATCAGGCATGGGAAAACGAAAGGCTGAAGTCAGATTAGATCAAAGGATGAGAAGAATGCTTAGCGAGATGATTTGATCAAACGGTCATGGTTGATTGACGCCTAAAAAAACCTAGGTTTAGGGTTTGCAAAGTCATTAGCAATGTTAAGTAGGATTAGATATAAGTATGATTACATAGCATTAAGATCATGTGATACAAGTTTACTCTAGCAGGTCGCTTATTTGTTATCTTAATTTACGTTAGCAGCCCTTTTGGAGTTCTCTTGGATTTTGAGGTTACCCCAATACTTTCTTCAATGTATTTTATTTGTGTTTTAAATTTATAAATATTTTTTTGTTTCATTATATATCCACTACTGTTTTTTTTTTACAGAAAATTACCTCTTTGTGGTTTTACATTTTGTCCACAATTGTGCTTTTTCTAGAGAACTTTACAAGACTATGTCTTTTATATCTGTATAGGTTCCTTTAACTATAATATTCTTTGCTAGACTGAATAGGTGCAATTTTGTTATTATGTTTCAGTAACTTTCAATTCAGTTTTACATTGTAGTTATCGGCCACTTTATAACTAAAACCACATTTTTCTTTAGTTGCTGGCTTAGTGGAACTTTTGGTTCTATATTCTAAAGTTTTATAGTAGAGGCGTACAAAAGACGAGTTAGGTACGGTCCTCGCATTATTTTGAACCAATTTTTATACCCAATCCTGTCGCCCAATCAAACCCGATGAGGTTAGGTCCAACAAGGACGGCACAACACGAAGACACGGTCGGGTTTGTCCTAAGAAAATTCGTCAAAACAACCATTTTAAAAAAAAAAATTAATCAACAATTTTTTTTGAATCATAGGAAACAACAATATAATCAAAAATAGTAGAATTATTTTTTGAGTTTAATTGTGGTGCACTGATTGTGTAAAAAAAATTACACAGTCAGCCAATAACATTATGCCACATCATCCTTTATTTTTTTAAGAAAAAGTTCTGATTTAAAAATTAATAATGACCTAAATTTCTATCGCACATTGCCTTCTCTTCACACTTTGTTCACCATTGTGTTAACGCAGTGCAAGCACAAACATCCTTCAAATTTCATCTTACGCGATACCCTTGGCTGGGAGATCTAAAAATTTGGGAGTTAAAACTAAAAAATTGACATGAAGATATTGTCTTGGTTTTCCTTACTTCTCTTTTATTTTATTCGTAGTCCTTGTTTCCATAGTATATGTAGCCTGTAATTTTATTGAATTGATGAAGCAAAATAAACCTTACCAAGAACATAAGTGGAGCGAAGAATTGGGAGAGTCACGACTCAACCCACAACAAGAGAAATGCTAGCAACACATCTTCTAATACACACTTTTTAACACTTTTTTGGATTAGTTAAAATTCACGTGGGTCCTACCAAATCAGGTGGGCCCCATATCAATTTGCACATGGGTCCCACCAAATCATGTGGGTCCCATATCAATTTGGTGGGAGCCATGTAAATTTTATCCAATCAAAGAGAGTGTGTTGAAAAGTGTGTGTTAGAATGTGTGTTGCTAGCATTTCTCCACACAACAAATACAATAACGTGGAGAGGGATGGCCTTTAAAATTTACCTATTATTATTAATTAGAATATTCTAAGAGTGTAAAACCACTTTACACCGTCAACCAATTAAAATCACTCTTTAAGACACGTCACCTAAGAATTAAAATAGAAAAAATCAAACAAAATCTAGAATAATAACTGTCATCACTCCACCTTTAATCTTTTACGGTTTTGATACAATCTCTTAAAATGTTTTAGATCAATATGAATCATCATTAAAAAAACTGAGCTTGGTCAACATAAAGAAACAAGAAAAAACAGTAGGTTATTGCACAAAATTACGTCATCAAGTCAAAAACTTCCCAATCAAAATTATTTGTTTCATGCTCTCAGACTCTTATCTAATGCTCCCTATCTACCGCTTTTACAATGATCCAACAAAATTACAGAAGAAAGCAACCATTTCTCGTGTATTGAATTAAGAAGCTCGATGTGTCGTATCCACCATGAAAGCTTGGAATGAAAGGTGAAATGATTAAGTAGCATGCTGCGTATCTAAATGAGATTGAATCAAAATTGTAAAAAATTAAACGTGGACTAATGGCCATTAGTAACCCAGATTGTATTTGATTTTTTCTATTTTTAACACATAGCTGACATGTCTTAATTGATGGTTTTAATTGGTTGACGGTGTAAAGTAGTTTGTCAGAGTATTCTTATTAATCTCTTCTTTAAATAGTGTTTTTTAAGGGAGTAAAATGAAAAAAACTTATGACTGTTTATTTTTATTTTGATAAAACTAATGTATTTAAAAATCATTCAAAATCCTCCAAACTCCCTCAATGCATTTTCCTCTAAGCCTTAGCGTCAAAAAAAGAATCATACCAACAAATTGGAATCGAGACTCGGCGGTAGCATGGAAAATAAAAATAAATGTTTGATGCAACATTCAAAACTAAGATTAAGATGTACTCTTCTTTATCAGATAATATATACTATACCCTGAAGTTTAAATGCTTTATTATATCCAAATTAATGCAGTCAAATACATTATTATTAAGCATCCCAAACTGAGATTATTATACTGAGGACATAATCATCAGAACCACAATGTGAACATGATAAATGTATGAGATAAGAACCTCCATAAGTTAAGATAAACGAAACATAATCCAACCAAAAATGAGGAGAGAAGACAATGACGGAAAAATAATAATAACCATTATTACAATAATTGTAGCTCAGGGTTCGTCCTTGGCAAAGAAACTCTGAGGCAAGCTAAAATCTTCTTCATTATTAAGCTCATCGATCTCATCGTCGTCGGATTTCTATGAATGATAAACAAATCAAAAGTACCATGTTAAAACATAAACCACAAAGGCACAAACTAGCATGTTATGTGAATGTGAATAATTGAAACTTATTGATAGCATACCAGCATTTCTATGTTGTAGAATCGTCCCACCAATTCAAGGACCTCTTCAGAAGTGAAGTGTCTGTCAAAACTGAATGAAGCATATATAGTTGTAAGATCATATATCACAATATATATATCTGGCATATCATGATCTTTATAATTAAACAGACTTAAAAGTGCATCGAAGAACAAACCTCCTCTTTAGATATTCCATCAGACCATAAATGACAAAGTGACGATGTACTCCTTCATGAAATGAATATTAATTGTAAGCATAAAAATGGATGCATCTCAAATCCGAGAAAAAATAAATATATGAAGAATTATAAAAATGGATGATTTCATATTGTTATTACGTAATGTCCCATCTGTAGCTAAATATCACTTTGCTTAGGGTGTGTTTGAATAAACAACTTAATTTAGCGTTCAATGAATAAATGCTTAATATATAAGAACTTATGTATGAAATATTCCAATAATCTAAGATGAAATATGATTAAATTTTTTTCAATATAAGTTGTAAGAATTTTCCAATGCTATTTGAAGAAACTTACCGATATAAGCTAAAAATAAGATAGATATATCATAAATTGTTTTCATAAATTGTCTCTAACACTTTGCACAAATACATATGACATTAAACCAATATAAGGATGACATAGAAAAAAGGCAAGAGGCATCGAAATGGGTCTAACTACATTTTCCCCATAGGGTGTGACTGTCAATTACACATAAACCAAAAGATATCATGTATACATGCAGAAACTCGATTTAACTCCTCTAAAGTGAGGAATTATCAAAGTACGAAAATCAAAGATTGATACGGTATCCTCCCGTGATTTGTTACGTCTTTATATATAATACCAAGCATTGATTCAATTGATATTACTTATTCAATTGCTCAATTAAGAGAAGCATTGTCGAGCAATCGACTATCATATATTTTTTGTGACCAAATATTCGTAAATTAGTGATTATATTAATTTTTAGGGTTTGAACTCTAAACCACGGACTTAAAACTAATTGGCATCTCTTACTTCACCAATCGAAATACCTACTTAACATGAAATTCATCATACACTTATTTATGTACATGAAAAAAAATCTTAAAGTAAAGACAAAAATTAAAATTCTACCACCTTGAAGCTTCATTGGAGGATAAAATTCAAATGCTATCAATAGTTGAAGCTCCAATTCAACCTGGTCTAGATCCTATCACCATGATCATAAATCAAATTCAAATTCAGATAAATTTAAATTTAAATTAAATATGAAAGTGAGAGAGATAGAGAGAAAGAGAGAGACCTTGAGAGAGGAAGGGGGAGCTTTGCAAGGAGAATGAGCAGACGTGCCATCTTGTTCCGCCTCTTTGGGTTTCACGACTTCTTTCCCTTTTCTCTTACTCATCACGAATCACTTGTATGAGTATATTTTTGTGAATGAGAAGGCTGCTAATGTGATTTTAAGAATTACAAGTTCTTGATTGTTTTTATGCCCTTTAAAAGAAATAAATGACCTGTTTGACCTACATTGAATTTTATTAATCAAAAAGCCCTGGTCTTACATGTTTTTTTTTTGCTTGTAGCGTTGTCACACCATGCCACTTGCACTCGCGTGCTAGCCTCCCTGGCCACCACGTGTCGCACATTAATTCATCCAAACAGTAATTATGTTAATGCGTTGGTCAATAAGTTTTATTGTTGGCCTCTAGACGCGAGGGGAATTAATTCACCCAAATCATTAATTCTGCCAATGCGTTAGTCAATAATCAAACCCATTACCTGTAGTTGCAAGACTCTCTCGGACTGCCATGTGTCCATGTGAGTTTGAAAATTGCGAAAAATAAATAATGGAATGACTAATGGATTACAAATCGCGTTCATTTGACCTACAACACATACTTCTCTACCCCTGGGATTGTTAACCTATAATTTTAAAGGCTGCATTAAATGTGGTCAATTTGAGGGTTGACTTTATTATTGAAGATGCTTCTTTATTTATCGAGGTTAGGCTTGCTGGAGATGTTCGAGATTAACATTTCAGTTTGACAAGTTAGAAGTATCGAAAAGTAGTTAGATTTGGATAAGGGCAAAAGCAATTCGATATTCAAATTGAATTGGTGCCTTTATCCGTTTTCTAGGCAGTTATAGTTTTTATTTGATAGGTAGTTATTTCCTATTTTAGTATAAATAGTAGATTCTCGAAAGAGAAAAAGGTCACAATTTAATCATACACAAAACATACACTCAAACTATCCAAATGCAAACGAAAAACGAGTCACAAGTTGCAATGTATGAATATGTGTACCAATTTACATCCAAGCAATGCAATTTAAGTTTATTTTCTTAATTGTTTTTATCATTTACTTGTTTCTTTTAAACTTGTACTTGTTATCTTTATTGCAAATTAATCTCGATAGATTTGATTGAATCGAATTTGTTGCTATTATTCACACTTTTATTAAATTCATCAAGAACAAGAACAAATTTCTGGAAAATAACAAGCATAATAATATGTCCTTAAGATTTACTGGTTGATCTTGCAAGTAACTAATTTTAAACCAGCGACTGTTTACCAAAAATTAGTGTAAGCAAATTGGCATGCCCAGTGGGACCTTTTGTGCTTTGTTTATTGTTTTTCTTTCGAAATTTGTCTATGTAAAATTGTTGGTTTGTGTTGTGTATGCGCCTGAGAAATAAAAAACAACTTCCTGAAATGACTCGTCCAAATAAGGGCACTGGGGCAGCCAACGTCACCAGTACATCAGGCATGGGGACTAACCCACCGAATTCGCAAAAAGATACGCAAACGATCCAACCAGGTTCAGCGCCTACTTCAGGCGCACTAGCCTCAACGGTTACATCGTCAACAACGGTTTCACCGACTTTGATGGTCATGCCAACATCCCATGCTATTCCTACTTCTGGAACAGCGGCCTCAATGGTTGCTGCAACCACACAGGCTATACCTACAATGGGAGAGACTTCAAATCAAGGAGGCTGGAACTTTGGCACAGTAAGCCATAGATCTGTGACACCCGGCAGGCCAACCACTTCGATGTTAGGCCTACACACAAGTCAAGCAAGTTCTTCCCATAATTTGCATGCACAGTTACCACCATTATTTACTCCTGGGGTTGCCACCACTTTTTTAACACCCCAACACACATTGACCCTTGGCCGCCTTAAGGCAACAAATGGAGGAAAGCAACCATGAAATGGTCAATATGGTAACCCAAAAAATTGGTGCAGTAATCAATCCTTTGATTCGAGATACGAATACTAGTTCGGCGCCCCCCAACGAGAAATGTGCCTGTGCCCCAAGATACTAACACATCGATCGAAGTTCCTACTGAAAGGAACACATCAATTAACTGAAAATAGGGTATTACGGCGAGCACCTCTCCCAAACCATGAGGAACCAGAGAGAGTTCCAGTATTGGTTAATAGGCGCCAAAATGCAGACCAAGTCGTTATGCAGGCCCGTCAAGATAACTATGAGGGTCATAATAACATAGCGAATTTGGTCGAAAATTTGCTGGCCCAAAATGGTTTCAATCTGGGTTTTCGCATACCCAATTTCACATCAGCATTGCCTGAATATGTGTTCATAACTAAATTGCCAAGAAATTGGAAAGTTTCAAAATTCACCAAATTTGCTGGTGAAACCAATGAGTCTACCATCGAACACATTGCTAGATATTTGATAGAGGCAGGAGACATAGCCCACAATGAGAATCTTAAACTGAAATATTTTTCTAACTCATTAACGAAAAATGCTTTCACTTGGTTCACTACCTTGCCTCTAAATTCGATTCATTGTTGAACTCAATTAGAGAAGGCTTTTCGTGGTCAATTTTACATGGATCAATGTAAGATAAGCCTAAAAGAACTAGCCAGTGTACGTCGAAGGACTCATGAGTCAATTGATGACTATTTGAATAGGTTCAGACTCCTTAAGGCTAGATGCTTCACAGTTGTGCCCGAACATGAGTTTGTCGAAATGGCCGCTAGTGGCCTGAATTACTCCGTTCGAAAGAAATTGGATACACAATATCTTAGGGACATGGCACAATTAGCAGATAGGGTCCGTCAAGTCGAAAGACTGAAGGCTGAAACAACTAGGACCACTAGGCACATTAAAAAGGAAAAGATAGCCTATATTAATACATATGACAGCGACCCAGAATTCGATTGGGGATCAGATGTTGTCAAAGACAATGAGATTAATCTTACGAAATTAAAAGATGGGCCTCCTTATGTATGTAAATTATTGAGGCCATCAAATGGTAAAAATCCTGAAGAACCTAAGAATGACAAATTTCCTCCTAAAACATACACCTTCGATGTTACTAAATGCGACGAAATTTTTGATCTTTTAGTGGCTGATGGCATAATCTTAGTGCCGAAGAATTTAAAGTTGCCTCCTTTGGAGCAACGAAAGAAATGGGGATTTTGTAAATTTCATGGTTTTTTAGGTCATAATTTGTCTCGTTGTACACGTTTCAGGGATTCTGTTCAAAAGGCTCTCGATGAGGGTAGGCTGAAATTTGGCGACAAGGCCAAGCAAACAACGCAAATTGAGGCAGATCCCCTAAAAACTGCTGATTCTATGTACGCTGAAGTGGTTGGAATCAACATGGTTGACATTTCAGAAGGATCTATGGTTGTCGAAACGCCAATACATGAACAAAGCTTGTCAGCCAATGCTGAAGGGGTCACTGAGGACCATCATTTCGACGCTGAAATGGTTACTGAGGACCAGTTCGCTGAGAAAATGAAGACAACATACCTAGAGGCTGAATGTAACACCCCGCTTTCCCAACAACGTAATATTAATATAAAATCAGAGTAAATCAACAAAACGGAGCATTACACTGCTTTTCAAAATTTCATAAATAGATTTAATATATTATTTATTCAACAATATAACAATTAATAATTTGCAGTGGAAAATTGTTTTCAACATCAACAACTTCAATAAATTGGCACAAAGGCCACCAACAGTCATAAAACATTATTCGACACCATTAAACCTCAACAACAATAAAAACTTCAACAACATGTTTCAAAAATTGATACATAAAGGAATGAAAGAAAAACATCACAACGATTCCCCATCCCGTTACGTATCAGAGCCCTAAGACACATGAGCCACCACTTCTACTATTCTAGATCACCTGCAAGTTACCCATACGAAAGGCAACATTTTCAAGCAGAAGGGGTGAGATTTGTAACGCCCTCTCTAATTATTTAATTATTTTATTAGATGATATGGTATATGTTTATATATTATATGATTTTGATGGTTATGTGACGTATTTGTGACGTATTTGTGACGTGTGACGTGTTATTATTTTATTGTTTAATAAAATAATATAAGTGATGTTTATATGAATATTTATTTGGTAAATATAGAGATTTGTTGGAAAAATATATTATTTTGAGAAGTGGGGTTATATTTATAATTAAGAAGAGTTGTGAGGGTTGAGATAGAATTAATTAAGTTGAGAGGGAGTATATA
Source organism: Medicago lupulina (assembly GCA_958299785.1). Classification (NCBI taxonomy): domain Eukaryota; kingdom Viridiplantae; phylum Streptophyta; class Magnoliopsida; order Fabales; family Fabaceae; genus Medicago; species Medicago lupulina. The sequence goes on along the minus strand of OY283146.1, from coordinate 40,840,596 downwards.
AGAGAAGTAGGTTAAGAGAAATAGAAACGCGTACAGACTTTGGAGAAAGAGAGAAAACACGGTTGAAGGGAGAAGAGAGGCTAGGCTGCAATTTCTGCACTTTTTCCAGGTAAGGGTGAGCCTAACTTCAGTAATTTTAATTGTAAATCATCTGTTCTTGATTGGCACAGAGTTTGGTGAGGATTGGGATGGGTTTGAGAATTAGGGTTTATGATGAATTTGTGATGGATTGATGATAGATTGAGGTTTAAGGCTGTAGAACTGGATACAGAACCTAGATTATCCCCTAGGACAACATTGCTGATGAATTAGAGACTTAACATGAGAGATTTGAGAGGTTTTGGTGGAAATTGGACTGAACCCGTAGTGGTTTTGAGATCGCTCGCCTGTGGCGAGTAACCCTTAATCGCTCGCGAGGCGAGCAGTATAGCTCGCCATGGCGAGCTTGTCCCTTAAAATTTAGGACTTTTGCCAAACTTGAGATGGTTTTGAGTGCCTTAATATTTATAGAGATGACCTGTGAAGTTGGTTTAGCCAAATTGGATTTAAGTAACTTTAAAGTGAAGATTTTTGGTGAAAAATGTCAAAAAGGCCGAGAGCACCCAGGATTTCTCGCCTCCAGCTCGCCCCCAACTCGCCTTTGGCGAGTGAGCTGATGTGAGTACTCGCCTGTGGCGAGCAGATGCACTCGCCTGTGGCGAGCAGATGCACTCGCCGTGGCGAGTTAGTGCCTCCCTGAACTGTTTGTTGTTTTGCGATCTGTTTCGCATGGGACTTTGAGAGGAGCCCTTTGGGTAGTGTTAGTGAGGTTTTATACCCTTTAATGTATTTTGTAAAGATGATTGCTGATGATTTACTTGAGCTGTTGATAAATGATATATTGTTGAATATAAGTGATGTATGAGTATGATGATATGTGAATGATGCTAAGTGTTGCAAAATGTATGAATAACAAGATGATGTTCTGCCATGTAATTATTATAACTGCATGTGTCAGTCTTGAAAATGTAATGATGTTTGAGACGGTGTATTAAGTTGTTAAACGACGAGTCCATGCATTTGCATATTTATGAGACGGTGGAGCTTTATGCTCAAAGCAACGGTGGAGCATTTGCTCAAAGCGACGGTGAAGCATATTAATGCTATAATCATATGGTACCACATGCATGATGTTGAGACGTTAGGTGTTGCATTTAGTCGAGTCAATTGTGACATATATGAGATGATGATTGAGACGTTGATGGTTGATGTGATGTTGTTTATGATGATGCTTATGATGATGTTATGATGTGCTACAATGTATATGTTATGAGTTGGATTTATGATTGTTAATCTTGACGTTTGATTTATATATTAATATTATTGTTGTGAATCTCACCCCTTCTGCTGGAATTGCCGCCTCGTGGGCAAGTGCAGGTACCCAGTCTTAGATGCGTTGATGCGAGGAGTCTGTGTGAAGTAGGGTTGCTCTGATACGTAACGGGATGGGGTCTTTTGTAGAGTCTATTCCATTATGTATCTTGTTAGAATAAGTTTGACTTTCAGTGATGTTGAACCATTAATATTTTGAGATGTTTTTGCTGGCTTTTAAGCCAAGACTATTATGAGATGAGACTTCTAAATTCCGCTGCTTAATTGAGTATTTTTGTAAATGATAAATTATTATCTAAGTTGTTTTTAAGATGAAATGTGACACTCCTTTTGAGACGTACTCTGATTTTATGTGATTTATTTAATGAAATTTTTAAGTCGGGAAATTGGGGTGTTACAAGATTCACAAACAATAATAATAATATATAATTCATCAATTGAATCTAACACCCTAAAAGTCAACAAGATACTTCAATATTTTTATATACTTCATGGATAACAACATAATCAAATTCATCCAACAACAACAACACAACAACAGCTGAACCGACGACATCGACTATGCAATGACACAACGACGACAACTAATGCAACATGCATGTGGTACCATTTTACGCGTTTGAATGACAAGTCATTCCAGGGCATGAGCCCTTAACAGCTTTGGATGGTTAAAGCATCCCAGGGCATAAGCCCTTAACAGTTGAACGACAAGGCGTTCCAGGGCATAAGCCCTCAACGGTTGAATGATGAACATTCCAGGGCATGAGCCCTCAACAATATATGAGCATGCAATGGACTCAACATTGTGTATATCAGCATACAACTCAACAACAGCAATGACAACGACCAACAGACTTAATCAACTATGACATGCTCCCCAACTTAGTCAAATGTGACACAACAATTCATAAAACATCCAACATAACATATATATATATATATATATATATATATATATATTCACATGCTTCTACATTCAATCATAATACTTATCACATAAACAAGGTTAATCAAGTAGAAGGAAACATTTAGGAATGCTCGGATAGGTCCCCTAGTGCACGAAGCAAAAATCAGAAAAAGGTTGTACAGGGCCCAGCTCGCTTGAGCGACCAAGCGCTCGCTTGAGCGACCAAAAAGACGTAGCTTCAGGGTTTGCACGCTTGTGGCTCGCTTGTCGTTCGCTTAAGCGACCTAAAATGACGAAGGTTGGAATTTGCTCGCTTATGAGCTCGCTTGGAGCTCGCTTGAGTGTGCGGTCATTTGACAATTCTAGGTAGCAAGCTTGAATGCTCGCTAAAGCGACGGGTTGCTCGCTTAAGCGACCATTCATCTGGGTAGGGAAAAGCTCTACGGGTTCTCTAACCCTATCTCATCAAAAACCCAATTTTTAACCCCTGATTACCCAAAACGTGTTCTAACAGATGTTTATAGGTTCAATATACAACAATGCATAACAAAGAACACAAAACAACAACATCAAACAGTAATTCATCTCATTTTTATCAATTTCACAAACCATCCTTAACCCTAAACTCAAGAATAACATTCAATCCAATTTCAGAAATTATGTATTAAAATCATTGCTAGTTAGCCTCACCCTTACCTGGATTAAGATGATTCCAACTCTACAGAAATCAGGTTCCCTTTTGGTTCTTCCCCCTTGTTCTTGGCTTCTCTCCCTTTTCTCCCAAAACTCTGTTTTTTTCTCTTGTACGTGAAAATGTTTTCTGCCTTTTCTTTTCCTATTCTCACCAATATTTCCTTTCCTTAACCCCCTTTTCATTTCACTTAACTCCCCTTAATTCCTATAATTAAAATGTAACCCCCTCCTAACTCCAATAATTTCTATTAATTCTCATAAACCCTCAAAATTCCAAATAAATTCTATTTCTCTCTTAATTCTATTAAATAATAAAAATAACTATATAATAAAATAACAAAACACCAAATAATCACATAAATCATTTAAAATCATATAAAAGACTTAAAATCAACCAAAAATAATTAAATAGCAACTAGGCGTTACACTGAAGAGGATTTGATTGATTTCCTTAATAGATATAAGATTTCTAATACGCACGCCATGTTGTGTCCTAGATGCAGTGTGGTATTCCACAAAGAAGTTGTGAAGTCTGTGGAAGGATTCCGACCACAACCAAACAGGAAAGGTCGATGGATGGACAATCGAACAAAGTATGGTTTCAACAAAAGGGGCGTTCCTTACAAGATGAAGTCTGAGGAGAAAGACCTGCATAGGAATCATCATAACACTTTAAACCCTCCATCGAAGTCGCCCACGGACACCTGGGTGTTCTTTGTTGGCAAGAAATACATATATTCTCCCCCAACAATTAAGTGGGTGAAAAGGGGTGCCACAACTCCGCGTCAAGAAGGGGCATCAAACTCAAAGCAGTACGCCTATAACAATAAGTACAAGGGAAAGCACCCTATGACTAAAACCCAATGGCGCAGATATCAGCGTCAGAAAAAGGCAGATGCCTTGAAAAACATAACAAATGTTGACAATGTCAAAGGAAAACAGCCAGCCGTTTTCGAGATGGTGAAAAGACCAGCCACCGAAAGGATTTTCCCTCTTCTGCCAACCATCAAGAAAGATCTTCCAAAAGAGGATGAAGAAGTGACTTCCAACTTCATAGAGTCAGAGCCTAGCCTCGATATCATGTGCAATGTGGTATCAGTGCTCCCGGTAGAATACGACATTCCATTAGAAATCGATGAAGTTGAAAATGATTTCACAGAAGAGATGGCTCATCACAAACCATTATGTTATTATGTGATGAACAACGGGTGCGTCGAGAATCAACATGTTGTATTCGAAAAACTTGAGTTTCCAATGGACCAACATCTTAAGCCTCTCTTCATTCAGGCCAAGATAAATGGTGTTAGGATTAATAGGGTCCTTGTGGATGGTGGTGCTACGGTGAATTTGTTGCCCCAATCTGTCTTAACTAAAATTGGCCTTTGTGATACAGATTTAAAGCCTCGTAATGTGATTTTAACCAATTATGAAGGAACTTCTGGCCATTCCCTAGGTGCCGTCGAAGTTGGATTAGTAGTAGGGAGTGTCAAAAGAAACACCATGTTTTTTGTGGTCCTTTCTAAAAGAAACTTCAATGCACTTTTGGGGAGAGAATGGATCCATGGTGTGGGGGTAGTGCCTTCAACTTTGCATCAAAGGCTATCTATATGGAAAGAGGATGGTTTAGTGGAAAACATTGAAGCTAACCAAAGTTATTTCCGGGCAGAAGTGAACACTATCACTAAGGAAAATTTCGATAAGAAATTGGCTAACATTCCTCCTTGCATTTCTTTGGATCCTACCTATGAAGTTCAAGATGACGAGATGTTTTCCATGCAACTCCTCCCAAAGTATGGATTTCAATGGCAGAGGCAGATCTTTGATGCGGAATATGTTGTTGTGAATCATGAAGAAGATCCCTCAGTGGAAGAAAATGTGCTCAGGACCAGGCCTTATACTTACAAAAAAGTAAAGGACCATGCTCCTAACAACGGTCCGGTATACAGAGTCTCACCAATTGGGTGGGACGTAGTCGAATGATTTGTAATGGTTGAGCCCAATTTCTGGGACAAAATTACGGCCTATGTGGCCGAAAACAACATGAATGCGGCCAAAGAGGCCGAAGCTGTGCAGAACGAGGTTATCAAGACCGTGGTGAAAGATACTGGTGATGACCTCATGGATGATCAGAAGTTAGATTATATATATGATGACGAACCCTTGGGTTTCGAAGAGGATCCATTGGGATCTACTACAAAAATGAGAGCACAGGATCTGATCGAAGAAGTGGATTTGGGGGATGGTTCTGTTAAAAGACCAACCTATGTTAGTGCCAAAATTACCACAAGGTTTCGAGATCGAATTATGGAGCTTCTCAAGGATTACAAAGATTGTTTCGCCTGGGATTACAATGAAATGCCTGGTTTGAGGCGAGAAGTGGTGGAACTAAAACTTCCTATCCGTACAGACAAAAAGCCAGTAAAGCAGATCCCGAGAAGGTTTGCTCCACATATCCTTCCAAAAATCAAAGAAGAGATCGAAAGACTCTTGAAAAGCGGTTTTATCAGGCCTGCCAGGTATGTAGATTGGTTAGAAAATGTAATTCTGGTTAAAAAGAAAAATGGAACTATTAGAGTTTATATTGACTGTAGGGATTTAAATTTCGCTACGCAAAAAGATGAATACCCTATGCCTTTGGCAGAAATGCTAGTTGATTCCGCAGCAGGATTTGAATATTTAAGCATGCTTGATGGATATTCAGGTTATAATCAAATCTTTATTGCTGAGGAAGATGTGTCGAAAACTGCATTTCGATGCCCAAGGGCTCTGGGCTGTTATGAATGGTTAGTAATGTCGTTCGGCCTGAAGAATGCTGGTGCTACGTACCAAAAGGCAATGAATTCCATGTTTCATGATTTCATCGAGAATTTTATGAAAATCAACATAGATGATATTGTTGTAAAATCTTCTTTAGAAGATAATCATCTTAATCACCTTCATCAATCATTCGAGAGGATGAGACAATATGGATTAAAAATGAATCCTTTAAAATGCGCATTTGGTGTTTGTGCAGGTGATTTCTTAGGTTTTGTCATTCATATGAAAGGAATCGAGATCAACCAAAACAATACCAAGGCTATTAAGGAAACCAAAGCCCCTACAAAAAAGAAAGAATTGCAATCTTTGTTAGGCAAGGTCAATTTTCTCAGACAATTCATTTCGAATTTACGTGGCAAGACGCAAGCTTTCTCGTCATTGCTTCGTTTGGAGAAAGATGATGTGCTCAAATGGGAATCGGAGCATCAAAGGTCTTTCCAAGAAATCAAGTCATATTTAACCAATCCTCCTATCCTTTCGCCTCTCATAAAGGATAAAAGCATGAAATTGTATGTAGCAGCTTCCGAATGTACTATAGGGAGTATGTTTACACAGGAGGACGAAAATGGCGTCGAAAGAGCCATTTATTATTGATGACATGCTGTCATTACGTAATTTCTATGTATATTTTATCATTTTATGGAGTCACAAAGCAACTGAAGCAGCAAGAAACGCATGAAAAGCAAGAAAAAGCAAGAAAACTGAAGAATGGTGCAAGTCACAAAAACGTGTCACGCTTGCTAAAAAACGTGACACGTTTTCACAAGTCAGAGAGCATGTTTTGAGAAGAAAGAAGAACGTGTCACGTTGGCAAAAACGTGACACGTTTTGTGAAACCCTAATTTGGTTACTTGCTACTGAAGGAAAAAACGTGACACGTTTTACTTAAAACGTGACACGTTTTGGGCGAATTTCTGGGCCTATTTAAGCTGAAGTCTTTTCTGAAAACAAGGGTTACGAATCTTGGAGGGCAAAGTGCGATTTGGACATCAAGGTGACTGCAAGGAGGACGATTTCTTCATCCTTTTACCAGTTACATGTATGTTTTAATGATTCAATTGATTATGCTATTTGTAAACATCATTATGAGTAGCTAAATCTCTGAGAGATTGGATCCGAGATGATTCTGTGTAAACCCTAGTTGATCTTATGTTGCTGTAATGAAACTCTATTCCATATTAATGATTATTTAAGTCTTTATTCAATTCAATTGTTCTTAATGCTTTTTATATCCTGATCAAATATAAGTATGCTTTCGTGAGAATGAATGACTACTAACCCTAGCTTTCAACTTAGACTTAATTGCATTGTTCTAATAAACATGGTTAGTCTAGGAATGGATAATCGTTTATTAGTGATACTAGGTTAACGTGCTTAAACCTTCAAGAATTATTAGACCACCTAAGGAATTAGGGGCTGTAGTTTAAGAAGAGGGTCCTAACTCAAGGGATTGATTAGGGCTATTTTGTTAACTATCGTGGGATTTAAAGAACCATGAATAGGAATAGAGTACAATAACCAATTAGGGGAAACATAGAGGATTCTACGATCCGATCTCATCTCTCTCCATATTTTCTAAACAAACGTTATCTTTTTGTTATTTGTTTTAAAAAAAAAACAAACCAAATCTTCCGCCTAGTGGCAAAACAAATATAACCTTTATACATCCTAGTGCATAACGAAATTAACTTATTGCGATTAAAAACAATCCTCGTGGGATCGATATTTTTACTACTTCGATAGTATTTGGTGCACTTGCCAAACGTCTATCAAGTTTTTGGCGCCGTTGCCGGGGATTGTTGATTTATTTCAATAAGGCAATTTAGTTATAATTTAGGATTTCTGCATTTTATTTTCTGTTTTTAAATTTTTTTTTTTTGTTACTTTTATTGGTGCAGTGCTACTAAGGTATTTTGCTGTTTATGCGAGGTCGACAAAGCAAGGACGATTTACAGTTCGATCCGGAGATAGAAAGGACTGAACGAGCCAATCGGAGAGCTGCCCGGTTGTCAAAGTCAGTCCCACCCATCGCTAAAGGGCGGTCACCCAGTCCGCCACCGTCTGAATCCTTGAAGTCTACCTCTCCTACACCAAGTATCATGGGAGACGCTGAACCGAGACCTAAGTTGGGAGACTACGGGCTAGCTACTCACCGTGGTCAGCTGACACACACCTTCCGTCCTGCCAACCCTGCTGCTTTTGACATTAAGAGCACCGTTCTGAATGGGTTGAGAGACAAGCAATTTGATGGCACTGAAGCCATGAGCCCACATGAGCACTTGAGTCGGTTTGCAGAGACTTGTGAATTCTGCGTACCTCCAGCTACGGTAACTGATAGCCAGAAGAAGCTGCGGTTATTTCCGTTTACATTGACGGGAAGAGCTAGAGATTGGTTGCTAACAATTCCGGGTGGTACCATTCAAACATGGGAGGAGCTCGAGCTGAGGTTCCTAGAGAAGTACTTTCCTATGTCCAAATATTGGGAAAAGAAGATGGAGATTCAAAATTTCAAGCAAGGGGAGACTGAATCTTTATATGATGCATGGGAGAGATTTACATTGATGCTGAAGCGGTGCCCCAACCATGAACTGTCTGAGAAACAATACCTCCAAATCTTCACCGAAGGCTTGATACATAACATTAGAATGTTTCTAGATGCCTCAGCTGGAGGCAGCCTTAAAAACAAGACCGATCATGAAGTCGAAGCCTTAATTGAAAGCATGGCTCAGAACGAGTACCGTGATAATGTGGAGAAGAAGAAAAGAGGAGTATATGGGGTCAGCGACACTACATCTATTCTAGCTAACCAAGCAGCCATGAACAAGCAAATTGAAGCTCTAACTAAGGAGTTCCAAGGGTTCACTTTGGCTAACAAGCAACAAGTGGCAGCTGTTAAGTGCGATCTATGTGGAGAAGGACATGCAAATGGTGAGTGTGTACCGGAAGGATTTAGTGAGGAATTCGTGAACTATGTGAACTTTCAAAGACAAAATCCTTACTACAATCCCGGGTTTAACAAGCATCCTAACTTGAGTTATTCTAACAACAACACTCTAAACCCTCTACTTCCAAATCCTCAACAACAACAACAACAACCGAGGAAGCCTTCAGCTCTTGAAGAAACAATGGTGAATTTCATGAAGATGACTCAAAGTAACTTTGAAGAGATGAAGAAGAGCCAAGAAGCTGAGAGAAAAAACAATGAAGCTTCGAGGAAGTTGCTTGAGACTCAAATCGGGCAAATGGCTAAACAGTTGGCTGAACAAAGCAAGGGAGGATTCTCAGGTAATACTAAGGATAACCCGAAAAATGAAACTTGCAATGTTATTGAACTTAGGAGCAAAAAGGTGCTCACACCTTTAGTTCCAAAAATTAAGAAAACAGATGATGATGTTGTGACGGAGGGGGTAGAAATAGATTGTGAAGTTGAAAAAGAATTGGAGGGAGTAGTTGAAAAAGAAAGTGATCAAGGAGAAGTTGAAAAAGAAAAGAAGGAAAAATCAGAGGGAGAAAAAAGTGAGAGATTAGTAGATGAAGACTCTATCTTGAGGAAGTCTAGGAGCCAAATTTTGAAAGATGGTGATAAACCACAAGTTGTGCCGTCTTATGTAAAGCTTCCATACCCTCATCTAGCTAAGAAGAAAAAGAAGGAGGAAGGCCAATTTAAAAAGTTCATGGAACTTTTCTCACAACTCCAGGTGAATATTCCTTTTAGTGAAGCCCTTGATCAAATGCCCGTTTATGCAAAGTTTATGAAGGAGTTATTAACCGGAAGAAGAAAGCCAAAAGATGACGAGAATATAGCTCTTTCAGAAAACTGTAGTGCTATCATCCAAAACAAACTTCCACCGAAGATGAAAGATCCAGGTGCTTTTACCATTCCTTGTTCTATTGGATCGGTCAAGGTGGGTAGAGCTTTATGTGACTTAGGGGCAAGTATCAACTTGATGCCTCTATCTATGATGAAGAAGCTTGGATGTGGTCAACCAAAACCAACAAGAATGACCCTCACTTTAGCTGATCGGTCCATCTCTTATCCTTTTGGAGTTTTGGAAGATGTGCTCGTAAAGGTAAATGAGTTAGTATTTCCTGGTGACTTTGTTATCATGGATATGGCTGAAGATGACGAGACACCGCTCATCCTTGGAAGACCTTTCCTTGCAACTGGTCGTGCTTTAATTGACGTCGAATTGGGCCAACTTATGTTAAGGTTCCATAATGAACAAGTGGTGTTTAACATTTTTGTAGCCAGGAAACATAGAGCTGAAAATCCCAAGTGCTACCAGATTGACGTTGTTGATGAAATCGTTGAAGACAATTCTCGTGAATCTCAACCAACACAACCTATCGAGAAAGCAATTGTAAATTCTATAGAGAGTTGTGACAATGATGAAGATCTTGAGGTGAAGGAATGTGTCAAGCAATTGGAGGCAAGCAAACAAGAGGTGGCATCGGAAAAAATAGAAAAGTTACTTCTTGACAAGAATGAGGGGGCGCTTACTTTGGGTGTGGAAGAGGAAAAAAATCCTGAATTAAAAGAACTTCCTTCTCACTTAAAGTATGTCTTCTTAAGCAAAGATGCTTCTAAACCGGCAATCATCAGCAGCACTTTGACACCTTTAGAAGAAGAAAAATTGATGAGGGTGTTAAGGGAGAACGAAGGAGCGTTGGGATGGAAAATTTCTGATTTGAAGGGTATTAGTCCAGCTTATTGCATGCATAAAATTCATATGGAGGCTGAATACAAACCAGTTGTTCAACCTCAACGGAGACTGAACCCCACAATGAAGGAAGTTGTAAAGAAAGAAGTGCTGAAACTTCTAGAGGCAGGTATGATTTACCCTATCTCTGATAGCTCGTGGGTAAGTCCTGTCCATGTGGTGCCTAAGAAAGGTGGAATGACGGTGGTGGCTAATGAGAAAAATGAATTGATTCCCACCCGTACCGTCACTGGTTGGAGGATGTGCATCGATTATCGGAGGTTAAATACCGCAACAAGGAAGGATCACTTCCCGTTACCATTTATGGATCAAATGATAGAGAGGTTGGCTGGCCAAGCCTTTTATTGCTTTCTGGATGGGTATTCGGGGTATAATCAAATTGCGGTGGCTCCGGAAGATCAAGAGAAGACTGCCTTCACTTGTCCGTTTGGTATCTTTGCGTATAGGAGAATGCCCTTTGGGCTGTGTAATGCGCCGGCGACCTTTCAAAGGTGTATGCTCTCCATCTTCTCTGACATGATAGAGAAGAACATCGAGGTATTTATGGACGACTTTTCTGTTTTCGGTAAGTCTTTTGATCAATGTTTAGTCCACCTAGATGCAGTCCTTAAAAGATGCACCGAAACTAACCTCATTTTAAATTGGGAAAAATGCCATTTCATGGTAAACGAGGGTATAGTTTTGGGGCATAAGATAAGTGCTAAAGGCATAGAGGTGGACCAAGCGAAAATAGAGGTTATAGAGAAACTTCCCCCTCCTATAAATGTTAAAGGAGTGAGGAGTTTCCTGGGGCATGCTGGATTTTATCGGCGTTTCATTAAAGATTTTTCAAAAATTTCAAAGCCCCTTTGTAACCTCTTAGTCAAAGAAAATGATTTCAATTTTGATGATGAGTGCTTAAATGCTTTTTCTTTGATTAAAACCAAGTTGGTTACTGCACCAATAATCATTGCACCCGATTGGGATCTACCATTTGAATTAATGTGTGATGCAAGTGATTACGCTGTTGGTGCAGTTTTAGGCCAACGCAAGAACAAATTTTTCCATGCAATTTATTACGCAAGCAAAGTTTTGAATGAAAATCAAGTAAATTACGCTACCACTGAGAAAGAATTGCTTGCGGTAATTTTTGCCTTGGAAAAATTTCGTTCTTATCTAATCGGCTCCAAAGTCATTGTGTTTACAGATCATGCAGCCCTGAAGTACCTACTGACGAAAGGAGATTCCAAGCCTCGGCTGTTGAGGTGGATCCTTTTGTTACAAGAGTTTGATCTTGAAATTCGTGATAAAAAGGGAGTTGAGAATGTGGTGGCTGATCACCTCTCCCGGTTGGAAAATAAGGAGGTGACGAAGAAGGAAAAGGCCATCATGGCCGAGTTCCCGGATGAGCAGCTGTTCGCTGTTGAAGGGAGGCCGTGGTTCGCCGACATGGCAAACTACAAGGCTGGGAACATAGTACCAGATGACTTGAACTCGGCCCAAAAGAAGAAGTTCTTCAAGGATTCAAACCACTATCTGTGGGATGATCCTTATCTGTTTAAGGTAAGCACTGACGGGTTGATTAGACGTTGTGTTGCAGGTGAAGAAGCGAATAGTATCATGTGGCACTGCCATAGCTCAGCTTATGGGGGCCACCATAGTGGAGAAAGAACCGTTGCAAAAATCTTGCAAAGTGGCTTCTGGTGGCCCACCTTGTTCAAGGACTGCCAAGACTTTGTGCGGCGGTGTGACAAATGCCAAAGAACAGGTAACATTTCTAAGAGGAATGAGATGCCCCTAACAGGAATACTTGAAATAGAACCATTTGATTGTTGGGGCATTGATTTTATGGGGCCTTTCCCTCCCTCTTACTCTTATCTTCATATTCTAGTTTGTGTCGATTATGTTACTAAGTGGGTTGAAGCGATACCATGTGTTGCTAATGATGCCAGAACTGTTGTCACTTTTCTCCAAAAGAATATTTTCACTAGGTTTGGAACACCTAGAGTCTTGATCAGTGATGGGGGGAAGCACTTTTGCAACAACCTTCTTGAAAATGTGCTAAAAAAGTATAACATCAAGCACAAAGTTGCAACTCCCTATCACCCACAAACTAGTGGTCAAGTAGAGGTTTCAAACCGTCAGTTGAAACAGATTCTAGAGAAGACAGTTGCGTCTAATAGGAAGGATTGGTCCAAAAAGTTAGATGACGCACTGTGGGCATATAGGACAGCCTTTAAGACTCACATTGGGTTTTCACCCTATCAACTAGTCTATGGTAAGGCTTGTCATCTTCCAGTCGAGTTAGAGCATAAAGCTTAATGGGCCATCAAGGCCTTAAATTTTGATCAAGTAGCTGCTGGTAAGAAAAGACTTTTGAAACTTAATGAACTTGAGGAGATGAGGCTTAGAGCGTATGAAAATGCGCTCATCTATAAAGCCAGGACTAAAAGGTATCATGACAAAAACTTAGTATCTAGGGAAATTAACTCTGGACAACTAGTTCTGTTATATAATTCCAGGTTGAAGCTGTTTCCTGGAAAGCTCAAGTCGAAGTGGTCTGGACCTTTCTTGATCAAGAGCGTGTCACCATACGGAGCTGTGGAACTAATCACGCCGGAGGGTGACAGGAGTTTCAAAGTGAATGGACAAAGAGTTAAGCCATATCTGGGTGGCGACCTACCAAAAGAAAGAGTAGGGTTGATTCTGAAGGACCTGTAAAGGTCCGTATTAGTCAAGCTAGTGACGGTAAAGAAGCGCTTTGTGGGAGGCAACCCACCTTTAGTTTTTGCAGGTAATAGTTCTTTTATATTTTTTTTTCTTCGCATTTTATTGCTTTCAAAAAATAAAAAATAAAAAATACAAAAATATTTTCGCTGAAACGATCAGAGGAAGAAAAATTTCAAGTCCAATACTGGGCAAAAACGCGACACGTTTTGGGCAAAACGTGCCACGTTTTTGCCACCTCTGAAGCATCTTAAAAACAAGCATTCTGTTTAGCAAAAACGTGTCACGCTGGCCAAAACGTGACACGTTTTCTGGGAACAAAAATTTTTCAAAGAGTGGAGCGTGTCACGTTTTGCCCAAACGTGACACGTTTTTGGGTGGTTTCAAAATTTTTAGACCGTTACAAAACGAAAAACGTGACGCGTTTTTGGCCAAACGTGACACGTTTTTCTCCCCTATATATACCCTTCACACGAAAATCATCCCATTCACTTCCAAAAGTAGCCAAACTCTGTCAAAATTTCCCCAGAACCCTAACCTACGAACTTCTCAACTTTCTACACCAAAAATCTTCAACTTTCCATCTCCAAATCACCAAGACAACCACAAAAACTACCATCAACATCATTAACCTCTCAAAATTCACCATCCTCACCTAACCTCAAAACCCTAATCTCAAACTTTCACTTTTCCTTTGACCTAACCCTAAACCTTCACCATGGTTGATACTAGGAAGAAAGGAAAAGCTCCACAAGCCAAAAAACCCAAAACCACCGCCAAACGCAAACAACCGGTTAAACCCACAGCCCCACCAGCCGTACCACCCACTCTAGCTTACCGTTTCCATGACATCCCGGCTCGTGACCGCTCCAAAGAAATCAGAAGTTATCGGGTGATACCAGAGAGGGGGTTCCTACTCCCTAAATTGTTAGGCAACCCTGAGTTTGAACAAATTATCACGGCTCGAGGGTGGGACGGGCTGAATAATATGGTTTTCCAAGAGGCCAACAAGACCATGGCGCTTGAGTTTTATGCCAATGCTCGGTTCTCCGGGAGGCGGTATGAATCTTATGTGAGGGGAAAGACCGTTGATTTCTCCCCTGAGGCTATCATTACCATGCTGAAGATCGTTCCTCCGGAACAATGTGATGTCAAGAGGAGGAGGGAGACATGTGCTAACTGGGACGAGGAAACGTGGGAAGAGGTGAAATCCTTACTGTGTGTGGAGGGCGCTCAATGGCAGAAGAGCAGGAAGATGTTGCTGAAAGCTGATTTCAAGTCGGTTGCTAAGGCTTGGGCATCATTTGTGGTGCAAACATTAGAAGGTACTTCCTGTTCATCTGAGATTCCCTTATCTCGGGTGCATACTGTTGCTGCCATCATGGAGGGTAGCCCTATAAATGTTGGTGAGTTGATTGCCAACAACATTGCTGAGTTTGTCCAAGGGAACAAGAAAGCCATCCCTCACATGAGCCTCATCAACTGGCTTTGTGAGGAAGCTGACTGCGAGTGCTACATCAATGACCTCGAGGCAAAAATGATGAAGCCAATCACGGATAACTACATGGAGGTTTTTCTAAAGGATTATTTGGAGCGCATGCAGCAGTTGGGAGCTGAGGAGGAAGCAGGCCCTCAGCTTCAGCCACAACCACAACAGCCCCCGCCTCAGCCAGAGTTGGTGTCGGGAGAAGGAAGCAGCCAACAAGGTGCCCATGCACCTCTTCATCCCATGATGCTGGACTACATGTTCGGCCACTGCAACTGGATGAATGAGGTGTCAGACCAAGAGTATTGGAACCGTCCTAGGTTCGGGCCAGAGCTTACTGAGGCAGTCTGCCTCAACAGAAGAGCGATTACTGGGTCTTTTGACCGTTTTGATGGGTCCGAGGAGGCGATGGACCAATACTTTGATGTCACCAGAGGTCGTGCCCAAGCAAGAGAGCAGGAGATTAGGGCAGACTTTGCTGCTGGTGGTGCGAGGTCGAGGTCGCATTTTGGCGAAGACACCTATGAGGAGCAGAACCCGAGCACATGGATTGACCCGAACTTGATGCAGGATTGATGGGCTACTGATGGCTCATCTATTATTATTATTAGTTTTTCTGTTTGTTTCAGCAGCTTTCCTTTCATTTTGATGTACTTTTTAATTTTATTTTCGAACAATTTGAAGTTTAATCAGTTGTATCCCCCTGTGATGTAATTAAGCCTGAACTGTTTATTACTGATGAATTTATGTGTTTTATTGACCTTTTACAGTTTAGTAACAAATGTGTGCTCAAGTGATTTTTCCAAAAGTTCATAAGGAGGAGTGACTTGAGTAAAAGGCGAAGTGTACGACAGTGCTAGGTAGTCACAACTCCCAGATATCATAACTGTAAGGTTCATGACCAAATTTTATTTTTCAATTTACTTATATAGAGTGTTCCATGCATCTACATTTCTAGAACTTGCATTGTTTCTTTTCTGTCGATTGGTTTATGTCAAATACACACTGAGGCAAAAGTGCTTGGTCCTGTGAGCCTTTTGAAGCCTGTAACACCCCGTTTTCCCAAAACAACGTAATATTAAATAGAACATCAGAGTTCAACATACAACGGAGTATTACATCTACTTTTCAAAATTCAGTTTAAATAGATTATAAAAACTATTTAAATCAACACCTCATTTTATAAAAATCTGCAGCGGAATATTTATTTTAAAAATCAATCAACAGCTATGTCATCATCCTTGGCACAAAGGCCTCATCATACTACAATTTATTCCATAAAGATAAAATCTCCAACAACATGTCCTTCAAATAAATGATACATAAGGAATGAAAGAATGTAAACAGCAGAATCCCCATCCCGTTACGTATCAGAGCCTAGGACACAAGAGCCAATAATCTAACTAGCCTTCATTACCTGCACTTGCCCACGAGGCGGCAATTCCAGCAGAAGGGGTGAGATTCACAATCAAAAATAATATATATATAATTCATCAACTTGAACTAAAACAACAACAATCATAGCACAAACATTACTAAATCCATATATACATGGCATTAACATTCATCAACAACAACTACATCAATTATAATTGATCTACAACAACAACAACACCAAAAGCATCAACGTTATCATCAACAGCAACTACATCATTCATATTCGATTTGCAACCTTTAATTTATATTAAGCAATCAACCACATCATCGACAACAACTCAACAACCACCTCAACCTCAACGACTCATCAACATCAACAACTACTCAACCAACGACAACATCAACTCGACCAACGCAACGACTACAACGATGCAACGACAACCACAACTAATGCAATATGCATGTGGTACCAAAATACAGGGCAGGGCCCTCACCGCTTTGAACAACAAAGTGTTCCAGGACATGAGTCCTCCCGCTTTGAACGACAAGGCGTTCCAGAGCATAAGCTCTCACCGCTTTGAATGACATTGCATTCCAGGACCGGGGTCCTCACCGCTTTTGAACAACAAAGTGTTCCAGGACATGAGTCCTCCCGCTTTGAACGACAAGGCGTTCCAGAGCATAAGCTCTCACCGCTTTGAATGACAATGCATCAGACTCCAGCTGTGTATATCAACATACAACACGACAACACCGACAACAACCACCAGCCAACAATGCATACATCTACGTATGACTTACACCACGACAATTCAACATCAACAACTGTGCCTAATTTATTTATGACACACTCCCCAACTTGGACGACACAATAACAACTCAACAAATGCATAAACGAGATATGACTTACATTTCAACAATACATCAATTATTCACAACATAAAAGGATCCTCAACAATCTTCATTACAGAATGCATCCAAGGATATAAAACCTCTCCATTACTACCCAAAGGTCTCCTCTCAAAGTCCCATGCGAAACAGATCGCAAAACGGAACAAACAGTCCAAACGACTAACTAACTCGCCACAGCGAGTACCTGCTCGCCATAGGCGAGTACTCACATTAGCTCACTCGCCAAAGGCGAGTTGGGGGCGAGAAATACTGGGTGCTTCGGCCTTTTGACATTTTTCTCACCAAAACTTCATTTTTAAGCTCTCTAAATCCAATTTGGCTAAACCAACTTCACAGGTCATCTCTATAAATATAAGGGCACTCAAAACCATCTAAAGTTTGGCAAAAATCTTAAATTTAAGGGACACGCTCGCCACGGCGAGCTATACTGCTCGCCTCGCGAGCAACCAAGGGTTACTCGCCACGGCGAGTGATCACTCGCCACAGGCGAGCGATCTCAGAACCCACACGGGTTCAGACCTAAATCACACCAAATCATCCCAAACTTCCAAATCAAACCCCTAAATCATCAGCAATGTCATCCTAGGGAATAATCTAGGTTCTGTAACAAGTTCTACAGTCTCACACATCAAACCCTCATCAATTCATCACAAATTCATCTTAACCCTAGTTCAAGAACACAACTTTCAATTCAATTTCAGAAATTATACATATATTAATAGTTGAAGGTTAGCCTCACCCTTACCTGATCAGATGAATTAAACAAAGCTACAGCAATCCTAGCAATCTCCCTTTGGTTCTTGGCTCTTCTCTCTTCTTTCCCAAAAGCTATTCTTTTCTTTTACTGATACGTACTATTGTTTTTTTGTCTGACTCTTTCTATCCTTACCAACCAAAACCCTTTTTTCCTTCTTTCTCTTAACTCCCTCTTAACTCTCCCAATTAAAATGTAACCCCCTCCTTAATTCTCATAATTAAAATATAACCCCCTTCCTAAACACCAATAAATTCTAATTAACTCCTAACAATTCAAATAAATATTATATTTCTCCCATTTATTAAATAGTACAAATAATTATATAATAAATGGCAACCACCAATAAATCACATAAATCAACATTTCATATAAAATACATAAAACATATTAGAATCAACCAAAAATAGTAAAATAACAATTAATTATTTAAATACACACACCACACCAAAAGGTCATATAATTCATTTCAATCATATATATAAATAAAAAATACTCAAACATTAACTAAAAATAATTAAATAGAAATGGGGCGTTACAACTCTCCCCAACTTATAGAATTTTCGTCCTCGAAAATGTACCTCAAGCAACAATTCTTCCTGCATGTTAGTTCTCTACACAACAACAACAATTCATAAACAACAACAAAAGCAACATTAGAGTTGACACTCTATCCTAGGTGGCTCAACACGACTCTACTACTTGGTCGGACGGACCAACCTGCTCTGATACCAATTGTAACACCCCGTTTTCCCAAAACAACGTAATATTAAATAGAACATCAGAGTTCAACATACAACGGAGTATTACATCTACTTTTCAAAATTCAGTTTAAATAGATTATAAAAACTATTTAAATCAACACCTCATTTTATAAAAATCTGCAGCGGAATATTTATTTTAAAAATCAATCAACAGCTATGTCATCATCCTTGGCACAAAGGCCTCATCATACTACAATTTATTCCATAAAGATAAAATCTCCAACAACATGTCCTTCAAATAAATGATACATAAGGAATGAAAGAATGTAAACAGCAGAATCCCCATCCCGTTACGTATCAGAGCCTAGGACACAAGAGCCAATAATCTAACTAGCCTTCATTACCTGCACTTGCCCACGAGGCGGCAATTCCAGCAGAAGGGGTGAGATTCACAATCAAAAATAATATATATATAATTCATCAACTTGAACTAAAACAACAACAATCATAGCACAAACATTACTAAATCCATATATACATGGCATTAACATTCATCAACAACAACTACATCAATTATAATTGATCTACAACAACAACAACACCAAAAGCATCAACGTTATCATCAACAGCAACTACATCATTCATATTCGATTTGCAACCTTTAATTTATATTAAGCAATCAACCACATCATCGACAACAACTCAACAACCACCTCAACCTCAACGACTCATCAACATCAACAACTACTCAACCAACGACAACATCAACTCGACCAACGCAACGACTACAACGATGCAACGACAACCACAACTAATGCAATATGCATGTGGTACCAAAATACAGGGCAGGGCCCTCACCGCTATGAACAACAAAGTGTTCCAGGACATGAGTCCTCCCGCTTTGAACGACAAGGCGTTCCAGAGCATAAGCTCTCACCGCTTTGAATGACATTGCATTCCAGGACCGGGGTCCTCACCGCTTTTGAACAACAAAGTGTTCCAGGACATGAGTCCTCCCGCTTTGAACGACAAGGCGTTCCAGAGCATAAGCTCTCACCGCTTTGAATGACAATGCATCAGACTCCAGCTGTGTATATCAACATACAACACGACAACACCGACAACAACCACCAGCCAACAATGCATACATCTACGTATGACTTACACCACGACAATTCAACATCAACAACTGTGCCTAATTTATTTATGACACACTCCCCAACTTGGACGACACAATAACAACTCAACAAATGCATAAACGAGATATGACTTACATTTCAACAATACATCAATTATTCACAACATAAAAGGATCCTCAACAATCTTCATTACAGAATGCATCCAAGGATATAAAACCTCTCCATTACTACCCAAAGGTCTCCTCTCAAAGTCCCATGCGAAACAGATCGCAAAACGGAACAAACAGTCCAAACGACTAACTAACTCGCCACAGCGAGTACCTGCTCGCCATAGGCGAGTACTCACATTAGCTCACTCGCCAAAGGCGAGTTGGGGGCGAGCTGGAGGCGAGAAATACTGGGTGCTTCGGCCTTTTGACATTTTTCTCACCAAAACTTCATTTTTAAGCTCTCTAAATCCAATTTGGCTAAACCAACTTCACAGGTCATCTCTATAAATATAAGGGCACTCAAAACCATCTAAAGTTTGGCAAAAATCTTAAATTTAAGGGACACGCTCGCCACGGCGAGCTATACTGCTCGCCTCGCGAGCAACCAAGGGTTACTCGCCACGGCGAGTGATCACTCGCCACAGGCGAGCGATCTCAGAACCCACACGGGTTCAGACCTAAATCACACCAAATCATCCCAAACTTCCAAATCAAACCCCTAAATCATCAGCAATGTCATCCTAGGGAATAATCTAGGTTCTGTAACAAGTTCTACAGTCTCACACATCAAACCCTCATCAATTCATCACAAATTCATCTTAACCCTAGTTCAAGAACACAACTTTCAATTCAATTTCAGAAATTATACATATATTAATAGTTGAAGGTTAGCCTCACCCTTACCTGATCAGATGAATTAAACAAAGCTACAGCAATCCTAGCAATCTCCCTTTGGTTCTTGGCTCTTCTCTCTTCTTTCCCAAAAGCTATTCTTTTCTTTTACTGATACGTACTATTGTTTTTTTGTCTGACTCTTTCTATCCTTACCAACCAAAACCCTTTTTTCCTTCTTTCTCTTAACTCCCTCTTAACTCTCCCAATTAAAATGTAACCCCCTCCTTAATTCTCATAATTAAAATATAACCCCCTTCCTAAACACCAATAAATTCTAATTAACTCCTAACAATTCAAATAAATATTATATTTCTCCCATTTATTAAATAGTACAAATAATTATATAATAAATGGCAACCACCAATAAATCACATAAATCAACATTTCATATAAAATACATAAAACATATTAGAATCAACCAAAAATAGTAAAATAACAATTAATTATTTAAATACACACACCACACCAAAAGGTCATATAATTCATTTCAATCATATATATAAATAAAAAATACTCAAACATTAACTAAAAATAATTAAATAGAAATGGGGCGTTACAAAGCCTACCCTGATTATATTGAATTCATCCTTTTCTTAGACAAGTTGAGCCGGTAGGATAGAACTTTTTGTTCGGTGACAACCTACATTACAAACTTAGAGACTTTTAGGATTTATCCCATACTGTTTTTCTGAGTTAGGCATGTTAGAATGTTGCTAAAAATTAAGTTTGGGGTTGCTTTTGGAATTTGCAACCAATTAAGTTTGGGGTGGGGGAACTAGAGAACAATACAAAAGAAAAAATAATGACATATAGACACTAAAAATGGTGTATCAAAAAAAAAAAAAAAATAGAATATAGAATGGAAAAGGGACAAAGACATTGAAAATCTGAACTCGAATGTCCCGATGATGAATAATGTTCTCTAGCCCCATTTTGACTAAGAATTGTGTTCCATAGGTGCAAGATGATTGAAGTATGTTTTAACTGACGTAGGAGTGCCTAACTCACATTTTGTGTAGCCTACTTATCCAAATATCATCCCACCTTCACCTAAGCCCCGTTATAACCCTTAAAGACCTCAAAGTGTGTATTGATATTGACTTTAATTGACGTTTAGAAACTTTTCAAGCGTATGGTAATATGTAGCTTTGCATGTGATTGAGTGTGAACCCTATTCATTTTGTGCGTGGAGTTGTGAATTGGTGGATGCATTCAAGTCAAACTAGCTCACCTTTAGCTAGTAAGGAGATGAACTTTTTGGATTACCATCACTTGAGCAGGTACTTGTTATTTTACTGTCAACTGTCAATTTTGCATGTAAATTCCTTGGGGATAAGGAATGGTTTAAGTTTGGGGTTGTGATGACATGCTGTCATTACGTAATTTCTATGTATATTTTATCATTTTATGGAGTCACAAAGCAACTTAAGCAGCAAGAAACGCATGAAAAGCAAGAAAAAGCAAGAAAACTGAAGAATGGTGCAAGTCACAAAAACGTGTCACGCTTGCTAAAAAACGTGACACGTTTTCACAAGTCAGAGAGCATGTTTTGAGAAGAAAGAAGAACGTGTCACGTTGGCAAAAACGTGACACGTTTTGTGAAACCCTAATTTGGTTACTTGCTACTGAAGGAAAAAACGTGACACGTTTTACTTAAAACGTGACACGTTTTGGGCGAATTTCTGGGCCTATTTAAGCTGAAGTCTTTTCCGAAAACAAGGGTTACGAATCTTGGAGGGCAAAGTGCGATTTGGACATCAAGGTGACTGCAAGGAGGACGATTTCTTCATCCTTTTACCAGTTACATGTATGTTTTAATGATTCAATTGATTATGCTATTTGTAAACATCATTATGAGTAGCTAAATCTCTAAGAGATTGGATCCGAGATGATTCTGTGTAAACCCTAGTTGATCTTATGTTGCTGTAATGAAACTCTATTCCATATTAATGATTATTTAAGTCTTTATTCAATTCAATTGTTCTTAATGCTTTTTATATCCTGATCAAATATAAGTATGCTTTCGTGAGAATGAATGACTACTAACCCTAGCTTTCAACTTAGACTTAATTGCATTGTTCTAATAAACATGGTTAGTCTAGGAATGGATAATCGTTTATTAGTGATACTAGGTTAACGTGCTTAAACCTTCAAGAATTATTAGACCACCTAAGGAATTAGGGGCTGTAGTTTAAGAAGAGGGTCCTAACTCAAGGGATTTATTAGGGCTATTTTGTTAACTATCGTGGGATTTAAAGAACCATGAATAGGAATAGAGTACAGTAACCAATTAGGGGAAACATAGAGGATTCTACGATCCGATCTCATCTCTCTCCATATTTTCTAAACAAACGTTATCTTTTTGTTATTTGTTTTAAAAAAAAAACAAACCAAATCTTCCGCCTAGTGGCAAAACAAATATAACCTTTATACATCCTAGTGCATAACGAAATTAACTTATTGCGATTAAAAACAATCCTCGTGGGATCGATATTTTTACTACTTCGATAGTATTTGGTGCACTTGCCAAACGTCTATCAATTATCTTAGTAGGGTATTAAATGATGTTGAAACAAGGTATCACCCAAGTGAAAAGTTATGCCTTTGTTTGTATTTCTCTTGTACAAAACTTAAGCATTATATAAAATATTTTGATGCCTATGTTTATTCCCATTTCAATATAATCAAACATATGCTATCGAAACCTATTTTGCATAACAGATTTGGTAATTGGGCTTTAGCACTTACAGAGTATTCACTAACTTATAAGTCATTAAAGGCTGTTAAAGGCCAAATTGTGGCTTATTTCATTGCAGATCATTCAATAGTAGAAGTAATGCCAAGTTTCGCTAATTTTAGACCATGGAAGTTATATTTCGATGGGTCCAGCCATAAGAATGGTACTGTGAAGGTGAGAAAAAACACAAGAAGGGGGGGAGGGTTGAATTGTGTTTGCTTTTTCTTCTTCTTCTCCTACTGAAGTCACTAGTCAGAAGAAGTTAGAGTACAACTTCTGAAGTGATTTCAGATACTAAAATGCAGCGGATAAAACACAAAGAGAGAGAGTGAGAGAGAGAGAGAGTGAGAGAGAGAGAGAGAGAAGATAAACACAAAGAAATTATACACGTTCCTTCCACAAACTGGAAATAGTCATGTCCCCCTTGCACTTCCAAGGAGAGTTCACCAAAATGTAATATCTTATTACAAATGCTCACTGCTAAAACTAGCAAGAGACTTCAAATGCTCAAGCATAACTGCAAGAGACTTCCTATGCTCCTGAACACAATCAAGAGACTTCTATGCTCAAGCACAACTGCAAGAGACTTCTAATCAAACAGAGTTACAAAGAAAAATGTTTGATGTTGAACATTTGATATACAATCAGTGGTGTTCACAATACAAATCAGATACAAACTCTTAAGACTCCAGAATTTCTAAGATATGAACTTTGATAAGAAATTCTAAGTGAACTTTTGATGCAGAACAATTTCAGCAGAGGTTTGGCACTTTTAAATTGTTGTTGAGTTTCTTACAATTCTTCAAGTCTTCATTCCTTTATATAGAGGTGTGAAAGAGACGTTGTGAATTGCCAGCGCATCAAAATAAAAGTTGTTTGAAGCTTTGATCAATCACCAATGATCTTTTGCCTAGTATGGTAGTTGTCCTACGAAAAATCAATTTCAAATCCATTCCAAGTCTGTAGGAACATCGTTGCAGGCAGATCTGTTATTCTTGTCTTGTAGCAGAGACAAAAACTGAGTAGTGGAGGTAGTGGTTGTACACTTCGTACAATTGTACTTTGTCAACGCTCTTCAAATAAAAAGCATCCAATGCCTTCAAATTCATTTGAATTAGCCGTTTCTTCACTCTTCTGGTCTTCTGTAATGCTTAAACGAGATTAAATCCATTGAACAGCCTTTAAAGCTTTAAGTCTTGCATCTTCTAAAGAACTACATCTTCTGGTGATCTTCAACTTCTGATGAACTTGCTTCTGATGACATCATCACTTCAGGAGCACTTTATCTTCAGGAGCACTTTGACTTCAGAAGCACTTCTCTTCAGACGCTTTAAGCTTCCTTTTTGTTGATTCCTTTGCTCTCTTTTGTTCTTCCAGAACCTAATAATGATTTCAAATTTTTGTCTATGGTCCTGTACACTTGAACAAATATTAGCATATCCAATTGATAATTTTTAATACCTTGTTATCATCAAAACTCTCAAGAGGTAGTGTTAAACACATTTTGTTCCAACAATCTCCCCTTTTTTTATGATGACAGACATTAGTATTTAAATTGTTCAATTGTTGTTAATCTAATTAACAAGTTGACTATTAGGGTATGTGGTTTGTAAGCTCCCCCTGGGTCCAATAGTACTATAAGGTGAGGTTTGTAAGCTCCCCTTGAGTTCTATTCTTGTTAATTAAATTCATCATTTAAAAACATAATAACTCTCATAATATTCTCACATGATCATCTATTCCCTCTTAAAAGACTAAGAGAGAAGAAGGTCCTATTAATTTAAATTTTTTGAAGTTAAATTAATGGGGGCTCAAAGCCTTTAAATATTATACATCTACTCTCCCTTTAGTCATCAACAAAAAGAAAATAAATAAAGACAAAAAGAAGAGATGAGAAAAACGAAGTGAGAAAATATAAGAAGTATGATCAGAGCACACAATATAATACAGTTCATAAGCATATGAATTGTTCAGAAGCATGAGTATTAATACAGAAGCATAAGCATAGGTTTAGAAGCAAACATAAGAAAATATACACATAATGGAAATAAAACAAGCTAAATGGTGTGCAACTAGGGTTGAGCTTGTTTTTGAAACATCTCCATCATCTATTTCATTATCCTGTTCGTTTCTTTTGCTTGTTCCTTCATTTTCTTCTTGAATTCATCATTGCTCCTGATGAGATTCTCTTCCCTGATTCAGGCTTCTTCCAGCTTGGCTTCAGTAGCAGTCTTATATTCCAACAAAAGTAGTTTATGCTCCAGAAGCTCTTTCTTGAGCTGTTTGTTTTCCTTCTCTAGGAGAGTGTTCTTTTGCATAAGGGCCAGTTCAGTAGAGGCTTCCTTGAGGTTTATTTTGTTTAACCAATTTAAATCAAGCTCTCTTGGGTGTATACTAGTTGGAATGAAATCAGCAACATTCCTTGCTCTTAAGCACTGAGGAGTCTTCACCCAAGTTTTAAGAACTTTCACTTCATGCAGATTACTGACAACTCCCTTCAGCCAGTCTTGAAGCTTTGTCTGAGCAGTGTCTTGAGCATCAAGACAGGTTCTTTGTAGTTCTGTCATGACATATTCTACTCAATCCTTCAACCTTAACCACATCTTCTCATAGTTATCCTCATGAATGAGGCTATTCCTAGCTTGAACCAGATTGTTCAGCTCTTGAAAAATGTTCTCACACACATCTGCTAGAATAGTTTAATCTAGAAATAGGGTGGGTGGAGAAGGGACATTGGTCTTGGTAGGAGCAACATGTAGAATGGCCAGATTAGATGATGAGGGTTGGTCATTTATTGAGGTTTTAGGTTCATTAGAAGTGTTGGTTGTTGGTTAAAAATGATTTGTTCAGGAACACTTAGTTCAGGAACAATTTGTTCAGAAACAACTAGTTCAGGAACAGGTTCAATGATGAGAACATAATCAAGGTTAGTTGAAGAGATCATCTCTTGGATAGGTTCATGTTGTTGGGGGCTTTCTGTAATAACTTCATCAGAAGCTATGTCAGAAGCTTTTTCTAGGTTTGACTCATACTCAGGTAGTTCACCTGAATAATGATCTACAAGGTTCTGTATGATTGATGGTTCAGATGTTTCTGTTATTGGAGTTGTTTGTGTTGGAGAGGTAGGGTGAGGTGATGATACATTGATGTTTGCAGAATCTGTCCCTGTGTGATCATCAGCACCCTCTGCATCAGCAGGAATATATTGAATAGGCTCAATCATAGGTGGGTGTAGGGGATGATCAACAGGTAAATTTTTGCACGCATCAATTCTCCTTTGTTGCAAGCCAATTAACCTCTCTTCAACTGAGGGATACATTGGCACAAAGGTATCACTTGTTGGCTTTTTATGAGTTTTGGTTGATGGTGATGGGGATAAAGCTTTGTTGAGGTTGGTGTAGACTCTGTTTAGGGGTACATCATCTGTATCAGATGATGTTGATAAGGATGATAATAGGGAGGCTAGACTAGACCTAGACTCAGAGGATAAACTAGATTCAACTTTAATAATTTCAGCAGGAGTGTGAGAATTAGAATTACCTTCAGGAGCTTCGGAACATCCAGCTTACTCTTGTGCAACCTCAGTAGCTTCCACCATAACATCAGCCACTGCCATCTGCTGCAAGTTTTCAGTGAGTTCCAATCCCAGTTGAGCAGCTTCAACTATAGATTCATTAGCTAGAACCTCAACAGGTATTTCAATTTCTTTGGCTAGCTGTAATGCCTTCTGCACAACAACATCTTCAACTTCTTCTTCTTCAAAGGTGATCTTCAATTTCCTTACAACTGGTTTCCTTTTCCTTTTAGGAATGGTGGGTTGACTAGGTTGAAGTGGTGAAGGTACAACTTCCTTCCCACTTCTGGTCCTCTTGTTCAGAACCTTGACTGGTTCCATGTCCTGATATTCCTCTTGAATTGTTGAACCAAAACCAGTTGCTTCAGATGCTTTGTCAGTCTTGGCCTTCTTGGCTTTCTTTGCTGGTTGTTTAAAGGCTTCATCAAGGTACTCATCCTTGGTAAGTGCCTTCCTCGTTGTCTTCATGCTCTTGGCCACAGGCAGAGCACCACCATACATCTGATCAGGAATATCCTCTAGTTGGATATTATCTCCAGTGCTTTGCAGATGGTCGTGAATGTAGTACAACTGCACATCAAGTGGAGCTTGCTTGCAGATTGGAGGAAATGCTTCCATGAGATTGGACATGGCTCTGGAGTCCTTCATATCTGTGTCCAATTTCTTGATGTCTTCTTTCTTAATCAAGGTTATGTTCCCCAAAGTGCTTCCATTGATGATATTCCCAGTAACTGTACCGAGTTGTTGATCAGCGAAGACTTTAGTTTCATCCAGGGCCTTCAGAATCCCTCCTTGATGTAGAATCTCTGAAATAAGTCTTCCATAGGAAACCCAAACGTTGTTCGCCAGGCGGGAAGGTTTGCTCGCTGTGGCGAGGAACTTGGCGTCGCTCGCCAGGCGGGGATCAACGCTCGCTACGGCGAGCGATGAACAACAGCATGGGATGACAACCTAAAATCACTAAAACTCACCTAATCTCATGGTTCTAACCTTAAAACTAATCC
Source organism: Medicago lupulina (assembly GCA_958299785.1). Lineage (NCBI taxonomy): Eukaryota > Viridiplantae > Streptophyta > Magnoliopsida > Fabales > Fabaceae > Medicago > Medicago lupulina. The sequence goes on along the minus strand of OY283146.1, from coordinate 40,812,810 downwards.
CAATTAACATCCCATGGATTATCTAAGGTTTGTACATCATTTTTACATCAAATTAACAGTTTTACATCATTAAACTATCAAAATCATCATTAACCCTAATTCTCAAAACTTTCAAAAATAATCCCTAACATGTTAATTGTAATCTCAGCAATCATACACTTAATTTTAATGAGAGTTAGTCTCACCCTTACCTTAATTTTGCAAAAATCGCAGCCCTCCTAGGTTCCTCTTCTCTTTCTCTAGTTTTCTCCCTTTTTCCAAAAACGTACGTAAAACAACTCTGACCTAATTTCCTTATTTATACTCCCATCAAATCTTATCTTATTTACTATTTCTCCCCCAAAACTCTCTAAAATCTCAAAACAGCCCCTTATCTCTATACTTATTTTATTTCCATATCTTATTCTATTAAATAATAAAATAAGTCGCAACATCTCATAAAATCACATAAATCGCATAAATCATACTTCTTCACATCTCATAAATCATATAAATATATACTAGACTCCACAATTATATTAAATAATTAAATAATTCAAACGGGCGTTACAACTCTTCCCAACTTATAAGATTTTCGTCCTCAAAAATTTACCTCGTGCAAACAACTCTGGATATGACTCCGACATCTTACTCTCAAGCTCCCACGTCAAACTTTCACCAGCCGCTCCTTCCCAAACGACTTTCACAGGAGGCATCTCTTTGTCTCTCAAATGCTTTACCTCATGACCTTCAATTCTCACTGGTAAGGTCTCAACCGTAAGGTTATCTCTAACTTGCACATCATCTCTTTCAACCAGAACTCGCACTTTAATAACTTGGCAAATAGCTTCTTCTCTTTCAGCACTTGCAAAACGATCTTCAAATGCCCAGCATGATCCTCTTCAGTCTTAGAATATATCAAGATATCGTCGATGAATACCACAACAAAATGATCCAATTAAGCATGAAAAATACGATTCATGTACTCCATAAATACACCAGGTGCATTAGTAACACCGAAAGGCATCACCGTATACTCATAATGTCCATAACGCGTCCTAAACGCAGTCTTCTGCATATCCTCATCTTTTACTTTGATCTGGTGATAACCTGACCTCAAATCAATCTTGCTAAACACACGTGCACCCACTAACTAATCCATCAAGTCATCAATTCTTGGAAGTGGATACCTATTCTTTATCGTTACTTTGTTCAAATGTCTATAGTCAATGCACAACCTCATACTGCCATCTTTCTTCTTAACCAACAATACTGGCGCTCCCTAAGGTGAAACACTCGGTCTTACAAACTTCTTATCAAGCAAATCTTCCAACTGTTTCTTCAACTCAGCCAACTCGGACGCCGACATACGGTAAGGTGTCATAGACACAGGCTTCGTACCCGGAACAAGATCAATCGAAAACTAAACCTCTCTCTCTGGAGGCACGTCAGGAATCTCATCAGGAAAAACTTTTGGAAAATCACACACAACTTGCAATTTATCAATCGCGGCTTGATTCTCAATAGACAAGGACGCCATCAAGGAAAACATCATAATTCCATCACGTTCTAACTGTTTCAGCTGCTTAGTAGACAAGAACTCTACTCCACTCTCTTCTTCAACAGAAGAAAAATACACCGACTTACTAAAACAATTGATATGGACATGATGGTATTCCAACCAATTCATCCCCAAGATTACATCCATTCCGATCAACGGTAAACAAACCAAATCAATCTCAAAATCTCGACCAAACATAGACTCAGGACATCTTAAACACACAAGAGAAGTAGTTACCGAACCCTTAGCTGGAGTTTCGACAACCATTTCTCCATTCATATCAGACATAGCAAGATTCAACTTAGCAACACAATCAATAGCAATAAAGCAATGCGTAGCACCAATATCAATAATAGCAATTAAAGGAGTACTATTAAAGTAGCAAGTACCTCTGATCAAACGATCCTCGTTCTCTGTCTACGTACTAGTCAAAGCAAACACTCTCCCATTAGTCTGAGCCTTCTTAGGCTTCTTGCACTGCGAACCAATATGACCCTCTTCGTTGCAATTGAGGGTGCCACGTCAGCGTAGACCGAGTCAAAATTGATATTGGGAGCCAAAACTACCACAAATGCAAAACTTAGAGGACCGTTTTGTACTTTTTTTAGAGGACCAAAATTGCAACTTTGTGAAAATTAGGGGGTTAAAACTGCAATTAAACCAATAATAGACACTTTCTAAAATCCATTTTTTGGTATAAAATGTGGCATTGCACGTGATCTTAACCTTCCTCCCAATACCAAACCATTGTAGCAGCAAAAGTTAGACTAAAAAAATACTATAAAAATCCACCTTTTCCCTAACTTTACTTTCTCTCTCTACACTCTCTCCACCAAACCCTCCAAAACCATGGCACTTCAACTATGGTCAACATTCAAAGAAGCCATAGTAGTCTACACAGGCCTCTCCCCAACAACGTTCTTCACTCTCCTCGCCATTCTCTTCACCCTCTACTACATCATCACAAGCCTCTTCGGTTCCTCAGACACCCATCAACGCCATGGAAGTGCAAGAAACTTTGATGCTGAAATGGAACCTCTTAAACCACCTGTTCAGATCGGTGAAGTTACTGAAGAAGAACTTAAGGATTATGACGGTAATAACCCTGATAAGCCTCTTCTTATGGCTATTAAGGGTCAGATCTATGATGTTTCTCAAAGCAGGTATGGTTCTGAAGAAAGTTTTTTTTTTTTTGCTTTTTTGATTGATACCCTTTTTGTTTTTTGTGATTTTGGAATCTGGGTTTGTGTTTGTTTTGTCAATAGAATCTTTTTGCTTTTCTGGGTATTTTTTTCCAGCTGAATATGCGGTTAAGGTTTTTTTTTCTTCTTGGTTTTTTGTGTAGTTTATATGTGTCTTTTGTTTCTGTTTATTTATTTAGTTTGTTTTATGGCCTTTTAGTATATGTTTGGTGACGAGAATTGATTTTGAGTTAATTGATTTTGTGTAATTGATTTTAACTAATAGTGAGTTAAAGTAATTTGTATTTGGATACTTTCATGTAAAGCTGAATTGAACTATAAATTTGTTTGTGAAATAAATTCTAGAATCAAAAGCTACAAATTTTAGCTTCCAGTAGAATCAATTCTTTAGACAAAATCAATTCTAGTGGAAAGCAACTAAATATGCAAGAATCAATTGTACACCTTCAAAATCAATTTGGTCCCTTTTGAAGTGGAACCAAAGATACACATGATTTACCTGATTTCAGTGTCTTAGCTTTGTTTTGTTTTCTGCAATGAATGTTTGGTTCCACTTTTGGAGGAGTCAAAATTGATTCCAGATATGTACAATTGTTTTTGAGATGTTTGGTTCCTCTAGAGTAGAACCAAACATAAATCACTTTACCTTTAACTGTAACTCAATTTTAGCCAGAATCAATTTTACAAACTCAATTTTCCTCATAGCAGAACAAAACATATAAAATTGATTTTAGTTAAAATTGAGTTGAATTTGAAGTGGTTTATGCGTTGATGTGAGTTGAACCCGACGCACACTTCTGTTTTCTGTTGGGACTGCTTTAAATTCTTTTGCTGCCTATGTAACCAAAAGAGGATGTGTTGTTCTCGAGTTTTCCTCTTTCATGATTTTATTATTAACTATAGCTTTGACGATTTGAAGATTGGAATTGGTGGATGTGTTTATAGTTCTGCAATGTTGCTGTATCATAATAATTTGACAATTTTCAAAAAGTAAGTAAATACTTAAATTTCCCCCGACAAAAAAAGCAGAGGCTTATTTGGTCCCTGAGAAACATAAAAGTATATTTTAATCCTTTAAAAAATATCAAATGTGAGTCGAATTACTCATTTTAATGATATATTTTTTAGGTGTATTTTACTCCTATTATTATGGAATATGGACTAATTGGATCAACATTTAACAGTTTTAAATTCCAATTTGGTATTTTTAAATTTCACTTCTCAGTAATCAAATAGATTATTGTTGGGGACCAATTTGTTATTTAGTCATTTATTATAATCTTCCATTTTTCAATGTTTGGTCCACATTTCTGCTGTGCCTAACCTCATTAGGGCTTACATAGTTTTGAGTAGATATAAATTTAAAAGTGGTTAGGTGAAAAAGAGTGCCGACTGAAAATTATTTTCAACCGTAATTGAAAATGACTTCATTTTATTTCGTTCCACCTGGTTGACAAATTTGTGTTAACAATAACATTCAAATCACGCAAGTGTTACATACGTGGCTTTGACTTCAAATTTTGTGCTTATAACATTGAACAAGTCAACCAAGTAGACCTTTGTAGCATAGATAATATATTGTAAACCATGAATTGATTCAATTTCAATCTAATACAACTTTTTCTTCTTTTTACTCTAATGGTCAAGCCTGGATTTGAGACTTAATGTTAAGTTTTTCAGCCTAATACATAAATTAGTCTATGTCACTTCTAGTCAAACTAAGGGTTGGATGCAAAATCAAATTTTAATCACAACATTAAGAACTTTCCATGTTTCCACTTATTATCCAAGACCGAGTTGTTCAATAAGCTGAAGTTTTCAAACAATTTTTCTTTAGAATTATTTATGTGATTTTGAGTTTTTTTTTTTTCCTTTTCTGCTGTGACTCCTTGTAGTTCTTAGAGTTGATTTAATGCTAACTGATTTTGAGTTTCTTTTTCATGTTTAGCGTGTTTGGTTCTGCTGTGACAAAAACTGATTTTAAATAATTTGATCTGAAATAAAGAGTTTAATTTGAAGCGGTTTATGTTTGAATTCATTCACGTAAAGTGAATTGAACATAATTTTTTTACGTAAAAAATCATGTTTGGACTCCAACATTGCAAATCCTATACACATAATCCAAATATGTAAAAATCAATTGTATGTGTTTGGAATCGCTTTTCCTCTTCATAAGGTGAAAACCAAACACACAAAGGTCCTAGCTTTGTTTTGTATACGATTAGGACTACTTTTTATTTCTTTTGGTGCATATTTGGTTAGAGAGAGTGTGTTTGTTCTCCAGTTTTGAAATCCCCCTTTTGCTATTGATTATAGTTTTGCTGATTGGAAGATTGAAATTGCTTGTTGCTTTTAGAGTTCTGTTATGTCGTATCTTGATGTTTTGTCAGTTTTTATAAAGTAAATTACTTACGTTAGTCCTCACAAAAAACGTGGTGGCTTATTTGGTACATGAGAAATAAAAGAATACCATTTTGGTCCATGAAAATATGAAATATGAGTTAATCTACTCATATTAAGGATAATTTTTAGGGATATTTTAGTGCTATTATCATGGACTAATTTTATACACATTAAACAATTTTAAAGACCAAATTGGTATTTTCATATCTCAGAAATCATATTGGTTTTTGTCGGAGACCAATTTCTTATTTGGCCATTTATCCAATCTTCCATTTTTCAATGTTCTGTCTGGTCCACACTTCTGCTGTACCTAGCTTCATTAGTCTCTGCTTGATTTTGAAAGAAAGTGGTTAAGGTGGAAAAGAGTGTCTATTGAAAATCATTTTCAACAACCCTTCATTTAATATTTTTTTCTATCTTTTTGATGTAAACATTGTTATTCAAAACATGACAAATATTGAGTGACTTTTACTTCAAATTTTGTGCTTATAACTTTGAACAAGTCAACCAAGTAGACCCTTGTAGCATAATATATTGTAAATCATGAAATGATTCAATTGTCAATATGCTATACAACTTTTTCTTCCTCTGACTCGAGCCTAGATAAATGTTAAAGTTTTTTCAGCATAACACAAAAATAACTTTTCTTCAGTTCTAGTCAAATTAAGGGTTGGATGCTAAATCAAAATTTGATCAAAACATTCAAACATCAAAACTTCTCATCAAATCAATGCTGAAACAAAGTGAAAGCGATTTCTGAGCTTTCAAATGGTGATATTGAAACATACCAAAAATCATGTTAATAAATAAGCCACTGTAGTCATTGCTTGGTCCCTAGATTGTTAAGACCTAATGTGCAGTTATGCGTTGTTTGTCAATGTGTTAGGTATGTTTTGTTTGTCAATGTATTTTTTCTCTTCAGAAACTCGAATAGTGTTATGATATGATAATTTTCTCAATATAGCCGAAGTTTGGTCCCACTTTTCCTTCTTCATTCTTGCATCCTTTTTTCTTTTTACCATTATTGTCAAATATTGAATATATTGCAATTAGTAGACATGACTCATGCATGATTGAAATGTTTGCTTGAAATGCATATTCTACTTGGTAAAACTCTATTCAATCTTTCAAAAAGTATCAAATATCAACTGTCCATGTACTTGAAAATCATTGCAAGGTTAAAAATTATTCTATTGATTTTTCTTTTTGTTCTATACTTTTGAGTGCCTCCAAGAAAGCATTTTTGCAAAGGGAGATTGATATATGCAGCGGCGGATCTTCTCTGGAGCGGAAGGGAGCCGCCGCACCCCCCAATTTTTTATTTTTTTTATATATATACTCCTACTGCAGTGCTCACCCTGTGATTGTGAGCATCTTCTCCCTCACGGCATCCCACAACTTTACTTTCTAAACCGTCCACACCAATTCCTTCTGCCGCCGATCTCAAATTTCCGATCGCGATTCCAATTTCAATTTCTTTCCGTCCTTAAGCTCTCGTGGCTTCTCTCTTTCGTTATCGTATCAGTTACCGTCGTCAAGATTGCGATTTAGTTTCCAGCAGTCACATTTGCGACTTGAGTAAGAGAATCAAATTGAGTGTTTGGAGAAAAGGAGGTGAAGGACTATGCTTCTATCTACCTGCAAAAAGCACAAATGTAGTGTTGTGTTGTGGTTGTGGGTTCTGTGTGTGTGTTTTTTTTCCTTATTTCAAAACGAAATCCGATGGTTATCATTCAATCCTCATATAGTCTTTCACTATAATAATATTACTCATCCATGTTTTTTTTTTTAATAAAAAATACATTACATAATGGCTTGCCGCTAAGACGGTGGGAACTTCTCAGTACTCATCCTGTATACATATTTTTATTTTGTTTTGTGCTAATATTATTTTGATTTTTTTATAAAATTATATATGCCTCTAATAAATTTCAATTATAATATTTTAGCAAATATTTACGGCCCCCCTAACATTTTGAGCAAGATCCGCCACTGGATATATGACTTTATGTTTTTGTTGTTCAATGTTTCTGCGATGTGTCTTGTATCAGGATGTTTTATGGACCGGGTGGACCTTATGCCCTATTTGCCGGGAAGGATGCTAGCAGAGCTTTAGCAAAGATGTCTTTTGAAGAGAAAGATCTAACCGGAGACATATCAGGTCTTGGCCCATTTGAACTTGAGGCCTTGCAAGATTGGGAATACAAGTTTATGGGAAAGTATGTAAAGGTCGGAACTATCAAAAAGACAGATCCAGAATCCACCGGTGAACCTTCAGAATCAACTTCTCGTGATGTTGATGCTTCTTCAATTCCTCATGAAAACCACCATGCTGCTGAAGCTTCTATTCCTCATGAAAACCATGATGCTGCTGAAGCTTCTAAGTCTCATGAACATACTCCTTCAGAAACTACAGCTGTTAAAAGTGATGAAAATACACCTTCAAGTGTTGACGCAGATAAAGAGTGATGATAACAAGGGTTGAATAATAATACTAATTCTACTCAAATAATGGAAACAAATACATAAGAGCTTCTGATAGAGATTGATCCTTTGTGAGTGAATTAAACATATAGGCCAACTCCTTTGCAATTGAACTTGGTTTAAATATTTAGTTTTAAGAAAAAAATGTATTTGTAGTGTTTAATTTCGGGTTATTTTGGATTTGAGCTTCCTCTTGTATTCTACTTTTACAATATAATGGTAAGAAGTTACATATAATGGAACTTTTGTGGTCGTTTACTGAGTCAAGTATTTGAATGCATTTGGTCTATATATGGTCTTTTTATAATCATTGATGGTATTGATGCTGTGGCTCTTCATTTTTCTTGAAATCGTTTGATTGGTTTTACATTTTGATTCCTTGAATTCCGGTCGCAACTCGTGATTTGAGTCCTGATATGTCAAATTTTAAGAGAAATGATTATTGTATAACTATTTTAGGATAATTTTTTGGATAATATTTTCTTTTTTCTTTTGGGACAAAAACAATCGATAGAGTGGGGGAGAGAGAGAGAGAGAGTAAGAATAGAATGAGTAAGAGAGTTGTTCTAAAAGGTATTTCGAAATGATTGTACAAACCTTATTTTTCAAAATGTTATTTGGCTTTCTGAATGTCTTGTTGTATATTCATTTGGATGGTTCTCTAACATTTGGATAATTTAGAAAGTTAGAAATGCCATGATATTCTCCCAATTAGGTTTTGATTGGAAGAAAGTAGTTGAGGATTACAAAATTTTATCATGGAAAATTCTCTCAAGTCTCAACTAAGTTAAGACTTAAAAAGGCTTTTTAACCGCAAATTAGTGGTTTGTGAATCTGATGAGTTGTTTGTGTGCATACAATGTTCTTTAGATATTGAAAGTTGTGTTATAGCTGCTCTCTGAATCCTTGGCTGGGTCTATTCTGGAGGTATCCGAGAATTTACCGGGGTATTTTTTTTATTTCTTTTTCTTGAATGACAAATGTTAGTAATTAGTAACAATATTTATGTTTACTTCTTCGTCCATGTTTGAACCATAGGGTTATTTTTGTGTTTTGCCGTTCCACTTTTATCATATGCGGGTTCAATCCGTTTCGGCTGTTAATTGTTAGAGGAATTTGCAGGTTATAGTTGCGGTAAATTTTTTGTCCTATGCTATTTGCAGGTTATGTATTTGTTTTGTTGTACCTATGCATAGATAAATTTTTTAATAAGTGCTGCTTTTCCAAAAATTAAATAAAGGAATAATGTAATGTGGGAATACTATAGGGAGAAACTTCTTTTTTTATTTTTTTTATTTCTTTCTAATAAAAGAAAATCATTTGTTAAAACGATAGTATACAAACATGGATGTTTGAAACAAAAACAATCCAATAGAAAGACCGAACTGAACCAACTCAAACAAAAAACTATAGAAAACAATGTTTGTTTTAAATGTGTTCAGGACACTTTTTTTTCTTAATCACGCGGTTCTGTTTGTGTTTTTTTTTAACCCGAACTAAATCAAACCACAAGCTTAGATAAATAATCACTTAATGGTTTGTTGATTTAGTATCTAGTTTGGATTTTACATCATAGCCAAAGAAGAAGAAAAGGTCTTTGCCAATGCATTTGGAGTTTTTTTTTTTTTTTGACAAAAATGTATTTGGAGTTGTTAGCCAGTGAATTATGGATACCAACAAATATTTTTACATTAATTGAAGAGTAAATTATGTTCTCTTTCCTTAAAAGATGCTTAAAGTAGACTTCTCTCCCCTCTTATATGCAAAACAAATTAGAAAATATTGTTCTTCCCTTTACTAAGATAAGTTTGAAATACATTCCACACTCCTCTTCTGTTAAAATCTAGAGTTTCCTCCCTTAATATTTTTTTTATTTCTAATAATCTAAAAACAAAAGTTTAACACAAAAAATGCGAATAAAAATAGATTTGTGGGTCCAATTTTGTATAATAAAAATTTGAATGCTTTTTTTCTCTACTTTTAATTCACAATATAATTAACATATATTTTTAAACCCTATTAAAATATTAAAAAAAACACAATAAATTTAAAATACGTGAAAAGTTACTAAAGCCGATAAAATATGTCTGGTTAAAAATGAATATATATTCTAAATAATAAAAATATAATTAAATATTTAAATTTAATTATCATTGACATTAAAATTATAAAGAAATGGATTATTATTTTTAAATTGTGGCTCAAAGTTAGTAGAGATATCATAAAAGTATTTATTTATGGCAAAAGGGACTAAAATGATGTGAATATTTAATTATTAAGGGAGAATATTGTAATTCAAACATCTCATAGAAAAAAAGTAGAATCTAATCCTTTTTACTCTCAAAAAGGATGAATGTATATTCTAACATGAGAAATGAATGTAACTCAAGCATCTATAGAGAGAGAAGAGTGCAAGTTACTCTTAATTAAACTTGAAGTGCCCAGTGATTTTAACCCAAAAGGGTTGTTTGGTAACGGTGGAATTCATCCCTTGATCTGGGTTCAACTCGTATGTTCTTTGAAACCGGTTGATTGGTGTTCCTTTGCTTGATTCTCTGATATTCCAGGTCTGTTAAGATCTGCAGGTGTCAAGACTTCATGACTGCCTCTTTCTCCGGTACTTCTTATCCATCTCAGTTTTGTGATCGAGATCGGAATGTTATGCTCGAAAGAGCTATTATGCCTGCTGCGTTGCTCAGGGGGTTGCAGGTACGTTGATCGTGATACCGTGTTGGCGGATCAATGTTATAAAAAATTTCTTAACCAATACTTTTAAGGCACCGGTTAAAACTCTTTTTTTATTAAAATTTCCTCCCCAAAACACTTTTTAGCATTTTTTTTACCAAATCGTTATTTAGAGTTTAAACTGAAATTTCTTCATTTTTTTGACTAAAAATAAATGATATTCAAATTATTGAGTACATCGAAACAATAAAAATTTGCTAAATACAAAAAAGATTAATCTGCGAACAAACTCACAACATTCATGTTAATAGCATAAAACAGCAAAATACAAAAGCTTACACATATGACTATATTCAAGTCTCCTGAATACCCCATGCTCCGGATCGACAACGTTGACGACGCCAAAGTCATTGATTGAATTGCACTAGATCGAAGTTGATCTGACAATTTGAACCGAACAAATACCTGAACGAAACAAGAAAGACAAACAACGCCGCACAAAAGAAAGTTGCACTAAGACGACAGAATCACAAAAGAAAAAACGAAATAGATGTAAAAATAACTTATTTCAATAAGAGGGGAAGAGAAAAATGAGTTTGAGGGGTGATTTTTGGTAAAAAAATTGACACTGAATCACCCCTCTTTAATGGATAAAGGAGAAGAAACTAAAGTTTTGATGACGACTCACAAAAGAGAAGGGGAAAAGAGAGAGATGCATCAAATACTCTCTATCACCTAATTAAACCGCTGTTTCTTCATTTAATTTTCCAAACACATATGTACTTGTGGGGCTTCATACAATATAAATATGAGTCTTGCTAACCTGTGTCTTCAATGCATTGGTCAAAGAATCTATAAATAAAAACTTTGTTTTGAAAATATAAAATGTTATAAGATGTTACTTTAGATCAAATAATAATTACATAACTTTTTAATTAAAACTTACTTGTTTTGGATGCTTAACCAATGTCTTTGGTGCACTAGTTAACATTCTCCTATAAATAGTTATAATCTTTTTGGCATCTATCACCATTGATCATCAATTGTTCAAGTAGCTGGTAGAAGAATGCATGATTGACATCTAATTAATTTGGTCCATGTGTTGTCATTGTCGACACCATGTACCACAAATTGATTGATAACACTTGTTTGTATCTATATCAATTCTAAATATCTTTGAGTGTCCTGTAAATAGGGAACTGTTGTTTTCTATGATTGTGAAAACTGTAGATTTCACTATTATTTTCTTATTTTTCATTATACTTAATTCGCTGAGTTCATTTTTAGATGTGGTTATTGAAGAAATAATCTGTTTTTTTCATCAATTGTCTTTTTCAAAATTTAGTACACAGTTTTAATTTATTTTAAGGGAATACAAAGTTTTGATGAATAGTTAAAAAAAAGTATACGAAAAAGATAATTAATTTCATCAAGTATAACAAAATTTATTTATTTATTTATATATGTGCAAATAACTTTAAAACAACAACTAAGAGAATGGAAGAAGTATTGTTTAAGTGAGTTGAATTATGCACATGTTAGGGCATATAATTAATGTTTGACATACAAACTTTTAATTATAAAAAGACATTGACACCACATTTTATTATAAAACCTTTAATATTGGGCAGGGCTTTCGACTGTGCTGCAAACGCGGGTTGGAGCTAAGAGCAGTTTGGCAAATTTTGTTTTTGACATATGTTGTTTAGAAAGTCAAGACATTGTTGGTCAGGTGGTTTTACTTCTTTTGCAAATTTGGGTTGCATGTAATAATGTCATTTGGAATGATGCTCATCATACTTCAACAAGCATTGGAAGGACATCACTAGATGCATGACAACAATAGCAAGAAGTTCATAAACAGCCCTTACGAGCGATTGTGCAACATAGGCAGAATAGACTGCAACATAACAACTTAGTTTGAGAGAAACCGAGAGAGAAGTGGTTGAAGTGCAATGTGGATGCCGCGTTCCATGATTGTAACCATCTTACATCTTTTGCGTGCTGTGTTAGAGACTTCCGTGGGAAATTTATTTGGGCTCAAACGAAATGGCAGCGAGAAAATATGACAATTTTGGAAGGGGAGGCGATAGCCTTACTCAATGCCATTCACTTTGCTAATGTGAATAAATGGGACTGGGTTGTCTTTGAGTCTATCTCAGCTACTTTAGTGCAAGCTCTATCGTCTCTGGGCCATGGTGATTCAGAATTTTATGCTATTGTTTACAGTATTATTTATCAATTATCTTTACATTCCAAATTTAAGGTGAAGTTTGTTAGGAGACAAATGAACATGGTTGTTCATACTTTAGCTAGGACAGCCTGTTCTTAAGCTAGTCACCGTATTTTTTATTCTTATCCTTCTTATATTAAAAATTGATTGATTAATAATATTAGTTAATTGCTTTCGTAAAAAAATAAATAAAATATCTCCAATATATCATTCATATACCACATTATAAATCAAATTTCATTTTCATTTTTATCTTCCTATCTCTTACTAATTTGTTATTGTTGTTGCTTTAAATATATCATCCATATATATTTTACTTCTATTTCTCTCCTTTTCCTTCAAATATCGTATGCACTCCAATGACCGTCAAACTTCTATTTCTGTCTATATTAAACTAGTTAAGTAGCTCCCTCCTTTTCCCTTTTAATTTGGAATCATGAGAGTTCATAAAACTATGGTATTAATCATTATGTTCCTGCTTCTTTTAATACTATTAGTACTCCATCTTTCAAGTTCCAGGCACATGGAAGAAAGTACAGGATTTCCACAAGCCTTTGAAGAATTCAAAGATAGAAAGGTCAGTAGATTTCAAATTGTTTCACATACATCTATTCCTGGGGGACCAAATCCACTTCATAATTGATTATGAAGTATCTCTACTGAAAGCAGATCTGGTACTATATAGCTAGAAGATGTAGCGATTTCTTATATGTGGAATCAATGCCTAATTGAGGAACTTCAAGAAGTATAGTCTTTAAAGTTATTTATTTAAGAACCGATGGCGACCGAATTATCTCGGTCTCGGTAGCAATCAAATTCGGGACCAATATTGGTAATCGGTGGCTAAATGAATATGCAACCGATTTAGGTATTGATTTATTGAACATAGCTAATGTTAGCGACTGATTTAATGACCGATTTGATATTTTCAATCTCTAAATCGATCATTAAATCAATCGCTACAAAGCATTTCTTTAGCATACATATGAAAAATAAAGCATATTTCACAATTTATCAATTGAACATTGCTTGTAATTGTGGGGTTCATTTCAGTGAAATAACTTATTATATCATATGCTTATTCAAATTATATAGGTTGATTACTTCACTACCAATGTTATTGTGATCAAATGGTGTATATATATATATATATATATATATATATATATAATCAAGGTTTTGAATTGTGATCATCTTATTGTCATTGCATTGCTTGTGTAATCTTTGATATTGTAGAATTCCAGTTTAAGTCACATACATTTGAAGTCGTAATAATATAGAAAACCTTGACTCTACAAGTGGTCTAGTACAGTTAACTCACCGACATATGTTCATAACTCTATATCCACATGTTAGTGTGCTAGGAACTCAAGAATTGCGTCATGAAGAAAAAAAAATTCAAGAATTAAATTGATATGAATGTGAATCATTTATTTATTTTCTAATTTTTTTTTTGTACAAAGAGGGTCAAAGACCCAAAAGAAAACTAAGAAGCTAGCTGAACATTCCTAGGCATAGAAGTGCCAGATATGTCATCAAAAAGAAGTCTACGGAGCTCACTGTACGTATTCTCCATTATAATACAATTAAAAGAGTCTAGAGAAAAGCTAAAATTAGCCAACCAATCAACACATCGATTACCCTCCCTCAAAGTATGATGAAATCGAACTCGCCAATCCAAAGCCAGGAGTTTTCGAATGCGTTGAACCAATACGGGAACTGAGCCACTAAACTTGTAGTTTTCTGTAACCAAGTCAATCAAGATTTTAGAATCACTTTCAACAATGAGTTGCGGAATGTTCTCTCGCCATGCCATCTCCAAACCAAGATACATGCCCCACATTTCAGCATGAAGTGCATCACAAACTCCAATCTTTCGAGTGTAGCCTTTTATCCATCTCCCGTCAGAGTCACGAAAGAGGCCACCACAACCTGAATATTCTCCACTTCCTTTGCAAGCACCATCACTATTGAGTTTAATCCAGCTTTCAGGGGGTTTCTTCCAACCTATGTAGATTGTCTCCTTCATTTGAAGATTTCGATGAAGCCGTTGATTTGAACACAAGTCTATCTTTTGAGCAAAATTTTGGATCACCAAGACAGGGTTATTCGGTTGTTGAAAATTCTCTTCAAAAATAGCTTTGTTTCTCAACGTCCACATGAACCAACAAGTGGTCATGAAAGTTGTCTTCCAATCTGTACTATGACCACCAATACCCTTCTTACCGATGTTATTAAAAATCCAGTTGCTGCAATCAAAAGTAAAGAAATCAGTTATAAAGTTAGATGGAACCAAACGGAGCCATATCTGAGTAGCGTAGACACAGTCACAAAGCACATGAATGGTAGTCTCATCATCTCTCCCACATCTAGTACAAAGTGGAGATATACCCACTCCCCACTTGCTTCTCCGAAAGTTGGTAAGGATGCGCTCTTGAAATGCCAACCAGATGAAAGTTTGTATACGATGTGGACCTTTGCAGTCCCACAAAGATATCCAGTCGCCCTCTAAAGCATGGATATCCCCATGTTGCAAACTATAAGCACTTTGGATAGTAAACTTGTGAGTATTAGTTCCCCACCATCCAATGGTATCAGGCCCGTCTGCATCATTTGGAGCAGGTAAAGCAAGGATCTGATTCACAGTAGTGTTAGGCAAATTATCCTGCAAAAAAATTAAATCCCAATTTCCTTCAGGAGTCAACACATCCCTCACAGAAAGAGTGGTATCAATAAGGTTTTGGGAAGCTGAAGTTAGGAGCACGCCTCCCTTAGGAACCCATTTCTCCATCCATAAATTTGTCCGTGTGCCATTTCCTATTTGCCAAAACACATGGCGTTGGAAATCATTCCAGATTCCCGCCAAAGCTTTCCACAAAGGAGAATCATAAGGCTGAGAGCTACAAGAAATCATGAGATCATTATTTCTGCCATACTTGCTAATAAGGACTTTA
The DNA here is from genome assembly GCA_958299785.1 of Medicago lupulina. Classification (NCBI taxonomy): domain Eukaryota; kingdom Viridiplantae; phylum Streptophyta; class Magnoliopsida; order Fabales; family Fabaceae; genus Medicago; species Medicago lupulina. Next base: position 40,797,309 of record OY283146.1, on the reverse strand, counting down.
CACCACAACTCATCTGGTTTGTTAATAAGGTTCCACATCATTTTCATCAGAAAAGCCTCATTCATATAATGTGGTCTCTTAAACACCAAACCACCATTAGACTTTGGTTGACAACAAACATTCCAATTAACCAAATGTGGTTTTCGCCTCTGATCAGAGTCTCCCCACAAGAAACCACGTTGAATTTTTTCAATTTCATCGCAAATAGTTTTGGGGATCTTTGCATACTGCATATGGTAATATGGAATAGAGCTAATAACTGCCTTTGAAAGAGTAATTCTCCCTGCTAGACTCAGACATTGTTGCTTCCATCTAGTAAGTTTATTTTGAATTTTCTCGACAATATGCTTAAAGTGACCTCGAGTATATCTACCAGTAGCTAAATTAGCCCCCAAGTATCTACCCAAACTATTCACATGAGAAAAACCTGTATGAAGTAATATTTCCTCACGAAGTTGGTTATCCACATTCTTAGAAAAAGAAATTTAAGTTTTATGATTGTTGATCTTTTGTCCTGAAGCTTCAAAAAAGAGGTCAAGGCAATGCATAACACAATGAGCTTGTTCGATAGAAGCCTCTACAAAAAGAAGAAGATCGTCAACAAAAAGAATATGAGAAATTTTGGGACCATACCTGCCTGCACGCATTGGTTTCCAGTCTCAGCCTCCACATGGTCAACTATAATGTGTGAAAGTCTATCCATACAAATGACAAATAAATAAGGAGATAGAGGGTCCCCTTGTCTTATACCTCTTGAAGGAGTAAAACTATCCGTTTTCTCCCCATTCCACATGATTTTGTAAGAAGGAGACGAAATACAATGGTGAATCACCTGAATAAGCTTAGGAGGAAACTTACAATCCTCCAGACAATGCTCAATAAAATTCCATTTAAGACGATCATAAGCTTTCTCCAGGTCAATCTTGATGGACATAAACATTTTCTTACCTTTCATTTTAGCCATGGAGTGGACCATTTCTTGGGCCACAATAATATTATGGTGAATGATAGACCTAGGGATAAAACTAGATTGATAAGGGGAAATAATATCATTTAAATAAGGCTTAATCCTATTAACAATAACTTTATAAATAATTTTGTAAGTCACATTACAAAGAGAAATCGGTCTGAATTGAGAAACAAATTCCGGTTTATCAATTTTAGGAATCATGACAATAAGGGTATTATTGATGAAAGAGATAAGAGAAGAATTTACCCAAACCTGATTAACATAATGAAGGAGAGAATTAGCCACAGTGTCCCAGCATTGCTGGAAAAAGAGGGCAGGATATCCATCTTCTCCAGGAGCTTTTTGGGGCCCCATTTCAAACAACACTTTCTTGCATTCAATGAAATGGATAGGGGCACACAACGTCTCATGTTGGCTTTCAAAAGAATTCAGATAAGTATTCCAAGCAACAACATGATCCCGATCCAAAATGTCTTATGTGAACAAATCATCATAGAACTGTCGAACCAAATATTTCAAGTTCTCAGGCTCATCAACCCAATTTTCATCGTCATTTCTCAGACAAAATTTTATTTTTCCTTTTTCTAATAATAGTTTTTGAATGATAGTATTTGGTGTTTCGGTCCCCATCAGCAATCCATTGACTACGCGACTTCTGGAACCATAAACACTCTTCTTGATAAAGAGTAATCTCTAATTGTTCCTGCAGATCTTTCTCCAAACTCTCTAGAAAATTACTATACCCATAATGCAGATTATTTTGAATACCATTTAACCTGGCTAGAAGTTCTTTCTTGCGCTGAAAAATATTTCCAAAAATATCCCGATTCCAAACCTTCAATTGAGTAGTGAGGTTAGAGAGTGTGTGGATCAAATCAGAGCTACCGTCCCAATTCTCCATTAGAAGTCTGTTAAAATCAGTGTGAGTAACCCAAGCAGCATCGAACCTGAAGGGACGCATTCCTCCATTGTAAGGCACTCCCTCAGAGAGAATCACAAAAGGATGATGGTCAGATTGAACTCTAGGAATGACTTTAGTGAAACCCTCATGGAATTTAAGACGCCAAGCCACATCGCACAGAGCACTGTCAAATTTCTTGAAGACTCTATCACGCCCATTCCACTTTGGCCCCCTCCAAGTAAACTTCGTACCTATGGTGTGGACTTCCAATAAATTATAATCATTCATCCAATTAGAAAAAAGAGAACATCTTCTAATGTCCACTGGTGCGCCACCTTTTTTTTCATCAGAACTCTCAATCTCATTGAAATCACCCATCATTAGCCAAGGCTCTTGAATAGTATTGGCGATATCATGTAGTTTACTCCAAGTAGCACTACTTTCATTCTCTCGCGGACTAGCATAAACCACCGCAAGGAGCCAAGATACAACTTCCTTTTCTCTAACTCGAACATGAAGAAAGTGAACGTCCTCTTGAATAATAGTCATCTGCAAATCCGTCCTATTCCAGAGCAACCAAATCCCACCAGAGAAACCTCTCGCTTCAAAAATTAGATAATTTTTGAAACCCAAACTTTTAATAGTTCTACGAGCAACTATACCACTACAATGAGGCTCTTGCAAAGCCACCACGTCCACTTTATTTTTCCTGAAGAAATTTTTAAGTGCTTTTCAGAAATTTTTTCCTTGAGCACCCCTACAATTCCAATTTAGCATAATCATTAAAAAGAAATATAAATAAAAAAAGGACCAGATACGTACCTGACAGTGTAGTATCAAATCAGTTTAAATTCGTAGAGGAATCCATGGACGTATCCATATCGCCCTCGCTAAAACCTTCAATATGGAGTGACTTGGTATTGACATCCAAATCACTGTTGCTATTATTATTTAATTGCACATCATGCTCATTTGAATTAAGCCCAACGTGGTGGTGATCATCAACTATTGCTAAAGGTAACTTAATAACCTCCACATGGGAAATGGGTCCCTTTGCATGCACATGTCCAATTTTTTGTTTAGCCGTGGGTTTACTTCCCCTTCCTAATTGAGTATTAGTTGCAGCCTTGCCCATAACAGCTGTGTATCCACCTTTGTAGACTCCAGTAACAACCGATGGTTATTTGGATCAGTTGCAATGCCATTTATTCTATGTCCATTGTTATCATTTCTAAGTCTCTTAGTTTTTTTCTTGACCCAAGATTGACTCAGCAAGTTATTACCGTTGTTGCTCATGATGGACCCATTAACCTTGCCTTTCTCTCCTCCATTATTTCCAATAAATTTAGATTTATGGAGGTTATTGAACATACCTTTATGAGAATTTTCAGTTACACGTCTATTATTTTTTTGATTCCTTTTTTTTCTCTCCACTTTAATCCAATTGCCATGTAGATCAACTGGGCCCTCATCAACTCCAAGATTCTTGGAAATCTGAAACGTATCACCTTCTGAACGAGTTTCTTCACTCTGCGTTTTCTGTTCCGTACACTACAAGAAAAAATGTGATTTGCTACGACCATTTTCGTTGCCAATTCGTAGCTAATTTCTAGCAAATGAACTTAGCTTGGGATATGCTAAGGAATAACTATTGAATCGGCCGTAGCATAGATTGAGAGGCAAATTTGCTAGGGAATTAATTCCAAATAAATCTGTAGTTAATAGAATGATTGTCCTAACAAATAGTTAGTTAATCCATAGCAAACAAGCAGTCAAAATTTATTTTCCACAACAACTTAGCTATGATTTAACATAGCAATTTCGCATCAAATCTGCAACAATGTAACTTAGCCATGTCGTAGCAATTCCGTAGCAAAACTACAGCTAATATGATAATATCTTTTTCCATAGATCCTGGCAATTTGAAAGTTTTTACCGTTTTCTAAAATTTATTAAAACAATATTGAAAACACTACTAATAAATTAATAAGCAAGTTTAACCGAACAAAACACACCGTAAGAAATCCAGAATAGTATTGATATTAAATTAGATCATACAATTAATTCAATATAAGGTTTTACAATAAATCCTTCATATTAGGATTATACCTCTGATCTGGTAATGAAGAAGAGCTTAGCTTCAGGGTCAAAATAAAATCCATAGCATCAATAAGATCTCTCATTTGCTTAACCAAAATAATGCAGCAGGACTGTCATTTGATTAACTCTCCATGTCTAACACTACAAAAGTTTTTAGACAGTTGTGTTCTGTAAGTAGTAGACAAAACCTAATAACACTAGTACCAGTAGAGTAGTCCTAAACAATAAAAACGTACATAATCTAAAAAAAAAAACTACAAACAGAACATAACATAACAAAGGATGAAGAACAAAACAGAAAAATTAGCTAAACACAATAACTATGCCTTAGTTCTATTAGAACAAGACTTATGTTTTGTACGTACAGGGCCGTTCCTAGCATTTCAGGGGCCTTAGGCGTAGCTTGATAAAAGGGCCCTTTACATAATACATCATAAATTTTTTTAGTTTCTTGTTATGATTTTATTAGCGCTTCATTTCGTTTTTTTCTTCGCTTTTCACTACAAGTTAAAAGTTTTTTTAGGCAACATCTTCAAATAAATCAAATAATCCATAGAAATAAAAAAATACCATAGAATTAGAGAACAATTGATCATGCGAAGTGGATTGAAATTTCTCTAGTAGGCTCATTTTCAACTAAAATATAATTTGTTTTGTTGTAAAGATTCTCCAAATTTTTTGGATAATAAATATCACAAATATTTTTAAAATTAGTAAGACACATTATTAGGAACAAAGGGCCCCAAAAAATATCACAAATTTCTTGGCACATAATAAGAACAAAGGGTCCGATTTTTTATTTGGGAGGGTGTAAATAGAAAAGTTTGTTTTATATGAGGTATATATAACAAATTGCATCAAAAGGCCAAAACAATAACAGACTTCAGCCCAGTCTTTAATGTCAATATTTCAGGCCTGTTGATACATTTTACTATACAAACTCCCCAAAATCCAGTTCTTGCTATATACACCCCCACATATAAAATAAAAAAATTGGGCCCCCTACAGGCAAGGGCCCTAGGCCGCCGCACTCCCGGCCTATGCCTAGGGCCGGCCCTGTGTACGTAATGCATCATTTTTTACCTTATTCCTACAAGGTAAAGAAGCCAAGTGCTATAAAAAACATACATTGTTAAGATAAACTTACTTTTTTTTTTTTTTAATAAAGATAAATTAACAATTTGAAACTCAACAAGCTATATTGTAAAAGGTAGTCAAACATATCAACAATTTTCAGTTCAACAAGCAGGTGAGGCTTAACCTCTTCCATGAACTTAGTGGTTGGTGAAGATTTACAGTATCTTAATGTTAATGTTGTACGATATCTATATTCTACCAGTTTTAAGAGTAAAGAAACTTGTGAAGAAAAGGTGGTTATAATCCTATCTTAAGCTTCATACCTCAAAAAGATGTCTCCTTCATTGCTAGCACGCCACATACAGTGTTTGATACATCCAACAGCTGCTGCTCCATCTTTTCTTTCCATTTGAATATATCCATAAACCTCTCCTGCGTGAAAAATATAAGAAGGAAAAAATTGAAATAAGTGGCATGTATACATCCAGTCAAGGGTAACCTGAACATTATCAATGAGTTGTCAACGTTCAATTCATACCCAATTACGTCGTGCTGCAGAAGCATCATGCGCAATGTTCAATTCATAAAGTTCATTCATACATATAAATATTTCTACCAAATATATGTCATGTTTCTAACTTCCCATGTAGAACCACCGCTAGATTGATCTTTTTGTGCTTCATCTTTGCCATTGTTGGTCACGAACTCATCAATACCTTTGTCGCATCATTTTTTGGGAGATTAAGGCTATTTGATTAGTTTTGACTCACTTTTTATTTCACGACTTGAACTTTTAAATTTTTAAGAAAAGGAGAAAAAAAGTTCAAATTACCCATTTGAAAGAGATTAGGGTTCGGGGGTTAGTTATATTTAGGGAAGATATTAACACCCTAAATATTCGTAGTACTCTACGAGAACCTTTTGATTTTATTCAACTTTTTGTGCTATAACTTGCTTTTTTTTAAAAGAAGGAATTTAAGAATGGTGATTTAAAGAAAGAGAAAATTGTTTTATATATTTTTATTGATTTTAAACATGCAACGTTTTAAATATAAAGGAAAAAGGTTTTTTTTATTGTGCTTGACAAGAGTTACATCTTGCTCCTACGTATCTCCAGGTGCGATGGAGAAATCAAAGCTACGTAGTTCTTGGTAGAAAATGTTTGTGTGTTCATTGATTTTATTTATGAAAATGATTTGGTCGCGCTTGGGCGAAAAGTTTGCTTAAAAAAGGGGGCGGATTCACACTTGGGCGATGACATCCGTTTGAGAAAAAATTAAACGCGCATGGGCGTGAAAAGAAGATTTGCTAAAAAAAAAAAGGGGCGGATTCGCATTTGAGCGATGACATCCGTTTGAGAAAAAATTAAACGCACGTGGGGGTGAAAAAAAAGTTTTTTGGTTAATGTTAGTTCAACAAAATAAATGGTATTATATATATATAGGAGCAGAACATTCTAGAGAATGATTATATAAGCAGAATGAGAAAAATATTGTTAAGATGAATTATGAAGTTATTTTATCACGGACCAGAATATTCTGGAGAAATATAAAAATAAAAAAGTAGAACAATATCACTGATAAATTTTGGACCAGAGAACTCTGGAATAATTTAATTAACAAGGACCAGATTATTCTGGAAAGTGATTTAACTCAATTGCAAGATAATATTAAGATTTGATTAGGACCAGAGCACTTTGTATTAATTTAATTAACAAGGACCAGATTGTTCTGGAGAGTAATTATATTAAACAAAAATATAATATTAACAGTTAGTTTAGGACCAGAGCACTCTGGATTAATTTAATTAACAAGAGCCAGATTGTTCTGGAGAATAATTAAATTAAACAAAAATATAATATTAACAGTTAGTTTAGGACCAGAGCACTCTGAATTGAGGTGTGTATTTAATGTAAAATAAATGAAGAGAGAGAGAGAGAGAGAGAGAGAGAGAGAGAGAGAGAGAGAGAGAAGAGAGAAGGAAGAAGAAGCAGGAGGAAAGAGGAAAAGGGGAGATGATATACCTTTGTAGGGGGAAAGTAGGAGAAAGAAAGAAAAAAGAAAAAAAAAAACAAGGGTTGTTTTGTTTGATTTTTGTTTGTTTTGGTAATGATGGTGTGTTGTTTTTTTGTTTGTTTGTTGATGATGATGAGAAAGAAAAAGGCTTTGGTGAGAAGTTTGTTTGTTGTTTGAGGAGCTTTTGAATATTTTTTTATGAACATTCACGTGAGAGAGAGAGAGAGAGAGAGAGAGAGATATATATGATTTTGCTTTGAGAGAGTATGTAATCTTGTTGTAAGCTCTCCCTCCAAATACCATTGAGGTATGCATGTATTTATAGAGGTGAAAGACTTGAAGGCCATTCATTTTGACAGCTGTTTGGCCTATTTTGAAAGTCCCATGTGTTGTTCTTTTGGTTGCTTGGTGCGCAAGAATGAGAAAAAATGTGAATTTTGTTCTTGCAGAACGTTCTCCAGAACGTTCTGGAACTTTCAGCTTGCAAAGAGAAAATGTTCACACGTGAATGCAAGCTCTAGAAGCTTGGAGGCCACCTAATAACACAGATGTATGGCACTTCTTGGAAGCTACAAGTGTTGTTCTTTGTGGCTTGGAGAGCAAGGATGCCCAAAATGTGAATTTTAACAAGTGTAGAATGTTCTGAAGAACGAACATTCTCTTCTTTCTAAGCCTTTTAAGACAATATCACGTGATGTAAAAAAAAAATAGTTGTGATCTGGTGGCAACATGAGGGGACATGATGATGTCATCCTTATCCCTTTGAAAGGGACAATCCCTTTGATGCTTTCGAACTCTTGTTGCGGAGTGAAATTCACCTATCAAAAAGCATTGGGAAATCTTCAGACACCTCCACTAGGGGGTCTATCACAAACCTCTAATGAGAGTCTTTTGGCAGAGTTTCGAAACAAAGTGTTGGATATCGATCTCTTCCAAGCTATAGAACAAGTTGATAACATCATCTCTGAAGTTAAGAACCTACTCCTTAAATTGGATCAAACCTCTTTTGACCCCAAATTTCGAGAGCTTTTGCAAATGCTAGAGCCTCTTATGGAGAATGTAAAGAAAAGTCTCCATCAAAAGAAGGCTGATCAATCTAAGCTTGAGGAAAGGACTCTCGCATATGATTGCCTTATGGCTGAGATTACTGCCTTTCGCACAAAACTGACTGCCTTTCGAGAAGAGATCCCAAATGCCCAACAAAAGATGGAGGAAATCGATTCTACCATTGCTGAGTACAAAGCCAAAATCCACAACCTGGAGCTTCAAAAGGCTAGCATCCAAGAGAGAGAGAGAGTCTCATGAAAAAAGAGACTTCCCTTGCCATAAAGAAAGTTAAAGATTCCAAGGTCTTTCAGCAAGAAATGGCAACACTTGTTGAACATGGAAATGCTCTTGATGGTGAATTAAATGACTTCAAAGGCAAACTTAACAAACTCCAAACTGAGTTTAAAATTTAGATTTGGTGATTCATTATTTTCATATATATTTTTAGGATACTTTGTTCCTTTATATTTTGTAATTTCTGGACATCCAACGGTGTAAACCGTTTTCTGGAACTTAATTAAAAGTTTCCATCTTGTCAAATCCGTAATCCTTTTATGACGTTGTTTAATTTTGGAACAAGTTTCAATATATAGTAATGATGAGAAACTAAAAAGTTTCTTTTGTTTAACTACACAAGTTAAACTTTTCTCGAGAACCGTAAATTTTCATTTACAGATAATGATGATCCCGTAAAAATAAAATAAAGAAGAAAACCAACCTAGAAAACGGTGCAACTTCCTTCTTTCCACTAAATGGATCTAACCGGCATTAATCTCCCACGTGTTCACATCTCTGAAGGTGGGAACTGAAAAGTTGAAACTCCCTTAACTTCTCTTGTCATTATAAATAGTCACCACTTCTCTTGCAAGTTTTAATCATCTTCTCATTTTTCTCTCTTCTCTTCGTAAAAGAAACATACAAAACTTTTCTTACCAACTTACCTCTTATCTAAGAGAGAATGGATTCTTTGAGCGATGATTTGCTTATCAACATTGCTGCAAAGGTTGCAACTCATAGTATGCATGACCTTTTTTACTTTCAAAGAACTAACAAGAGGCACGCTGCGATTTGTAGAGATGTTGAAGTTTCTAGGGCTTTTAGTAATGATGTCATTGTGTTCCTCACTAATCTGAGCATGACTCATGAAAAACTTGATTTCATGAACCGGCTATGGGATCATGGCAACCACATGTTCTGTGTCCTTAGGTGCTCACAACAGCTTTTGCATGCTAAGCTAAACTTTGGTGTTATCAACACTCTGCTAGCCAATGATGTGGCTGCTCATTCTTTAAGTGCCAAATACTTTCAAGTGTTGGTGAAAGCCACTGGATATCCCCTTGAGAACGAAGCGCTGCTGCTGAATGATTTTTGGTTTCTCATAATGACCAGGAATGTGCACAACTACCGACTTGACAATCTAGGGGGTGCTACCTCTTTTAGGTTTCGCTGTACTTGGTACAAGAGGTATATGCCTGCAGGCATGGTTCGACGCCGCTTTTGTAACAACTGGCTTAACTGCGTGGGAGATGGGAGGGGGGGATACTATCGTGGATTTCTCCCTGCTGATGATGATGAGTATGACTACACCCGTTTCTGTCTCCGCTGTTGACTCGATTCAGAAGTTCGCTGGCTCATCGAAGTCTTTGGTATTGATCACCAATGGTGGTGAAGTTTTATTTTATTGTACTTCTTAGTTTGTCATGGCTATTTTGCTTTTAACCATTTTGGGACTTTTAGTATTTTGATGTAACCTGCCCATTAGTTGACATTTTCAATTAATGCCATGTTATGCTTTTTACTTTTCGAACTACTCTTGTATAATTTTTATTTCTTGTAACAATGGTCTATATCTTTTCAAATATTTCCCATTTATGCATAGAATTCTCTGATTGTCATTCAATTCCTCAATTTCATACGCGTTGTTCGAAAAAACTCTTAAAATTTCTCATGGTCCTTCCTAACTTGGTGACCACTTTCCTAAAGTTTGATTCTTTTTGTCCATTGGTAAGATAACTTTCCACACCAAGTCCCTTTGAGAAAAAAGCTTCGATTTCACTTTCTTGTTGTAAGCTTTTGCCACTCTCTCTTTTAGCTTCGTAAGGACTTCTAATGTTGTTAATCTTTCTTCGTCTAAATCGACTAATTCATCTATCATCATATTCCAATAATGATTTGATGGAGTTTCACACTGTCTTTGAATTCTAGTTGATTGTAGACAAATCTCGACTGACAACATAGCGTCATGGCCATATACTAACCTAAAAAGTGTAGTATTTGTCGATTCTTTGGGCGAAGTCCGACAAACCCATAATGCCTCACCAAGAAACTCATGCCATTTTTCGGGTTTTCTTTTCGATTTCCTTTTAATAATGGAAATAATATTTTTCTTTGCCGCTTCGACTTGACCATTGGCTTGAGCATAATACGGTGTAGAAGTTAGCAGTTTAAAGCCCGTGTCTGCAGCAAATTTCACCATCTTTTGACCGGTGAACACAGACCCTTGGTCTGTAGTGATGGTCTCTAGGATACCAAATCTATGGATGATATGTTTTTGGACAAAATCTATTACCACATTCTGTGTTACTTCTAGCAATGGTATGACCTCTATCCATTTGGTAAAGTAATATATTCCAACCAAAATATATATATGGCCTCTTGAAGACTTAGGTTTGATTTCCCTAATTACGTCTAAGGCCCAACCTTTGAATGGCCAAGGCTTAACTATCGAATGCAACTCGCTTGCTGGTACACGCTGGATCCCAGCGTGTGGCAGCCTTTGGCAAATTCTATGCAGTCTTTTAGCATAGTTGGCCAATATAAACCCTGTTGAAACAGGAGCCATTTCATCTTATGCCCTGCCTGATGCGTTCCACATGCCCCACTATGAGTATTAGAAACAGCCATGTATGCATTAGTCTCCCCAAGGCATTTGAGTAAAACCCCCTCTGGAGTCTTTTTGAATAATTCATCTCCCATGATCACATAACTTAACGCTTTATACTTTATTTTTCGACAAGTTATGCCATCGGGATTCTCCAGATAACTAGCTATTGGTTTTCGCCAATCATCATCTGTTAAATTGTTAATAACAAAAATTTCTACCAGATTCATACCTTGAGTGCGTTCGTTTGACGCCCCTGCCCCCCGAGTTTTGGTATTAACAATTTCTGAGGAGATGCGTCTTTCGAACTGCGCTTATTCCTTACTTCGATCAATTCTTGAGACTCATCCTTCGAAGCTTTGTACCCTGAAGCTATCTGGGCTACGTCATTCGCGTCTTGGTTCTCTTTTTGAGGGATATGTTGGATCTCAACATGGGTAAAACGCTTGAGTAACATATTTGCGATAGCGTAATACATAATCAAGTTCTCTTTGGCACACCTATACTCCTTGGTTAATTGTTTTAGAACTAACTCAGAGTCACCTTTTATCTCAACATATTTTTCCCCCATTTCAAGAAAAATCTCTAGACCAGTTAGTAAGGCTTCATATTCAGCCTCGTTATTCGAACAAAACTGATTGAGTCGAAACTTAAACTTTATAGGGTCGTTTCGAGGAGAAACAATCAAGATTTCAATTCCAGTACCGATTTTATGGCTGGATCCATCGAAGTATAGCTTCCATGGTCTAAAGTCAGCGAAACTTGACATCACTTCCACTATTGAGTGATCTGCAATGAAATCATTCACAATTTGGCCTTTAACAGCTTTCAATGACTTATAAGTCAATGAATACTCTGTAAGTGCTAAAGCCCACTTACCAACTCTACTATGCAAAATAGGTTTCGATAGCATATGTTTGATTATATCGAAATGAGAATAGACATAGACATCAAAAGGTTTTATATAATTCTTAAGTTTTGTACAAGAGAAATACAAACAAAGGCATAACTTTTCACTTGGGTGATACCTTGTTTCTACATCATTTAATACCCTACTAAGATAATAAATGACTCTTTCTACGCCTTTTTCGTCCTCTTGTGTTAACATACTTCCTATAGTACATTCAGAAGCTGCTATATACAATTTCATGCTTTGATCTTTTATGAGAGACAAACGGATAGGAGGATTGGTCAAACATGATTTGATTTCTTCGAAAGCCTTTTGATGTTCCGGCTCCCATTTGAACACATCATCTTTCTTCAAACGAAGCAATGGCGAGAAAGCTTGCGTCTTGCCACTTAAATTTGAAATGAATCGTCTGAGAAAGTTGACCTTGCCTAACAAAGATTGCAATTCTTTCTTTATTGTAGGGGCTTTGGGTTCCTTAATAGCCTTGGTCTTGTTTTGGTTGATCTCGATTCCTTTCTTATGAACGACAAAACCTAAGAAATCACATGCACAAACACCAAATGCGCATTTTAAAGGATTCATTTTTAATCCATATTGTCTCATCCTTTCGAATGATTGTCGAAGGTGATTAAGATGATTATCTTCAGAAGAAGATTTCACGACAATATCATCTATGTATACTTGCATAAATTTCTCTATGAAGTCATGAAACATGGAACTCATTGCCCTTTGGTATGTAGCACCAACGTTTTTTAAGCCAAATAACATTACCAGCCATTCAAAACAGCCTAAAGTCCCTGGGCAACGAAATGCAATCTTTGACACATCTTCCTCAGCAATAAAGATTTGATTATAGCCTGAATATCCATCAAGCATGCTTAAATGTTCAAATCCTGCTGCAGAATCAACTAGCATTTCTACCACATGCATAGGGTATTCATCTTTTGGCGTAGCCAAATTTAAATCCCTAAAATCAATACAGACTCTAATAGTTCTATTTTTCTTTTTAATAGGAACTACATTTGCTAACCAATTTACATACCTGGCAGGTATGATAAAACCGCATTTTAAGAGTCTTTCGATCTCTTCTTTGATTTTCGGAAGGATATGTGGAGCAAACCTTCTCAGGATCTATTTTACTGGCTTTTTATATGTACGGATAGGCAGTTTCAGTTCCACCACTTCTCGCTTTAAACCAGCATTTCGTTGTAATCCCAGGCAAAGCAATCTTTGTAATCCTTGAGAAGCTCCACAATTCGATCTTTGAACTCCTTGGGAATTTTGGCACTAACATAAGTGGGCATTTTGACAGTGCCAACTGTAACACCCCGTTTTCCCAACATAAAAATTTCACATATAAATCAGAGTATTCAACATAAACGGAATGTCACACTTCTTATCATAAAATCATAAACGGAATAAAATAACTATTTATCCTTCAAAATTCAACAACATATTATGTAGTACTTCGCAGCGGAATTATTCAACATCTAAAACAGTCTTTGGCACGAGGCCTCATCATAAAAATCTCATAAAATCCAATTCAACAACAATTCATGAACTTCATGAAGTAATACTTAAGGAACAGAAAACAACAACAAAATTTCCGTCCCATTACGTATCAGAGCACCTAAGACACATGTGAGAGAGTCCACTCACGACCGCGACTATTCTTGGTTACCTGCAAGTTACCCACGTAAAGAGACAACATTTCCAAGCAGAAGGGGTGAGATTTCACAAAACAATAATATTAAGCATATAATTCATCAATTACAGTTAACAACATAGACATCATTAATTCATCATAGCAATAATTCTTCATAAAGAACTTCATTAACAACTCATGGATAGAAGACAACTTAACAACTCATGGATAACAACTTAACAACAACGACTTGACTTGGCTATGCGACCTCAACTTCTTAATCATGCATATGGTACTATCCAGGGCATCAAGCCCTCAACATAAGAGCATAAATACACTCACAGGGCATCAAGCCCTCAACATAAAGAGCAAAAGCTCACAGGGCATCAAGCCCTCAACGTAAAGAGCAAAAGCTCACATGGCATCAAGCCCTCAACAGAATGAGTATGCATGGACTCAACAACTTAGACAACATCTTAGAACTTCATCATCTTGGACAACACTTACAACTTTGAAGACATTGACGACAACTGTGGTAACGACAACGACAACGACTTCACATCATAATTTCATATTCATCAACCATAAACAACTTCATATAACATCGTATTTAAACATCAACAATTCATCATATAACATCGTATTCAAACATCAACAATTCATCATGCATCTTTGTAAAAACATAATAAATTATACATGGACATATTTTCATGTCAAACCAAGGCTACTAGAAAGATATCACAATTATCAACAACTTTCATGTTTATACCAAAGACCAATTTAAAACAGAAACGTGTGAAAAAGACGCAAAAACATGAAACAGAGAATGTTGTCACCGTACAATTTCGCTATGACCTCCTTTGAGTATTTTCATCATAACTCAAAAAATAAAAGTCATTTTCACGTCAAACCAAAGCCACTGGAAAGCTAACAAAATTATCTAAAACTTTAATGTTTACACCCAAGGCCAATTCTTTACCGATCAATACCCGTTTTCGTTTCAAATTCGAAAAAGTTGTGCAGAAAGTCCATAAAAATTCACCGTGACCTACATGCAGTAATTTGACCATAACTCTGAAGGTGGGGAAAACACAAGAAGGGGGGGGGGTTGAATTGTGTTTTCAAAAACGTTTCTTTCTTACGAAAAATAACAATGTTCTCAGGATACAGAGTCTGATAGAGTTTAGACTCTGATCAGAGTTCAGAGTCTTAGCAGCGGAATGAAGAACAATTGCAAGAAAGAAAGAAGACACAAGAAATTTTATACAGGTTCCTTCCATAAATCGGAAGTAGTCCTGTCCCCCTTGCACTTCAAAGGAGAGTTTCACTAAAATGTAATATAAAATTACAAGTTGCTCAAACACACAAGTCTGAGACTTCCTTTGCTCAATCACACAAGAAAGAGACTTCAAATGCTCAAGCACACAAGCAAGAGACTTTAAAACAATTACAGAGAATTGAAAAGAGTTTAGAATACTTGATATACAATCAGAGGTATTCACAAGACAAAACGAAACAGAACAGACTCTGTTTTCTTAGATACTTAGAAATTCTAAAATGTAAGCTTTTGTAAGAATTATCTAAGTTATTGATGAGCAGTGTTTGCGACTTGAAATATGAGAGAAGAACTCAATTCGCGTGTATGTATATTGTTGTCAGTTCTTCAAGTCTTCATCTCTATTTATAGAGAATTTGAGAGACGTTGGAAACTGCCAGCTCATCACTTTTTCTTTACAGAAGCTGATTTGACACCTTAGATCCTTTCCTTGATTTGAGGCTTGTATAATGAAATCAAATTCAAATCCATTCCAACTAATATGGAAAAGTTTCTGCTTTAGTTACTGTTATTCTTGTCGTGTATAGAAGACACTGTGCAGAGTTGGTGGTTGCAGGAACAGGCGTAGGCATAGTGGTTGTACTTTTCGTACGTTATGCTTTGTCAACGCTTTTCAGTGTCTAAAGAATTTTTGCTTCTGATGAATCTGCCTCTGGAGACCATTTGCTTCTGATGAGTCTGCCTCTGAAGAACTTGCTTCTGATGACGTCATCTTCAGAAGCTCTTTCTTCAGACTCATTCTGACTTTGAATTTCCAAGAGCACTTTCATTCAGATGTTCTTCAAGCTTCAGTCTAAATTTCCTTTGCTCTTTATTTCATTCAATTAGATCCTCTTGAAAATAAGACTTTGATAATGGTCCTGTACACTTGAATAAATATTTAGCATATCCAATTGATAATTTTTAATACCTTGTTATCATCAAAACTCAAGTGGTATACTTGTGAAACACCCTTTGTTCCAACAATCTCCCCCTTTTTGATGATGACAAACATAAGTATTTAAAAAGATCAATTGTTGTTAACTTAATTAACAAGTTGACTCTTAAAGGTTCTGAGTTTTGTAAGCTCAGACTCCCCCTGAGTCTGATATTCTTTAAGGTGAGGTTTGTAAGCTCCCCCTAAGTCCTATCCAGGTTAATTAAGTTCATTTTTAAGCTTATCAATACTTTCATAAAATGCAGATGAGATAAAATTGGGTTCTCAAATAAAATTTGTTAAGTTTTATTTCATTCTTGGGCTCAGATTCTGTTAAATACTTTCTATTACTCCCCCTTTTGTCATCAATTAAAAAGAACAAAAACAGTAAAACACGCAATGAACAAAAGTGAAGAGATAAAAACTTGTATATAAGAGATAGTCATAAAAGTACAGAGAATTTAGAGCAAGCATTTAAAGCATATAACAAGAAAACAAAACAAGGTGTGCAACTAAGGGTTGGGTTGGGGCTGTTGCTGTTGCTGTTGCTATTGGACAAGAGCCATCAGACGCTTAATGTCTTCAGACTGCTTCCTAACAGTTTCTTCCAGAGCCAATTGCCTCTGAAGAAGATGGTCTTCCCTAGCCTTAGCTTCTTCTTGCTGCTTCAGCACCTTTTGCTTCAGCATCTTGAAGACCTTGGAGTCTCTTGTTACATACTCAGACTCAGCATAGAACGGAGCATTAGCCAGATACAGAGGCTTGCTTTGGAGTTGAGGAGAAGAGTGTGATTCTTGCAAACGACGTCTCATGGCGCAAGCTTGAATATGACAACACTTCTGGGCAACACCATCAAAGAAATTCAATGCCCTGTTCGTGAGATTACACCAGCTGTCTTGATAAACGAATGGTAGAAATGGAGTGTTCCTTAGAAGCACTAAACTCTGCATTTCATCATTAAGTTCCACCAGACGCTCATCCAGGTATTCAGAATCCAATATGTTTATGGGAGGTTGGTCAGACATTTGGATTGGTGAAGAGGATGTGGATTGGTCAGAATCAGAGGTATGGTTTTGTGTTGGTTCAGAAGGTGAAACAGACACAGTGGGTTCAGATTCTGTCACTGGGACAGATCCTATAGCCACAGTCTCCATAACAGATTCTGAAATGGTCTGTTCTAGTGGTTGGTTGACAGTGGTATGTTGTTGTTGTTGGTATTCAGGAAGTTCTCCTGAATAATGGTTTTCAAGGTTGGATAGATCATCCTGTTCAGTGGGTTTGTTTTGTGGTGAAGAGGTTGGTTGTTGTTGGTTGTTTGTTGGTGACTCTGGGATAGGTTGTTCAGAAGCAGTTGGATTTTCAGTGACTACTTGCTCTTCAGTAGTAGCTGTTAAATCAACAACTTGTGGACTACCTTGGTTGGAGGTTGAGGAGGGTGGAATAGAAGCATCAGGAGCAAGCATATTTAGTGGTTTGATAACAGGTGGTTGGAAGGGATGGTTGGCAGGTAGCTTGTTACAGATACCTATCCTCCTTTCACATAACTCCCCTATTGTTTTATAGACATCATCTGAAACTTCTTTGTAGGGTTTGGGTTTAGGAGAGAGTTTGGATTTTGTAGTGGTTGTTTTAGTTCTAAGGGTTCGTTTGGCCTTAGGGACAGGTTTGGATATGTTGAATTTCTGACTTAGAGGTGCATCGTCTAAGTCAGAGTCGGTAGAAGATGAAGTAGAAGTAGAAGGTGGGGGAATTGGATTCTGAGTTACCTTAGACATTTTGGGAACGTCTGAGGCAGCAGCCTCTGAAGCAGCAGCTTCTGATGTAATCCCAGTGACTGATCTCTCTGGGAGAGAAACACTTGTCCGGATTACTGGTGGAAGTTCAGCAGCTTCTAAAGCAGTAGCTTTTGATGAAATCCCTGTGACTGATCTCTCTGGGAGAGAAACACTTGTTCGTATTACTGGTGGAGGACCAGCAGCTACTGAAGCATTCACTTGAGGGACAACATCTGAGGTATCAGCTTCAGAAGTTCTTGAGGTTTGTTGCAGAACCTTCTAAGCTCCCTTCACAACACTTTCTTCCAGCTTCTTGGCCAAATTCCGAGCCTCAATAACCTTCTCAATGAGGTGTTGATCTTCATCATGGTCAATGCCTATAGCTGCCAGAGCCTTGTCTCTGTCAATTCGGCATTGAGCTTCTAACCTCTTCTTCTCATTCTTGAGATTCTGATAGTGTTCCTCAGTCCTCTTCTGCTGTTCAGGAGTGGGTTCAAACATAGGCATCACAATCTCCCTAGTTGCTAGCCTCTTGAGTGGTCTAACAGTCTCAACAAAGCCAGCTTCTTCTTCTTCCTGGGCTCGTTGATACCTCTCCTCCATGTTTGAATCAGCCTTACCTCTTTTCCTCTTTGGAGCAGTTACAGTTCCAAAGGTAGTTGCTTGAGTATTAGCAGCCTTCTGCTTTCTGGCCACTACAACTTCAGATTTCCTCTGAGCCGCTCCAGACTCCTTAGCAAAAGCTGATAGATAAGCAGATAATGCTTCAGGGTTGTTTTCTTTAAGAATAGAAGGAAAATTTCTGATGAATGGAAAAGGGGCTTCAGACTCCTTCAAATCCTTTGAATCAGTGACGATTGACTTAATGGCCTTCATGTTGAAAAGGGATGTGCCATTGATCATCCTTCCAGTAGTGACACCCAACACTCTGTCTGACACCAGATTGAATGTCTCCAGAGTCCTCAGTACACCTCCTTGGTAGAAGATTTCAGAGAGAAGTCTTCCACAAGGGACTTGTCTTCTTTTTCCTTTATAGGCTTCCTTGATAGCCCAGCATAAATGATGCATGATATATCTTGGAAGATTTATTGGCTGACATCCAGCCAAGAAATACAGCACCAGTTTATGATCTGAATTTGGTTGGTCAGCACCTCCTCCCTTCTGGAAGAAGCACTCGTTCATGATCTTCAGAAGCACCCTGTGCTCAATATCCATTTCAACCAGCCTAGTTGCAGGGTTTCCCTTCAGCAGCAGTCTTGTAAAGCTGTCCAACATGGCATCTTTACTGCTGACGTTCCATTGGAACCTTCCTTCCAGAGGCATCCTTCATGCCTGAGCAATCACCCCTTCTGTGATAGATACAGGGATACCCATCACAGCAGACTTGATTTCAAGGCCATGAAAAGGTTCAAGACCCATTTCCTTTCTTGTTTTTCCTCTCAAGGAAGGGTTTCTTGACACAGCTTCCCTTTCTTGTGCCTTTGCTGAATCAACATCAAAAACTTCAGCCCTAATCCAGAATTCCTTTACCAGATTCACGTAAGTAGGACCGTTTAGCATCTGAAAGTACCCAGTCATCTTCTGAGCAGAGATTAAAGCCTCCATATCAACTTTGTAACGCCCCATTTTTATTTAATTATTTTTAGTTGATGTTTGAGTATTTTTATATGATTTTATATGACTATATTTGACATATATGATTTAGATATGATTTTATGTGAAATATATGACTTGGTATGAATTGTGTGATATTTGGTGTGATGATAATTTATTATATGATTTATGGTGTTGTGTTTTATTTAAATAAATGTTGTTTGATTATTTTATTTATTCAATAAAAAGGTAGAAAATAGTATTATTTGGTTTAAAGGGAATTAAGTATAATTATGAGGAATAAATGGGAGTTAATTGTTGAATTTTCATTCCTTTATGTATCAATTTTGGAACTATATTGTTGGAACATTTATTTATTATTAAGAGGATTATTGAAATGATTATTTATGTTGGGGCCTTTGTGCCAAGATTTTGTTGAAGTTGATTATATTTTAAAAAAGACTTTTCCGCTGCAAAATATTACGAGATTAATTTATGTTGTTGAATAAATAGTATATTTTCTATTTATGAATTTTTGAAAAGTAGTGTAACATTCCGTTTTGCGATGAAAACTCTGATTTTACGTATATTTAATTATGTTGGGAAATCGGGGTGTTACAGTTGGTATCAGAGCAGGTCGGTCCGTCCGGCCAAGTAGTAGAGTAGTGTCGAGCCTAGTAGTGTTGTGTTACAGCTTTATACTGTCTTTTGTTGTCCTAATTGTTGTTTGTTGTGTAGAGAACTAAGGTGCTGGAGTCTTATCCAGAATTGTTTGCATGAGGTTCATTTTCGAGGACGAAAATTCTTTAAGTTGGGGAGAGTTGTAACGCCCCATTTTTATTTAATTATTTTTAGTTGATGTTTGAGTATTTTTATATGATTTTATATGACTATATTTGACATATATGATTTAGATATGATTTTATGTGAAATATATGACTTGGTATGAATTGTGTGATATTTGGTGTGATGATAATTTATTATATGATTTATGGTGTTGTGTTTTATTTAAATAAATGTTGTTTGATTATTTTATTTATTCAATAAAAAGGTAGAAAATAGTATTATTTGGTTTAAAGGGAATTAAGTATAATTATGAGGAATAAATGGGAGTTAATTGTTGAATTTTCATTCCTTTATGTATCAATTTTGGAACTATATTGTTGGAACATTTATTTATTATTAAGAGGATTATTGAAATGATTATTTATGTTGGGGCCTTTGTGCCAAGATTTTGTTGAAGTTGATTATATTTTAAAAAAGACTTTTCCGCTGCAAAATATTACGAGATTAATTTATGTTGTTGAATAAATAGTATATTTTCTATTTATGAATTTTTGAAAAGTAGTGTAACATTCCGTTTTGCGATGAAAACTCTGATTTTACGTATATTTAATTATGTTGGGAAATCGGGGTGTTACAGTTGGTATCAGAGCAGGTCGGTCCGTCCGGCCAAGTAGTAGAGTAGTGTCGAGCCTAGTAGTGTTGTGTGACAGCTTTATACTGTCTTTTGCTGTCCTAATTGTTGTTTGTTGTGTAGAGAACTAAGGTGCTGGAGTCTTATCCAGAATTGTTTGCATGAGGTTCATTTTCGAGGACGAAAATTCTTTAAGTTGGGGAGAGTTGTAACGCCCCATTTTTATTTAATTATTTTTAGTTGATGTTTGAGTATTTTTATATGATTTTATATGACTATATTTGACATATATGATTTAGATATGATTTTATGTGAAATATATGACTTGGTATGAATTGTGTGATATTTGGTGTGATGATAATTTATTATATGATTTATGGTGTTGTGTTTTATTTAAATAAATGTTGTTTGATTATTTTATTTATTCAATAAAAAGGTAGAAAATAGTATTATTTGGTTTAAAGGGAATTAAGTATAATTATGAGGAATAAATGGGAGTTAATTGTTGAATTTTCATTCCTTTATGTATCAATTTTGGAACTATATTGTTGGAACATTTATTTATTATTAAGAGGATTATTGAAATGATTATTTATGTTGGGGCCTTTGTGCCAAGATTTTGTTGAAGTTGATTATATTTTAAAAAAGACTTTTCCGCTGCAAAATATTACGAGATTAATTTATGTTGTTGAATAAATAGTATATTTTCTATTTATGAATTTTTGAAAAGTAGTGTAACATTCCGTTTTGCGATGAAAACTCTGATTTTACGTATATTTAATTATGTTGGGAAATCGGGGTGTTACAGTTGGTATCAGAGCAGGTCGGTCCGTCCGGCCAAGTAGTAGAGTAGTGTCGAGCCTAGTAGTGTTGTGTGACAGCTTTATACTGTCTTTTGCTGTCCTAATTGTTGTTTGTTGTGTAGAGAACTAAGGTGCTGGAGTCTTATCCAGAATTGTTTGCATGAGGTTCATTTTCGAGGACGAAAATTCTTTAAGTTGGGGAGAGTTGTAACGCCCCATTTTTATTTAATTATTTTTAGTTGATGTTTGAGTATTTTTATATGATTTTATATGACTATATTTGACATATATGATTTAGATATGATTTTATGTGAAATATATGACTTGGTATGAATTGTGTGATATTTGGTGTGATGATAATTTATTATATGATTTATGGTGTTGTGTTTTATTTAAATAAATGTTGTTTGATTATTTTATTTATTCAATAAAAAGGTAGAAAATAGTATTATTTGGTTTAAAGGGAATTAAGTATAATTATGAGGAATAAATGGGAGTTAATTGTTGAATTTTCATTCCTTTATGTATCAATTTTGGAACTATATTGTTGGAACATTTATTTATTATTAAGAGGATTATTGAAATGATTATTTATGTTGGGGCCTTTGTGCCAAGATTTTGTTGAAGTTGATTATATTTTAAAAAAGACTTTTCCGCTGCAAAATATTACGAGATTAATTTATGTTGTTGAATAAATAGTATATTTTCTATTTATGAATTTTTGAAAAGTAGTGTAACATTCCGTTTTGCGATGAAAACTCTGATTTTACGTATATTTAATTATGTTGGGAAATCGGGGTGTTACAGTTGGTATCAGAGCAGGTCGGTCCGTCCGACCAAGTAGTAGAGTAGTGTCGAGCCTAGTAGTGTTGTGTGACAGCTTTATACTGTCTTTTGCTGTCCTAATTGTTGTTTGTTGTGTAGAGAACTAAGGTGCTGGAGTCTTATCCAGAATTGTTTGCATGAGGTTCATTTTCGAGGACGAAAATTCTTTAAGTTGGGGAGAGTTGTAACGCCCCATTTTTATTTAATTATTTTTAGTTGATGTTTGAGTATTTTTATATGATTTTATATGACTATATTTGACATATATGATTTAGATATGATTTTATGTGAAATATATGACTTGGTATGAATTGTGTGATATTTGGTGTGATGATAATTTATTATATGATTTATGGTGTTGTGTTTTATTTAAATAAATGTTGTTTGATTATTTTATTTATTCAATAAAAAGGTAGAAAATAGTATTATTTGGTTTAAAGGGAATTAAGTATAATTATGAGGAATAAATGGGAGTTAATTGTTGAATTTTCATTCCTTTATGTATCAATTTTGGAACTATATTGTTGGAACATTTATTTATTATTAAGAGGATTATTGAAATGATTATTTATGTTGGGGCCTTTGTGCCAAGATTTTGTTGAAGTTGATTATATTTTAAAAAAGACTTTTCCGCTGCAAAATATTACGAGATTAATTTATGTTGTTGAATAAATAGTATATTTTCTATTTATGAATTTTTGAAAAGTAGTGTAACATTCCGTTTTGCGATGAAAACTCTGATTTTACGTATATTTAATTATGTTGGGAAATCGGGGTGTTACAGTTGGTATCAGAGCAGGTCGGTCCGTCCGGCCAAGTAGTAGAGTAGTGTCGAGCCTAGTAGTGTTGTGTGACAGCTTTATACTGTCTTTTGTTGTCCTAATTGTTGTTTGTTGTGTAGAGAACTAAGGTGCTGGAGTCTTATCCAGAATTGTTTGCATGAGGTTCATTTTCGAGGACGAAAATTCTTTAAGTTGGGGAGAGTTGTAACGCCCCATTTTTATTTAATTATTTTTAGTTGATGTTTGAGTATTTTTATATGATTTTATATGACTATATTTGACATATATGATTTAGATATGATTTTATGTGAAATATATGACTTGGTATGAATTGTGTGATATTTGGTGTGATGATAATTTATTATATGATTTATGGTGTTGTGTTTTATTTAAATAAATGTTGTTTGATTATTTTATTTATTCAATAAAAAGGTAGAAAATAGTATTATTTGGTTTAAAGGGAATTAAGTATAATTATGAGGAATAAATGGGAGTTAATTGTTGAATTTTCATTCCTTTATGTATCAATTTTGGAACTATATTGTTGGAACATTTATTTATTATTAAGAGGATTATTGAAATGATTATTTATGTTGGGGCCTTTGTGCCAAGATTTTGTTGAAGTTGATTATATTTTAAAAAAGACTTTTCCGCTGCAAAATATTACGAGATTAATTTATGTTGTTGAATAAATAGTATATTTTCTATTTATGAATTTTTGAAAAGTAGTGTAACATTCCGTTTTGCGATGAAAACTCTGATTTTACGTATATTTAATTATGTTGGGAAATCGGGGTGTTACAGTTGGTATCAGAGCAGGTCGGTCCGTCCGGCCAAGTAGTAGAGTAGTGTCGAGCCTAGTAGTGTTGTGTGACAGCTTTATACTGTCTTTTGTTGTCCTAATTGTTGTTTGTTGTGTAGAGAACTAAGGTGCTGGAGTCTTATCCAGAATTGTTTGCATGAGGTTCATTTTCGAGGACGAAAATTCTTTAAGTTGGGGAGAGTTGTAACGCCCCATTTTTATTTAATTATTTTTAGTTGATGTTTGAGTATTTTTATATGATTTTATATGACTATATTTGACATATATGATTTAGATATGATTTTATGTGAAATATATGACTTGGTATGAATTGTGTGATATTTGGTGTGATGATAATTTATTATATGATTTATGGTGTTGTGTTTTATTTAAATAAATGTTGTTTGATTATTTTATTTATTCAATAAAAAGGTAGAAAATAGTATTATTTGGTTTAAAGGGAATTAAGTATAATTATGAGGAATAAATGGGAGTTAATTGTTGAATTTTCATTCCTTTATGTATCAATTTTGGAACTATATTGTTGGAACATTTATTTATTATTAAGAGGATTATTGAAATGATTATTTATGTTGGGGCCTTTGTGCCAAGATTTTGTTGAAGTTGATTATATTTTAAAAAAGACTTTTCCGCTGCAAAATATTACGAGATTAATTTATGTTGTTGAATAAATAGTATATTTTCTATTTATGAATTTTTGAAAAGTAGTGTAACATTCCGTTTTGCGATGAAAACTCTGATTTTACGTATATTTAATTATGTTGGGAAATCGGGGTGTTACAGTTGGTATCAGAGCAGGTCGGTCCGTCCGACCAAGTAGTAGAGTAGTGTCGAGCCTAGTAGTGTTGTGTGACAGCTTTATACTGTCTTTTGCTGTCCTAATTGTTGTTTGTTGTGTAGAGAACTAAGGTGCTGGAGTCTTATCCAGAATTGTTTGCATGAGGTTCATTTTCGAGGACGAAAATTCTTTAAGTTGGGGAGAGTTGTAACGCCCCATTTTTATTTAATTATTTTTAGTTGATGTTTGAGTATTTTTATATGATTTTATATGACTATATTTGACATATATGATTTAGATATGATTTTATGTGAAATATATGACTTGGTATGAATTGTGTGATATTTGGTGTGATGATAATTTATTATATGATTTATGGTGTTGTGTTTTATTTAAATAAATGTTGTTTGATTATTTTATTTATTCAATAAAAAGGTAGAAAATAGTATTATTTGGTTTAAAGGGAATTAAGTATAATTATGAGGAATAAATGGGAGTTAATTGTTGAATTTTCATTCCTTTATGTATCAATTTTGGAACTATATTGTTGGAACATTTATTTATTATTAAGAGGATTATTGAAATGATTATTTATGTTGGGGCCTTTGTGCCAAGATTTTGTTGAAGTTGATTATATTTTAAAAAAGACTTTTCCGCTGCAAAATATTACGAGATTAATTTATGTTGTTGAATAAATAGTATATTTTCTATTTATGAATTTTTGAAAAGTAGTGTAACATTCCGTTTTGCGATGAAAACTCTGATTTTACGTATATTTAATTATGTTGGGAAATCGGGGTGTTACAGTTGGTATCAGAGCAGGTCGGTCCGTCCGGCCAAGTAGTAGAGTAGTGTCGAGCCTAGTAGTGTTGTGTGACAGCTTTATACTGTCTTTTGTTGTCCTAATTGTTGTTTGTTGTGTAGAGAACTAAGGTGCTGGAGTCTTATCCAGAATTGTTTGCATGAGGTTCATTTTCGAGGACGAAAATTCTTTAAGTTGGGGAGAGTTGTAACGCCCCATTTTTATTTAATTATTTTTAGTTGATGTTTGAGTATTTTTATATGATTTTATATGACTATATTTGACATATATGATTTAGATATGATTTTATGTGAAATATATGACTTGGTATGAATTGTGTGATATTTGGTGTGATGATAATTTATTATATGATTTATGGTGTTGTGTTTTATTTAAATAAATGTTGTTTGATTATTTTATTTATTCAATAAAAAGGTAGAAAATAGTATTATTTGGTTTAAAGGGAATTAAGTATAATTATGAGGAATAAATGGGAGTTAATTGTTGAATTTTCATTCCTTTATGTATCAATTTTGGAACTATATTGTTGGAACATTTATTTATTATTAAGAGGATTATTGAAATGATTATTTATGTTGGGGCCTTTGTGCCAAGATTTTGTTGAAGTTGATTATATTTTAAAAAAGACTTTTCCGCTGCAAAATATTACGAGATTAATTTATGTTGTTGAATAAATAGTATATTTTCTATTTATGAATTTTTGAAAAGTAGTGTAACATTCCGTTTTGCGATGAAAACTCTGATTTTACGTATATTTAATTATGTTGGGAAATCGGGGTGTTACAGTTGGTATCAGAGCAGGTCGGTCCGTCCGGCCAAGTAGTAGAGTAGTGTCGAGCCTAGTAGTGTTGTGTGACAGCTTTATACTGTCTTTTGTTGTCCTAATTGTTGTTTGTTGTGTAGAGAACTAAGGTGCTGGAGTCTTATCCAGAATTGTTTGCATGAGGTTCATTTTCGAGGACGAAAATTCTTTAAGTTGGGGAGAGTTGTAACGCCCCATTTTTATTTAATTATTTTTAGTTGATGTTTGAGTATTTTTATATGATTTTATATGACTATATTTGACATATATGATTTAGATATGATTTTATGTGAAATATATGACTTGGTATGAATTGTGTGATATTTGGTGTGATGATAATTTATTATATGATTTATGGTGTTGTGTTTTATTTAAATAAATGTTGTTTGATTATTTTATTTATTCAATAAAAAGGTAGAAAATAGTATTATTTGGTTTAAAGGGAATTAAGTATAATTATGAGGAATAAATGGGAGTTAATTGTTGAATTTTCATTCCTTTATGTATCAATTTTGGAACTATATTGTTGGAACATTTATTTATTATTAAGAGGATTATTGAAATGATTATTTATGTTGGGGCCTTTGTGCCAAGATTTTGTTGAAGTTGATTATATTTTAAAAAAGACTTTTCCGCTGCAAAATATTACGAGATTAATTTATGTTGTTGAATAAATAGTATATTTTCTATTTATGAATTTTTGAAAAGTAGTGTAACATTCCGTTTTGCGATGAAAACTCTGATTTTACGTATATTTAATTATGTTGGGAAATCGGGGTGTTACAGTTGGTATCAGAGCAGGTCGGTCCGTCCGGCCAAGTAGTAGAGTAGTGTCGAGCCTAGTAGTGTTGTGTGACAGCTTTATACTGTCTTTTGTTGTCCTAATTGTTGTTTGTTGTGTAGAGAACTAAGGTGCTGGAGTCTTATCCAGAATTGTTTGCATGAGGTTCATTTTCGAGGACGAAAATTCTTTAAGTTGGGGAGAGTTGTAACGCCCCATTTTTATTTAATTATTTTTAGTTGATGTTTGAGTATTTTTATATGATTTTATATGACTATATTTGACATATATGATTTAGATATGATTTTATGTGAAATATATGACTTGGTATGAATTGTGTGATATTTGGTGTGATGATAATTTATTATATGATTTATGGTGTTGTGTTTTATTTAAATAAATGTTGTTTGATTATTTTATTTATTCAATAAAAAGGTAGAAAATAGTATTATTTGGTTTAAAGGGAATTAAGTATAATTATGAGGAATAAATGGGAGTTAATTGTTGAATTTTCATTCCTTTATGTATCAATTTTGGAACTATATTGTTGGAACATTTATTTATTATTAAGAGGATTATTGAAATGATTATTTATGTTGGGGCCTTTGTGCCAAGATTTTGTTGAAGTTGATTATATTTTAAAAAAGACTTTTCCGCTGCAAAATATTACGAGATTAATTTATGTTGTTGAATAAATAGTATATTTTCTATTTATGAATTTTTGAAAAGTAGTGTAACATTCCGTTTTGCGATGAAAACTCTGATTTTACGTATATTTAATTATGTTGGGAAATCGGGGTGTTACAGTTGGTATCAGAGCAGGTCGGTCCGTCCGGCCAAGTAGTAGAGTAGTGTCGAGCCTAGTAGTGTTGTGTGACAGCTTTATACTGTCTTTTGTTGTCCTAATTGTTGTTTGTTGTGTAGAGAACTAAGGTGCTGGAGTCTTATCCAGAATTGTTTGCATGAGGTTCATTTTCGAGGACGAAAATTCTTTAAGTTGGGGAGAGTTGTAACGCCCCATTTTTATTTAATTATTTTTAGTTGATGTTTGAGTATTTTTATATGATTTTATATGACTATATTTGACATATATGATTTAGATATGATTTTATGTGAAATATATGACTTGGTATGAATTGTGTGATATTTGGTGTGATGATAATTTATTATATGATTTATGGTGTTGTGTTTTATTTAAATAAATGTTGTTTGATTATTTTATTTATTCAATAAAAAGGTAGAAAATAGTATTATTTGGTTTAAAGGGAATTAAGTATAATTATGAGGAATAAATGGGAGTTAATTGTTGAATTTTCATTCCTTTATGTATCAATTTTGGAACTATATTGTTGGAACATTTATTTATTATTAAGAGGATTATTGAAATGATTATTTATGTTGGGGCCTTTGTGCCAAGATTTTGTTGAAGTTGATTATATTTTAAAAAAGACTTTTCCGCTGCAAAATATTACGAGATTAATTTATGTTGTTGAATAAATAGTATATTTTCTATTTATGAATTTTTGAAAAGTAGTGTAACATTCCGTTTTGCGATGAAAACTCTGATTTTACGTATATTTAATTATGTTGGGAAATCGGGGTGTTACAGTTGGTATCAGAGCAGGTCGGTCCGTCCGGCCAAGTAGTAGAGTAGTGTCGAGCCTAGTAGTGTTGTGTGACAGCTTTATACTGTCTTTTGTTGTCCTAATTGTTGTTTGTTGTGTAGAGAACTAAGGTGCTGGAGTCTTATCCAGAATTGTTTGCATGAGGTTCATTTTCGAGGACGAAAATTCTTTAAGTTGGGGAGAGTTGTAACGCCCCATTTTTATTTAATTATTTTTAGTTGATGTTTGAGTATTTTTATATGATTTTATATGACTATATTTGACATATATGATTTAGATATGATTTTATGTGAAATATATGACTTGGTATGAATTGTGTGATATTTGGTGTGATGATAATTTATTATATGATTTATGGTGTTGTGTTTTATTTAAATAAATGTTGTTTGATTATTTTATTTATTCAATAAAAAGGTAGAAAATAGTATTATTTGGTTTAAAGGGAATTAAGTATAATTATGAGGAATAAATGGGAGTTAATTGTTGAATTTTCATTCCTTTATGTATCAATTTTGGAACTATATTGTTGGAACATTTATTTATTATTAAGAGGATTATTGAAATGATTATTTATGTTGGGGCCTTTGTGCCAAGATTTTGTTGAAGTTGATTATATTTTAAAAAAGACTTTTCCGCTGCAAAATATTACGAGATTAATTTATGTTGTTGAATAAATAGTATATTTTCTATTTATGAATTTTTGAAAAGTAGTGTAACATTCCGTTTTGCGATGAAAACTCTGATTTTACGTATATTTAATTATGTTGGGAAATCGGGGTGTTACAGTTGGTATCAGAGCAGGTCGGTCCGTCCGGCCAAGTAGTAGAGTAGTGTCGAGCCTAGTAGTGTTGTGTGACAGCTTTATACTGTCTTTTGCTGTCCTAATTGTTGTTTGTTGTGTAGAGAACTAAGGTGCTGGAGTCTTATCCAGAATTGTTTGCATGAGGTTCATTTTCGAGGACGAAAATTCTTTAAGTTGGGGAGAGTTGTAACGCCCCATTTTTATTTAATTATTTTTAGTTGATGTTTGAGTATTTTTATATGATTTTATATGACTATATTTGACATATATGATTTAGATATGATTTTATGTGAAATATATGACTTGGTATGAATTGTGTGATATTTGGTGTGATGATAATTTATTATATGATTTATGGTGTTGTGTTTTATTTAAATAAATGTTGTTTGATTATTTTATTTATTCAATAAAAAGGTAGAAAATAGTATTATTTGGTTTAAAGGGAATTAAGTATAATTATGAGGAATAAATGGGAGTTAATTGTTGAATTTTCATTCCTTTATGTATCAATTTTGGAACTATATTGTTGGAACATTTATTTATTATTAAGAGGATTATTGAAATGATTATTTATGTTGGGGCCTTTGTGCCAAGATTTTGTTGAAGTTGATTATATTTTAAAAAAGACTTTTCCGCTGCAAAATATTACGAGATTAATTTATGTTGTTGAATAAATAGTATATTTTCTATTTATGAATTTTTGAAAAGTAGTGTAACATTCCGTTTTGCGATGAAAACTCTGATTTTACGTATATTTAATTATGTTGGGAAATCGGGGTGTTACAGTTGGTATCAGAGCAGGTCGGTCCGTCCGGCCAAGTAGTAGAGTAGTGTCGAGCCTAGTAGTGTTGTGTGACAGCTTTATACTGTCTTTTGCTGTCCTAATTGTTGTTTGTTGTGTAGAGAACTAAGGTGCTGGAGTCTTATCCAGAATTGTTTGCATGAGGTTCATTTTCGAGGACGAAAATTCTTTAAGTTGGGGAGAGTTGTAACGCCCCATTTTTATTTAATTATTTTTAGTTGATGTTTGAGTATTTTTATATGATTTTATATGACTATATTTGACATATATGATTTAGATATGATTTTATGTGAAATATATGACTTGGTATGAATTGTGTGATATTTGGTGTGATGATAATTTATTATATGATTTATGGTGTTGTGTTTTATTTAAATAAATGTTGTTTGATTATTTTATTTATTCAATAAAAAGGTAGAAAATAGTATTATTTGGTTTAAAGGGAATTAAGTATAATTATGAGGAATAAATGGGAGTTAATTGTTGAATTTTCATTCCTTTATGTATCAATTTTGGAACTATATTGTTGGAACATTTATTTATTATTAAGAGGATTATTGAAATGATTATTTATGTTGGGGCCTTTGTGCCAAGATTTTGTTGAAGTTGATTATATTTTAAAAAAGACTTTTCCGCTGCAAAATATTACGAGATTAATTTATGTTGTTGAATAAATAGTATATTTTCTATTTATGAATTTTTGAAAAGTAGTGTAACATTCCGTTTTGCGATGAAAACTCTGATTTTACGTATATTTAATTATGTTGGGAAATCGGGGTGTTACAGTTGGTATCAGAGCAGGTCGGTCCGTCCGGCCAAGTAGTAGAGTAGTGTCGAGCCTAGTAGTGTTGTGTGACAGCTTTATACTGTCTTTTGTTGTCCTAATTGTTGTTTGTTGTGTAGAGAACTAAGGTGCTGGAGTCTTATCCAGAATTGTTTGCATGAGGTTCATTTTCGAGGACGAAAATTCTTTAAGTTGGGGAGAGTTGTAACGCCCCATTTTTATTTAATTATTTTTAGTTGATGTTTGAGTATTTTTATATGATTTTATATGACTATATTTGACATATATGATTTAGATATGATTTTATGTGAAATATATGACTTGGTATGAATTGTGTGATATTTGGTGTGATGATAATTTATTATATGATTTATGGTGTTGTGTTTTATTTAAATAAATGTTGTTTGATTATTTTATTTATTCAATAAAAAGGTAGAAAATAGTATTATTTGGTTTAAAGGGAATTAAGTATAATTATGAGGAATAAATGGGAGTTAATTGTTGAATTTTCATTCCTTTATGTATCAATTTTGGAACTATATTGTTGGAACATTTATTTATTATTAAGAGGATTATTGAAATGATTATTTATGTTGGGGCCTTTGTGCCAAGATTTTGTTGAAGTTGATTATATTTTAAAAAAGACTTTTCCGCTGCAAAATATTACGAGATTAATTTATGTTGTTGAATAAATAGTATATTTTCTATTTATGAATTTTTGAAAAGTAGTGTAACATTCCGTTTTGCGATGAAAACTCTGATTTTACGTATATTTAATTATGTTGGGAAATCGGGGTGTTACAAACTTTGTTTCTTTTCAAGGAGGAGAAATCCACCGGCGATTCGATTTGAACAACCAACGAATCGATTGGAATGGGTACGGTTACTTGTTTGATGGAGAAGTTTGATTTCGAGCTTGAACCATTAGTAGACGAAGCCATTAGAGAAGATGAAGTTTGGGGGTTTAGGATTTCTAAGTTGAGAGAAGAGAGAAAGATGATTTTCGATTGAAACCGCTTAAGACTTGAAAGTGTAGGAAAGTGAGTGAGTAGTGTGTGTTTGGTATTTATAGTGATTTGAAAAACAACTCTTCACATTTCAGGAGATACAGCCAAACATGCGTATTAATGACTTTGAGGGGCGCGAAAAAAAATTTAAGAGAGAAAAACCATCATTGCCCTTAAAAGCGTTGTTTCCCAATGCAGATAGACGTGTCAGAAGCCTACAAAAAATAACTTTAACCTTTCCACTTCCCAGTACTTTCAGAGTCACAAAAAGATTCCTTTCCAGAGTCTGATAATTTTCTCAGAGGTTGAGTATTTTCAGATTCTCCGAAGAGAGTCTGATCATTTTTCAGAGTCTGATTTTTCACCCAGAGTCAAACATTACTCAGAGATAAAATGCATGTTCAAATTTTTCTTTATAAAATCGAATCTTTCAACAGTTAAAGGTTTTGTAAAGATATCAGCCCATTGATGATCAGTATCAATGAATTGAATATCTAATATTCCCTTTTGAACATAGTCTCTGATAAAGTGATGTTTGATTTCAATGTGTTTAGCTCTTGAATGAAGAATAGGATTTTTTGACAAACAAATAGCAGCTGTATTGTCACAATAAATTGGAATACAGTTTTCAGTTATTTGGTAGTCCTCTAACTGATGTTTCATCCAAAGCAGTTGTGTGCAACAACTAGCAGCTGAGATGTATTCTGCTTCTGCTGTTGACAGCGCAATAGTTGCTTGTCTCTTACAGGCCCAGGATATCAGATTCTCACCAAGAAACTGATAGTTTCCTGTAACACCCCAATTTCCCGTCTTAAAAATTTCATTAAATAAATCACATAAAATCAGAGTACGTCTCAAAGGAGTGTCACATTTCATCTTAAAAACAACTTAGATAATAATTTATCATTTACAAAAATACTCAATTAAGCAGCGGAATTTAGAAGTCTCATCTCATAATAGTCTTGGCTTAAAAACCAGCAAAAACGTCTCAAAATATTAATGGTTCAACATCACTAGAAGTCAAACTTATTCTAACAAGATACATAATGGAATAGACTCTACAAAAGACCCCATCCCGTTACGTATCAGAGCAACCCTACTACACACAGACTCCTCGCATCAACGCATCTAAGACTGGGTACCTGCACTTGCCCACGAGGCGGCAATTCCAGCAGAAGGGGTGAGATTCACAACAATAATATTAATATATAAATCAAACGTCAAGATTAACAATCATAAATCCAACTCATAGCATATACATTGTAGCACATCATAACATCGTCATAAACATCATCATAACCAACATCACATCAAACATCAACATCTCAAACATCATCTCATATATGTCACAATTGACTCGACTAAATGCAACACCTAACGTCTCAACATCATGCATGTGGTACCATATGATTATAGCATTAATATGCTTCACCGTCGCTTTGAGCAAATGCTCCACCGTCGCTTTGAGCATAAAGCTCCACCGTCTCATAAATATGCAAATGCATGGACTCGTCGTTTAACAACTTAATACACCGTCTCAAACATCATTACATTTTCAAGACTGACACATGCAGTTATAATAATTACATGGCAGAACATCATCTTGTTATTCATACATATTGCAACACTTAGCATCATTCACATATCATCATACTCATACATCACTTATATTCAACAATATATCATTTATCAACAGCTCAAGTAAATCATCAGCAATCATCTTTACAGAATACATTAAAGGGTATAAAACCTCACTAACACTACCCAAAGGGCTCCTCTCAAAGTCCCATGCGAAACAGATTGCAAAACAACAAACAGTTCAGGGAGGCACTAACTCGCCACGGCGAGTGCATCTGCTCGCCACAGGCGAGTACTCACATCAGCTCACTCGCCAAAGGCGAGTTGGGGGCGAGCTGGAGGCGAGAAATCCTGGGTGCTCTCGGCCTTTTTGACATTTTTCACCAAAAATCTTCATTTTAAGCTCCCTAAATCCAATTTGGCTAAACCAACTTCACAGGTCATCTCTATAAATATTAAGGCACTCAAAACCATCTTCAATCGGGCCAAAATCCTAAAATTAAGGGACAAGCTCGCCACGGCGAGCTATACTGCTCGCCTCGCGAGCGACTAAGGGGTACTCGCCACGGCGAGTGGTCACTCGCCACAGGCGAGCGATCTCAGAACCCACACAGGTTCAGACCAAAACTCACCAAAACCTGCCAATTCTCTCCAACCAAACCTCTAATTCATCTGCAATGTTGTCCTAGGGGATAATCTAGGCTCTGTATCCAGTTCTACAGCCTTATAACTCAATTCATCATCAATTCATCACAATTTCATCATAAACCCTAATTCTCAAACCCATCCCAATCCTCACCAAACTCCATGCCAATCAAGAACAGATGATTTACAATTAAAATTACTGAAGTTAGGCTCACCCTTACCTGGAAAATTGCAGAAATTGCAGCCTAGCCTCTCTTCTCCCTTCAACCGTTTCCTCTTCTCTTTACCAAAAGTCTGTACGCGTTTTCTAAAATGTTTTCTCTTAACCTACTTCTCTTATATACTCCTCTTAATCTTTCTAATTCTATCTCAACCTTCACAACTCTTCTTATTTATAAATATAACCCCATCTCTTAAAATTTTCTATTTTTCCAACAAATCTCTATATTTACCAAATAAATATTCATATAAACATCACTTATATTATTTTATTAAACAATAAAATAATAACACGTCACACGTCACAGATACGTCACAAATACGTCACATAATCATCAAAATCATATAATATATAATTATATACTATATCCTCTAATAAAACAATTAAATAATTAAAGAGGGCGTTACAACTCTCCCCCTCTTAAAGGATTTTCGTCCTCGAAAATTTACCTCGCTCAAACAACTCTGGATAGGATTCCAGCATCTTACTTTCTAGCTCCCAAGTCAAGCTTTCACCCGTCGCTCCGTCCCAAACAACTCTAACGAGAGGTATCTCCTTGCCCCTCAGCGTCTTCGTCTTTCGATCATCAATCCTCACGGGTAAGGTCTCAACCGTAAGGTTGTCCCTAACTTGCACATCATCGCTTTGGATCTCATGAGACGGATCCGGAACATACTTCCTCAGCTGAGATACATGAAAAACATCGTGCAAATTTGATAAGTGTGGTGGTAGTCCAACACGATAGGCCACCGCCCCAATCCTCTCTGAAATCTGATACGGACCAATAAACCTCGAAGTCAACTTCTTCGATTTCAAAGCACGTCCAACACCTGTCATAGGAGTCACTCTCAGGAACACATGATCCCCCTCTTGGAACTCAAGGTCCTTCCTACGCTTGTCATGATAACTCTTTTGTCGACTCTGCGACGCTTTCATCTTTTCTTGGATCATTCTCACCTTCTCAGTAGTCGGTTGAACAATCTCCGGTCCTAAGACCACTCTTTCACCCGACTCAAACCAGCACAACGGAGTCCTGCATCTCCGACCATATAAAGCCTCAAACGGTGCCATTCCAATACTTGAATGGTAACTGTTGTTGTACGTGAACTCTATCAATGGAAGATGACTATCCCAAGCCCCTCCCTGCTCAAGTACACAAACACTCAACAAGTCCTCCAACGACTGAATCGTCCTCTGCGACTGACCATCTGTTTGCGGATGATAAGCCGAACTCAACCTCAACTGAGATCCTAACGCCTCTTGCAAACTCTTCCAAAATCGAGAAGTAAATCTTGGATCTCTATTTGATACGATGCTCGAAGGAACACCATGCAGCTTTACTATCTCTTTAACATAAATCTCCGCCAACTGAGCTACAGGAAAGGTAATGTTAATCGGTAGAAAGTGAGCAGACTTCGTCAATCTATCAACAATAACCCAAATAGCATCGTTCCCTCTAGGAGTATTGGGCAAACTCGTCACAAAATCCATGGATATACTATCCCATTTCCACTCTGGCACATCTAAAGGTACCATCATACCAGTCGGTTTCTGATGCTCAATCTTCGACTTTTGACAAACCAAGCAAGAATACACGAATTGTGCCACATCGCGTTTCAAACCAGACCACCAAAACAGCTTCTTTAAGTCATGATACATCTTCGTAGCTCCCGGGTGAATACTCAAGCTACTTCTGTGACTCTCTTCAAGAATCATCTTCTTAATCTCTTCATTGTCAGGAATGCAAATCCTACCTCGGAATCTCAACACTCCTTGATCATCGACCTTAAAGTCACCATCCACAGTCTCATTATTAGCAATCAACAAGTCTACAAACTTGACATCTTCTTTTTGGGCTTCTTTGATATGTTTCAGGAAATCATTATCGACTCTCAACATTCCCAGTCTAATGCTCTGAGGTGTCCTTTCACACACCAAGCTCAAGTCTCTAAACTGTTCCAACAATTCAAATTCTTTCACCATCAATGCGGACATATGCACAGTTTTCCTACTCAGGGCATCTGCAACTACATTTGCTTTACCAGGATGGTAATTCAGACCAAAATCATAATCTTTAAGTAACTCAAGCCACCTCCTCTGCCTCATATTCAACTCCTTCTGATCAAATAAATATTTCAAGCTCTTGTGATCACTAAATACTTCAAACCTCGAGCCATACAAAGAATGTCTCCATATTTTCAATACAAAGACCACAGCTGCCAACTCTAAGTCATGTGTCGGGTAATTCTTCTCATGAACCCTCAACTGTCTTGAAGCATAAGCTACCACCTTACCATCTTGCATAAGCACACCTCCTAAACCCAACTTGGACGCATCACAGTACACCACAAAAGGTTCATCGGGCTTCGGCAAAATCAGCACTGGAGCCGTTGTCAGACGCTTCTTCAGCTCATTAAAACTATTCTCACAATGCACATCCCATACAAAAGACTTACCCTTACACGTCAACTGCGTTAACGGAAGAGCCAACTTAGAAAATCCTTCTATAAACCTTCTATAGTAACCAGCTAGACCCAAAAAGCTTCTAATTTCCGTAACCGACTTAGGAGTCTCCCATTGCGATACCGCTTCAACTTTTGACGGGTCAACCGCGATACCATCACCAGAAATGACATGGCCAAGAAAACTCACTTCCTTTAACCAGAACTCGCACTTAGACAACTTAGCATACAGTTTCTTTTCTCTCAGCACCTGCAAAACAGTCTTCAAATGTTCAACATGCTCCTCTTCAGTCTTGGAGTAAACCAGTATATCATCAATAAACACCACCACGAACCGATCCAAAAATGCATGGAAGATGCGATTCATATACTCCATAAACACTCCCGGTGCATTGGTAACTCCAAAAGGCATAACCTTGTACTCGTAGTGACCATAACGGGTCCTGAAAGCCGTCTTCTGCATATCTTCATCCTTCACTTTGATCTGGTGGTAACCTGACCTCAAATCTATCTTGCTGAAAACACGTGCACCCACTAATTGATCCATCAGATCGTCAATCCTCGGAAGTGGATACCTATTCTTGATCGTCACTTTGTTCAGCTGTCTGTAATCAATGCACAGTCTCATACTGCCGTCTTTCTTCTTCACAAGTAACACTGGAGCTCCCCATGGTGAAACACTAGGTCTCACAAACTTCTTATCCAGCAAATCCTCTAACTGTTTCTTCAACTCCGCTAACTCAGAAGCAGACATACGATAAGGTGCCATCGACACCGGCTTCGTTCCAGGAACAAGGTCAATAGAGAACTCAACTTCTCTCTCCGGAGGCACATCAGGATTTTCATCTGGGAAAACTTCAGGAAAATCACACACCACTTGCAGTTTATCAATTACCGCCTGATTCTCTAAAGATAACGAAGCCATCAGCGAAAACATCAACATCCCATCACGTTCTAGTTGCTTCAGCTGCTTAGTGGATAGAAACTCTGCGCCCCACTCTTCTTCGGCAGAAGAAAAATGTACCGTCTTTCTAAAACAGTTGATAAGAACATGGTTGTATTCTAGCCAATTCATCCCCAAAATCACATCCATTACGCTTAAAGGCAGACAAACTAAATCCATCACAAAATCACGGCCAAACATGGACAAAGGACAGTTCAAACATACGAGAGAAGTAGTCACCGAACCCTTAGCTGGAGTTTCGACAACCATCTCTCCATTCATATTAGACACATCAAGACCCAAAGCAGAAACACAGTCTAAGGCAACAAAACAATGCGTAGCACCAGTATCAATAATAGCAACTAAAGGAGTATTATTAATATAGCAAGTACCTCTGATCAAGCGATCATCATTCTCAGTCTGCGTGCCGGTCAGTGCGAACACTCTTCCAGCAGTCTTAGTCTTCTTGGGTTGCTTACACTGCGAACCAATGTGTCCTTGCTCATTGCAGTTGAAACACACAACATCATCAAACTTGCAGTCATTAGTGATATGCCCTTTCTGACCACAATGGTAACATCTCTTCACCTCAACAGTACACATATTACTCTTGTGACCTTTCTCGCCACAAGTGAAACAGGTAATCTCAGCAGGAGCAATCTTCTTCTGGGGCCTTCTCTCATCATTCACTCTCTGCTTCCCTTTATCTCTAGGGGCATCATAAGGTTTTGGGCGACTCTGCTGGCCCTTAGCTTTCCTCTCATTCACTACCTTGTAGTGAGCCTTGGTATCCTCTTCATATATTCTGCAGCTACTCACTAACTCAGAGAAGTTGTGGATCTTCTGATAACCAATGGCTCGCTTGATGTCAGCACGCAAGCCATTCTCGAACTTTATGCACTTCGAAAATTCAGCCGTCTCAGGAGTATAATGCGGGTAAAACTTAGCCAGCTCCACAAACTTTGCCGCATACTCAGTCACCGACATGTTTCCTTGCTTAAGCTCCAGAAACTCTATCTCTTTCTTCCCACGAACATCTTCTGGGAAGTATCTGTTAAGGAACTCCCTCGTGAAAACAGCCCACGTCACCACAGCTCCGTCTTGCTCCAAAATGGGTAGGAGACTAACCCACTAATCATCAGCCTCCTCCGCTAACATGTGCGTGCCAAAACGCACCTTCTGCACATCATCACATTGCATGACTCTGAAGATCCTCTCTACTTCCTTGAGCCATGTTTGAGCCCCATCTGGATCATAACGCCCCTTGAAGGTAGGCGGGTGATTCCTCAGAAAGGTCTCCAACATCCTAGTCCCGTCGTTTCCACCAGCATTGTTCTGATTACCCACAGCATTAGCCATTGCTTCCAAAGCAGCAGCAAGGGCAGCATCGTTTCTACCAGCCATCTTAGTTCTCTGGAAAACAACATAAGTCAGGATAATACGATAATACTATTCTAACTCTAAGACAACATCACTCGACTCTCTACTTGGCCGGACGGACCAACCTGCTCTGATACCAATTGTAACACCCCAATTTCCCGTCTTAAAAATTTCATTAAATAAATCACATAAAATCAGAGTACGTCTCAAAGGAGTGTCACATTTCATCTTAAAAACAACTTAGATAATAATTTATCATTTACAAAAATACTCAATTAAGCAGCGGAATTTAGAAGTCTCATCTCATAATAGTCTTGGCTTAAAAACCAGCAAAAACGTCTCAAAATATTAACGGTTCAACATCACTAAAAGTCAAACTTATTCTAACAAGATACATAATGGAATAGACTCTACAAAAGACCCCATCCCGTTACGTATCAGAGCAACCCTACTACACACAGACTCCTCGCATCAACGCATCTAAGACTGGGTACCTGCACTTGCCCACGAGGCGGCAATTCCAGCAGAAGGGGTGAGATTCACAACAATAATATTAATATATAAATCAAACGTCAAGATTAACAATCATAAATCCAACTCATAGCATATACATTGTAGCACATCATAACATCGTCATAAACATCATCATAACCAACATCACATCAAACATCAACGTCTCAAACATCATCTCATATATGTCACAATTGACTCGACTAAATGCAACACCCAACGTCTCAACATCATGCATGTGGTACCATATGATTATAGCATTAATATGCTTCACCGTCGCTTTGAGCAAATGCTCCACTGTCGCTTTGAGCATAAAGCTCCACCGTCTCATAAATATGCAAATGCATGGACTCGTCGTTTAACAACTTAATACACCGTCTCAAACATCATTACATTTTCAAGACTAACACATGCAGTTATAATAATTACATGGCAGAACATCATCTTGTTATTCATACATATTGCAACACTTAGCATCATTCACATATCATCATACTCATACATCACTTATATTCAACAATATATCATTTATCAACAGCTCAAGTAAATCATCAGCAATCATCTTTACAGAATACATTAAAGGGTATAAAACCTCACTAACACTACCCAAAGGGCTCCTCTCAAAGTCCCATGCGAAACAGATTGCAAAACAACAAACAGTTCAGGGAGGCACTAACTCGCCACGGCGAGTGCATCTGCTCGCCACAGGCGAGTACTCACATCAGCTCACTCGCCAAAGGCGAGTTGGGGGCGAGCTGGAGGCGAGAAATCCTGGGTGCTCTCGGCCTTTTTGACATTTTTCACCAAAAATCTTCATTTTAAGCTCCCTAAATCCAATTTGGCTAAACCAACTTCACAGGTCATCTCTATAAATATTAAGGCACTCAAAACCATCTTCAATCGGGCCAAAATCCTAAAATTAAGGGACAAACTCGCCACGACGAGCTATACTGCTCGCCTCGCGAGCGACTAAGGGGTACTCGCCACGGCGAGTGGTCACTCGCCACAGGCGAGCGATCTCAGAACCCACACGGGTTCAGACCAAAACTCACCAAAACCTGCCAATTCTCTCCAACCAAACCTCTAATTCATTTGCAATGTTGTCCTAGGGGATAATCTAGGCTCTGTATCCAGTTCTACAGCCTTATAACTCAATTCATCATCAATTCATCACAATTTCATCATAAACCCTAATTCTCAAACCCATCCCAATCCTCACCAAACTCCATGCCAATCAAGAACAGATGATTTACAATTAAAATTACTGAAGTTAGGCTCACCCTTACCTGGAAAATTGCAGAAATTGCAGCCTAGCCTCTCTTCTCCCTTCAACCGTTTCCTCTTCTCTTTACCAAAAGTCTGTACGCGTTTTCTAAAATGTTTTCTCTTAACCTACTTCTCTTATATACTCCTCTTAATCTTTCTAATTCTATCTCAACCCTCACAACTCTTCTTATTTATAAATATAACCCCATCTCTTAAAATTTTCTATTTTTCCAACAAATCTCTATATTTACCAAATAAATATTCATATAAACATCACTTATATTATTTTATTAAACAATAAAATAATAACACGTCACACGTCACAGATACGTCACAAATACGTCACATAATCATCAAAATCATATAATATATAATTATATACTATATCCTCTAATAAAACAATTAAATAATTAAAGAAGGCGTTACAACTCTCCCCCTCTTAAAGGATTTTCGTCCTCGAAAATTTACCTCGCTCAAACAACTCTGGATAGGATTCCAGCATCTTACTTTCTAGCTCCCAAGTCAAGCTTTCACCCGTCGCTCCGTCCCAAACAACTCTAACGAGAGGTATCTCCTTGCCCCTCAGCGTCTTCGTCTTTCGATCATCAATCCTCACGGGTAAGGTCTCAACCGTAAGGTTGTCCCTAACTTGCACATCATCGCTTTGGATCTCATGAGACGGATCCGGAACATACTTCCTCAGCTGAGATACATGAAAAACATCGTGCAAATTTGATAAGTGTGGTGGTAGTCCAACACGATAGGCCACCGCCCCAATCCTCTCTGAAATCTGATACGGACCAATAAACCTCGAAGTCAACTTCTTCGATTTCAAAGCACGTCCAACACCTGTCATAGGAGTCACTCTCAGGAACACATGATCCCCCTCTTGGAACTCAAGGTCCTTCCTACGCTTGTCATGATAACTCTTTTGTCGACTCTGCGACGCTTTCATCTTTTCTTGGATCATTCTCACCTTCTCAGTAGTCGGTTGAACAATCTCCGGTCCTAAGACCACTCTTTCACCCGACTCAAACCAGCACAACGGAGTCCTGCATCTCCGACCATATAAAGCCTCAAACGGTGCCATTCCAATACTTGAATGGTAACTGTTGTTGTACGTGAACTCTATCAATGGAAGATGACTATCCCAAGCCCCTCCCTGCTCAAGTACACAAACACTCAACAAGTCCTCCAACGACTGAATCGTCCTCTGCGACTGACCATCTGTTTGCGGATGATAAGCCGAACTCAACCTCAACTGAGATCCTAACGCCTCTTGCAAACTCTTCCAAAATCGAGAAGTAAATCTTGGATCTCTATTTGATACGATGCTCGAAGGAACACCATGCAGCTTTACTATCTCTTTAACATAAATCTCCGCCAACTGAGCTACAGGAAAGGTAATGTTAATCGGTAGAAAGTGAGCAGACTTCGTCAATCTATCAACAATAACCCAAATAGCATCGTTCCCTCTAGGAGTATTGGGCAAACTCGTCACAAAATCCATGGATATACTATCCCATTTCCACTCTGGCACATCTAAAGGTACCATCATACCAGTCGGTTTCTGATGCTCAATCTTCGACTTTTGACAAACCAAGCAAGAATACACGAATTGTGCCACATCGCGTTTCAAACCAGACCACCAAAACAGCTTCTTTAAGTCATGATACATCTTCGTAGCTCCCGGGTGAATACTCAAGCTACTTCTGTGACTCTCTTCAAGAATCATCTTCTTAATCTCTTCATTGTCAGGAATGCAAATCCTACCTCGGAATCTCAACACTCCTTGATCATCGACCTTAAAGTCACCATCCACAGTCTCATTATTAGCAATCAACAAGTCTACAAACTTGACATCTTCTTTTTGGGCTTCTTTGATATGTTTCAGGAAATCATTATCGACTCTCAACATTCCCAGTCTAATGCTCTGAGGTGTCCTTTCACACACCAAGCTCAAGTCTCTAAACTGTTCCAACAATTCAAATTCTTTCACCATCAACGCGGACATATGCACAGTTTTCCTACTCAGGGCATCTGCAACTACATTTGCTTTACCAGGATGGTAATTCAGACCAAAATCATAATCTTTAAGTAACTCAAGCCACCTCCTCTGCCTCATATTCAACTCCTTCTGATCAAATAAATATTTCAAGCTCTTGTGATCACTAAATACTTCAAACCTCGAGCCATACAAATAATGTCTCCATATTTTCAATACAAAGACCACAGCTGCCAACTCTA
This sequence comes from Medicago lupulina, assembly GCA_958299785.1. Taxonomy (NCBI): domain Eukaryota; kingdom Viridiplantae; phylum Streptophyta; class Magnoliopsida; order Fabales; family Fabaceae; genus Medicago; species Medicago lupulina. The sequence goes on along the minus strand of OY283146.1, from coordinate 40,754,038 downwards.
AGTCATGCGTCGGGTAATTCTTCTCATGAACCCTCAACTGTCTTGAAGCATAAGCTACCACCTTACCATCTTGCATAAGCACACCTCCTAAACCCAACATGGACGCATCACAGTACACCACAAAAGGTTCATCGGGCTTCGGCAAAATCAGCACTGGAGCCGTTGTCAGACGCTTCTTCAGCTCATTAAAACTATTCTCACAATGCACATCCCATACAAAAGACTTACCCTTACATGTCAACTGCGTTAACGGAAGAGCCAACTTAGAAAATCCTTCTATAAACCTTCTATAGTAACCAGCTAGACCCAAAAAGCTTCTAATTTCCGTAACCGACTTAGGAGTCTCCCATTGCGATACCGCTTCAACTTTTGACGGGTCAACCGCGATACCATCACCAGAAATGACATGGCCAAGAAAACTCACTTCCTTTAACCAGAACTCGCACTTAGACAACTTAGCATACAGTTTCTTTTCTCTCAGCACCTGCAAAACAGTCTTCAAATGTTCAACATGCTCCTCTTCAGTCTTGGAGTAAACCAGTATATCATCAATAAACACCACCACGAACCGATCCAAAAATGCATGGAAGATGCGATTCATATACTCCATAAACACTCCCGGTGCATTGGTAACTCCAAAAGGCATAACCTTGTACTCGTAGTGACCATAACGGGTCCTGAAAGCCGTCTTCTGCATATCTTCATCCTTCACTTTGATCTGGTGGTAACCTGACCTCAAATCTATCTTGCTGAAAACACGTGCACCCACTAATTGATCCATCAGATCGTCAATCCTCGGAAGTGGATACCTATTCTTGATCGTCACTTTGTTCAGCTGTCTGTAATCAATGCACAGTCTCATACTGCCGTCTTTCTTCTTCACAAGTAACACTGGAGCTCCCCATGGTGAAACACTAGGTCTCACAAACTTCTTATCCAGCAAATCCTCTAACTGTTTCTTCAACTCCGCTAACTCAGAAGCAGACATACGATAAGGTGCCATCGACACCGGCTTCGTTCCAGGAACAAGGTCAATAGAGAACTCAACTTCTCTCTCCGGAGGCACATCAGGATTTTCATCTGGGAAAACTTCAGGAAAATCACACACCACTTGCAGTTTATCAATTACCGCCTGATTCTCTAAAGATAACGAAGCCATCAGCGAAAACATCAACATCCCATCACGTTCTAGTTGCTTCAGCTGCTTAGTGGATAGAAACTCTGCGCCCCACTCTTCTTCGGCAGAAGAAAAATGTACCGTCTTTCTAAAACAGTTGATAAGAACATGGTTGTATTCTAGCCAATTCATCCCCAAAATCACATCCATACCGCTTAAAGGCAGACAAACTAAATCCATCACAAAATCATACCTCGATACAGCTTTTGATCAACTTTGGCTCCTTGATCTTCTTTGTTCAGAGTGCAGGTAGGATGCATTGGAGTGTTTATTTCCTTGCAGTCTTCAAGTTTAAACTTTTTCAGAAGCTCTTTGGTGTACTTGGACTGATAAACATACACTCCTTCTTTGCATTGATTGATCTGAATTCCTAGAAAGAACTTCAGTTCTCCCATCATGCTCATTTCAAATTCCTCCTGCATCATCTTAGAAAATTCCTTGCAAAGAGATCTATTAGTTGAACCAAAAATAATATCATCAACATAAATTTGTACAATCAGAATGTCTTTCTCAAGTGTCTTCTTGAAGAGTGTTGTGTCAACTTGTCCTCTTTTAAAATTATTTTTAAGCAGGAAATTACTCAGTCTGTCATACCAAGCTCTGGGAGCTTGTTTCAGACCATACAGAGATTTCTTTAACTTATAAACGTGGTCAGGATGTTTTAAGTCCTCAAAACCAGGTGGTTGTTTCACAAACACTTCTTCAGATATGACTCCATTGAGAAATGCACTTTTAACGTCCATTTGATACAAGGTTATGTTGTGATTTACTGCGTAGGAAAGAAGTAACCTGATTGCTTCCAATCTCGCAACTGGAGCAAAAGTTTCAGTGTAATCAATGCCTTCTTGTTGACTGTATCCTTGAGCAACAAGTCTGGCTTTGTTTCTGATTACTTCTCCCTGTTCATCCAGCTTGTTCCTAAACACCCATTTAGTTCCAATAATGTTCTTGTGTTCAGGCTTAGATACAAGATCCCATACATCATTCCTTTTAAATTGATTGAGCTCATCTTGCATTGCTAAGATCCATCCATCATCAGCTAGTGCTTCATCAACTGTTGTAGGTTCTATCATGGATAGCAGTCCCAAGGCAGGCTCTTCAGGTCTGAAATGAGATCTAGTTCTTCTGGGGCTTTCTTTGCTACCAATGATCTGATCCTCAGGATGAGAAGACTTGTATTTGAATGAATTTTTGGATTGGATAACTTGCTGTGAATCATCTTGATTTTCTTCAGAAGCTTCAACAATTGGGACATCAGGAGCTGTCACAGCTTCTGAAGTTTCATGTGTCTCTGAAGTCTGATCAGGTTCTGAATAATCATCAGACTCTTCTGAACCTGCATTGTTTTCACTTTGCTCTGGAATTTGACTTCCAGGCTCTTTGTCATCAAACTTGACATGCATAGACTCTTCGACACAGAGTGTTTTCATGTTATACAGTCTGTATGCCTTAGATCTCTCAGAGTAACCTAGAAAGATTCCCTTTTGAGCTTTTGCATCGAATTTCTTCAGATAGACTTTATTGTTCAGAATGTAACAGGTACATCCAAACTGATGAAAGTAAGAGATGTTAGGTTTCCTGCCTTTAAAGAGTTCATATGCTGTTTTGTTCAGAATGGGTCTAATGTAGATCCGGTTCTGAACATAACACGCTGTGTTCACTGCTTCTGCCCAAAAATGTTTTGCCAGATTGTTTTCATGAATCATGGTTCTTGCCATTTCTTGAAGAGTCCTATTCTTTCTCTCTACAACTCCATTTTGCTGTGGAGTTCTAGGAGAAGAGAATTCATGGACAATTCCAAATTTTTCACAGAATATTTCAAATGGCTCATTTTCAAATTCTCCCCCATGATCCCTTCTGACTTTTAGAATTTTAAGTTCTTTTTCAGATTGGACTTGAATACAGAATTTTGTGAACACATCATATGAATCATCTTTAGATTTGAGAAACTTAACCCAACTCCATCTACTGTAATCATCAACAATCACCAATCCATATTTACTTCCATATATGGATGCAGTACTGACTGGTCCAAATAAATCAATATGAAGTAGTTCGAAGGGTCTGGAGGTAGAAACAATGTCTTTAGATTTGAAAGAAGTTTTAACAATTTTTCCCTTCTGACATGCACCACATAGTGCATCTGAATGATAATCAATGTCTGGTAGGCCTTTGACAAGTTGTAACTTGCTAAGCTTGGAGATTAATCTCCAGTTAGCATGTCCCAACCTTCTGTGCCACAACCATTTCTTATCACTCACTAACAGGAGGCAGAATACCTTCTGATCAGTCAGTTCTGAAAAATTTATCTTATAAACATTGTTCTTTCTCTTTCCCTTAAACACCACAGATTGGTCATCAGTGTTGATTACTGTGCAGTTGTTCTTATTAAACAAGACGTCATAACCATTATCACAAAATTGACTTATGCTAAGTAGGTTATGCCTTAGTCCATCTACAAACCACACATTATTGATTGAGACTGAGGAATTACCAATTGTTCCAGTACCAATGATTTTGCCAGTTTGGTTTCCTCCAAATCCCACAGTTCCTCCCTCTTTCATGGTCAGGGTTAGGAACATAGACTTTTCTCCCGTCATATGTCGCGAGCAGCCACTGTCCAGATACCAGGACTTCTGCTTTGTATTTCCTTTTAGACATATCTGCAACATCAACAATTTGTGTCTTAGGTACCCATACTTTCATGGGTCCTCTTGGGTTAGTCCTAGAAGTTCTGAATCTCTTTTGTGTACTTTGTCTGAATTTTTCTTTATCAGTCTTCTTCCAGACTTTGGGTTCAGAACCTTTAGTCTTAGAATGTGACTTAGTAAAAATAGTCTCCTTCTTCTGAAATCTAGGCTTTTGAGTTTCAGACTCTGTTTTCTTCAGAACCTGTTTGATGGGTTCTGATCTTTTCAGAATCTGTAACGTTGGAGCTTTTGATTTAGAATCATTCGTGACTTTTGTCTTATGATTCTTAGGTTTTGACTTAGTCAACTCCTCTGAATTTGAAGACTTAGAGTCTGAATGAGAAGCTTTTTCAGACTTAGACACAAAATGAGTTTTCAGACCTTCTTTGATGTTATCAGAACAAGGTTTCAGAATTACTTTACTAGAGTTTCCTCCTGTGAAACCAATTCCCTTTTTGTTGTTCTGATTTATGCTATAAATCATGGATGCAACTTTGGTTCTATCAATTCCTGTGTTAATAAACTCTTGAAGAGCAACATCCTGCTCAGTCAAGGTTTTATTATCACCCTTCTTAGTCATTGTTTTCAGATCATAATTTTCTTGTTTTAAAGCGTCCATTTCCGTCTTAGTTGATTCATGGAGTTTTAGCAGCTTAATGTATTGTTGCTTAACTCTCCTCAACTCAGTGGATTGGTTTTCATAATGACAAAGAAGTTCTTTGAGAGAATCAATTAGTTCAGATCTAGTGAGTTTAGAGTATACCTCAGTTTCAGTTTCAGAGTCTGTACTTGACTCAGTATCAGATGTTTCTTCTTCATTATTAGCAGTAGCTACCAAAGCCAGAGCTATTTTAGCTTCATCTTCAGCATCATCTTTGTCAGACTCAGACTCATTATCCAGATCTTCCCAAGTTGCCATCAAGCTCTTCTTGAATTGCTTCTTGAATTTGTTAGACTTGAAGAACGCTTTCTTAGATTTTTCTTTGGATTTCTCTTTCTGCAAGTCTGGACATTCAGCAATGAAGTGTCCAACCTTTTTGCAGTTGAAGCAACCTTTCTGATCTTCCTTTCTTGAACTTTTGTGATTACTACCTCTGTTCATAAACTTCTTGTTCTTCTTAGCAAGGTATTGTAATCTGTTGGTGAGCATAGCCATCTCTTGAACAATCTCAGAGTCTTCAGATGTAGATTCTTCTTCAGACTCCAAAGCCTTCAGAGCCTTACCTGACTTGCCACTGGACTTTAATGCGATGGACTTGGGCTTCTTGACAGGTTCATGCTCGTTAAGACCTATTTCATGACATTTCAAGGAGCTTATGAGATCCTCAACACTCAAAGTGTTTAAATCTTTAGCCTCCTCAATGGCTGTCACTTTTGGTCTCCATTTTGCAGGTAAACTTCTCAGAATCTTGTTCACATGATCAGACGTTACGTAGCTTTTCTTCAGAATCTGAAGTCTAGAAACAAGAGTCTGAAACCTTGAGTACATGGTCTCAATGTTTTCATCCTCCTTCATTCTGAACAACTCATACTGATGAACAAGCATAGTAGCCTTGGCTTCTCTGACTTTCTTGTTACCTTCATAAAGTGAGCACAATGAGGTGAACATAGCCTTTGCTGTTGATTTGTCACTCATCTTTAAGTACTCTTTATGAGGCAAGGCAGCCACAAGAATGCCTCTGATCGTATGATGTTTCTTATAAAGCTTTTTCTGCTCAGGAGTATGAGCTTTCCTATCAAGAGCAGCACCTTCTTCATCTAACCTCAGATCACCAACGCCATCTTCAAGAACATCCCACAACTCTTCATCCATTCCCATGATGTGACTATACATCTTGGTTTTCCACCAAGAGAACATTTCAAGATCACCATTAAACATAGGAGGTTTGTTGTGATTAGAGGATCTTTCACTTTTGTTGATGTTGCTGTAGTCATAATGCACAGCAGCTCCAGAACCAAAACCAGAACCAGATGCAGATGCAGAAGCTTCATCCCCAGACATGTTTTTCACCGATCGTTTACTGTAACACGGTTAAGTGCTAACTACATAGTCGAAGCTCTGATACCAACTAAAGGTGGGAAAAACACAAGAGGGGGGGGGGGGGGGGGGGGTTGAATTGTGTTTTCAAAAACGTTTATTTCTTACGAAAAATAACAATGTTCTCAGGATACAGAGTCTGATAGAGTTCAGACTCTGATCAGAGTTCAGAGTCTTAGCAGCGGAATGAAGAACAATTGCAAGAAAGAAAGAAGACACAAGCAATTTTATACAGGTTCCTTCCACATATCGGAAGTAGTCATGTCCCCCTTGCACTTCCAAGGAGAGTTTCACTAAAATGTAATATCAAATTACAAGTTGCTCAAACACACAAGTCTGAGACTTCCTTTGCTCAATCACACAAGAAAGAGACTTCAAATGCTCAAGCACACAAGCAAGAGACTTTAAAACAATTACAGAGAATTGAAAAGAGTTTTGAATACTTGATATACAATCAGAGGTATTCACAAGACAAAACGAAACAGAACAGACTCTGTTTTCTTAGATACTTAGAAATTCTAAAACGTAAGCTTTTGTAAGAATTATCTAAGTTATTGATGAGCAGTGTTTGCGACTTGAAATATGAGAGAAGAACTCAATTCGCGTGTATGTATATTGTTGTCAGTTCTTCAAGTCTTCATCTCTATTTATAGAGAATTTGAGAGACGTTGGAAACTGCCAGCTCATCACTTTTTCTTTACCGAAGCTGATTTGACACCTTAGATCCTTTGCTTGATTTGAGGCTTGTACAATGAAATCAAATTCAAATCCATTCCAACTAATATGGAAAAGTTTCTGCTTTAGTTACTGTTATTCTTGTCGTGTATAGAAGACACTGTGCAGAGTTGGTGGTTGCAGGAACAGGCGTAGGCATAGTGGTTGTACTTTTCGTACGTTATGCTTTGTCAACGCTTTTCAGTGTCTGAAGAATTTTTGCTTCTGATGAATCTGCCTCTGGAGACCATTTGCTTTTGATGAGTCTGCCTCTGAAGAACTTGCTTCTGATGACGTCATCTTCAGAAGCTCTTTCTTCAGACTCATTCTGACTCTGAATTTCCAGGAGCACTTTCATTCAGATGTTCTTCAAGCTTCAGTCTAAATTTCCTTTGCTCTTTATTTCATTCAATTAGATCCTCTTGAAAATAAGACTTTGATAATGGTCCTGTACACTTGAATAAATATTTAGCATATCCAATTGATAATTTTTAATACCTTGTTATCATCAAAACTCAAGTGGTATACTTGTGAAACACCCTTTGTTCCAACAAACTCAAGTTCTATAAATCGTTTTGACGTTAGACCAATAGCATTAGAAAGCTAACATTCATACCTACAACTTTCGTGTTTACACCTAAGACCAACTCCGCACCGATCAATACCAGTTTTCATTTCAAAATTCGGGGCAGAGATAAAAAAAAATCAGAAAAAAGCAACTTATATTATTCAAACTTCACATTCATTCAAAATCATCACAATCAACAACAACAACTCAACATAATTCATACCCAATTCATAATATGACATTAACAACAACAATCATCAACAACCACAACTCATAATCATGAATCCAACTACAAATCAACAACAACATAACATAAATCGATTGGCAGCCTCTCCTCTTGGTTCTTCTCTCCTCTTGTTCTCCCTTTTTCCAAAACTTGTTTCACGTGTTCTGTAACACCCCAATTTCCCGTCTTAAAAATTTCTTTAAATAAATCATATAAAATCAGAGTACTTCTCAAAAGGAGTGTCACATTTCATCTAAAAAAAACCACTTCGATAATAATTTATCAAATTACAAAATATTCAATTAAGCAGCGGAATTCAAATAGTCACATCTCATAAATGTCTTGACTTAAAAGCCAGCAAAAACGTCTCAAAATATTAAAGTTTCTACATCACAAAAGTCAACATTTATTCAAACACGATACATAAAGGAATAGACTCCACAAAAGACCCCATCCCGTTACATATCAGAGCAACCCTAACTTCACACATCCTCGCATCATCGCAACTAAGACTGGGTACCTGCACTTGCCCACAAGGCGGCAATTCCAGCAGAAGGGGTGAGATTCACAACAATAATATTAATATATAAATCATAAGTCAAGATTAACAAATCACATATATATATCCAACTCATCACATATACTTTGTAGCACATCATAGCATCACCTTAAACATCATCATCACAACATCATAACAACATCATATCAAGCATAAACGTCTCAAAACATCATCTCATATATGTCACAATTGACTCGACTAAATGCAACACCTAACGTCTCAACATCATGCATGTGGTACCATATGATTAGAGCATTAATATGCTTCACCGTCGCTTTGAGCAAATGCTCCACCGTCGCTTGAGCATAAAGCTCCACCGTCGCTTGAGCATAAAGCTCCACCGTCTCATAAATATGCAAATGCATGGACTCGTCGCTCAACAACTTATTACACCGTCTCAAAACCATCATTATATTTTCAAGACTGACACATGCAGTTAATAATAATTACATGGCAGAGCTTCATCATATTAGTCATACACATTGCAACATTTAGCATCATTCACTTATCATCTTACACATACATCACTTATACACATCAATATATCATTTATCAACAACTCAAGTAAATCATCAGCTATCATCTTTACAGAATACATTAAAGGGTATAAAACCTCACTCACACTACCCAAAAGGCTCCTCTCAAAGTCCCATGCGAAACAGATTCGCAAAACAACAAACATGTCCTGAACCAACTAACTCGCCACGGCGAGTACATCTGCTCGCCACAGGCGAGTACTCCCAGTAGCTCACTCGCCAAAGGCGAGTTGGGGGCGAGCTGGAGGCGAGAAATACTGGGTGCTTCGGCCTTTTGACATTTTTCAACAAAATCCTCATTTTTAAGCTCTCTAAATTAAATTTGATCAAACCAACTTCACAGGTCATCTCTATAAATATGAGGGCACTCAAAACTATCTAAAGTTTGGCAAAAATCCTAAATTTAAGGGTCAAGCTCGCCACGGCGAGCTATACTGCTCGCCTCGCGAGCAACTAAGGGTTACTCGCCACGGCGAGTGATCTGCTCGCCACAGGCGAGCGATCTCAGAACCACTACGGTTTCAGTCCAAATCACACCAATTCATCCCAAAATTCTCGTGTTAAGCCTCTAATTCGTCAACAATGTTGTCCTAGGGGATAATCTAGGTTCTGTAACACATTTCTACAGTAATGCAACACATTCACACATCAAATTCATCAAAATCATCATAACCCTAATTCTCAAAACTTCTCTCAATTCTTCCCCAAACCCTAAGCTAATCAAAACAGATGATTCAAGATTAATACTACTGGAGTTAGGCTCACCCTTACCTGGAAAAATTGTGCAGAAAGCAGCCTAGCCTCTCTTCTCTCTTCACGTGCCTCTTCTTCTTCTCTAATTGTCTGTACGCGTTCTCAAAATATTTCCTTTCTTAACCTACTTCTCTTATATACTCCCTCACAATTTAATTAATTCCCTCTTAACCCACATAACTCTTCTTAATTATAAATATAACCCCATCTCTTAAAATTCTATCTTTTTCCACCCAATCTATTTATTTACCAAATAAATATTCATATAAACATCACTTATATTATTTTATTAAACAATAAAATAATAACATGTCACACGTCATATATACGTCACAAATACGTCACATAATCATCAAAAATCATATAATATATAAACATATACTATATCGTCTAATAAAATAATTAAATAATTAAAGAGGGCGTTACAACTCTCCCCCTCTTAAAGGATTTTCGTCCTCGAAAATTTACCTCGCTCAAACAACTCTGGATAGGATTCCAGCATCTTACTTTCTAGCTCCCAAGTCAAGCTTTCACCCGTCGCTCCGTCCCAAACAACTCTCACAAGAGGTATCTCCTTGCCTCTCAACGTCTTTGTCTTTCGATCATCAATCCTCACGGGCAAGGTCTCAACCGTAAGGTTGTCCCTAACTTGCACATCGTCGCTTTGGATCACATGAGACGGATCCGGAACATACTTCCTCAGCTGAGATACATGAAAAACATCATGTAAATTCGACAAGTGCGGTGGTAATCCAACACGATACGCCACCGGTCCAATCCTCTCTGAAATCTGATATGGTCCAATAAACCTCGGAGTCAACTTCTTCGACTTCAAAGCACGTCCAACACCCGTCAAAGGAGTCACTCTCAGGAACACATGGTCCCCCTCTTGGAACTCAAGGTCCTTTCTACGCTTATCATGATAACTCTTTTGTCGACTCTGCGACGCTTTCATCTTTTCTTGGATCATTCTCACCTTCTCAGTAGTCTGTTGAACGATCTCTGGTCCTAAGACCACTCTTTCACCCGATTCAAACCAGCACAACGGAGTCCTGCATCTCCGACCATACAAAGCCTCAAACGGCGCCATTCCAATACTTGAATGGTAACTGTTGTTGTACGTGAACTCTATCAATGGAAGATGACTATCCCAAGCTCCTCCCTGTTCAAGTACACAAACCCTCAACAAGTCCTCCAACGACTGAATCGTCCTCTCCGACTGACCATCTGTTTGCGGATGATAAGCCGAACTCAACCTCAACTGAGATCCTAACGCCTCTTGCAAACTCTTCCAAAATCTAGAAGTAAATCTTGGATCTCTATCCAATACGATGCTCGAAGGAACACCATGCAGCTTAACTATCTCTCTAACATAAATCTCCGCCAACTGAGCCACAGGAAAAGTAATGTTAATCGGTAGGAAGTGAGCAGACTTCGTCAATCTATCAACAATTACCCAAATAGCATCGTTCCCTCTAGGAGTATTGGGCAAACTCGTCACAAAATCCATGGATATACTATCCCATTTCCACTCTGGCACATCTAAAGGTACCATCATACCAGTCGGTTTCTGATGCTCAATCTTCGACTTTTGACAAACCAAGCAAGAATACACAAATTGTGCCACATCGCGTTTCAAACCAGACCACCAAAACAGCCTCTTTAAGTCATGATACATCTTCGTAGCTCCCGGGTGAATACTCAAGCTACTTCTATGACTCTCTTCAAGAATCATCTTCTTAATCTCTTCATTGTCAGGAATGCAAATCCTTCCTCGGAATCTCAACACTCCTTGATCATCGACCTTAAAGTCACCACCCACAGTCTCATCATTAGCAATTAACAAGTCTACAAACTTGACATCTTCTTTTTGTGCCTCTTTGATATGCTTTAGGAAATCATTATCAATCCTCAACATTCCCAGTTTTATGCTCTGAGGTGTTCTTTCACACACCAAGCTCAAGTCTCTAAACTGTTCTAACAACTCAAATTCTTTCACCATCAACGCGGACATATGCACAGTTTTCCTACTTAAGGCATCTGCAACCACGTTTGCTTTACCAGGATGGTAATTCAAACCAAAATCATAATCCTTAAGTAACTCAAGCCACCTCCTCTGCCTCATGTTCAACTCTTTCTGATCAAATAAATATCTCAAACTCTTATGATCACTGAATACTTCAAACATTGAACCATACAAGTAATGTCTCCATATTTTCAATACGAAGACCACTGCTGCCAACTCTAAGTCATGCGTCGGATAATTCTTCTCATGAATCCTCAATTGTCTCGAAGCATAGGCCACTACCTTACCTTCTTGCATAAGCACACCTCCTAAACCCAACTTGGACGCATCACAATATACCACAAAAGGTTCATCGGGCTTTGGCAAAATCAAAACTGGAGCCGTCGTCAGACGCTTCTTCAATTCATTGAAACTATTCTGACAATGCACATCCCATACAAACGACTTACCCTTACACGTCAACTGCGTTAACGGAAGAGCCAACTTAGAAAATCCTTCTATAAACCTCCTGTAATAACCAGCTAGTCCCAGAAAGCTTCTAATCTCCGTAACCGACTTAGGCGTCTCCCATTGCGATACCGCTTCAACTTTAGACGGGTCAACCGCAATACCTTCACCAGAAATAACATGGCCAAGAAAACTTACTTCGTTTAGCCAGAAATCGCACTTAGACAGTTTAGCATACAGCTTCTTTTCCTTCAGCACTTGCAATACAATCTTCAAATGTTCTGCATGCTCAGCTTCCGTCTTAGAATAGATCAGTATATCATCAATAAAAACCACAACAAATTGATCCAAGTATTCATGAAAGATTATGTTCATATATTCCATAAACACACCCGGCGCATTAGTAACACCGAAAGGCATCACCTTATATTCATAGTGACCATAACGCGTCCTAAAGGCCGTCTTCTGCATATCTTCATCCTTCACCTTAATCTGATGGTAACCTGACCTCAAGTCAATCTTGCTGAATACCTTTGCACCCACTAACTGATCCATCAAGTCGTCAATCCTCGGAAGTGGATACCTATTCTTGATCGTCACTTTGTTCAGCTGTCTGTAATCAATACATAGCCTCATACTGCCGTCTTTCTTCTTCACAAGTAACACTGGAGCTCCCCATGGTGAAACACTAGGCCTCACAAACTTCTTCTCAAGCAAGTCTTCCAACTGTTTCTTCAACTCTGCTAACTCAGAAGCAGACATACGATAAGGTGCCATCGACACCGGCTTCGTTCCAGGAACAAGGTCAATAGAGAACTCAACTTCTCTCTCCGGAGGCACATCTGGAATCTCATCAGGGAAAACTTCAGGAAATTCCTTCACAACAGGCAGCCCATTAATTACAGCTTGGTTCTCCAAAGATAACGAAGCCATCAGCGAAAACATCAACATCCCATCACGTTCTAGTTGCTTCAGCTGCTTAGTAGATAGAAACTCTGCGCCCCACTCTTCTTCGACAGAAGAAAAATGCACCGTCTTTCTAAAACAGTTGATAAGAACTCGGTTGTACTCTAGCCAGTTCATACCCAGAATCACATCCATACCACTTAAAGGTAGGCACACTAAATCCATCGCAAAGTCACGGCCAAACATAGATAAAGGACAATTCAAGCATACGAGAGAAGTAGTCACCGAACCCTTAGCTGGAGTCTCGACAACCATCTCTCCATTCATATCAGAAACATCAAGACCCAAGGCAGAAACACAATCAAAAGCAACAAAACTGTGCGTAGCACCAGTATCAATAATAGCAACTAAAGGAGTATTATTAATATAGCAAGTACCTCTGATCAAACGATCATCGTTCTCAGTCTGAGTGCCGGTTAGTGCAAACACTCTCCCAGTAGTCTTAGTCTTCTTGGGTTGCTTACACTGCGAACCAATGTGTCCTTGCTCATTGCAGTTGAAACACACAACATCATCAAACTTGCAGTCACTAGTAATATGCCCTTTTTGGCCACAACGGTAACACCTCTTCACCTCAACAGTACATGCATTGCTCTTATGGCCCTTCTCGCCACAAGTGTAACAAGTAATCTCAGCAGGAGCAGTCTTCTTCTGGGGCCTCCTCTCATCATTTACTCTTTGCTTCCCTTTATCTCTAGGGGCATCATAAGGTTTAGGGCGACTCTGCTGGCCCTTAGCTTTCCGATCATTCACTACCTTGTAGTGAGCCTTCGTATCCTCCTCATAAATTCTGCAACTACTCACCAGCTCGGAAAAGTTGCGGATCTTCTGATAACCAATGGCTCGCTTGATGTCAGCACGCAAGCCATTCTCAAACTTAATGCATTTTGAAAACTCAGCCGTCTCAGGGGTATAATGCGGGTAAAACTTCGCCAGCTCCACAAACTTTGCCGCGTATTCAGTCACCGACATGTTTCCTTGTTTAAGTTCCAGAAATTCTATCTCTTTCTTCCCACGAACATCCTCTGGGAAGTATCTGTTAAGGAACTCCCTCGTGAAAACAGTCCACGTCACCACAGCTCCATCTTGCTCCAAAATGGGTAGGAGACTAACCCACCAATCATCAGCCTCCTCCGCGAGCATGTGCGTACCAAAACGCACCTTCTGCACATCATCACACTGCATGACTCTGAAGATCCTCTCTACTTCCTTGAGCCATGTTTGAGCCCCATCTGGATCATAGCGCCCCTTGAGGGTAGGCGGGTGATTCCTCAGAAAGGTCTCCAACATCCTAGTCCCATCGTTTCCACCAGCGTTGTTCTGATTACCCACAGCGTTAGCCATTGCTTCCAAAGCAGCAGCAAGGGCAGCATCGTTTCTACCAGCCATCTTAGTTCTCTGGAAAACAAACATAAGTCAGAATAATACGATAATACTATTCTAACTCTAAGACAACGTCACTCGACTCTCTACTTGGCCGGACGGACCGACCTGCTCTGATACCAATTGTAACACCCCAATTTCCCGTCTTAAAAATTTCTTTAAATAAATCATATAAAATCAGAGTACTTCTCAAAAGGAGTGTCACATTTCATCTAAAAAAAACCACTTCGATAATAATTTATCAAATTACAAAATATTCAATTAAGCAGCGGAATTCAAATAGTCACATCTCATAAATGTCTTGACTTAAAAGCCAGCAAAAACGTCTCAAAATATTAAAGTTTCTACATCACAAAAGTCAACATTTATTCAAACACGATACATAAAGGAATAGACTCCACAAAAGACCCCATCCCGTTACATATCAGAGCAACCCTAACTTCACACATCCTCGCATCATCGCAACTAAGACTGGGTACCTGCACTTGCCCACAAGGCGGCAATTCCAGCAGAAGGGGTGAGATTCACAACAATAATATTAATATATAAATCATAAGTCAAGATTAACAAATCACATATATATATCCAACTCATCACATATACTTTGTAGCACATCATAGCATCACCTTAAACATCATCATCACAACATCATAACAACATCATATCAAGCATAAACGTCTCAAAACATCATCTCATATATGTCACAATTGACTCGACTAAATGCAACACCTAACGTCTCAACATCATGCATGTGGTACCATATGATTAGAGCATTAATATGCTTCACCGTCGCTTTGAGCAAATGCTCCACCGTCGCTTGAGCATAAAGCTCCACCGTCGCTTGAGCATAAAGCTCCATCGTCTCATAAATATGCAAATGCATGGACTCGTCGCTCAACAACTTATTACACCGTCTCAAAACCATCATTATATTTTCAAGACTGACACATGCAGTTAATAATAATTACATGGCAGAGCTTCATCATATTAGTCATACACATTGCAACATTTAGCATCATTCACTTATCATCTTACACATACATCACTTATACACATCAATATATCATTTATCAACAACTCAAGTAAATCATCAGCTATCATCTTTACAGAATACATTAAAGGGTATAAAACCTCACTCACACTACCCAAAAGGCTCCTCTCAAAGTCCCATGCGAAACAGATTCGCAAAACAACAAACATGTCCTGAACCAACTAACTCGCCACGGCGAGTACATCTGCTCGCCACAGGCGAGTACTCCCAGCAGCTCACTCGCCAAAGGCGAGTTGGGGGCGAGCTGGAGGCGAGAAATACTGGGTGCTTCGGCCTTTTGACATTTTTCAACAAAATCCTCATTTTTAAGCTCTCTAAATTAAATTTGATCAAACCAACTTCACAGGTCATCTCTATAAATATGAGGGCACTCAAAACTATCTAAAGTTTGGCAAAAATCCTAAATTTAAGGGTCAAGCTCGCCACGGCGAGCTATACTGCTCGCCTCGCGAGCAACTAAGGGTTACTCGCCACGGCGAGTGATCTGCTCGCCACAGGCGAGCGATCTCAGAACCACTACGGTTTCAGTCCAAATCACACCAATTCATCCCAAAATTCTCGTGTTAAGCCTCTAATTCGTCAACAATGTTGTCCTAGGGGATAATCTAGGTTCTGTAACACATTTCTACAGTAATGCAACACATTCACACATCAAATTCATCAAAATCATCATAACCCTAATTCTCAAAACTTCTCTCAATTCTTCCCCAAACCCTAAGCTAATCAAAACAGATGATTCAAGATTAATACTACTGGAGTTAGGCTCACCCTTACCTGGAAAAATTGTGCAGAAAGCAGCCTAGCCTCTCTTCTCTCTTCACGTGCCTCTTCTTCTTCTCTAATTGTCTGTACGCGTTCTCAAAATATTTCCTTTCTTAACCTACTTCTCTTATATACTCCCTCACAATTTAATTAATTCCCTCTTAACCCACACAACTCTTCTTAATTATAAATATAACCCCATCTCTTAAAATTCTATCTTTTTCCACCCAATCTATTTATTTACCAAATAAATATTCATATAAACATCACTTATATTATTTTATTAAACAATAAAATAATAACACGTCACACGTCATATATACGTCACAAATACGTCACATAATCATCAAAAATCATATAATATATAAACATATACTATATCGTCTAATAAAATAATTAAATAATTAAAGAGGGCGTTACATGTTCTCCTTTTTTCTTTCTAAGTTCTGACTCTTCCTATTTATATAACTCTAATCCACTTTATCTTATTTCCTCTTATTTCCACTAAACTCTCTAAATTCACAAAACAACCCCTCATCTCAATATTTATTTTATTTTCAAATCTTATTCTATTAAATAATAAAATAAGCCACTTAATAAATTCACAACACATCACGTAATTATTTAAATCACATAAATCATATAAATATACTCTAAACTCAAAAATTAATCAAATAATCAAAGAGGACGTTACATATTCCACCTTCAATTTAACTCATTTCTACACGTTTTTTCTACTCTTTTGACTGCATTTAGTACTAACAAAACCTATGGTACCCATTTCTCACTATAAATACCCCTCCAAAACTCATTATTTCCTCACACCATGCCTTCTCTTCTCCTCCTCACTCTTTAGTTTTTTTTAGATTTTTTTGGGGCCAACTTAGTGGTAAAAAACGGTCAAGGGAGGGTAGGGCAACCTAATTGAGGCACAAAGAGGTCAACCCTTGGGGTAAAAGTAAATATGCTTCTTTTTATCCCAAAAACTTTTTACCGTGGGTAAAAAGACTCTTTCTTGGGGTATAAAAAGAACCACATTTACATTTACCCCGAGGGGATGATATCTTTTTGCCCCAAGGAGGTTGCTCTCTTTTGCCACCGACCTTAATCCTCTACTACCCCAAAGTTGGTCTAATTTTACCTCAAAGAAGTATGTTTATTTTATTTCAATAAAATGTATCAAATTATGTATTATGTAATTGTATCAAAGTATTAATAAAATGAGGTGTTATTAGCATTGATATTATTTATATTAACATTTGAATAATTATTTATATTACCATTTAAATAAATTCGAAAAAAATGCATCTTTTGTAACGTGAGTTAACTCACGCTGCAATGTTTGTAAATTAACACTAGCGTGGATTAACTCACGTAGCGTATTTTAACTCACGTATATAATACATTAGCGTAACTAAAGTCACGTAAAGGTATTTTGATCATTTCACTTGAGAATGAGCGAAACCATTTGGGTAAAGAACACTTTTCATGTTTTTCAGCTTTCTATGATCAACTTTGATTACTTTTACCCAATTTTCCTAATTGTATTATTACTTGAGTTAAAATAAAAATCATGTGTATAGTACCATTTATTGTGTATATAATACTCAATAAAATATTTTGCCAAAATAAAATTCTTGATGAATAATTTTCTTTATTTCATTTTTTTTTTCTATGCCTGTTCTACAATACTTGATGAATAATATTTTTATGAAATTAGTTGAATTTTGATTTAAAATTATATGTATAAATGTTTGTGATTTTAAATTGTAACAAAATTCTTATCTTTTAAAATTATATCAGCAATATATCAAATAGAATATAAAATTATCTCTTTTTTAATGACAAAAATAATATAACATTATTATAGAAAAATTTATTTAAGGTTATAATTAAAATAATAAATAATCTAACCTAAAATCTCATATTTTCTTTATATATTGTTATAGATAATATTATTCATATTGGAGTGAGGTTGTTAATATTTTAATGGGATTTCACCATTTTTTAATTAATAATTTAAATAATATTATAATAAAAAATAGTAAATGAAATATTTTCAATGAAGGGTAAAATTGGAAAGAGAACAAGTCAACCCAAATTCATGTACTTTCTTTATATATAGTATGGATACGTATATATAATTATCAATGAAGTTAAAAAGTCTTCACCTCCTGACTTAGGGTCTGGGTTTTTTGGCCTTGTTCGGACACTGTTTTTGCCGTTTTTTTACTGGTTTTTGTTGTTTTCTGGTGGGAGTGGGGTTATTGCTATATCAGTGCCCTTATATTTCTGTTGTTACTGTCCGTGAGTTTTGTTTGTGATCCTTGCACACACTAGTTGTGAATAAATTTAGCCGTTTCTTTTTTTAAAAAAAAAAAGTTCAAATTTAGAAATAGAAAATATGTTCACAAAGTAAACAGGGCCTATGTGTTTTTTTGTCAAGTAACCTAGTGGTTAGAGCTCACACATTTTAAATGTGGAGAAATGGGGTGTCAGATGTTCGAACCCCTGCCCCTGCATAAATTATGCAATGTCCCTACCAACTGAGTTATGCTCACGGGAACTATGTGTTTCTATTTTAACATTAGAATTTTATCACTTACATTCATATTTGATGGAAAAAAGTTATGTTTCTCGTATTTTCTTTTAAAGTTTTTTACCGCGCAAAATGGTTCGAGTCTATGGGGTATGAATATTGTAAACACCAGAGTAAAAAGTTTATTTCTTAGTGATGAAAAATACATCAAGTTTTTTTCATAATTTTCACAAAGTGGTTGTAATCCTAACCATTTTTACTACACAATTCGGAGTATATAATCCAAATTCCCTAAAACATTAGAAAACAACTCTAAATTGTCCTGATTCATCCAAATATTGTTGCAACATGATTTGGAAAATAAAATCAAGTCAAATGTAATATCATATCGGATTTTAGACAATTTCAAAAACCAATTATACTTTACAAGTTGACACAGTTCAAATTATATAAAATGAACTCGTAAAACACAGATTATGATTATATAATTTGAACTATGGCAGCATAGAAACAAAGACTTTTTTCAAAAATTGACACTTTTTTTTGGCAAATTGACGAAGCAGATTGCATTTAACATGCATCAAAACAAATTTTAAGCAAAAAAATTAAAGAAAGCATATGAATCAACATAAATTAAACATAAATTAAAAATAATAGCTCTAATATTTAAAAGTTACATAAACAAACATAAATTAAAACACACAAATTATTCAAATGTTACAACACATAAACGACATTACTAGGTAACATGTCCACCATACTGGATGAGGACATACAAGTTTGATGGCCAACCAAGTTATGAATCCAAATTATTCCAATGACACCAACAAAATAACATTATTATAGTCAATTTTGATTAAGGGTATAATTAGAAGTGAAAAAGCCAACCCAAAAACATTGTATTCCCTTATATAGAGTAGATAACTAAAGTGTAATAATCAAATTATAATGGACTAAGTTAAGGTGCATCCAAGTCAGAGCCGACCTTAAGAATAGGCGCGGGGTGCTACAGCCTAGGGCCCTTGCAGGTTGAGGAAAAAAATTTCTTTTGTTAGAGGGGCGTTTATAGCAAGGTTGTTGTATAGGGTGTGCATATAAAAGCACTATAGGGCCCAAAGATTTATCAACCCTTCACCTTTTCTTTTTACAACTTAGAAGATTTTCCTTTTCATGTCCCAGTGCTTTCATTTTCACACCCCCAGCGTTTCATTTGCCAAAACACAAAATTGAGAAACCTAAAATACATAAGAAAATAAGATTGAGAAAGTCAAATTAAGAGTGTTAAAGTCATTAAATTTAAAGGTCGCCAAAGAAGATTGGCTTTGTTGAAATTACACGAATGTAGTGATAATGATGCAAAGACCAAGAGGGGAGCGAAGAGTTTGATTAATGCGCTAGAAATTTAAGTTTTTGCATGGCATGGTTTTTTGGTATGATATTTTGCTTGCTATTAATAATGTTTACACAAAATTGCCATTTAAGCCTATGTGCATTGATGCTACCATAAAACAGTTAGAATTTATGTTATCGTATTTTGATAACTATCGAAAGATAGGTTTTACAAAAATAATATTTGTCATACCCTCATTTTGGACCTAAAAATACTGGTTCAAACTTCTTTTTGTTTCTGGTCATTTCAAATTCACTGTGTCTATTTTACAATTTTTACTGTGCTACAAACGCACATTTTACTGTTATTATCACCAATCTTCTTGCATTCAAAGCCATTCAAAGTGTTTTCTTGCATTACAAGCCTTCAAAAAGGTTCCTAAAACCATTTCACATTTTTCTGCATTTTATTCCAATTTTTTGCATAAAATCATACAAAAAGGGTATTTTGGTTATTTCCTGCAGAGGAACCCATTTTAGTCCTTACAATTTGTCTTTGAGTCCTTTCAATTTGTCTGCATGGGTCATTAATCAATTTCTGTCTAAAAATCGTCTTTGTTTTGCGTCTGAGTTAGTCTGAGTCATTTTAGTCCCTAGAGGCATTTTGGTCTTTTCACATCAAATAAATTTTGGGCAGAGGTATTTTGAAATACCTCATTTTTGTAATTTGTTTGTTTTAGTCCGTTCTGTTGTTTTTAACTGTTTCACTTTACGTTGTTTTCAGATTACATTTTTTTACCGGTTTTATTTTACTATTTGCAATTTGGCCCAAATTTTATGTTTAATTGCAAATTAGTCCAAATGCTTTTTTAAAATTACAAATCAGTCCCATTTTCCTTTTTTGTTGTTTTTGCAGATCATTTTTTTTTTGTGTTTTTGCAGATTAGTCCCTTTAGTTTCATTTTTTGCAGATTGGTCCTTGAGTCAAAAACAGTCCAGATGCCACGCAAGTATTCCAAGTCCACATGTCACATTTCAATTGGTCCAGCAGCCACTTGTCAGCCTATATAAGGCCACGCGTGTCAGAAGATCACACAGAATGAGAGCCACATCACCAACAGAATCCATTTTCTCTCTCTTGGCAGTTACAGATCAAAATCCAGAAAATTCACAAAAAC
Organism: Medicago lupulina; assembly: GCA_958299785.1. Classification (NCBI taxonomy): domain Eukaryota; kingdom Viridiplantae; phylum Streptophyta; class Magnoliopsida; order Fabales; family Fabaceae; genus Medicago; species Medicago lupulina. The sequence goes on along the minus strand of OY283146.1, from coordinate 40,733,096 downwards.
TCAAGAACTCTCATGAACCCTAGCTCAAATTCAACACCAATTTAGACCAATTCCGTACCAAAACTTCAAATTCACCATTGAATTCAACTCACAGAATCAAACAGAAGCAAATTCACACAGATACAGCACAAATTCGAGCAATTCTCAGAGATTCGTGTGAATCTTCATCACTGAATTACTGTACCTGCAATTCAACGCGAGCACGCCACTAGAGGTAGCGCGCTGCGAGCGTGATCGCAGGCATTGGATCAGAGAAGAAGAAGGAGAAGAAGAGGCAAAGGATTTCACAGGATCCGAACCAGAAGAAGAGAGAAAGAAAGGAAACCGTTTTTACCTGCGAAGATTCGAAGCCAAGGATCAAAGAAACGGCCTAAAACCTTCCAACAAAACTCAGGTAACGTCTAAATTCCATCTCCTCTCACTGAAAACCATCGCAGAATCCAGAACCATGTGAATCCGTAGCGAGTTCGAACTGTTCGATCCCAAACCCTAACCCTAACACAAAAATCATTTGAAAAATCAAAGAAACGTTTCAAAATCCACAACGAGTGTGAATCGAAGCGAATCCTTGCGATTTACAACGATTTCATCCCAAAAACATGAAGAATCTGAACAGTTCGAACTTACAGCAACGAAAACGAAAGATTCACATTGTTCCAACGGTGAAAAACAATTTCTTTTGAATGATTCATGTTTAGAATGGTAATACGAACGGATTAAGCCATGAATAAGCAACTTCTGGGTAGATTTGAGATATTAGGGTTAGGGTTTGTGAGGAGAGCGGCCGGAGAAGAGAGAGGAAGAAGAAGAGAAATGAAAGGAAGCCGGATCCTGTACCTTTTATATAAGCGTGTGGATCGGGTCGGTTCTGACCCGGTCCACTTCCCTTGCATTGTAGGCTGTCAGATCTTAGCTTTAGGGTATCCGGATCAATCTAACGTCCCCGGAGGCGTCAAGACTGATCCAGATCCATTAGTGGCGCGGGTTTGGGCTCCTGGACCGTGGGCTTTGGGTTTTCCTGTGTTTTTCTTGGATTAATTGCTAAGTACACCTTTATGCTTGCTATTTGAACCCCCTGTCCATCCTGAATTTTTTACAAAAAAATCCCAAAAAATTACTATGTGATTTTGGTATGTTTGTGAACATTTTTGTGATATTTTTGCAAGAGCAGAGTTGATAAAAATGATAGGTGTAAATTTCCCTTTTGATTGGTGTATTTTGTGTGTTCTTAGTGAATTTTCTTGTATGATTCTTTCATCCAAATTTTTGTCATATAATTCTGGTGCTTGGTATTTGATTCTATGATGATTACTTTTGTTTTCTTGATAAATTCAGTTAATCTTGGCAAGTTTAATTTTCTCTTGTTTTTTTGTGATATTTCCATTTTTTGTTAAATTTGATTCTTGATTACAATTTTGTGATATTTCCATTTTTTGTTAAACTTGATTCTTGATTACAATTTTGTGATATTTCCATTTTTTTGTTAAACTTGATTCTTGATTACAAGTGTGTGATATTTTGCAATTATGTTTAGTGTGATTTGTGATTACCATTTTGTGGCATCTTACAACTTTGTTTAGTTTAATCTTTGATTCCAAGTTTGTGTTATTTTGCAACTTTGTGTAGTTCAATTCTTGTTTCCTATTTCACAATATTTCCAAATTTGTTAAACTTGATTTTGTTCACATTTCCTGCAATAGTAACTATTAGTGTTAGTTTAAGTCCATTTGGTCATTTTCTTGCTTTGTAAGTAGCATAGGTTTACATGCATTCTCTTCTCATTTCTTTCTTATGCTTTGTTTTGTTTGATGTGTCGCTATCATTTTATCATGTGTTACTAACCACTTTACTTTATGTTTCATGCATGCTAAGCATCCCATTTCACCTCCATCCCTTTAGTTTAGGTTTTGTTCAATTTTCAATTCTTAGGTAGTTTTACTTCTTCCAATTTCTTGCAAGACCATAGAATGTAAACTAGTACCCAATGTAAAAGACAATGGACACTATGATGATGTACACCGACACAAGCACCGACACGCACACACGTGTATGCCTACCGCTTAGATGTATGTTTAGGAAACGCGATACTTAGAAAATATGCCTTTTTCAAAGCAAATTAACTCCTCACTCAATCATTTTTATAATAATGTTGGAGTCAAAACTCCACAACCTTTTTCCTTTATTTTCTTAATCAAAATGCAAATGAACCCTAAATTCCAACTTTAACCTTTTTCTTTAATAAATTGGAACAACCTCACTTTTTTCCCAATCTCATGCCTTTAAGGCCCCTTTTCTCTTCTTCAAAATCATTTTCAAAAAATTAAAAACAAACTAACCCACAAAAATCTTTTTGGAAGAGAACTACATGGAGTTTGATCCCTTAAAAGGGTATGTAGGCAAGAGACCAAAATCTCTCCAAGTCCAATATAATAAAATCTCAAACACTTCTCTCCTCTATTCTTAAAAACAATCTTTTTTCAAAAAAATAGCATAAAAAATAAAGCGTAAACATAGGTCAAGAAAAACGGCTCCTATAGAGTACTATAGTCGTTGCGGGTGCCTAACACCTTCCCGTAGCAAAAATTGCCCCGAACTTAGAGTTTCTAAGGGTTTTTCTCAATTTTACCCTTCCCCAAAAAAATAGAGACATCAATGATTGAAAGGTTCAAGCCTAATTGATGACTTGACACCCGAAAATCGAGATGACAGAAATGGCGACTTCATTGGGGACCTTAGGGCTACGCCTAGTTTTTTACGCTTTATGTTTTACACTTTACTTTATTGTTATTATTTTCATGTAACGTGTGGGGTGAGAATATCAAAAGTCCTATACCCGGGCTGAGTGAACCTAAGTTTAGGAAGAGATATAATCGACAATCCAATCCGGGGGTTGCCTCGTGCATTGGGTTACGCGATCAATCTCACATAGCTGAGGCATTTTGGGGGTGATGTTGTCGGCGTGTGTTGTCATGCTTAGGCACTTTACTCCCAATTGACCGATGAAGGCTATGGACCGTAGTTACCAAACCCATCTTTGGCCTTTTTAAGACGTAGTGCGGTGGCTAAACCGAGCGTTGTCTCGAAATTTAGTCGTCACGCGATACTACACTCGAACTAGACCTTCTTACAAATAATCATGGAACGGGCGTCGCTTCGTGCTACTATGATATGTGTAAGAGAGGTTGCAGTTTGGGAACTCTGTTTAGAACCATGGTTACTACTATCAAAACTCTAGTTTCACCGGACGCCGTGTCCACTTGCAACCTCAACCCACCGTGTTCTCTTTGCAATCAAAATCATGCATACATGCATTCATGCATAAATTTTTCCCATGCATTTATCGAAAGGTCTAGACAAATTAAAACTTTGTAAACATTCCAGGTATGAAGAGGACTAAATCTTACAAATTCAAGGAAGTCGATTTGGTTAGCCTAAGGGAGTTGGCACTCAAAGTCGAGAATCCGACGGGGTTTCGTCTCCGATACGGTGCTTTGCTTACTATCCTCCTGACTAATGTGGAAGAGAAGTTGGTGCACACTCTGGTGCAATTCTATGATCCGGTCTTCCGTTGTTTCACCTTCCCAGATTTCCAGTTGGTTCCTACACTTGAGGCTTATTCTAGTCTGTTGGGTTTACCTGTAGCCGAGAGGACACCTTTCACGGGCCCCGGAGCTCCTCTTACTCCTTTGGTGATTGCTAAGGATCTTTATCTCAAGACTTCCGATGTGTCCAAGAATCTCATTATCAAATCTCACATTCAGGGTTTCACTTCGAAGTACTTACTTGAGCGGGCTAATCTCCAATCTACTTGTCAGGACACTCTTGAGGCTATTCTTGCACTACTTATCTACGGGCTCATTCTCTTTCCGAATCTCGACAACTTTGTAGACATGAGTGCTATTGAGATCTTCCACTCCAAGAATCCGGTTCCTACTTTGTTAGCTGACATGTATCACGCCATCCATGATCGGACTCTCAAAGGTCGTGGATATATTCTTTGCTGTGTGCCTCTCCTATATAGGTGGTTTATTTCTCACCTTCCAAGCTCTTTCCATGCCAACTCGGAGAATTGGTTTTATTCGCAGCGGATTATGGCTCTCACTCCCGATGAGGTGGTTTGGATTACTCCAGCAGCTCGAGTCAAGGAGATTATCACTGGTTGTGGGGACTTCCTCAACGTACCTCTTCTCGGTACCCGGGGAGGAATTAACTACAATCCTGAGTTAGCCATGAGACAGTTCGATTTCCCTATGAGAGCAAAGCCCATCAATCTTGCTACATCCCAGGAGTTTTTTTACTATTCCAATGCCCCCACCGGGCAAAGGAAAGCTTTTACAGATGCTTGGTCTAAGGTTCGAAGGAGAGATGTGAAGCATTTAGGTGTGAGATCCGGTATAGCTCATGAGGCCTATACTCAGTGGGTGATAGATCGGGCTGAAGAGATTGGTATGCCTTATCCTGCTATGAGACATGTGTCCGCGTCTGTTCCGTCCAAGCCATTACCTTTGCTTCCCGCAACCCAGGAGATGTATCAGGAGCATCTAGCTATGGAGAGTCAGGAGAAACGGGCATGGAAGGCCCGATACAATGAAGCCGAGAACTTGATTTTGACTTTGGACGGTAGAGATGAGCAGAAGGATCATGAAAACCGAATGTTAAAAAGAGAGCTAGCCAAAGCTAGGAAAGAACTCGAGGAAAAGGATAAGCTGCTTATGAGGAATTCTAAGAGAGCTAGAGGTCGTCGGGAATTCTATGCCAGATATTGCGGTTCGGTTCCAGAGTCTGACTCTGAGGAGTACCCTGTCACTCCGTAGGTTTAGATGATTATGTTGGTTGTATTATGTTTTGAGGCCCACTCCCTGTGGCTCAACATTTCAAAAGATTTATCTCTACAGCTTCCTAGTCTTTTCATTCTTGCCTAAAAAATGTTTACAAAATTTCTAATTTGTCTAAGAGATCCTTTCGATAACTAAAAAGAGTCATTTTTGCATCTGCATTTGTACATATCATGCATCATATGCATCATTCCTCGGTCACGAAAAACTTCCAAGTGCTCATCGCCTCCTGGTTCTTCTGCCGCAGTGTGAAAAGTGGCTCGTGCTCGAAAGACTGATCAACCTACCAGAGTACATCAGACTAAACAATACAGAAGGAGGAATCAGGTAGCCATGGAAGAAGAAAACGCACAGCTCCGTACTGAATTGGCTTCTGTGAGGGAAGAGTTGGCTAAGGCTCACGATGTTATGACCGCTCTGTTGGCTGCCCAAGAACAACCAGCCTCGTCCGCTCCAGAGACTACTGAGGCAATTCCAACAGCATCTCTTGCTGACCACTTTGCTATACCGAGGGGATACCCATACGGACTCCCATCTTTGTTTGCTCCTGATCCCACAGCAGGTGCTTCTGGTGCTGCCAATGGTAACCAAATCCCCGTCCCAGGGCGTGCCTCTCTCCACACTACTCTGCCTCAGTCAACGGTCTTCACTGACCCAATAGTACATTCTATGCCTCAAAACACCAATACCGATACTCACCGTGGGAAGTCTCCCATGACCGGAACTATGGAAGAAAGGATGGAGGAGCTTGCTAGAGAACTCCGTCGTGAAATCAAAGCTAACCGTGGAAGTGGTGACCTCGTCAAGACTCACGATCTCTGTCTAGTACCAAGGGTAGATGTCCCTAAAAAGTTCAAAGTCCCAGAATTCGACCGATACAATGGACTGACTTGTCCTCAAAACCATATCATCAAATACGTCCAGAAGATGGCTAACCACTCAGACAATGATTCGCTCATGATCCACTGTTTCCAGGACAGTTTGATGGAAGACGCTGCAGAATGGTATACTGGCCTGAGTAAGGATGACATTCGTACCTTCGATGATTTGGCTGCCGCTTTCAAGAGTCACTATGGGTTTAACACCAGGTTGAAGCCAAACAGGGAATTTCTCAGGTCCCTCTCCCAGAAAAAAGATGAAAGTTTCCGTGAGTATGCACAAAGGTGGAGGGGCGCAGCCGCCCGTATTACCCCTGCTTGTAACACTCCGTTTCCCAAAACAACGTAATAATAATATATTTGATCAGAGTAGTCAACAAACGGGCATGTCACATTACTTTTCAAAATTTGTTAAATAGAAAATAAAACTATTTAACTTCAACAACTTTAATCTCATAAATAATTGCAGCGGAAAAGTCTTTTTTAAAATATAATCAACTTCAACAAAATCTTGGCACAAAGGCCCCAACATAAATAATCATTTCAATAATCCTCTTAATAATAAATAAATGTTCCAACAATATAGTTCCAAAATTGATACATAAAGGAATGAAAATTCAACAATTAACTCCCATCCCGTTACGTATCAGAGCCCTAAGACACTTGAGCCAACATCCTACTAGCCTTGGAAATCTGCACTTGCCCACAAGGCGGAAATTCCAACATAAGGGGTGAGAAACACATTCAATAATAATAATATATAATTCATCAAATCGATGAAACAACAACAAATTATACCACAAGTATCAACAAGTTCATATATGTATGTATACATACATACATACATATATATATATATATATATATATATAGCAACAGCAACGTTATCAACATCAACGACATTTAGCAAGATACAACAACAATAAACAATCAACAACAACAATATCAACAACATCAACAAATCATCACATATAACGAAAACATCTCAAACATTCACAAGTACATCATAACATCACAAATACTTCAACACGTCATAAATACATCAACAAGTCACAATTACACCATCACGAATACATCATCACTTTGCAAATTACATCATCACTTCACAATTACATCATCACTTCACAAACGACACGACACGACTATGCAACACTTAGACCTCATGCATGTGGTACCATCAGGGCATTAAGCCCCCATCGCTAAGGTCAAATAGGACCTGTCAGGCATTAAGCCCCCATCGCTAAGGTCATAGAGGACCTGTCAGGCATTAAGCCCCCATCGCTGACTATGCTATGCAACGACACGACTCAAATGCAACGACACGAGTAAAAACTCAACAATGCACATCTTTAGATGACTCGACAAATACACATCTTTAAATAGCATCATCGTCAAATATCACATATTTAAATATGACATCTTTATATAGCACATATTTAAGTCACACATCTACAAACAACACATCTTGATATAACACATTTAAATCACACATCTCCGGAAAGCACATATACATTAATCAACTACATCCATATCAAACCAAAACATTCTTCAAAAATAAAGCAAGTTGATCAATAAAACATAAGCCAAATACTCATAAAACACTCCGACTAAATCCCTAATACTTAAGTTTGAAGTTGGGAAACCAACCATAAGTTTTGGACTAACTTGGGATTAGTTAAGCTAAGTTTTCTTAGAATTTTCTGAAGACCTACTTGGACTATTTTTATCATAACTCGATATTTACAAAACATTTTCAAGTCAAACCAGTGCCATTAGAAAGCTAACTCAATTATCTACAACTTTCATGTTTACACCTAAGACCAATTATGTACCAATCAATACCAGTTTTCATTTCAAATTCGGACAAAGTTGTGCTGAAATTAATAAAAATTCACTTTGACCTACGTTCAGTAATTTAACCATAACTCAAGTTCTATAAATCATTTTGACGTCAGACCAACGGCATTAGAAAGCTAACATTCATACCTACAACTTTCGTGTTTACACCGAAAGCTAGTTCGAAACAGAAACTGATGCAAAAGACGCAACAACATGAAACAGGGTATGCTGTCAAAGGTAGCTCTCGGGAAAACTATTTTTCACTCAAAAGCTCAAATTTCATCTACCCAAATCCCAAATTTGATAGAGAACAATGTTTACAGGTTCTATATACAACATAACAATCAAAACAACACAGAAACATGCATTAAACAACACAATTCATCACATCATATCAATTATCATAAACTCTCTAAACCCTAAACCTAGAACACAATTTCATCAACAATCAAAATTATATATACATATTATTGAAGGAATCCCACCCTTACCTTAGATTATGACTCCTGAATTAAGCTACGTTCTTCTCTTCTTCTAACCTCTTCTCTTGGTTCTAGGTTTTCTCCTCTTCTTCTCTCAAAAACTCACTTTCTCTTTTTTTTCTCAATTATACGTAAAACTCTTTCTGACTCTCCTTTTCTTTTTATTGTAAACTATAACCCCCTCTTATTTCCTTAACTCCCACTTATTCCTCATAATTATACTTAATTCCCTTTAAACCAAATAATACTATTTTCTACCTTTTTATTAAATAAATAAAATAATCAAACAACATTTATTTACATAAAACAAAACACCATAAATCATATAATAAATTATCATCACACCAAATATCACACAATTCATACCAAGTCATATATTTCACATAAAATCATATCTAAATCATATATGTCAAATATAGTCATATAAAATCATATAAAAATACTCAAACATCAACTAAAAATAATTAAATAAAAATGGGGCGTTACACTGCTCTAGATGAAGAGGAAATGACACAAACTTTTCTGAAGACGCTGAAGAAAGACTATGTTGAAAGGATGATCATTGCTGCTCCGAGTAACTTCTCCGAGATGGTCACCATGGGAACCCGCCTAGAAGAAGCTGTCAGAGAAGGTATCATTGTGTTCGAAAAGGGTGAGTCCTCGAATGCACCAAAGAAGTATGGCAATGGCCATCACAAGAAGAAAGAGTCAGAAGTCGGGATGGTATCTACCGAGACCAATCGGTCCATAGCCGCCGTTGCTCCTATCAATGCTACTCAACTACCTCTGCCGTACGAATACATGCAATACGCACAACATCCACTCTTTCCACCATTCTACCATCAGTATCCTCTACCACCGGGCCAGCCTCAGGTCCCCGTCAACGCTATCGCTCAGCAAGTGCAACAACAGCCACCAGTTCAACAAATACCACAACAACAGCAGGGCCCTCAGGCCCGACCATCTTTCCCTCCGATACCAATGTTATATGCCGAACTGCTTCCAACTCTGCTGCACAAAGGATACTGCACAACCAGACCCGACAAGCCTCCGCCCAACCCATTACCTCCTCGATTCCGTTCGGACCTCAGGTGCGATTTCCATCAAGGCGCTCTAGGCCACGATATGGAAGGATGTTACGCTTTGAAATATATCGTGAAGAAGCTGATAGACCAAGGAAAGCTGTCTTTCGAGAACAATGTTCCGCATGTGCTCGATAATCCGCTCCCGAATCATGCTGCCGTAAACATGATTGAAGCATATGAAGAAACTCCCCGCCTTGATGTTCATAATGTTGCGACTCCTCTGGTACCGCTGCATGTCAAGTTGTGCCAAGCCTCTCTGTTTAACCATGACCATGCCGATTGCAATGAATGTCTTCAGGATCCTATGGGATGTGGCGTAGTGCAGAGCGACATCCAGAGTCTGATGAATGATAACTATCTGACAGCCAGTGACGTTTGTGTGATTATGCCAGTCTTCCATGATACTCCCATTAGGAACGCATCTCCGAAAGAGAATGTTGAACCTCGAGTGATAAGGCTACCTGGGCCAGTGCCTTTTGTTTCCACAAAAGTCGTTCCTTACAAGTACAATGCAACCATGATTGAGAACGGAGTAGAAGTGCCTCTGGTACCCCCAGCTGTAGTGAGCAACATCGCCGAAGAGACGACAACTCTGAGGAGCGGTAGAGTCCGTCCCCCTTTGTTCCAAAAGAAGACAGCCGCGCCCGCCATGGCTCCGGTTGACAAAACAACTCCACTTCCAGTTCCTTCGGTTGCTAAAGATGTTAGCCGGCCGGGTCAGTCTATCGAAGATTCTAATTTGGACGAAATCCTGAAGATAATCAAGAGAAGTGACTATAAGATTGTAGATCAACTGTTACAAACCCCGTCGAAGATATCTATCCTATCTTTGCTACTAAGCTCTGAATCCCACAGGAACATCTTGCTAAAAGTGTTGGAGCAGGCATATGTTGACCACGAGGTCACGGTAGATCAGTTTGGTGGTATAGTGGGAAATATCACCACTTGCAGTAATCTCTGGTTTGGCGAAGACGAGCTCCCCGAGGCAGGGAAGCATCATAATTTGGCCCTACACATCTCTATGAATTGTAAAGATGACATGCTGTCAAATGTATTGGTAGATACCGGTTCATCCCTGAATGTAATGCCCAAGTCAACTCTGGACCAGCTAAGCTATCAGGGAGCACCTTTGAGGAGGAGTACTTTTCTGGTCAAAGCCTTCGACGGATCCCGTAAGGATGTTCTCGGTGAAGTGGATCTGCCTATGACTATTGGCCTTGAAACATTCCTAATCACTTTCCAAGTCATGGACATCGATGCTTCCTATAGCTGTCTCCTCGGAAGGCCGTGGATACATGAGGCTGGCGCAGTTACCTCCACCCTCCATCAAAAGCTGAAATTTGTGAAGAATGGTAAGCTTGTTACTGTACATGGAGAAGAAGCATACTTGGTCAGTCAATTATCATCATTCTCTTGTATTGAAGCAGGGTCGGCAGAAGGGACTGCATTTCAAGGTTTGACTGTTGAAGGTACAGAGCCCAAGAAGGTTGGTGCCGCTATGGCCTCTTTGAAGGACGCGCAGAAGGCTGTTCAAGAAGGGCAGGCTGCCGGTTGGGGCCAGTTAATACAACTACTTGAGAATAAGCACAAAGAAGGTCTTGGGTTCTCCCCAACATCAGGAGTATCTACTGGAACGTTCTACAGTGCAGGGTTCACCAATGCAATTACTGAGGGTGCTACTGGGAGTGGTTCTAGGCCCGTGTTTATTGTACTAGGAGGCACTGCAAAGAATTGGAATGTCGTTGACCTTCCGTTGATCATGCATGATTCCGAGTAATGTGTCTTGTTGCTTAGGTCTTTGTTTTTCAAAATAACCATCTTTTCGCTCCACCCAGAGCGAAAATGATACTTTTTGTAAGGGCATGTTTGTTTCGGCATTGCCATTATTAATAAAAATTGTCGTTTCTTTCACGACTGTTGTTTTTCTTAATGCTTTTTTCCCTTGGAAATGATGGTAATGCCAGAAAAAAACCAAAACATCTGTATTTTCTTATTAATTTCAAAGATCTGCATGGAAAATCCTTTCTAAAAATCATCCAACCATATCACGCAGATTGAACCATAATAAACCCGTTGAACACAGTGGCCCTGTAGTTCTTCCAACTTTTGAATTCCCGGTGTTCGGAGCCGAAGATGAGGAGGATGATGATATACCAGATGAGATCACTCGACTACTTGAACAAGAGGAGAAGGCCATTCAGCCTCACCAGGAAGAGATTGAGTTGATTAACTTGGGTACCGAAGACAATAAGCGAGAGATCAAGGTGGGTGCTGCACTGGAAGAGGGGATTAAGAAGAGGATCTTCCAACTTCTCCGAGAGTATTCAGATATTTTCGCATGGTCATATGAAGATATGCCGGGTTTGGATCCCCAGATCGTAGAGCACCGAATACCAACAAAGCCAGAATGTCCCCCTGTTAGGCAAAAGCTGAGAAGGACTCGTCCTGACATGGCTCTCAAGATTAAGGGTGAAGTACAGAAGCAGATTGATGCAGGTTTCCTCATGACGGTCAAGTATCCCGAATGGGTCGCTAATATTGTGCCTGTACCAAAGAAGGATGGCAAAGTTCGGATGTGTGTTGATTACAGAGATTTGAATAAAGCCAGTCTGAAGGACAATTTTCCGCTGCCTCACATTGACGTGCTTGTTGATAATACCGCTCAGTGCAAAGTGTTCTCCTTCATGGATGGATTTTCGGGATACAATCAAATCAAGATGTCACCCAAAGACAGGGAAAAGACATCGTTCATCACTCCGTGGGGAACTTTCTGTTGCAAAGCAATGTCGTTCGGCCTGATAAATGCTGGTGCCACCTATCAGAGGGGGATGACCACGTTGTTCCACGATATGATTCACAAAGAAGTCGAGGTGTATGTGGACGACATGATTGTCAATTCAAGCGATGAAGAGCAACATGTTGAATATTTGGCAAAAATGTTTGAAAGATTGAGAAAATACAAGCTTCGACTAAATCCCAACAAGTGTACGTTCGGTGTCAGATCAAGGAAGCTGCTAGGGTTCATTGTCAGTCAAAGAGGCATTGAAGTAGATCCCGACAAAGTCCGAGCAATCCGTGAAATGCCGGCCCTGCAGACCGAGAAGCAGGTTAGAGGGTTCCTCGGACGTCTGAACTATATCTCCCGGTTCATATCTCACATGACTGCGACCTGCGGGCCAATCTTCAAGCTACTCAAGAAGAATCAACCTATTGTGTGGAACGATGAATGCCAGGAAGCTTTCGACAGCATCAAAAACTATTTGTTAGAGCCACCAATCCTTGTCCCACCGGTGGAAGGGAGGCCGTTGATTATGTATCTGTCAGTGTTAGATGAATCCATGGGATGTGTGCTCGGTCAACAGGACGAGACTGGAAAGAAAGAGCATGCCATCTACTATTTGAGCAAGAAATTCACTGACTGTGAGACTCGGTATACGATGCTTGAAAAGACTTGTTGTGCTTTGGCCTGGGCTGCCAAACGTCTGCGCCACTACTTGATGAACCATACAACTTGGCTGATATCCAGGATGGACCCGATCAAATACATCTTTGAGAAGCCTGCAGTCACTAGAAAGATTGCGCGTTGGCAGATGCTGCTGTCTGAATATGATATTATGTTCAAAGCTCAAAAAGCCATTAGAGAAAGTGTTATAGCTGATCACCTTGCTTACCAACCACTGGATGACTATCAGCCCATCAAGTTCGATTTCCCCGACGAAGAGGTCATGTATTTGAAGTCAAGAGACTGTGAAGAACCGTTGATTGGTGAGGGTCCGGACCCCGATAGCAAGTGGGGATTGGTCTTTGACGGTGCCGCTAATGCTTATGGCAAAGGAATTGGGGCAGTGATTGTATCTCCGTAGGGGCATCACATTCCTTTTACCGCCCGGATTGTATTTGAATGCACAAACAACGTGGCGGAATACGAAGCATGTATCTTGGGGATCGAGGAAGCAATTGACATGAGAATCAAGCACCTCGACATCTATGGAGATTGTGTGTAACGCCCGCTTTGAACTATTTTATTTATTTAATTATTTGATTGAGTTTAGAGTCTTTTTAAATAATTTATTTGATTTATGGTGATGTGTGTTATTTTTGTGTTATATGTTGGTGTTTTAGTAGCATGTTATATTATAATATATATGTTATTTGGTGTAGAGATATTATGTTATTTGGTGTAAAAATATATTTGTTATGTGGTGTAGAAATACTATGTCATTTGTTATAAAAATATGTGTTATTTGATGTAGAAATATATAAGTTATTTTGTGTAAAAATATATTGTGTTATTTGTTATAGAAATATGTTTGTTATGTAGAGATATATTTGTTATAGAAATATGTTTGTTATGTAGAGATATATTTGTTATAGAAATATATTCGTTATTTGGTTTGAAAATATATTTGTTATTTGTGTAGAAATATATATATATTATCTAGTGTAGAAATATATTTGTTTTAGAAATAATAAGATATGATGATATAATATAATATATATTTTGATGATGTGTGCTTTTATGTATTTTTAGTATTATCTTATTTGATTTATAATATAATATATTTAATTAAATATGGGTTGTTACATAATTTTAGAGAATTTGAGGGAAGGAGTAGAAATAAGATAAGATGAGTAAGAGAATATAAATAAGAGAATTAAGGTTAGAATTATTTAGTACATGATATAACTTTTGGAGAAACCTAGAGAAAAAGAGAGGAGGCGCGAAAGAGAGAAGAAAAACCTAAGAAGAACGCAGCTTGATTCAGGAGACCAAATTTAGGTAAGGGTGGGATTCCTTCAATAATATGTATATATATAATTTTGATTGTTGATGAAATTGTGTTCTAGGTTTAGGGTTTAGAAAGTTTATGATAATTGATATGATGTGATGAATTGTGTTGTTTAATGCATGTTTCTGTGTTGTTTTGATTGTTATGTTGTATATAGAACCTGTAAACATTGTTCTCTATCAAATTTGGGATTTGGGTAGATGAAATTTGGGTTTTTGAGTGAAAAATAGAGTTTTCGCGAGAGCTACCTTTGACAGCATACCCTGTTTCATGTTGTTGCGTCTTTTGCATCAGTTTCTGTTTTGAACTAGCTTTCGGTGTAGACACGAAAGTTGTAGGTATGAATGTTAGCTTTCTAATGTCGTTGGTCTCACGTCAAAATGATTTATAGAACTTGAGTTATGGTCAAATTACTGAACGTAGGTCACAGTGAATTTTTATGAATTTCAGCACAACTTTGTCCGAATTTGAAATGAAAACTGGTATTGATTGGTACATAATTGGTCTTAGGTGTAAACATGAAAGTTGTAGATAATTGAGTTAGCTTTCTAATGGCACTGGTTTGACTCGAAAATGTTTTGTAAATCTCGAGTTATGATAAAAATAGTCCAAGTAGGTCTTTAGAAAATTTTAAGAAAACTTAGGTTAACTAATCCCAAGTTAGTCCAAAACTTATGGTTGGTTTCCCAACTTCAAACTTAAGTATTAGGGATTTAGTCGGAGTGTTTTATGAGTATTTGGCTTATGTTTTATTGATCAACTTGCTTTATTTTTGAAGAATGTTTTGGTTTGATATGGATGTAGTTGATTAATGTATATGTGCTTTCCGAAGATGTGTGATTTAAAGATGTGTTATTTGATGATGTGTGTTGATGTGATATTTATGTTGTTACATGATGATGTTTATGATGTGATGATTATGTCGTTATATGATGTATGTATATGTTTGTGAATACGATATTGTTCATGATTGATGAAGTGTTGTATGAATGTATATGTCCATGAGTATGATGTTGTTTATGATTGATGAATTAGTTATGAATATTATATATGATATTAATGATGATATGTGAAACTGATTTATGATGATTTGATGATGTTCATATTGTGATATAATTGTATACGCATTACTTGAATTATATATGAATATTTGAGATATTGATGACTTGCATTTGATATTATTATGTCATGCTGTTTTGTTTACTGTCTATGTTGCTGTTGTTATTTAACTAAGTTGCATGAGTCGGTCTAAGTTGATGTTGATGATGTTCCAAATTATTGGACTTAAGAGGTTGTTGTTTTAAGATGTTTAAGAGGTCGAGTCCATGCATTTGCATTTCATTGTTGGGGGCTTGATGCCCTGGAGCTTTGTACTCAACACGATGGAGCTTTAGCTCAATAGCGATGGGGGCTTGATGCCTGACAGTATATTAATACTATGAATTGGTACCACATGCATGATTTAGAAGATTAAGTTGCATAGTCGCATTTGTCGAGTCGTGTCTTATGAGATGTCGTGACGATGATTTGTGATGATGATGTGATGTTTGAGATGGTTGTTAAGATGATGATTTATGATGGTTTGTGATGCATTTGTGATGATGATTGTTCTTGATGTTCTTGATGATATTTCGTGAAGATATTCTTGATTGACGTTTAACGTGTTTCGTGAATGGTGTGCTTGATGATGTATAAGGTGATTTAGGACGATAATTATGATGCTAGATGATGCCTATTTTGCTATGACTATATGATGTTTTGTTGATTGATGATTCTGTTGTTGGTGTATTTATATATATATGTGTGTGTGTGTGTGTGTGTGTGTGTGTGTGTGAACCTGATGATGCTTGTCATTGAATTGTTGTTGTTTTCATTAACTTGATTGATTATATATTATTATTATTGAATGTGTATCTCACCCCTTCTGTTTGCCCACCATGGGTAACTAACAGGTAATCAGGATTAGTCGCGGTCGTGAGTGGACTCTCTCACGTGTGTCTTTAGGTGCTCTGATACGTAACGGGATGGGAACTTGTTATTGCTTTTCTATTCCTTACGTATTGTTTAATGAGATTTTATGACTATATTGTTGGATTTGATTTATGAGATATTTATGATGAGGCCTGCGTGCCAAGACTTTTAAGATTCCGCTGCAATGTTTTGAGAGGTTTAATAACTATTTTTATGATGAATGAATTGTTATTCATTTCCTTTAAGATGTTTTAAGAAAGTGATACTCCGTTTATGTGAAAACTCTGATTTAATTTACGAAATTTTTACGTTGGGAAAACGGGGTGTTACAATTGGTATCAGAGCAGGTTGGTCCGTCCGGCCAAGTAGTTGAGTCGCGTAGTGTCGTGTGACAGTTGAATACTGTCGTTGTGTTTTTTTTTTTTTTTTTTTCTCTTCCTAATTAATGGTTATGTTTTATTATGTGATCATGTTTGACTCACTAACTTTAATGTGATTTTTGTGTAATGTTTGAAGTTACTACTTTGTTATATATAATTGAAGATATTTAAGCAATAATTGAATTCATTTTCTTTTGTGATTTGAATTTCGAGGACGAAATTCTCTTAAGGGGGGTAGAGTTGTAACGCCCGCTTTGAACTATTTTATTTATTTAATTATTTGATTGAGTTTAGAGTCTTTTTAAATAATTTATTTGATTTATGGTGATGTGTGTTATTTTTGTGTTATATGTTGGTGTTTTAGTAGCATGTTATATTATAATATATATGTTATTTGGTGTAGAGATATTATGTTATTTGGTGTAAAAATATATTTGTTATGTGGTGTAGAAATACTATGTCATTTGTTATAAAAATATGTGTTATTTGATGTAGAAATATATAAGTTATTTTGTGTAAAAATATATTGTGTTATTTGTTATAGAAATATGTTTGTTATGTAGAGATATATTTGTTATAGAAATATGTTTGTTATGTAGAGATATATTTGTTATAGAAATATATTCGTTATTTGGTTTGAAAATATATTTGTTATTTGTGTAGAAATATATATATATTATCTAGTGTAGAAATATATTTGTTTTAGAAATAATAAGATATGATGATATAATATAATATATATTTTGATGATGTGTGCTTTTATGTATTTTTAGTATTATCTTATTTGATTTATAATATAATATATTTAATTAAATATGGGTTGTTACATAATTTTAGAGAATTTGAGGGAAGGAGTAGAAATAAGATAAGATGAGTAAGAGAATATAAATAAGAGAATTAAGGTTAGAATTATTTAGTACATGATATAACTTTTGGAGAAACCTAGAGAAAAAGAGAGGAAGCGCGAAAGAGAGAAGAAAAACCTAAGAAGAACGCAGCTTGATTCAGGAGACCAAATTTAGGTAAGGGTGGGATTCCTTCAATAATATGTATATATAATTTTGATTGTTGATGAAATTGTGTTCTAGGTTTAGGGTTTAGAAAGTTTATGATAATTGATATGATGTGATGAATTGTGTTGTTTAATGCATGTTTCTGTGTTGTTTTGATTGTTATGTTGTATATAGAACCTGTAAACATTGTTCTCTATCAAATTTGGGATTTGGGTAGATGAAATTTGGGTTTTTGAGTGAAAAATAGAGTTTTCGCGAGAGCTACCTTTGACAGCATACCCTGTTTCATGTTGTTGCGTCTTTTGCATCAGTTTCTGTTTTGAACTAGCTTTCGGTGTAGACACGAAAGTTGTAGGTATGAATGTTAGCTTTCTAATGTCGTTGGTCTCACGTCAAAATGATTTATAGAACTTGAGTTATGGTCAAATTACTGAACGTAGGTCACAGTGAATTTTTATGAATTTCAGCACAACTTTGTCCGAATTTGAAATGAAAACTGGTATTGATTGGTACATAATTGGTCTTAGGTGTAAACATGAAAGTTGTAGATAATTGAGTTAGCTTTCTAATGGCACTGGTTTGACTCGAAAATGTTTTGTAAATCTCGAGTTATGATAAAAATAGTCCAAGTAGGTCTTTAGAAAATTTTAAGAAAACTTAGGTTAACTAATCCCAAGTTAGTCCAAAACTTATGGTTGGTTTCCCAACTTCAAACTTAAGTATTAGGGATTTAGTCGGAGTGTTTTATGAGTATTTGGCTTATGTTTTATTGATCAACTTGCTTTATTTTTGAAGAATGTTTTGGTTTGATATGGATGTAGTTGATTAATGTATATGTGCTTTCCGAAGATGTGTGATTTAAAGATGTGTTATTTGATGATGTGTGTTGATGTGATATTTATGTTGTTACATGATGATGTTTATGATGTGATGATTATGTCGTTATATGATGTATGTATATGTTTGTGAATACGATATTGTTCATGATTGATGAAGTGTTGTATGAATGTATATGTCCATGAGTATGATGTTGTTTATGATTGATGAATTAGTTATGAATATTATATATGATATTAATGATGATATGTGAAACTGATTTATGATGATTTGATGATGTTCATATTGTGATATAATTGTATACGCATTACTTGAATTATATATGAATATTTGAGATATTGATGACTTGCATTTGATATTATTATGTCATGCTGTTTTGTTTACTGTCTATGTTGCTGTTGTTATTTAACTAAGTTGCATGAGTCGGTCTAAGTTGATGTTGATGATGTTCCAAATTATTGGACTTACTTAAGAGGTTGTTGTTTTAAGATGTTTAAGAGGTCGAGTCCATGCATTTGCATTTCATTGTTGGGGGCTTGATGCCCTGGAGCTTTGTACTCAACACGATGGAGCTTTAGCTCAATAGCGATGGGGGCTTGATGCCTGACAGTATATTAATACTATGAATTGGTACCACATGCATGATTTAGAAGATTAAGTTGCATAGTCGCATTTGTCGAGTCGTGTCTTATGAGATGTCGTGACGATGATTTGTGATGATGATGTGATGTTTGAGATGGTTGTTAAGATGATGATTTATGATGGTTTGTGATGCATTTGTGATGATGATTGTTCTTGATGTTCTTGATGATATTTCGTGAAGATATTCTTGATTGACGTTTAACGTGTTTCGTGAATGGTGTGCTTGATGATGTATAAGGTGATTTAGGACGATAATTATGATGCTAGATGATGCCTATTTTGCTATGACTATATGATGTTTTGTTGATTGATGATTCTGTTGTTGGTGTATTTATATATATATGTGTGTGTGTGTGTGTGTGTGTGTGTGTGTGAACCTGATGATGCTTGTCATTGAATTGTTGTTGTTTTCATTAACTTGATTGATTATATATTATTATTATTGAATGTGTATCTCACCCCTTCTGTTTGCCCACCATGGGTAACTAACAGGTAATCAGGATTAGTCGCGGTCGTGAGTGGACTCTCTCACGTGTGTCTTTAGGTGCTCTGATACGTAACGGGATGGGAACTTGTTATTGCTTTTCTATTCCTTACGTATTGTTTAATGAGATTTTATGACTATATTGTTGGATTTGATTTATGAGATATTTATGATGAGGCCTGCGTGCCAAGACTTTTAAGATTCCGCTGCAATGTTTTGAGAGGTTTAATAACTATTTTTATGATGAATGAATTGTTATTCATTTCCTTTAAGATGTTTTAAGAAAGTGATACTCCGTTTATGTGAAAACTCTGATTTAATTTACGAAATTTTTACGTTGGGAAAACGGGGTGTTACATTGTGCGCTTGTTATTAACCAGATAAAGGGAGAATGGGAGACTCATCATGCCAATCTGATCCCTTACCGCGACTACGCGAGGCGTCTGCTGACATACTTTACGAAAGTCTAATTACACCATATTCCCCACGAGGAGAATCAGATGGCCGACGCTCTTGCCACTTTATCCTCCATGTTTCAAGTGAACCGTTGGAACCACGTGCCTGTAATCAAAGTACAGCGCCTTGACCGGCCATCTCATGTGTTCGCCATCAGTGATGTGACCGTTCAAACAGATGCGGATATAGTTGACAACAAACCTTGGTATTGTGATATCAAGCAGTTTTTGCAAAGCCACGAGTACCCGCCGAATGCTTCCAATAAAGACAAGAAGACCTTGCGCAGGTTGGCTGACAAGTTCGTGTTGGATGGGGATGTTCTATACAAGAGGAATTTCGATATGATATTATTGAGATGCGTTGACAAACGTGAAGCAGAGCAACTGATGCACGACGTGCACGATGGCACTTTCGGGACCCATGCTTCGGGGCATACCATGTCCAGAAAATTGTTGAGAGCAGGCTACTATTGGATGACCATGGAACACGATTGCTACCAATATGCCAGGAAATGTCACAAATGTCAAGTCTATGCTGATAAGATTCATGTGCCTCCGCATGCCCTCAATGTCATTTCCTCTCCGTGGCCTTTCTCTATGTGGGGCATCGACATGATCGGAAGGATTGAACCAAAGGCTTCGAATGGTCATCGTTTCATTTTGGTAGCGATTGATTACTTCACCAAGTGGGTCGAAGCTGCATCTTATGCCAATGTAACCAAGCAAGTGGTGGTTAAGTTCATCAAGAACAATATCATCTGTCGATATGGTGTTCCCAGCAAGATTATCACTGACAACGGTACCAATCTGAACAATGACATGGTGCAGGCCCTGTGTGAGGAATTCAAGATTGAACATCACAACTCCTCTCCTTATAGGCCTCAGATGAACGGTGCAGTTGAGGCTGCCAACAAGAATATCAAGAAGATTGTACAAAAGATGGTAACTACATACAAAGACTGGCATGAGATGTTGCCTTATGCCCTACACGGCTACCGCACTACAGTATGCAGTTCAACCGGGGCAACGCCTTTCTCCCTTGTATATGGCATGGAAGCAGTTCTCCCCTTGGAGGTGGAAATCCCGTCTCTCCGTGTGATCATGGAAGCAAAATTGTCTGAAGCTGAATGGTGCCAGAGTCGGTATGATCAGTTGAATTTGATTGAGGAAAGACGTCTAGACGCCTTGGCTCGTGGACGACTATATCAAACAAGAATGAAAACTGCTTTTGACAAGAAAGTCTGTCCTCGGGAGTTCAAGGAAGGTGAACTTGTTTTGAAAAGAAGAGTAAGCCAACAACCGGACCCAAGGGGCAAGTGGACTCCAAACTACGAAGGACCTTATGTTGTCAAGAAGGCCTTCTCCGGCGGAGCCTTGATTCTTACACACATGGATGGTGTGGAACTTCCTAATCCTGTGAATGCCGATATATTCAAGAAATACTTTGCCTAGATATATGAAAAGAACAGCGTGGTAGGTCGAAAACCCGAAAAGGCGGCCTAGGCAAAAATGCGCTTCCCGATGGATCAAAAACCCGAAAGGGCGGTCCAGGCAAAATAAGGGACAAAAAACAAAAAAAAAGATGTAAATATGAAAAAGCTCGCTGAGGCTACACGTAACTCAGGCAAAAATGAGCGTCTCGATGAGCCGAAAACCCGAAAGGGCGGTTCATGCAAAAATGAGATTGAAACGAAAGGCAATTGACTATATCTGGCAAACCACCATCCCCTTGGGGCATGAGCAACTGGTGAATGGCCGCTCTCATCTGAAGCTGCTTCGCCCGTGAATTCAAAATTTCTGGGAACTGTAGTGACAATTGTGTTCAATGTACCACCAACCAATAAAATTACCATTTTCCAAGCTTTGTAAATCTGTGGGGTCACGCCTTTGGCTGGCTACTACTCCTATACGATGATTTGAGCCTATGCTTTTGTTTGAAACTCTATTTCGTCATTCTATTTTCAAAGCTTTATACGAAAATTTTCTTTCCAATTTGATAATGACAATGTCTGAAACAAACATCGTTGAAATTGAAAAAAATTTGTGTGTATTTTGAAAACCAACCTAAGCAACTAGGTGCATTCAAACGAAACATACATGAACAAACGTGGGTTGATATCCATTTCGATGCAAATTACCAGCAGGCTCTCTCCCTAGTACGGTCTGTGGTCAGTGGCAAGAATGAAAAAACAGAATGAAAATACAAAAATGAATAAGCTCGCTAAGCTGAAAACCTGAAAGGGCGGCTTAGGCAAAAAATGAACACCCCGATGGATTGACAACCTTCGAAGGCAATTCAGGCAAAAACAGGGGCAATGAAAAGAATCTATTCCCCGATGGATTGAAAACCCGAGAGGGCGATCCAGGCAAAAATGGGATGATAAAAAAACAAACAAAAGCAAAACATGCAAAAAGCATTGGCCACAGATGCGGTACCCAAAGTGTGCTCGACAGTAGAGCGTCCAACAATAGCAGTACCATCAAAAGGTCTCACTCTCTGCAAGTCTATGAACGGGATATGGCTCCCTGCCCTCAACAATGGTCTTGATGTGCCTTCAAACGACGGCATCCCCAGAAGAGGAACTTTTGCAAGTATATGTCAGAGCACGAGCCATCACGTGCCTAATATTCCAATGTTTTGTCTGTCCCTGCGAAATTATGTCTTCAAATTGCCAGTCATCATGCATTTCAAAGCATTCATACATGCATAATCATGCATCTTATATGCTCATGCATCTGATAAAATTGTTATGCCATTCATACACATTGCATCTTCAATTCCTATGATAATCTCTGTCAAAGTCTCAAGTCAATTTCTAACCTTTACAGTCATGTCAAATTTCAAATTTTTACAAACATGACAATTTCGAACTTCTGCGGTCTTGTCAATTCCAGACTCCTACGGTCATGTCAATCAATTTCAAGTTGTTTTTGCAATACCATCTGTTTCTGTTATCAGCCAAGCGGCTAGTTCGCGTCCAAGAACAGCTTGTGCTTGTCAATTTACTCTTGTTATCGGCTAAGTGGCTAGTTCGCATCCAAGAACAGCTTGTGCCTGTCAATCCATTCTTGTTATCGGTCAAGTGGCTAGTTCACATCCAAGAACAGCTTGTACCTTTCAATTTGTTTCATTCTTGTTATAGGTCAAGTAACCAGTTCAAATACGAGAACAGCTTGCACCTGCGTTTTTCTTTTATCATCAGCCAAGTGACTAGTTCGAATCCAAGAACAGCTTGTGCCCTTTTTACTTGTCAGTATTCCCGGTCAAGTTCCCAGTTCAAGCCCAAAGAACAACTTGCACCTGTCAATTTGCTATTGAGTCTCCCCGGTGAGTCTTGTTATTTGCTATCTTGTTAATGTCTACCAATCCCGCAATGGATACGACATACTCTGTTGTTTGCTATTCTGTTAATGTCTACCAATCCCGCAATGGATACGACATACTTTGTTAAATTCAATTCTCAGTCTGTCTTGCATTCATAATCAAAATGTTGCATGGCATGCATAACATTTACGAACGTATTTTTACGCCCAAAATCAGTGCTAATGTCGATATTTAAGTATCTTCGTCACGTCAAGCCAAAGACTCTGTCTCTTGACTCACCTAGACGAAGAAACTTAAATAGGGGCAGCTGTCATACCCTCATTTTGGACCTAAAAATACTCGTTCAAACTTCTTTTTGTTTCTGGTCATTTCAAATTCACTGTGTCTATTTTACAATTTTTACTGTGCTACAAACGCACATTTTACTGTTATTATCACCAATCTTCTTGCATTCAAAGCCATTCAAAGTGTTTTCTTGCATTACAAGCCTTCAAAAAGGTTCCTAAAACCATTTCACATTTTTCTGCATTTTATTCCAATTTTTTGCATAAAATCATACAAAAAGGGTATTTTGGTTATTTCCTGCAGAGGAACCCATTTTATTCCTTACAATTTGTCTTTGAGTCCTTTCAATTTGTCTGCATGGGTCATTAATCAATTTCTGTCTAAAAATCGTCTTTGTTTTGCGTCTGAGTCATTTAAGTCCCTAGGGGCATTTTGGTCTTTTCACATCAAATAAATTTTGGACAGAGAGGTATTTTGAAATACCTCATTTTTGTAATTTGTTCGTTTTAGTCCGTTCTGTTGTTTTTAACTGTTTCACTTTACGTTGTTTTCAGATTACATTTTTTTACCAGTTTTATTTTACTATTTGCAATTTGGCCCAAATTTTATGTTTAATTGCAAATTAGTCCAAATGCTTTTTTAAAATTACAAATCAGTCCCATTTTCCTTTTTTGTTGTTTTTGCAGATCATTTTTTTTTGTGTTTTTGCAGATTAGTCCCTTTAGTTTCATTTTTTGCAGATTGGTCCTTGAGTCAAAAACAGTCCAGATGCCACGCAAGTATTCCAAGTCCACATGTCACATTTCAATTGGTCCAGCAGCCACTTGTCAGCCTATATAAGGCCACACGTGTCAGAAGATCACACAGAATGAGAGCCACATCACCAACAGAATCCATTTTCTCTCTCTTGGCAGTTACAGATCAAAATCCAGAAAATTCACAAAAACTCAAGAACTCTCATGAACCCTAGCTCAAATTCAACACCAATTCAGACCAATTCCCTACCAAAACTTCAAATTCACCATTGAATTCAACTCACAGAATCAAACAGAAGCAAATTCACACAGATACAGCACAAATTCGAGCAATTCTCAGAGATTCGTGTGAATCTTCATCACTGAATTGCTGTACCTGCAATTCAACGCGAGCACGCCACTGGAGGTAGCGCGCTGCGAGCGTGATCGCAGGCATTGGATCAGAGAAGAAGAAGGAGAAGAAGAGGCAAAGGATTTCACAGGATCCGAACCAGAAGAAGAGAGAAAGAAAGGAAACCGTTTTTACCTGCGAAGATTCGAAGCCAAGGATCAAAGAAACGGCCTAAAACCTTCCAACAAAACTCAGGTAACGTCTAAATTCCATCTCCTCTCACTGAAAACCATCGCAGAATCCAGAACCATGTGAATCCGTAGCGAGTTCGAACTGTTCGATCCCAAACCCTAACCCTAACACAAAAATCATTTGAAAAATCAAAGAAACGTTTCAAAATCCACAACGAGTGTGAATCGAAGCGAATCCTTGCGATTTACAACGATTTCATCCCAAAAACATGAAGAATCTGAACAGTTCGAACTTACAGCAACGAAAACGAAAGATTCACATTGTTCCAATGGTGAAAAACAATTTCTTTTGAATGATTCATGTTTAGAATGGTAATACGAACGGATTAAGCCATGAATAAGCAACTTCTGGGTAGATTTGAGAAATTAGGGTTAGGGTTTATGAGGAGAGCGGCCGGAGAAGAGAGAGGAAGAAGAAGAGAAATGAAAGGAAGTCGGATCCTGTACCTTTTATATAAGCGTGTGGATCGGGTCGGTTCTGACCCGGTCCACTTCCCTTGCATTGTAGGCTGTCAGATCTTAGCTTTAGGGTATCCGGATCAATCTAACGTCCCCGGAGGCGTCAAGACTGATCCAGATCCATTAGTGGCGCGGGTTTGGGCTCCTGGACCGTGGGCTTTGGGTTTTCCTATGTTTTTCTTGGATTAATTGCTAAGTACACCTTTATGCTTGCTATTTGAACCCCCTGTTCATCCTGAATTTTTTACAAAAAAATCCCAAAAAATTACTATGTGATTTTGGTATGTTTGTGAACATTTTTTTGATATTTTTGCAAGAGCAGAGTTGATAAAAATGATAGGTGTAAATTTCCCTTTTGATTGGTGTATTTTGTGTGTTCTTAGTGAATTTTCTTGTATGATTCTTTCTTATGCTTTGTTTTGTTTGATGTGTTGCTATCATTTTATCTTGTGTTACTAACCACTTTACTTTATGTTTCATGCATGCTAAGCATCCCATTTCACCTCCATCCCTTTAGTTTAGGTTTTGTTCAATTTTCAATTCTTAGGTAGTTTTACTTCTTCCAATTTCTTGCAAGACCATAGAATGTAAACTAGTACCCAATGTAAAAGACAATGGACACTATGATGATGTACACCGACACAAGCACTGACACGCACACACGTTGTATGCTTACCGCTTAGATGTATGTTTAGGAAACGCGATACTTAGAAAATATGCCTTTTTCAAAGCAAATTAACTCCTCACTCAATCATTTTTATAATAATGTTGGAGTCAAAACTCCACAACCTTTTTCCTTTATTTTCTTAATCAAAATGCAAATGAACCCTAAATTCCAACTTTAACCTTTTTCTTTAATAAATTGGAACAACCTCACTTTTTTCCCAATCTCATGCCTTTAAGGCCCCTTTTCTCTTCTTCAAAATCATTTTCAAAAAATTAAAAACAAACTAACCCACAAAAATCTGTTTGGAAGAGAACTACATGGAGTTTGATCCCTTAAAAGGGTATGTAGGCAAGAGACCAAAATCTCTCCAAGTCCAATAAAATAAAATCCCAAACACTTCTCTCCTCTATTCTTAAAAACAATCTTTTTTCAAAAAAATAGCATAAAAAATAAAGCGTAAACATAGGTCAAGAAAAACGGCTCCTATAGAGTACTATAGTCGTTGCGGGTGCCTAACACCTTCCCGTAGCGAAAATTGCCCCGAACTTAGAGTTTCTAAGGGTTTTTCTCAATTTTACCCTTCTCCAAAAAAATAGAGACATCAATGATTGAAAGGTTCAAGCCTAATTGATGACTTGACACCCGAAAATCGCGATGACAATATTGATCTTCCAAAAAGTGTTGTGTTTGAATGAATTTAGAGTCCATCTTTCGAACAAAGCATCGTGTGATTAGAAAGAAAAAAATATATTTTGGAGATAAGAATGAGGAATATGAAAACTAGTCACTAGAAGGAAAAAGAATATGATATATTATGTAAGGGGGTCATTTTCTCAAACTTATCCTAAGACCTATAAACTGTTAGGAATGAGCCTGATCCAGGCTGGACTTAACGCAAAAAAAATCCATGAGACCTACATATAATCTCCCCACTCATTTTCTAGGATACCATTTTTCTCTCAGCTTGGGAAAAATATCGTTTTTAAGATGAATAAAGTCGGACAAATCAGTATTTTTTATGTTTTTTTTATGGATAAATTCATACATAAGCAATTTACTTTTCCATAATCATGCGGTTGAAAATGAATCTACCAAAATCTATCCTCACAATTATAACATCTTGCCGAGGGAAGGCAAGATGTTAATATCCTTGACAGACTCTCCCTCCAAAATTACTAGTTTTTGGCAGGAGAAGTACCATATTTATCCCTTAAATTAGTTAGAGTCCATAATATAATCATTAGAAAGATTAGAGCCTACTATCACTTTTTTCTTAAATAGAAAAACGAAAACTAAAAGAGTTTTTTTCTTTTACACTCCGAATGATCTTAAAACCCAGTACCAATATTAATTTGTGTCCATTCCTTTGTTGTGCAAGTCTACACTTTAACTATTGAAAATGGATACTATTGAGTTAAAAGATAAATAAATTATTGGATACCATGAACTGACAAGGTCAAAAAGTTTCCATGAAGGAGGGAGCCATTGTTGGTGCTAAAGAAAGTTGCGGCTCAGGTGGAGTTACAGGGTGTTGGAATCATTAGAAATATGATTCTGTTTAAGACCAGACCAAAGGCCATCATTTGTAGTAACATCTGACCGTCCTTTAATCTCATTCATTATTCCCTGTTGGAATATGTTTTACATTTTGTAGAGAACAGTTGGGAAGCAACATAGGACACTTCTAAAATTTGTCTAGTATTTCCTAAATTTTTGTGTCTCTAAAGTAAAAGATATTCTAATTAAGGAATATTTAAGTTTCTGGATACAACAAGTTTTATGGGTTAGTATTATTTTTTTGGTTAAAGTTAAAAGTTATTATTGATTGACTAAACAATGCCCAAAGAACATTAGTTAACATTTTTTTTCTTCTATCCATTCTTTTCATTTGAGATGTTTTTGTGTTGTGTCGGATACTAAATATAAATATGAATAAATTACACTTATCTCCCACCAAAGATGTTTGGATTACACTCTCCTCTCCTTTTATGTTAAATTATACACTCTCATCCCCTCAAAAATGTTTGAATTACACTTTCTTATCCTCTTATGTTAAAATATACACTCCCCTCTCTTAAAAAAATAAAAATAAATTATACCTCTTCTCTCTTATAAGATGCTTGGACGACAACCTCCTCCCTTAATAATTAAATATGAACTACACTTTAATCTATTTTAACATAAATAAATATTTTTTATGATATATATTAATTTTGAACCACCATTTAAAAAAAATTAATTCATTTATTTATAATTTATATGTCAATTATAATTAAATTTAAATATTTTGCTATTGATTTTATAATTTAGAGTATAAAATTAACTTATAAATAACCATGTTTTATTGTCTTTAGTAATTTTTCACATATTTTGATTTTATTTTGGATTGTTTCATATCTTATAATAGAGTTTAAAACTACATGTTAATGAAATTGTGAATAAAAAATAGCAAAAATATGTATTCGATTTTTTATTATATTAAAATAGACCCGCAGTACTATTTGTTTGGAGGTGTGTTAGATTATTATTGCAAGATTATTAGAAATAAAAAAATATTGAGGGAGTAATGTGTAGATTTTAACATAAGAGGGGAGAGGAATGTAATTTAAGCTTCACTTAAGGGAGGAAAGTGAAAATTTGTTTAATATATTTTAAATAAGAGGAGAGGGAAGTGTATATTTTTACATAAGATAGGAAGGGAGTGTAACTAAAACATCTTTGAGGGAAAATGAGTATAATTTATTCTATAAATATCTCTTTTAACTAAAATTTAAACTTGTTAGTTGCTAACGTCTGACCCCTTATACAAAACTTAATCAGCTTTCGATAATATATATATATATATAGGGTTTGATCATATCGTTGACATATTTCACTTTCTTTTAACAATATATTAACAACTAAAATTTGCATATTAAAAATAAAATAAAATCAGTCTTAACCACCATTTTAAATAACTAGTGGGAGACAATGAGTCAAAGGCCATCTTTTGATTATAGGAGAATTTTTATATCATGTATATCTAATCATTTATTCCATTAATGTAGGGTTTAAGAGAAATGTTATACATAGCCTACATCTAAATCCTTAGACCTTTGGCTACTTTTACCACTTTTGAAAAGAGAGGAGTATCTGACCGTACATTTTAGAATATATTTTATGCAATAACAATGGGTGTTAGCCTGTTAGGAGAAAATATGTGGATTCAGGTACATGAATAACCCTTCATAAAATAAATATTAAATTTATTTATTGGGAGAAAACTACCTTCTCTCACCTAATTGTTGTTCCATATGAGATCTGGATTTTGTACCTTAAAATTAGAATGTCAATATCTCTTATATATGTATTTTTGTGTGTAAATTAACGATCCAATATGCACAATTATATAAACTAATTTCTCGAACCATATAGATCCCAAAACAAAATAATCTCTTATATATAAACTACACCTTATGGATTTAAAAGTTTAAATTGAAAATAAATAATGTATTCCATTATTTAAAAATTAGTTATTAAAAAAAAAGTATTTAAAAATTATAAATCATTAATTTTAAAATACAAATCTTCTAATTATTTTATTTCTTAATAAGTATTCTAAGTTTACACACTCCAATATAAACAACAATCAATTAAAAACAATTTTAGTATTTTGTCGTTCAAAATACGTCAACTTTATTTGATTAAATTTTAATTATAAAAAAGTCTTTTAAAATCCCTTGAATTCTCAATTCAATACATCCCCCTAAGAGTTAAGCAGACCCGTCCCAATTAAAGTGGACTTCATGCTCTGATATTAAAAATGAATCCCTAATAAAAAATTGTATTAATTTGAACAATTACATATTAATAATAAGTAATATTTTGATTTCAATTTGTTTTGTTGATTTTTTATTGTTGTGGGTGTATGTGTGGTTGATTGATTTGGTATAACTTGTTTATTTACTTTTTTTATCAAATAATAAATGTTTAGTTTTGATCTACCTGCCATTAAAACAAAGAAAATTTTCTTACATATGAAATTTCTCATTCACTGTATCAAATGTATTTTAACTATCGTTCAATATTTTTCAACATCAGTTAACTGTAGCTGACACTTTTAAAATCGGTTGAATCAACTTAAATAATAATTGAACGATCATAAAAATGTCGGCGACAGTTAACTGTTACTAAAAAATATTAAGCAACAATTAACTATTTCTACTACTCATGCAGTAAATTAGCGATTTCATAAGTGAAAAGAGTAATTTGCATAAATTAAAGGTTCGATCTCCTTACTCTTGTTAAAGGATGCCCCGGTAAAAAGAATAACCTTTTAAAACTTGTTACACTATTCTCTACGCACGCTTCAGGGAAAGCCACTCAGATTCTAATATGTTTACTTTTGTAAGAAAAAAATACCAGATCCCCCATTACACATTACTTTTTGATTTGTGATCGTCTATTAACAGGTCACGTGTATGTTCACTTTTTTCCAAAGTTTGGGATTTCGACCACAAAATGATTATAAAATATCTCACTCATCTGAAGATTTTATTTTGCTACATTACAAGTAGAATGAAATATTATCTTCTAATTACTTATCATCACATCCCTAAAAGATTATGATTATAATTATTTGTAAAAGTATTCTGAAAATCCAAATCTCATTGTCACCATTAATTAAAGTATACTAACTAGGTGACTATCCTAAAATTTAACATTTCTTAATAAATTGTGAACATAGGATAACATGGTAGTGCAAATATCTTAGAAGTGGGTGGAAGAAAAACCATGATGGACTAATTTTATATCATTGTTGATCCTCCTCCACTGAAAGTTTTCAATTTAATTTAACAAGGTATGGTTTGGTGTCAATCTATATGATTGGAACCCTTCCCTTCTCCTTGGTACTCTTTCCTTGTGTACTTATGTCCTAAAAAGAAGATTCTACAATTGCAATTTGTAATGTATCTATCTTAAAGTGGGTCTCACATTGTTTTTGCTGTACAGCTTAGATTGCAATATTTCAAGGGAGATGCTTATCATTGGTGTTACTTCTATCTATTTCCAAACGGCACCCTTTCTACTTCTTATCCTCAAAATTATCATTCCTTTAACCAATCTTTGCTTGTATTAAGATAAGTTTAGCTTCAATTTTAGAGGGTTAAAACTGATTTTGTACGTTGTAGAATTGATTTTATTATTTTAAGATTATTATTTAAATGTAAATTGATTTTGATCGTAAAATTGATTCTATTTAAAGTTAGAATTTGTATTTTTAGATTTCTATAGTTGACTTTAGTTTGAAATTTATTTATCATAAATGTATTCAAACATATATCACTTATTTTTGTTTGTCAAACTGAATTATGCACATTTAAATTCTAATATTTATTTATATTTTTATTAAGTTTAATTATAGTTTTACTCTTTCTATTTAAAAATAAATAAAAATTAGAAGAGGTCTTTGAGAGAACTTGTATTTCTGTTTTTGAGATTTATATGTTAACATCTCGTCGAAATGTTTTCTGTCTACTTCAATCAGGCAAAGTTTACTAGTACATGTCCTTTTTGTTTATAAATTAGATGCTTTTCAATAATGCAAAGTAGGTGAGACTTGAGAGCGTGAGTCATGCAGTTTCTTGAACTTCATCACAAAAGAGCACTTTTTTTTAATTAACTATGAAAAGCAAGAATCCTAATCTATATTTTGTTTAATCTAACTGTTAATATAAGATAAGATGCTTAATTAAAACAATGTGTAATTGTTGGAACACATAGTGTTTATTATGTGAATTAAAAAAATATATTCACATGTCAACTTCTTAATTATTGCTTAGTTATGAGGAGATGTCAAACCATTATTTTTGTAATGGACAAATGATTTTGGCCGTTGGATTTGAAATTCATCTTTGGCTCCTCACCTATAAATAAAGCCATCATCCATTACTTCTACTCACACCAAAAGTTCTCTTGAGTTGTCAAAGAACTTTTCTCTCTTCTCCCTCCTTTAGCTTGTGTTGACGAGCTATTCTTTTCCTCTCCCTCTTTTTCTGTCCCTTCGGATTTAAAGAGTGTTTTTAAGGCCATAGTCCCTTTGGTTTAAAATGTCCCTTCGAAATTAAGAATGGTCTTAAAAACATAGTCCCTTCGGTAAAATTCGTCCCTTCAGAAATAAGAGTATTCTTAAGATCATAGTCCCTTTCGAGATAAAGTGTCCCTTCGGAAAATAAGAATGATCTTAAGAATATAATTCATCCTTTTTATGGTTTATGTCCTTGGAGGAGTTAGAGGTTAGAGTGGTGGAGACACCATATAAGAATGGTCCTAATACCATATAAGAGTGGTCATAGTACCATAATAAAGTGGTTTTAGAACCATATATGAAGGTGTATTTCTAGAACGGATCCTACAATGCAGTAGGACTCCGAAACAGTTGTAGCTGGGCTGTTTTAACCTTGGGATGTCGTGGTTGATATTCTGCTTGCACAATTTTGGGCAGTGCCACGAAACGTCTTAAAGAGAGCGACCTAGTCCGCGACTCAGCCTAGTAATCTCTTCGGTGACAAAAATATTTTTAACTAATTTTTTACTATTGTTCCAACAATTTTAAGACGATTTCGTTCTGCCATATCGACCAAAGAAATTACTAATTTGTTGTAAACTACAACGAGGATAAAAGAGCTATAGAAATACTCTGATTAAAAGAACACGATAAAGTGTAAGAACAGGTTTAGCGTTGTGTTAGAGGCTTACCTGAATGGATAGTAATTCACTATTATGAATACTAAAGATCAACCTTTTGGTGGATCAAGTGAGAGACTTTTTTGTCTAAGAAATTTCTATGAAGGAAATTAATTTGTACAAAAGATTTTGGTAGAAATTAAAATTTCTACTAAAAAATTGATTTAAAACGGTTATTTGGTGTATGGATTGAAATTTTCTATTAAGGAAACTTTACAAAGAAAATCTAATGACATTTACGGCATATATGTTTTATTGTACTTAATTCTTGTTTTATGGAATTTACTATTGGATTCATATTTGTTTAATGCAAAACCGTATTGACTTAATAGCAAGACTTTTTTGTTTAATGCAAAACAATGTCTTGTATATTTGACATTTTGTTTCCATTAATTAAAATAATTTTGGTTGACATTTAAGATATGGAACAAATATCATGCATTGAGCCTTTTAATAAAAATAAAATAATCACATGATATTTGTCATATTCAAGATTATATCGTAGAATGAGATGTGTTATATTTTTTAAAGAAAAAAAATATATAAGACTTTTTACAGTCAAGTTAAAAATAACCAAGCGGTCACATAAATCAATATTTGGATAAACTAAATAATTGTATTTAATTTATTATGATGAATGCGAACTTAATGATAACTTGACTAGATATGAAAAGATATTTTATCACTTTTATTGTTGACTATTTAGACTATACTTTGGTATATCTCATGAGAAATAAAAGTGGTGTGTGCTTGTTAAGATCAAAGTTTTTGAAATTGAAAATTAATTCAATAAGAAAATCAAGCGATTTAATAATGATAGAAGCACAAAATAATTTCCACATTTCAATGAGTTTTTATAAATGACACAAAATTATTCATGAAACAATTGCATCTTACTCTCTTGATATGAACGGTAAAGCAGTTATAAAGAATATACTATTTACCAGGTCAGTTATTGTCATCGTGCTTAATTCTAGCGGTGCATCTCATTGTTGGAAAATTTTATCAACTATTTGATTTGTGTTAAATAAAGTGCTTTAATCTAAGAACAAAATTTCTAGCTATGAAATTTTGAAGAAAAGACAATATATCTTGTCTTATTTTTTTTGGACTTGGGATTGTTTGGCCTATCTTCGGATTCCAAATCCTAAGAGAGTAAAACTCACTAGTAGAGCCTATGAATGTGAATTCATTGGGTATGAAATTAACAGGAAAGAGTATAGTTTTTTATGACCTAAATGTTAATGTGATCATAGAATCAAACGATGATGATTTCTATGAAATTAAATTCTTTTTTTTTTTTAAATTAAGAAAATAGTGGGGGCACTAGCGGGGGCATTGCAACTGATTACAGCGATCAGAAGCAGTGATGAGAACATCGAATTAGATGTAACAGAACCTCGAAGAGGTAAGAAAGCACTAGTTGCTAAGAAGTATTGACATGATTACATGGTCTATACATTAGAAGAGGATCCAACTAGCCTTCAAGAAGTGTTGTCTTCCTTGAATGTTGACTTATGGCAAGAAGCTATAAAATATGAGATGGTTTCTCTAGAGTCTAACAAAACCTAGTATTTGATAGACTTGCCTTTTGGTTGCAAACCAATATGTTGTAAATGGTAGCCTTAAGTATGCCATTGATTGCTCTAGACCCGACATTGTCTATGTAGTGGGAATGTTGTGCAGATTTGTCAGAAGACCTAGTAATGAGCATTGGCAAGCTCTTGATATGGTCTTAAGATACCTAAGAAACGGAACCATGAACCTTGGATTACATTATCAAAGTTTTTTTTGTTGTCTTGGAAAGATACACAGATGCAGATTGGAACACCTTATTAGATGAATCCAAAAAGACCACAAGATATATATTTATATACCACTGGATGAGTTGTTTCTTGGAAATATAAGAAACATAATATATTAGCTCGGTCTACTATGGAGTCCGAGAAGATAGCAAGTGACGAAGAAAGTTGGTAAATATGCTTGCTAGCAAAGATTCCCTTATGGGAAAACAATTACAGTTGTGTTGGTCCATAGCGATAGTACCGCGGCTATTGAAAAAATTGAGAACCGTTAATGTGACGGTAAGAGATGAGAAAAATGTCATAAGAAACAACATTGTTGGAGAGTCGGTCTCCATAGGGGCTGTAAGAGTGGATCACGTACACACTGATGAAATTTTAACTGATCCTTTGACGAAAGGACTAGCTAGAGAGAAAGTCCATAAACATCGATGAAGATGTGACTAGTGCCTATGGAATCACTTATGATGGTAACCCGACCTAAATGACTGGAGATCCCAAGAAATAGGTTCAATGGGTAATAATAAGTTGTGAAGTGATATGAGATGAACATGCCATAATAAATCATAAGAGGCATGATTCCTGAAGAGATAAGAGGTTGAGATAATATAAACTCTTAATGAAATCTATACCCTATGTTGAGTGGAGTACCTAGCTATAGGAGTACTCTTGATAGACTCAACTTTGTGAATGTGGAAGTGGGGGCCGCTTCTTATGGAATTCTATAGGCAAAATTCCTAGAGCGTTCACTAAACTGGGATCGACGTGCATGGCCTTTAATGCACGAGCTTTTTGAGAATACACCTAAGAAAAGGTTGTGTGTGGTTTGATGTCAGAGATAGAGTTTAAGACTACGAGTCACTCTAGTAAAATCTGAATCTTATTCACTACGCAAAGGTTCAAGTCATAGACACCTTCGCTTATGCACAATCTTAGAAGGCAAAGGTTCAAGTCGTAAGACACCTTTGTTATGCAATCTTAATAGAAACCTCTGAGTCATTTTTTAAATTCAAGTGGGAGATTGTTGGAACACATAGTGTTTATTATGTGAATTAAAAAAATATATTCACATGTCAACTTTCTAATTATTGCTTATTTATGAGGAGATGTCAAACCATTATTTTTGTAATGGTCAAATGATCTTGGCCGTTGGATTTGAAACTCATCTTTGCCTCCTCACCTATAAATAGGGCCCTCATCCCTCACTTCTACTCACACCAAAAGTTCTCTTGAGTTGTCAAAGAACTTTTCTCTCTTCTCCCTCCTTTAGCTTGTGTTGACGAGCTATTCTTTTCCTCTCCCTCTTTTTCTGCCCCTTCGGATTTTAAGAGTGTTCTTAAGGCCATAGTCCCTTCGGTTTAAAATGTCCCTTCGGAATTAAGAATGGTATTAGGAACATAGTCCCTTCGGTAAAATTCGTCCCTTCAGAAATAAGAGTATTCTTAAGATCATAGTCCCTTTCGAGATAAAGTGTCCCTTCGGAAAATAAGAATGATCTTAAGAATATAATTCATCCTTTTTATGGTTTGTGCTAAATAAAGTGCCTTAATCTAAGAACAAAATTTCTAGCTATGAAATTTTGAAGAATAGACAATCTATCTTGTCTTATTTTTTTTGGACTTGGGATTATTTGGCCTATCTTCGGATACCAAATCTCAAGAGAGCAAAACTCACTCGTAGAGCCTATGAGTGTGCATTCACTGGTATGAATTTAATAAGAAAGCATATAGGTTTTATGACCTAAATGCTAATGCGATCATAGAGTCAAACAATGATGATTTTTATGAAATTAAATTCCCCTTTAAGTTAAGAAAATAGTGGGGGCACTAGTGAGGGTATTGCAACTGATCACAATCCAGCGATCATAAACAGTGATGAGAACATCGAATCAGATGTAACATAACCTTTAAGAGGTAAGAAAGCACTAGTTGCTAAGGAGTATTGACTTGATTACATGGTATATACATTAGAAGAGGATCCAACTAGCCTTCAAGAAGAGTTGTCTTCCTTGAATGTTGATTTATGGCAAGAAGCCATAAAAGATGATATGGATTCTCTAGAGTCTAACAAGACCTAGTATTTGGTAGACTTGCCTTTTGGTTGCAGACCAATATGTTGTAAATGGATTTTTGAAAAATAAAACCCGATGGAACGGTTGTTAAATACAAGGCTCGACTTGTCGCCAAGGGTTCTAGACAAAGAAAAAAACAAAGATGTCTTCGACTCATTTTATTCAGTCACCAGGATAACATCTACAAGGGTACTAATCGATCTTGTTGCTATTCATAATTTGATAGTACACCAAATGGATGTTACAAACTTTTTTAAAAATGGTGAACTGGAAGAAGAAACCTATATGGAACAACTTGAAGGTTTTGTAATCCATGGGCAAGAAACTAAGGTCTGCAAGTTAGATAAGTCTATGTATGGTCTTAAAAAGTCCATGAGCCATGTCACGAAAAGTTTGACAACTTAATGATAAGAAATGAGTTCAAAATGAATGAAAGTGACAAAGTTATTTATTATAAATATGATAATAACATTTGCACAATCATATGTCTCTATGTAGACGAATTACTAATATTTAGCTCAAACTTTCATGTTTTGAATGCTCTGTAATCATTGTTGTCTAACAACTTTAATATGAAAGACCTCATAGAAGATAATGTAATTACGGGTATTAAAATTACCAGGTCAAAAAATAAGAAGAGAATTTTATTTGATCAATCTCACTACGTTGAGAAGATCTTAAGAAAATATAAATACTTTGACTGCAAACCTGCTTGCACACCATATTATCCAGGTGAAAAACTATTTAAGAACACTGGTGAAAGTGTGAGAGCATCATTGGTAGCCTTAAGTATGCCATTGATTTCTCTAGACCCGACATTGTCTATGTAGTAGGAATGTCGTGCAGGTTTGTCAGAAGACCTAGTAATGAGCATTGGCAAGCTATTGATAGGGTCTTTAGATACCTAAAAAATGGAACCATGAACCTTGGATTACATTATCAAAGATTTTTTTGTTGTCTTGGAAAGATACACAAATGCTGATTGGAACACCTTATTAGATGATTCCAAAAAGACCACTGGATATATATTTATATACACTGGATGAGTTGTTTCTTGGAAATATAAGAAACATAATATATTAGCTCGGTCTACTATGGATTCCGAGAAGATAGCACTAGCAAAAACTAGTGAAAAAGCAAGTTGGTACATATGCTTGCTAGCAAATATTCCCTTATGGAAAACAATTACAGTTGTGTTGGTCCACAACGATAGTACCGCGGCTATTGCAAAAAAAATTGAGAACCGTTAATGTGACGGTAAGAGATGAGAAAAATGTCATAAGATCCAGCATTGTTGGAGAGTCAGTCTTCATAGGGGCTGTAAGAGTGGATCACGTACACACTGATGAAATTTTAGCCGATCCTTTGACGAAAGGACTAGCTAGAGAGAAAGTCCATAACACATCGATGAAGATGGGACTAGTGCCTATGGAATCACTCATGATGGTAACCCGACCTAAATGACTGGAGATCCCAAGAAATAGGTCCAATGGGTAATAACAAGTTGTGAAGTGATTGAAGGGGAGAAAAACACAAGAAGGGGGGGGGGTTGAATTGTGTTTTCAAATTATCGTTTTCTCTTAGAAACTCAGAACATGAATGATCACAAGCAGATTAGACAGCTTCTGAAGATACTGTTCAGGAGCGTATGCAGCGGAATGAAAAACAGAGAGAAAAGAGAAAAAGCAGGACACAAGCAATTTATACAGGTTCCTTCCACAAACCGGAAGTAGTCCTGTCCCCCTTGCACTTCCAAGGAGAGTTCACTAAAGTAATATCTGATTACAAATGCTCAAGCACACAAGCAAGAGACTTCAAATGCTCAAGAACACAATCAAGAGACTTCTAGTGCTCAAGCACACAAGCAAGAGACTTCTATCAAACAAAATTACACACAAAAATGTTTGAGATTGAACATTTGATATACAATCAGTGGTGTTCACAATACAAATCAGATACAGACTCTTAAGACTTAAGAATTTCAAAGATATGAACTTGAAAACTGAAATTCTTAGTGAACTTTGAATGCTTAGATAATTTGACAGAGTTTTGGCGCTTTCAATATATTGTAGAGTCCACATTGTTCTTCAAGTCTTCACTCCTTTATATAGAGGTGTGAAGTGAACGTTGTAAGTGCCAACACATCCAAAAAGAGTCGTTAATGAAGCTTGATCTTTCACCAGTGATTCTTTGCCTGATTTAGTTATTGTCCTTTAAAGGATCAATTTCAAATCCATTCCGGTTGAGAGGGAACAAGGATGCAGGCTTGGTTGTACATGAGAGCTGATATTCTTGTCTATTAGCAGAGACAAGGAACAGAGTAGTGGAGAAGGTGGTTGTACAGTTCGTACAAAGTACAATGTCAACGCTTCTTGTCTATTTGCAACAAAATGACTTCAAATCCTTTTGAAATGATCGTTGCTTTAATCCACTAATCTTCTGCCAATGCTCTATAATTTTCGCTCCAAAATACAACACTTGAATCTTGAAATCTTGAGATAAACTGCTTCTGGTGAAATACTGTTGCTTCTGAAGAAACTGCTTCTGATGACGTCATACTCTTCAGGAGCGCTTGTCTTCAGGAGCGCTTTAAGCTTCAAATAGATACTTCCTTTGCTCTTTATTTGTTCGTTCAGAACCTTGATAAGATATATCACTTTGTTTATGGTCCTGTACACTTGAACAAATGTTAGCAATACCAATTGTCAATTTTTAATACTTTGTTATCATCAAAACTCTTTAGGGTTTATTTGTTAAACATATTTTGTTCCAACAATCTCCCCCTTTTTGATGATGACAAACAATAGTATTTAAAAAATTTGATCAATTGTTGTTAATCTAATTAACAAGTTGACTTATAGGGTATGAGGTTTGTAAGCTCCCCCTGAGTCCTATCTTGTTAATTAAATTCATTTAACGTTCAATAAAATTAAAAGAAATAGAAAGTGATAGAGAGATAATGGTTCAATTAAGTTATTTTGAAATAAAATTACTTCCCCTAACTAAAAGGATTGAGAATTTCAAAAAACTTAATGGAGCTCAGGACCTTTAAATACTATCACACTTACTCCCCCTTTTGTCATTAACAAAAAGAAATCAACAAAAGAAAGAGAAAAACATAGTAAAAAGATTCAGAGCATAATCAATATCACAAGTGAAATACGTTAAAAATAGTCAGAAGCAATTAATAAGATCAGGAGCAAAGAAATATATAGAAGTGTTTGAATTCAGAAGCATACAAAGTTAATAATAGAACAAACTGAAAAACACAACAAACAACAAAGGGTGTGCAACTAGGGGTTGGTTTGTTTGAGAGTGTTTTCAAGAATCTTCTTCAGGAGGTCATTGGTTTCCTCTTGCTTCTGCTTCATCTCAGCTAGACTTCTGGCCATATTTTCTTCTCTGATCTTGGCTTCTTCCAACTTAGCATCAGTTTCAGCTTTGTGTTCTAGGAGAAGCAGCCTTTGCTCAAAGAGATCTTTTTCCAGCTTCTGATTCTTCTCCTTTAAGATCTTGTTCTCCTGAGCTAAAGCCGGATTAGGAGCTGATGCCTTTAGATTGACCTTTGTAAGGAAGGATAAGTCCAGGTCCTTGGGATGAATGTACTGAGGCAGAAAATCAGTTGGTTCTCTTCCTCTGATACTTAAAGATGATCTTGCCCAGGTTCCTGTTATCTTAACCTCTTCAAGGTCTTCATTGATGCCATTCAGCCAGTCCTGAAGCTTCTGCTTAGCTTTCTCTTGAGCTTCTACACAAGTTGAGGACAGTGCTTGCATGACATACTCAACTCTCTCCTTGAGCCTACTCCATTGATTCTCATAGCTTTCTCTGTGACTCAAGTCACCTCTAGATGAAATGAGCTTGATCATTTTGTCAGCTATGTCCTCACACACACCCTTTAATACATTAGAATCTAAGAATCTGGTGGGTGGTGAAGGTTGTTTTCTAGGCTTAGGAGGAGCACAGGGTTGAATTTGTAGATAATTTAAGGTTGATGATTGAGTATTGCTTTCAGATTGTGATTGTGCCTGATCAGAAGCAGACTGGTCAACCTCCATAGGTGAAGATTGAGTAGTTTGTGCATCAGGATCAATGATAAAATCATCAATCTCCATAGCATTTTCAGTGTAAAGAAATTCAGAAGTATGGTCAGAAATGGTTGGTTCAGAAACATCTAGTTCAGGAACAGTTTGTTCAGGAACAGATTGTTCAGGAACAGATGGGGACACATGTGGTTCAGGTGCTTGTTGATGGGGGCTTTCTGAAGCAACTTGTGAAGTTGTTACTTCAGAGACTTTATGTAAAGGTAGGCTGGTGTTAGGAAGTTCACCGGATAGATGACTACTGAGATTGTCTATGACAGAGTCATCTTCTGGCTTGTCAGGTAAAATCATGTTGACAGGTTTAATGGTTGGTGGTTGAAGTGGATGATTAGGGGGTAATTTGCTGTATTTTAATTCAAGCAAGCTACTGACCCTAGCTTGGATAGATGGTTCAGATTGTTTGAGAGGAGAATTAGGTTTGGAAGAATTTTTGTGGAGTTTGGAGGATGGTGATAGGCCTTTTCTGAGGATGCTTATAGGAATATCATCCATATCAGAAGATGAGGATGATGAGGTTTTGGATTGAGAGGGTGATGAGGGAGAGGAGTCAGATTCTATATGTATCAAGGGTTGTGAGGAGGATGTACCTGATATAAAATCTGATCTAGGAGTAGCTAGAATACTTGCAGCTTCAGTAGCAACTTCAGCTTGCAGTTCTATTGAGCTCATCAGAGCTTGCTCAGCAACCTCAGCTGCACCTTTCTTGAGCAAGACCTCAGTAGGTACTTCTATTTCCTTAGCCATCTCCAAGGCCTTCTGAATAGCTTCAGATTCAGCCTTCTTCTTCTTTCTTACCTCCCTGGTAACTAGTTCGGTAGCCTCTTCTACTTCTTGTGCCTCTGCAGCTGCACAATCTTCAGCAGTGTACACAGATTCCTTCAGTTTCCTTAGTCTTTGAGTTCTTTTCTTCTTTTGAGGAATCTGTTTCACTTTAGTTGTTGTTGTAGATGCTGAAGCCATTTGCTTGCCACTTCTGGTCTTCTGAGGAATAATAGCTCCTGGGTTCAGATCCTGAACCTCTTCCTGAATTGATGATCCTCCAGGAGCACCAGATATAGACTTTTCAGGAGCCTTTTCCTTCTTTGCCTTCTTAGAAGGATTTTCACCTTCTAAGTACTCTTCTTGAGTGAGTACCTTTCTTTTAGATTTTCTTCCTTTAGGTACAGGAAGTTCTTGTCCATACATTTCCTCTGGAACTTCATCCAGACTAATCAGCTTTCCATGGGTCTCATAGTGATCAGCAATGAGAGCCATTTGAACAGCCAGGGTGTCTTTCTTGCAGATGGGAGGGAAGTCTTCCATCAGATTCGATACCACCCTTGATTCACAGATGTCTGTCTTTAGTTTGGTCACTTCAGGAATCAGTTTCATATGCTTCAAGGTGCTTGCATTCAACACCTTTCCGGTCTCAGTTTCCAGCTGTTCATCAGTGAAGTAGTTTACTTCATTCAGAGCTCTTATGATGCCTCCTTGATGGAAGATTTCAGAGAAAAGTCTTCCATAGGGAACCCAGACTCTGCACTTGTTCTGGCTTTCCCTGAGCTCTTTTATCATATGTTTGAAGATGTATTTGGGTAGATTCACCTTCTCACCCTTGAT
This sequence comes from Medicago lupulina, assembly GCA_958299785.1. NCBI lineage: Eukaryota > Viridiplantae > Streptophyta > Magnoliopsida > Fabales > Fabaceae > Medicago > Medicago lupulina. The sequence goes on along the minus strand of OY283146.1, from coordinate 40,691,031 downwards.
AATGTGATGAAGAAAAACTTTGTGAGCCAAAGAGGGTTGATCTCCACCACCTCCTTTAGGTAGCATGTTCTCATTGAGAATCTTCAGGAGCATCTTGTTGATCATGTTCAAGTCACAGTATTTACCGGCTGTTGTAGAATTGAAGAGAGTATTATTCACCAAATCACTCCAGGTGCTTGACTAAGAGTTTGGTATATCTACACCGGAGTACTTTCCAGATGCTTCTGCTCCAATGACAAAAGCAATTATAGCTTCAGAAATATAGACTGGGATACCCATCAGGCTCGACCTGATCTGAACTTCTCTGAATGGTTCCAGACCCATTTCTTCTCTGGTTTTCCCTTTAAGAGAGGGATCAATCAAAACTTTTTCTTGTTCCTCCAGTTCTGATGCAGCTTTATCATAGACTGATGCTCTTACCCAGAAGTGTCTTACTAACGTCTTGTAGGTAGGACCGTTGAGCATACTGAAATAGTTCATCAGCCCTTGAACTTCATAAAACCTCTTGATGTCACAGCCATGATATGCAAGAGATTCAAAATCCACCGGATTCTCTGTTTGAATCTTAAGTTGCCATTCTTTTAGGCTCATGGTGACTCCTTTGATCTCGTAAGCAGCCCTTTCTTGCTGACCTTCAGCTTGCTGAACTGCGAGTTGAGCGTTGGATTCTTGAACAGAACTTGATGAAGCCATTGATGTTTGAAGAAGTTTGAGATTTGGGTTCTTAGGGTTTTGAGAGAGAGAGAACTTTTCTTAGCAGATACGAAATCAAAAACAGAAAGTGTAGGATGTGAAGTGAGTAGTGTGTGTTTTTGATTAAGTGCTTTTTAGCGAAAAAAACGTTTGAATAACAGGGGACAAACAAACATAGCATTAATGACAGTTGGGGGCGCGAGATAGTACTACGAAAAGTAAAATTAACATGATTGCCCTTTTAGTTACACGCCAATACATTTATGCCACGCTGTCAGATTTCAGATGAGCTGTATAAGTTAGTGAGGCAGATGTCGCCAGGAGCAACTCCAGAAATTCCACTGACTTCTACTATTCAGGAGCACAAAGATTCTCTTCTGAAGTTTGAAATTCTGATGACTCATCAGGAGCACATTTTCCTCAGAACCTTACTCAGGAGCTTCTGAAGGACTATGTCTTCTGAAGTGACTTCAGAACCTAAACTTTTTATTCAGGAGCAAGCAATTTTAATCAGACACGTAGTGCATGTTCAAATTTTTCTTAATAAAATCAAATCTTTCAACAGTTAAAGGCTTAGTAAATATATCAGCCCATTGATTTTCAGTATCAATGAATTGTATATCTAAAATTCCTTTTTGAACATAATCTCTGATAAAATGGTGTTTGATCTCAATATGCTTGGCTCTTGAATGCAGAATTGGATTCTTTGACAAGCAAATAGCAGCAGTATTATCACAAAAGATAGGAATACTGTTAGCATGTATCTGATAATCTTCCAGCTGATGTTTCATCCAGAGTAGTTGTGTGCAACAACTTGCAGCTGAAATGTATTCTGCTTCTGCTGTAGACATAGCAATAGTTGCTTGTCTCTTGCTAGCCCAGGATATCAGATTATCATCCAGAAATTGACAATTGCCACTGGTTGACTTTCTTTCAATCCTGTCACCAGCATAATCAGCATCACAGAATCCAATTAGCTTATAATCTGGGGATTTTCTATAAAGGAGTCCCAGATTAGTTGTTCCTTTCAGATACCTGAAGATTCTCTTAACAGCAGTTAAATGAGATTCTCTAGGATCTGACTGAAACCTTGCACATAAGCATACACTGAATAAAATATCTGGCCTAGATGCAGTGAGGTATAACAGAGAACCAATCATACCTCTGTATAGCTTCTGATCCACTTTTGATCCTTCATCTTCTTTACTTAAGGTGCATGTAGGATGCATTGGAGTGTTCATCAGTTTGCAATCTTCAAGCTTGAACTTCTTCAGAAGCTCCTTCGTATATTTTGTCTGATGAACATATACTCCATCTTTGCTTTGATTAATTTGAATGCCCAGGAAGAATTTCAGCTCTCCCATCATGCTCATTTCAAATTCATCCTGCATTAACTTAGAAAACTCCTTGCAAAGAGATGAATTAGTAGAGCCAAATATTATATCATCAACATATATCTGCACAACAAGAATGTCTTTCTCAAGAGTCCTTCTGAAGAGTGTTGTGTCAACCTGACCTCGTTTAAAATCGTTTTTAATCAAGAAATTACTTAGTCTGTCATACCAAGCTCTGGGAGCTTGTTTCAAGCCATATAGTGATTTCTTAAGTTTGTAAACATGGTCAGGATGCTTCAGATCCTCAAAACCAGGAGGTTGTTTGACATACACTTCTTCTTCTATGACACCATTAAGAAACGCACTCTTGACATCCATTTGATATAATACTATTCCATGATTAATTGCATAAGATAAAAGTAACCTGATTGCTTCCAATCTTGCGACTGGAGCAAATGTTTCGGTGTAATCAATGCCTTCTTGTTGACTATACCCCTGAGCAACAAGTCTGGCTTTGTTTCTGGTTACTTCACCTTTTTCATTCAGCTTGTTTCTGAATACCCATTTTGTTCCAATAATGTTCTTCTGAGAAGGTTTGGGTACCAGATCCCACACATCATTCCGTTGGAATTGATTCAGCTCTTCTTGCATAGCTATGATCCATCCATCATCTGAAAGTGCTTCTTCAACTGTTGTTGGCTCAATCATTGAAATTAGTCCAATCATAGATTCTTCTTGTCTGAAGTGTGATCTTGTTCTTCTGGGACTTTCTTTACTTCCAATGATTTGATCTTGAGGATGAGAAGACTTGTATTTGAAAGTATAGTTGGATGAATCTGCTTGCTGTGAGCCATTTTGTGCTTCATCAGAAGCTACTTCATCAGGAGCAACTTCATCAGGAGCAACTGACGTGGGTGCTGCTTCTAGACTATCTTCAGATTCAGTTGACTGACCAGGTTCTGGAATGTCTTCAGGAACTTGTATCTCTGCAAAACCTTCATCTTGCTTTGAAGTTTTATCTTCAAGCTCTTTGTCATCAAATTTAACGTGCATAGATTCTTCAACACATAGTGTCTCTGAATTATACACTCTGTATGCCTTTGACCTTTCAGAGTAACCTAAAAAGATTCCTCTTTGGGCCTTGGCATCAAATTTCTTTAGGTAGAGCTTGTTATTCAGAATGTAACATGTACATCCAAATTGATGAAAGTAAGAGATATTGGGTTTTCTTCCTTTAAACAATTCATATGCTGTTTTCTCCAAGATAGGTCTAATATAGATCCTATTCTGGACATAACACGCTGTATTCACAGCTTCTGCCCAAAAATGTTTTGCCAAATTGTTTTCATGGATCATGGTTCTGGCCATTTCTTGTAACGTTCTATTCTTTCTTTCTACAACTCCATTCTGTTGTGGAGTTCTAGGAGAAGAGAATTCATGGAGGATTCCATGTTTTTCACAAAAAGCTTCAAATGGCTCATTTTCAAATTCACCACCATGATCACTTCTGATTTTCAAAATTTTGGCTTCTTTTTCAGATTGAATAAGGGTGCAGAAGTTACTAAATACATTGTATGCATGATCTTTGCTTTTCAGAAATTTCACCCAAGTCCATCTGCTATAATCATCAACAATAACTAATCCATACTTGCTTCCATATAAGGATGCAGTGCTAACTGGTCCAAATAGGTCAATATGAAGCAGTTCTAAGGGTCTTGAGGTGGAAACATTGTCTTTTGCTTTGAAAGATGATTTAACAATTTTTCCTTTCTGGCATGCACCGCAGAGTGCATCTGAATGATAATCAATGTCAGGAAGGCCTTTGACAAGCTGTAACTTGCTAAGCTTAGAGATTAATCTCCAGTTAGCATGTCCCAGCCTTTTATGCCATATCCATTTCTTATCATTCATTGATAGAAGGCAAATTACCTTCTGATCAGCCAGTTGAGAGAAATTGATTTTGTAGACATTTTCCACTCTCTTTCCCTTGAACACAATGGACTTGTCATTCTTGTTGATTACTGTACAGTTGGCTTTTTCAAATAATACATCATAACCATTGTCACAGAATTGACTGATCCTCAATAGGTTATGTTCAAGCCCATCTACCAACCATACATTATTAATAGAGGTAGAGGAGTTACCAATAGTCCCCGTACCAATAATCTTCCTAGACTGGTTGCCTCCAAACTTTACATTTCCTCCTTCTTTCATTGTGAGGGATAGGAACATTGACTTCTCTCCTGTCATGTGCCTTGAGCAACCGCTGTCCAGGTACCATGATTTTTGCTTTGTTCTTGCTTTTAGACAAATCTGCAGTATTGACAATTTCAGATTTAGGTACCCATTGTTTTATGGGTCCTTTGGGGTTAGAGCTGGAGAATTTACTCACCATTTCCTGATCCTTTTGATCCTTTTTGGGTAGCTTCTGATTAATCATTACCTTAGGTTTTTCAACTTTTGGTTTTGATACTTCAGGAGCACCAACTGCTTTGCCCTTCTAAACCTTAGACTTTAGGACATCAGATTCTGATTTTATCAGACTCTGAGGAACAGGTTCTGATCTCTTCAGAATCTTAATCTTTGTGGTCTTAGATTCAAAATTTATCATATCCTTAGGCTTGAAGTTCTTTGGCTTTGATGTAATCTTAGCCTTAGAGCTGGAAGCTTCAGGTTCTGACTGAGCAGCAGTTCCCATTTTTGCACCTTCAGGAACAAAGAAGGTTTTCAATCCTTCCTTTATGCATTCACAATATGCTTTGAGATTGGTTTCACTAGACTTAGCTTCTGAAAATCCAATCCCTTTACCATTGTTTTTGTAAATGCTATAAATCATAGAAGCAATTCTGCTTCTGTCAATACCAGACATAATGAAATCTTCAAGAGCAATCTCATGGTTACTTAAAGACTTTCCATCACAATTTTGTTGCAGCTTCTGACATAAGAACTTAAGTTTGTCTTCATATGTCTTGCATATGAAGTCAAAACCTCTGAGTCCTTCTTCAGAAGCTTTTAGATCCAATAGAGTTGATTCTTGTTGCTTCATCAAAGCAACATATTTTTCTTTCAAAACTTTCAACTCATTGGTTCTCAATTCAAAGTGAGTGAGGAGTTCTTTAAGTGACTCTATCAGTTCTTCTCTAGGGATTTTGGAATATACCTCGTTTTCATCTTCTGAATCTGATTCAGTTTCAGCTTCTGAAGTTGTTGTAGCTACTAACCCAACAACTATCTTTGCACCTTCATCAGACTCTTCTTTGTCAGATTCAGATTCACTATCCAAGTTATCCCATGTAGCCATCAAACTCTACTTTAACTGTTTCTTGAACTTGCTTGATTTGAATGTTGGTTTCTTTGACTTTTCCTTTGCTTTTTCCTTTTGAAGATCAGGGCAATCAGCAATGAAATGACCAGGCTTCTTGCAGTTGAAGCATCCCTTTTGATCTTCCTTCTTTGAGCTTCTGAAGCTACCTCTCCTGGACACAAACTTCTTGTTCTTTTTGGCTAGATACTGAAGTCTGTTTGAGAGCATAGCCATCATCTCAGTAACCTCTTCATCAGAATCTCCAGTTGGTGAATCTTCTTCATCAGACTCAGCCACTTTAAGAGCTTTGGATGACTTGCCTTTTAATGGAAGAGCTATTGATTTACTCTTTTTTGTAGACTCATGTTCATTTAGACTTAACTCATGAACTTTGAGAGAACTAACAAGATCTTCAACACTTAAAGTGTTTAAATCTTTAGCTTCCTCAATGGCAGTCACCTTTGGTCTCCATCTGGCAGGGAGGCTTTTGAGAATCTTACTCACGTGATCAGAAGCAACATAGCTTTTCTTCAGTATTTGGAGTCCAGAGACTAGGGTTTGAAATCTTGAGTACATCTCCTCAATACTTTCATCATCCTTCATCTTGAACAGTTCATACTGATGAACAAGCATCAGTGCTTTGGCTTCTCTAACTTTCTTGCTTCCTTCATAGTTAGCACATAAAGATGCAAACATAGCTCTAGCAGTTGACTTATCACTCATCTTCATGTACTCTGCTCGTGGTATAGCAGAAACTAGAGAGCCTCTGATCTTGTGATGTTTCTTGTACATCTTCTTCTGAGCAGGAGTATGTATTTTTCTATCAACAGCAGCTCCTTCTTCATCAAGAATTAAGTCACCAACACCATCTTCCAGAATATCCCATAGCTCTTCATCTAAGCGCATGATATAACTGTAGAAGTTGGTTTTCCACCAAGAAAACTCTTCAGGATCTCCATTAAACTTTGGAACCTTCCCTGAGTCAGTTTTCTTTTCACTATAATCATATGCTACAGCATGATGATTACCACTAGAGCCAGCAGAACCAGAAACAGATGAATCAGCAGACATGTTTTTCTCAGATCTTGGACTGTTACACTATTAGGTGTTGACAACAGAACCAAGGCTCTAGATACCAATTGAAGGGGAGAAAAACACAAGAAAGGGGGGGGGGGGGGTTTGAATTGTGTTTTTAAATTATCGTTTTCTCTTTAAAACTCAGAACATGAATGATCAGAAGCAGGTTAGACAGCTTCTGAAGATACTGTTCAGGAGCATATGCAGCGGAATGAAAAACAGAGAGAAAAGAGAAGAAGCAGGACACAAAAGATTTATACAGGTTCCTTCCACAATTCGGAAGTAGTCCTGTCCCCCTTGCACTTCCAAGGAGAGTTCACTAAAGTAATATCTGATTACAAATGCTCAAGCACACAAGCAAGAGACTTCAAATGCTCAAGAACACAATCAAGAGACTTCTAGTGCTCAAGCACACAAGCAAGAGACTTCTATCAAACAAAATTACACACAAAAATGTTTGAGATTGAACACTTGATATACAATCAGTGGTGTTCACAATACAAATCAGATACAGACTCTTAAGACTTAAGAATTTCAAAGATATGAACTTGAAAACTGAAATTCTTAGTGAACTTTGAATGCTTAGATAATTTGACAGAGTTTTGGCGCTTTCAATATATTGTTGAGTCCACATTGTTCTTCAAGTCTTCACTCCTTTATATAGAGGTGTGAAGTGAACGTCGTAAGTGCCAACACATCCAAAAAGAGTCGTTAATGAAGCTTGATCTTTCACCAGTGATTCTTTGCCTGATTTAGTTATTGTCCTTTAAAGGATCAATTTCAAATCCATTCCGGTTGAGAGGGAACAAGGATGCAGGCTTGGTTGTACATGAGAGCTGTTATTCTTGTCTATTAGCAGAGACAACGAACAGAGTAGTGGAGAAGGTGGTTGTACAGTTCGTACAAAGTACAATGTCAACGCTTCTTGTCTATTTGCAACAAAATGACTTCAAATCCTTTTGAAATGATCGTTGCTTTAATCCACTAATCTTCTGCCAATGCTCTACAACTTTCGCTCCAAAATACAACACTTGAATCTTGAAATCTTGAGATAAACTGCTTCTGGTGAAATACTGTTGCTTCTGAAGAAACTGCTTCTGATGACGTCATACTCTTCAGGAGCGCTTGTCTTCAGGAGCGCAAGTCTTCAGGAGTGCTTGTCTTCAGGAGCGCTTGTCTTCAGGAGCGCTTTTAAGCTTCAAATAGATACTTCCTTTGCTCTTTATTTGTTCGTTCAGAACCTTGATAAGATACATTACTTTGTTTATGGTCCTGTACACTTGAACAAATGTTAGCAATACCAATTGTCAATTTTTAATACTTTGTTATCATCAAAACTCTTTAGGGTTTATTTGTTAAACATATTTTGTTCCAACAGTGTGTGGTTTGATGTCAGAGATAGAGTTCAAGACTACGAGTCACTCTAGTAAAATCTGAATCTTATTCACTACGCAAAGGTTCAAGTCATAGACACCTTCGCTTATGCACAATCTTAGAAGGCAAAGGTTCAAGTCGTAAGACACCTTTGCTATGCAATATTAATAGAAATCTCTAAGTTATTTTTTAAATTCAAGTGGGGGATTGTTGGAACATATGAGTGTTAATGTAACACCCCGATTTCCCAAATTAATTAAATATACGTAAAATCAGAGTTTTCATCGCAAAACGGAATGTTACACTACTTTTCAAAAATTCATAAATAGAAAATATACTATTTATTCAACAACATAAATTAATCTCGTAATATTTTGCAGCGGAAAAGTCTTTTTTAAAATATAATCAACTTCAACAAAATCTTGGCACAAAGGCCCCAACATAAATAATCATTTCAATAATCCTCTTAATAATAAATACATGTTCCAACAATATAGTTCCAAAATTGATACATAAAGGAATGAAAATTCAACAATTAACTCCCATCCCGTTACGTATCAGAGCCCTAAGACACTTGAGCCAACATCCTACTAGCCTTTGAAATCTGCACTTGCCCACAAGGCGACAATTCCAACAGAAGGGGTGAGAAACACATTCAATAATAATAATATATAATTCATCAAATCGACGAAACAACAACAAATTATACCACAAGTATCAACAAGTTCATATATGTATGTATACTTATATATATAGCAACAGCAACGTTATCAACATCAACGACATTTAGCAAGATACAACAACAATAAACAATCAACAACAACAATATCAACAACATCAACAAATCATCACATATAACGAAAACATCTCAAACATTCACAAGTACATCATAACATCACAAATACTTCAACACGTCATAAATACATCAACAAGTCACAATTACACCATCACGAATACATCATCACTTTGCAAATTACATCATCACTTCACAATTACATCATCACTTCACAAACGACACGACACGACTATGCAACACTTAGACCTCATGCATGTGGTACCATCAGGGCATTAAGCCCTCATCGCTAAAGGTCAAATAGGACCTGTCAGGCATTAAGCCCCCATCGCTAAGGTCATAGAGGACCTGTCAGGCATTAAGCCCCCATCGCTGACTATGCTATGCAACGACACGACTCAAATGCAACGACACGAGTAAAGACTCAACAATGCACATCTTTAGATGACTCGACAAATACACATCTTTAAATAGCATCATCGTCAAATATCACATATTTAAATATGACATCTTTATATAGCACATATTTAAGTCACACATCTACAAACAACACATCTTGATATAACACATTTTTAAATCACACATCTCCGGAAAGCACATATACATTAATCAACTACATCCATATCAAACCAAAACATTCTTCAAAAATAAAGCAAGTTGATCAATAAAACATAAGCCAAATACTCATAAAACACTCCGACTAAATCCCTAATACTTAAGTTTGAAGTTGGGAAACCAACCATAAGTTTTGGACTAACTTGGGATTAGTTAAGCTAAGTTTTCTTAAAATTTTCTGAAGACCTACTTGGACTATTTTTATCATAACTCGAGATTTACAAAACATTTTCGAGTCAAACCAGTGCCATTAGAAAGCTAACTCAATTATCTACAACTTTCATGTTTACACCTAAGACCAATTATGTACCAATCAATACCAGTTTTCATTTCAAATTCGGACAAAGTTGTGCTGAAATTCATAAAAATTCACTGTGACCTACGTTCAGTAATTTGACCATAACTCAAGTTCTATAAATCATTTTGACGTCATACCAACGGCATTAGAAAGATAACATTCATACCTACAACTTTCGTATTTACACCAAAAGCTAGTTCGAAACAGAAACTGGTGCAAAAGACGCAACAACAAGAAACAGGGTATGCTGTCAAAGGTAGCTCTCGGGAAAACTCTATTTTTCACTCAAAAACCCAAATTTCATCTACCCAAATCCCAAATTTGATAGAGAACAATGTTTACAGGTTCTATATACAATATAACAATCAAAACAATACAGAAACATGCATTAAACAACACAATTCATCACATCATATCAATTATCATAAACTTTCTAAACCCTAAACCTAGAACACAATTTCATCAACAATCAAAATTATATATACATATTATTGAAGGAATCCCACCCTTACCTTAGATTATGACTCCTGAATTAAGCTGCGTTCTTCTCTCTTCTTCTAGCCTCTTCTCTTGGTTCTAGGTTTTCTCCTCTTCTTCTCTGAAAAACTCACTTTCTCTTTTTTTTTTCAATTGTACGTAAAACTCTTTCTGACTCTCCTTTTCTTTTTATTGTAAACTATAACCCCCTCTTATTTCCTTAACTCCCATTTATTCCTCATAATTATACTTAATTCCCTTTAAACCAAATAATACTATTTTCTACCTTTTTATTAAATAAATAAAATAATCGAACAACATTTATTTAAATAAAACACAACACCATAAATCATATAATAAATTATCATCACACCAAATATCACACAATTCATACCAAGTCATATATTTCACATAAAATCATATCTAAATCATATATGTCAAATATAGTCATATAAAAATACTCAAACATCAACTAAAAATAATTAAATAAAAATGGGGCGTTACAGTTAATATGTGAATTAAAAAAATTCTCATGTCAACTATCCAATTGAGTGTTATTTATGAGGAGAAATCATGTCATTGATTTTGTAGAGGTCAACTAATCCTAGCCATTGAATTTGTAACTCATCTTTGGCTCTTCGCCTATAAATAGAGCTCCCCTCCCTCACTTCTACTCACACCAAAAGTTCTCTTGAGTTGTCAAAGAACTTTTCTCTCTTCTCCCTCATTTAGCTTGTGTTGACGAGCTATTCTTTTCCTCACCCTCTTTTTCTGTCCCTTCGGATTTAAAGAGTGTTCTTAAGGTCATAGTTCCCTTCGGTTTAAAATGTCCCTTCGGAATTAAGAATGGTCTTAAGAACATAGTCTCTTCGGTAAAATTCGTCCCTTCAGAAATAAGAGTATTGTTAAGATCATAGTCCCTTTCGAGATAAAGTGTCCCTTCGGAAAATAAGAATGATCTTAAGAATATAATTCATCCTTTTTATGGTTTATGTCCTTGGAGGAGTTAGAGGTTAGAGTGGTGGAGACACCATATAAGAATGGTCCTAGTACCATATAAGAGTGGTCATAGTGAAGGTGGGAAAAACACAAGAAGGGGGGGGTTGAATTGTGTTTTCAAAAACGTTTCTTTCTTACGAAAAATAACACTGTTCTCATGATACAGAGTCTGATGGAGTTCAGACTTTGATCAGAGTTCAGAGTCTTAGCAGCGGAATAAAGAACAGATGCAAGAAAGAAAGAAGACACAAGCAATTTTATACAGGTTCCTTCCACAAACCGGAAGTAGTCCTGTCCCCCTTGCACTTCCAAGGAGAGTTTCACTAAAATGTAATATCAAATTACAAGTTGCTCAAACACACAAGTAAGAGACTTCCTTTGCTCAATCACACAAGAAAGAGACTTCAGATGCTCAAGCACACAAGCAAGAGTCTTTAGAACAATTACAGAGAATTGAAAAGAGTTTTGAATACTTGATATACTATCAGAGGTATTCACAAAACAAAACGAAACAGAACAGACTCTGTTTTCTTAGATACTTAGAAATTCTAAAATGTAAGCTTTTGTAAGAATTATCTAAGTTGTTGATGAGCAGTGTTTACGACTTAGAATATGAGAGAAGAACTCAATTCGCGTGTATGTATATTGTTGTAACACTTATTTTTTGTTCTTCAAGTCTTCAGCTCTATTTATAGAGGTTTTGAGAGACGTTGGAAAACTGCCAGCTCATCACTTTTTCTTTACCGAAGCTGATTTGACACCTTTGATTCTTTGCTTGATTTGAGGCTTGTACAATGAAATCAAATTCAAATCCATTCCATCAAATATGGAAAAGTTTCTGCTACAGTTACTGTTATTCTTGTCGTGTATAGAAGACACTGTGCAGAGTTGGTGGTTGCAGGGACAAACGTAGGCATAGTGGTTGTACTTTTCGTACAATGTACTTTGTCAACGTTTCTCAGTGTCTGAAGAATCTTTGCTTCTGATGGATCTGCCTCTGGATACCATTTGCTTCTGATGAGTCTGCCTCTGATGAACTTGCTTCTGATGACGTCATCTCCAGAAGCTCTTTCTTCAGACGCATTCTGACTCTAATTTTCCAGGAGCGCTTTCAGTCAGATGTTCTTCAAGCTTCAGTCTAAATTTCCTTTGCTCTTTAATTTATTCAATTAGAACCTCTTGTAAATAAAACTTTGATAATGGTCCTGCACACTTGAATAAATGTTTAGCATTTCCAATTGATAATTTTTAATACTTTGTTATCATCAAAACTTAAGTGGTATACTTGTGAAACACCCTTTGTTCCAACACATAGTACCATAATAGAGTGGTTTTAGAACCATATTGGAAGGTGTATTTCTAGAACGGATCCTATAGTGCAATAGGACTCTGATACAGTTGTAGCTGGGCTGTTTTATCCTGGGGACGTCGTGGTTGATAGTCTGCTTGCACAATTTTGGGCAGTGCCACGAAACGTCTTAAAGAGAGTGACCTAGTCTGCGACTCAGCCTAGTAATCTCTTCAGTGACAAATATATATTTTAACTAATTTTTGACTATTGTTCCAACAATGATGGTATAGGACATTTTTTTTTATTGATTCTCTTATTACTTGTTAAGAACAAGAATAACGTGTCCTTATGTCTTTCTTGCTTTAAGACACTTCTATTTGTCACCAGAAAGAAAAAATAAAGAAGTGAGTCACCGCACAAAAGAAAGACAAACCCCAGACCAACCACCGAGGAGGAGGGACAGCCCACACCCGAAAACAAGACCCTGGAAACCCTTTGTCAAAAGAGTCAAGAGTCGGCCTTTAAAAGGGAGATGGATCAAGCCTACTACTTCAAGAGCAGTGATATAGAGATCCGAACGGGCCCAAGACTGGCTCAAAGGCACCAAGCACGACCCCTCCAGAATAAAATATCGATCTTAATAGATAGTTGGTTCCACCATCCATTCATAATGTGAACAAGGATGATAGAGTGTCTCCGAAAAACCAGGGCATTAATTTGGTTCAATAAGAAAGAAATAATGGTTGATGAAATCAAGATTTAAAGAGGATTATGGGATAAATTGGTAAGAATATCATTAAATCTGAGATTATTCCTACACTTCCAAACCAGCTACAAGATATCGATCATTTTAATATTGTAATGTTAATTTTTTAATATATTTGTGTTATATTTTACAATAAACCTATTACTTTACCTTATATATGTAATATTAATAAAAAAATTACACATCGCATTTTGTATATTCAAAAACCTGTCCAAATCAAACCAAATATATTTGGATATGATTTTATTCAGAATAGTCGTACAAACTGAATCACATGTGGTGTTTATTTTAGATCGGATAATATTTTATGTCAAAACCAATCTAAATTGCAATCTAAATTATATTTGATTTTTGACTTTTAAGAACATAAAACTAAAATTAGCAAACTTGCATTGAAAAAACTAATATTCTTACTTTCAATTTTTTTTTTGTTACAATTTTTAAAAAAAAGTTAAATACACAACTTTTAAAATAAATATTTCTTTATTAAATTCAATAACCTATCTCTTAGAACACATGTTAGGATTCGCTTTGATTTTATACTGAGTATCACGTTTGTTAAAGTCAAATACAGTACTAAAAAAGATTAGACAAATATTCACAAGTTTCTTCTGTTTTGGTATATATACTTGTACAAATAGAAAGAAATAAAATAAAAAAAACTAGTTTTATATTGATGTTACTAATTAAAAAATATACCTTTATCCCTTAAACTAGTAAGAGTCTATGATCTAATAATTAGAATGACCAGAGTCCACTGTCACTCTCTTAAATAGGAAAATAAAATGCTACTTTTGTGTCCATTCTTTTGTTGTGCAGGAGGTCTACATTTTAACTAATGGATACCATGAACTGAAAGGGTCAAAGATTCCCTTGAAGAAGCCATTTTAACTAATGCATACGAATGGAGAAAGTTGCGGCCAGGTAGAGTTACAGGGTGTTGGAATCATTAGACATATGATTCTGTTCAAGAGTCGTATGCACAGCATATTCAAAATGCTGGTCGGTGGTGGTTTCATTATGTTTCTTTATTTCATGAGAGTAGAGGTTTATGATCATTTATTTCATGAAAGGAAATTAGAAGGAAAAAATGACAATTGAAAAGATAATTTGAATATGAGAGAAGATAGAAGAAAACCATCACTATTTAGTGTTTTTTTCATTAAAATATACAGAATAGTATAGTGTGAGTTGTTAGTAATTTTACGAGTTTAATAAAGGAGTTGAATATTTTTTGGTAACATTTAAAAAAAAAACTAGACTCAATTAAAATAAATGACACATAAGTTTAAATGTATAATAAACATGTATTTTTTTTTAACTCAGAATAACACATCTGAAATTTTTTATTGTTACTTATCACCAAAGACTAAAAGTGAAAAAATTTAAAATATTAAAGGTGAATAAAATTTTTTGCATAAAAGAGAATGACATCCAAAAACTATATTTTAAGATAAAACTTATGCAAATGACATCTAAAAATCAAGAAAACATTTCATCATAATGTTGTTATTACCGGACAATCTTACATTGAGTTTGATAAACGCATATGACTAATAGAAACAAGACACATGAGATTGACATCACATCTTCATCATAAACCTTAATGAATTAGATATATGAGTCATAACATTTATATGTTGTTCAACAACTACTTTTGAATTCATATAAAAATTTAACTCATACACACTATCATTCTTTCTTAAGTATGAGACTCTTTGCATCCGTAATCTACCACGAATAACAATTCGTAGTTCCACCTCAATGTCAGAAAGGGCTATGCTACCACTGTTGGGCTTTACAAAGAAGCCAACACTAGTTTCGATTGAGCCATTGGACAAAGAAGAATCATTCAAATGAGAATGATACCGATCGATATTGTATTTTTGTACAACTTTATTCTTTTAATTAATTATATTTTTACCATTTTATCATTTCTTATCGATAAAAACGACGAGAATGCCACGTCAATATATGTCTTATCGCATATGATTATAATAGCTATTGAAAAAGTATTGCACAAATCTATATCTCATTGTATCCATATGCTTAGAAAGTAACTATTAAAATTGATAGTTTTCTTAATAATGTGTGAACATGATCAAATAGTACGTAGTGCAGTGTAGTGAAAATATCTTTGAAGTTTGAAGTGGGTGGAAGAAAAACCATGATGGACTAGTTCTATATCATTGTTGATCCTCCTCCACTAAAATTTTCAATTAAGTTAACAAAGGCATGGTTTGGAGTCAATATATATATGACTGGAACACTTCCTTTCTCCTTGGTACTATTTCTTTGTGTACTTCCTAAAAAAGATTCTGAAACTGCAATATGTACCGTATATGTCTTATAGTGGGTCTCACATGCTTTTGTTGTACAACTTAGATTGCAATTTCAAGGGCAATGTCTATCGACCATCATTGACCTTTCTTCCATATCTCTTTCCAAACGTCACCCTTTCTACTTCTTATCCTCAAAATGATCACTCCTTCCTGTGAAAAAAGTGTTTCCAATCTGTGATTGAATGTGTTGATCTTCGTTTTTTTTTTTTAACACAGTATTCTCTACGAGTAATTGCATAGATTAATTTTTCATATTGTGTATAACCGTGATATATATTACGAATGAAGAAAATTGAATAAAAGTAGAATGTTTTCATCAATTGCATTTGTGTTTACAACTCATTTATATACAAATGATATCCACACACTAACTAAGGTGGGATAGCTAGTATATGTAACACCCTAAATCCCCAAAATGTATTCTCCAAAATAAAATACAACCAATAATAAATTATATAAGGGTATCACGTATCTTCTTCAATTCAAAAATACTTCATTTAAATTTTAAACGTCGCTGCGGAATAATTTTCAAATTATAAAAAAATTATTCACATTTATAATTCCACGTCAAAATTGAATTCAAAAGAATTCTAAAGTCTAGTCTAAGAATAAAATAAGTCTCCAATCCCTAGTGTCACAGATCAGAACATCGACTTAATAAAGACTCCCAAAAACGATAAGTAAACGAGTAGACTTCAAAGTCATCCTCAGAGACTCACTACTACTAAACTTCTTCTTCCTGCAAATCTACACCACAAGGGTGCAGGTGCCCTACCCGCCACTAGAGGGTGAGAATACATCTAACACAAGAGATGCATAATCACATGTATAGATCCAGATAAAAGAACACAACAATTACATTTAGACATGTATACATTGTTATACCCTCATTTTGGACCTAAAAATACTCATACAAATTCCTCTGCTATTTTCTAATACTTTCAAATCCACCGTGTTTTCTACTATGCTTCAGCTGCATACGTTACTGCTTCAGTCTTTTAAATTTTTGCATAAGATCATACAAAAGGGTATTTTGGTCATTTCCTACAAAGGAACCCATTTTAGTCCCTACAATTTGTCCCTGAGTCTTTTCAATTTGTTGGCATGAATCATTAACCAAATTTTGTACAAAATTGTCTTAGTTTTGCATCTGAGTCAGTCTGAGTCAGTTTGAGTCGTTTTCGCCCCGGGGGCATTTTAGTCTTTTCACATTGTTCAAATTTCGGGCAGAGAGGTATTTTGAAATACCTCATTTTGGTAGTTTGTTCGTTTTTAGTCCATTTTGTCGTTTTAAATGTTTCACTTTACATGGGTTTCAAATTTACTTTTTTACCAATTTTATTTCACTTTTTGCAAATAAGTCCAAACTTTGTTTTAAATTGCAAAAGTGTCCAAATTTTATTTTCAAAACAGTCCAAATACCTTTTTAATTTTCAAGTCAGTCCTTTTTTTCTTTTTTTGCAGTTCCATCCTTAAGTTTGTTAAAATTGCATTTCAGTCCTTAAATTTTTTAATTTTGCATTTTAGTCCCTGAGTCAAACAGTTCACAGGCGCCACGCAAGTGTTCAATTCCACGTGGCACAAGCTCATTGGCTCGCAGGCACACATGGCAGGCTATAAATAGTACACAGTGTCAGAATCAGAGCCAGATACACAGAATCACGCGCCAGATCACACAAACAGATTCCATTTTCTCTCTCTTGGCAGTTAGGATCAAAATCATAACAAACTCAGAAAAGCTCAAGAACAAACACACAAACCCTAAGTTTCCAGAACCAAAATTCAAGCGAATTCAATGGAGTTTTGTGGATTCTCAGAGATTCAAAGCTGAATCATCATCATTGAATCCCTTTTTCTGCAATTCAAGCATCGAATTCGTCGCTGGAAGCAACAAATCCCAAATACGATCACAGAATTGGAATTGAGAAGAAGAGGGAAAGAATTCAAGGATTCCGAACCGGTTCAGAGAAGAAAAGAAGAAGAAAAACGAAGAATTCAAGGATTCCGAACCGTTCAAGAAGGAGAAGAAGCAATTACCAGTTTATTTCCGGATTTCAAAGAGAATCAACACAAAACAGAATCAATTCAAGGATTTCCGAAGAATCAAATCAAAGTTCCGGATAAAGCCAGGTAAAATCACAAACTTACCCCTTTGTTTCGTTCAAAACCCACAACGAGTTCCAAAACAACGTAGAACAGTGCGAATCCGTGAAGTTTTGGTTCAGAACCGTAAACCCTAACCTTTTCCGAAAAAATTTCAAGATTCCAAGGTTTACAACGTTGATTCATCGTTGTAAACCAACGAATCAACAGATAAAAACATATAGAAAGAAGATTTGAACCAAAAAACTAAACCAAAACCGTACGGACTCCGCGAAAGAAAACTCCAGATCTACGTTGTTTCAGTCAATGCATGTGGATTCCAGTAGCAGATTCGTGTTTAGGATGATAAGACGAAGCTTTTGAGCCATAGATGAACAAGTTCTGGGTAGGATTCAGGAGGTTGGGGTTAGGGTTTCAAAGAACCAAACGGCAGAGAAGAGAGGAAGAAAGAGAAAGAAGAGAAAAAATGAGAGAAACGGATCATTTCCCCTTTTATATAAGCTTGCAAACCGGGTCGGTTCAAACTCGACCCACTCTCACGCGTTACAGGCCGTTCGATCTAGGTTTAATGGATCCGGATCAATCCAACGCCCCAGAGGCGTTCTGGAGATCCGGATCCACCTGTGTGTTGGGTTTGGGCCTTTTTACCCGCGGGTTTGGTCTTTCTCTCAGTTTCCTTGAATTTTCTTGCTATGTGCACCACTATGCTTGCTATTTGGACCTCCTGTGCGCTTTAATTTCTTTACAAAAATTCCAAAAAAATTACTCTGTGTTCCTGAAGCATTTTTTATTATTTTGTGATATTGTTACATGCTAAAATTGATAAAAAATGTATGTGCATTTATTTTACATATTCGTGTATTTTTGTGTGTTCTTTTGATGAGTTTCTTGCATAATTGTTGATCTGACTTCATGCCATATAGTGTTGATTGGCACTTGATTTTATGATTTTATCCCCTCTGATTCCATGATAACACATTTGATCTTAGCAAGGTTAAGTCTCTTTTGTTTTTGTGTAATATTTTCAACTTTGTTAAAACTTGAATTTTGCGATATTTCTCATATTCTTGTTAAAATTGATTCTTGATTACAATTTTGTGACGTTTCTTTTTTAACTTTGTTAAAGGTGATTCTTGATTACAATGGGGTGATATTTTGCAATCTTGCTTAGTTAGAGCTTTGATTACAATTTTGTGATATTTTGCAACTTTGTTTAGTGGGATTCTTTATGCCAATTTTGTGATGTTTTGCGATTATGTCTGGTTAGAGTTTTGATACCAATTGTGTGATACGTTGCAATCTTGTTTAGTTAGAGTTTTGATGCCAATTTTGTGATATTTTGCAATCTTGTTTAGTGTGATTTTGTGCCAATTTTTGTGATGGTTTACCATTTTGTTTAAAATTAGTATTTCATTATTATTTTATCTTGTTTTACTAACCACTTTACTCTATGTCTCATGCATACTAAGCATCTCATCTCATTCCCATTTCTTCCTTTAGCCCCTTCATGGAACGTTCAACCAATTCTCACGCAATTTTAGGTAGTTTACTTTCTTTAATTCTTGCAAGACCATAGAATGTAAAGTAGGACCCAGTGTAAAGGACTATGGACTATAATGATGTACACCGACACATGCACCGACACACGCACACACGTTGTATGTTTATCGTTTAGGTGTATGTTTAGGATGCGCGATACTTAGAAAAAAAATAAATCTTTTTTTAAAAAAAAAACAAATAACTTCCACCACTTCAAATATTTTCCAAATAAACCTTGGAGTCAAAACTCCAAAGGATTTTCCCTTTATTTTCTTAATCAAATCAAAATGCAATTAATTTCCAAACTTTAGCCGTTTTCATTAACAATTGAACCAACCAAATGCTTTCTTTTTCTTTTCAATTCTAATGCCTATACGGCCTCTTTCCCTTCCTCAAAATCTTTTTCAAACTTAAAAAACAAGTTAAACCCACAAAAATATTTTGGAAGAGAACTACATGGAATTTTGATCCCTTAAAAGGGTATGTAGGCAAGAGACTCAAAATCTCTCCAAGTCCAATAAAATAAAATCCAATCTTCTTTCTCTCATTCTTAAAATCAATCCTTTTTACAAATAGCAATAAAAGCAAAGCGTATACGTAAAGCATAGTAAAACGGTTCCTATATGATACTATAGTCATTGCGGGTGCCTAACACCTTCCCGTAGTGAAATCAGCCCCGAACTTAGAGTTTCTAAGGTTTTCTCTCGATTTTACCTTTCCCCAAAAAAAAATAGAGATATCAATGATTGAAAGGTTCAAATCTAATTAATGATTTGACACCCGAAAATCGCGATAACATACATCATAGTCATATAATATTCACTTTTAAATATAAACGCTCATTTAATAAAAATCAACAGGCATCAATCAACATCTTATAATAACAAATAAGCATCAACAACATTTAAGAATATCAAGTAGACATTAGTGAAATCATTCGCACATAATCGTATAGGAGCACAACATTGAATATCACATCTTGAAATAGTTACACTTCTTTAAATAACACATCTTCAAAATAGACTTGCAGTTATATATGCAATGTCCCTAACTCGATTCTATATGCATGTGGTACCGGTTTGGATATCAGAGTTATGTTACTGATTTATCCCCCATCTGTAAACACATCTTTAAATCGGACTGACCATGAATGCATGAACACCAAGTAATGACTCAACAAATGCACATCTTTAAATGACTCGACAAATACACATATTTAAATAGCATCATCGTCAAATATCACGTCTTTATATAACACATCTTTAAATCACACATATTCAAATAGCACATCTTTATATAACACATCTTTAAATCATACTTTTTCAAATAACACATATTTATATAACACATCGTCAAATAATACATTTAATTAAACATTTTAAAATAATGCTTCATTCGCATTTCGTCAAATATGACATCATCAAATAATTCATCAATACATATTGTCAAATAATTACAATATTAAATATTTGTTATTATAACCGATTATAATATAAATCAACCGAAAAGAAACAAATTTTCTTATCTAGGTTTCAGCTCTGTATAGTTGACATCAGTTTTCAAAATAAAATTCAAATAGTGTACAAATACAAATATGTGAGCCAAATTCAATTAGGATACAAATAAATATGGTATCATTCCAATCCTTCCAAAAAAAACTTGTGCTAAAAAAACAAAACTACATAAATTAAGCCAATTCACTAATAAGGATTTATCAACACTTCTATAGCACTAACCTAATAAAAGAATAAAATACATGGATGTAATTTGTCATGGCTACTCAAATTCTCATAGGATGCAAATTAAATTGTTATGTGTTTACCAAGTTATTTGTCCAATATCACACATATATACGATTCACAAACAGAAAGAAACAATCATCTCCAAGTATAATAAATAATAAAAGAAGAAAGAAGCCAAGATAAAATTGATTCACCTAACAACCTGGAGGCAACACGATAACATATATTCAAAATTCTCATGTTCCAAAAGATAGCACTATAATGTTCAGGAGTGAAAACCATGTGTCGAATGGATTGATAAAGAACCAGCAACAAATTGAAACACGATAACTCTAAGGAATTAAGGTACTTTTATAAATAAAATATATTAGAATTTTTCAACGATTAAAATAGCATCGACGGTAAAGAACAAAGAAACATCATATTTTAAATCGCAAATTAATGACTTTTTCACACTTTGACACATAAGAAATCAAAACAGAATATAACACCAAATTAACTACGAAATTAGTATATGAAAATAATAAATTTAGAGACAATAGTAGATCTAAAATCACAGTAGCAAATTAGAGCACGAATTTAACGTTAATTTATTAAAAGATCGTAAAAAAATATCAATAGAAAACAAAATCCTTCACTACTCATATGATTATACAATCCTCATGGTGAATAGAGACTTCTCCCCCTTATCTCTAGTTTTGCGATGTTGATGATTTCTTATGGTTGAATCTCACTCTAATCTCTTCTCTCTTTGCCTCTTTTGCCTCTTTTCTTCACAACCCTAGTTTTTCATTTGCCACTTTGTTTCTCCCTTTCTCTGTAACCCTTTTTCTCTAATTCTCTTCTCTATTTATAATTTCTAATTGAGTTTGTTACCAATCTTTTCAGATTAGTTCTCTAGTTTTCTTATTAATTTTTCAGATTACTATCCGCACCTCTCAAATTTGTTACTATTATTTATGTGTCTATTGTAACACCCCGTTTTTCCAACATGTAAATAACATATAATAAAGTAGAGTTTCATCGCAAAACGGGATGTCACATTTCGTACTTCAAAATATCATCAAATATAAATAGAGTTAAATTCACTATTTATTTAAACAACTGCTTTCAATAATTCAAATAATGTCGCAGCGGAAAATATTCAACGTTTTAAAAAGAAACTCGGCACTAAGGTCTCAACATCAGCAACATAATAAAGTTTCAAATCCAAAAGTGGTTCAACAACAACAACTTAAAAAGTAATACGTAACACGGAAACCAAAACATATAAATATCTCCATCCCGTTACGTATCAGAGCATGACTCCTATGACGACATGAGGAATCAACTCACATCAGCGGTTACTCCTGGTTATCTTCATGTTACCCACGTAGAGGCAACATTCAAACAGAAGGGGTGAGATTTCACATTCAATAATAATAAGCAACAACTCATATAAAGAATTAATCAAAACAGGACAACAACAATTCATCTTTAAGAATACTTCACATATTTCCAACAACAATTATCATTTAACTTCATTCAATAATGCAGCAGCAACATCGACAATGCAACAACAACGACTCAACAATGCAACAACGACTACTTAACAAATGCAGCATAATTATGCATGTGGTATCAATAGAGCTACAACTCCCTTCGCTAAAGTCATAATTCGACTTGTCAGACTACAAACCCCTTCGCTTAAGAATAACAGAGCTACAACTCCCTTCGCTAAAGTCATATTCGACTTGTCAGGCTACAACCCCCTTCGCTTGACAATGCTTATGCAATGACACAACTTAAATGCAACAACATCAACATCATAAAATCATATTAAATCAACCACAAAAGATTTGCACATCAACTCAAAACCACTGGAAAGATAAATCAGATATCAACAATTTTCATGTTTATGACAAAGTCCAACTCAAAACAGAAACGTGTGAAAAAGACACAAGAACGCGAAACGGGCAATCTCCCACTGAAAAGTTCGCTAGGCGAGCTCAATTACTCGCTGTGGCGAGCGACGACGTCTACTCGCTAAGCGGGGAAAACATTCGTTGTGGCGAGTTGGGATCTACTCGCCGGACGACCAAAAACACTCGCTGTGGCGAGTTGGGAACTACTCGCCAGGTGACTAAGAACACTCGTTGCACAAGCGATGACATCTTCTCACTAGGCGAGGTTGAGCACTCGCCGTGGCGAGCGATGACAGACAGGTCTGCGAACAGACCTCTGTTCTCACTCCAAAACCCTAATTTTGACAACCCTAAACCCAATAATTGATAGGAAACATTACCTATTGTTATTCTACAACCTAGACATCACTTTCTTACATTTATTCATGGAATTACCTACACTTTCAACAAATTTTATTGAAATTAGACCTAATTCCTATAATCTTAAAACTCAATGACAACAACAACAACTTAAGATTATAGAAAGTTAGTCATACCCTTACCTTAGGTTTGTTGAATTTTGAAATCTACAAGCTTCTCTTCTCTGACTTCTCACTTTTCTCTTTTTCTCCCAAAAACTAGTTTTCACGTATTCTGACTTTCTATTCCCTACCTCTTATATTCTTAACCTAAATAAATTTTCCTTATTCCCAAAACTGCCCTTACTGCCTCAATATTCTATTTTAATTTTATGCCTTCACTAACAATATTTTAATAAACTACTAATATATACTAACACACAACACAAAAACCCACACACCGCAATTATTCAAATAAAATATACCAAAAAGGCACTAAACTCGACAAAATAATTAGATAATAAAAATAGGGCGTTACAACTCTCCCCTACTCAGAAAATTTTCGTCCTAAAAAATGTACCTCATGCAAACAACTGTGGATATGACTCCAGCATCTTGCTCTCCAACTCCCATGTCAAACTTTCACCAGCCGCTCCTCCCTAAAAGACTTTCACAAGAGGTATCTCCTTGCCTCTCAGCTTCTTCACTTCGCGACCTTCAATCCTCACTGGTAAGGTCTCGATCGTAAGGTTGTCTCTTACTTGCACATCATCTCTTGGAATCACATGAGATGGATCCATAACATACTTTCGAAGTTGAGACACATCAAACACATCGTGTAAGTTCGAAAGATGCGGTGGCAAACCCACTCTATACGCAACTGTCCCAATTCTCTCCGAAATTTGATACGGGCCAATGAACCTCGGAGTCAATTTCTTTGATTTTAGCGCCCGTCCAACACCGGTCACAGGAGTGACTCTCAAAAATACATGGTCTCCCTCTTGAAACTCAAGGTCCTTCCTACGCTTATCATGGTATCTCTTCTGTCTACTCTGCGACGCTTTCATATTCTCTCTAATCAACTTGACCTCCGCAGTAGTCTGTTGGACAATCTCTGGTCCTAGCACCACACTCTCACCGGACTCATACCAACATAACGGAGTTCTGCATCTCCGACCATACAACGCTTCGAATGGTGCCATTCCAATGCTAGAATGGTAGATGTTATTGTAAGTGAACTCGATCAATGGAAGATGACTATCCCAAGTTCCCCCTTGCTCAAGTACACAAACTCTCAACAAGTCCTCCAACGACTGAATTATCCTCTCTGACTGTCCATCTGTCTGTGGATGATACGCTGAACTCAACCTCAACTGAGAACCCAACGCCTCCTGCAGACTCTTCCAAAATCTAGGAGTAAATCTTGGATCCCTATCTGATACAATACTCGATGGAACACCATGTAGCTTCACAATCTCACGGATATAAATCTCCGCCAACTGAGATACAGGAAAACTGATGTTAATCGGAATGAAATGAGCCGACTTCGTTAGTCTATCCACAATTACCCAAATCGCATCATGTCCTTTTGGAGTATTCGGAAAACTCGTCACAAAATCTATGGATATACTATCCCACTTCCACTCTGGAACATCTAAAGGTGTCAACAACCTAGCAAGTTTCTGATGTTCAACGTTCGACTTTTGGCAAATTAGACATGCATACACAAATTGCGCCACATCTCACTTCAGCCCAGACCACCAAAACAATTTCTTCAAATCAT
The DNA here is from genome assembly GCA_958299785.1 of Medicago lupulina. Taxonomy (NCBI): domain Eukaryota; kingdom Viridiplantae; phylum Streptophyta; class Magnoliopsida; order Fabales; family Fabaceae; genus Medicago; species Medicago lupulina. The sequence continues at coordinate 40,666,259 of OY283146.1, read as the reverse complement.
GATACATTTTTGTAGCTCCTGGATGAATACTCAAGTTACTTCTGTGGCTTTCTTCCAGAATCATCTTTTTCATTTCTGCATCATCAGGAATGCAAATCCTATTCCGAAACCGCAACACTCCTTGATCATCAATTTTAAAGTCACTATCTTCCGTCTGATTACTTTCAACCATTAAGTCTACCAACTTCACATATGTCTTCTGAGCTTCCTTGATACTATTCAAAAATTCATTGTCGATCTTCAACATTCCCAATTTCACACTCTGTGACGACATTTCACAAACCAAGCTCAAGTCTCTGAATTGTTCAAGCAACTCCAACTCTTTAACCATCATAGCAGACATATGTAACGTTTTCCTACTTAAAGCATCTGCAACAACGTTAGCCTTGCCCAGATGGTAGTTCAACCCGAAATCATAATCCTTTAGCAATTCAAGCCACCTTGGCTGCCTCATATTTAGTTTTTTCTGGTCAAATAAATACTTCAGACTTTTATGATCACTAAACACTTCAAATCTAAAACCATACAGATAGTGTCTCCAAATTTTAAGCACAAAAACCACTGCAGCTAACTCATGATCATGGGTAGGGTAATTACGTTCATTAATCCTCAACTGCCTCGATGCATAAGCCACCACTTTATTATCCTGCATAAGCACACCACTTAAACCCAACTTAGACGCATCACAGTAAACAACAAATGGTTCATCGGACTTCGGTAGTATTAAAATCGGAGCTGACGTCAAACGTTGCTTTAGTTCATTAAAACTATTTTCTCACTGAACATCCCATACAAAAGCTCTACCTTTACGAGTCAACTGAGTTAACGGAAGTGCTATCTTGGAAAATCCTTCAATAAACCTTCGGTAATAACCTGCTAAACCCAAAAAGCTTCTAACTTCGGTAACCGACTTTGGAGTATCCCATTGCGATACTGCCTCAACCTTAGATGGATCTACAACAATACCACTTCCAGAAATAATGTGACCAAGAAAACTCACTTCCTCAAGCCAGAATTCGCATTTTGATAACTTGGCGTATAACTTCTTCTCTTTCAGTACTTGCAAAACAATCCTCAAATTGCTCATGTTCCTCCTCGGACTTGGAGTATATCAGAATATCATCTATAAACACAACAACGAAACGATATATATAAGTATGAAAAATACGATTCATATATTCCATAAACATTCCAGGCGCATTAGTAGCACCGAAAGGCATCACGGTATATTCATAATGTATGTACCGTGTCCTAAAGGTCGTCTTCTACATATCCTCATCTTTCACCTTGATCTGATGATAGCCCGATCTTAAGTCAATTTTACTGAACACATGTGCACCCACTAACTGATCCATCAAATCGTCGATCCTCGGAAGTGGATACCTATTCTTGATTGTTACCTTATTCAACTGCCGGTAATCTATACATAACCTCATGCTACCATCTTTCTTCTTAACCAACAACATCGGCGCTCCCCAAGGCAACACACTCGGTCTTACAAACTTTTAATCAAGCAAATCTTCTAACTGCTTTTTCAACTCTGCTAATTCGGAAGCTGACATACGGTAAGGTGCCATAGAAACAAGCTTCGTTCCCGGAACAAGATCAATGGAAAATTCTACTTCCCTCTCTGGCGGCACATCAGGTATTTCATCAGGAAAAACTTCTGGAAACTCGCATACCACTTGCAACTTATCAATCACTGCTTGATTCTCAATAGACATGAACGCCATCAAAGAAAACATTTGTATTCCTTAATGCATTAACTGCTTCAATTGTTTGGTAGTCAAGAGCTCAGTTTCTCCTTCTTCTTCGGCAGAAGAAAAACGCACCGTCTTACTAAAATAGTTAATATGAACGTAGTTAAACTCCAACCAGTTCATTACACAACGAACAATCATAAGAAACACGACGACAGTATTCAACCGTCACACGACACAAACGACTCAACTACCTGACCGGACGGACCGACCTGCTCTTATACCAATTGTAACACCCCGTTTTCCCAACATGTAAATAACATATAATAAATCAGAGTTTCATCGCAAACGGGATGTCACATTTCGTTCTTCAAAATATCATCAAATATAAATAGAGTTAAATTCACTATTTATTTAAACAACTGCTTTCAATAATTCAAATAATGTCGCAACGGAAAATATTCACCGTTTTAAAAAGAAACTCGGCACTAAGGCCTCAACATCAGCAACATAATAAAGTTTCAAATCCAAAAGTGGTTCAACAACAACAACTTAAAAAGTAATACGTAACAAGAAAAACAAAACATATAAATATCCCCATCTCGTTACGTATCAGAGTATGACTCCTATGACGACACGAGGAATCAACTCAAATCAGTGGTTACTCCTGGTTATCTCCACGTTGCCCACGTAGAGGCAACATTCAAACAGAAGGGGTGAGATTTCACATTCAATAATAATAAGCAACAACTCATGTAAAGAATTAATCAAAACAGGACAACAACAATTCATCTTTAAGAATACTTCACATATTTTCAACAACAATTATCATTTAACTTCATTCAATAATGCAGCAGCAACATCGACAATGCAACAAAAATGACTCAACAATGCAACAACGACTACTCAACAAATGCAGCATAATTATGCATGTGGTACCAACAGAGCTACAACTCCCTTCGCTAAAGTCATAATTCGACTTGTCAGGCAACAACCCCCTTCGCTTGACAATGCTTATGCAATGACACAACTTAAATGCAACAACATCAACATCATAAAATCATATTAAATAAACCACAAAAGATTTGCACATCAACTCAAAACCACTGGAAAGATAAATCAGATATCAATAATTTTCATGTTTATGACAAAGTCCAACTCAAAACAGAAACGTGTGAAAAAGACACAAGAATGCGAAACGGGCAATCTACCACTGAACAGTTCGCTAGGCGAGCTCAATTACTCGTTGTGGCGAGCGACGGCGTCTACTCACTAGGCGGGGATAACATTCGTTGTGGCGAGTTGGGATCTACTCGTCGGGCGACCAAAAACACTTGTTGTGGCGAGTTGGGAACTACTCGCCAGGCGACTAAGAACACTCGCTGGGCGAGCGATGACATCTTCTCGCTAGGAGAGGTTGAGCACTCGTTGTGGCGAGCGACAACAGACAGGTCTGCGAACAGACCTCTGTTCTCACTCCATTACCTACTGTTATTCTACAACCTAGACATCACTTTCTTACATTTATTCATGGAATTACCTACACTTTCAACAAATTTTATTGAAATTAGACCTAATTCCTATAATCTCAAAACTCAACAACAACAACAACAACAACTTAAGATTATAGAAAGTTAGTCCCACCCTTACCTTAGGTTTGTTGAATTCTGAAATCTACAAGTTTCTCTTCTCTTACTTCTCACTTTTCTCTTTTTCTCCCAAAAACTGGTTTTCACATATTCTGACTTTCTATTCCCTACCTCTTATATTCTTAACCTAATTAAATTCTCCTTATTCCCAAAACTGCCCTTACTGCATCAATATTCTATTTTAATTTTATGTCTTCACTAACAATATTTTAATAAACTACTAATATATACTAACACACAACACAAAAACCCACACACCGCAATTATTCAAATAAAATATACCAAAAAGGCACTAAACTCGACAAAATAATTAGATAATAAAAATAGGGCGTTACATCTATACTGTGTTGCTATTCGCACTCCCCTCTGCTTAAATCATTAAAACACTACTCATCTCACTAACTACACCTCTTTTCTATCCAATTTTACTAATCCACCTCCGTTCATGCTTTACTTTCTTATTCTCTAAAAACAAAACAAAAAACTATATTTTCTTCCTAAATATTATTTTCTGCAACTCTATAATCGACTAATCAACCTATCTACTTTCTCCTTACCTATTCTCGCTAAATTAATGCTATCTAACAACAAGTACTAATTATAATAATAATATTATTATTATTATCCGCTAGTAATATTAATAACTAATGTTAAAAATCGGGTTGTTACAGTATACATCATCAGGTCACTATTATAAAAAAAATAATATTTAAGTTTATTGAATAATAGATATATTTGGTCTATAATATTGACTAGAATGATCATCTTTTCAATAAATATAAAAAGTGGTTGGTTGCTAATAATAGTAACCAGGTAGTGTAGGATACAATATTTTGTGGTCATATGCATGTTTAAATGAACGTGTGTTAAAACAATTAGAGGTAGAACTAGGTCGGTAAATATCAATCAAGCCAACTTGGATAATAACATGTTAAATGGTTGAGGAAGCAATGATTTGATGAAGAAATAAGTATATTAATCTTTTACCCTTCGTTTGGTAGAGGTGTAAAAGAAGAGAGAGAGATTGAAGAGAGAGAGAGGAGAGAAGTCTAACAATTCTCTTGTTTGGTTGTGGTGAGAAAGAGGGAAGAGAGAGTTAAAATATGTGGGTCCCAATGATTTTTTAGTCTCCTCACATCTGCGAAGAAATAGGGGAGAGAGTTGCAATTTAAATTGTTTTTCAATTTTTTTTTTTTTTTGAAGAAGCCAAAATGGAATATAACTAAACAAGAATGGTTCAACTAGCACAAGGTGTGCCAGAAAGAACCACCCAAAAGGATTACAAAGTTAAATGTCGATAGCCTTAAAGTACAACAAAAAAACAAACAAAGGAAAACTACTCCCTAACCCCAATACATAATAAAGGGTTCCACCACCAGTCATTGTAACCGAAAGCAGAAGTGAGCAACTTAACTTGTAACCAAGTAAAATACAAAAACTTGACATTATCTAACAACTTAGACAAATCCTGAGCTTTGTTCTCAAAAAGCCTGTTATTTCGTTCCTTCCAAATGATCCAATCAGTAGTATGCCAAATCACTTGGAGGTAAGAGTGAACAGAACGTGGGAAACCCGCCAAACGACCAAATTGATGAAAATGATCAGACACCGAGGCAGGGGATATGAAAGAAAAACCGACCCACCTGTAGATTAGTTGCCATCAAATGCTAAAAGTGTCACGACACAACATGAGATGAACCGCCGACCTCTGTCTGCCACACCCTCCTACACAAGCCATATCATCCTAATGAAGTATCATCCTGCGAACCAGATTGTCTTTTGTTGGCAATCTATTTCGAAGAAGTTGCCAAACGAAAACAGACACCTTCAGCAGAACTTGCTTCAACCACACCATGTTTGAAAGGCCCCGCTCCACATGTGAATCAGTTGACGTGAGATATTGGTAAGTTCCTTTGACAAAGTAACCATTGATAGGATCAAGAAGTCATCGCCACCCGTCAACAGTAGTGTCCTGCAAATCAATGTCAGATAGCAAAGTCACACACTCCGTAATGGACTCCTCCTCCCAAGCCAAGAGGCGCCTCCTCCACACCCAGGCACCACCACCAATCGCCCACCCTTTCTCCTCCATCTCCCTCACAGTCGCCCCCTTATCTTGAGTCAGATCAAACAAACGAGGGAATTGCACTCTTAACGGTGCTCCTCCCACCCAATTGTCTAACCAAAAGTAAGTACTACCTCCTCCACCCACAATCCTACGAACGTTATCTTCAAACCAACTCTCCACCCCCAAAGCAACACCACATCGAATGTCTGACAACATTCTCCACCAAACAGAGCTATCTCTCCCTCCCTCCCTCAATCGCCTCCCTTCCTCCCCGTACCTCGCATTTAAGACTCGATACCAAAGTCCCTCCTTGTCAACCAACATCCGCCAACACCATTTCCCTAACAATGCAACATTAAGTTCCCTCAACCTCCTGAGACCTTACCCACCCTCCTCCTTCGATAAACAAACAGTATCCCAAGCAACCCACACAATTTTCCTAACATCCTCACCTCCCTTCCAAAAGAAATTTTTAAAAATTGATTCAATGGAAGAAATTATACATGTGGGGGCCTTGAAGAAGGAGAGAAAATATACCGGTAAGGATGATATTTCCAATTCTATCCTCCATTGCTTCAGAAAAGACAAAAACCTGAATACTTTTTGATAAAATAAAAAAGTGAATGTTGTTGCTCTCCTGCGTTAATTCTCGTTAATAAGGCATAATGAACTATAGACATGCCACTGTTTTCTTCTTCATTGTTGATATCTGAGAGTATATTTGTTATTAGGTTTTTTTTTTCCTACAAGAGAGGACCAAATTAAGCCCAAAAGTTACTGCATTTTTAATTAAGTTGAAAATGAAAAATAATGAACTATATTTGAGAAAAAAAATATGAAATTACTTTTCTTTGACATATTGATTTTAAGTTAATAAATATTTAACTAATAACTTAAATTAATTTGATAAAAAACAAATAATTTATATTAATCAAATTAATTAGTTTTCTTTTTATTTGGTATAAGGGTATTTTTGTCCTTTGAAAAAAATTACATTACTCTCTCTCTCTCTTCTATTTCTCTTATTCTTCTCTTCTACCAAACCATACATCAAATATACTCTATTTCTCATCTTTTTCTCTCTTCTCACTCTCTCTCGCTCTTACTTATTTCTCTTTTCACAACTTCTCTTATTAACCAAACACATCCTTAATGAAACTGGTAAAAGTTTCATGATGTTTGCTTGAGTTTTTACCTCACAATGTGACAATCAATCTCTAGGAGCTTTGTTCTCTAATGAAACACAAAGTTTACTGCTATATGAAGAGTGTAAAATGAAAAGAGAAGATGGAAATAATTTGGTTGTGCTTTCATTCAGAAACATTGAGGCAATATATACACAAATACATATCTCTAATTTGATGATTATGCTCCTATAATTCAACATTCTTTCCTACAGTCAAGCTATTCTAATATGACTGATATAACTGTTACCATGTTTACAACAAGAATCATGGGATACAATTAACTCTCATAACAACAAGAATCATAGAATATAGTTGACTTTCCTAACACTCCCTGTAACACCCTGTTCCCAAAAATACGTAATTTGAATAAAACAATCAGAGTTATACCACAAACGGAGCATTACACTGCTTACATAAAAAATTCTTTAATAGAAAAATAAAACTATTAAACTTCCAACAACTCATTATATATACAACTGCAGTGGAATATTCATTTCATTTATAATTTAATCCTCAAATAAAAATCTTGGCATGAAGGCCTCAACCAACAATAATTATTCAACCATACTTAAATAGTTCCGGCATAAAAGCCTCATCAAAATAATTCAATAAAAACAACATCATCATGTCTCAAAATTTGATACATAGGAATGAAAATAATATAAAAATTTCATCCCACACGTATCAGAGCCCTAGACATTGAGCCACCACCTACTACTCAGGATCACCTGCAAGTTACCCATACGAAGGGCAACATTTTCAAGCAGAAGGGGTGAGATTCACAATCAAAGAATATATATTATCTTTGATTGTGAATCTCACCCCTTCTGCTTGAAAATGTTGCCCTTCGTATGGGTAACTTGCAGATATATAATGCTCCGTTTGTGGTATAACTCTGATTGTTTTATTCAAATTACGTATTTTTGGGAACGGGGTGTTACAATTTTTATGCAATATGCAATGAACTCCACTTGTGTATATCAACATACAACATCAACAACTCAATGGTGTATATCCGCATACAACCCAACAACAACGACAACAACATCTACTACGACATCAACATTTGTGCCTAAATATACTTATGACACACTCCCCAACCGGACAACATTCCAGGGCATGAGCCCCCAACAATGCATGAGTATGAAAGACTCGTGGTGTATATCAGCATACAACCCAACAACAACAACAACAACAACAACAACAATTGTGCCTAAATTATTTATGATACACTCCACAACTTAGACAATCAACGACTTAGCAACTTGGATGACAGTAACAACAACGTTAACAACAAAGACAACCTTAACAACTTATACATTAATCAATTACATTCATATCAAATTCCAAAACATTCTTCAAAAGCAGATCAAGTTTGATCAATAAGACATAAGCCAAATACTCATAAAACACCTCAACTAAATCCCTAATACTTAAGTTTGAAGTTGGGAAACCAACCATAAGTTTTGGACTAACTTGGGACTAGTTATGTTAAGTTTTCTTAAAGTTTTCTAGAGACCCACTTGGACTATTTTCATCATAACTCAAAATCCATAAAATATTTTCAAGTCAAACCAAAGCCATTAGAAAGCTAACTCAATTATCTAAAACTTTCATGTTTACACCAAAAGCCAGTTCAAAGAGGAAAGGGGTGAAAAATAGTGAAATATGAAGGATCTGGTTCACAAAAATCGTGTCACGATTTTAGAAATCGCGACACGTTTTTACGTCCAGAACCACTTAGCATTCTGCCATCAAAATCGCGGCACGGCTGCAAAAATCGCGGCACGGTTTGACAGTATCAGGTAAAAAAAAACAGCTTTTCAAAAATGCGATTTCCACCATTTTAAGCCCTTATGAGGTCCATAATCGACTCTAAATTGACAGGGATCATATACTAAGATTACACTATGGACTGTACACCATCTAAACATGAATTCTACGGATTATCTACTCAATTCACATTCTAATCCAACTTCTAACCCTAATTCAAGAACACCATTTTCAATTCAATTTCAGCAATTATATACATATTATCAATTGAAAGTTAGCCTCATCCTTACCTGAATTTAGATGAACGATTTACAGAAAATGGATTCTCCCTCTTCCTCTTCTCTTTGCCTCTTCTAGGTTTTCTCCCTTTTTTCCCAAAACTTTTCTGTTTCACGTAAAACTGTTTCTGACTTCTCTTTTTCCTAACTCCCCAATACTTAACTCCTCTTTATTTCTATTAATTTCTAATTACTCCCCAACCTCTAAAATAATAATAATTCCCACTCATTCTAATTAATATCAAAATAAACTATATAATAAAATATAATACACCACTTAAACCACAAATATTATTTAAAATCATATAAAAGACTCTAAATATATCAATAATAAATAATTTAACGACTAGGGCGTTACACTCCCCCTCAAGTTGGAGAGTGGATATCAAGAACTCCCAACTTGCACTTCATTGTAAAAAATGATTCCTTTCCAAGTGGTTTAGTGAACACATCGGCAACTTGTTATGCTGAAAGAACATACTTTGTTGCAATTGAACTATCTTGAATTTTGTCACGAATAAAATGACAATTTATCTCTATATGTCGAGTTCTTTCATGAAATATTGGATTAGAAGCAATGTGAAGAACTGTTTTGTTGTCACAATACAACAGTGCTGCCTTTGGGTGCTATATCTCTAAATCCTTCAACAATGAACACATCTAAGACATCTCACAACATGTGTTTGTTATAGCTTTATATTCTGCTTCAACTGATGATTGAGAAACTGTCTTTTGTCTTTTTGTTTGCCATGAACATATCTAAGACAACTCACAACATGTTGCCTTTTGTCTTGATGTCTACTTATGATTTATGAAACTAGTATTAAAATTATATTAAAGATCTTATGACAACGTATATGAGTTAACCTAGTTAAACTACATCGTTTTCGAAAGAAGTGAAGTAGATAAAATAGTCACAAGGAAGGGGGGTTTGAATTGTGACCCTTTAAAAATTATCTTGTAACTTAAAATTAATTCTCAAGTTGAAACTTGGAATGGTTAAGTTAATAAAGTTAACTTCAGAATGTTCTGAAGTCTGAGTGCAAAACAATTTAAAGAAAATGAATGTGTTTGTGTGTGTATTGTGTTTACAATAAAGTAAAGAGTTAAGGGAAAGAGAAGAAGAACAAACAGAAGTTTATAGTGGATCCCCCAATGTAGGTTAGTCCACTCCTCTCAATTTTGTAAGAGTTTCAACTATGATGCTTGAGATAACCTCTCAAATCCTGCACCTTACAATCTTGTTCACCTGAACAATTACAACACCTATATTCTCTAAGCCTCAACAGGCTAAAGTTAACCAAATCTGCATTGAACAATGTGCAGGAGATTGAATAGTGGATCTGCAGCTTCAAGCCCATGTTTCTAGGAGATTTCTTCTTGATACATATCAGAGGACGTGTCTATCTCTGATTGATTGGAACAAGATCTCCTTTTGCTTTGCTTTTTATCTATTCACCAACTATATTGTTCATGAATTGAAGCATGTGCTAAGATGAACATTCTGACCTTCAGAATGTTCCATTTGTTCCTACTTTGGGATGATTTGTAAGACTAACTTTTGATGTTATCAATCCTAATAGTAGAGACATAACTGAAGTGCAGTAAATGTAACTTCTAGGATAATATCCTCTTTGGAATATTCCTAGATCTTCAAGTGTCCATAGTCTTGAATGAACCTTGAAGTACCTTTTTGACATTAATCTTGTAAATGCCTTTATTGCTTTGATTGACCCATGAAGATGTACTTTTCTGGATTATTTATTCATGTCAAGTGTACTTGCATGTTCTTCATGTTCTTGATGATTCTGGGTTTGCTTATGAACAACCTTATGAACTATCATCAGAACGTTCTGCTCAATTTTGCTCATATATTCTGAACTTCAGAATTAGTTTGTGAATTCAATGTCCTTTGATTTCTTTATATCTTGGTATGATTTAAACATTGTTCCTGTCTTAGTAAAACACTCAAGTTATCTTTAAAATTAATTAGGGATTTTGCCTCAACAAGAAGAGAGTATAAAACACTAGATATCAACTTAAATTTCATTAACATGATTGAGAAATAAGTAATTGGTGTCAAGATCGGATAAAGAATTTTGGGTTGTCAATCCTACTTTTCATCTACAGATCAATTTTCAAAATTACCGATACAGATTCTCAGTTGAAAAGGCATTAAGAACAGACAAGTACGAATTTAAATCAGACACAAAAAAAGCATAACTGAATGAAAACTTTATTAATTGAATCCAACAAATAAGAAGGGGTTCATCTCTTAGAACACTAATAAAAAAAAAAGGTTTAGTTGCTCATGGCCATTAGGAAAGAGCCGGCCGTCTTCAGATATTTCTTGAAAATGCCATAGCTTGCTTAGAGGACCATTTCCAAATTGCGATCATCCTTTGGTATTTCTCCTTGAAACTTGTTGTTTTGGCTCGCTTTCACGTCATTGAGCTTGCTTAGTGAATTGGAATTATCCCTAAATGTCATTGCGGTGCTCTGACTCAACTTTCTAGCGATGTCCAACACCTACAAAAAGGTGTGGGAAACAAATGCAATAGCTTTCTGGCATAGTTTTGCGATATAAACGATATTTACATAAAATTAGGGATTTCTAAGTTAGATAACTTGCAAAACAAGTCGATAAGTGCTATGGAAAACTACTTTAAAATGACACTTATCAGTATATATATGAGTCACCTTTATAGTATATCATGCATTTTACCCATTTATATATAGAGTAGTGTTATTTGAACAACCATATAAGACAACTTATGTGACAACTTCTTTTCTCTCTCTTTTCATTGGTTAAAAACAATAGAGTGAGAAATAAAAAGAGAGGGAATAAGAGCATAATATGAATATGAGAGAGAAAGTTTTCAAAAAGTTGTCACAAACTAATTGTACAAATATCATTTCTCATATACTCCCTCCGTCCCTTAATATAACCCCCCTTTTGTTTTTTTTTTTGTCCCTAAATATAACCCCCTTTTTAAATTACAAGACACATTAATTATTTTTTTTTTCATATATACCCTTATTTAATACTACTACTAATTCTAAAATTACAATAAATTGACTTTTCACATCATCTCTTTAATGAGGGTAATTTTGTAAAATTGTACTATAAAACAGACACATTAACTACACCAACAACATTTCTTAAGAAATGTGAAAAAAGCAATAGGTGGCTATATTAAGGGACGGAGGGAGTATAATTGACTTGAGACTAACCAACCACTCACATGAACCCAACTATTTTTTTTTTCTTCAAGTGTGAATGATATTAGTAATCCGTTGACATCTCATCGACATGTTTTTTGGCTACTTTAATCAAGCAATCCCAACTTTCATAAACTCTCAAAAACCTTTCACATGCTTGTTTACTAGTACATGTCCTTCTTGTTTTTAAATTAGATGCTTTTCCTAGTAATGTTTTCTAGTGACCCACTTTTTTCAATATAACGCAAGTGAGAGCGTGTGTCATGCAAATTCTTGAGCTTCATCACAAAAGATCACATTTTTAGAATAACTATGAAAAGCAACAATCCTAATCTATATTTTGTTTTATCTTACTGGACTATTAATAAGATGCTCAATTCATACAATGGCATTCTAATTCATTCTACTAACGTTGTTAAATTTATTACTCCAAATCTAGAATCTATTTGTACTTATTTATATGATTTTGCATTTCATCAAAATGTTTCCCCACACGCAATAGCTAGCTTGCATCTCATACATCAAGGTGGAGGGAAAAAACAGATTCTTTGAGTAAAGTGGTTTCTACTTTTGACACTACTTTCAAATTTATGTAATTCTAACGCATTTAAGATTTTACGAGTAAGTAAGTTACATGGCTACTACTAGGATTGGGACATGAATGAGAACCTACTAATTTTTTTTAAAGATACTTATAACATTTCATTGATAATGATAATGATAATGTTAATGTATTCCGGTACATGATAAAGAACCTACTAATATTTCGTGATTTGGATTTCCACAATAATAATAGCACACACTTATATATACGGTCATCCATCTCATTCATTGATTTAAGATCAAAAAAATATTGCATGTTCAATAAATCAATTTTAAATGATTTCGATCATTGATTTAAATCGGATGATCAAGATTAGTAAATATATAATGCGATTAATGTAGGGAATATACACCCAAATTTACTTGTTATCTATTATTTATTTTTATTTATATTTTTTAAAACTCGATATTTGGTTTAAGGAATAACGAGCCATCTGGTATATGATTATATGATTGTAGAGAATTGAAAGTTATGTGCTTACCATGAACAGTTGAAAGGGAATTACTAGCAATCATGTAATCTATAATTGGCTGAAGCTATAAAAACTAAAATTATAAACACGATTTATTGTTAGGAAAAACTCACTGTATTTTTTTTTGGTTTTGTTTATTACGTGTATTTGTGACCTGGACCCAGTGATAATATATGACATATTTGTTTGATTCTCTTGCTGGTACCTAAGAACAACAATAATTCGTCCATGTCCTTTTGTTTTAAGACATTTTCATTTGTCACCATTTGTCATACCTTACATTTGTTTCATGCATTTAGAGGCCAAGTGCTTATGTAATCCTTCTTTTCCTTAAGTTTTTCAAGAACCACAAATCATATAGAGAAAGACAAAAGCTTTGCATGTTAGGCTATGCTCCTTCAAAACAGTCTGTGTGAACTCGATTCCGATTTGCTGTACATATTTAAACATATTAACGGATCTTAATGACTTAATTTGTCGGCCTCTAACCCATTTGAGGTTGACATAGTAGTTGGTTTGAGACCTTCGAGTGTACTCCTATCAAAATATCAGGTTTGACGATTATCTTTGGTGTCAATTTCGATGAGTTAAGTCCCTATGCTCTGGTTCCTTAAAAATAAAGTTGGATTATATATATAAGTTTTTCATCCCTATAAATATAACGAATTTTGATTTTAATCTCTAAAAAATAAAATAGATCGTTTAGGATCCTCACAAAATTTTTTATTTTGTTTTTGGTCCTTAATGGTCAATTTATATTCATATGAATGTCGAAATTATAACTATTTTATAATCAAGATGTATCCGTGTGATATTCGTATACTATATTCATATTTATAGGGACGAAAAACAAATATTTAACCCAATAAAGTATTTATGTTCCGACTTTAAACAAAGTTTCTGCAAATGGATGGTGAGATTATATTCATCGGCTCTTAGACTATATACCATGTTTTAAAGAAAAAATTGTTACCTAATCACGGTCATTAACTTAAGATCAATCAACTCATATTATAATAACAAAAAAAAAAATCAACTCATATTACTCTATTCTTGTGAGTTTAGTTCAGTTGATAACAATAATGCATAACATATGCAAGGTTGAGGGTTCAAACTCCTGAAGAAAAAAAAAAAAAGAATCAACTGATATTACTCTTTCACTAAATCATACTAGTATTTAATCAAGAGAAATGCTATATCTTGATGGTTGGATTAATTAACGTGTCACACATTAATCAATATCAATCATTAATTCAATCAAATGATATATCAATCAAAATCAACTGATATTACTCTTTCACTAAATCATACTAGTATTTAATCATTAATCTATATCTTAATGCTATATCTTGATGGTTTAGAGAAATAGCATTTTTCTTTAATCAATATCAATCATTAATTCAAAATCAAATGGTTTGATTAATTAACGTGTCACACATTTAATACTTAGAATAATCCAAATCCAAGACATTCACTATCATTATCATTCAATGAACTCATGCTGGATTAAAAATGTAAAGAAGTTCCATTTTTCTAAACAAATAGCAAAAATTAGGCAATGTCCATGTATCATTCATAAATATTTGTAATCTTAGCAACCACATGTGGAGTTTTTTTTTTTTTTGCATGGCAATGTCCATGTGGAGCATGATCAGTGGCAAAAGTTGTTGTAATATTTTTTTTGTTAGGTGTCCTAGTGGCTGAAGCTCACACATTTCATTTAATATGGAGAAATGAGGTGTTCGGAGTTCGAACTTCGAGCGCTGCATATATTATGTATTTGTTCCTACCAACTGAGTTAAGTTTACGGGGACAAAGTTGTTGTAAGTGTATTATTAAGAGTTGATTGATTTGATGTGTCATTATATATATATATATATATATATATATATATATATATATATATATATATATATATATATATATATATGAGGGGGGTTATTTTGACTCCAAGAGTAAGTTTGTTTACTTACTCCAAATCCTAGCCTTTAATCATATTATCAATTGATGGCTTAGATTGATTAATAATAAATGATATTGTAGACTTTAGTATTCTTCTCTATTAGAGTAAACACTATCACATCAAAATGGCAACAAAATTAATGACTTTTAATGGATTGATTTTTCTATTCTTCTTCCTTATAATTTTCTTTTTTGTAGAGATAAAGAAAAAAAATGGTAAAAGCTTATCAACAAAACTTAAAAACCCTCTGATGGCAAAAATGTAGAAAATGTAAAACTGTTAAAAGAATTTCTTATTAACAAACAAGGACAAGAAAAGATAACCATTTTTTTTAAACAAAGCATGGTAGAAAAGCAATCATCGTAAAATTTTCCATTATCAGTTAAAACTTTCACATAATGAACTATTCAAACTCTTGTACTACTTGTTATGGTTTGAGGAATTTTTTTTAGCTTCATCCCATTTATTTGCGATAAGTGACAAAATTCGATAATAGATTAAATTTGATACCGCACAATATAATACGTGTGCACAAACTCCAACTTTTTAGTTCACAATCTCTAACAATATTTTTTTTCTTCTTATATGTACAAAATAGAAAATTAAGGGAGAAGAATAAAAAAACAGAACATTAAAAGTCATTAATTTTGTTGGCATCTTGAGGTAATGAATGTTAACTCCAATAGAGAAGAAAATTAAAGTCTACAATATCACTTATTATTAATCAATCTAAGCCATCAATTGATAATATGATTAAAGGTTAGGATTTAGAGTAAGTAAACAAACTTACTCTTGGAGTCAAAATAACCCCCTTCTATATATATATATATATATATATATATAAAAGATATTAAATAATTTTTAAAATAATTTTTTCTTAATATATAAGACCGAATGAAGTATGTTTTTCGATTTAAATATGCAAATAAAATATATTAAATTGATGCTTATGAATAATATTCTTGAAGAAGGAAATTGTGTTGCGGATTGAAATAAAAGTATTTTTTGTTTTTACTTGAATCTTCTTGTTTTTTATCTATTTTTTGACATTGTTGGTTCTTCTTACTAGTAAACAATTAGGTACGGATTTGGTTTCAGAGAAAATTAGCAGGAAAGTATTCGTAGAAAAACAACTTTTTCTAAATCACTTTGATAAATAGTATATGCTTCAAATAGAAGGGCACAATGTCGTTCACCCTTATGATTAAAGTAATGTTATACTTATCCGCAAGTCGTAACATCAATGTCAAAATTGTTAAATTGAAATTAGTTTAAATCCCACCATTGTATTTGTGTGTGACTTTTCAATTGTTATTGTTATTTTGTCTGTGAAAAATTGAATCAGTGGTATGCTTGGTGTTAATAAATTTTTAATGTCTTAATATTTTATTTTAAATACGGATATCTCGTTCTTATACTTTATTGTAGCTCCCGATTTTCCCGTACTTGCGCAACATTTATCTTTAATTTATGACATATTCAAAACTAAAATCAATTTTATATATACGAAAAATAAATAAAAAATTATATAATCATGCATATGTCAATGTTGGGCAATTTATCTTTTGATCATTATAATGTCTTCTGAAATCATTCAAAAACTAAATTCAATCTTATCCCGAAACTGTGTGCCACTCAAAGCAAAGCATTCTTTATTGATCAATTGGGTTCTTTTCTGATAATGAAAGACACTATACATTTTGATTGCTTTTCAATTATTAGATAGGATCAAATCAAATTAAGTTATAAAAGGTATTATTTAAATTACATAAAATAAGAAAGCATGCATTGAAATGTGATAGAAAGTTTTTTATTTTATTTAATACTTTTATTTTGCTTATACTATAGGTACGGCATCACGCAGAATTGGTATTTATTTTTCTTTCTTCATTAAATCATCTAAAAATAAATTATTTTCTGTCTTGCTTCCATCTATTTTTTACTCTATGTTGAATCATAATTAAATGCCTTTGAAATACTATTAGTTATTGATTTTTGAAGTAAGCTTAATAATTTAAAGTACCCATGATTGGGCTTTTGGCCCTATCGTTCATAACAAAAAGAAACACCGATTTTAAAAAAGTTATAATAAATTAAAGTTAGTGCCAACAGAAAGCTCTTATCTCTGTTGAAAGTTAAATATTTTGTGTTGTATAAAAGAAGTTTAGAAACTAAAAGATTGTACTCGAACGGTTAAGAAGCAATATAAAAAATGAATTGTGGAAAATTTGATTTATAGGAGAAACAATTTTTTATCAAACTTATTTACCTTCGATCAAATTCTAGATTAGCTGACATTTTCATCTAAGAATCCAAGGTTAATACCAAAAGTAAATAAATAAAAGAAGTTTAGAAACCAAGAAATAAAAATTAAATCATAAAGAAAAAAAATTTAACAAATTTCTTTAGAGTGTTGTTTAAACAATTTAAATAATACCCCTAGAACACACTTGTTAACATGATCCAATTCTAAAATTCCACGAAAATACTATTTCATCCGTGTCATATTAAGTGATACAGTTGATTCTATCACACATATCAATGCATATTTTATATCTTTAATTATTTATTAGGAAAAATTATGAGAATTTAATATTTTTAAAATATTCATGAAGACGAATCCAACATCTTATATGATATTATTTATCTTTGTATACAAGTAAAAAAATATGGTCAAAGTTTGTTAGGTCAATAATGTGCCTTGTCAAATGTGTTGAATCCTCTATTGCATTGCAAATTTCGCATCCCAAAGCCCGCTAAATGTGGAAATGGTGAATCTACAAAAGCAATCATATGTAAAAACGTGTAAATTTACACGATATTGCAGAAGCCATTGTTAAACCCCGAGTAATTACAATAAACATCAAACTCATTTGAGCTCCTTGGATGATGTTGACTTGAGATATTGAAGTGTGTTACTCCTCAGGTTTCGATTCTTTGCAACGTCAATTTAGATGGGATAGTTTATCATTTTCAAAAACAAGAGAAAATTACAATCAAGATCAATGAAAATTCTAATAAAAAAATTTAAGTATTTAATTTAGAACATAATATTTTTTTAACAATTTTTTTGTACATAGACGAAATGGCAAAGCCATTATAAGCTCACACACAAGTGGAGGTACCAGGATTCGAACCCCGGTCATAACCTCCAGCCTAATAATTTCGACATTTTATCAGTTAAGTTAAGACTTGTGAACAATTGTTTGACAAATTTAATAATTTTAAATGATAAAGCAATGACAATTGTTTTATCGTTTAAAATACTTTATTAGTAATCTCCTAAGGTAATTATTTTGATCATAATACTTCTTAATCATACATTCATTTGATTATGATTTGTAAAAATTTTAAATTGAACTTAAACCTTAAACCCCCGATTAGATATTTTACTAGATAGATGATTAGATAAAATATCTCTTATAATTTTTTTTTTTTGTGTTTAAACCATATATCATCCA
This sequence comes from Medicago lupulina, assembly GCA_958299785.1. NCBI lineage: Eukaryota > Viridiplantae > Streptophyta > Magnoliopsida > Fabales > Fabaceae > Medicago > Medicago lupulina. The sequence goes on along the minus strand of OY283146.1, from coordinate 40,647,882 downwards.
CGCGCAACTGCGGAGACTAATCTCTTGAGCATTGTGAGACCCAAATGGACGACAGACTCTCCCCAAGAATTTTAACGTTGTTGCATGCTCAAGACTGAATTCGAATTAAAAAAGACCTATTTCATCTCATCTAAACGTTCTTGAGTAACATCTCTTATCATTGGTATTGGGTGTCTTATTAATCAATAAAATAAAATAAATTTATCATAAAATAAAATAAAGAACCGCAAGAAATCTTAGAAAGGCACTTGCTTGCTAAACTATCATACTCCTAAAAATTTACTAAAAGTAAATAACGAGTTAACTCATCTCACAAGCAAACAATTTTCATATCACACAAGTAAAGGCAAAACGAGTTAACTCAATCTTCCATTTCAATCTTCTCTGCTTCATCATTCATACTCCAAAAATTCCCATAACCCATCAAAATTTAACAACGACCCATTTATTGAATCAACCTAAACATCATCATTCTTCATTTCAAGATGCTTTTTCTGTAGTAACTGATGTTTGCAGAAGGTGCAAAGATAGTGCATAGAAACTGTTTGATGAAATTCCTCAACCATGTTTAGCACACAAAACCCATTTCTCTACTTTTGTGTCACCATTGATTCCTTCATTATCACTCCAACATAACCCTTTAACCATGTTATTGCTCATAGAAAGCTGAAAGCTTTTTCTATGGTTAACCAAAATGTACCTTCTAACATCCTCTGGTAACATCAGTGTGTATCTCTCTACACACTTCACTTGTTCAACCAATGAATGACCTGTTGAATTTGATCTCAGAAGTTTCAATTTTGATGGATGCCCATCATCATGATTGATACTTTCTCCTTTGTTCGCGTCATAGTTGCTTTGGTTTGGGTTTTGGTTTTGGTTTTGGTCATTGGAAGTATCATTGAGAGTGATTTCGGGTACGGTTTCGGAACTTTCTTCGCATGTTTGGTCATTGTTGTTGAAATTGGTTGGGATGGTCATTGCAACTTGACAAGAATCTTGGTTAAGATTTGCGCGACAAACGGGACATGTGACATGAGAAGCTAACCATGAATCAATGCATTGAGGATGGAAAACATGGTTGCATTTAGGTAGTAATCTTAAGGTGTCTTGTTCTTTGAAATCTGTTAAACAAACTGCACATTCCAATGGTCCTTTATCTGTTTTAACGTCTTTGATTGTTGAGTAAAAAAGGATAGGGAAAGTGTTGAGGAGTTCTTTGTTTATACCTTGTGAACATGAACATGGACAATCTGTTGCGTTGGTTCTTGTGACGACGATGCGCGATTCAACGCAATTGCGGATGTAGAAAAAGACGATTCCTAAGAAAAAAAGTAGACAAAGTACAGCACCAGCTGTGATTGCAAAGGAAGGATTCCATCTATGATGAGAGATATCAGTAGGAACAGGTTCCATGGAAGCTTGTGATTCAACATGGTTTAGGAATAGAAGGAGGAGGAAGGGAGTTATAGTTGTGAGGGAAGTAAAGTAAGAGTTTTTGAGGTGAAAATTAAGCATGTTTGTTTGTGAAAGTTGAAAAGGTTTGAGAGTGATGTGAGATGAGTAGGGTAGTGGAGTTGTTTTTTAGAGAGAGGAATATGAAGAGAAAAAAGAAGAGGATTGATTGTTATAAAGGGGAGAGGAGAGGAAAGGAAGTAAGATGGGAAGTTCCATTTGTTGCTTGAAGAACAAGGATTTGGTTTAGTGGAGAAAAGGTTGAAGGATGAACGGTGAAGAGTGAAGTGTGAAGGGAACACTCCATTTTATGCTCCTTTTTGATGAATTCCAAGGGACTATAAATATAGGAGGAATGCTAGCAACACTCTCTCTAACACTCACTTTTTTATTAGATAAAATTAATGTATGTCCTACCACTTTATGTGGGTTTCATTTCCAAAGTGTATGACCCACAATGATTTAACCAATGAGAGAGTGAGTGTCTAAAAAAGAGTGTTGCTAGCACTCCTCTAAATATAGTAGAAATTTTGGAAGATATGTTAATTAATTAAAGTATTAAAATAACAAAACATAAGTGACATTAGTTAGAATAGAGTTTTTTTTTTTAATAGCGATGCATGTTTGGTCTGCAAAAGGGACAAGTCATAAATGAGCGAAACCTCAAATCAAAAATGTTTTTAGGCACACATAAATTAAAAAGAATTAATCCATCTGTTTCAAAATATAAGCAAAATTCATTTTTTAGGTTCATTCATTTTTTAAACTTTCAATATGTTCATCATTTCGAAGACAAAATTTTCTCTTTTACTCTATCCGTTTTAAAATATAAGCAAAAATTACTTTTTAGGTTCATTCATTTAATGATGTATGTGGTCTACATACATCATTAAATGAATGAATTGATTTTTTGTTTATATTTTGAAACTGAGGGAGTAAGACCCAACACTCATTTAATAAAGTTGCATAATTAAAGGGTTCGGTTGTGCATTTTCACGATTCAATGTCGTTCTTATACCACACGTTTTCTCTTAGAAGTGGAAGAAAGCTGGTTTTGGTGGTTTCCCATGAATGTCTGCTTTTCTCATTCCCTAGAATTCTGTTTCAACAAAGCTATAGATGTCGACGACACAAATCTTGAGTTACTTCCATTCAGGCCTTTTTCCTCCTAATATTATTTCAGTTTTTTATTCTTCGTATTATTATACATATTGCTTCTTTTACCCTAAAACATGTAATAAAATGTTCTTTTGACAAAAAAAAAAAAAGTGTATTATATATCTTCTAGAAATAAAAAGATGTACTTACAAGAGGAATGGTAAAGAATGATGTGTTCCTTCTTCTTTTTTCTTTTTCTTTTAATGTGAAATCAATCCATAATTTTGAAGGTTTTATGGAACATCAATCCATATTTAATTTTGGAACATAAATGTAAGTTGAACAAAATCCATGGCTAATTAGGAAATGTTAAAAATGATTATTTCAAAAAAAAAAAGGAAATGTTAAAAATGAGGTGAAAAAATAAATGTGTTGTAAAAAGGGAAAAATTGAAAATATTAGTAACTTATAGTAACGTTATAAGGGTGAAGGTACAAACAAATAAATGGGTAAAGGGTAAAATTTATTTGAAATTGTTTTTCTAACATCAACTTTATAGAAACACATGTAAAATACTCAAATGATATCAACGGTAGTTAACTTGGCTTCTTTGGAGTGGACTGTAATATTATTGCAGATCATTTGGAGCAGTTCACTCATATGATAGGTGTTGGTAAAGTTAAAAGTTCGTTCATGCAACTCATCTGGATTTTGTGCCCTTGGGTTATATGGAATGAACGTAACAACCGTTTATTCAATAATTATATTACTATTGTACCTCGCCTGTTAGATAAGGTCAAATTGTTATCCCTAAGGTGGCCGAAAGCTAAAAAGGCTATTGCCTGGGCATTGACTGACTTGTGTTTTTCTGTATTTTTGTGGGACTGACTTCTTGTAATTTTTAGTGGTCGCCTAGGCACACCTTGTGTTTGGGAACTACTGTTTGGTGTGGTAATATAATTTCATTTTGATCTTTTTAAAAAAAAGTTAACTACCGCTGGCTTACAACTAGAAAATCGACAGTATTTAACTACCGCTGAATTTTTTGTCATTTGCACGTGGTTTTAGGAACATTGGATGTAAAAAAGCAGGCTTCAATTTCCTTTTAAGAGTAACAGGCTTATTTGACTAAATCGACTGGCCTTTAATAGTAACAGGCTTATTGTGACGGACAATGATTTATCAAAAAAAAAAAAAAAGGCTAATGATTGGAACCTGAGACAAAAATTAGTAAAAATAATGCACAGAATAAAAAAAATGCAGTAGCAGGATCTACAAGCAAAGTTATCTATGTTTTTGATAAGTAATGTAAAACATGGACAAGTAATCCATTTTATTCTCTTTCTATTTTCAGCATGAGAAAAAATATATAATTACAAACATTGTATTTTCTAAATATAAATAAAAAACACATTTCAAGATCATTTTAGTTGAAGAAGACAGGGTCAAGTGAAGGAGGAAGTTGGAAGAGAATAATACCAATGAATGAAAATAGAAGGAAGGAATATGATAATAATTTAATTTGAAGCATAGGAATTTCGAATGAGCTTTCAACGACATTATTCAAATTAAGAAACATTCCAATGTCTCTGATTAAGCTTCTCAAGGACTCAAACTTATGCGCTGACACATCTCTAACGTCAAGGAGCTGACGACTTGAAGAAAACGACAACCCTATGAACATTTTGCAAGTGCCCTTACACTGTCAAAATCTTAGCGCATTAAACACTTAAGATTTCTTACAAACTTTATATCTTAGAAATTCTTAAGTCTTAAGAGTCAAATCTGAATCGTATTATTTACACATCTGATTGTATATCAAGTGTAAAACCCAAACAATATTTTATTTAATTAAGTAAGATTGTCAGAAGTCTCTTTCTTGTGTGCTTGAGCATTATAAGTCTCTTTCCAACATGATTGAGCATTGGAAGTGTCTTACTTGTGTGCTTGTACATTTGTAATCTTAGTGATTATAGAGAAAATCCCTTTTAAGTACAAGTGGACTATACTACTATCGGTTTATGAAAGGAACTAGTATAAATTGTTCTATGTCATCTCTCTCTCTCTCTCTCTCAATCTCTCTCTCTCTCTCTCTCTCTCTCTCTCTCTCTCTCTCTCACTCTCTCAGTGTTTGATTTTCTCTGCTACATTCATACTATGTTTTAGACTCTAAAATGAACTTTGTTTAACATTAGACACTAACCAGTTCTTAAACACTTAGAAAAAGTTTGAAAAAGAAAACACAATTCAACCCCTTTTTGTGTTTTTCTCACCATCAGTTGGCATCAGAGCACGGTCTGTGTGCTTTGCACTTAACCGTGTCATAGAAAAGATCCTGAGAAGAACATATCTGCTGAACATACCCCTGGTACTACTACAGATGGCTCTAGTTCTGGTGCAACCATACAATATGATTAAAACAACAATTATACCTTTTGAAAGAACATTATACATCCAGACCTCCATTCTTCAATGGCGATGCTGCTCAATTTTAATGATTAAATAGTATAATGTATAGTCACATCGTAGGTGTTGATGATGAACTATGGAACATCAATGAAGATGGTGTTGGTTTTCTTATTGATTCTGAATGTATGGTAGTAGACTAGAAGAGTCTCATTAAGGCTCAAAGAAAGATATACATAAAACACCATCGAGTGCGTGGTATTTTGGTTGAAGCACTGAATCATTTAGAGTATACCAAAATATTTGATAAGTCCACTGCTAAAGCCAAATTTGAATCATTGTGTTCTACATATGAAGAAAACCAGCAAGTTAAAGAGGCTAAGGATAACCTGTTGGTTCAATAATATGAGTTGTTCAGGATGAAAGAAGATGAAGACATTGAAACCATCGATGTCAAGTGTAACGCCCTCTTTGATTATTTGATTAATTTTTTGAGTTTAGAGTATATTTATATGATTTATGTGATGTAAATAATTATGTGATGTGTTTGTGGATTTATTAAGTGACTTATTTTATTATTTAATAGAATAAGATTTGAATATAAAATAAATATTGAGATGAGGGGTTGTTTTGAGAATTTAGAGAGTTTAGTGGAAATAAGAGGAAATAAGATAAAATAGATGGGAAGAGATAAATAGGAGAAACTAGGGTTAGAAAGTTTTCACGTGAAACAAGTTTTGGAAAAGGGAGAACAAGAGGAGAGATGAACCAAGAGAAGAGGCTGCCAATCGATAATTCTAAGGTAAAGGTGGGACTGACATTCAATAATCTTGAGTCTATGATTCTGAAAATCGTAGTTAACATGTTGTAGGTTTAGTTTTTGGGAAATTGGGAATTATGGTTAGAAGTTGTTATAGGTTGTTAATTGAGTAGAAGTCTGTTGAATTCAGGTACAGTTGGTGTTCAGTTCATAGGTTAATCATAGTGCAATGCTCCAAACAATTTTGGGGTTTGATTTGATGAAGATTGGGATTTTCGCTTGAAAAGTCGGAGTCTAAACGTTTTTCAAATAAGCGATTATGTGAGGTTTTGGAAATCGATTTTTGGGTGGTTGAAACTTGAATTTTTATGTAGATTATGATAGAGCTAAGTGTCAGGAGCGTTTAGGCGAAAACGACATCAAAATCCGATTAACGGTTTGAATTTTACGCGCGAAATAGTGAAAAACACACTTTTTGAAAAGCTGAGTCTGGACCTGATACTGTAAAAACGTGCCACGTTTTTGCAGCCGTGCCACGATTTTGATTGCAGAATTCTCATTGGTTCTGGACATAAAAAAACGTGCCACGATTTCTAGAATCGTGACACGATCTTCTGTGAACCAGATCCTCCATATTTCACTATTTTTCACCCTTTTCCTCTTTGAACTGGGTTTTGGTATAAACATGAAAGTTTTAGATAATTTTGTTAGCTTTCCAATGGTTTTGGTTTGACTTAAAAATGATTTCTAGATTTTAAGATATGGTGGTTTTACCCCAAGTAGGTCTTGGTAAATTTTTATGAAAATTCAGCATAACCGTTTCTAAGTCAATGCAAAACTTATGAAATATTTCCAAACCTTAAAACTAGAAGTACTAGGAGTTTAATTAAGAGGTTTAAGAGTATTTAACCTATGTTGTGATGAATCTAACTTGGTTTGATGTGAATATCTAGGATTGATGATTTATTATATAAATGTATATGTTGATAAATAAGATGTTATATGATGTTGTTTATGATTGATGATTTATTATATGAATGTATATGTTGATAAATATGATGTTATAAGATGTTGCATGAGATGTCAAGTTGTAAGATGTTGTCCAAAGTATTGGAGTCATATAATATGTTGATGTTGTTCGAGTTGTAAGTTGTTGAGTCCATGCATACTCATTCTGTTGAGGGTTGATGCCCTGTGAGCTTTTGCTCTTTAAGTTGACGGCTTGATGCCCTGTGAGTGTATTTATGCTCTTATGTTGAGGGCTTGATGCCCTGGTCGGTACCACATGCATGATTAAGAAGTTGAAGTCGTATAGTCGAGTCAAAGTCGTTGTTGGTAAGTTGTTATCCATGAGTTGTTAAGTTGTCATCTATCCATGAGTTGTTAATGCAGAGCTTTATGAAGAATTATTGCCATGATGAATTGATGATGTCTATGTTGTTAACTGTAATTGATGAATTGTATGCTTAATATTATTGTTTGTGAAATCTCACCCCTTCTGCTTGGAAATTGTTGCCTTTACATGGGTAACTTGCAGGTAACCAAGAATAGTCGCGGTCGTGAGTGGATTCTCTCACGTGTGTCTTAGGTGCTCTGATACGTAATAGGATGAGAATTTTGTTGTTGCTTTCTGTTCCTTACGTATTACTTTATGAAGTTTCATGAATTGTTGTTAAATTGGATTTTATGAGATTCTTATGATGAGGCCCTCGTGCCAAAGACTGTTTTAGATGTTGAATAATTCCGCTGCGAAGTATTAAATAATACGTTGTTGAATTTTGAAGGATAAATAGTTATTTTATTCCGTTTATGATTTTATGAAAAGAAGTGTGACATTCCGTTTACGTTGAAATACTCTGATTTATATGTGAAATTTTTACGTTGGGAAAATGTAACACTCTAATTACTATTTTTATTATTTTAGTTGCTTTTGAATATTTTATTTGAATTTTTAAATGATTATGTGAATATGTGGTGTTGTTATTTGATTGATATTTTATTATATGATAATTAGTGATGATTTTTATTATTTAAGTAAAATAGGAGAAAATAATATTTATTTAGAATTATGGGGGTTAATTAGAATTAATGAGTTTTAAGGAGGGAGTTAAGAAAATAAGAGAGGTTATGTTTTACTGAGTAAAAGGAAGTAGAAAGTCAGTAAGGGAGAAAACATTTGTACGTATCAGAAAACATAAGCTTTTGGGAGAAAAAGGGAGAAACCAAGAACAAGGGGGATTAGCCAAGAGGACAACTTGATTTCTGTAGGATTTGTGATTCATCTTAATTAAGGTAAGGGTGAGGCTAACTTTCAACTATTAATATATGTATAATTTCTGAAATTGGATTAAAGTTGTGTTCTTGAGTTAGGGTTAGAAAAGCATGATGAATTGTTAAGCTGTTGTTGAATCTGTTGTTGAATTGTATGATTCTATGTTGTTTTGGGTAATACTTTGTATATCGAACCTATAAACGTTGTAGTAAATCAATTTGGGTGATTGGGGGATCAAAATTGGGTTTTTGGATGAAAAAGGTTTGTGAAAATCGCAAATTTTTTTGAACTGCCCAGATGAGAAATCATGTCACGATTTTGGCAATCATGTCACGATTTTGGGCAATCATGTCACGATTTTGGCATCACGTCGCGATTTGGCTAGGCAGAATGACATTTTTAAAACATCAAGAAATCGTGTCACGATTGACCGAAATCACGTCGCGATCCTGGGCGAATTCTGTAGTAACTTACATTGTTTTATTGAACCAGTTAAGCTTATATATGAAGAAGAATGTTATAATTGGATGTAAATTCATATGAATTGATGTAAATGCATACATGAATAATATAATTGTATGTGCTTGTTGTTGGTTTCCGTCGATGATGTTGTTGAGTCGTGTTATCCAAGTTGGGGAGTGTGTCGTAAGTAAATTAGGCACATTTGTTGTTGTTGAGTTGTCGTGGTGTAAGTCATACGTAATGTATGCATGGTTGGTTGGTGGTTTTTGTCGGTGTTGTCGTGTTGTATGTTGATATACACAAGTGGAGTTCTTTGCATAATGCATAAAAGTGGGAGGACTTATGTCCTGGAACACCTTGTTGTTCAAAGCGGTGAGGGCTTTTGTCCTGGAATGCATTGTCATTCAAAGCGGTGAGAGCTTATGCTCTGGAACGCCTTGTCGTTCAAAGCGGGAGGACTCATGTCCTGGAACACTTTGTTGTTCAAAGCGGTGAGGGCTCTGCCCTGTATTTTGGTACCACATGCATATTGCATTAGTTGTTGTTGTCGTTGCATCGTTGTAGTCGTTGAGTTGGTCGAGTTGATGTTGTCATTGGTTGAGTAGTTGTTGATGTTGATGAGTCGTTGAGGTTGAGGTGGTTGTTGAGTTGTTGTCGATGATGTGGTTGATTGCTTAATATAAATTAAAGGTTGCAAATCTAATGTGAAATGAAGTAGTTGTTGATGATAATGTTGATGCTTTTGGTGTTGTTGTTGTAAATCAATTATGAATGATGTAGTTGTTGTTGATGAATGTTAATGCCATGTATATATGGATTTAGTAATGTTTGTTGCTATGATTGTTGTTGTTTTAATTCAAGTTGATGAATTATATATATATATATATATATATATATATATATATATTATTTTTGATTGTGAATCTCACCCCTTCTGTTGGAATTGTCGCCTCGTGGGCCAGTGCAGATTTCCAAGGCTAGTAGGATGTTGGCTCAAGTGTCTTAGGGCTCTGATATGTAACGGGATGGGGAAAACGTTGTTTTGTTTCTTTCATTCCTTATGTATCATATGTTGAACCATTATGTTGGATATTTAATTTGCATGGATGGCATTTATTTTGTTGAGGCCTTTGTGCCAAGAATCGTTGGAAAATAATTATGTGTTTGAAGAATATTTCCGCTGCAGATTTTATAATGATGTTGGAATTAAATAGTTTTTATTCTATTTAAATAATTTTGAAAAGCAGTGTGACATGCCCGTTTGTTGATAACTCTGATTATATATTTATTATACGTTGTTTTGGGAAACGGGGTGTTACAGAAAACGAGGTGTTACATCAAGTGGGTGTACAAAGCAAAGAAGAATGTCAAAGGAGAAATTTTTAAGATATAAGGAAAGACTAGTCACAAAAAGCTACAGTTAAAAGGCAGGGATTGATTATGATGAAGTGTTTTCCCCAGTCGCTCGTTTGGAGACCATAAGACTCATAGTCTCCCTAGAAGCTCAGTAGAATTGGAAAATTCACCTGATTGATGTGAAATCTGCCTTCTTGAATGGAGTTCTAGAGGAGGAAGTGTACATCGAACAACATTTGGGTTACAAGGTGAAAGGACAAGAAGATAAAGTTCTCAAACTAAATAAAGCACTCTATGGTTTGAAACGAGCACCAATATAATGGTACAATCGAATTGATAACTACTTCAAAGAAAATAACTTTACGAAGTGCCCACACGAACATGCCATGTACGTCAAGATCAAGAATGGAGATATCTTGATTGTGTGCATATATGTGGATGACTTTATCTTCACGGGAAACAATCCAAGTATGTTTGAAGAATTCAAGAAAGCTATGATCAAGGAGTTTGAGATGTCTGATATTGGGCTCATGTCATACTACCTTGGCATAAAGGTAAAGCAAAAAGAGGATGGAATCTTCATTTCCCAACAAAGATATGCAAATGAGATGCTAAAAAAGTTCAAGATGGATGGTTGTAAACCAATTAGCACATTAGTGTTGTGTGGATTGAAGCTATCAAAGTTTGATGGAGCAGAAAAGGTGGATGCTACCAACATCAAGAGTTTAGTTAGGAGTTTGAGGTATCTGACATGCACAAGACCTGACACCCGATATGCTACAAGGCTCATAAGTCGATACATGGAGAATCCAACTATTACCCATCTGAAGGCTGCAAAAAGAATTCTTTGCTATATCAAAGGTACAATCGACCTTGGCTTATGGTTCTCATCAGATAAGGAATTGATAAGTGTCAGAAAGTAGTTAAATATCATATATAGTTTATAGACTTTTGATTATTTGTTTTATAAGTTATCCAATGAAAAGCTCACAAATAATGAATAATTATCAATTTATGCTTTTTACACCTAATACCAACTTTTTATGTAGGAAAATACATGCTTGGATCTTTAGAAAGCAAAGAAATAACCAAAATGCAAAGGGTAACTCGCCACAACGAGTAGAAGCTCGCCACAAGGAGAACTAGTTCAAGAGACCAGTTTTAAGAAGATCAGAAATCTTGCCTGGTGAGAAAATCTCGCCATGGCAAAATCATGCCCGACGAGAAAATCTTGCCTGGCGAGATAAGGCGGCTTGGAACACTGAAAGATGACATGGCAAAAACCCACTGGTGAAGCAAGGTCAACTCGCCATGGCGAGATGTTAAAATTATGCAGAAGTATATTATTATGCCATCCTAGGGAGAGAAAAACTGGGGAAACTCAGAGAGACCGTCAAAGAACAAGGAGCTAACAAGGATTGAAGGTGGAGTCACAAGATTCATTGAGAAATCAAGGCTTGACATCATCCATCTCTTTTCTTCTCCTTGTAAGGTTACCATGGCAATGAGTAGCTAAACTCTTTTTGTTGGGATTAAATGTAATCAACTCTACTAATATGTATTTCTTTTGATTATGATATTCTATGATTCTATTATCTTTTGATATTGATGTTATTCTTGATCTTCATGATTTTAATCTTATAGATTTGAATTGTTATTTAAAAATACCTTTTGAATCTAGGTTAGAATAATGTCTATTGAACTCTAAATTTTAGACATAGATTTAGTTTTAATATCCACTTAAAAATATTGAATCCAAATGCTATCATATTGGTTAATAGGTTGAGAAATCGTCGATTAACCGATATGATTGAATCCACAAGCTTATTTAGACATGAATAATGTTTGCCGAGAAATATGTAATAATATCTGGTGATAACTAGAATCCGCAATACTAATCACAAGAATACATATAAGTAGGTTGACGAAGTTTAATCCCAGCATATTCATTTCCCTGTTAACTCTCATACCATTTACAATTTCATAGTTTTCTAGTTTATGAAACAAAACATATCAACATCTCATCACTCAGAATAATACATATTACGGCTTGAATATCACACTAGTCCCTGTAGAGACGATACAAAAAAATACTTACTTTTGATACTACATCAGGACTATAAGTTAGTTGGTTACAGTGGCAGTGATTGGGTTGGTGATGGAGATGACCGGAAAAGTACTATCGGCTTTGTGTTCTTCATGGGAAACACATCTTTCACGTGGGGATGTACAAATTGAATATGTGAAGTCCCAAGATCAAGTAGCTGGCATCTTCACCAAGCCACTCAAGCATGAAGACTTTATCAAGTTAAGAGGTTTACTTGGGATGACAAATCAAGTTTACGAGGGGGGGGGGGGGGGGGGGGGGGTTGTATAATAAACTTGATTTGGTCCATTTGACTAATCAAATGTTAGTCCCAATTAGCTAATAAGTGGTGTAGCCCATGGAAAGTTCTAGAGTCATGTAGAACTAGATTGGTAGTATGAAGAAATATCATGTAGTTGAGAGAAGTGTCTAGAAATCTCTCTTGAAGTGTGTAGAAAGTTATCCTAGGATGTGTCTAGAACTCTCCCTTGGAGCCTATAAAAAGAGGAGGGCTTGTCATTTGTAAATCAAGCAAAAAAACAAGAATCAAAGTATCCTACCTAATTAATAAAATAGTTCTTTCAAATATTCTCTTCTCCTAAATTCCTCACAAATTTCTCACTATAACCTCCTCCTTTTCCAACATGCACTAAATCTATGTAATTATTTCAACCACACTAACATAGATGTCCATATAGATGGATAGAATCCACCATAAACTTATCTATTTATGTTGTAGGAACTATCTTTACCTCGTCAGCAAGATACCTCTTAGGCATTTTCATAACAATCTAAGGAGGGTAACCTATGAACGTATTATACCTATGCATTCATAAGTCAAATGTAAAAGGAACTTTAGAATTAATTGCTAGCTCAACACATTTAAAATAAACTGAAAATAACTTATCTATCTTGCATGTATCATAAGAAGGGGAGAACAAAAAAAGGAAAGAAATTATATAATGCATGTAAAGAACTAAACTTATATTTCAGAGCAATCACATATTAGGGCAACCTATGAACGTATTATATCTGTGTAGTGAGTAGAGCTGTCAAATGGGCTGGTCCAGCCCAGCCCGACTCGGGACCGAGAGGCCCGAGTACATAAATGGGCCAGCCTGACCCAACCCAATTATAATTGGGCTGCTGATTCTAGGGACGGCCTGGCCTGTATGGACCATGGGCCATCCCGGCCCGGCCCATTTATTTGTTACTTTTAAAATTTATTCACTCTTTTTTATTTATTTTTTATATATTCGTCATTCACCACTTTTTTTTTGCTAAAATATGATTTGATGGAAATAAAAGTGTAATTTTTTTTTACATTAACATTGAATATTAATGAAACTCTAGATTATTCATTTAATTAAATCAAATTAATAATTTATAAACTTTAAAATTTTAAGCTAAATTCATTCATTTATAATAAGTTTATTTATTTAAATATTTTTTATTAATAAATTTTAAAATAGTTGATAATTTTTTTCAAAAATATACTATTTTTTTAACAAAAATTAAATTAAATAGTAATATTGGGCCAACCCAAAGCCCGATGGGCAAGCCCGGCCCGACCCCATTTTGTATGGGCCAAAAAAGCCCGAGTGCGTTTTTGGGCTAGTTTTTGAGGCCCCGCCCGGCCCAAAATTGTGGGCTAATGGGCTAGCCCGGTTCATTAGCCCGATCCATTTTTGACAGCTCTGGTAGTGAGAAGTCAAATATAAAAAGAACATTAGAATTCCTTTATAGTTAAACACTTTTAAAATAGACTAAAAATAACTTATCTATCTTACTTGTATCATAAAAATGGGAAAACAGTAATATAAAGAGTGCGAGAACTTATATGTGGCTTGCCTCTATTATTTTTTATTTTCATTTTTTTTTTGTTTAAGTTTCAACATGGATTAAATTTAGCTTGAGATTCAGAAGCCTGTTTTTGAGCAAAATGCTACTCTATAAGAAAATGGTGGGTATAAAAAAGGAGGTGAAGAAAGAAAGGAACATATAGTGTGTTGGATTTTCTAATGATGAAAATAATACTTAAAAAAAGAAAGTATAATAAATTTAAATTAAAAAGTGATTTGTAAGTTAGTAGACTTTTTGACTTTTTAGAGAAAAACCTATTGAAATCCTATGTTTATTGTTTCTTTTTTTAATTCCACAATTTTATGTTTTTGCCATATGCCAATTTGCACTGGACAATAAAAAAATAGTAAAATAGAAAACATCAAAAATAGAAATGAACAATATTGAACAATATGAAACACACTAGTAAATGACCGAAATGTCCCTCGGCAGTTAACTGCCGCCGTTTTTAATTTCCTCGGCATTTAACTGCCGCCGGTTCCCTTTTTCCTCGGCAGTTAACTGCCGATGCGTCCTGAAGAAGTAATTTGGTAGAACCTGCTGATGCAGAACCAGTTACATGTGTTTTACACATTGTAAACACATGTTTCAATGCTAAATCATAAAATTAATAAACGGAAATTACCAACATAATTTAAATTGAAAATATGATATGAAAACCAACAATTGTCATAGAAATGTGTTATCGAAATACAAGAAAACAATGTCATGATAATTTACAAGAAACCAATAAATCCCACAAAAACTAAAAACAAGTCATAAACATAAACATAATGCAAATCCTACTCCTGGTCCTGCTCATGCTGCTGTTGCCGCCTCCTCGGCCTCCTGGTCAAAATCGGTGTGATCTGATCCCTAACATGGCGCATGGCCTCAAACCACTGCTCAGGGCTCATCACCTCCTGACCCAAGATAGACCAAGTCAATGCGTTTGTTGCTTTTCTCACCAAACAACAAGCATCCAGCCAGATACAGGAGGTATCACTTCACACAAGCAGTCCTAACCCTCTATAGCTCCTGTGGATTCCCTGGATCCTCTAGATCCGCCAATCTGGTAGCAGTATCAAGGTAGCTCTCATATAACAATCTCAACGACTTATAACTAATGTAAGCACCATACTTTTCATTGCAATTTTTCATTGCCTCTGCCAATGTCACACCTAAGTGTCTCGCCATCAGTTTCGCTCCATCATTCAGAGAAATCTTCTTTGGATGGCTCAACATGATCCCTTCAATCGGAAGATGCATAAGACATGCGACATCATCCAAGGTAACAGTTATCTCCCCTAAGGGCATGTGAAAACTGCTAGTCTCTTCATGCCACCTCTCGCATAAAGTCATCAGCCAAGCATGATGCACAGTGGCGTAGCCCGTGTAAACCAAATCATGTAGTCCGCTCTCCCTAAGCGGACCCCAAAACCATTCCTGATTATCATTTGGACGTCGGAGACTCAAAATCTTAGCACCGTGATTAATGGCTTTTACTACCCGCACCTTGCGAACCTGAAATAATAAAAACAAACATATTTTAAACAAAAAATTATGAATTTAAATTGGCGCACATATTTCTAATTTAAGACTTAAAAAAACACATAAAAAAACTAAAACATTTAAATTGGCACGCACATGTTATTTCAATTTATATTACGCGCGACATTTTAAAATTAAATTTCACGCACCAATTTAAAACATAAAGAAAATGATCAAAAGTTGATATAATATTTAATAAGAACTTAGATAATTAAAAAACACATATAAAAGATAATATAATATTTAAACAAAAAATATTATCTGGTTGGCATAAGAGGCCAACAGAGATGTATCTTTAGGTCCTCCAAGAAAGGGAGCCTGATCAGGTAAGTCGTTGGGGCTTCCGCTGCTGCAATGTCATCCTGGTCTAGTATATCCTGCTGGTCATACCCACCATCATTGGCATCATGTATCTGTTCCTGATATTTAGGTACTCCACCTGGGTCGGGTCAACAACCTGTGACTCTGCAGCCTGGGTAACCTGAGAAATACCTTCACCATCCATCCTCCCTTTACCTCTTCCTCTTCCCCTCTTTGGGATGTGCCCTCTTTACCTTTCCTGCATGGCGCTATGTGTCATAGCACGTCTACCATGTATAAGTTTAGATGGATCAGTCTGCTGGCTCTACTCCTGATCATACATATCTACACAAAAATTTAAAAAATTAACTAAATATAACCTAAACACTTTATTCATCAGCTACATTTATCTATACATAACCTATGCATTTATCTATACATTCAACCTAAACATAACCTATACATCATTTCCATAAACTACAATTATCTATAATCAAACACTTTATCATACACTTTGTGTGGATTTCCATAATTTCCATAACCTAAACTAACTAAAAAATTAATATAATTCTCATTACCTCAACTAACTAAATAATCAATAATCAATATAAACTTTATCAAACCACAATTAACATCATTTCCATAACCTAAACTAACTAAATAATCAAAATAATTTTCATTGGGACATTTTATCAAACACTTTGTGTGCAAAGTATCAAACATATTCAAAATGTGTTCATTTGGCACCATTCAAAACCACATTATACTTAAACATCATGCAAACAACATAGGCAACAACTACATTCATTTATCAATTCATAAATTACACATGCAATCATCAAATTGTCAGTTCCTACATCAACCCTAACCACATGCAAATTACTCAAATTCTTTTAAAAAAAAAACCAAACAAACTAATATTATGATTACATTGAATAATGCTACTTACTTGTGATAATGTGGGGATGATTGGCTTTTAATTCATGAAAATGGCTTTGGTGAGAATTGGAGAGACGTTGAACAATTTTTGAAGAACAATAACTGATATGTTTCTGGTTCTTCAGTTTCTGTATAAAGGACGCATCGATAGTTAATTGCCAACGAAAACAGTGGTAGTTGTCGCCGGTTCTTTTACTCGACAGTTAACTGCTGTCGGGGCAATTACGTCTTTTACTAGTATTTTTCCTGTCTTATGTGATGTGTGAACAACAATTTTCATTATAGATATGCCCTTTATTTTTATGAGCCAACTTGTAAGAAAAGAATAGTAAGGCCCAACCTATACAATTTTGATTCTCATGACCTTAATTTATACATTTTGCTATTTTTTTCTCATCAGTTTTTTTGTTGTTGTAAGAAATAAATAGTAATGGCAACTAGTATTTATAGGGCTTTTACTTTTGCCAAAACAATCATTTCAATTATATAATGGATAAATCTACCGATAACCCCTTCTTCATGGATAAGAAGCTATCTCCCAATTACCCACTAAATGCTTCCTTCCTTGCCTTTGCCATTTCCCAGTTAATAAATTTTTTAACCTTTTTCCATAAAGAGAAACGATGGGATAAGAAGCAACTGTTTAAAAGTGGAGGGATGCCATCTTCTACAACAGCTACTGTAAGTGCTCTAGCGACGGCGGTAGGGTTCAATGAAGGCCTCCATGGACTGGTTTTCGCTAGTGTATGTGTTATGGCAATTATAGTTGTGCATAATAAAATATGTGTGGAGGAACCGATAGACAATTGGTAAGTGTACCAAAAACTATCGAAGTAGTAAAAATATCGTTCCTATAAGAACTGTGTTAATCTCAATTATTCAATCGCGTTACTAAATAGGATGTATAAATGTTATTTTGTTTTGCCACTAGGCAGTTGATTTGGCTTGATTTTATGAAATCAAATAACATAAAATAAAGATTGATTAAGAAAATATGGAGAGAGATGAGATAATGTATGTCGAATCCTCTAATGTTTCCCTAGATGGTATACTGCACCTATTATGAATGATTCTCTAGTTTCACGATAGTTAACAAAGTAGCCCTAATCAATCCCTTGAGTTAGAACCCTCTTCTTAAACTACAACCCCTAATTCCTTAGGTGGTCTAATAATCTTCGAAGGTTTAAGCACGTTAACCTAATATCACTAACAAACGATTATCCATTCCTATACTAACCATGTTTATCAGAACAATTCAATTAGGTCTAAGTAGAAAGCTAGGGTCAGTAGTCATTCATTCTCACTATGTTTATATGTGATCAAGAAAGATATAAAAAGCATTAAAAACAATTGAATTGAATAAAAACTAGATTTTTATTCATAATAAATAGAGTTTCACAGCAACATGGATCAATTAAGGTTACATAGATTCATCTCAGACCTAATCTCTAAGAGATTAAGCTACTCATAATCGAGTTTACAAATAACATAATCAATGAAATAATTAAACATACATGAACTGAGTAAAAGAGGATGAAATCACCCTTCTAGCAGTCTTCAGGTCTCAAAATCGCACTTTTGCTTTCCAAAATCGTAACCCTTATTTCTGGAACTTGGTTCAGCTTAAATAGGAAAAATTTACTGAAGCCAAAATCGCGCCACGCTTTGTAAAATCGTGTCACGATTTGACACTTAACCCTAGTTGTGTTACAAATCCTTCTCAAAATCTCACCACGCTTCAGGAAATCGTGTCACGATTTTATCAACTCAAAAACATGCCTCTCTGCCAAGAAAATCGTGTCACGACTGTAGAAATCGTGCCACGATTTGATGCTTTCAGCTCTTCATGATTTCTTGCCTTTAACACCCCTGGATACTTCATATTGCTTCAGAACTCTATCAAAATGTCAAAATATATCCAAAAAATTACGTAATGACAACATGTCATCAGGAACGACAAGCTCAAGAGAATGATATTTTGCTTGAACTTCCGCCAGAACATCCTCTTCGTGCCAGTAGCACACCTCGTGAAGTCCATGATCAAACACGGGCGCATAACGCTATCGGTTTATTGTTCGGAATGATGACTGCAGTTGTTCTTTCTATGATAATAGTATTTCGTGCCCCTCCAGAGTACTGGGAAAAGCAAAATTAGGGAGAAAAATTAGTGACGGAAAAAATATAATCCCCTCACATGTTAGGAACTGTATTTAATTTGTTCTTTCTACAATAATAATATTTCGTACTCCTCCATCCCACAAAAATTGAATCATTTATTTAAAAATGATGTTTGAACATATGCTTGCGACATATATTAGAGTATTGTTCTTCAAAATCATTTCGCTTCTTCTTGTTCTTGATATAATGATTATTTGTTCGAGTCAAATATATAGTGGACCTAACCAAGTTGCTAATGTTTTGTCTAACGATGACTTTCATAGTTTATCTATTTTGTATTATTTCTAATTTATTTTTAACTTCTCCATAAAAAACATAAACACGCATGATCTCCATTTTGACAATAAACCAACCCAGTAATTTGTGATTATAAATGAGACTCTTGATGATTTAATTCTTAAAACAAACATAATTAGAAAATTAAGGGGCCGACACACCAAATTTTGTGATGCATGCATGCATATTCACAACTCAGTCTCTTAATTCCAATTAATTTTAATAATTCATCAAGAGTCTTATTTATAGCGACAAACTCAGTAGGTTATTTGTCAAATTGGAGATCATGTATGTTTATGTTGTTTATAATCTTATTTTAAACAACTATTTATAGGTTTTATGCGTGATATATTCCATAAATAGTGAATTTTGATTCTCATTAATATAGGTAAGAATAACCTCTCTATTATTCTTGTTTGCTATAACTTCAAATGAAACACAAAAATTCAAGTGGTATATTTGATACTAAACTTTGGAACATAACCAGTTTATATCAGAAATGATGAGAATTTGAATTCCACAAGCCATATCAAGACGCAATTATTGATAAATGTAAAAGTCCTCAATGTTCATGAAGTAAAAATCATGCCATGCATCACCACCTAGCTAGTGCAACGTGAGATCTTATTTATGGTTATGCTCTATCTTATTATTGGAATGCTTATGTATGTTAAAGAGAAATTGGATTGGTCCATGGATCAAATTAAAGTCTAAATAACACATGAATAAAATAGCAATCTTTTTAGTGAATATACAAAGTTGTAGAGGAAAAAAAAAATTCAAATTAAACAAACACCCTTTGCGGAAATAAAAAAATGCGATTAGGTAGAAAACATTAATTAAACACAAAGACAATATAATATAATATCACGTACATCATTAGACTAAAATATGATATCACTGCAGAAATATTTAAATAAAATTTAGAGGGATAAAAATATGATTAATTAAATAAATAATTGATTTGTTTTATAAAATTTAAAGTTCAATACCTTTAGACAAACATTAACTAAGATTTGATTTGGTACTTTAGCGATTTGATCTATACGATCAATGATTATTTTTTAAAGAAGATCGTCATCTAACCCAATCATCTTTGCCTTCATCTTTAGAGAGCGTTATATATTTTGAGAAGATCTAACGACCCTATACTCAAAATGTACCCGGTTCCTTCAAATTGTAAGATCGAGACGGTTGTTTTTGGATTTTCAAACTATTATATTTTGATTTTCCAAAAACTATTTTCTATGAGAATATCTACCGAAGTTGTAACTAGATTGAGTCACGACCAGGTTGCTCTCTTTAAGACGTTTCGTGGTGCTGCCCAAAATTGTGTAAGATAGACTATCAACCACGCCGCCTCCAGGATAAAACAAGCTCAGCTACAACTTTGTGGTTAACTACTGTACTGTAGAAAACCGTTCGAGAATTACACCTTCAATATGCTACTAAGACCACTCTTTAATACTAAAACCAATATGGTACTATATAACCACTCTATTATGGTGTTGAGACCACTCAAATATGGTGTTACCACCATTCTAATTTATAACTTCTCCAAATATCAATATGGTATTTCAACCACTCAAATATGGTGTTACGACCATTCTAACATCTCACTTCTCCATAAATTGAAGAAGAATATATATGTTTAAGATCATTCTTATTATACAGAAAAGAGACTATGATATTAAAATATTATTTATTTTAAAAAGACATAAATAATTAAAGGGACTATGCTCTTAAGACCATTCTTGATTCTGAAGTGACAATATACTGAAAAGGGACTACATGGTCTTAAGAACACTCTTAATTCCGAAGGGACATAAAAAGGAGATGAGGAGAAGAATAGCTCGTTGACACAAGTTGGAGGGAGAAGAGAGAAAGAGTTCTCGACAACTCAATAGAACTCTTTGGTGTGTGGAATGCACTATGTAACTTCTCTATTTATAGAGAAAATTCACAACTAATAAGTGAGAAACTTTGGGAACAAGTAATATATTACTTTGTGATTAAGTAATTCACATATTAGATCTAATACAAAAATATCTCAATTGAGTACCAAAATATATTATATTGACTACAAAAATATATTATATTATGTACCCAAATATATTCATTTCAGATCAAGCACTAAAATATATTAGATTGCCTACCAAAATATTTTAGATTGTGTTCCAAAATATTCTAGATTGCGTTTCAAAATATTTTAGCAAAACTTGGGGACTAAGAAAGCACGTTCTAATAATGATTAAATTAATTATTTAATTTATCATTTCCAAATAATATATATATATATATATATATATATATATATATATTGCTATATAGTTTTTTTTCTCTAGTGCTTACTTCGTTCACATAACTATTTACCCCCATTAATTAGAGGTACACCCCCACTATATAAACACTACTAATGTGTGTTCCATCCGATGTGGGACTTCCACTTTTTTCAATTCACACAACACTGTTCTACCCAACATGGGAATTTGTGTTTAGTCTTTTTACTCAATTTCCACACATGTTCCAACAATGCCCACTTGAATTTAAAAAATGGTTTCAGAAATAACGTCAAAGACGTCTCTATAAGGTTTGCTAGTAAACAAAGGTGTCGCCTACAACTTGAACCTTTGCATAGTGGATAATATTCCGATTTAACATGAGTTGCTTACAACATTGAACTCTATCTCAGACATAAAATCTGCACACAAACCTTTTCTAAGGTGTATTCTAAAAGCCCGTGTGTTTTTGGCCCTGCACGTCTATCCTAGTTTTAACGAACGCTCAAGGTATTCTGCCCCGAACTCCAAAAGAACCGGCCTTAGTTCCACATTTGTATAGGAGAGTCTATCAAGAGTACTCCTATAGCTATGTACTCCACTCCACATAGAGTATAGATCTCATTAGGAGTTTCTATTATCTCATCCTTCTGTCCCTACAAGAATCATGCTTTCTCAGTCTTCTCATATCATGTTCTATCACTCATGACTTGTTATTACCCATTGAACCTATTTCTTGGGATCTCCAGTCATTTAGGTCAGGTTACTGTCATTTGTGACCTTTGGGCATTAGTCCCATCCTATTGGATGTGTTTAGGACTTTCTTTCTAGTAATTCCTGTCATACCCTCATTTTGGACCTAAAAATACTTGTTTAAATCTCCTTTCTATTCCCAATACTTTTTCAATTTACTGTGTATTGCTCTGCAATTTACCGCTGTGCTTCGGCTGCATACATTACTGCTTCAGTCTTTTAAATTTTTGCATAAGATCATACAAAAGGGTATTTTGGTCATTTCCCGCAAAGGAACCCATTTTAGTCCCCACCATTTGTCCCTGAGTCTTTTCAGTTTGTTTGCATGAATCATTAATCAAATTTTGTACAAAAATCATCTTAATTTGCATCTGAGTCAGTTTGAGTCGTTTTTGCCCTAAGGGGCATTTTTGTCTTTTCACGTCAAATAAATTTTGGGCAGAGAGGTATTTTAAAATACCTCATTTTTGGTAGTTTGTTCATTTTAGTCCATTTTGTCAATTTTAACCGTTTCACTTTACGTTGCATTCAGATTACATTTTTTAACCAATTTTATTATTTTTTGCATTTTAGTCCTAATATTTTCAAAAATTGCAATTTAGTCCAAATTCTATATTTTATTGCAAAGAGTCCCAATTCCAGTTTTGGGCAATTCTTTCCTTTCAATTCTTTTAAAAAAACAGTCCAATCTTTCAAAAATTGCATTTCAGTCCCAAAGTTCCCAAAATTGCATTTTAGTCTTTTTTTACAGTTCTGTCCAAGGGATGCCACGCAAGCAGGAAAGTCCACATGTCACAAGTTCATTGGCTCAGGGGCACATGTGGCAGCCTATAAAAGGCCACCACTGTACAAGTCAGAAGGATATACACACTTCACGCGCCACATCAACACAAACAGAATCAATTTTCTCTCTCTTGGCAGTTACAGATCAAAATCACAAGGTCACAGAAAAGTTCAAGAACATTCATAAACCCTAGCATCAATTCCAGCACCAATTCAGCACAATTACACACAAATTCATTGAATTCATCACTGAAGCTGATTCACCGAAGCAAGCAATGGCGAAATGCGAACGAATTCAAGGCAATTTCAAGCGATTCTCAGAGATTCATGTGAATCATCATCATTGAATTGCTGAGCCTGCAATCCAACGCGAGCACGCCACCGGAGTAGCGCGCTGCAAGCGTAATCACAGGCTGTGGATCAGAGAAGAAGAGGGAAGAAGCGGTGAAGGATTTCACAGGATCCGGATCAAAGGAGAAGGAAAAAGAACGAAACAAGCTTACCGGTAAAGATCAAAGCCAAGAGTCAAAGAAACGGTTCGAATCTCCGATAAAAAGCTCAGGTAAAACCCTAATCCTATCTCATCCCTTCCTTCAGCATCTTAGAAGGCCAGAATGATGTGAATCCAAAGCCGTCCGAACCGTTCGATCCAATACACAAACCCTAACACGAAAATCATTTCGAAAATCAGAGGAACGCTTCGAGATTCACAACGGGTGTGAATCGAAGCAGTTTCTCATGTATCTACAACAGTTTCAATCAAAAGAACAGAGAAAACGAACGGTTCGGACACTTTGAGATGAAAATCTCAGATTAACATCATTCAAACGGTTAAGTGTGTGTTCTCGTGTTGGATTCATGTTTAGATCAGTAACAAGAACGATCTAGTGCATGATTGAACGGTTTCTGGGTGGATTTGGGTAAAGCTAGGGTTAGGGTTTGGAGAGGAAAGGAGAGAACGAGAGAAGAAGAAAGAGAATCGTAGGAAGAAGTGAAGCAACCCGGATCTTGAACCTTTTATATAAGCTCGTGGATCAGGTCGGTTTTGACCCGGTCCACTTCCCCTGCGTACAAGCCGTTGGATCCTGTTTCTTGGGCATCCGGATCAATCTAACGTCTCTAAAGCGTCAAGAATGATCCGGATCCGTCTGTAGCGTGGGTTTGGGGCCTTTGACCGTGGGCTGTGGGGTTTTCTTCTATCTTTTTCCATTTTCTTACTATGCGCGCCTGTATCTTTGCTATCTGAACCCCCCTTGGTGATTTTGCCCCTTTATAAATTTTTAGGGATTTTTTCTATGAGCTTCTTGATATATATTTTTGACTAGTTTGTGACATTTTTACACGTTGAAATGAATAGAATGTATGTGCTAATTTTCGTTGTTCTTGATTTGCACATTTTGGTGTTTTGAGAAGTTGCTTGCATAATTTTCGTTTTAATTCAATACCATGTGATCTTGATGCTTGTAATATGATTTTGTGACACCTTCGCCATGGGTTTGTAGTCATCACCACTGTTTTGTGATTTGTGATTTTTTTTATTTCTTGTGTAGCAAGTAATGCGAACCCTTTTAAGGTGTGAAATATGCATAAAATGTGTATGTGCTAAACATGAATGCATGGCTTGTAATCTCCTCATAATGCTTGAAATATTTCCTTTGGAAAATGTTGTTTTGATAGAAATTATAGGTCTTGGACTTAGTTAGGTCTTAGGACTTTGTTTTGGGTTATTTTCACTACATTTCTTGCACTTGTTTTTTCTTGCAATTTGTTTAACATCCCTTGTTAGTGTTATTTCATTTACTATGCATTATTCACTTTTATTATCATGTCACACTTTATTACTAACCATTTTGTTTCATGTCTCACTCATATTGCAAGCATTGCATCATTTTCATTTTTTCTTTCTTTTAGTCATTTTATGCAAATTTCCATTAATTCATGTAATATTTTAGGCTAGTTTACTTTCTTTAAATTCTTGCAAGACCATAGAATGTAAACTAGGACCCGATGTAAAGGACTATGGACTATAATGATGTACACCGACACACACACCGACACGCACACACGTTGCATGAGCTAACGCTAGGTGTATGTTTAGGACGCGCGATACTTAGAGAAAATAAATCCTTTTAAAAACAAATAACTTCCATCACTTCAAATATTTTCCAAATAAACCTTGGAGTCAAAACTCCAAAGGATTTTCCCTTTATTTTCTTAATCAAATCAAAATGCAATTAATTTCCAAACTTTAGCCGTTTTTCATTAACAATTGAACCAACCAAATGCTTTCTTTTTCTTTTCAATTCTAATGCCTATACGGCCTCTTTCCCTTCCTCAAAATCTTTTTCAAACTTAAAAAACAAGTTAAACCCACAAAATATTTTGGAAGAGAACTACATGGAATTTTGATCCCTTAAAAGGGTATGTAGGCAAGAGACTCAAAATCTCTCCAAGTCCAATAAAATAAAACCCAATCTTCTTTCTCTCATTCTTAAAATCAATCTTTTTTACAAATAGCGATAAAAGCAAAGCGTATACGTAAGGCATAGTAAAACGGTTCCTATAGGATACTATAGTCATTGCGGGTGCCTAACACCTTCCCGTAGTGAAATCAGCCCCGAGCTCAGAGTTTCTAAGGTTTTCTCTCGATTTTACCTTTCCCCAAAAAAAAATAGAGATATCAATGATTGAAAGGTTCAAATCTAATTAATGATTTGACACCCGAAAATCGCAATAACAGAAATGGCGACTCTGCTGGGGAATGGTAAGGCTACGCCTAGTTTTTCATGCTTTATGCTTATGCTTTGCTTTATTGTTACATGTAAAATTTTCTTATGTGCGTGTGGGGTGAGAATATCAAAAGCCCTATACCCGGGCTGAGTAAACCTAAGATTAGGAAGAGATATAATCGACAATCCATTCCGGGGGTTGCCTCGTGCATTGGATTACGCGATCAATCTCACATAGCTGAGGCATTTTGGAGGTGATGTTGCCGGCGTGTGTTGTCATGCTTAGGCACCTTACTTCCAATTGACCGATGAAGGCTATGAACCGTAGTTACCAAACCCATCTTTGGCCTTTCTTAGGACGTAGTGCGGTGGCTAAACCGAGCGTTGTCTCGAAATTTAGTCGTCACGCGATACTACACCCAAACTAAACCTTCTTACGAATAATCATGGACAAGCGTTGCTTTGTACTACTATGATATTCGAAAGAGAGGTTGTGGTTTGGGAACTTTACAGAACCTTGGTTACTACTATCAAAGCCTTAGTTTCATCGGACACCGTGTCCACTTGTTACCTTAGCCCACCGTGCTTTCCTTGTTAAAACCATGCATACATGCATTCATGCATAAATTTTCTACATGCATTTATCAAAGGGTATGGACAAACTAAAATTCTTTGCAAATATAACCAGGCATGAAGAGGACTAAGTCTTACAAGTTCAAAGAAGTTGATTTGGCTAGCCTAAGGGAGTTGGCACTCAAGGTTAAGAATCCGACTGGGTTTCATCTCCGATATGGTGGTTTGCTTACTATTCTCCGAACTAATGTAGAAGAGAAGCTGGTGCACACTCTGGTGCAATTCTACGACCCGGTTTTCCGGTGCTTCACTTTCCCGGATTTTCAGTTGGTTCCTACACTCGAGGCTTATTCTTGCTTATTGGGTTTACCTATAGCCGAGAGGGTACCTTTCACGGGCCCAGGATCTTCTCTTACTCCTTTGGTGATTGCTAAGGATCTTTATCTCAAGACTTCCGATGTGTCTAAGAATCTCATCACCAAGTCTCACATCCAGGGTTTCACTTCAAAGTACCTACTTGAGCGGGCTAATCTCGAATCTACTTGTCAGGACACTCTTGAGGCTATTCTTGACAACTTTATGGACATGAATGCTATTGAGATCTTCCACTCCAAGAACCCGGTTCCTACCTTGTTAGCTGACACGTACCATGCCATCCATGATCGGACTCTCAAGGGTCGTGGATTTATTCTTTGCTGCATACCTCTTCTTTATAGGTGGTTTATTTCTCACCTCCCGAGTTCCTTCCATGCCAACACGGAGAATTGGTCTTATTCGCAGCGGATTATGGCTCTTACTCCCGATGAGGTGGTTTGGATCACTCCAGCAGCTCGAGTCAAGGAGATTATCACTGGTTGTGGGGATTTCCTCAATGTACCTCTTCTCGGTACCCGGGGAGGAATCAACTACAATCCCGAGTTAGCCATGAGACAGTTTGGTTTTCCTATGCGAGCAAAGCCCATTAACCTTGCTACATCTCAGGAGTTCTTTTACTATTCCAATGTCCCTGCCGGACAAAGGAAAGCTTTCATAGATGCTTGGTCTAAGGTTCGTAGGAAGGATGTGAAGCACTTGGGTGTGAGATCCGGTATTGCTCATGAGGCCTATACTCAGTGGGTGATAGACCGAGCCGGAGAGATTGGCATGCCTTACCCTGCTATGAGGCATGTATCTGCATCTACTCCGTCTAGACCATTACCGTTGCTTCCCGCGACTCAGGAGATGTATCAGGAGCATCTAGCTATGGAGAGTGAGGAGAAGCGAGCATGGAAAGCCCGTTACAGTGAGGCTGAGAACTTGATCATGACTTTGGATGGTAGAGACGAACAGAAGGATCATGAGAACCAGATGCTGAGAAAGGAATTAGCCAGAGTTAGGAAGGAGCTCGAGGAGAAGGATGATCTATTGAGGAGAGACTCCAGGAGAGTCAGAGGTCGTCGAGATTTCTTTGCCAGTTATTGTGGTTCAGCTTCAGACTCTGATTCCGAATACTACCCAGTCACCCCTTAGTTCTGGATGATAGGATTGCCATTGGTTATGTTGTTTGTTCAGCTTATGCTTCAGAAGCCTACTCCCTTGGCTCAATGTATCAAAACAACTTGCTTTGAATAATTTGTTAGTCCAATAATGTTTGCAAAGAATTCTAATTTGTCTAAAAAACCCTTTGGTAACAAAAAGAGTCATTTTTGCATCTGCATTTGCACATATCATGCATCATATGCATCATTCATCAGTCACAAAAAACTTCCAAGTACTCATTGTCTCCTGGTTCTTCTGCCGCAGTTTGAAAAATGGCTCGTGCTCGAGGGTCTAGGCCCACATTTGTGATACCAGGAGGCATTGCAAAGAACTGGAACGTTATCAATCTCCCTGTGTTTGTGCATGATTCTAAGTAATATGTCTTGCTGTTTAGGCTTTATTTTCAAAATAGCGATCCTTCCGTCCCGCCCGAGGCGGAAGTGACACTTTTGTAAAGGGCATGTTTGTTCCGACATCACCATTATCAATAAAAAACGTCGTTTCTTTCACGACTCTTTTTCTTTCTTTAATGCTTTTCCCTTGGAAATAATGGTAATGCCAGAAAAAACCAAAACATCTGTATTTTTTTTATTAATTTCAAAGATCTGCATGAAAACTATTTTCTAAAAATCATCCAATCATGTCACGTGGATCGAACCAAAACGAACCCGTTGAACACAGTGACTCTATGTTTCTCCAAACTGTTGAATCCCCGGTGTTTGAGGCCGAAGATGAGGATAGTGATGATATACCAGATGAGATTGCCCGGTTGCTTGAGCAAGAAGAGAAAACCATTTGGCCTCATCAGGAGGAGATTGAGCTAATCAACTTGGGTACCGAGGATAACAAAAGAGAGATCAAAGTCGGTGCTGCATTGGAGGAAGGGGTCAAGAAAAGGATCTTCCAGCTTCTCCGCGAATACTCGGACATTTTTGCATGGTCATACGAGGATATGCCGGGTTTGGATCCCCAGATTGTGGAACATCGGATACCGACTAAACCAAACTGTCCTCCCGTCAGACAAAAGCTAAGACGGACTCGGCCAGACATGGCTCTGAAGATCAAAGGTGAGGTGCAAAAGCAGATTGACGCGGGTTTTCTCATGACAGTTGAGTATCCCGAGTGGGTTGCTAATATTGTGCCAGTGCCGAAGAAGGATGGTAAGGTCCGGATGTGTGTTGATTACAGAGATTTGAATAGAGCAAGCTTGAAGGACAATTTCCCGCTACCTCACATCGATGTGCTTATTGACAATACTGCCCAGTGCAAGGTGTTCTCCTTCATGGACGGTTTTTTCTGGCTATAACCAAATCAAAATGTCACCCAAGGACAGGGAGAAGACGTCGTTCATCACTCCGTGGGGAACTTTCTGTTGTAAAGCAATGCCGTTCGGTCTAATAAATGCTGGTGCTACCTACCAAAGGGGGATGACCACTTTGTTCCACGACATGATCCACAGAGAGGTTGAAGTGTATGTAGACGACATGATTGTCAAGTCAAGCGATGAAGAGCAACACGTCGAGTATTTGGCTAAGATGTTCGAAAGGTTGAGGAAGTACAAGCTCCGGCTAAATCCAAACAAATGTACGTTCGGTGTCAGATCAGGGAAGTTGTTAGGATTCATTGTCAGCCAGAAGGGCATTGAAGTAGATCCCGACAAAGTCCGAGCTATCCGCGAGATGCCGACCCCGCAAACCGAGAAGCAAGTCAGAGGGTTCCTCGGGCGTTTGAACTACATTTCCAGATTTATATCCCACATGACTGCAACCTGCGGGCCAATTTTCAAGTTACTCAGGAAGAATCAACCTGTAGTATGGAATGATGAATGCCAAGAAGCTTTCGACAACATCAAGAGTTATTTGCTGGAACCTCCTATCCTCGTTCCGCCGGTGGAAGGAAGGCCATTGATCATGTATCTGTCAGTGTTGGATGAATCCATGGGATGTGTGCTCGGTCAGCAAGATGAAACTGGAAAGAAAGAGCATGCGATCTACTATTTGAGCAAGAAATTCACCGATTGTGAGATTCGGTATACAATGCTCGAGAAAACTTGTTGTGCACTAGCTTGGGCTGCCAAACGCCTGCGTCATTACTTGATAAATCACACAACTTGGTTGATATCCCGGATGGATCCAATCAAGTACATCTTTGAGAAACCGGCTGTCACTGGAAAAATCGCACGTTGGCAAATGTTACTGTCAGAGTATGATATTGTGTTTAAAGCCCAGAAGGCCATTAGAGGGAGTATCTTGGCTGACCATCTTGCTTGCCAGCCACTTGATGACTATCAACCTTTGAAGTTTGATTTCCCTGACGAGGAGGTCATGTTCTTGAAGTCAAGAGACTGTGAAGAACCACTGATCGGTGAAGGTCCAGACCCTGATAGCGAGTGGGGATTGGTCTTTGATGGTGCTGTTAATGCTTATGGCCGAGGAATTGGCGCAGTAATTGTGGCCCCGCAGGGGCATCACATTCCTTTTACAGCCCGGATTGTGTTTGAATGCACCAACAACGTGGCCGAATATGAAGCGTGCATCCTGGGAATTGAAGAAGCCATCGATATGAGAATCAAGCATCTGGACATCTATGGAGACTCTGCACTAGTCATCAACCAGATAAAGGGAGAATGGGAAACCCATCACGCTAATTTAATCCCTTACCGTGATTATGCGAGACGTCTGTTAACGTATTTTACAAAGGTCGAGTTGCACCATATCCCCCGAGAGGAGAATCAAATGGCCGATGCTCTTGCTACCTTACCTTCCATGTTTCAAGTGAACCATTGGAATCACGTGCCGATGATCAAAGTACAACGCCTAGACCGGCCCGCTCATGTGTTTACTGTCAGTGATGCAATTGTACAAACGGGTTCAGGCGGAGTCGACAACAGGCCCTGATATTGTGATATCAAACAATTTTTGCAAAGCCGTGAGTACCCGCCGGATGCTTCCAACAAAGACAAGAATACCTTGCGCAGGTTGGCTAGCAAGTTCCTGCTGGATGGTGATGTCCTGTACAAAAGGAATTTCGATATGGTGTTGTTAAGATGTGTTGATGAATGTGAAGCAGGACAGCTAATGCACGATGTGCACGATGGCACCTTTGGGACCCACGCATCGGGGCATGCTATGTCTAGAAAGCTGTTGAGAGCTGGTTACTACTGGATGACCATGGAACGTGATTGCTATCAATACGCCAAAAAGTGCCACAAATGTCAAATATATGCTGATAAGATCCATGTGCCTCCGCACGCTCTCAATGTTATGTCTTCTCCATGGTCTTTCTCTATGTGGGGCATTGATATGATCGGAAGAATTGAACCAAAAGCTTCAAATGGTCATCGTTTTATCCTGGTAGCAATCGATTATTTCACTAAATGGGTCGAAGCTGCATCATATGCCAACGTAACTAAGCAAGTGGTAGTCAAGTTCATCAAAAACAATATCATCTGTCGGTATGGTGTTCCTAGCAAGATTATCACTGACAACGGTACCAACCTGAACAATGACATGGTGCAAGCCTTATGCGAGAAATTCAAGATTGAACACCACAATTCTTCTCCTTACAGACCTTAGATGAATGGTGCAGTCGAGGCTGCCAATAAGAATATCAAGAAGATTGTGCAGAAGATGGTAACAACATACAAAGACTGGCATGAGATGTTGCCCTATGCTTTACACGGCTACCGCACTACAGTCCGTAGTTCAACCGGGGCAACGCCTTTTTCTCTTGTATACGGCATGGAGGCAGTCCTCCCATTGGAAGTGGAGATTCCATCTCTCCGTGTGATTATGGAAGCAAAGTTGTCTGAGGCTGAATGGTGCCAGAGTCGGTACGACCAGTTGAATTTGATTGAAGAAAGACGCCTGGATGCTTTGGCTCACGGTCAGATGTATCAAACAAGGATGAAAAATGCTTTTGACAAGAAAGTCCGTCCTCGGGTATTCAAAGAGGGTGAACTCGTGTTGAAGAGAAGAATGAGTCAGCAACCCGATCCAAGGGGCAAATGGACGCCTAACTATGAAGGACCTTATGTTGTCAAGAAGGCTTTCTCTGGCGGTGCTCTGATTCTCACACACATGGATGGTGTAGAACTTCCGAATCCTGTGAATGCCGATATAGTCAAGAAATATTTTGTCTAGATTTGAAAAGAACAGCGTGGTAGGTCGAAAACCCGATAGGGCGGCCTAGGCAAAAATGCGCTTCCTGGTGGATCGAAAACCCGAAAGGGCGATCCAGGCAAAATAAGGGACAAGAAACAGAAATGTAAAAGCTCGCTGAGATTACATGTAACTCAGGCAAAAATGAGCGTCTCGATGAGCCGAAAACCCGAAAGGGCGGTTCATGCAAAAATGAGATTGAAATAAAAGACAATTGACTATATCTGGCAAATTACCATTCCCCTTGGGATCTTTGCAATTGATGATTGGCTGTTCTCACCCGAGGTTCCAACGCCTGTGGATTCAAGAGTTTTAGATACCATAGTAGTTACTGTGTTCAATGTACTACCAACCAATAAAAATTACCATTTTCCAAGCTTTGTAAATCCATGGAGTCACGCCTTCGGCTGATTACCACCCTTATACATCGATTTGAGCCTATGCTTTTGTTTGGCACTCTTTTTCTATTCCTATTTTCAAAACTTTGTACAAAAAGATTCTTTCTATGTTAATAATGATGCATGTCTGGAATGAACATTCTGAAAATTGAAAATTTTTGAGTATTTTGAAAACAAGCCTGAACAGCTAGGTACATTCAAATGAACATGCATGAACAAATCAACATTGATAATCAGTTCCAATTCGAGTTACTAGCAAGCCTTCCCCCAGTGACGGCCTGTGGTCAATGGCAAGAATGAAAAAACAGAATGAAAAGCATGAAAAATGAATATGCTCGCTAAGTCAAAAACCCGAAAGGGCGGCTTAGGCAAAAATGAGCACCCCGATGGATTGACAACCTCCAAAGGCAATTCAGGCAAAAACAGGGGCCACACAAAAAAAAAAAAAAAGAAAGAAAAAAAACCATTCCCCGGTGGGTCGAAAACCCGAAAGGGCGATCCAGGCAAAAATGGGATGATGAAAATAAAAATGAAAAGAAGTAATAAAAAAAAACAAACATGCAAAAGCATTGACCACAGGTGCGATGTCCGAAACATTTTACGTGACTGTTCCAACAAGCGGCAATACCATTCAGTTTGTCTTCCTCTACAATTTTACAGCTTCCTGCCTTCAGCGATGGTCTCAATGTATCTTCGAACGACAGCATCCCCAGAACAAGAACTTTTGCAAGTATATGTCCGAGCACGAGCCATTACGTGCCCAATATTCCAATGTTTTGTCTGTCTCCGCGAAATTGTGCCTACAAATTGCCAATCATCATGCATTTCAAAGCATTCATACATGCATAATCATGCATCCTACGTGTTCATGCATTTGATAAAATTGTCATGCTATTCATACGCATCTGCATTCTCAATCCCTATGATAATCTCAATCAAAATCAATCGTGTCAATTTCAAATTTCTTCTGCTAACGACAAATGTCTACTGTCATGTCAATTTCAAAGTCCAACAGTCTTGTCAACATTCCTGTCAAATTCAAGCTCCTGCAGTTATGTCAATCAAATTCAATTCCTTTTCAAATGCAATTTATTTCTGTTAACGGCCAAGTGGCTAGTTCGCATCCAAGAACAGCTTGTGCCTATCAATTTGTTTCTGTTATCGGTCAAGTAGCAAGTTCACATCCAAGAACAGCTTGTACCTATCCTTTTGGTAATCCGCCGAGCGGCTAGTTCAGATCCAAGAACGGCTTGTGCTTTCTACCTTGTTTCTTTCAGCCAAGTAACTAGTTCGTGTCCAAGAACAGCTTGTGCTTTCTATATTTGCTTTCAGCCAAGTAACCAGCTCAAATACAAGAGCAGCTTGCGCCCTTTGTTGTCAATATTCCCGGTCAAGTGGCTAGTTCGCATTCAAGAACAGCTTGTACCTGTCAAATTTGCTATCGAGTCTCCCCAGTGAGTCTTGTTATCTGTCATCCTATTAATGTCTACCAATCCCGCAATGGATACGACATATTTTGTTATCTGCTATCTTGTTAATGTCAATCAGTCCCGCAATGGATACGACATACTCTGTTGTTTGCTATTCTGTTAATGTCTACCAGTCCCGCAATGGATACGACATATTTTTGTTTAAATCGATTCTCAGTCTGTCTTGCATTCATAATACAAATGTTGCATGGCATGCATGACACCTACAAACGTATTTTTACGCCCAAAATCAGTGCTAATGTCGATATTTAAGTATCTTCGTCGCGTCAAGCCAAAGACTCCGTCTCTTGACTCTTCAGACAAAGAAACTTAAATAGGGGCAGCTGTCATACCCTCATTTTGGACCTAAAAATACTTGTTTAAATCTCCTTTCTATTCCCAATACTTTTTCAATTTACTGTGTATTGCTCTGCAATTTACCGCTGTGCTTCGGCTGCATACATTACTGCTTCAGTCTTTTAAATTTTTGCATAAGATCATACAAAAGGGTATTTTGGTCATTTCCCGCAAAGGAACCCATTTTAGTCCCCACCATTTATCCCTGAGTCTTTTCAGTTTGTTTGCATGAATCATTAATCAAATTTTGTACAAAAATCATCTTAATTTGCATCTGAGTCAGTTTGAGTCGTTTTTGCCCTAAGGGGCATTTTTGTCTTTTCACGTCAAATAAATTTTGGGCAGAGAGGTATTTTAAAATACCTCATTTTTGGTAGTTTGTTCATTTTAGTCCATTTTGTCAATTTTAACCGTTTCACTTTACGTTGCATTCAGATTACATTTTTTAACCAATTTTATTATTTTTTGCATTTTAGTCCTAATATTTTCAAAAATTGCAATTTAGTCCAAATTCTATATTTTATTGCAAAGAGTCCCAATTCCAGTTTTGGGCAATTCTTTCCTTTCAATTCTTTTAAAAAAACAGTCCAATCTTTCAAAAATTGCATTTCAGTCCCAAAGTTCCCAAAATTGCATTTTAGTCTTTTTTTACAGTTCTGTCCAAGGGATGCCACGCAAGCAGGAAAGTCCACATGTCACAAGTTCATTGGCTCAGGGGCACATGTGGCAGCCTATAAAAGGCCACCACTATACAAGTCAGAAGGATATACACACTTCACGCGCCACATCAACACAAACAGAATCAATTTTCTCTCTCTTGGCAGTTACAGATCAAAATCACAAGGTCACAGAAAAGTTCAAGAACATTCATAAACCCTAGCATCAATTCCAGCACCAATTCAGCACAATTACACACAAATTCATTGAATTCATCACTGAAGCTGATTCACCGAAGCAAGCAATGGCGAAATGCGAACGAATTCAAGGCAATTTCAAGCGATTCTCAGAGATTCATGTGAATCATCATCATTGAATTGCTGAGCCTGCAATCCAACGCGAGCACGCCACCGGAGTAGCGCGCTGCAAGCGTAATCACAGGCTGTGGATCAGAGAAGAAGAGGGAAGAAGCGGTGAAGGATTTCACAGGATCCGGATAAAAGGAGAAGGAAAAAGAACGAAACAAGCTTACCGGTAAAGATCAAAGCCAAGAATCAAAGAAACGGTTCGAATCTCCGATAAAAAGCTCAGGTAAAACCCTAATCCTATCTCATCCCTTCCTTCAGCATCTTAGAAGGCCAGAATGATGTGAATCCAAAGCCGTCCGAACCGTTCGATCCAATACACAAACCCTAACACGAAAATCATTTCGAAAATCAGAGGAACGCTTCGAGATTCACAACGGGTGTGAATCGAAGCAGTTTCTCATGTATCTACAACAGTTTCAATCAAAAGAACAGAGAAAACGAACGGTTCGGACACTTTGAGATGAAAATCTCAGATTAACATCATTCAAACGGTTAAGTGTGTGTTCTCGTGTTGGATTCATGTTTAGATCAGTAACAAGAACGATCTAGTGCATGATTGAACGGTTTCTGGGTGGATTTGGGTAAAGCTAGGGTTAGGGTTTGGAGAGGAAAGGAGAGAACGAGAGAAGAAGAAAGAGAATCGTAGGAAGAAGTGAAGCAACCCGGATCTTGAACCTTTTATATAAGCTCGTGGATCGGGTCGGTTTTGACCCGGTCCACTTCCCCTGCGTACAAGCCGTTGGATCCTGTTTCTTGGGCATCCGGATCAATCTAACGTCTCTAAAGCGTCAAGAATGATCCGGATCCGTCTGTAGCGTGGGTTTGGGGCCTTTGACCGTGGGCTGTGGGGTTTTCTTCTATCTTTTTCCATTTTCTTACTATGCGCGCCTGTATCTTTGCTATCTGAACCCCCCTTGGTGATTTTGCCCCTTTATAAATTTTTAGGGATTTTTTCTATGAGCTTCTTGATATATATTTTTGACTAGTTTGTGACATTTTTACACGTTGAAATGAATAGAATGTATGTGCTAATTTTCGTTGTTCTTGATTTGCACATTTTGGTGTTTTGAGAAGTTGCTTGCATAATTTTCGTTTTAATTCAATACCATGTGATCTTGATGCTTGTAATATGATTTTGTGACACCTTCGCCATGGGTTTGTAGTCATCACCACTGTTTTGTGATTTGTGATTTTTTTTATTTCTTGTGTAGCAAGTAATGCGAACCCTTTTAAGGTGTGAAATATGCATAAAATGTGTATGTGCTAAACATGAATGCATGGCTTGTAATCTCCTCATAATGCTTGAAATATTTCCTTTGGAAAATGTTGTTTTGATAGAAATTATAGGTCTTGGACTTAGTTAGGTCTTAGGACTTTGTTTTGGGTTATTTTCACTACATTTCTTGCACTTGTTTTTTCTTGCAATTTGTTTAACATCCCTTGTTAGTGTTATTTCATTTACTATGCATTATTCACTTTTATTATCATGTCACACTTTATTACTAACCATTTTGTTTCATGTCTCACTCATATTGCAAGCATTGCATCATTTTCATTTTTTCTTTCTTTTAGTCATTTTATGCAAATTTCCATTAATTCATGTAATATTTTAGGCTAGTTTACTTTCTTTAAATTCTTGCAAGACCATAGAATGTAAACTAGGACCCGATGTAAAGGACTATGGACTATAATGATGTACACCGACACACGCACCGACACGCACACACGTTGCATGAGCTAACGCTAGGTGTATGTTTAGGACGCGCGATACTTAGAGAAAATAAATCCTTTTAAAAACAAATAACTTCCATCACTTCAAATATTTTCCAAATAAACCTTGGAGTCAAAACTCCAAAGGATTTTCCCTTTATTTTCTTAATCAAATCAAAATGCAATTAATTTCCAAACTTTAGCCGTTTTTCATTAACAATTGAACCAACCAAATGCTTTCTTTTTCTTTTCAATTCTAATGCCTATACGGCCTCTTTCCCTTCCTCAAAATCTTTTTCAAACTTAAAAAACAAGTTAAACCCACAAAATATTTTGGAAGAGAACTACATGGAATTTTGATCCCTTAAAAGGGTATGTAGGCAAGAGACTCAAAATCTCTCCAAGTCCAATAAAA
The DNA here is from genome assembly GCA_958299785.1 of Medicago lupulina. NCBI lineage: Eukaryota > Viridiplantae > Streptophyta > Magnoliopsida > Fabales > Fabaceae > Medicago > Medicago lupulina. The sequence goes on along the minus strand of OY283146.1, from coordinate 40,610,732 downwards.
TAAAACCCAATCTTCTTTCTCTCATTCTTAAAATCAATCTTTTTTACAAATAGCGATAAAAGCAAAGCGTATTCGTAAGGCATAGTAAAACGGTTCCTATAGGATACTATAGTCATTGCGGGTGCCTAACACCTTCCCGTAGTGAAATCAGCCCCGAGCTCAGAGTTTCTAAGGTTTTCTCTCGATTTTACCTTTCCCCAAAAAAAAATAGAGATATCAATGATTGAAAGGTTCAAATCTAATTAATGATTTGACACCCGAAAATCGCGATAACAATTCCTTTCGTCAAAGGATAAACTAAGTCATCATTAGTACGTACATGATCTACTTTAACAGTTCCTTTTTTAGAGTAGCTAGCTCTCTAATTCTTTATGTGTCCTTGCCTTCATAATCGTTTCTTGCCATCGTAGTAACGATTCTCAATTTTTGTAATCGATCACAACATATTCTTTCAAGTTTATAGTCAAATAATTACATTTTCTTAAGATCTTTTCAACTTTGTGAGATTTATCAAAAAAGTTCTCTTTTCTGATATAGTAATCTTGAAACCAAGAATTACTTCAACTTCGTATAGGTCTTTCTTATCAATGTTGTTGATAAACAATGATTTCACATAATTCTGAACACGAATCTTCAAACTAAATATGAGCAAGTCGTCTTCATAGAGACATATGATCGTGCAAATATTATTTCCATATTTCTTGTAAATTCATTTGTCACTTTTATTCACGATCATTCACTTTATACTTATTCGATAACATTAGAATGTCAAATTTTGCATGTCATTCCTTATCAGTTTATTTTGAGACCTCACAAAAAATTATCTAACTTACAGACCTTGTTTTCTTGTCCATGAATCACAAAACCTTCAGGTTGTTTAATATAGATTTATTCTTCTAGTTCACCATAAAAATACATCTTTCACATCCATTTGAAGTACTATCGAGCTATGAACAGCGGCTAAAGGGACTAGTACTCTTATGGATATGATTCTTGTGACTAGTGAATGAATGTCGAATAAGTCTATATTTTTCTCTGTCTAAAACCTTTGATTACAAGGAGGGCCTTGTATTCATAAACCGTACCATCAGGTTTTAGTTCTTTTCCCAAAATCCAAATACAACCGATTAGTTTGCAATCATGAAGCAAGTCTACTAAGTGTCATGTTTCGTTAGAATCTAGAGAATCCATTTCATCGTTTATTTCTTCTTGCCACAATTCAACATCCAATGAGGATATATCTTATTTAAGGCTTAATGAATCTTCTTCCATTATACAAACCAAGTTCATACTCTTTAGCATTTCTTGCTTTCTTATCTCTTCGAGGTTCTATAACATCTCATACGATTTTCTCATAACTATTTATGATTACTAAAATATGATCAGATACAGTGCCCCCCACTAGTTCTTAATTTAGAAGGGGAATTTAGTTTACCCCCACTAGTGCCCCTACCGTTCTTTAATTTAAAGGGGTACTTACTTCATAGAAATCAACATCGTTTGATTTTATGATCACTTAAGCATTTGGGTCATAAAACTTATAAGCTTCCCTAATTATAGCATACCTAATGAATACACATTCATAAGCTCTACTAGTGGGTGTAACTCTCTTGGGTTCGAAATTCGAACTTATGCCAGACAATCCCAAGTTCAAAAAATAGACAAGTTGAGTTGTCTTTTCGTCAAAACTTCATAAGTAGAAATTTTGTTCTTCGACTTGAGTACTCTATTTAGCACATATCAAACAATTAATAAAAGTTCCATTAACAATGAGTTACAGTACCAAAATTAAACATGATATAAACCACTAGCTCAGTGATTTTTCTTTTCTACTTTACCGTTAATTTCAAGAAAATAAGATGTAGTTGTTTCATGAATAAGTTTGTACTCTAAATAAAACTCATTGAAAATGTGGGGATTATGTGTAACGCCCTCTTTATTTATTTAATTATTTTATTAGAGAATATAGTATATTATTATATATTATATATGATTTTTGGAGATTATGTGGCGTGTTTATGATGTGTGACGTGATGATTATTTTATTGTTTAATAAAATTATATATGTGGCGTTTATATGTATATTTATATGAAAAATATAGAGATTTGTTGGAGAAATATATTATTTTGAGAAGTGGGGTTATATTTATAAATAGGAAGAGTTATGAGGGTTGAGATAGAATTAGATAAGTTGGGAGGTGGTATAAAAGGAAATTAGGTTAAGGAAAGTAGCAGAACGCGTTATCAGACTTTTGGGATAGGAAGAGGAAACGGTTGAAGAGAAGAGGTGAAGCTAGGCTGCAATTTCTGCATTTTTCCAGGTAAGGGTGAGCCTAACTTCAGTAATATTGATTATGAATCATCTGTTTTTGATTAGCTAAGAGTTGGGAAGAATTGGGATGAGTTTCATGAATTAGGGTTAGGATGATTTTGACGAATTTGGTGTGAGATTGTGTTGTAATGCTGTAGAAACGTGTTACAGAACCTAGATTAAACATTAGGACAACATTGTTGATGAATTAGAAGCCTAACTTGAGAGATTTGAGATGTTTTGGTGAGAATAGGAGTGAACCCGTAGTGGTTCTGAGATCGCTCGCCTGTGGCGAGTGACTACTTTCCGTGGCGAGTATAGCCTTGATCGCTCGCGAGGCGAGCAGTGTAACTCGCCGTGGCGAGCTTGTCCCTTAATCTTAGGATTTTTGCCAAACTTTAGATGGTTTTGAGTGCCTTATCATTTATAGAGATGACCTGTGAAGTTGTTTGGACCAAATGGGATTTAGGAAACCTTTAAACGAAGATTTTAGGCGAAAAATGTCAAAAAGGCCGAGAGCACCCAAGATCACTCGCCTACAGCTCGCCCCCAGCTCGCCTTTGGCGAGCAGCCTTGTGAGTACTCGCTTGTGGCGAGCAGATCACTCGCCGTGGCGAGTTAGTACGGTACAGGACTGTTTGTGCTTTTGCGACCTGTTTCGCATGGGACTTCGAGAGAACACCTTTGGGCAGTATTAGAGATGGTTTATGGCCTGAGAAGGAGTCTGTAATGAGGATTAAAGATGCACTCTTACGTTGAAGCTAAAGTGATGTATTGTTTGTGTTTTTAATGACTTTGTGACATGATGTTAAGTGACTATAATGATGTTTATGTGTTGTGATGTGTGTGTTTAATGAGATGAACCTCTGCCATGTATTTATTATAGCTGCATGTGTCAGTCTTGATGTAGTTACGACGTTTGAGAAGTTGTATTAACTTGATTAAGTTATTAAGAGTCGAGTCCATGCATTTGCATAATTATGAGACGGTGGAGCTTTATGCTCAAAGTGACGGTGGAGCTTTATGCTCAAAGCGACGGTGGAGCATTTGCTCAAAGCGACGGTGAAGCATATTAATGCTTATATATCTGGTACCACATGCATGATGTCAAGATGTTAAGAGTTGCATTTAGTTGAGTCAATTTGTTGACACTTTATGAGACGATGTTTTGAGACGTTAATGTGTTATTGAGACGTTATGATGATGGTGTTAACCTTGTATTTAATGATGTGCTATATGTGAAGAGTTTATGTTGTTAATCATAAATGTCTGATTTATATATTAATATTTCTGTTGTGAATCTTATCCCTTCTATTGGAATTGCCGCCTTGTGGGCAAGTGCAGGTAACCAAGCTTAGGTGCGCCGATGTGAGGAGTCTTGTGATGTCGTAGGTTGCTCTGATATGTAACGGGATGGGGTCCTTTATGAGTCTATTCCTTATGTATCATGATTGAAACTATTTTGATGACTTTAAGACTTTCGATGACCTTTGAGACTTAATTAATTACAAGACGTTTAATGGCCTTGCACCAAGATTATTTATGAGGATTTGAATTATATGATTTTCCGCTGCTATATAATTGATTAATTTGTGAAGGATAAATTATTATCTAATTTGTTTTAAAGATGAATGTGACACTCCTTTTGTGAAGTACTCTGATTTATGTGTTTATTCAACGAAATTTTTATGTCGGGAAATTGGGGTGTTACAATTGGTATCAGAGCAGGTCGGTCCGTCCGGCCAAATAGAGAGTCGAGTGACGTTGTCTTAGGGTTAGAATACTATATTTGTATTATTCTAACTTATGTTTGCTTTATAGAGAACTAAGATGGCTGGTAGAAATGATGCTGCTCTTGCTGCTGCTTTGGAAGCAATGGCTAATGCTGTGGGTAATCAGAACAATGCTGGAGGAAACGACGGGACGAGGATGCTAGAGACCTTTCTGAGGAATCACCCGCCTACCTTCAAGGGGCGATATGATCCTGATGGGGCGCAGACATGGCTCAAGGAAATTGAGAGGATCTTCAGAGTCATGCAATGTGAAGATGTTCAGAAGGTGCGTTTCGGTACGCACATGCTTGCTGAAGAGGCTGATGATTGGTGGGTTAGTCTCCTACCTATTCTGGAACAAGGCGGAGCTGAGGTTACGTGGGCTATATTCAAGAGGGAATTCCTTGATAGGTACTTTCCAGAAGACGTTCGTGGAAAGAAAGAGATTGAGTTCCTGGAGCTTAAGCAAGGGAACATGTCGGTGACCGAGTATGCGGCCAAGTTTGTGGAGCTGGCTAAGTTTTATCCGCACTATACTCCCGAGACGGCTGAATTTTCAAAGTGCATCAAGTTTGAGAATGGCTTGCGCGCTGACATTAAGCGAGCCATTGGTTACCAGAAGATCCGTAACTTTTCTGAATTAGTGAGTAGCTGCAGAATATATGAGGAGGATACCAAGGCTCACTACAAGGTAGTGAATGATAGGAAAGCTAAGGGCCAGCAGAGTCGTCCTAAACCTTATGATGCCCCTAGAGATAAAGGGAATCAAAGAGTTAATGATGCGAGAAGACCTCAGAAGAAGAATGCTCCTGTTGAGATTACTTGCTTCACTTGTGGTGAGAAAGGCCACAAGAGTAATGTGTGTACTGCTGATGTTAAGAGATGCTATCGTTGTGGTTAGAAAGGGCATACTACTAATGACTGCAAGTTTGATGATGTTGTGTGTTTCAACTGTAATGAGCAAGGACATATTGGTTCGCAGTGCAAGCAACCGAAGAAGACTAAGACCACTGGAAGGGTGTTCGCGTTGACTGGCACACAGACTGAGAATGATGATCGCTTGATCAGAGGTACTTGTTATATTGCTGATCAATCTTTAGTCGCTATTATTGATACTGGTGCTACGCATTGTTTTATTGCTCTTGATTGTGCTGCTAAGTTAAATCTTGTTGTATCTGATATGAACGGGGAGATGGTTGTCGAAACTCCAGCAAAGGGTTCGGTGACTACTTCCCTTGTATGTTTGAGATGTCCTGTGTCTATGTTTGGCCGTGATTTTGAGCTTGATTTAGTTTGTCTGCCGTTGGTTGGGATGGATGTGATTTTGGGTATGAACTGGCTAGAATACAACCATGTGCTTATTAATTGTTTTAGCAAGATGGTACGTTTTTCTTCTGCTGAAGAGGAAAGTGGTGCAGAGTTCTTATCCACTAAGCAACTGAAGCAACTGGAACGTGACGACATATTGATGTTTTCCTTGATGGCTTCATTATCTATTGAGAATCAGGTAATGATCGACAAGCTGCAAGTGGTATGCGATTTTCCTGAGGTTTTCCCAGATGAAATTCCTGATGTGCCTCTAGAGAGAGAAGTTGAGTTTTCTATTGATCTTGTTCTTGGAACGAAGCCGGTGTCGATGGCACCTTATCGTATGTCAGCTTCCGAGTTAGCGGAGTTGAAGAAACAGTTAGAGGACTTGCTCGAAAAGAAATTTGTTAGACCAAATGTTTCACCTTGGGGAGCGCTAGTGTTGCTAGTAAAGAAGAAAGATGGTAGTATGAGGCTATGTATTGACTATCGGCAGTTGAATAAGGTAACTATCAAGAATAGGTATCCACTTCCGAGAATTGATGATTTGATGGATCAGCTAGTGGGTGCACGTGTTTTCAGCAAGATTGATTTGAGGTCAGGTTATCACCAGATTAAGGTAAAAGATGAAGATATGCAGAAGACAGCTTTCAGAACTCGCTATGGTCACTATGAGTACAAGGTTATGCCTTTTGGAGTTACCAATGCACCTGGAGTGTTTATGGAGTATATGAATCGCATCTTTCATGCATTTTTGGATCGGTTTATGGTCGTGTTTATTGACGATATTTTGATTTACTCCAAGACTGAAGAAGAGCATGCAGATCATTTGAAGATTGTCTTGCAAGTGTTGAAGGAAAAGAAACTTTATGCCAAGTTGTCTAAGTGTGAGTTCTGGCTAAAAGAGGTGAGTTTTCTTGGCCATGTTATTTCTAGTGATGGTATTGCGGTTGACCCGTCTAAGGTTGAAGCGGTTTCGCAATGGGAGACTCCTAAGTCGGTTACGGAAATTAGAAGCTTTTTGGGACTAGCTGGTTACTATAGAAGGTTTATTGAAGGGTTTTCCAAGTTGGCTCTTCCGTTAACGCAGTTGACGTGTAAGGGTAAGTCTTTTGTGTGGGATATCCGCTGTGAGGATAGTTTTAATGAGCTGAAGAAGCGTCTGACGACGGCTCTAGTTTTGATTTTGCCAAAGTCCGACGAACCTTTTGTGGTGTATTGTGATGCGTCCAAGCTGGGTTTAGGTGGTGTTCTCATGCAAGATGGTAAGGTGGTAGCTTATGCTTCAAGGCAATTGAGAGTTCACGAGAAGAATTACCCGGCGTATGATTTGGAATTAGCGGTTGTGGTCTTCGTATTGAAAATATGAAGACATTACTTGTATGGTTCGAGGTTTGAAGTGTTCAGTGATCACAAGAGCTTGAAGTACTTGTTTGATCAGAAGGAATTGAATATGAGACAGCGAAGGTGGCTTGAATTATTGAAAGATTATGACTTTGGTTTGAATTATCATCCGGGCAAGGCTAATGTGGTTGCAGATGCCTTGAGTAGGAAGACTATGCATATGTCTGCCTTAATGGTGAAAGAATTTGAGTTGTTGGAACAGTTTAGGGATTTGAGCTTAGTTTGTGAAAGGACACCTCAGAGTGTAAAGCTGGGAATGTTGAGGATTGATAATGATTTCTTGAAGAGTATTAAAGAGGCACAGAAAGAAGATGTTAAGTTTGTAGACTTATTGGTTGCTGGTAATCAGACTGAAGATAGTGACTTTCAAGTCGATGAGCAGGGAGTGTTAAGGTTCCGAGGTAGAATTTGCATTCCTGACAATGAGGAAATGAAGAAGATGATTCTTGAAGAGAGTCACAGAAGTAGCTTGAGTATTCACCCGGGAGCTACGAAGATGTATCATGATTTGAAGAAGTTGTTTTGGTGGTCTGGTTTGAAACGTGACATGGCACAATTTGTGTATTCTTGTTTGGTTTGTCAGAAGTCAAAGATTGAACATCAGAAACCGGCTGGTATGATGGTGTCTTTAGATGTGCCAGAGTGGAAATGGGATAATATATCCATGGACTTTTTGACGAGTTTTCCAAATACTCCTAGAGGAAATGACGCCATTTGGGTTATTGTTGATAGATTGACGAAATCGGCTCATTTTCTACCGATTAATATTACCTTTCCTGTAGCTCAGTTGGCAGAGATCTATATCCGAGACATAGTGAAGCTGCATGGTGTTCCTTCGAGCATCGTATCAGATAGAGATCCAAGATTTACTTCTAGATTTTGGAAGAGTTTGCAAGAGGCGTTAGGTTCTCAGTTGAGGTTGAGTTCGGCTTATCATCCGCAGACAGATGGTCAGTCGGAGAGGACGATTCAGTCGTTGGAGGATTTGTTGAGAGTTTGTGTACTTGAGCAAGGAGGAACTTGGGATAGTCATCTTCCGTTGATAGAGTTCACGTACAACAACAGTTACCATTCGAGTATTGGGATGGCACCTTTTGAGGCTTTGTATGGTCGGAGATGCAGAACTCCGTTATGTTGGTTTGAATCAGGTGAAAGAGTGGTTTTAGGACCGGAGATTGTTCAACAGACTACCGAGAAGGTAAGAATGATCCAAGAGAAAATGAAAGCGTCGCAGAGTCGACAAAAGAGTTATCATGACAAGCGTAGGAAGGACCTGAAGTTCCAAGAGGGAGATCATGTGTTCCTGAGAGTTACTCCTATGACAGGTGTTGGACGTGCTTTGAAGTCAAAGAAGTTGACTCCGAGATTTATTGGTCCGTATCAGATTTCAGAGAGGATTGGGATGGTGGCATATCGTGTTGGATTACCACCACATTTATCGAATTTACATGATGTTTTCCATGTGTCACAACTGAGGAAGTACGTTCCGGATCCATCTCATGTGATCCAAAGTGATGATATGCAAGTTAGAGACAACCTTACGGTCGAGACTTTACCGGTAAGGATAGATGATCGAAAAACGAAGACGTTGAGAGGCAAGGAGATACCTCTCGTTAGAGTTGTTTGGGACGGAACGACGGGTGAAAGCTTGACTTGGGAGCTAGAGAGTAAGATGCTGGAATCCTATCCAGAGTTGTTTAATCGAGGTAAATTTTCGAGGGCGAAAATCCTTTAAGAGGGGGAGAGTTGTAATGCCCTCTTTATTTATTTAATTATTTTATTAGAGAATATAGTATATTATTATATATTATATATGATTTTTGGAGATTATGTGGCGTGTTTATGATGTGTGACGTGATGATTATTTTATTGTTTAATAAAATAATATATGTGGCGTTTATATGTATATTTATATGAAAAATATAGAGATTTGTTGGAGAAATATATTATTTTGAGAAGTGGGGTTATATTTATAAATAGGAAGAGTTATGAGGGTTGAGATAGAATTAGATAAGTTGGGAGGTGGTATAAAAGGAAATTAGGTTAAGGAAAGTAGCAGAACGCGTTATCAGGCTTTTGGGATAGGAAGAGGAAACGGTTGAAGAGAAGAGGTGAAGCTAGGCTGCAATTTCTGCATTTTTCCAGGTAAGGGTGAGCCTAACTTCAGTAATATTGATTATGAATCATCTGTTTTTGATTAGCTAAGAGTTGGGAAGAATTGGGATGAGTTTCATGAATTAGGGTTAGGATGATTTTGATGAATTTGGTGTGAGATTGTGTTGTAATGCTGTAGAAACGTGTTACAGAACCTAGATTAAACATTAGGACAACATTGCTGATGAATTAGAAGCCTAACTTGAGAGATTTGAGATGTTTTGGTGAGAATAGGAGTGAACCCGTAGTGGTTCTGAGATCACTCGCCTAAGGCGAGTGACTACTCGTCGTGGCGAGTATAGCCTTGATCGCTCGCGAGGCGAGCAGTGTAACTCGCCGTGGCGAGCTTGTCCCTTAATCTTAGGATTTTTTGCCAAACTTTAGATGGTTTTGAGTGCCTTATTATTTATAGAGATGACCTGTGAAGTTGTTTGGACCAAATGGGATTTAGGAAACCTTTAAACGAAGATTTTAGGCGAAAAATGTCAAAAAGGCCGAGAGCACCCAGTATCACTCGCCTACAGCTCGCCCCCAGCTCGCCTTTGGCGAGCAGCCTTGTGAGTACTCGCCTGTGGCGAGCAGATCACTCGCCGTGGCGAGTTAGTACGGTACAAGACTGTTTGTGCTTTTGCGACCTGTTTCGCATGGGACTTCGAGAGAACACCTTTGGGCAGTATTAGAGATGGTTTATGGCCTGAGAAGGAGTCTGTAATGAGGATTAAAGATGCACTCTTACGTTGAAGCTAAAGTGATGTATTGTTTGTGTTTTTAATGACTTTGTGACATGATGTTAAGTGACTATAATGATGTTTATGTGTTGTGATGTGTGTGTTTAATGAGATGAACCTCTGCCATGTATTTATTATAGCTGCATGTGTCAGTCTTGATGTAGTTACGACGTTTGAGAAGTTGTATTAACTTGATTAAGTTATTAAGAGTCGAGTCCATGCATTTGCATAATTATGAGACGGTGGAGCTTTATGCACAAAGCGACGGTGGAGCATTTGCTCAAAGCGACGGTGAAGCATATTAATGCTTATATATCTGGTACCACATGCATGATGTGAAGATGTTAAGAGTTGCATTTAGTTGAGTCAATTTGTTGACACTTTATGAGACGATGTTTTGAGACGTTAATGTGTTATTGAGACGTTATGATGATGGTGTTAACCTTGTATTTAATGATGTGCTATATGTGAAGAGTTTATGTTGTTAATCATAAATGTCTGATTTATATATTAATATTTCTGTTGTGAATCTCACCCCTTCTGTTGGAATTGCCGCCTTGTGGGCAAGTGCAGGTAACCAAGCTTAGGTGCGCCGATGTGAGGAGTCTTGTGATGTCGTAGGTTGCTCTGATATGTAACGGAATGGGGTCCTTTATGAGTCTATTCCTTGTGTATCATGATTGAAACTATTTTGATGACTTTAAGACTTTCGATGACCTTTGAGACTTAATTAATTACGAGACGTTTAATGGACTTGAGCCAAGATTATTTATGAGGATTTGAATTATATGATTTTCCGCTGCTATATAATTGATTAATTTGTGAAGGATAAATTATTATCTAATTTGTTTTAAAGATGAATGTGACACTCCTTTTGTGAAGTACTCTGATTTATGTGTTTATTCAACGAAATTTTTATGTCGGGAAATTGGGGTGTTACATTATGTGCTTCTATCACCACGAGATTATTGTTTTTCTTATTGAAATAAATTTTCAATTCCTTCAATGGTATCGTATTTCCCAACAAGAATACATTGCGCTCAAGTCTCTCTTTAAGTCTGAGTGAACTCAGTCTTATTCAATAGAAATCTGAAATTCAGATTCTTTCTTACTTCATATCTCCAATGCCAACAACTTTAAAAGTGTTATAATATTATAACAACAATTTCATTTTTTTTCAGCAGTAGCATATGTTTTGAACATAGCATAATCATAGCAAACATGGCGCGGTGCGCTAATGTTTATCCACCATTAACTTAATTCACCAACTAGAATGATTTAGCTAGTCATATCAGTGAATTTCTCTTTAGTCATTTTAGGCTACAAAGCAACACTTGACATATTCATATAATTGCGGGACATATGACATGGTTTCTCACAATTGTATTAACAATAAATTGTGAATCAATGTCAATTCTTGATGGTGGCTGTTGCTTTCACTTAGGACCATTTTAGGGGTTCCTATTCTATTGGAAATTAGAGTTATTTACTCACAGTGCGGTTCTTATTTTTTGAAAATAAATTTCAAACAGATTCAAAGTAGCATATGTGAATTTCGTTAGTGTTGTTGTTATAACAACATGCACTTCATTGTTTCAGTCGAGAAGATGTATTTCTATAGCTTAATTTATCCTTGTTGTATTTAGCGACACTGAAACCTCAGTAAGTAATTTCTTCGGTAGACATAGCAGTCGAAACGTCTTAAAATTGTTGTTTTTGGATTTTCAAACTATTGTATTTTGGTTTTCCAAAATCTATTTTCTATGAGAATATCTATCGAAGTTGTTACTAGGTTGAGTCACGACCAGGTCGTTCTCTTTAAGACATTTCGTGGCACTGCTCAAAATTGTGCAAGACAGACTATCAACCATGCCGCCTCAAGGATAAAAAAAGCTCAGCTACAACTGTGCGGTTAACTACTGCGTTGTAGAAAAACGTTCGAGAATTACACCTCCAATATGGTACTAAGACCACTCTTTAACACTGAAACCAATATGGTACTATAACCACTCTATTATGGTGTTGAGACCACTCAAATATGGTGTTACCACCATTCTAATCTTTAACTTCTCCAAATATCAATATGGTATTTCAACCACTCAAATATGGTACTACGACCATTCTAACATCTCAATAGAACTCCTTGGTGTGTGGAATGCACTATGTGAGTTCTCTATTTATAGAGAAAATTCACAACTAATAAGTGAGAAACTTTGGGAACAAGTAATATATTACTTTGTGATTAAGTAATTCACATATTAGATCTAATACAAAAATATATTATATTGTGTACCAAAATATATTTCAGTTCAAGCACTAAAATATATTAGATTGCCTACCAAAATATTTTAGATTGTGTTCCAAAATATTCTAGATTGCGTTTCAAAATATTTTAGCAAAACTTGGGGACTAAGAAAGCATGTTCTAATAATGATTAAATTAATTATTTAATTTATCATTTCCAAATAATAAAATATATATTGATATATATTTTTTCTCTAGTGCTTACTTCGTTCACATAACTATGTACCCCCATTAATTAGTAGTACACCCCCACTATATAAACACTACTAATGTGTGTTCCATTCGATGTGGGACTTCCACTTTTTTCAATTCACACAACACTAGTTCTACCCAACATGGGAATTTGTGTTTAGTCTTTTTACTCAATTTCCACACATGTTCCAACAATCCCCCACTTGAATTTAAAAAATGGTTTCATAAATAATGTCAAAGACGTCTCTAGAAGGTTTGCTAGTAAACAAAGGTGTCGCCTACAACTTGAACCTTTGCATAGTGGATAATATTCCGATTTAACGAACGCTCTAGGTATTCTGTCCCGAATTCCATAGGAACCAGCCTTAGTTCCACATTCGTTTAGGTGAGTCTATCAAGAGTACTCCTATAGCTATGTACTCCACTCCACATAGAGTATAGATCTCATTAAGAGTTTCTATTATCTCATCCTTCTGTCCTTACAGGAATCATGCTTTCTTAGTCTTCTCATAGCATGTTCTATCACTCATGACTTGTTATTACCCATTGAATCTATTTCTTGGGATCTCCAGTCTTTTAGGTCAGGTTACTATTGTAACGCCCCATTTCTATTTAATTATTTTTAGTTGATGTTTGAGTATTTTTATATGATATATATGATTTATATGAATTATATGACCTTTTGGTGTGGTGTGTGTATTTAAATAATTATTTGTGTTTTATTTAAATGAATGTTATTTGTTTTATTTAATAAAATTAGGAGGAAAATAGTATTTATTTGGTTAAAGGGGAGTTAATAAGAATTATTAGATTTTAAGTGGGAGTTAAATGAAAATAAAAAGGGAGTTAAGGAAATAAGGGGGAGTTAGGAAAATAGTAAGTCAGAATAACATTTCACGTATCAGTAAAAAGAAAAACAAGAGCTTTGGGAGAAAAGGGAGAAAACCTAGAAGAGGCTAAGAGAAGAGGGAGAAATCGGATTTTGCTGTAGCTTTTTTGTTCTTCTTAATTAAGGTAAGGGTGAGGCTAACTTTCAACTAATATTATATATGTATAATTTCTGAAATTGGATTAAAGTTGTGTTCTTGAGTTAGGGTTAGAAAAGCATGATGAATTGTTATGTTGTTGTTGAATCTGTTGTTGAATTGTATGATTCTATGTTGTTTTGGGTAATACTTTGTATATCGAACCTATAAACGTTGTAGTAAATCAATTTGGGTGATTGGGGGATCAAAATTGGGTTTTTGGATGAAAAAGGTTTGTGAAAATCGCAAATTTCTTTGAACTGCCCAGATGAGAAATCATGTCACGATTTTGGCAATCATGTCACGATTTTGGGCAATCATGTCACAATTTTGGCATCACGTCGCGATTTGGCTAGGCAGAATGACATTTTTAAAACATCAAGAAATCGTGTCACGATTGACCGAAATCATGTCGCGATCCTGGGCGAATTCTGTAGTAACTTACATTGTTTTATTGAACCAGTTAAGCTTATATATGAAGAAGAATGTTATAATTGGATGTAAATTCATATGAATTGATGTAAATGCATACATGAATAATATAATTGTATGTGCTTGTTGTTGGTTTCCGTCGATGATGTTGTTGAGTCGTGTTATCCAAGTTGGGGAGTGTGTCGTAAGTAAATTAGGCACAGTTGTTGTTGTTGAGTTGTCGTGGTGTAAGTCATACGTAATGTATGCATGGTTGGTTGGTGGTTGTTGTCGGTGTTGTCGTGTTGTATGTTGATATACACAATTGGAGTCTGTTGTATAGTCTAAAAGCGGTGAGGACTTCGGTCCTGGAATGCTCGTCATTCAAAAGCGGTGAGGACCTCGGTCCTGGAATGCATTGTCATTCAAAGCGGTGAGAGCTTATGCTCTGGAACGCCTTGTTGTTCAAAGCGGGAGGACTCATGTCCTGGAACACTTTGTTGTTCAAAGTGGTGAGGGCTCTGCCCTGTATTTTGGTACCACATGCATATTGCATTAGTTGTTGTTGTTGATGTTGATGAGTCGTTGAGGTGGTTGTTGAGTTGTTGTCGATGATGTGGTTGATTGCTTAATATAAATTAAAGGTTGCAAATCTAATGTGAAATGAAGTAGTTGTTGATGATAATGTTGATGCTTTTGGTGTTGTTGTTGTAAATCAATTATAATTGATGTAGTTGTTGTTGATGAATGTTAATGCCATGTTTATATGGATTTAGTAATGTTTGTTGGCTATGATTGTTGTTGTTTTAATTCAAGTTGATGAGTTATATATATATATATATATATATATATATATATATATATATATTATCTTTGATTGTGAATCTCATCCCTTCTGTTGGAATTGTCGCCTTGTGGGCAAGTGCAGATCTCCAAGGCTAGTAGGATGTCGGCTCAAGTGTCTTAGGGCTCTGATATGTAACAGGATGGGGAAAACGTTGTTTTGTTTCTTTCATTCCTTATGTATCATATGTTGAACCATTATGTTGGATATTTAATTTGCTGTATGGCATTTATTTTGTTGAGGCCTTTGTGCCAAGAATTGTTGGAAAATAATTATATGTTTGAAGAATATTTCCGCTGTAGATTTTAAAATGATGTTGGAATTAAATAGTTTTTATTCTATTTAAATAATTTTGAAAAGCAGTGTGACATGCCCGTTTGTTGATAACTCTGATTATATATTTATTATACGTTGTTTTGGGAAACGGGGTGTTACAATCATTTGTGACCTTTGGGCATTAGTCCCATCCTATTGGATGTGTTTAGGACTTTCTTTCTAGTAATTCCTTTCGTCAATGGATAAACCAAGTCATCATTAGTACGTACATGATCTACTTTAATAGTTACTTTTTTAGAGTAGTTAGCTCTCTAATTCTTTATGTGTCCTTGCCTTCATAATCGTTTCTTGCCATTGTAGTAACGATTCTTAATTTTTGTAACAGCTATAGTACCATCACAATGAATTAACACTTATGGAAACAGTTTTACCCACTAAGGGTTCTCAACTGGCAAGCATCTTATCAACTTGCTTCTTCACTAGTTTTCTCTAATGCTCTCATCTCAGATTCTTTCCATAGTGAACTGAGTCAATATCATTTGTTTCAACAAATAACTCCTCAAGTGATGCTCAATATACAGTCACTGGTTGTTTAAGACACATCTGAATGATGTTCTATTTTGTATCTAGTACCATTCAAGTACAATAGGATACTTCTCATTTATATCTTGTACCATTCGAGTACAATATGATACTTCTCATAATGTAATTCTAGAGTCATAATCTTCTTAAGGCACCTCATGACTCTTTCAAAAGCATGTCAATGCTTCTCATCCGTCTACTAATAAACTTGAACAAAAATCTCATGACGTGGTTAACGTCGAGTCTAATACATTCAGTGGCATATCTAAAGATTGCCAATGATGCTCGCATATTCTATTTGTCTAACACCATCTCAAATGTTCTTACACTTGGATCACAATATATGCTTTCAAGTTTATAGTCAAATAATTACATTTTCTTAAGATCTTCTCAACTTTGTGAGATATATCAAAAAAGTTATCTTTTCTGATCTAGTAATCTTGAAACCAAGAATTACTTCAACTTCGTATAGGTCTTTCTTATCAATGTTGTTGATAAACAATGATTTCACATAATTCATAACATGAATCTTGAAACTAAATATAAGCAAGTCATCTTCATAGAGACGTACATATTTCTTGTTTATTCATTTGTCACTTTCATTCACGATCATTCACTTTATACTCATTCGATAACATTAGAATGTCAAATTTTTCATGTCATTCCTTAGGAGTTTATTGTGAGACCTCACAAAAAATTATCTAACTTACAGACCTTGTTTTCTTGTCCATGAATAACAAAACCTTCAGGTTGTTTAATATAGATTTATTCTTCTAGTTCACCATAAAAAGGCATCTTTCACATCCATTTGAAGTACTATCGAGTTATGAACAGCGGCTAAAGGGACTAGTACTCTTATGGATATGATTCTTGTGACTGGTGAATGAATGTCGAAGAAGTCTATGTTTTTCTCTGTCTAAAACCTTTGATTACAAGGAGGGCCTTGTATTCATAAACCGTACCATCAGGTTTTAGTTCTTTTCCCAAAATCCAAATACAACCGATTAGTTTGCAATCATGAGGCAAGTCAACTAAGTGTCATGTTTCGTTAGAATATAGAGAATCCATTTCATCGTTTATTCCTTCTTGCCACAATTCAACATCCAAAGAGGATATATCTTATTTAAGTCTTAATGAATCTTCTTCCAATGTACAAACAAAGTTCATACTCTTTAGCAATTCTTGCTTTCTTACCTCTTCGAGGTTCTATAACATCTCGTATGATGTTCTCATAACTATTTCTGATTACTAAAATATGATCAGATACAGTGCCCCCCACTTGTTCTTATTTTAGAAGGGGAATTTAGTTTACCCCCACTAGTGCCCCATGTTCTTTAATTTAAAGGGGTACTTACTTCATAGAAATCT
Source organism: Medicago lupulina (assembly GCA_958299785.1). Classification (NCBI taxonomy): domain Eukaryota; kingdom Viridiplantae; phylum Streptophyta; class Magnoliopsida; order Fabales; family Fabaceae; genus Medicago; species Medicago lupulina. Next base: position 40,594,053 of record OY283146.1, on the reverse strand, counting down.
GAAGGTGAGAAAAACACAAGAAGTGGGGGTTGAATTGTGTTTTCAAAAACGTTTCTTTCTCGCGAAAATCAGCACTGTTCTCGGGATCAGAGTCTGAAAAGTTCAGAGTCTGATTAGAGTTCAGAGTTTGAGTGTGCAGCGGATAAGAGTAAGAGAGCAAGAGAAAGAAGAAGAACACAAGCAATTTATACCGGTTCCTTCCACAATCCGGAAGTAGTCCTGTCCCCCTTGCACTTCCAAGGAGAGTTCCACTAAAATGTAATATCAAATTACAAGTTGCTCAAACACGCAAGTAAGAGACTTCCTTTGCTCAATCACACAAGAAAGAGACTTCAATGCTCAAAGACAACTCCAAGAGACTTCTAAACAATTACAGAGAATTGAAAAGAGTTTTGAATACTTGATATACAATCAGAGGTATTCACAAAACAAAACAAAACAGAACAGACTCTGTTTTTCTTAGACACTTAGAAATTCTAAAATGTGAACTTTTGTAAGAATTATCTAAGTTGTTGATGAGCAATGTTTGCGACTTTGAATGTGAGAAACAGCCTTGTTCGCGTATGTGTATATATCTCTATTTGTTCTTCAAGTCTTCATCTCTATTTATAGAGGATTTGAGAGACGTTGGGAACTGCCAGCTCATCACATTATCTTGACCGAAGCTGATTTGACACCATTGATCTTTTGCTTGATTTGAGGATTGTACTATGAAACCAATTTCAAATCCCTTCTCGTAAATATGGAATAAAGTCTGCAGTTGTTGCTGTTATTCTTGTCGTGTATAGAAGACACACTGCGGAGTTGGTGGTTGCAAGGACAAGCGCAGGCATAGTGGTTGTACATTCCGTATACTGTACTTTGTCAATGCTTTTTAGCCTCTGAGCCAATTGGCTTCTGAAAAAATTGGCTTCTGAGAACTCTGCTTCTGGAAAACTGGCTTCTGATGACGTAATCTTCAGGAGCGCTTTCTTCAGATGCACTATGCTTCTAACTTTCCAGGAGCGCTTTCATTCAGATGCTCTTCAAACTTCAGTCTAAGATACCTTTGCTCTTTAATTCATTCAGTCAGAACCTCTTGTAAATAATTCCTTGTTAATGGTCCTGTACACTTGAATAAACTTTTAGCAATATCCAATTGATAATTTTTAATACCTTGTTATCATCAAAACTTAAGTGGTATAATTGTGAAACACCCTCTGTTCCAACAAAATCAACATCGTTTGATTCTATGATCACTTAAGCATTTAGGTCATAAAACCTATAAGCTTCCCTAATTATAACCTACCCAATGAATACACATTCATAGGCTCTACTAGTGAGTTTAACTCTCTTGAGTTCGAAATCCGAACTTATGTCAGACAATCCCAAGTTCAAAAAATAAACAAGTTGAGTTGTTTTTTCGTCAAAACTTCATAAGTAGAAATTTTGTTCTTAGAGTTGAGTACTCTATTTAGCACATATCAAACAATTAATAAAAGTTCCCTCACCAATGAGTTACAGTACCAAAATTAAACATGATATAAACCACTAGCTCGGTGATTTTTCTTTTCTACTTTACTGTTCATTTCACGAAAATAAGATGTAGTTGTTTCATGAATAAGTTTGTACTCTAAATAAAACTCATTAAAAATGTGGGGATTATGTGCTTCAATCACCACGAGATTATTGTTTTTCTTATTGAAATAAATTTTCAATTCCTTCAATGGTGTCTTATTTCCCAACAAGAATACATTGCGCTCAAGTCTCTCTTTAAGTCTGAGTGAACTCAGTCTTATTCAGTAGAAATCTGAAATTCAGATTCTTTCTTACTTCATATCTCCAATGCCAACAACTTTAAAAGTGTTATAATATTATAACAACAATTTCATTTTTTCAGCAGTAACATATGTTTTGAACATAGCATAATCATAGCAAACATGGCGCGATGCGCTAATGTTTATCCACCATTAAATTAATTCACCAACTAGAATGATTTAGCTAGTCATATCACTGAATTTCTCTTTAGTCATGTTAGGCTACAAAACAACACTTGACATGTTCATATAATTGCGGGACATATGACATGGTTTCTCACAATTGTATTAACAATAAATTGTGAACCAATGTCAATTCTTGATGGTGGTTGCTGCTTTCACTTAGGACCATTTTAGGGGTTCCTATTCTCTTGGCAATTAGAGTTATATATTTACAGTGTGGTTCTGATTTTTTGAAAATAAATTTCAAATAGATTCAAAGTAGCATATGTGAATTTCGTTAGTGTTGTTGTTATAACAACAAGCACTTAATTGTTTAAGTCGAAATATGTATTTCTATAGCTTGATATATCCTTGTTGTATTTAGTGACAATGAAACCTCAATAAGTAATTTCTTCGGTAGACATAGCAGTCGAAACGTCTTAAAATTGTTGTTTTTGGATTTTCAAACTATTGTATTTTGGTTTTCCAAAATCTATTTTCTATGAGAATATCTACCGAAGTTGTTACTAGGTTGAGTCACGACCAGGTCGCTCTCTTTAAGACGTTTCATGGCACTGCTCAAAATTGTGCAAGACAGACTATCAACCATGCCGCCTCAAGGATAAAACAAGTTCAGCTACAACTGTGCGGTTAACTACTGCACTGTAGAAAACCGTTCGAGAATTACACCTTCAATATGGTACTAAGACCACTCTTTAATACTGAAACCAATATGGTACTATAACCACTCTATTATGGTGTTGAGATCACTCAAATATGGTTTTACCACCATTCTATTTTTCAACTTCTCCAAATATCAATATGGTATTTCAACCACTCAAATATGGTTGTAACACCCCGTTTTCCCGACTTAAAAATTTCTCAAAATAATAGTCAGAGTTTCACAACTTAAACGGAATGCTACATTTCTTAAAAATCACAATGGAATAAATAATAATTTATCCTTCAAAATATTTCAATAAATTCTTAATTCACTTCGCAGCGGAATTTAATTCAAAAATCTTAAACAACTTTGGCACGAAGGCCTCAACAAAATCTTTAAACATCATGTCCTTAAAATATTTCATAGAAATAATACGCAAGGAATAGAAAATAACAACATAAGTTCCTCATCCCGTTACGTATCAGAGCACCTAAGGACACAGTGAGAGATAGCCACTCACAACAACGATCAACAGCTACTAAACTTGATCACCTGCAAGTTACCCATACGAAGAGCAACATTTTCTAGCAAAAGGGGTGAGATTTCACAAACATTAAACTTAAGCATATAATTCATCAATTTACAACTAACAACTTAAAACATCAACTAATCACATAATCTTCAACAAGTACAATCATAAAGCAACTCATCATAGTTCATCATATTCATCAACAGACATAATCTCAAACAACTCATCATAATCATGTATAGAAACGTCTTAGCATCATCAAAATCATCATATAGAAAACATCATCAAAATTCATCATATAGAAAACATCATCGCATCATCAAGTTCATCATGTTAAACAACAAATGCATTCATAATTATTTCATCAAGACTCTTCTTCAACAACTCAACATCTTAGACACCTTAGACAACTCGACACGACTATGCAACTCTAACATCTTAAACACCTTAGACAACTCGACACGACTATGCAACTCTAACATCTTAAACATCATGCATGTGGTACCAAATTTTGAGCATTAATATACTCCATCGTCGCAGTTGAGCAAAAGCTCCATCGTCGCTTTGAGCAAAAGCTCCATCATCGCTTTGAGCAAAAGCTCCATCGTCGCTTTTAAATGAATATGCATGGACTCACATCTTAAGACTTAAACAAGTCTAACGTCTCAACATCTTAAAACATCTTTGACTGACACATGCAATTTTAAATTACTTATAACAAGTACATGGCAGCAGGTCATAAAATTAATGGCATATAACATCACTCGAAACATCTTTAGAACATCACATTAACTCTACAAATATAGCACATTATGCACACATCATTCATGATTCATAAGCAATAACATATAACTTCTTATGACAGCTTCACAGATCTTTATTTAACGTGTAATTAGCTTATATCCCATCCCAAGGTTTAACTCCCAACATCAAGTGCGAAACAGATCGCAAAACAGTAAGGTATGGCATTCTGCCAGTCACTACTCGCCATGGCGAGCTACATTGCTCGCCTCGCGAGCTGGGAAGGTCTGCTCACCATGGCGAGCTCAGCTGCTCGCCTCGTGAGCGACAGGGTTCTACTCGCCATGGCGAGTAATCTACTCGCCTTCGGCGAGCGATCTCAGAACAGGTACGGGTTCGACAAGTTCTCACTCAAAACTCTCAATTCTCTCCATGCTTAACCTTAAAATTTACTGAAACCTTAATACCATACTTGTTCTAGGTTCTGTCATCAATTCCTACAGCCTTTACATCTCTTAATCCTTAATTCATCACTTTAACCTAGTTCTTAATTCTCTCAAAAACTCATCCATCTCTTGTTAAACATATCAAAACTCAAATCATAATCAAAGCCAAACAAAACAGCACATGAATCCAATTTAAACCGTTAAACATCATCTCACCATCAAATTCTCTCATAACCCTAGTTTCCCAAACTTCTCAAAACCACACATAATCATGCTAATTGCAATTTCAGAAATCATATACTTAATTTCAATGAGAGTTAGTCTCACCCTTACCTTAATTCAGATGAACAAAGCTTACGGAAGAGAACAAAAGTGATGAAAACACCCAAATATACTTCTGCAGTGCGCGACAGTTTTCTCTTAACTCAGACCTTGTTTCGACGATCCGAACGGTGAAAAGGTAAACCAAGGTGTTGTGAACCTTGTATCCAAAATTCGTCACAATCCAACGGTTAACGAGTGAGAAATCGCTGTTTTACTGAGGCAGATTTCAGAAAAACGGGAATTGTTTTCTCTCCTTTTTGGTGGCTACTTTTCTCACAAAAAAACTGTTTTTACGTTCCCACTATTTTAACCTAGTTTCTCCTATTTATATATCTCTTCTCCTCTATCTTATTTATTTCTAAATTAAATATATCTCTCCCCCACTTAATAATAATAATACACCAACTAATAAATATATTTCTATAGATAACATATATATATCCACACAAAATAACAAATATATTTTCAAACCAAATAACAAATATATTTCTATAACAAATATATCTCTATATAACAAACATATTTCTATAACAAATAACACAATATTTCTACACCAAATAACATATATATTTCTACACCAAATAACATATATATTTCTACACAAAATAACATATATATTATAATATAATATGCTACTTAAAACACCAACACATAACACAAAAATAACACACATCACCATAAATCAAATAAATTATTTAAAAAGACTTTAAACTTGATCAAATAACTAAATAAATAAAACAGGGCGTTACAATGGTGCTACGACCATTCTAACATCTCACTTCTCCATGATTTGAAGAAGAATATATATGTTTAAGATCATTCTTATTATATCGAAAAGGGACTATGATCTTAAAATATTATTTATTTTAAAAAGACATAAATAATTAAAGGGACTATGCTCTTAAGACCATTCTTTATTCCGTAGGGACAATATACCTAAAAGGGACTACATGGTCTTAAGAACACTCTTAATTCTGAAGGGACAAAAAAAGGAGATGAGGATAAGAATAGCTCGTTAACACAAGCTAGAGGGAGAAGAGAGAAAGAGTTCTCGACAACTCAGTAGAACTCTTTGGTGTGTGGAATGCATTATGTGAATTCTCTATTTATAGAGAAAATTCACAACTAATAAGTGAGAAACTTTGGGAACAAGTAATATATTACTTTGTGATTAAGTAATTCACATATTAGATCCAATACAAAAATATCTCAATTGAGTACCAAAATATATTATATTGACTACAAAAATATATTATATTATGTAACAAAATATATTTCAGATCAAGCACTAAAATTTATTAGATTGCCTACCAAAATATTTTAGATTGTGTTCCAAAATATTCTAGATTGTGTTTCAAAATATTTTAGCAAAACTTGGGGACTAAGAAAGCATGTTCTAATAATGATTAAATTAATTATTTAATTTATCATGTCTAAATAATAAAATATATATTGATATATATTTTTTCTCTAGTGTTTACTTCGTTCACATAACTATGTACCCCCATTAATTAGAGGTACACCCCCACTATATAAACACTACTAATGTGTGTTCCATCCAATGTGGGACTTCCACTTTTTTCAATTCACACAACACTAGTTCTACCCAAATGAAAATTTGTGTTTAGTCCTTTTTCAATTTCCACACATGTTTCAACAGAGACTAATATCGAAATCATTTCTAGGTATCGTAAATTGGTTGTATACGACATAACTTAAGTAGAGACTCAATTTTCTCTAAATTTTTTTTGAAAATGTAGCTGGGCCTATAAAATTGTAAGATCAAGACTGCTATCGAAATCATTTCTAGTGTTGTTAAATTGGTTGAATACAATATACAACTTAATTAGAGACACAATTTGCTCTAAAATTTGTCAACCAAATCATAGATTTAGTCATCGATGACTCATATAAGCGATAAGTCTTTGTAGAAAAACGAATACACCGCAGCACCAGAAACAAATGAAAAATGATACAAAGAGCCGATAAAAGTAAGATATATAAAATTTAAATCAAATCGAGAAATATAGAAGAACAATGACTGAAAAAATGATATGCATCAATGGCTCTTTATATAATGATGAGTAATAAGCCATTGGATACAATTTAGAGCTAGAGACTATGAATTTGGGCATTGAGTGTAAATTTTTTCCTTTTCTGTCTCATCTGGATCACAAGCTTGTTTGTGACATTGTTATCAAAAACGCGACTTAAGTTCCAAAATCCTGGTTTTTGCGACTTTGCGTAGCTTCAACGACTCAAATCCATAGCAAAGTCTCAAAAACAGGTCAAATCCTATCAAAATCGCTCAAAATCGTAAAATTCGTTCAAAATCGCAGGATTTTGATGGATTTTGTTCATTTTTTTTTATAAGGGTCAGTTTTTGACTCGGTTCGTAAATTGACCAGATTTGAATCCATGACCCGGTTCTAAAAATACCCAAAAGGCCAAAAATTTTCATTAGGACTACTAAAGAATATTTGAATCTAGGCTATGAGTCATTTATGTATATGTATTTTGTGGACTTTGAACTTTAGTCATTTATGACTATATGTAATGTATAACATATATTTAGCATTATTTTTGTTTTGGTAGAATCCTCGATTTTGATTGCGATTTTACGAGTCCCGACTTTGCTATCATATATCGATTCTACAAAAGTTCTTGAGTAAAATCCTTCGATTTTGATTGCGATTTTACGAGTCCCGATTTTGCTACTCCTTTTTGATTTGAAGTAAAGTTCCGATTTTGATAACCTTGATTTGTGATACCTGTCACTGTACTAAATAAACGAAGCTTCCTTATGTTGCAAGTAATGACAAAGCTAGTCCTGTTTTTGTCTTGATTCATTTTGATATATACTTCAATTCATGGTCACAAATATCTTCTTCCTATATTAGATAACTATTCCAGATTTTGAATGGATTATACTCTTAAAACAAATCCGAAGTTGCTTCTCATGTTCAAATTTTTTTTCACAATGGTAGAAACACAATTTGATTCTAAAGTTAAAATCATTAGAACGGATAATGGCCTTGAATTCTTTCTTACTCGGTTTTGTCAGTCAAAAGATATCATTCATCAAACTTCCTATGTTGAGTCTCCACAACAAAATGGAAGTGTGGAAAGAAAACATCAAAATTTACTTAATTGTTATACAAGAATTTCCATGATCTCCAAAATTTAAACCTTTTTGGTTGTGTTATGTTTCCACTCTCAATGTCGAGAAAAATAAGTTGTAGCCTAGAGCAAGAAAATGTACTCCCTCTGTTTCAAAATAAGTGTCATTTTTGTCAATTGCACACAAATTAAGAAATGAAATGAAGTAATCATTAGACATAACACTTTTACTAAACTGCCCAAGAAAAAGACAAACTTAAAGTTGCATTGAAAATTGTGCGAAAGAAAAGTTGGAGTAATTATTGAGAGTAAAGTTGGAAGAAAAAAATTAAAATTGTATTGGAAATGTAAAATGACATTCATTTTAAAACAATTTTTTTTAACTAAAGTGACACTCATTATAAAACGGAGGGAGTATTTTTCTTGGTCATAAGCTGGGAGTGAAAGGTTTTGTTTTGTTTGATGTTCAATCTAAAGAGATTTTCATTTCTAGAAAATCTAAATAGATTATTTGATGTTCAATCTCAGACTAGTTTTTCCCCTATATCATCGTATGATATGCCTATTACTCCGGATTTTTCTCCATTTGATGATGTTATTGATTCTTGTTCATCTCTTACTGCTTCTTCAACCCGTATTTCTGCTCAAGCAACTCTAATTTTAAGAAAATCTACTCGTCATAGGTATCCACTAGTAAAATTTGATGCTTATTTTTTGTGGTCTATTGCTCAGCAACCATCACACTCTTTCTAAGGTAATCATTATCCTATATCTGATTTCGTATCTTATTCTAATCTCTCACATTCCCATTTTCATTTTACATTGTCTTTTTCCACCTACATGTCCGGTTAAAGCTATGGAGACTAATCAATCTTCTAAATCTAAATGTTGGGTTAAAGTTATGGAGATTGAATTAACTGCTTTGAAAAACAATGGCACTTGGGTGTTGGTTGATCTTCCCCCAAATGTCAAAACCTATTTGCATTAAATGGGTTTGTAAAGTCAAACATAAGGCATTAAATGGGTTTGTAAAGTCAAACATAATGCCTTCGTGAATTTGAAGAGGATGTGTACATTAGTGTGTTAAAGGACTATGTTTCAAAGTTTGGAAGTTATATTAATATTGTTTGGGAAATGTTAACTTTTGCCTTTAAAGCATAAGATAAGAGTCTTAAAATAGAATTAAACAATAAATATTGTATTGAAAATATAATTTTTTAGACTTTTTAAGTTTTGAATGCACAATTTCTGAAGTTAAATTTTTTTATTTAGTTTCTTATCTTGTGCCCTTAGGGCACAAGTTAACAAGACCCATATTCTTTAACTAGTTAAAACTAATTAGTTTTAAATACAATTTTGGTCCCCTATTTTCAGTGTTGTTAACTTTGATACCCTTTTTCTAAAACCGGTATCTCGGTCCTCCTATTTTAAAAGTCAACGAAACTTTTTAGTCACCCTTATTTTAAATGATGTGGCGCGCTAATTAATGATGTAGATCTTATATGCATTGATGACATGGTATCATCATCATATTTTCATTTACATTACAATAATATTAAAAATAAATTAAATTTTTTAATAATTATAATTTATAAAAAATCTGAAAATTAAATCTCTAAACTGAAGAACCCTAAGATCATCTACAATATAGCACTCCATTTTGGGTGCTTCACCTACATCTATAGTGATAGGTGCTTCACCTATTTAGCACTATAGTTAATAAGCACCTCATTGTAGAGAGAAAATGTTTGGTGCTTATAGAATAAACACACTCTCTCTTTAGTTTTCGTAGGCCATACGTAATAAATTATACACAAATCAATAATCTTTGTTGAAATACAATGACATTGAGTTATTAACAAGACTTATTACTATTTTTTTTTTTTTAGGTGCTGGGTTGCAGAGATTGAGTGATGATTAGGTAAGCAATTATAAAATAGATGATATGTACATGCATGATCCACTTAAGCACCCAAAATGGAGTGCTATATTGTAGATGATCTTAGGGTTCTTCAATTTAGTCATTTGATTTTCAGTTTTTTTGTAAATTATAATTATTAAAATTTTCAATTTAATTTTAATATTATTGACATTGAAATGAAAGTATGATGATGATATCAAGTCAACAATATCACGTAGGATCTACATCATTAATTATTGTGTCACATCATCTAAAGGGAAGGAGGACTAAATTCTTTTGTAGATTTTTAAAACAGGGGGACCGAAATACCAAATTTAAAAAAAAAAGGTATGAAAAGTTAACAAAACTGAAAGTAGGGGACCAAATTGCATTTAAGCCAACTAATTAATATATATAGTTACAATGGTAATGGGATGGGAAATTATAATTGGGCATGGTCCTTTAGAGTGTAGATTTTAGAACCTAAATCTTATGATTCTTTAATACAAAGGTCATGTACGGGGAATTAGCCTAATGGTCTTTAGTACTAAATATAATTATTATGTCATTAAAGATAATATAGATTGCTAGTAAAATGAACGAGTTTCAAGCAATATTAGACGTCTAAGAATGGTGAACGAAAGGTTAACACAAAATTACTTTAAATTCATAACAAACAATAGCTATTTGGTGATATGTCGCTTCAGAAATAACCATACGCTTTGGTGACAAGCAATGAAAAACCTAGAATGTCATTCATTTTATAGATATCATGCATACCGATCTAACTTCTGTTAATATTCACTCCTCTGAGCACCACATTAATCGTAACATTGTTAAGTGGATTCTACCTCAATATGGATATGTTAAGTTAAATGTTGATGGAAGTTGTGGTGCCTCTGGTGACATTGGTTCTGGCGGTTTACTTGGTGACAACAAGGACGATTGGATAGCTGATTTTTCTTCTGATGAGGGGCAGGGGGATGCAGTTTTTGCTGAGCTCTTTGATGTTTGTCATGGTTTTATGTTCGTAATAAGAAACTCCATTCAACATGTTATTTGCGAGATAGATTCTCTAAAAGCTCTCCGCCTTCTTCAACATCCAAACCACTCGCATATGCATGCATACGCTTCTTTATTGGTGAAGATATTTGGTTTAAATGAGCATATTCATAACATTTCTTTCCATCATGTGCTTAGAAAGGGAAACTGTTGCGTAAATTTTTTGGCCAAGCTCGACCGTTCTTCAAGGTTAGGTGTGACATTTTGACAGACTCCTCCTTTGTGGGTTTTTTCCTTTTTTTCTTTTTTCCTTTGTCATTCTACCAAAAACAAAACTTAAATATACCCTATTTTTGTGGTTTTTGGAAAATCATTTCATGAATACGTCAAAAAATTCAAGTATTAACACGTTTTGCTTTTATTTATGAAAATGTGGATGGTTTTGTTAAAGTAAACTACAAGCCCGATTCTAACGTGTGCAGTTACCCATTTTATGGACACCATATACCCAATCATACCCATTCACGTACTGAATTGAAGCAATTCGTTCCTTGTGAATACTGGAAGTAAAAGTCCATTAATGGAGAGAAAAAGCTTGAGAAAGAAAAAAGATTTATTCTCATTGAAATGTTTCATACAAAACTGAATTATACAAGTAGTACATGAAGAGTATATATAGAACAAGTAATTCTATAACTGTCAACTAACTCTAGTTACTCTCTAACTAACTATAGTTAAGAAACAATTACAAGTGGTTAACTTGCAGTGCAAGTTAACAAACTAACTCTTCTCTATACTATGTTGGTGTTTGCGTTCAACAATGCCATTCTGCTGAGGTGTACCAACACAAGAAAACTGGTGTAAGATACCATTTTGACTATAAAAATCTTTTAATAAAAACTCAACATCATTGTCTGTTCTAATAGTTTTCATTTTAGCGTTAAACTGGTTTTGAACTAAAAGAACAAAAGATTTGATAAGAGTAGAGGCCTCAGATTTTAGTCTCATGAGATAAATCCAAGTGAATATACTTTTATCATCAACAATAGTAAAAAAATATTTATAACCAAGCAAGGAAGGAATTGAAAGAGGACCCCATATATCCATGTGGATCAAATCAAATGTAGGAGCAGAAACATATGAACTTAAAGGGAAAGGAAGCCTCTTTTGTTTGGCATAAAAACAAGTATCACAAGGATCAAATTTGTTAACAGAGACAAAAGGAAATTTTTTATTAACCTCAACAAGTTTGTCCAATGAAGGATGACCAAATCTCATATGCTATAGGATACAATGCTTGTTTGTATATAGAACGGAAGCTACATTATTACAAATGGAAGTAGGAACTTGACTAAGACTAAATAATGGCTCAGTGAGCATATACAATCTATGTCCTGTATGTGGCATTTATCATTTTCAAAAATTAGTTTGCAATGAAGATGTTGAATAAGTTTGTGAACATAAATGAGATTAAAAGAAAATTGTGGTAAATATAAAACATCATTGAGGTAAAAATGTTGATTGAAAACTATGGTACCACAAGAGAAGTGGTGACTAATGAACCATTTGGTAACTTGATATGAACAAAGTTAATTTTCTTAAGACATTGAAAAGAATGTTGTGAAAAGCAAACTTGATCTGTAGTACCACTATCAAGAATAAAGGACTCAATTTTTGATATATTTGGTAAAGTACAGATGATGCCTGTACTTGAGGGTTGAGTGGTGAGGCGATTCACACTATGAGGATAAGATGATGATGAACCTTGGAGAAGAGCTACCAAAGCCGTGTGTTGTTCTGGAGTAAAAACCAATTTCCCATTATCTCAATCATGATTCTCTTCTTCATAAGCAACATATTGAGAATCATCTTCATGAGTATTAACACAATTATTAACCAAGGAATTTTGGTGTTGGAGATGGGGAGGATATCCATGTTTCTTCCAGCAGGTGTCAACTGTGTGATTATTCCTATTGCAAAAAGAACATACTCTAGTACCTTTACCTCTACCATAAGAGGTTCTGCCACCTCTATCTCCTCTTCCACGAGACATAGAACCTCTATCTCCTCTACCATATGTTGGAGTATATTGAGCAGCATCAAGTAGTTTGGATTCATCAAGATGAGTCACAACCTGTCTTTCTTGTTGTGCAAGTAAAGAGTAAACCTTCCCAATGTTGGGAAGAGGTTCCATTAACATGATTTGAGAGCGAACTGTAGGGTATTGCTCATTGAGACCTTTCAAGAAACAAATAACTTGATCACTGTCTCTATACTCACGCATCTTGATTATAGCTTTGCAATCATCAGTACAAGAAACAACCGGAATAGGTCTAAAATTATCAAGTTCTTGCCACAATTTCTTTAACTTGGTGTAATAAGAGGAGATATAACAATCACCTTGTTTCAGCGTGTAAATTTCTTCTTGGATATCAGAAATACGGAAAACGTCGCCTTGGTAAAAACGATCCTTGAGTTCTTTCCAAATTTATGATGCTGTATCAATCCACAAAACACTCTGAGAAATTTCAGATTCAACTGAATTGATGAGCCAAGACATAACCATAGTGTTGCAACGATCCCAAGCAATTGAATCGCGATCTTCATCATGAGGACGAGGTAGAGCCCCATTGATGAAGTGTAGTTTGTGTTTAGAGCGAAGGGAAACAGTGAAAGATCGAGACCATGAATGATAATTCGTGCCATTCAACAAAGGAGTGGCAAGAATGAGACTGGGATTTTTATTGGGGTGTAAGAAATAGGGGTTCAAGGTATCGTTTTGATAACCTTTTTGATTAGAAGAGATGTGTCCACCATTAACACTTCCTGCAGTGCTATCCATAGACATGATGTACAAAGAACTTGAGAAATTGAGAAAGAAAGTAAGAAGATAGAAAACACAAAGATTCAGTGAGAATCTGTAAAGAAAGAATAGAAAAAAAGAAGAAATTGATTCAGTTATGAATCAAGAATAGTAAGCATAGAACTCAATGGTTCAGAGAGTAGAAGAGAGTTGAAGAACAATTGCGGAGCTTTGGGGAGAAAAAAAAAGGTGCAGCAATCATGGCAGAACCTCATTACAGGGCTTTGATACCATGTGAAAACTGGAAGTAAAACTCCACAAATGGAGAGAAAAAGCTTGAGAAGGAAGAAAGGTTTATTTTCATTGAAATGTTTCATACAAAACTGAACTATACAAGTAGTACACGAAGATTATATATAGAACATGTAATCCTATAACTGTCAACTAACTCTAATTACTCTCTACCTAACTATAGTTAAGAAACAGTTACAAGTGGCTATGATGTTGCTTTCAACTTACTTTTAGATCAGACAACAGTTTGAGGAGCCTTAGTGAGACACTTATCTTCTGCCTCTTAATAGAGAAAAGGTGAATATGAACCTTCCTTTGAAAATTTGTATTGAAATATATTATTTCCTTTTACTATCATCATCATCATCGTCGTTAGATTTTAATGTTTGTTTACTTTTTCATTATATGACTCCTAAAATTATGAAGTTGGGGGCCTTGTTTTTGCATAAATCCTATGAGTTATCATTATAGTTCCTTTTGTTTTTCTATTTTTCGATATCAAACAAGCATTGTTCATGAAACACTGTTCACCTCGCCAGCACAGTTCACCTCGCTAGCACTGTTCATACCATGATTACTATTCATGCGTACAATGTTTATCTAAGGAAGGAAAAAAATTTAGTTGTAGCTTGTTGTTTATGAATTACTCAAATCGAAAAGTGATCACCCAAAATATAAAGGGGATAAATAGATTTAAACCTACAAGAGAGGAGGCACGACAAAGGGTAATGATGGATACAATAATTTTCAATTCATCAATTGAGTGTCGTGCACTCCATGCTACTATTTTTATTTTTTATCAAAGGCAACAGTCTTCCTCAAACTCAGTTTTGTTCTCCTATGATTAACCAGAGCTATACAAGCTTGAGTCTTAAACCCCTTCCATTGCCCAAAAATGTCATTTTTTAGAGTCGTCAATTCCTAATGTCAAACCAAATCTTCTTCATATAGTCCTTGTGCAAATTATTAAAATAGTAAGGTTGTTGTTGACTCTCTTCAATCGTGGTTGGAAAAACTTCTTTTTCGGCTGACTCGCTCGTACTTAATTTACCATCCTTTAAAAAAAGGATCACAACCCCATATTTGAAAAAGAAGGATCGCTAATCGAAATCGAACCCTATAAATAAATAAATACTATATATCACTACCTCACATGTCTTTTCTTATTCTTCTTCTTCCACTTTACGTATTGCGTCCAAAAACCTTATATTTCTAATCTTCCTTAAACACGACCATTGACTTGCTCACTAACCCAATTCCAATATTTTCTAATACTATCTTTGTTCTTACAACCTACTTCATATCTGTTGGTAGTTCCGAGAAGATAAAAGGATACGTAAACTGCATTTCACACCTTCCAAACCTAGACGCCACATTTCACTATTCTTACAACCAATAGGTTGGATTTCATGGGACATAAACATAACCACCCAAGGAATGATTTGGGAACAAGTCATAGATGCGTTTAAATATGTTGACAAGGTTATGACTATCCAAAGATTGTACCTTAAATCCTAATATGAAATTATTTAACAAAAGTTGTCATTCAATGTCCAGTACATGAAAGCAGAGTAGGAAGATGGTGGTTTCACAAGAATATCTGCCAAATTGAAGTTTCTAGACATTGTCGAATTTGCTAACCTTACTTTTTGTTGTTTTTGAATTCCCAAACTGTTGCATTTTCGTTTTCCAAATTCTATTTTCTAAGAGAATATCTACCGAAGTTGTTACTAGGTTGAGTGACGACCAGGTCACTCTCTTTAAGACGATCGTGGCACTGCCCAAAACTGTGCAAGACAAACTATCAACCACGCCGCCTCTAGGATAAAACAAGCCCAACTACAACTGTGCGGTTAACTACTGCACTGTAGAAAACCGTTCGAGAATTACACCTTCAATATGGTACTAAGACCACTCTTTTAATACTGAAACCAATATGGTACTATAACCACTCTATTATGGTGTTGAAACCACTCAAATATGGTGTTACCACCATTCTAGTTTTTTAACTTCTCCAAATATCAATATGGTATTTCAACCACTCAAATATGGTGCTACGACCATTCTAACATCTAACTTCTCCATGAATTGAAGAACAATATATATGTTTAAGATTATTCTCATTATACCCAAAAGGGGCTATGATCTTAAAATATTATTTATTCTAAAGAGACATAGATAATTGAAGGGACTATGCTCTTAAGACCATTCTTGATTCCGAAGGGACAATATACCAAAAAAGGGACTATATGGTCTTATGAACACTCTTAAATCCGAAGGGACAAAAGGAGTAGAAAAAAGGAGAAGGACTTGTCAACACAAGTCGAAGGAGGGAGAAGAGAGGAAAAATACAGGAAGCATCAACTGTGAATTTTGGCGTGTAGAATGCGCTGTGTGAGCTCTGTTGGAACAAAATGTGTTTAACATTATCCTTAAGAGTTTTGATGATAACAAGGTATTAAAAAATTGTCAATTGAAGATGCTAATATTTGTTCAAGTGTACAGGACCATAGACAAAAATTTTGAGATCATTAATAGGTTCTGGAAGACGAAAGAGAGCAAAGAAATAAACAAAAAGGAAGCTTAAAAGCATCTGAAGAGAACTGCTCCTGAAGTCAAAGTGCTCCTGAAGACAAAGTGCTCCTGAAGTGATGACGTGTCATCTGAAGCGAGTTTATCAGAAGCTGAAGTTGATCAGAAGCGAGTTCATCAGAAGCTAAAAATCACCAGAAGCTGTAGTTCATCAAGAGATGCAAACTTAAAGCTTCAAAGGCTGTTTAAAGGATTTAAAGTTGTCTAAGCATTGCAGAAGAGTGGAAAAGAAGAGAAATGACTAATTCAAAAGGATTCAAAGGAATTGGATGCTTGATCTCTTGTAGAGCATTGACAAAGTACAATTGTACGAAGTGTACAACCACTACTTCCACTACACAGATTTTGTCTCTGCTAAAAGACAAGGATAACAACTCTGCCTGCAACAATGTTCCTACATACATGAAATGCATTTGAAATTGATCATTCATAGGACAACAACCATATCAGGCAATGAATCATTGGTGATTGATCAAAGCTTCAAACGACTCTTTTTGGATGTGCTGGAAAATTCATAACGTTCATCTTACACCTCTATATAAATGAGTGAAGACTTGAAGAACGAATAAGACTCACAACAATTTGAAAGCGCCAAAACTCTGTCAAAATTGTTTAGCATCCAAAAGTTCACTTAAAATTTCTTTTCAAACCTCATATCTTAGAAATTCTAGAGTCTTAAAAGTCTGTATCTGATTTGTATTGTGAGCACCTCTGATTGTATATCAAGTGTTCAGTGTCAAATATTTTTCTTTATAATTTTGTTTGATTAGAAGTCTCTTGCTTGTGTGCTTGAGCATATAAGTCTCTTGATTGTGTTTAGGAGCATAGGAAGTCTCTTGCAGTTGTGCTTGATCATTTGAAGTCTTGCTAAGTTTAGCAGTGAGCATTTGTAATCAGATATTACATTATAGTGAACTCTCCTTGGAAGTGCAATGGGGACATGACTACTTCCAGTTTGTGGTAGGAACCTGTATAATTGCTTTGTGTCTTTCTTCCCTCTCTCTCTCTCTCTCTCTCTCTCTCTCTCTCTCTGTCTATGGTTTTATCCGCTGTAACCTAGTTCTGAACATCACTTCAAAAGCTGTTCTTGAATTGCTTCTGATCAGTGTCTTTCAGCTTAGGAGAAAACGAAGAAAATCTTAACACAATTCAACCCCCCCTGTAACACCCCGTTTTCCCAACGTAAAAATTTCGTAAATTAAATCAGAGTTTTCACATAAACGGAGTATCACTTTCTTAAAACATCTCAAAGGAAATGAATAACAATTCATTCATCATAAAAATAGTTATTAAACTTCTCAAAACATTGCAGCGGAATCTTAAAAGTCTTGGCACGCAGGCCTCTTCATAACATTTCAAAAGTTTATCTAAAATTAGTCTTTATAAAATTATAATTGACATGCAAGGAACAGAAAAGCATTTGACAAGATTCCCCATCCCGTTACATATCAGAGCACCTAAGACACAGTGAGGAATGCCTCACACGACTGCACCTAATTGTAACACCCCGTTTCCCAAAATGATATAATAATATCCAAACATCAGAGTTAATCAACAATCAACGGAGTATTACATGCATATCTCAAAAATAATTTATTTAAATAGAAACATAAAACTATTTAAATAATCCTCCAAAACAACATCTTTATAAAATAGTCTGCAGCGGAATAATTGTCATAAAATCATCTCAAAAATTCTTATACATCAACATGTCTGGCACAAAGGCCTCACCATAACAAAAATGTTCTCTGACATATAACAAATATTTATTCAACAAATTTCCAACATAAATGATACATAAAGGAATGAAATTATAAAACATAATATCCCATCCCGTTACGTATCATAGCCTACGACACAATGAGCCAACTCCTATCTATCCATCGCTACCTGCACTTGCCCACGAGGCGGCAATTCCAGCAGAAGGGGTGAGTTCACAAAACAAAGCAATATATATATATATATATATATATAATTCATAAAGTTGTATTGAAGAATAACAACAACAAGAATATCCATCATCACCATAATCATCAACAATGTTCATAAACAATTCAACAAATAATATTTAGATTCACCTTAATTAACAACACCGACAACAACACCGCTTGTGGTGACACCTCACCAACAACAACTCACACCTTAACTTCTAATGCAAGACTTCATTAACGACCAATGCATTATGCAAATGTGGTACCAACTACGCGCGTTGAGTGCTAAACACTCCGGGGCATAAGCCCCCACCAAATGGATGGTTAAAGCATCCCAGGGCATAAGCCCTCACCAAAGTGAATGACTAGCATTCCAGGGCATAAGCCCTCACCAGTTGAATGTATAAACATTCCGGGGCATGAGCCCCCACCAATGCAAATGAGTTATGAGACTCAAGGAGTATATCTACATACAACCATACGACAAAATAGTGGTGCATTTTCACCATGCAACCAACAACAACACCAACTAGGACACCTCCCCAACTAGACTCAACCACACCACAACACCATGAACAATTGCAAACTTAGCATAGTATAGTTCATTTCATTTCATACAAGATTCATTCATATATGCATCATAAACATCTCCATTCTATATTATTATCACTCCAAAAATTCTCTAAAAATCCAATAATCAACCTAGGAAGCTTAGGTTTGGGTTTGGAACACCTTAGAAAAATCACATTTTGGGTCGCACAGGACCCAACTCGCTTAAGCGAGCAGCATCTCGCTTGAGCGAGTCAAATGACGAAGGTTAGAGTTTTGCTCGCTTGAGGCTCGCTCCTGGTTCGCTTAAGCGAACAGACTATTTTCCAAATTCTGGGCAAAATTCGCGTTGCTCGCTTAAGCGACGGGCAACTCGCTTAAGCGACCAAAAAGACGTAGCTTCAGGTTTTGCACGCTTGGAGTTCGCTTGGCGCTCGCTTGAGCGAACGGTTGCGACACAGTTCTGGGCAAGGGAAAATGCCGCTCGCTTAAGCGACGGCTAGCTTGCTTAAGCGAGTAATCATCTGGGCAGAATTTAAACCTACGATTTCTAACTTCATTTTCATCCAAAAATCCCATTTTAATCCCCCAATCACCCAAAATGATTCAGAAACAACGTTTATAGGTCCATGGCACAACACAACAACAGAAACAAATCATACAAGCATCATCATCATCATATAATTCACAAATCATGGCCTTTTCATCACTTTAACCCTAATCCAACAAAACCACCATTTTTCAATTCAATTCATGAAAACATACATATATATATCAGCAATCGAATCATAAACCCACCCTTACCTCAAATAAGCAAATTCCTACAGCAAAATGGCAGCTTCTCCCTTCCTAGTTCTTCCCCTTGGTTTCTCTCAAAAGCTATGTTCTGGTTTTTGTTTTTCTCTGATACGTGAAAAATGTTTTCTTTTCTTTCCTTACTGGCTTTCCCTATCCTTACCAACCAAAACTTTTCTTTTCTCTTAACTCCCTCTTAACTTCCTAATTAAAGTGTAACCCCCCCCTCCTTAATTCTAATAATATCAATTAAACCCTTTAATTCAATTATAAAAATATTACTTCTCCTATTTTCATAAAATACTACAAATAAATATAACCAATAATAACACACCAAATATCTCATATATCATTTATAAATTCAAGTAAAATACACCAAGCACACCAAAAATCAATTTAAAATCACCACAATCATAAAATAGAATTTAGGGCGTTACAACTCTCCCCAACTTAGAAAATTTCGTCCTCGAAATATTACCTTAAGCAACAAACAACTCGGGATAGGACTCTTGCATCTTGCTCTCCAACTCCCAAGTCAAACTCTCACCGGTTACACCGCCCCAAACAACTCTAACCAGAGGTATCTCCTTGCCTCTCAACTGCTTCACCTTGCGATCATCAATCCTCAAAGGTAAAGTCTCAACAGTAAGATTATCTCTTACTTGCACATCATCTCTAGGAATAACATGCGAAGGATCAGCTACATATTTCCTCAACTGCGACACATGAAACACATCATGCAAGTTCGATAGATGGGGTGGCAATCCAATCCGATACGCCACGGTTCCAATCCTCTCGGAAATCTGATAAGGACCAATGAACTTTGGAGTCAACTTTTTCGACTTCAATGCACGTCCTACACCCGTCATCGGAGTAACCCTCAAAAACACATGCTCACCCTCCTGAAACTCAAGGGCTTTTCTCCTTTTGTCATGATAACTCTTCTGACGATCTTGAGATGCTTTCATCTTTTCTCTTATCATCTTGACCTTTTCTGTAGTCTGCTGCACTAACTCAGGTCCTAACACAATACTTTCACCCGATTCAAACCAACATAGAGGAGTTCTACACCTCCGACCATACAAAGCTTCGAACGGTGCCATACCAATACTCGAATGGTAACTATTATTATAGGTGAATTCTATCAACGGCAAGTGGCTGTCCCAAGCTCCACCCTGCTCGAGCACACACACTCTCAACAAATCCTCCAAGGATTGGATAGTCCTCTCCGACTGACCATCTGTCTGCGGATGATAAGCCGAACTCAATCTCAATTTTGAACCCAATGCATCTTGCAAGCTTTTCCAAAACCTTGAAGTAAACCTCGGATCTCTATCCGACACAATACTAGATGGGACACCATGCAACTTCACTATGTCACGGATATAAATCTCCGCCAACTGAGCTACCGGATAAGTAATATTAATTGGGATAAAGTGCGCCGACTTAGTCAATCTATCAACAACAACCCAAATGGCATCATGCCCTCTTGGAGTATTCGGCAAACTTGTCACAAAATCCATCGAAATGCTATCCCACTTCCACTCAGGCACATCTAACGGGGTCAACAGCCCCGCAGGCTTCTGGTGCTCCACCTTAGACTTCTGGCAAGTCAAACACGCATACACAAACTAAGCGACATCTCTCTTCAAACCGGACCACCAAAATAACTTCTTCAAGTCATGATACATTTTAGTAGCTCCAGGATGAATACTTAAACTACTCTTATGACTTTCTTCTAAGATCAACTTCTTCAAACCCTCATCATCCGGAATACAAATCCTTTCTCTAAACCTCAACACACCTTGGTCATCGACCTTGAAATCACTAACCGCATTTTGATCACTAGCAGCCATCAAGTCTACAAACTTAACATCAATCTTTTGTGCCTCTTTAATACTATTCAAGAACTCACTATTAATCTTTAGCATGCCCAACTTCACACTCTGAGGTGACCTTTCACACACAAGGTTCAAGTCTCTAAACTGTTCAAGCAACTCGAACTCTTTTACCATCATAGCCGACATATGCAATGTCTTTCTACTCAATGCATCCGCAACCACATTGGCTTTACCAGGATGGTAATTCAAGCCAAAATCATAATCCTTAAGCAACTCAAGCCACCTTCTCTGCCTCATGTTCAACTCCTTCTGATCAAACAAATATTTTAAACTCTTATGATCACTAAACACCTCGAATCTGGAACCATACAAATAGTGCCTCCAAATCTTCAACACAAATACCACGGCCGCCAACTCTAGATCATGCGTAGGATAATTCTTCTCATGCACTCTCAGCTGCCTAGAAGCATACGCTACCACCTTGCCATCTTGCATCAACACGCCACCCAAACCCAACTTAGATGCATCGCAATACACAACAAAAGGTTCTTCTGGCTTCGGCAAAATTAAAATAGGAGCAGTCGTCAATCTTTGCTTCAACTCATTGAAACTACTCTCACATTGAGCATCCCACACAAATGCTTTACCTTTACAGGTCAGTTGCGTCAAAGGAAGTGCCAACTTCGAAAATCCTTCAATAAATCTGCGATAATAACCAGCCAACCCAAGAAAACTTCTTACCTCAGTAACTGACTTTGGTGTCTCCCACTGCGACACAGCATCAACCTTCGAAGGATCTACAGCAATACCTTTACCAGAAATAATGTGGCCAAGAAAACTTACTTCATTCAGCCAGAACTCGCACTTGGATAACTTGGCATACAATTTCCTCTCTTTCAGCACTTGCAATACAATCTTCAAATGCTCTGCATGCTCAGCTTCAGTCTTAGAATAAATCAATATATCATCAATAAAAACCACAACAAATTGATCCAGATATTCATGAAAAATTCGGTTCATATATTCCATAAACACACCAGGTGCATTCGTCACACCGAAAGGCATCACCTTATATTCATAATGACCATACCGCGTCCTAAACGCCGTCTTTTGCATATCCTCATCCTTCACCTTTATCTGATGGTAACCTGACCTCAAGTCAATTTTGCTGAACACACGGGCACCCACCAGTTGACCCATCAAGTCATCGATCCTCGGTAGTGGATACCTATTCTTAATCGTCACCTTATTCAGCTGTCGGTAATCAATACACAACCGCATGCTACCATCCTTCTTCTTTACTAACAACACCGGCGCTCCCCATGGTGAAACACTCGGTCTCACAAACTTCTTATCAAGCAAGTCTTCTAATTGCTTCTTTAACTCAGCTAACTCCGAAGCTGACATACGGTAAGGAGCCATCGACACAGGTTTCGTACCCGGCACAAGGTCAATTGAAAATTCCACTTCCCTCTCTGGTGGCACATCTGGAATCTCATCAGGGAAAACTTCAGGAAATTCCTTCACAACAGGCAGCCCATCAATTACAGCTTGGTTCTCCACCGACAAAAATGCCAACAAAGAAAACATCAACACACCATCTTGTTCTAACCGCTTCATCTCCTTGGTGGATAAAAATTCTGCTCCACTCTCTTCTTCAGCAGAAGAAAACCGCACCGTCTTCGTAAAACAATTGATCAGGACATGATTGTACTCTAACCAATTCATCCCCAATATTACATCCATTCCCACTAACGGCAAACAAACAAGGTCCACCTCAAAATCTCTACCGAATACGGACAACGGACAACTTAAACAGACAAGGGAAGTAGTCACTGAACCCTTAGCTGGAGTTTCAACAACCATTTTCCCATTCATATCAGACATATACAGACCCAATCTTTTAGCACAATCAATAGCAATGAAACAATGGGTTGCTCCAGTATCTATAATAGCAATTAAAGGAGTACTATTAAAGAAACAAGTACCTCTGATAAGTCGATCCTCCTGATCTGTCTGGGTACCAGTCAATGCAAACACCCTTCCACTGGCCTGCGCCTTCTTAGGTTTAGTACACTGAGTGCTAAGGTGACCCTCCTCGTCACAATTATAACAAACAATATCTCCACGCTTGCATTCAGTAACAGTGTGGCCTTTCTTACCACATCGGAAGCATTTCTTCTCATCACGGTTGCAGGCATTACTCTTGTGGCCTTTAACACCACACTTATAACAAACCACCTCAGCAGGAGCATCTCTACGTGCTGGCCTCCTCTCATCATGCATCCTCTGCTTGCCCTTATCAGCTGGGGCACTATAAGGCTTTGGGCGACTCTGCTGCCCCTTTCCTTTGCGGTCATTCATTACTTTATAATGAGCTTTAGTATCTTCTTCGTAAATACGGCAGCTGCTCACCAACTCAGAGAAGTCTCTGATCTTCTGATAGCCAATGGCCCGCTTGATATCAGCTCGCAGACCATTCTCAAACTTAATACACTTGGAGAACTCAGCAGTCTCCGCAGCATAGTGGGGATAAAACTTAGCAAGCTCCACGAACTTAGCAGCATACTCCGTAACGGACATGTCTCCTTGCTTCAGCTCAAGGAATTCAATCTCCTTCCTACCACGGACATCCTCCGGGAAATACCTCCTCAAGAACTCCCGCCTAAACACAGCCCATGTAATCACAGCACCTTCATTCTGCAAAATAGGTTGAGTGCTTACCCACCAGTCGTCAGCCTCTTCAGCCAACATATGAGTGCCAAACCGCACCATCTGAGCATCCGTACATTGCATCACCCGGAATATTCTCTCAACCTCCTTCAGCCAGGTCTGCGCTCCATCGGGGTTGTACCTTCCCTTGAAGGTTGGTGGATGATTCCTCAAGAAGGTTTCAAGCATCCTTACACCTTCACCAGCTCCACCAGCACCTTGTTGTTGTCCAACAACTTGAGCCATTGCTTGCAAAGCAGCAGCAAGAGCAACATCATTTCTCCCGGCCATCTCGATAATTCTACATAACAACAAGAATTAGAACAACAAAGACAGTTTAAAACCTGTCACACTACACTATTGGCTCGACACGACTCTCCTAATGGCCGGACGGACCGACTTGCTCTGATACCAATTGTAACACCCCGTTTCCCAAAATGATATAATAATATCCAAACATCAGAGTTAATCAACAATCAACGGAGTATTACATGCATATCTCAAAAATAATTTATTTAAATAGAAACATAAAACTATTTAAATAATCCTCCAAAACAACATCTTTATAAAATAGTCTGCAGCGGAATAATTGTCATAAAATCATCTCAAAAATTCTTATACATCAACATGTCTGGCACAAAGGCCTCACCATAACAAAAATGTTCTCTGACATATAACAAATATTTATTCAACAAATTTCCAACATAAATGATACATAAAGGAATGAAATTATAAAACATAATATCCCATCCCGTTACGTATCAGAGCCTACGACACAATGAGCCAACTCCTATCTATCCATCGCTACCTGCACTTGCCCACGAGGCGGCAATTCCAGCAGAAGGGGTGAGTTCACAAAACAAAGCAATATATATATATATATATATATATATATATATATATATATATATAATTCATAAAGTTGTATTGAAGAATAACAACAACAAGAATATCCATCATCACCATAATCATCAACAATCTTCATAAACAATTCAACAAATAATATTTAGATTCACCTTAATTAACAACACCGACAACAACACCGCTTGTGGTGACACCTCACCAAAAACAACTCACACCTTAACTTCTAATGCAAGACTTCATTAACGACCAATGCATTATGCAAATGTGGTACCAACTACGCGCGTTGAGTGCTAAACACTCCGGGGCATAAGCCCCCACCAAATGGATGGTTAAAGCATCCCAGGGCATAAGCCCTCACCAAAGTGAATGACTAGCATTCCAGGGCATAAGCCCTCACCAGTTGAATGTATAAACATTCCGGGGCATGAGCCCCCACCAATGCAAATGAGTTATGAGACTCAAGGAGTATATCTACATACAACCATACGACAAAATAGTGGTGCATTTTCACCATGCAACCAACAACAACACCAACTAGGACACCTCCCCAACTAGACTCAACCACACCACAACACCATGAACAATTGCAAACTTAGCATAGTATAGTTCATTTCATTTCATACAAGATTCATTCATATATGCATCATAAACATCTCCATTCTATATTATTATCACTCCAAAAATTCTCTAAAAATCCAATAATCAACCTAGGAAGCTTAGGTTTGGGTTTGGAACACCTTAGAAAAATCACATTTTGGGTCGCACAGGACCCAACTCGCTTAAGCGAGCAGCATCTCACTTGAGCGAGTCAAATGACGAAGGTTAGAGTTTTGCTCGCTTGAGGCTCGCTCCTGGTTTGCTTAAGCGAACAGACTATTTTCCAAATTCTGGGCAAAATTCGCGTTGCTCGCTTAAGCGACGGGCAGCTCGCTTAAGCGACCAAAAAGACGTAGCTTCAGGTTTTGCACGCTTGGAGTTCGCTTGGCGCTCGCTTGAGCGAACGGTTGCGACACAGTTTTGGGCAAGGGAAAATGCCGCTCGCTTAAGCGACGGCTAGCTCGCTTAAGCGAGTAATCATCTGGGCAGAATTTAAACCTACGATTTCTAACTCCATTTTCATCCAAAAATCCCATTTTAATCCCCCAATCACCCAAAATGATTTAGAAACAACGTTTATAGGTCCATGGCACAACACAACAACAGAAACAAATCATACAAGCATCATCATCATCATATAATTCACAAATCATGGCCTTTTCGTCACTTTAACCCTAATCCAACAAAACCACCATTTTTCAATTCAATTCATGAAAACATACATATATATATCAGCAATCGAATCATAAACCCACCCTTACCTCAAATAAGCAAATTCCTACAGCAAAATGGCAGCTTCTCCCTTCCTAGTTCTTCCCCTTGGTTTCTCTCAAAAGCTATGTTCTGGTTTTTGTTTTTCTCTGATACGTGAAAAATGTTTTCTTTTCTTTCCTTACTGGCTTTCCCTATCCTTACCAACCAAAACTTTTCTTTTCTCTTAACTCCCTCTTAACTTCGTAATTAAAGTGTAACCCCCCCCCCCCCCCCCCCCCCCCCCCCCCCCCCCCTCCTTAATTCTAATAATATCAATTAAACCCTTTAATTCAATTATAAAAATATTACTTCTCCTATTTTCATAAAATACTACAAATAAATATAACCAATAATAACACACCAAATATCTCATATATCATTTATAAATTCAAGTAAAATACACCAAGCACACCAAAAATCAATTTAAAATCACCACAATCATAAAATAGAATTTAGGGCGTTACACTAATCTTGGTTACCTGCACTTGCCCACAAGGCGGCAATTCCAGCAGAAGGGGTGAGATTCACAAACAATATAATAAACAGATAATTCAACAATTAAGTTTAACAACAATTAACATATAAGCACGTCTCAAATATTTATTTCATAACATCTTAAGCAACATCAAGAATATCATCACTAAACATCTTAAACATCATCAAAGAATCGTCATCACAAAACATCTTAATCATCATCAAAGAACATCATCACAAAGCATCTTAGACATCATCAAAGAACATCATCACATAGCATCTTAGACATCATCAAATACACTTAACAACTCATAGATATCATCATGTAATCATCATCACTAATAAATTTAAAACAACTCAATGTAATCATCATCTCACTATAATAATCAACATCGTAAACAACATTATAACATTATAATTAGTATCATATACAACATCATAACAACATAACAATATCATAATCAGTATCTTAAACAACATAGCAACATAACAATATCATAATCAATATAGCAACATCTTAGTCAGCGTCATATAATTCACATCATAAACATCGTATAATCTTCATAGGTACTTTCTTAACAACACATGGGTAGAAAACAACTCGACAACTCATAGAGGATAATTCATCAACAACTTAACAACTCATGGATGATAATTCATCAACAACGACTTTGACTCGACAAATGCGACAATGCAACTTAGACACTTATATGCATGTGGTACCAATCGTCATCATAAGTATTAATATACTTTAATCGTGCGGAGGACAAAGCTCCTAATAATCGTGCGGAGGACAAAGCTCCTAATAATCGTGCGGAGGACAAAGCTCCTATCATGGTGAGGACAAAGCTCAATGAATGCTAATGCATGGACTCTATCAACAAGACACCTTAATCAACTTATCACTTATACATCCAATAATTTGGAGTTCATCATCAACTTATTCATACTCATGCAACTTAGTTAAATAACAATTGCAGCATAATCAAATCACATCAAGCTTAATAACAATTCATTTCAACAACATCTTGATCATTCAATAATATTTCGAGTAATGCATTTAATCATTAAATCACATTACAAACAACTTAGCAGTTCATAACAGCAACAGAAACAGCACAAGCAATTCACAATCATTATCAACAACATCAAATCATCACATTAACTTTATAAGTATAGCACATTATGCACTCATCATTCATAATTCATAAGCAATAACATTCTTCAAAAGTAATCAAGTATGATTAAATAAGACATAAGCCAAATACTCATAAAACACCTCAACTAAATCCCTAATACCTAAGTTTGAAGTTTGGAAACCAACTCTAAGTCTTTGGACTAACTTGGGATTAGTTATGCTAAGTTTTCTTAAAGTTTTCTCAAGACCTACTTGGACTATTTTCATCATAACTCAAAATCTACAAATAATTTTCTAGTCACTCCAGAGCCATTAGAGAGCTAACTCAATTACCTACAACTTTCGTGTTTACACCAAGACCCATTTCGGAACAGAAATGTATGAAAAAGACACAAGAACGTGAAACAGAAAATGCTGTTTTTTCCAAGACCTACTTGGAGTGTTTTTATCATAACTCAAGATTCACAAAACATTTTTGAGTCACTCTGAAGCCATTAAGAATCTAACTCAATTATCTACAACTTTCGTGAAGACATCAAAAGCTAATTATGAACAGAAAAGTCCCAGTTTTTATTTTAGTTTTTCGGTTACAGAAAATCGAAAAGAGAACGAGCCTGTTGACCCCTTTGTAGTATTTTAATCATATCTTGAGTTCTAAAAGCTTAAATTGAGTCAATCCAAAGGCTAGTGAAAGCTAACATCTGTATCTACAACTTTCATGAAGACACCTAAACCCAGTTCGGAACTTAAACCTGTCAAACTGAGACAACAAGTAACGTGTTTTGCACAGCGACAGCAAAATCGCAGTTCAGTTGCGGTTTCGCCTTGGGGAAACCTTTTCTACTCCGTTTTCGATCCAATACCCTCAAAACATGACCTTAAACATCACCCTATGATTATCCTATCATTAGAACATTAATTATTCATTAACCTACTAGATTATCCACTCTTTTTAAGACTAGAAACTCAATTCGAAACCTAAACTATTTTTCCTTAATTCTCACCTTTCAACTTCATCTTTTAATTCATTCACCTTAACCTAGTTCTTAATTCTCTCAAAAACTCATCCATCTCTTATTAATCATAATTGAATTGAATTAAAGTTTAATATAATGAAAGCTAGGCTCACCCTTACCTTAATTTGGTCTCCTGAATCAAGCTGCGTTCTTCTTAGGTTTTTCTTCTCTCTTTCGCGCCTCCTCTCTTTTTCTCTAGGTTTCTCCAAAAGTTATATCACGTACTAAATAATTCTAACCCTAATTCTCTTATTTATATTCTCTTACTCATCGTATCTTATTTCTACTCCTTCCCTCAAATTCTCTAAAATTATGTAACAACCCATAAATAATTAAATATATTATATTATAAATCAAATAAGATAATACTAAAAATACATAAAAGCACACATCATCAAAATATATATTATATTATATCATCATATCTTATTATTTCTAAAACAAATATATTTCTACACTAGATAATATATATATATATTTCTACACAAATAACAAATATACTTCAAACCAAATAACGAATATATTTCTATAACAAATATATCTCTACATAACAAACATATTTCTATAACAAATATATATCTACATAACAAACATATTTCTATAACAAATAACACAATATATTTTTACACAAAATAACATATATATTTCTACACCAAATAACACATATATTTTTATAACAAATAACATAGTATTTCTACACCACATAACAAATATATTTTTACACCAAATAACATAATATCTCTACACCAAATAACATATATATTATAATATAATATGCTACTAAAACACCAACATATAACACAAAAATAACACACATCACCATAAATCAAATAAATTATTTAAAAAGACTCTAAACTCAATCAAATAATTAAATAAATAAAATAGTTCAAAGCGGGCGTTACACCCCCTTCTTGTGTTTTTCTCACCTTCAATTGGTATCTAAAGTCTTGGTTTTGTTGATAACACTTAACAGTGTAACAGTCCAAGATTTGAGAAAAACATGTCTGTTGAATCATCTGTTTCTAGTTCTAGTGGTAATCATAATGTTGTACCTTATGATTATAGTGATAAGAAAGCTGACTCAGGAAAAGTTCCAAAGTTCAATGGAGATCCTGAAGAGTTCTCATGGTGGAAAACCAACTTCTACAGTTATATCATGGGCTTAGATGAAGAGTTATGAGATATTCTGGAAGATGGAGTTGGTGACTTAGAACTTGATGAAGAAGGAGCTGCTGTAGACAAAAAGAAACATACTCCTGCTCAAAAGAATATGTACAAGAAGCATCACAAGATCAGAGGTTCACTTGTTACGGATATACCCCGTGCAGAGTATATGAAGATGGGTAATAAATCTACTGCAAAGGCTATGTTTGCTTCTCTTTGTGCAAACTTTGAAGGTAGCAAGAAGGTTAGATAAGCTAAAGCACTTATGCTTGTTCATCAGTATGAGTTGTTGAAGATGAAGGATGATGAAAGTATTGAGGAGATGTACTCAAGATCATGTGAGTGTTATTGAGGAAAAACTATGTTGCTTCTGATCATGTGAGCAAGATACTAAGAAGTCTACCTGCTAGATGGAGACCAAAGGTTACTGCTATTGAGGAAGCTAAAGATTCAAACACTTTAAGTGTTGAAGATCTTGTTAGCTCTCTCAAAGTTCATGAGTAAGTCTTAATGAACATGAGTCTGCTTAGAAGAGTAAATCTATAGCTTTACCATCTAAAGGGAAGTCATCAAAAGCTCTTAAAGTCATAGAATCTGAAGAAGAAGAATCACCTGATGAAGATTCTGATGAAGATCCTGCTAAGATGATGGCAATGCTCTCCAACAGACTGCAGTATCTGGCCAAGAAGAACAAGAAGTTCTTGAGCAGAAGGAACAGTTACAAAGGCTCCAGGAAAGAAGATAAGAAGGGTTGCTTCAATTGCGAGAAGCCTGAACATTTCATTGTTGATTGCCCTGATCTTCAGAAGGAGAAATCGAAGGACAAGTCAAAGAAGTCAACTTTCAAATCAAACAAGATCAAGAAGCAGATCAAGCAGAGTTTGATGGCTACCTGGGCAAAGCAAAAGCAAAAATCATGGTATCTGGATAGCGGTTGCTCAAGGCACATGACTAGAGAGAAGTCAATGTTCCTAACCCTCACAATGAAAGAAGGATGAAATGTGAAGTTTGGAGGTAACCAGTCTAGCAAGATCATTGGTACAGGAACTATTGGTAATTCCTCTATCTTTATTAATAATGTGTGGTTGGTAGATGGTATTGAACATAACCTTTTGAGTATCAGTCAGTTTTGTGACAATGGTTATGATGTGATGTTTGAAAAAACCAACTGCACAGTAATCAACAAAGATAACAAGTCCATAATGTTCAAAGGAAAAAGAGTAGAGAATGTCTATAAAATCAATTTCTCTAAACTGGTTGATCATAAGGTAATTTGTCTTCTGTCAATGAATGATAAGAAGTGGGTATGGCACAGAAGGTTGGGACATGTTAACTAGAGGTTAATCTCTAAGCTTAGTAAGTTACAACTTGTCAAAGGCCTACCTAACATTGACTATCATTCAGATGCACTCTATGGTGCATGCCAGAGAGGAAAAATTGTGAAATCATCTTTTAAAGCTAAAGACATTGTCTCAACCTCCAAACCTTTAAAACTGCTTCATATTGATTTAATTGGACCATTTAACACTGCATCTTTATATGGAAGCAAGTATGGACTAGTCATTGTTGATGATTACAACATATGGACTTGGGTAAAATTCCTGAGAAGTAAAGATAATGCATATTATGTATTCAGTAACTTCTGCACTCAAATACAGTCTAAAAAAGAAATGAAGATTTTGAAAATCAGAAGTGATCATGGTGGAGAATTTGAAAATGAGCCATTTGAAACTTTTTGTGAAAAACATGGAATTGTCCATGAATTCTCTTCTCCTAGAACTCCACAACAAAATGGGGTTGTAGAGAGAAAGAATAGAACTTTACAAGAAATGGCTAGAAACATGATTCATGAAAACTATTTGGCTAAACATTTCTCGACAGAATCAGTGAATACAACATGTTATGTTCAAAATAGGATCTATATCAGACCTATCTTGGAGAAAACTGAATATGAACTCTTTAAGGAAAGAAGACCCAATATATCTTACTTTCATCAATTTGGATGTATCTGTTACATTCTAAATAACAAGCTCTACCTAAAGAAATTTGATGTCAAGGCCCAAAGAGGAATCTTTTTAGGTTACTCTGAAAGGTCAAAGGCATACATAGTGTATAATTCAGAGACACTCTGTGTTGAAGAATCTATGCACGTTAAATTTGATGACAAAGAGCCTGGAAGTAAAAATCTAGAGCAAGATGAAAGTTGTGCGAGATATACAGGTTAATGAAGATACTTCAGAACCTAATCAGACTAGTGATTCTGAAGTAAGTCCAGAAGCTGAACCAACCTCAGAAGCTCAAGATGAAGTAGCTTCTGATGAAGCTCAAAATGGCTCTCAACAAGCAAATCAATCCAAGAATACGTTCAAGTACAAGTCTTCACATCCTGAGAATCAAATCATTGGAAACAAAGACAGTCCCAGAAGAACAAGATCATTCTTTAGACAAGAAGAGTCTATGATAGGATTGTTATTAGTGATTGAACCCACTACAATTGATGAAACACTTTCAGATGATGGATGGATATTAGCTATGCAAGAAGAGCACAATCAGTTTTAAAGAAATGATGTGTGGGATGTAGTACCTAAACCCCCTCAGAAGAACATTACTGGAACAAAATGGGTATTCAGAAATAAGCTGAATGAACAAGGTGAAGTAACTAGAAACAAAGCTAGACTTGTTGCACAAGGTTACAGTCAACAAGAAGGCATTGATTACACTGAAACATTTGCTCTAGTTGCAAGATTGGAAGCAATCAGGTTACTTATATCCTATGTAGTTAATCATGGCATAATATTATATGAAATGGATATCAAGAGTGCATTTCTTAATGGTGTCATAGAAGAAGAAGTGTATGTCAAGCAACCTCCTAGTTTTGAGGATCTTAAGCATCCTGACCATGTTTATAAACTTAAGAAATCACTATATGTCTTGAAACAAGCTCCCAGAGCTTGGTATGATAGACTAAGTAATTTCCTGATTAAAAATGATTTTAAAAGAGGCCAAGTTGACACAACACTCTTCAGAAGGACTCTTGAGAAAGACATTCTTGTTGTGCAGATATATGTTGACGATATAATATTTGGTTCTACTAATGCATCTATTTGCAAGGAATTCTCTAAGTTAATGCAGGATGAATTTGAAATGAGCATGATTGGAGAATTGAAGTTCTTCCTTGGCATTCAAATCAATCAATGTAAAGATGTAAAGTGATGAACACTCCAATGCATCCAACATGCACCTTAAGCAAAGAAGATACTGGATCAAAGGTATATCAGAAGCTGTATAGAGGTATGATTGGTTCTTTGTTATACCTCACTGCATCTAGGCCATATATTTTATTCAGTGTATGCTTGTGTGCAAGATTCTAGTCAGATCCTAGGGAATCTCATTTAGCAGCTGTTAAGAGAATCTTCAGGTATCTGAAAGGAACAACTAATCTTGGACTCCTTTATAGGAAATCCTTAGATTACAAGTTGATTGGATTCTGTGATGATGATTATGATGGTGACAGAATTGAAAGAAAATCAACCAGTGGTAACTGTCAGTTCCTGGGAGAGAATCTGATATCCTGGGCTAGCAAAAGACAAGCAACTATTGCTATGTCTACAACAAAAGCAGAATACATTTCAGCTGCAAGTTGTTGTACACAACTACTCTAGATGAAACATCAGTTGGAAGATTATCAAATTAATGCTAATAGTATTCCGATCTTTTGTGATAATACTGCTGCTATTTGTTTGTCAAAGAATCCAATTCTACATTCAAGAGCCAAGCACATTGAAATCAAACACCATTTTATTAGAGATTATGTTCAAAAAGGAATTTTGGATATACAATTCGTTGATACTGAACATCAATGGGCTGATATATTCACTAAACCTTTAACTGTGGAAATATTTGATTTTATAAAGAAAAATTTGAACATGCATTTTGTGTCTGATTAAAATTGCTTGCTCCTGAACTAGAAGTTAGGTCCTGAAGTTAGTTCAAAAGCTATGGTCCATCAGAAGCTTTTAACTGAGGTTCTAAGGAAGATGTGCTTCTGAAGATGACATCAGCACTGTAACTTCATAAGCTGGATTTTGTGCTTCTGAATAGCAGAGCTAGTGGAAACGTTGGGGTTGCTTTCTGGCAACACCTGTCCCACTAACTTGACAGCGCATCTGAAGTTATCTGACGTGGCTTATTTGTATTGGTGTATAACTTAAGAGGTCTATGATGATTTTAAGCTTTGAATGTACTTTCTCGCGCCCCCAATTGTCATTAATGTTGTGTGTGTTTGTCCCGTACTGAAATTGCAATCGTTTTTACTCAAAACACTTATACAAATCACACACTACTCACTTCACTACCTACACTTTCTATTCTCAAACTACTCTCTGTGAAGTGAAACGCTTTCTTCCCCAATTCAAATCTTAGAACCCTAAAACTTCATCATCATCATCAATGGCATCTTCAAGATCAGTTCTAGAATCAGCGATGTAAGATACTACTCAGGGAACATCTACTCAGCAAGAAGCTCTGGCGTATGAAATTAGAGGGAGAACTATGTCTCTAGAAGAATGGGATTTACATGTTCAAGTTGAAAGACCTGTAGATTTCACTTCTCTAGTACTCAATGGCTGTAACATCAAGGAGTACTTTGAGTCTCAGGACCTAATTCATTACTTCAATATGCTCAACGGTTCAACCTATGAGTATCTGGTGAGACACTTCTGGGTAAGAGCCTCTGTTTATGATAAACATGCTGCTAAACAAGAAATGGACGAGAAGGTTCTCATTGATCCCGCACTAGCTGGAAAATCAAGGGAAGAGATGGGTTTAGAACCATTTATTGATCCAGAGATCAGATCAAGCATAATGGGTATCCCCGTGTTCATCTCCCAAGCTGTCATTTCTTATGTAATGAAAAGAGTTTCTAAAGGCAACTATAAGGATTGTCTAGACAATAATAAGAAGAGTCCTTGGAATGATATTGTCAAAGAAACAATGTTCAACAACAATAAGAAAGGTTTATACAACAACCTTTCCATGGAGAAAAGAATGGTGCTGAAGATACAGAATGAAAACCTACTATCCAAGGGAGGAGGTTCTGATCAGCCATCATTGGAGCACAAAGTGTTTCTTGCACTTCTTCATCAAGAAAGAGAAAGCAAACATGCCCAAGTACATATTTAAGCACATGGTCAAGACCCTAAGGGAAAGCCAGTTGAACAACAGAACCTGGATTCCATATGGGAGATTGATCTTAGAAATCTTATATTAAGGAGGGATTCTGAAGGCCCTGGAACACACTAAGGTGTTCACTGATCAAGAGCTTGGAATAGTCACAGGCAAAATAATCAATGGAAGCACCTTAGGAAACATGAGGCTGATCAAGCAAGAAGTCATCAAGAAGCTTGACACTGACATGAAGGAGTCCAAAGTCTCCTCAAATCTCATGGATAATTTTCCTCCAATCTTCAAGCAGGATGCAATTGATGTGCAACTATACTACATAGATGACTATCTGAAGAAATATGGAGAGGAAATTCATCTGGAAGATATTCCAGAAGAGATGTATGGTGGTGCTTTTCCTGTAGCAAAGAGCAGAAAAACAAAGAGAAAGGCACTTTCAGAAGCTGAGTACCTTAAAGAAGCTTCTGAGCAACCTACTAAGAAAGCTAAGAAGGCTAAGATAGAAAAAGCTGCTGAAGCAACTGCTTCTGAAGTAGCTACTCTTCAAGAAGAGGTTGAAGATCTTGAAGCTGACAAGATCTTACCTGAAAGAACCAGAAGTGGTAAGGCTGCTACTACTTCACAGTCTGCTCCTGAACAATATTCCAAAGAGGAAGAGAAAGCACATTGTTAGGAAACTGAAGGAGTCCAAATATTTTGAGGATGAAGAACAAGTTGCAGAAGCTACTCAACTGGTGTCAAGGGAGGTCATGAAGAAGAAGGTTAATGATGATGTTGTTCAAAGAGCCTTAGAACTGGCCAAGCAGATTGAAGTTCCTGCTTCCAGCATAGCAAGGGAAGATGCTGTAGCAGTTGCTCAAGAAGTAATCAAGGCTGCTGAGGTTGTGCAAGAGCTTGCAGCAACTGAAGCTAAAGGTCTGACTTTGGTGACTTCTGAAGAAGCTCAGAAGGGAAATATTGCTGCATCAGAAGCTCTTGACAGTCCAGAAGCTCCTGAAGGTGTTTCTGAAACTTTACATACTGATGTTGAGATAGTTGAATTAGGATCTATTTCATCCTCTGACATTAGGTCAAACTCACCCTCATCATCATCATCAACCACATCATCTGATCCAGATGATAAACCCCTTAGTAAAGTTTACTCCACTCTTAACAAAGCTTTACCCCCATCACCATCAACCAAAACCACTAAAAAGCCAGATTATGATACCTTTGTGCCAATGTATCCCTCTGTTGAAGAGAGATTAATTGGTATGCAACAAATAAGAATTGATTCCTGCAAGAATCTACTTGCCAATCACCCATTACAACCACCTGTGATTGAACCTATTCAATCTATACCTTTTGCTGCAGAGGGTGAAGGTGATTATGTAGGGACAGATCTTGCATACACAATTGTATCATCATTTACACCAAACTCACCAACAACTCAAACCACTGAAATTCCTGAACCATCAATCATTCCTAACTTAGAAAGCCATTATTCAGGTGAACTGCCTGAATATGTGTCAAACTCACAGATAGCCTCTAACATAGCTTCTGATGAAATTATGACAGAATGCCCCCCACAACATGAACCAAACCAAGAAATGGCCTCAACAACCAACACTGACTCTGTTCTTATTCATGAAATACATGTTCCTGAACTAACCGTTCCTGAACAAACCGCTTCTGAACAGAGTGCATCTGAACTAACAACAAACAGCCAGTCAACAACAACCAATATTCAAACTGATCATGAAACCTCCACAAATGACCAACCCTCATCATCAAACCTAGCTATTCAACCTGTAGCCCCTGCTAAAACAAATGTCCCCTCTCCACCCACCTTATTCCTACATTCAACTATTCTTGCAACTATTCCTACATTTAGGTGTTGAATGTAACACCCCGTTTTCCCAGCATAAAAATTTCTTTAAAATAAATAATCAGAGTGAACACATAACGGAGCGTCACATTCTTTAAAACATCTCAAGTAATGGATAAATAATAATTTATTCCTTCAGGAAAATAGTCATTTAAAAATATTCAAACATTGCAGCGGAAATCATTAAAATCATCACAAAAGTTTCTGGCACGCATACCTCATCAACGTCTCAGAAAATTCTCAACATAATCATAATCATGAAAGTCAAAATAAAAGAATATGCAAGGAACGGAGAAAACATAATCAAAGGTTCCCCATCCCGTTACGTATCAGAGCACCTAGACACAACCGAGGGAAGCCTCACACGACTGCACCTAATCTTGGTTACCTGCACTTGCCCACAAGGCGGCAATTCCAACAGAAGGGGTGAGATTTCACATTCAATAATAATAAGCATATAATACAAACAAAATGCATTTAACAACTTAATTCAGCTTCATTTAATAATGTTATCTCACATAATTATTCATTTACTACTTCACTTATCATCATAGACATCGTCATTAACTAATAATAGTCCTTCATATAAAGTTTCATCAACAACTCAAGGTTAAATAACAACGACACAACTTCAACTTGACAATGCAACTTAGACTTCTTATTCATCTTAGACCATCTCGACAAAATGCAACTACGACCTCTTAATCATGCAAGTGGTACCAACCAGGGCATCAAGCCCTCAATGTATAAGCGTAAATAGGCTCACAGGGCATCAAGCCCTCAACTTACAGGGCATCAAGCCCTCAACGTATAAGCGTAAATAGGCTCACAGGGCATCAAGCCCTCAACATAATATGTATAAATATACATTACAGGGCATCAAGCCCTCAACTTAAATGAGTATGTATGGACTCAACGTCTTACAACTTAAACAACTTAGACATCTCATATGACTCCAATAATTTGGATCAACATCTTACAAGTTAAACAACTTAGACCAACATTAACATCCTAATCACGACAGCAAGGCAGCACCATTAAATAATATGCAGCAAGTCAACATCAACAATAATCACCCAGTATAACCATTACAACTTCATATGAACATCTTTCACAATATATAAATCTGTCACATAATTCCAACTCTAAATCATCAATTAACTTCACTAAACAATGCACATTAACCCCTCGTGTTTATAGCTATACTAGTTTCTACTTATTGATTTTTCTATAACCCTATGACATCTTGACAACAAGTTCAGTCCTAACAGTCCTATTACAATTAAAGGTAAGCTCATGATATAATATTCTTAATTCATCACATAACTTCATAAATTCATATAAAATTATTCACAAGGTGTTTTTGTGTCAAACCAACGCCATTGGAAATACAATTCAACTATCTACAACTTTCGCGTTTACAACTAAGGCCAATTCTTTACCGATCAATACCAGTTTTTATTTCAAATTCAGGTACAGAAACTGAAATTTCACTATGACCTACGTGTAGTAATTTGACGATAACTTAAGTTCTAAGAATGATTTTGAAGTCCAACCAAAGCCATTAGAAAGCTAACATTTTTGTCTACAACTTTCGTGTTTACACCTAAGACAAATTCTGTACCTATCAGTACCAGTTTTTATTTCAAATTCGGGTACAGAAGTGGAAGCGAAAAGTTGTGCTGAAATCTCATGAAAATTACTGTGACCTACGTGTAGTATTTTGACCATAACTTAAGTTCTAAGAATGATTTTGAAGTCAAACCAAAGCCATTAAAAGGCTAACACAATTATCTACAACTTTCATGTTTACACAAAAACCCAGTTCAAAACAGAAACGTGTGAAAAAGGCGCAAGAACATGAAACAGGAGATGCTGTCACTGTGCAGCTCTCGGGAAAAGTGACATTTTCCACCCGAAAACTTCGTTTTAACTCCGATTTTCACCAAACTTGACCCTATAGTTCACTCTTACATAACCTAACTTAATACAACACAAAACACAACAATCCAACTCCAATTCATGCCCAATTCATTAGCTCTATTCATCATCAATTATTCTTTTTACCAACAACCCTATTCTTTCTAAACTCTATCATTCTCAACAATTCTGACACCAATCATTACAGAATAATCAAGCAGCATTCCATACATTAAAATTAACAGTAACAACACACAATTCATCAGTTTTCATGGGAATTCACAAATTAAACCCTAAACTCATTTCTACCTATTTTCTCATGAACCACTAATCAAACATGAAGAATTAAGCCCTTAATTAGAGAAGTGAAACCCCACCCTTACCTTAGTATTGATGATCGGCGGTCTCTCTCCCTCTTGGTTCTCTCTTCTCTTGTTTTCTCCCTTTTTCTCCAAAAGCAGTTTCACGTAAAAACTTTTCTAAACCTAGTTTCCTCCTTATATCTTTCCTCAATCCACTTTATCTTATTTTCTCTATTTTCACTAAACTCTTCTAAATTCCAAAACAGCCCCACATCTCAATATTTATATTATTTTCAAATCTTATTCTAGTAAATAATAAAATAAGTCTTTAAATAAAATATCAACACATCACATAACCGTATAAAATCACATAAATCATCAAAGTGGACTCTAAACTCTATAAAATAATTAAATAATTAAAGAGGGTGTTACATTGAACAGTCTTGTTCAAGCAAGGAACAACCTCATTCATGAGGACATCTATGAAAAGATGTGGACAAGGTTAAAGGACAAAGTGGAATTTGTCCTGTCAGAGCTTCAAAGATCTTGTTTTGATGCTCAAGAGATTGCTCAGGCTAAGCTACAAGAATGGCTGAAATGAGTGGTTTCCAACTTAAACGAGGTTAAAGTTCTCAGAACATGGGTGAAGACTCCACTGTGCTTGGAAGAAAGGAGTG
The DNA here is from genome assembly GCA_958299785.1 of Medicago lupulina. NCBI lineage: Eukaryota > Viridiplantae > Streptophyta > Magnoliopsida > Fabales > Fabaceae > Medicago > Medicago lupulina. Next base: position 40,553,902 of record OY283146.1, on the reverse strand, counting down.
TCATTCCTTCTAGTATCCACCCTAGAGAGCTTAACTTGGACTGGCTAAACAAGATAAACTTCAAAGAAGCCTATTCTGCACTGGCACTGCTACAAAGGAATACTCTTATGGAGAAAGACAATCATCAGCTAAAGAAAGAGCTTCTGGAGCAGAAGCTGATGCTGCTAGAGTACAAGACTGCAACCGAAGCTCAGCTGGAGGAAGCCAGGATTAGAGAAGAGAGACTTATCAAAAGCAATGAAGAATTCAAACAAGAGATGAAGCAACAAGCTGAAGAAACTCATAAGATGATGAAGCAACTGATGGAGATGATGAAACAAAAACAAGCCCAACCCTAAATTGCACACCCTAGCTTGTTTTTTTTTAATTCTTTATTTCACTTGCTTCTGAACTATGTTAATGCTTCTGAGTTCTGCTATTTCACTTGCGCTGATACATTGCTTCTGAAGTTGTTTTCTGCTCTGATCATTTGTATTACTTGTTATATGCTCTGAATAATGCTTCTGAATATTTTGTGCTCTGATGAATCCTGAACTGATTCTTTTTATGCTCTGATCCTTTATATTCATATTCTCACTTTTGTTTTATTCTTTATACTTTTTGTTAATGACAATAGGGGGAGTAGTAGATAGTATTTAAAGGCTTTGAGGCCCATTAATTTAATTTTCAAAAGTTTAAATTAATAGGACCGTCTTCTCATCTCTTAATCTTTATAATGTGAGATTATTCTGAGAGTTAATTCGTTTTTAAATGAATTTAATTAACAAGAATAGAACTCAGGGGGAGCTTAAAAACCTCACTTTAAAGTACTATTAGACTCAGGGGGAGCTTACAAACCTCATACCCATATAGTCAACTTGTTAATTAGATTAACAACAATTGAACATTTTTTAAATACTAATGTTTGTCATCATCAAAAAGGGGGAGATTGTTGGAACAAAATGTGTTTAACATTATCCTTAAGAGTTTTGATGATAACAAGATATTAAAAAATTGTCAATTGGAGATGCTAATATTTGTTCAAGTGTACAGAACCATAGAAAAATTTGTTGATCATTAATAGGTTCTAGAAGAACAAAAGAGAGCAAAGAAATAAACAAAAAGGAAGCTTAAAAGCATCTAAAGAGAACTGCTCCGGAAGTCAAAGTGCTCCTGAAGACAAAGCGCTCCTGAAGTGATGACGTGTCATTAGAAGCGAGTTCGTCAGAAGCTGAAGTTGTTCAGAAGCGAGTTCATCAGAAACTAAAAATCACCAGAAGCTGTAGTTCATCAGGAGATGCAAACTTAAAGCTTCAAAGGCTGTTTAAAGGATTTAAAGTTGTCTAAGCATTGCAGAAGAGTGGAAAAGAAGAGCAACGACTAATTCAAAAGGATTCAAAGGCATTGGATGCTTGATCTCTTGTAGTTACTTCACTAAGGTATAGTTCCATAGCCTTTTCTTTGTTTCAAAGATTTTTCTATTGTTTTTTTATTTTGTCAATTTAGAGTCATTTCTTAATTGAGTTTAATATCTTTTTAATTTCTTCATGTTAATTTACGGTATTTTTGATTTTCTACTTTAGTTTTAACCTTTAGTAAATGTTAGCTTGACTTCTATGCTATGCCTAATTGTCTCATGTAAGCCGAAGATGGTGAAAATTTCATTGATGACGAATTTCGTGAGAATGCAGACTAGTTTTTCTCATAGGTTGCTTTATATTATACCCATTTATGGGAAAGTTTGAAACCTTTTCTACACAGTTTTTTTTTTTATAAGTAAATAGGTTATGCTTGGCAATTTTATGAAAATCATATCAATCGTTAGTATTTATTTTGAAGGCTTTTTGGAGCATATAAGTAGTTGTAGATATAAACTTGTTTTGTTGGAAAGTTGGTGCCATCTAAGGCCGCTATAATATACTTTATGACTATGAGTTTAAATGAACTTCTTGTGTAGAATTGTAAAGCATACATGTCCACATTTGGCATATTGGCAAATTTCTAGTGCATTTAAGAATATAATGTTAAAGCAACTTTCAAACTCTGTTTGATTGTTATACTTCCTCCGTCTCAAATATGTCGTTTTAGCTAAATATGTTTGTCCCAAATTATATGTCATTTTAGAATATCAATGTAACATTAATACTTATTTTTTTACAACGCCCATATTATTTATCTTTGGGTGGTCGGTTGGTTTTGCTTAAGTCCGTTCTGTCCTCTATTCCGGTCTATTTCTTTTCTTTCTTCAAAGCTCCCTCAGGTATTATTTCTACTCTTGACTCTTTATTTATTAATTTTTTCTGGCGGGGGGGAGGATGGGATACCATTTGCTTGAAAAGGGAGAACAGAGGTTTGGGGTGAAAAGGTTGCGGGAATTTAATATTTCTTTATTGGGGAAATGGGTGTGGAGGGTGTTGGAGGAAAGGGAGAGTTTGTGGAATGTGGTGCTTAGAGCGAAGTATGGAGAGGTTGGAGGGAGGGTGCAGTTTAGTGAGGGGGTGGGATCCATTTGGTGGCGTCACATAAATCAAGTTCGATCTGGTGTGGGGTTGGTGGATAATAGGTGGTTGGTGGACAATATTGTTCGGAAGGTTGGAGATGGGGGTACCACTTTGTTTTGGGAGGATCCGTGGCTGGATGATGCTCCGTTATCTGTGTCTTTTTCTAGGCTTTTTGAGTTGTCAGATTACAAAATGGCTACGGTCAGGGAGATGTTTTTGTTAGGTTGGGGGGCTGACGGGGTGCGTGGCGGTGGAGGCAAAGATTATTCGCGTGGGGAGGAAGGTTTGGTGGGGGAGTGTGTGGGGAGGTTGGCTAACTCTGTTTTGCAGGTTGATGTCTCAGATAGGTGGGTTTGGAAACTTCATTCGACCCACATCTATTCAGTGCAATCGGCTTATTCTTACCTAACGGCGGTGGATACTAACATTTCTGAAGACTTTTCTCATTTTTTATGGTTAAAAGCGGTTCCGTTGAAGGTTAACATATTTGTTTGGCGTCTCTTTCTAAATAGACTTGCTAAAAAGGATAATTTGCGCAAAAGAAATGTCATTGATCCTACCCTAGTGGCTTGTGCGACCTTGTGTGGTAAGGAAGAGGAAAGGGACCATCTGTTTTTTAATTGTGATCACTACGGTCGTCTTTGGCTCTTGATTTCACAGTGGCTTGGTATTATTACGGTTTTTCATGGTAATTTACACTCACATGCTACACAATTGTGTGCTCTTGGAGGTTTCTCAAAAAATTCTAAGTCAGGTTTTACTGTTATTTGGATTTCGGTTTTATTCGTCATTTGGAAAGATAGTAACAGGAGGATTTTTCAGAATCATTTTGATCATCTTGAAGGTCTACTTGAAAGGGTTAAACTCCAAACATATTGGTGGTTGAAAGCGAATTACATCATGTTCGATTTTGATTATCCCTATTGGAGGAAAAATCCTTTGGTTTGTTTACAGACTGTTTTGTAATGTCTGATTCTGTTTTTCTTGGCTGTAATTAGCCTTACTGTATTGTAATAACTGTTTCCAGTTCTCTTAGGCACGCCTTGTGCTTGAGGGACTGTTTGTTTCTTTAATATATTTCGCTTAGTTTCTTAAAAAAAAAATTATCACCTATCTATTTTCAACTATTTAATTTAGCTTTCTCATAACATTAATGAAGGATATTTTTGTAAATTGACTAATTTTTTCTTCTCTCCACACATCAGTTAAAATTCCTAATTTATGTTTGTACTATTGCATTGTTTTACACGTGCAAATTTTTCAAATTATTTTGGTTTTCCCCTTATGGAATGCTGTTATTGATTAAGTATTTATCTATATTATTATGTCAACATTTTATCATCATGGTAAATATATCATCCTTTATACTAGTTCAATATTCTGAAATGTTTTAAACATTTTGGGACAACCAAATACCCTTGTTTCTCACGGTCTAATGTTAAATTTAAGTCTTGCACCATAGATTTTATATTTGAGCATGTGTTTATTTACAGTCATCAATGGACGCAAAACCCACTAAGGAATTGGATGGAGCTACAAATAATCTGAAGCGAAACCGGGCTACCCTATATGATGCACCTTTGAATGGAGTTTTAGTTGCCATCAAAAACATGGTTCCTGCCAATAATAAGCTTCAAATCATTCACGATTATGCGCAATATGTGGTATGTAAAGTAGCTCAAATTAATACGTTTATCTTAAATGATAAAATATATCTAATGTATCATGTACTTGTGTAGTCAAAGAATATTTCACGTGATAATTTTATTCGGAAGTTGAGTATGATTGTTGGAGATGATATAATGAAATCTACATCGACTAACATTCAATTCAAGGTACCGAATTTATTTATTTTAAAAGTTAAATTTGGTTTTGAAGTATGATATCCTTTCTTATGTTGTGTTTATACCTCCCATCAAAATCACTTGAAGTTGTAGTTACATATCAAATGCTTAAGTTTTGCTTTGTGGAATAATATGAATTATCTCTTGTAAATTGATTATGTCTTCTATTGTTTATCTGACTTCTTGCAGGGACCATCCTTGCCAGTCAAACGAGTAAAACATTAAGCAGAATTGAAACTTTCGAATATGGATGTGAAGATCTTTTACATGGATTTAACTGTTGCCAACTTGAAGTTGTGATATTGTCTTCTCCTATGAGAAATGTATTTTTTTCTTTAATTTCATTTTATCAGTCCTAATTTACAGTTTCAATCTGGAAATTTAGCACATGATTACTATTGGATCTTTACAAATATTTATTTCGAAACGTTTGGTGATTAGATCTATTATGACCTTTAATATTTGATGGTTTTGTAATAAATGTCATTAATTGGATAAGTATTTCTTATATTATTTTCACTTTAAGGTGTTTTGCACAATTCGCACTGCAGAATGATGGATTGAACTTGCAACTTGTTTGTTGGTGCCATTGACAAATATTGTTGATTTTTTTTTTTATGTCTTGAGGAAGCATTGACGATTGACGTTCCCTAATTTTATTGGGTAGGCTTTGGCTGAGTCAATACTGGGTTGTTCCCTTGTTAGATAATTCGCCGACATAATATGTATGGAACACTGTAATTGGACGTCTCGAGCCTTAGCACAACTTGTGGTATGACTCTTCAATTATTGTTAACAACTTTGCTCATTCAAAAACAAAAATTTCCTTGAGAGTATAGCTTGTTATCTTTGTCGTTATTTTGATTTCTACGGTCTAATCATAAATCATCTAGCATTTATAGTTCTCTAATATGATCATCTTTGTAAGATTCAGTTTAGCCCTTGAGAAAATAAAACAACTTTTCCAAAATATGTAAAATAAAGAATATTAAAATACGAAATATATTTCATTAGGGTTGATAAAAAAAATACATAATATGAATATAAAAATAAAGAATATTAAAATACGAAATATATTTCAGAACAATCAAAGTTTTTTTCCAAATTAATAAATTTCTATTAAATAAAAGCAATTTCGTCATGAGTAATAAATTGTAAAAATAAAAAACATTAATGGATTAAAATAAGATAAAAAAATAACATTGGTCCTCAAACATTGGTCGCTATAATTAATTAATTAAGTTTAAATATTTTATTTTTGTCGCTATAAATTTTCAAATGTTTTTTACATCTTATAAATATTTTCTTCAAACATTGGTCCTCAAGATGACATGTTGGATATTTGTATGTTGGCTTCACTTTTGCCTAAAACAAATATTCACTTCAGATGTGGAACACAATGTTCCAAGATCCAGGCATGGTTCTGTGTGTTATGTACCTTACCTTACTTTACGCATGCATTTGTTTGTTTAAGGAATCCACGTCTTCATTAGTGTTGGTCAACCTGCGTGTCTTTATTAGAGAATCAGAACATATGTGATTTCTTGAGGAAGTGCTAATGACTTAGGAAAGTCTTGAAGGTGATCAGTATGTTCCTAAAGACGTGCCTACATTTTAGGAGTTTCCTTATCTGGTTCTGTTTGCATAGAAATGGATCACCGATTTGTTCTGAAGCCCAACTGGATTATTTGACCCGTATTGCTTCAGTATTTAGACAAGACTTCAAGACCTAGTTCATCATTCAAGCTGTCATTTGAAGAATAGATCTTTAGGGTTTTGAGTCTGTCATTTTGTGAGCCTTTCATGTGTCAGATTGATGCATATTTAGGACTGTGTTTTGAGTTGTATTTGTTCAGTACTCTGAAGCTTTTAAGCAAAGAGTTAGGTAGATTTTGCACTACACCAAAGTTGTGAAGTACAGTGTTAGTTGTTTGTGTTTTGAAGGTAACTTCGCTTTATTGATTGTGTCTGTATTTTGAGAATCACAGAGTCTGTGATCAGTTGTAAGGGAGTGAGATGGGATCTCAAATCTAGGAGTTCCTAGGTTGAAGTCAGTACGGGTAGGTCCTAGGTCCATAGGGCAAACCGTGGTTTGCTGAGAGCTATTGAACGAGGACTACACTAGTGGATTTCCTTCCTGACTTGGTAGCCTCCAGAGTAGGTGTGTTGTCACCGAACAGGTTAACAAACTCTCTGTGCGTTTTACTTTTATGTTTGTTTCCGTTTATCTGTTTGTGTTAGCTTAATGCTCTAAAATTTTAATTCAACATCTTATTGTGTGTTACTGGTGTTGGAACATCATGAAGAACATCCTAAGTCTAACGTGTCAGAATTTCAATTGGCATCAGAGCAGGCACCCTGCCTGTTATTGGGTTAGATCCAGAGGAGACTATTTCTGGCATTATGGAAAAGGAAGGTGGGTTTGTTAACAGTCCACCTCTATTGGACGGAACCAACTATGATTACTAGAAGTCACGAATGAGTGCATATCTTAAATCTATTGACAACAAGACTTGGAAAGTTGTGTTAAAGGATGGGAACATCCTGTTGTTCTTGACAAAGATGGCAACAAAACTGAAGTCTTGAAACCAGAGGAAGAATAGACTGCTCTTGAAGACGAACTGGCTCTTGCAAACTTTAAAGCTCTAAATGCTCTATTTAATGGAGTGGACAAGAATATGTTCAGACTTAACAAAAAATATAATGTGGCTAAAGATGCATGGGAAATTCTTAGAATTGCTCATGAAGGTACATCCAAGGTGAAAAGTTCAAGCATTTAACTCTTGACTACCAGATTTGAAGGTCTAAAAATGCAGGAGGATGAGACCATACATGACTACTATATGAATGTTCTGGACATTGCAATTTCATTTGACTCCCTTGGAGAAAAATTGTCAGATGAAAAGCTGGTAAGGAAAATTCTCAGATCTCTACGCAAGAGGTTTAATATGAAGGTCACATGCATTGAAGAAGCTCAAGACATCTCCAGTATGCAGGTAGATGAACTCATAGGTTCTCTTCAGAACTTTGAGATTGTTGTTGATAACAAAACTGAGAAGAAAGGCAAAGGTATTGCTTTTACAGCTAACACTGTTGATGACGAGGTACTAGAAGAAAGTGTGGAGGATGAAAATCTGTCAGAAAATCTGGTTATGCTTGGAAGACAGTTCAATAGGATTCTTAAGCAGGTAAACAGGAGATCCAAAGGTACTGGGCAGAACATCGGATACAACACTAATAAGCAACAGAGCAACCCAAGGAATGATAGAACTGATGAGAAGAACAACTGTTACAAAGGGGTGCAATGCTATGAATGTGAAGGTTATGGTCACATTAGAACTGAATGTGCAACTTTTCTCAAGAAGCAGAAGAAAGGGATGATTGTGTCCTGGTCTGATGTTGAGGAAGCAGATGGAGATGTGGAAAATGATACTGCTAAACGTGTCACTGCTATGACTAGAAGAGTAGAATCTGAATCTGGTGATGAAGATCCATACTATGAGAAAGTGATTGTACATTACAGTAATCAAGATATCAATGATATAGACACCTCCAAAATTATGATACAACAGGAAGAAGTCATCAATCATCTACAGGAAGAAAGGATTGGTCATCTTGCAAAAATCTCTGAACTAAACAAAGAGGTAATATTGCTTAATTCTCAAATTGATAATGTCTTAAAGCAAGTTAGAATGATGACCACTGGAACTGATGTTCTGGATAGGATGCTAGAAGGTCAAGTGAAAGGAAAACCTATTGGTATAGGCTTCATTCATGAACAACTAAAACAGGAACATCAAAACAATAGTTATATTCAGGCTTTAGAACACTACCATAAGGCCAAAAAGGGAAAACCTATTAAGAGAATAAAATTTGTAGCATCAACTAGAACATATAGTACTACTATAAAAGAACAAATGTTGGAGCATCTTGTAGAACCCCCTAAACCTGAGTTAGTAAAGGAACCTTCCTCATGGAAGTGTCACTTTTGTAAAAGACAGGGTCATAAAAAACCTTTATGCTATAAGTTGCATGGAGCTCCTAGACTGTACCATCCCAGACCAGTAGTAAGTATGGTTAAGAAGGAATGGAGACCTAAGTGTGTAGGACTAATAGCTCATTGTTATCGCGATTTTCGGGTGTCAAATCATTGATTGGATTTGAACCTTTCAATCATTGATATCTCTATTTTTTTTGGGGAAAGGTAAAATCGAGAGAAAAACCTTAGAAATTCTAAGTTCGGGGCTGATTTCACTACGGGAAGGTGTTAGGCACCCGCAATGACTATAGTATCCTATAGGAACCGTTTTACTATGCTTTACGTATACGCTTTGCTTTTATTGCTATTTGTAAAAAAGAGGGGTTGATTTTAAGAATGAGAGAAAGAAGATTTTGGGTTGTTTTTATTGGACTTGGAGAGATTTTGAGTCTCTTGCCTACATACCCTTTTAAGGGATCAAAATTCCATGTAGTTCTCTTCCAAAATGTTTTTGTGGGTTTAATTCGTTTTTTAAGTTTGAAAAAGATTTTGAAGAAGGGAAGGAGGCCGTATAGGCATTAGAATTGAAAAGAAAAAGAAAGCATTTGGTTGGTTCAATTGTTAATGAAAACGGTTAAAGTTGGAAATTAATTGCATTTTGATTTGATTAAGAAAATAAAGGAAAAATCCTTTGGAGTTTTGACTCCAAGGTTTATTTGGAAAATATTTGAAGTGATGGAAGTTATTTGTTTTTTTAAAAAGATTTATTTTCTCTAAGTATCGCACATCCTAAACATACACCTAAACGGTAGACATACAACGTGTGTGCGTGTGTCGGTGCATGTGTCGATGTACATCATTATAGACCATAGTCCTTTACATCGGGTCCTATTTTACATTCTATAGTCTTGCATGAAATTAAAGAAAGTAAACTAAACCTAAAATATTACATGAATTAATGGAAATTGCATGGAATGACTAAAAGAAAGAAAAAGATGAAGATGATGTAATGCTTGTAATATGAGTGAGACATGAAACTAAATGGTTAGTAATAAGGTGTGAAATGATAATGGGAGTAAACCATGCATATTAGAAGAAATGACTATAACAAGAAGTGTTAAACAAAATAGCAAAACAAATACTAAACAAAGTGATGAAATTAGACACAAAACCTAGCCCTAGAACCTAAGCTAAATCTCATGACCTATAATTTCCACCAAAGCAGCATATTTTCAAGGGATTATTTCAAGAACCTTAGGGAAATTACAAACCATGCATTCAAGCTTAACACATACACATTTCATGCATATTTCACACTAAAAAAAAAAATTCATATTGCTTGCCAAACAAGAAATTGAAGTCATAATTCGCAAAAACAGTAGGGATGATCACAAATCCACAGCAAACGCATCACAAAATTGTGCTCCAAGCGTTAAGATCACATAGTATTGAATTAAAACGAAAATTGTGCAAGAAACTTCACAAAGACCCCAATATACATACTAAGAGGACAAAAAATTGGCACACAAATACTTCATCAATCCCAAAATGTAAAATTAACACCAAACAACTAAGCAAGTATCAAGGAACTCGTAACAATTTTTTTTTAGGAATTTTTTCAAGAAATTTAGCAGGCATAGGGGTTCAAATATCAAGATCAGAGGTGTGCATAGCGAACAAAAATCAAGAAAACCTACAGAAGCTTAAGGCCCACGGATCTATGGCCCAAACCCACGGATCTGATGGATCCGGATCAAACTAACGCTCCAAGAGCGTTGGATTGATCCAGATCCATCAGGATCTGAATCAAACGGCCGGAGATAGAAGAGAGTGGGTCGGGTTTGGGTCAACCCGACCCAAACGCGTATATAAAAGGGTTTCATACCCGTTCCCCTTCATTTTGTGTGACATTTTCTCTTTCTTCTCTTCTTCTCTCCACCGTTCTCTCTTCTTCGTATGGAACCCTAAACCTAACTTCTTGAATCCTACCCAGAATTGATTCGTTCATGGCTTAAACTGTTCGTGATGTTATTCTAAGCATGAATCAGTCAGAAGAAGTTGATTTCAACCGTTGGATCAACGTGAACCTTGAGCTTTTGCTTCTGCATGTTTGAACCGTTCGTTTTCTCGCGTTTTTCTTGCTGAAATGTTGTAAAAATGTGAGGATTTGCTTCGATTCACACTCGTTGTGAATTCCGAAGCAAATCTCTGATTTTCAAAACGATTTTTTGTTAGGGTTTGGGTTTTTGGATCGAACGGTTCAATTGGCTCCGGATTCACGTTGTTCTGGCTTTCGTGATGGCTTACGAAGAGATTTAGATGAAGTTAAGGTGTTACCTGAGTTTTGGCTCGTGATTTGAGTCGGAATCTTCGGAAACCTTGGATCTTGATTCTGTTTCACTGATTCCTTGGCTTGAATTTGGAACTTGACCGGTAAACTTCTTCTTTTTCTTCTGAACTGGTTCGGAATCCTTGAATTCTTTCCCTTTTCTTCTCAATCTCCCTCTGTGATCGTGCTTGAGTTTGCCATTATTAATGGTGAATTCGCACTGGAATTGCAGAGAAGACGATTCAATGATGAAGATTCAATGCTGAATCTCTGAGAATCAACGCAAACCCCATTGAATTTTGTTGAATTTTGATTGTGGAATAGTCTAGGGTTTGTGTGTTCTTGAGCTTTTTGGTGAATTTGTTGGATTTGATCTGTAACTGAATGGAGAGAGAAAGTGAAATCTGTTTGTGTTGATGTGGCGTGATCCTGCAGAATTCTGACACTGTGTGCTATTTATAGCCTGCCATGTGTGCATCTGACCCAATAGGAACGTGACACGTGGAATTGAACACTTGCGTGGCACTTGGACTGTTTGACTCAGGGACTAAAATGCAAATTTAAAAAGTTTAAGGACTGAAATGCAATTTTTTAAAAAAGGACTGAAATACAAAAAATAAAAAGTATTTGGACTGTTTTTCAAAAGGATTGGGACTGATTTGCCACAAAATATAACATTTGGACTAAACTGCAAATAAAACAAAAATTTGGACTAAACTGCAAAAAGTTAAAATAAAATTGGTAAAAAAGGTAAATTTGAAAACAACGTAAAGTGAAATAGTTAAAATTGAAAAAATGGACTAAAATGAACAAACTACCAAAAATGAGGTATTTTAAAATACCTCTCTGCCCAAAATTTGTTTGATGTGAAAAGACTAAAATGCCCCTGGGGCAAAAACGACTCAAACTGACTCAGATGCAAAACTAAGATGATTTTTTTACAAAATTTGATTAATGATTCATGCAAACAAGTTGAAAAGACTCAGGGACAAGTTGTAGGGACTAAAATGGGTTCCATTGCAGGAAATGACCAAAATACCCTTTTGTATGGTTTTATGCAAAAATTAAAAGACGGAGACAGTGACGTATGCAGCTGAAGCACAGCGGTAAATTGCAGAGCAATACACAGTAAATTGAAAAAGTATTGGGAATAGAAAGGATATTTAAACAAGTATTTTTAGGTCCAAAATGAGGGTATGACAGCTGCCCCTATTTAAGTTTCTTTGTCTGGAGAGTCAAGAGACGGAGTCTTTGGCTTGACGCGACGAAGATACTTAAATATCGACATTAGCACTGATTTTGGGCGTAAAAGTACATTTGTAAATGCTATGTATGCCATGCAACATTTGTGTTATGAATGCAAGACAGACTGAGAATTGATTTTAACAAAATATGTCGTATCCATTGCGGGACTGGTAGACATTAACAGGACAGCAAAAACGGAGCATGTCGTATCCATTGCGGGACTGATTGACATTAACAGAATAGCAAAAAGGAGTATGTCGTATCCATTGCGGGACTGATTGACATTAACAAGGTAGCAGATAACAAGACTCACTGGGGAGACTCGAAAGCAAATTTGACTGTACAAGCTGTTCTTGGATGCGAACTGGCCACTTGACCGGGAATATTGACAACAAAGGGCGCAAGCTGCTCTTGTATTTGAGCTGGTTACTTGGCTGAAAGAAAATATAGAAAGCACAAGCTGTTCTTGGACACGAACTAGTTACTTGGCTGAAAGAAAACAAGGTAGAAAGCACAAGCCGTTCTTGGACGCGAACTGGTTACTTGGCTGACAGGAAACAAAATAGAAAGCACGAGCTGTTTTTGGATCTGAACTAGCCACTCGGCGGATTACCAAAAGGATAGGTACAAGCTGTTCTTGGATGTGAACTTGCTACTTGATCGAAAACAAGGACAAATTGACAGGTACAAGCTGTTCTTGGATGCGAACTTGCTGCTTGACCGATAACAAGAGTGAATTGGCAGGCACAAGCTGTTCTTGGACGCGAACTAGCCACTTGGCCGTTAATGGAAGCAAATTGTTATTTGAAAAAGAACTGAATTTGATTGACATAACTGCAGGAGCTTGAATTTGAAAGGAATGTTAGAACAAGACTGTTGAACTTTGAAATTGACATGACAGTAGACATTTGTTGTTAGCAGAAGAAATTTGAAGTTGACACGATTGATTTTGATTGAGATTAACACAGGAATTGAGAATGCGAATATGTATGAATGACATGACAATTTTATCAAATGCATGAACACATAGGATGCATGATTATGCATGTATGAATGCTTTGAAATGCATGATGATTGGCAATTTGTAGGCACAATTTCACAGCGACGGACAAAACATTGGAATATTGGGCACGTAATGACTCGTGCTCTGACATATACTCGCAAAAGTTCCTCTTCCGGGGATGCCGTCGTCGGGAGATGCATCATGACCGTTGCTGAGGGCAGGAAGCTGTAAAAATGTAGAGGCAGACGGTCTGAATGGTATTGCTGCTTGTTGGAACAGTCACGTAAAATGTTTCGGACATCGCATCTGTGGTCAATGCTTTTGCATGTTTGTTTTTTTTTTATTACTTCTTGTCATTTTTATTTTCATCATCCCATTTTTGCCTGGATCGCCCTTTCGGGTTTTCGACCCACCGGGGAATAGTCTTTTTCCAAATGCCCCTGTTTTTGCCTGAATTGCCTTCGAAGGTTGTCAATCCATCGGGGTGCTCATTTTTGCCTAAGCCGCCCTTTCGGGTTTTCGACTTAGCGAGCCTATTCATTTTTCATGCTTTTCATTCTGTTTTTTCATTCTTGCCATTGACCACAGACCGTCACTGGGGGGCAGGCTTGCTAGTAACTTGAATTGGAACCGATTATCAATGTTGATTTGTTCATGCATGTTTCATTTGAATATACCTAGTTGCTTAGGCTTGCTTTCAAAATACTCAAAAATTTTCAATTTTCATAATGTTTATTCCAGACATGCATCATTATTAACATAGAAGAAATCTTTTGTACAAAGCTTTGAAAATAGAATAGAAAAAGAGTGCCAAACAAAAGCATAGGCTCAAATCGATGTATAAGGGTGGTAATCAGCCAAAGGCGTGATTCCACGGATTTACAAAGCTTGGAAAATGGTAATTTTATTGGTTGGTGGTACATTGAACACAGTAACTACTATGGTATCTGAAACTCTTGAATCCACAGGCGTCGGAACCTCGGATGAGAACAACCAATCATCAGTCGCAAAGATCCCAAGGGGAATGGTAACTTGCCAGATATAGTCAATTGTCTTTTATTTCAATCTCATTTTTGCATGAACCGCCCTTTCGGGTTTTCGGCTCATCGAGACGCTCATTTTTGCCTGAGTTACATGTAATCTCAGCGAGCTTTTACATTTTTGTTTCTTGTCCCTTATTTTGCCTGGACCGCCCTTTCGGGTTTTCGATCCACCGGGAAGCGCATTTTTGCCTAGGCCGCCCTTTCGGGTTTTCGACCTACCACGCTGTTCTTTTCATATCTAGACAAAGTATTTCTTGACTATATCGGCATTCACAGGATTCGGAAGTTCTACACCATCCATGTGTGTGAGAATCAAAGCACCGCCAGAGAAAGCCTTCTTGACAACATAAGGTCCCTCATAGTTAGGCGTCCATTTGCCCCTTGGGTCGGGTTGCTGACTCATTCTTCTCTTCAACACGAGTTCACCCTCTTTGAATACCCGAGGACGGACTTTCTTGTCAAAAGCATTTTTCATCCTTGTTTGATACATCTGACCGTGAGCTAAAGCATCCAAGCGTCTTTCCTCAATCAAATTCAACTGGTCGTACCGACTCTGGCACCACTCAGCCTCAGACAACTTTGCTTCCATAATCACACGGAGAGACGGAATCTCCACTTCCAATGGGAGGACTGCTTCCATGCCGTATACAAGAGAAAAAGGCGTTGCCCCGGTTGAACTACGGACTGTAGTGCGGTAGCCGTGTAAAGCATATGGTAACATCTCATGCCAGTCCTTGTATGTTGTCACCATCTTCTGCACAATCTTCTTGATGTTCTTATTGGCAGCCTCGACTGCACCGTTCATCTGAGGTCTGTAAGGAGAAGAATTGTGGTGTTCAATCTTGAATTTCTCGCATAAGGCTTGCACCATGTCATTGTTCAGATTGGTACCGTTGTCAGTGATAATCTTGCTAGGAACACCATACCGACAGATGATATTATTCTTGATGAATTTGACTACCACTTGCTTAGTTACGTTGGCATATGATGCAGCTTCGACCCATTTAGTGAAATAATCGATTGCTACCAGGATAAAACGATGACCATTTGAAGCTTTTGGTTCAATTCTTCCGATCATATCAATGCCCCACATAGAGAAAGGCCATGGAGAAGACATAACATTGAGAGTGTGCGGAGGCACATGGATCTTATCAGCATATATTTGACATTTGTGGCACTTCCTGGCATATTGATAGCAATCGCGCTCCATGGTCATCCAGTAGTAACCAGCTCTCAACAGCTTTCTGGACATAGCATGCCCTGATGCGTGGGTCCCAAAGGTGCCATCGTGCACGTTGTGCATTAGCTGTTCTGCTTCACATTCATCAACACATCTTAACAACACCATATCGAAATTCCTTTTGTACAGAACATCACCATCCAGCAGGAATTTGCTAGCCAGCCTGCGCAAGGTCTTCTTGTCTTTATCGGAAGCATTCGGCGGGTACTCACGGCTTTGCAAAAATTGCTTGATATCATAATACCAGGGTTTGCTGTCGACTCCGCCTGAACCCGTCTGTACAATTGCATCACTGACAGTAAACACATGAGCGGGCCGATCTAAGCGTTGTACTTTGATCATCGGTACATGATTCCAATGGTTCACTTGAAGCATGGAGGATAAGGTTGCAAGAGCATCGACCATTTGGTTCTCCTCGCGGGGAATATGGTGCAACTCGACCTTCGTAAAATACGTCAACAGACGCCTCGCATAATCACGGTAGGGGATCAGATTGGCATGATGGGTCTCCCATTCTCCCCTTATCTGGTTGATGACTAGTGCAGAGTCTCCATAGATGTTGAGGTGCTTGATTCTCATATCAATTGCTTCCTCAATCCCCACGATACATGCTTCATACTCGGCCACATTGTTGGTGCACTCAAACACAATCCGGGCTGTGAAAGGGATGTGATGCCCCTGCGGAGCCACAATTACTGCACCAATTCCTCGGCCATAAGCATTAACAGCACCATCAAAGACCAATCCCCACTTGCTATCAGGGTCTGGACCTTCACCGATCAGTGGTTCTTCACAGTCTCTTGACTTTAAAAACATAACCTCTTCGTCGGGGAAGTTGAACTTCAAAGGTTGATAATCATCAAGTGGTTGGCAAGCGAGATGGTCAGCCAGGATACTCCCCCTAATAGCTTTCTGGGCTTTAAACACAATATCATACTCTGACAGTAACATTTGCCAACGTGCGATTTTTCCAGTGACAGCCGGTTTCTCAAAGATGTACTTGATTGGATCCATCCGGGATATCAACCAAGTTGTATGATTTATCAAGTAATGGCGCAGGCGTTTGGCAGCCCAAGCTAGTGCACAACAGGTTTTCTCGAGCATTGTATACCGAGTCTCACAATCCGTGAATTTCTTGCTCAAATAGTAGATTGCATGCTCTTTCTTTCCAGTTTCATCTTGCTGACCGAGCACACATCCCATGGATTCATCCAACACTGACAGATACATGATCAATGGCCTTCCTTCCACCGGCGGAACGAGGATAGGAGGTTCTAGCAAATAACTCTTGATGTTGTCGAAAGCTTCTTGGCATTCATCATTCCATGCCGCAGGTTGATTCTTCCTGAGTAACTTGAAAATTGGCCCGCAGGTTGCAGTCATGTGGGATATAAATCTAGAAATGTAGTTCAAACGCCCGAGGAACCCTCTGACCTGCTTCTCGGTTTGCGGGGCCGACATCTCGCGGATAGCTCGGACTTTGTCGGGATCTACCTCAATGCCCTTCTGGCTGACAATGAAGCCTAGGAATTTCCCAGACCTAACACCGAACGTACATTTGTTTGGATTCAGCCGGAGCTTGTATTTCCTCAACCTTTCGAATATCTTAGCCAAATACTCGACGTGTTGCTCTTCATTGCTTGACTTGACAATCATGTCATCCACGTACACTTCAACCTCCTTTTGAATCATGTCATGGAACAAAGTGGTCATCCCCCTTTGGTAGGTAGCACCAGCATTTATTAGACCGAACGGCATTGCTTTACAACAGAAAGTTCCCCACGGAGTGATGAACGACGTCTTCTCCCTGTCCCTGGGTGACATTTTGATTTGGTTATAGCCAGAAAAACCGTCCATGAAGGAAAACACCTTGCACTGGGCAGTATTGTCAACAAGCACATCGATGTGAGGTAGTGGGAAATTGTCCTTCAAGCTTGCTCTATTCAAATCTCTGTAATCAACACACATCCGGACCTTACCGTCCTTCTTCGGCACTGGCACAATGTTAGCAACCCACTCGGGATATTCAACTGTCATGAGAAAACCCGCATCGATCTGTTTCTGCACTTCCCCTTTGATCTTCAGAGCCATGTCCGGCCGAGTCCGCCTCAACTTTTGTCTGACAGGGGGACAGTCTGGTTTTGTCGGTATCCGGTGTTCCACAATCTGGGGATCCAAACCTGGCATATCCTCGTACGACCATGCAAAAATGTCCGAGTATTCCCAGAGAAGCTGGATGATCCTTTTCTTGACCCCTTCCTCCAATGCAGCACCGACTTTGATCTCTCTTTTGTTATCCTCAGTACCCAAGTTGATTAGCTCGATTTCCTCCTGATGAGGCCGAATGGTCTTCTCCTCTTGCTCATGCAGTCGGGCAATCTCGTCTGGTATATCATCACTATCCTCCTCTTCGGCCTCAAACACCGGGGATTCAACAGTTTGGAGAAACATAGGGTCACTGTGTTCAACGGGTTCATTTTGGTTCGATCTGCATGACATGATTGGATGATTTTTAGAAAATAGTTTTCATGCAGATCTTTGAAATTAATAATAAAATACAGACGTTTTGGTTTTTTCTGGCATTACCATTATTTCCAAGGGAAAAACATTAAAGAAAAAAGAGAGTCGTGAAAGAAACGACGTTTTTTATTGATAATGGTGATGTCGGAACAAACATGCCCTTTACAAAAGCGTCACTTCCGCCTCGGGCAGGGCGGAAGGATTGTTATTTTGAAAATAAAGCCTAAACAGCAAGACATATTACTTAGAATCATGCGCAAACACAGGGAGATTGATAACATTCCAGTTCTTTGCAATGCCTCCTGGTACCACAAATGTGGGCCTAGACTCTCTTTCAGCAGCACCATCAAGAATTGCATTGGCAAATCCAGCACTACGGAACGTTCCAGTTGACACGCCTGATGTCGGAGAGAAACCGAGACCCTCCTAGCGTTTGTTGTCCAGCAGCTGTATCAATTGGCCCCAACCGGCAGCCTGACCCTCCTGAACAGCCTTCTGCGCGTCTTTCAACGAAGCCATAGCAGCACTAGCTCTCTTGGGCTCGGTACCCTCGATAGTCAAACCCTGGAATGCAGTTCCTTCGGCAGATTTAGCTTCGATGCAAGAGAAGGATGATAATTGACTAACCAGATAAGCTTCTTCCCCATGCACTGTCACAAGTTTACCATTCCTTACGAACTTCAGCTTCTGATGGAGGGTAGAAGTGACTGCCCCGGCTTCGTGTATCCACGGTCTCCCGAGAAGGCAACTGTAAGAGGCATCTATGTCCATAACTTGGAAAGTAATCATGAATGTTTCAGGACCAATAGTCATGGGGAGATCTACTTCTCCAAGCACAGTTTTACGGGAACCATCGAAAGCCTTGACTAGGAAAGTACTCCTTCTCAAAGGAACTCCTTGACAACTTAACTGATCCAAAGTCGACTTAGGCATCACATTCAACGACGACCCAGTGTCTACCAACACATTGGACAGCATATCTGTTTTGCAGTTCATGGAAATGTGCAGGGCCAAGTTGTGGTGCTTCCCTGCCTCTGGAAGTTCATCTTCACCAAACCAAAGGTTACTGCAAGCAGTGATGTTAGCCACTATTCCACCAAATTGGTACTCTGTGACTTCGTGGTCAACATATGCTTGCTCTAATACTTTCAAAAATACGTTCCTGTGAGCCTCCGAACTGAGGAGTAGGGACAAGATGGATATCTTCGAAGGAGTTTGTAATAGCTGATCAACGATTTTATAATCGCTTTTCTTGATTATCCTCAAAATCTCATCCAGATTAGAATCTTCGATGGAATGGCCTGGACAGCTGGTACTTTCAACAACAGGAGGGATTGTTAATGGAGTAGTCTTATCGGCAGGAATCGTAACTGGCGCATCATCTTTCTTTTGAAACAAGAGGGGCCGGACCTTGCCGCTCCTCAAAGCCGTCACTTCAGCGATACTGCCTACCGTGCTTGAGGACACCAAAGGTACTTCTTTCCCGTTTTCCAACATAGTCGCACTGTACTTGTACGGGATGGCTTTCGCTGAGGTATATGGCACTGGACCAGGCAACCGTATGACCAACGGTTCAACGTCCTTCCTGGCGGGTGTGCTCTTAACCGGAGTATCGTGGAAGATCGGCACTATCATGCAAACATCACTGGTAGTCAGGTAGTTGTCATTCATCAATCTTTGGATATCATTTTGAACTATGCTGCAACCCATAAGGTTCTGAAGACATTCACAGCAAGCAGCGTGGTCGTGGCTGAACAGAGAAGCTTGGCAAAGTTTGATATGCAGTGGCACTAGGGGTGTAGCAACATTACGGACATTGAGACGAGGGATTTCTTCCCATACTTCGATCATATTCACGGCGGCATGGTTGGGGAGTGGATTGTCGAGCACATGTGGGACAATGTTTTCAAAAGATAGCTTTCCCTGGTCGATCAACTTCTTCACAATGTATTTCAGAGCGTAGCAACCTTCTACATCATGACCTAGGGCGCCTTGGTGGAAATCACATCTGAGATCGGAGCGGAACCTGGGAGGCAATGGGTTTGGCGGAGGCTTGCCAGGTCTAGTGGTGCAATACCCCTTATGTAACAGAGTTGGGAGTAGTTCAGCGTACGCCATTGGTATCGGCGGGAAAGATGGTCTAGATTGAGGGCCTTGTTGTTGTTGTTGAGCTAGTGGTTGTTGTTGCATTTGTTGGGCGATGGCATTAACAGGGACCTGAGGCTGGCCCGGTAGTGGAGGGTATTGATGGTAGAACGGCGGATAGAACGGATGTTGGGCATACTGTAGGTACTGATATGGTTGAGGCAGTTGTGTAGCATTGACATGAGTGGCAGTGGCAGATTGATTGGTTCCGGCAGACACCATTCCAACTTCTGATTCCTTTTTCTTATGGTGACCATTGCCGTACTTCTTCGGTGCATTCGAGGACTCACCCTTCTCAAACACGATAATCCCCTCTCGGACAGCTTCCTCCAAGCGGGTTCCCATAGTGACCATCTCAGAGAAGTTGCTTGGGGCAGCAATAATCATTCTTTCAACGTAATCTTTCTTCAGGGTTTTCAGGAATGTTTGAGTCATTTCTTCCTCGTCCAAAGCGGGAGTGATACGGGCAGCTGCCCCTCTCCACCTCTGTGCATATTCGCGAAAGCTTTCGTCCTTCTTCTGAGAAAGAGACCGGAGGAATTCCCTATTCGGCTTGAGCCTGGTGTTGAATCCATAGTGGCTCTTAAAAGCAGTAGCCAGATCATCAAAAGTGCGAATATCATCCTTGCTCAAACTGGTATACCACTCCGCGGCATCTTCCATTAGACTGTCCTGGAAGCAATGGATCATAAGTGAATCATTGTCCGCATGGTTAGCCATCTTCCGGACGTACTTGATGATGTGGTTATGGGGGCAAGTCAACCCATTGTAGCGGTCAAATTCCGGGACCTTGAACTTCTTGGGGACATCCACCTTCGGCACCAAACAAAGATCGTGGGTTCTGACGAGGTCACTGCTCCCGCGGTTGGCCTTGATCTCGCGACGGAGTTCTCTGGGAAGCTCCTCCATTCTTTCTTCCATAGTTCCCAATACAGGAGTCTTTCCACGGTAATCATTAGCATTGGCGCCTTGAGGCGTAGAGTGCACAATCGGGTCTGTGTAGACGGTCGACTGAGGCAAGGTAGTATGGAGAGATGTGCGATCTGGTGGGGGTATTTGACCGACATTAGCAGCACCTGAAGTCACGGCCCCTGAAACACCGGCTGCAGTATTGGGAGAGTAATAAGATGGGAGCCTGTAACACCCCGTTTTCCCAACATAAAAATTTCTTTAAAAGAATAGCATGCATCAGAGTAAGCACATAAACAGGGCATCACATATCTTAAAACATCTCATGTTAATGATTAAATAAACATTAAATCTTCATAAATTATTAATCACATATTATTCAATATTGCAGCGGAAATATCATAAGAAAATCATCTCAAAAATCATCTTTGGCACGCAGGCCTTAACAACGTCTTAATCAAAATAGTCAGAGTAATCATAAGCATGCAAAAGAACATAATACGCAAGGAACAGAGAAAATAAAGAAGATCCCCTATCCCGTTACGTATCAGAGCACCTAGACTCGACTGCAGAAATCCTCACACGTCTGCACCTAATCTTGGTTACCTGCACTTGCCCACGAGGCGGCAATTCCAGCAGAAGGGGTGAGATTCACAAATAACTATATTAAACATGTAATTAAATAATCACAATTCAACAACCAACATAATTCAACTTATCACAGATAATCATCTAGCATTTAGAACATCAATATAAACAACACATCATTTAGCATCATCATAATCAACATCATATACATCTTAATAAACATCTTAGACGACTCGACTCGACATCAACACTTGACTATGCAACCCTACGTCTTATATGCATGTGGTACCAATCCAGGGCATAAGCCCTCGTCGCTATGAGCATAAATATACTCCAAGGCATAAGCCTTCGTCGCTGGTGAGCAAAGCTCCAGGGCATAAGCCCTCGTCGCTGGTGAGTAAAAACTCCAGGGCATAAGCCCCCATCATAGAATGAGTATGCATGAGACTCAACACCTTTTAACTTAAACAAGTTAACATCTTAAACGTCGCAAAACATCTTAATCACCAAAGGACTGACACATGCAGCAACTATACATAAGTAAACAGCAACATGGCAGTAATCACATCATTCAAATAACATCCATAAAGCAAGCATCTTAAGTAAGTCAAACATTTACAACTTAAGTAGTTCATATAACACACATAAGCGGCATGGAAACCATCAAATTCATCTCAGTCATCATGTATTCATCGTTACAGTTTATAATAAACATTATTAAAAGTCCCAGAAGCTACCCAAGGGTCATCTCTCATGATTCTATGCGAAACAGTTCGCAAACAGAACAGGGTTCTGGGTTCTGACTTAACTCGCTATGGCGAGTGGGAAAGCTCGCCTCGCGAGTAACTTAGGCCTTGCTCGCTATGGCGAGTGGGAGTGCTCGCCTCGCGAGCTCTAGGGTACTGCTCGCTATGGCGAGCTGGGTTGCTCGCCTCGCGAGCGATCTAGGTCTACTCGCCACGGCGAGTTGCATAGCTCGCCTCAGGCGAGCGACGAACAGTCTGCTACGGCTTCTACGAAATTTCACCCAAAAAGTCCCAAATTCATCATCTTAAACGTCTAAACTCTCAGAATCATCACCATTAAGGTTAATCTACGTTCTGTACTCAATCTAAACATCAATTCTACAGCTTTATGGCCTACTTCATGATTATTCTCACTTTTTAACCTAATTTCAATTCTCTCAAAACAGCCCTATGATTGTTAATTTTGATTAGATGAATTACAGAATAATATAATCAAATGCTAGGCTCACCCTTACCTGGTTATAAGCAGAAAATCGCAGCTTCTAAGCTCTTCTCCCTTCACACAGCCGTTTGCACCTTTTTTCCAAATTCTGATACGCGTACGTGTTTTCTAACCTAGGTTTCCCTTTATATACTCCCAGCAAATCTTATCTTATTTACTCTTTCTCCCACATAACTCTCTAAAATCCAAAACTAATCCTCAACTAAATATTTTATTTTATTTTCAAATCTTATTTTATTAAACAATAAAATAAGTCACCACGTCGCATAAAATCATAATAAATCTTCACTTAACATCACATAATATATATAAAAATATATATCAATTTCTCAAATAAATCAAATAATTAAATAATCAAAATGGGCGTTACAGAGCCCATAGGGGTATCCCCTCGGCATAGCAAGAGATGCGGCGGGAATCGCTTCGGTAGTTGCCTGGGCGGACGCGACTGGTTGTTCTTGAGCTGCTATCAGAGCAGTCATGGCGTCGAGAGCTTTAGCTAACTCTTCTCTTACAGAAGCTAATTCGGTGCGGAGCTGTGCATTCTCTTCTTCCATAGCTACTTGATTCCTCCTTCTGTATTGTCTAGTCTGATGTACTCTGGTAGGTTGATCGGTCCTTCGAGCACGAGCCACCTTTCACACTGCGGCAGAAGAACCAGGAGGCAATGAGCACTTGGAAGTTTTTTGTGACCGATGAATGATGCATATGATGCATGATATGTGCAAATGCAGATGCAAAAATGACTCTTTTTGTTACCAAAGGGTTTTTTAGACAAATTAGAATTCTTTGTAAACATTATTGGACTAACAAATTGTTCAAAGCAAGTTGTTTTGATACATTGAGCCAAGGGAGTAGGCTTCTGAAACATAAGTTGAACAAACAACATAATCAATAGTAATCCTATCGTCCAGAACTAAGGAGTGACTGGGTAGTATTCGAAATCCGAGTCTGAAGCTGAACCACAACAACTGGCAAAGAAATCTTGACGACCTCTGACTCTCCTGGAGTCTCTCCTCAATAGATCATCCTTCTCCTCAAGCTCTTTCCTAACTCTAGCTAGTTCCTTCTTCAGCATCCGGTTCTCATGATCCTTCTGCTCGTCTCTGCCATCCAAAGTCATGATCAAGTTCTCAGCCTCACTATAACGGGCTTTCCATGCTCGCTTCTCCTCACTCTCCATAGCCAGATGCTCCTGATACATCTTCTGGGTTGCGGGAAGCAACGGTAATGGACTAGACGGAGTAGATGCAGATACATGCCTCATAGCAGGGTAAGGCATGCCAATCTCTTCGGCTCGGTCTATCACCCACTGCGTATAGGCTTCATGAGCAATACCGGATCTCACACCCAAATGCTTCACATCCTTCCTTCGAACTTTAGACTAAGCATCTATGAAAGCTTTCCTTTGTCCGGCAGGGACATTGGAATAGTAAAAGAACTCCTGAGATGTAGCAAGGTTAATGGGCTTTGCTCGCATAGGAAAACCAAACTGTCTCATTGCTAACTCGGGGTTGTAGTTGATTCCTCCTCGGGTACCGAGAAGAGGTACATTGAGGAAATCCCCACAACCAGTGATAATCTCCTTGACTCGAGCTGCTGGAGTGATCCAAACCACCTCATCGGGAGTAAGAGCCATAATCCGCTGCGAATAAGACCAATTTTCCATGTTGGCATGGAAAGACCTCGGGAGGTGAGAAATAAACCACCTATATAAGAGAGGCACGCAGCAAAGAATAAATCCACGGCCCTTGAGAGTCCGATCATGGATGGCGTGGTATGTGTCAGCTAACAAAGTAGGAACCGGATTCTTGGAGTGGAAGATCTCAATAGCGTTCATGTCCACGAAGTTGTCGAGATTCGGAAAGAGAACGAGCCCATAGATGAGTAGTGCCAGAATGGCCTCAAGAGTGTCCTGGCAAGTAGATTCGAGATTAGCCCGCTCAAGTAAGTACTTTGAAGTGAAACCCTGGATATGAGACTTGGTGATGAGATTCTTAGATACATCGGAAGTCTTGAGATAAAGATCCTTGGCAATAACCAGAGGAGTAAGAGAAGACCCTGGGCCTGTGAAGGGTGCCCTCTCGGCTATAGGCAA
The DNA here is from genome assembly GCA_958299785.1 of Medicago lupulina. NCBI lineage: Eukaryota > Viridiplantae > Streptophyta > Magnoliopsida > Fabales > Fabaceae > Medicago > Medicago lupulina. The sequence goes on along the minus strand of OY283146.1, from coordinate 40,529,231 downwards.
ACCCAATAAGCAAGAATAAGCCTCAAGTGTAGGAACCAACTGAAAATCCGGGAAAGTGAATCAACGGAAAGCCGGGTCATAGAATTGCACCAGAGTGTGCACCAGCTTTTCTTCTACATTAGTCCGGAGAATACCAAGCAAACTGTAACACCCCAAATTCCCGTCTTAAAAATTTCATTAAATAAATCACATAAATCAGAGTGTTTCTCAAAGGAGTGTCACATTTCTTCTTTTAAACAACTTAGATAATAATTTATCAAATTACAAAAACATTCAGTTAAGCAGCGGAATTCAATAGTCTCATCTCATAAATAGTCTTGGCTTAAAAGCCATCAAACGTCTCAAAAACATTATTATTTCATCATCACTAAAAGACAACATTTAATCAAACATGATACATAAAGGAATAGACTCTACAAAAGACCCCATCCCGTTACGTATCAGAGCAACCCTACTTCACACAGACTCCTCGCATCAACGCATCTAAGACTGGGTACCTGCACTTGCCCACAAGGCGGCAATTCCAGCAGAAGGGGTGAGATTCACAACAATAATATTAATATATAAATTAAACGTCAAGATTAACAATTATAAATCCAAATCATCACATATACAATATAGCACATCATAACATCATCATAAGCATCATCATAACAACATCACATCAAGCATCAACGTCTCAAAACATCATCTCATATATGTCACAATTGACTCGACTAAATGCAACACCTAACGTCTCAACATCATGCATGTGGTACCATATGATTATAGCATTAATATGCTTCACCGTCGCTTTGAGCAAATGCTCCACCGTCGCTTTGAGCATAAAGCTCCACCGTCTCATAAATATGCAAATGCATGGACTCGTCGTTTAACAACTTAATACACCGTCTCAAGACCATCATTCATAATACAAAACTGACACATGCAGGTATAATAGTTACATGGCAGAACATCATCTCATTAATCATATACATCGCAACACGTATTTTCATCATAATCACATATCATCATATTTAACCATCACTTATATTCAACCATATATCATTTATCAACAGCTCAAGTAAATCATCAGCAATCATCTTTACAGAATACATTAAAGGGTATAAAACCTCACTAGCACTACCCCAAGGGCTCCTCTCAAAGTCCCATGCGAAACAGATCGCAAAACAACAAACGGTTCAGGAGGACACTAACTCGCCACGGCGAGTACATCTGCTCGCCACAGGCGAGTACTCACATCAGCTCACTCGCCAAAGGTGAGTTGGGGGCGAGCTGGAGGCGAGAAATCCTGGGTGCTTCGGCCTTTTTGACATTTTCACCAAAAATCCTCATTTTTAAGCTCTCTAAATCCAATTTGACCAAACCAACTTCACAGGTCATCTCTATAAATATAAGGGCACTCAAAACCATCTAAAGTTTGGCAAAAATCCTAAGTTTAAGGGTCAAGCTCGCCACGGCGAGCTATACTGCTCGCCTCGCGAGCAACCAAGGGTTACTCGCCACGGCGAGTGATCACTCGCCACAGGCGAGCGATCTCAGAATCACTACGGGTTCAGCCCTATTCACACCAATTCATCCCAAAACTCTCATGTTAAGCCTCTAATTCATCAGCAATATCATCCTAGGGGATAATCTAGGTTCTGTATGCAGTTTTACAGTCTTATAACTCAATCTATCATCAATTCATCACAAATTCACCAAAACCCTAGTTCATAAAACCTATCTCAATTCCTCTCAAACTCTATGCCAATCAATAACAGATGATTCACAATTAAGATTATTGAAGTTAGGCTCACCCTTACCTGGAAAATTGTGCAGAAATGGAACCTAGCTTCTCTTCTCTCTTCACGCGACTTTTCTTCTTCTCCAAATGTCTGTACGCGTTTCACAAAACTTTCCTCTCTTAACCTACTTCTCTTATATACTCCCTCACAACTTAATTAATTCTCTCCTAACCCACACAACTCTTCTTAATTATAAATATAACCCCATCTCTTAAAATTCTATATTTTTCCAACAAATCTATTTATTTACCAAATAAATATCCATATAAACATCACTTATATTATTTTATTAAACAATAAAATAATAACACGTCACACGTCACAGATATGTCACAAATACGTCACGAAATCATCAAAATCCATATAATATATAAACATATACCATATCATCTAATAAAATAATTAAATAATTAAAGAGGGCGTTACAACTCTCCCCCTCTTAAAGGATTTTCGTCCTCGAAAATTTACCTCGCTCAAACAACTCTGGATAGGATTCCAGCATCTTACTTTCTAGCTCCCAAGTCAAGCTTTCACCCGTCGCTCCGTCCCAAACAACTCTCACAAGAGGTATCTCCTTGCCTCTCAACGTCTTTGTCTTTCGATCATCAATCCTCACGGGTAAGGTCTCAACCGTAAGGTTGTCCCTAACTTGCACATCATCGCTTTGGATCACATGAGACGGATCCGGAACATACTTCCTCAGCTGAGATACATGAAAAACATCATGCAAATTCGACAAGTGCGGTGGTAATCCAACACGATACGCCACCGGCCCAATCCTCTCTGAAATCTGATACGGTCCAATAAACCTCGGAGTCAACTTCTTCGATTTCAAGGCACGTCCAACACCCGTCAAAGGAGTCACTCTCAGGAACACATGATCCCCCTCTTGGAACTCAAGGTCCTTTCTACTCTTATCATGATAACTCTTTTGTCGACTCTGCGACGCTTTCATCTTTTCTTGGATCATTCTCACCTTCTCAGTAGTCTGTTGAACGATCTCTGGTCCTAAGACCACTCTTTCACCCGACTCAAACCAGCACAACGGAGTCCTGCATCTCCGACCATACAAAGCCTCAAACGGTGCCATTCCAATACTTGAATGGTAACTATTGTTGTACGTGAACTCTATCAATGGAAGATGACTATCCCAAGCTCCTCCCTGCTCAAGTACACAAACCCTCAACAAGTCCTCCAACGACTGAATCGTCCTCTCCGACTGACCATCTGTTTGCGGATGATAAGCCGAACTCAACCTCAACTGAGATCCTAACGCTTCTTGCAAACTCTTCCAAAATCGAGAAGTAAATCTTGGATCTCTATCAGATACGATGCTCGAAGGAACACCATGCAGCTTAACTATCTCTCTAACATAAATCTCCGCCAACTGAGCCACAGGAAAAGTAATGTTGATCGGTAGAAAGTGAGCAGACTTCGTCAATCTATCAACAATTACCCAAATAGCATCGTTCCCTCTAGGGGTATTGGGCAAACTCGTCACAAAATCCATGGAATACTATCCCATTTCCATTCTGGCACATCTAAAGGTACCATCATACCAGTCGGCTTCTGATGCTCAATCTTCGACTTTTGACAAACCAAGCAAGAATACACAAATTGTGCCACATCGCGTTTCAAACCAGACCACCAAAACAGCCTCTTTAAGTCATGATACATCTTTGTAGCTCCCGGGTGAATACTCAAGCTACTTCTGTGACTCTCTTCAAGAATCACCTTCTTAATCTCTTCATTGTCAGGAATGCAAATCCTACCTCGGAATCTCAACACTCCTTGATCATCGACCTTAAAGTCACCATCCACAGTCTCATTATTAGCAATCAACAGGTCTACAAACTTGACATCTTCTTTTTGTGCTTCTTTGATATGCTTCAGGAAATCATTATCAATTCTCAACATTCCCAGTTTTATGCTCTGAGGTGTTCTTACACACACCAAACTCAAGTCTCTAAACTGTTCTAACAACTCAAATTCTTTCACCATCAACGCGGACATATGCACAGCTTTCCTACTCAGGGCGTCTGCAACCACGTTTGCTTTACCAGGATGGTAATTCAAACCAAAATCATAATCTTTAAGTAACTCAAGCCACCTCCTCTGCCTCATATTCAACTCCTTCTGATCAAATAAATATCTCAAACTCTTATGATCACTGAATACTTCAAACCTTGAACCATATAAGTAATGTCTCCATATTTTCAATACAAAAACTACAGCTGCCAACTCTAAGTCATGCGTCGGATAATTCTTCTCATGAATTCTCAATTGTCTTGAAGCATAAGCTACTACCTTACCATCTTGCATAAGCACACCTCCTAAACCCAACTTAGACGCATCACAATACACCACAAAAGGTTCGTCGGGCTTTGGCAAAATCAAAACTGGAGCCGTCGTCAGGCGCTTCTTCAATTCATTGAAACTATTCTCACAATGTACATCCCACACAAAGGACTTACCCTTACACGTCAACTGCGTTAACGGAAGAGCCAACTTGGAAAATCCTTCTATAAACCTCCTGTAATAACCAGCTAGTCCCAAAAAGCTTCTAATCTCCGTAACCGACTTAGGAGTCTCCCATTGCGATACCGCTTCGACTTTCGACGGGTCAACCACGATACCATCACCAGAAATAACATGGCCAAGAAAACTTACTTCGTTTAGCCAGAAATCGCACTTAGACAGTTTAGCATACAGCTTCTTTTCCTTCAACACTTGCAATACAATCTTCAAATGCTTTGCATGCTTAGCTTCAGTCTTAGAATAGATCAGTATATCATCAATAAAAACCACAACAAATTGATCCAAGTACTCATGAAAAATTCTGTTCATATATTCCATAAACACACCAGGCGCATTAGTAACACCGAAAGGCATCACCTTATATTCATAATGACCATAACGCGTCCTAAAGGCCGTCTTCTGCATATCTTCATCCTTCACCTTAATCTGATGGTAACCTGACCTCAAGTCAATCTTGCTAAATACCTTTGCACCCACTAACTGATCCATCAAGTCGTCAATTCTCGGAAGTGGATACCTATTCTTGATCGTCACTTTGTTCAGTTGTCTGTAATCAATGCACAGTCTCATACTACCGTCTTTCTTCTTCACAAGTAACACTGGAGCTCCCCATGGTGAAACACTAGGTCTCACGAACTTCTTCTCAAGCAAGTCTTCCAACTGTTTCTTCAACTCTGCTAACTCAAAAGCAGACATACGATAAGGTGCCATCGACACCGGCTTCGTTCCAGGAACAAGGTCAATAGAGAACTCAACTTCTCTCTCCGGAGGCACATCTGGAATCTCATCAGGGAAAACTTCAGGAAATTCTTTCACAACAGGCAGCCCATCAATTACAGCTTGGTTCTCCAAAGATAACGAAGCCATCAGCGAAAACATCAACATCCCATCACGTTCTAGTTGCTTCAGCTGCTTAGTAGATAAAAACTCTGCGCCCCACTCTTCTTCGACAGAAGAAAAATGTACCGTCTTTCTAAAACAGTTGATAAGAACCCGGTTGTACTCTAGCCAGTTCATACCCAGAATCACATCCATACCACTTAAAGGTAGGCAAACTAAATCCATCACAAAGTCACGGCCAAACATAGATAAAGGACAATTTACACATACGAGAGAAGTAGTCACCGAACCCTTAGCTGGAGTCTCGACAACCATCTCTCCATTCATATCAGAAACATCAAGACCCAAAGCAGAAACACAATCTAAAGCAACAAAACTGTGCGTAGCACCAGTATCAATAATAGCAACTAAAGGAGTATTATTAATATAGCAAGTACCTCTGATCAAACGATCATCATTCTCAGTCTGAGTGCCATTCAATGCAAACACTCTCCCGGTAGTCTTAGTCTTCTTGGGTTGCTTGCACTGCGAACCAATGTGTCCTTGCTCATTGCAGTTGAAACACACAACATCATCAAACTTGCAGTCACTAGTGATATGCCCTTTTTGACCACAACGGTAGCACCTCTTCACCTCAACAGTACATGCATTGCTCTTATGGCCTTTCTCGCCACAAGTGTAACAAGTAATCTCAGCAGGAGCAGTCTTCTTCTGGGGCCTCCTCTCATCATTCACTCTTTGCTTCCCTTTATCTCTAGGGGCATCATAAGGTTTAGGGCGACTCTGCTGGCCCTTAGCTTTCCTATCATTCACTACCTTGTAGTGAGCCTTAGTATCCTCTTCATATATCCGACAGCTACTCACCAACTCAGAAAAGTTGCGGATCTTCTGATAACCAATGGCTCGCTTGATGTCAGCACGCAAGCCATTCTCGAACTTTATACACTTTGAAAATTCAGCCGTCTCAGGAGTATAATGCGGGTAAAACTTCGCCAACTCCACAAACTTGGCCGCATACTCGGTCACCGACATGTTCCCTTGCTTAAGCTCCAGGAACTCGATCTCTTTCTTTCCACGAACATCTTCTGGAAAGTATCTATTAAGGAACTCCCTCGTGAAAATAGCCCACGTCACCACAGCTCCATCTTGCTCCAAGATAGGTAGGAGACTAACCCACCAATCATCAGCCTCCTCCGCGAGCATATGCGTGCCAAAACGCACCTTCTGCACATCGTCACACTGCATGACTCTGAAGATTCTCTCCACTTCCTTGAGCCATGTTTGAGCCCCATCTGGATCATAGCGCCCCTTGAAGGTAGGCGGGTGATTCCTCAGAAAGGTCTCCAACATCCTAGTCCCGTCATTTCCACCAGCATTGTTCTGATTGCCTACAGCATTAGCCATTGCTTCCAAAGCAGCAGCAAGAGCAGCATCGTTTCTACCAGCCATCTTAGTTCTCTGGAAACAAACATAAGTCAGAATAATACAATAATACTATTCTAACTCTAAGACAACGTCACTCGACTCTCTTCTTGGCCGGACGGACCGACCTGCTCTGATACCAATTGTAACACCCCAAATTCCCGTCTTAAAAATTTCATTAAATAAATCACATAAATCAGAGTGCTTCTCAAAGGAGTGTCACATTTCTTCTTTTAAACAACTTAGATAATAATTTATCAAATTACAAAAACATTCAGTTAAGCAGCGGAATTCAATAGTCTCATCTCATAAATAGTCTTGGCTTAAAAGCCATCAAACGTCTCAAAAACATTATTGTTTCATCATCACTAAAAGACAACATTTAATCAAACATGATACATAAAGGAATAGACTCTACAAAAGACCCCATCCCGTTACGTATCAGAGCAACCCTACTTCACACAGACTCCTCGCATCAACACATCTAAGACTGGGTACCTGCACTTGCCCACAAGGCGGCAATTCCAGCAGAAGGGGTGAGATTCACAACAATAATATTAATATATAAATTAAACGTCAAGATTAACAATTATAAATCCAAATCATCACATATACAATATAGCACATCATAACATCATCATAAGCATCATCATAACAACATCACATCAAGCATCAACGTCTCAAAACATCATCTCATATATGTCACAATTGACTCGACTAAATGCAACACCTAACGTCTCAACATCATGCATGTGGTACCATATGATTATAGCATTAATATGCTTCACCGTCGCTTTGAGCAAATGCTCCACCGTCGCTTTGAGCATAAAGCTCCACCGTCTCATAAATATGCAAATGCATGGACTCGTCGTTTAACAACTTAATACACCGTCTCAAGACCATCATTCATAATACAAAACTGACACATGCAGGTATAATAGTTACATGGCAGAACATCATCTCATTAATCATATACATCGCAACACGTATTTTCATCATAATCACATATCATCATATTTAACCATCACTTATATTCAACCATATATCATTTATCAACACCTCAAGTAAATCATCAGCAATCATCTTTACAGAATACATTAAAGGGTATAAAACCTCACTAGCACTACCCCAAGGGCTCCTCTCAAAGTCCCATGGGAAACAGATCGCAAAACAACAAACGGTTCAGGAGGACACTAACTCGCCACGGCGAGTACATCTGCTCGCCACAAGCGAGTACTCACATCAGCTCACTCGCCAAAGGCGAGTTGGGGGCGAGCTGGAGGCGAGAAATCCTGGGTGCTTCGGCCTTTTTGACATTTTCACCAAAAATCCTCATTTTTAAGCTCTCTAAATCCAATTTGACCAAACCAACTTCACAGGTCATCTCTATAAATATAAGGGCACTCAAAACCATCTAAAGTTTGGCAAAAATCCTAAGTTTAAGGGTCAAGCTCGCCACGGCGAGCTATACTGCTCGCCTCGCGAGCAACCAAGGGTTACTCGCCACGGCGAGTGATCACTCGCCACAGGCGAGCAATCTCAGAATCACTACGGGTTCAGCCCTATTCACACCAATTCATCCCAAAACTCTCATGTTAAGCCTCTAATTCATCAGCAATATCATCCTAGGGGATAATCTAGGTTCTGTATGCAGTTTTACAGTCTTATAACTCAATCTATCATCAATTCATCACAAATTCACCAAAACCCTAGTTCATAAAACCTATCTCAATTCCTCTCAAACTCTATGCCAATCAATAACAGATGATTCACAATTAAGATTATTGAAGTTAGGCTCACCCTTACCTGGAAAATTGTGCAGAAATGGAACCTAGCTTCTCTTCTCTCTTCACGTGACTTTTCTTCTTCTCCAAATGTCTGTACGCGTTTCACAAAACTTTCCTCTCTTAACCTACTTCTCTTATATACTCCCTCACAACTTAATTAATTCTCTCCTAACCCACACAACTCTTCTTAATTATAAATATAACCCCATCTCTTAAAATTCTATATTTTTCCAACAAATCTATTTATTTACCAAAGAAATATCCATATAAACATCACTTATATTATTTTATTAAACAATAAAATAATAACACGTCACACGTCACAGATACGTCACAAATACGTCACGAAATCATCAAAATCCATATAATATATAAACATATACCATATCATCTAATAAAATAATTAAATAATTAAAGAGGGCGTTACACAAACCACCGTATCGGAGACGAAACCCAGTCGGATTCTTAACCTTAAGTGCCAACTCCCTTAGGCTAGCCAAATCAACTTCTTTGAACTTGTAAGACTTAGTCCTCTTCATGCCTGGTTATATTTGCAAGGAATTTTAGTTTGTCTATACCCTTTGATAAATGCATGTAAAAAGGTTTATGCATGAATGCATGTATGCATGGTTTTAACAAGGAAAGCACGGTGGGCTAAGGTAACAAGTGGACACGGTGTCCGGTGAAACTAAGGCTTTGATAGTAGTAACCAAGGTTCTATAAAGTTCCCAAACCACAACCTCTCTTGCGTATATCATAGTAGTACAAAGCAACGCTTGTCCATGATTATCCGTAAGAAGGTTTAGTTTGGGTGTAGTATCGCATGACGACTAAATTTCGAGACAACGCTCGGTTTAGCCACCGCACTACGTCCTAAGAAAGGCCAAGGATGGGTTTGGTAACTACGGTCCATAGCCTTCATCGGTCAATTGGAAGTAAAGTGCCTAAGCATGACAACACACGCCGGCAACATCACCTCCAAAATGCCTCAGCTATGTGAGATTGATCGCGTAATCCAATGCACGAGGCAACCCCCGGAATGGATTGTCGATTATATCTCTTCCTAATCTTAGGTTCACTCAGCCCGGGTATAAGGCTTTTGATATTCTCACCCCACACGTACATAAGAAAATTTTACATGTAACAATAAAGCAAAGCATAAACATAAAGCATGTAAAACTAGGTGTAGCCCTAAAAGTCCCCAGTGAAGTCGCCATTTCTGTTATCGCGATTTTCGGGTGTCAAATCATTGATTGGATTTGAACCTTTCAATCATTGATATCTCTATTTTTTTTGGGGAAAGGTAAAATCGAGAGAAAAACCTTAGAAATTCTAAGTTCGGGGCTGATTTCACTACGGGAAGGTGTTAGGCACCCGCAATGACTATAGTATCCTATAGGAACCGTTTTACTATGCTTTACGTATACGCTTTGCTTTTATTGCTATTTGTATAAAAGAGGGGTTGATTTTAAGAATGAGAGAAAGAAGATTTTGGGTTGTTTTTATTGGACTTGGAGAGATTTTGAATCTCTTGCCTACATACCCTTTTAAGGGATCAAAATTCCATGTAGTTCTCTTCCAAAATGTTTTCGTGGGTTTAATTCGTTTTTTAAGTTTGAAAAAGATTTTGAAGAAGGGAAGGAGGCCGTATAGGCATTAGAATTGAAAAGAAAAAGAAAGCATTTGGTTGGTTCAATTGTTAATGAAAACGGTTAAAGTTGGAAATTAATTGCATTTTGATTTGATTAAGAAAATAAAGGAAAAATCCTTTGGAGTTTTGACTCCAAGGTTTATTTGGAAAATATTTGAAGTGATGGAAGTTATTTGTTTTTTTAAAAAGATTTATTTTCTCTAAGTATCGCGCATCCTAAACATACACCTAAACGGTAGACATACAACGTGTGTGCGTGTGTCGGTGCATGTGTCGGTGTACATCATTATAGACCATAGTCCTTTACATCGGGTCCTATTTTACATTCTATAGTCTTGCATGAAATTAAAGAAAGTAAACTAAACCTAAAATATTACATGAATTAATGGAAATTGCATGGAATGACTAAAAGAAAGAAAAAGATGAAGATGATGTAATGCTTGTAATATGAGTGAGACATGAAACTAAATGGTTAGTAATAAGGTGTGAAATGATAATGGGAGTAAACCATGCATATTAGAAGAAATGACTATAACAAGAAGTGTTAAACAAAATAGCAAAACAAATACTAAACAAAGTGATGAAATTAGACACAAAACCTAGCCCTAGAACCTAAGCTAAATCTCATGACCTATAATTTCCACCAAAGCAGCATATTTTCAAGGGATTATTTCAAGAACCTTAGGGAAATTACAAACCATGCATTCAAGCTTAACACATACACATTTCATGCATATTTCACACTAAAAAAAAAATTCATATTGCTTGCCAAACAAGAAATTGAAGTCATAATTCGCAAAAACAGTAGGGATGATCACAAATCCACAGCAAACGCATCACAAAATTGTGCTCCAAGCGTTAAGATCACATAGTATTGAATTAAAACGAAAATTGTGCAAGAAACTTCACAAAGACCCCAATATACATACTAAGAGGACAAAAAATTGGCACACAAATACTTCATCAATCCCAAAATGTAAAATTAACACCAAACAACTAAGCAAGTATCAAGGAACTCGTAACAATTTTTTTTTAGGAATTTTTTCAAGAAATTTAGCAGGCATAGGGGTTCAAATATCAAGATCAGAGGTGTGCATAGCGAACAAAAATCAAGAAAACCTACAGAAGCTTAAGGCCCACGGATCTATGGCCCAAACCCACGGATCTGATGGATCCGGATCAAACTAACGCTCCAGGAGCGTTGGATTGATCCAGATCCATCAGGATCTGAATCAAACGGCCGGAGATAGAAGAGAGTGGGTCGGGTTTGGGTCAACCCGACCCAAACGCGTATATAAAAGGGTTTCATACCCGTTCCCCTTCATTTTGTGTGACATTTTCTCTTTCTTCTCTTCTTCTCTCCGCCGTTCTCTCTTCTTCGTATGGAACCCTAAACCTAACTTCTTGAATCCTACCTAGAATTGATTCGTTCATGGCTTAAACTGTTCGTGATGTTATTCTAAGCATGAATCAGTCAGAAGAAGTTGATTTCAACCGTTGGATCAACGTGAACCTTGAGCTTTTGCTTCTGCATGTTTGAACCGTTCGTTTTCTCGCGTTTTTCTTGCTGAAATGTTGTAAAAATGTGAGGATTTGCTTCGATTCACACTCGTTGTGAATTCCGAAGCAAATCTCTGATTTTCAAAACGATTTTTTGTTAGGGTTTGGGTTTTTGGATCGAACGGTTCAATTGGCTCCGGATTCACGTTGTTCTGGCTTTCGTGATGGCTTACGAAGAGATTTAGATGAAGTTAAGGTGTTACCTGAGTTTTGGCTCGTGATTTGAGTCGGAATCTTCGGAAACCTTGGATCTTGATTCTGTTTCACTGATTCCTTGGCTTGAATTTGGAACTTGACCGGTAAACTTCTTCTTTTTCTTCTGAACTGGTTCGGAATCCTTGAATTCTTTCCCTTTTCTTCTCAATCTCCCTCTGTGATCGTGCTTGAGTTTGCCATTATTAATGGTGAATTCGCACTGGAATTGCAGAGAAGACGATTCAATGATGAAGATTCAATGCTGAATCTCTGAGAATCAACGCAAACCCCATTGAATTTTGTTGAATTTTGATTCTGGAATAGTCTAGGGTTTGTGTGTTCTTGAGCTTTTTGGTGAATTTGTTGGATTTGATCTGTAACTGAATGGAGAGAGAAAGTGAAATCTGTTTGTGTTGATGTGGCGTGATCCTGCAGAATTCTGACACTGTGTGCTATTTATAGCCTGCCATGTGTGCATCTGACCCAATAGGAACGTGACACGTGGAATTGAACACTTGCGTGGCACTTGGACTGTTTGACTCAGGGACTAAAATGCAAATTTAAAAAGTTTAAGGACTGAAATGCAATTTTTAAAAAAAGGACTGAAATGCAAAAAATAAAAAGTATTTGGACTGTTTTTCAAAAGGATTGGGACTGATTTGCCACAAAATATAACATTTGGACTAAACTGCAAATAAAACAAAAATTTGGACTAAACTGCAAAAAGTTAAAATAAAATTGGTAAAAAAGGTAAATTTGAAAACAACGTAAAGTGAAATAGTTAAAATTGACAAAATGGACTAAAATGAACAAACTACCAAAAATGAGGTATTTTAAAATACCTCTCTGCCCAAAATTTGTTTGATGTGAAAAGACTAAAATGCCCCTGGGGCAAAAACGACTCAAACTGACTTAGATGCAAAACCAAGATGATTTTTGTACAAAATTTGATTAATGATTCATGCAAACAAGTTGAAAAGACTCAGGGACAAGTTGTAGGGACTAAAATGGGTTCCATTGCGGGAAATGACCAAAATACCCTTTTGTATGATTTTATGCAAAAATTAAAAGACGGAGACAGTGACGTATGCAGCTGAAGCACAGCGGTAAATTGAAGAGCAATACACAGTAAATTGAAAAAGTATTGGGAATAGAAAGGAGATTTAAACACTCATACATCCTTAAGAGCCTCTTCTAGTGAAGATTGGTACTTGGATAATGGGTGTTCTCGTCACATGATAGGGGTGGACAAATTTCTTGAAAATGTCAGGCCTTATGCTAAGAGTCATGTTACCTTTGGTGATGGGGATAAAGGAAAGAAAGTAGGTATTGGAAACTTAGTTAGTGAGGGATCCCCAAGACTGGATAATGTTTTGTTAGTTAAAGGGTTAGCTGCAAATTTGATCAACATTAGTCAACTGTGTGATCAAGGTCTGAGTGTGAATTTCAGCAAAACTGAATGTCAGATCGTAGATGACGAAGGTAAGTTGAGCATGACGGGTACTAGATCTAAGGACAATTGTTACTTATGGGTCTCTCAAGAATAGGCTCTCATATCTTCATGCATGTTGAGTAAAGATGAGGAAGTCAGACTGTGGCACAAAAAACTGGGTCATTTGAATATGCAAGGGATGAAGAAAGCTATTTCACTAGAAGCAATCAGAGGTATACCTAAGTTGCAGATCACTGAAGAAAGCATTTGTGGAGAATGTCAGGTGGGTAAACAAACTTGGATGTCTCATCCAAGGTTGGAACATCAGGGAACCTCAAAAGTACTTGAATTTCTTCATATTGACTTGATGGGGCCTATGCAAGTGGCCAACATTGGTGGTAAGAGGTATGTTCTGGTTGTTGTTGATGATTTTTCTAGATTACTTGGGTGAACTTTATTAGAGAAAAATCAAATACCTTTGAGTCATTCAAAGAACTTTGCATTCAACTTCAAAGAGAGAAAGATAGAGGCATTGTCAGGATAAGGAGTGACCATGGAAGAGAATTTGAAAATTCTAAATTTCATGAATTCTAAACAGGTGAAGGAATCAAGCATGAATTTTCATCTCCTATAACACCTCAAAAAAATGGTTGGTGGAAAGAAAGAACAAAACTTTGCAAGAATCATCCAAGGTCATGCTTCATGCTAAACATCTTCCCTACTATTTATGGGCTGAAGCCATGAATACTGGTTGTCATGTTCATAATAGGGTCACTTTAAGAGCAGGTACTGCAACTACTCTGTATGAACTGTGGAAAGAAAGAAAGCCAACTGTAAAATATTTCCATGTCTTTGTGTGCTCGCAATTTTCGGGTATCAATCCATTAATTGGTTTTGAACCTTCAATCTTTGAACTCACAATTTTTATTCGTGGGAAGGGAAAAAATGAGTAAAAAACCCTTATGATATCAAGGTCCGGGGGTTGGTTTCGATTAGGGAAGGTGTTAAGCACCCTAAACGACTTCAGTACTCCGAATGAGCCTCTTGACTAAATTATCTTGTGCTAACTACTTGCTTATTTATTTGTAAAATATTGCCTAAAGTCTAAGTGAAAGAATGGAGGGAGAAGAAGTATGTTTTGTTGTTTTTATTGATTTGGAAGGATAAATCCTTTGCCTACATACCCAAAAGTGGGATCAAAATCATGTAGTTCACCTCAAAAATTTATTTGATGAGTTGGGTTGATTTTAAAGTTTTGAAAAATGTTTTTGAGAGGACAAGAGGCCGAAAGGCATAGAAGAATAAAAATGTGACGTTGTTTAATTTTAATTAAGAAAAGAAAGTTTAAATGATTAAGATTGATTTGAAGTTTGATTAAGAAAATAAAAGAAAAAGATCACTTGGGTTAAAATCCAAGGTTTCTCAAGAAAATATTTTTGGTGTTTTTGATTATTTAATTTTCTTTTGGGAAAATGATTTTTACTAACGGTAAAATAAACTACGCGTTAAGCGTAATGGAAAGCTTAAAAAATAAAAAGCGGGGATATTGGATCCCAAAGTAAAATCTCAAACCTAAAATTACTAGTTGTTCAATTTTAAGGCACTTATATTAGTCAAGTTTTTAGTCCTAGTTTGTCACTAATTCAATTTCGCCTTCGGTCGCGGTTATAACATAAAGCGATAAATAAAGTGTAGTGTCGGTGCATATTCTCATTATGAGATATTTACATGGGACCTAGATACATGCTAATGTCTCAAGCAAAATGTAAATGACAAGAAAAATAAAATGCGGAAAATAAAATTACATCAAGTCATAAATACACACTAAAATAGTGACGATAAAAAATAAAGGACAAGGAAATAAAATATGCATAAGATGATGATAATTCTAAATGGGCATAAAATGAAACTACATAATAAATAAAAAGCTAATAAAGTAAACTAATTATAAAGCAATAAAATGCAATGAAATAATCTAAATTAATGCAATTAAATAAACTAAAAACTAAATAAAGAAAATAAATAAAAAAAGCAATAAAAAAAACTAAAACCCAATGTTGCACACAAATATATGTGCTTAAAAAGAAAAAAAAACAGCAAAATAAATAAATAAAACAAACAAAAATTAATTAATTAATTTTTGAGAAAAAGAGTAGAAAATTTTTAAAAAGAAAAGGGGGTGTAGCAAGCAAAAGGGGGTGCCAAAACAAACAGCATAAAAGACAAGAGGTTGTGGGACCCGCGGTTAATGGAAGAGAAAGAGAAAGATAGTCCACTCTTTCTTCTTCCTCTAGCCACGTGAAACACCAACAACAACATCATCATTCAAAAAATTTGAAAACTCAAATAGCCACCAAATCTCACAAACGAATATACCATTTTGCTTGGTTTTTCGCGCTGATCATGAAACTATGCTTAGATTTCACAGAGGAGGTTTGTGCAGAGAGAAAAGTAAACAACAACTTCGAATTGAAAAAAATGAAAACACAAAAAAAACAATGAATTAAGCAAAATTAAATAAAGGAAAAGGTTCTCAACACTTCAAGGGTATGAATTCATCAAAACCCACCTTGTTTATGCCTTGAAATGGTCTAACTCATTCTCACTTTTTCTTGAAAAATTGTGGTTTTGAATTCACGATTTTGGATGGTTTTTTTTGAGTTTTTTAGTGTTTTTGGTTTGTTGGAAGTGATTATGAACTTTTGGTTGAAGAATGGTGAAGTTTCATGAAGAAATGAAGATTTTGGATTTTTTCATGAAAATGGTGATTTTGTTCTCTCAAAATTTCGGCCCCCTCTCTCTATGAGTTGTTGGGTACTTATAGAGGGAGTGACTTGGTCACCAAGAGTGCAAAAATTAGGTTAAGTGGTGGGTAAGAAAGGGTAGTTTGGAATTTTGCAAAAAAAGAGTTTTTGGAACTTTTTTGGGATGATTTTTGGTGGTGAGTGGTGATGTGTTGGATAATGATGAGTTGTTATATGTGAAATAAAATCTAGATGCACAATTTGTGGGGAAAGAAATGAAATGGTAGTGAAATGTGCATTTTTGGTGAATTTGTGAACATTAGTGTTTTTTTGAATTTTTGAATTTTGTGATAAAAAGAAAATAATAAAATAATAATAATTAAAAAAAATGGTGTAAAGTTGTGATTTTTGTGATTAGAAATATAATAGAAAAGTGAAGAATTGAAATTGGAATGTTTAGTGTAATGAAATTGAGTTTTCTTGAAAATGAAGTAACAAAATAAAGATGTAAAAAAAATAAAATAAAAAATGCATAAAAAAAAAAAGAAAATTTGAAGTTAACTTGTAAAACAAGTAACTAAGGGAAAAACACTAATGGGAATGCATTTGGTGCAGAAAAAAAAAGTTTATCTTGTAAAGTTGACTTTCGGTCAACTATTGACCTTGGTCAAAGGTTGACTTCGGTCAACGGTTGACCTTGGTCAATGTTGACTTTTTTTGAAAAAAAAAATTAGAAAATGAGGAGAAAGAAAGCTTTGGCTAGGTCAAAAATTGGGGTATGACATTTTGGTAGCAAGTGTTACATTCTAGCTGACAAAGATTACAGAAGGAAAATGGACCCAAAAAATGAAGAAGGAATCTTTATGGGTTACTCTACTAACAGTAGAGCCTATAGAGTGTACAATATCATAACTCAGGCTGTTATGGAATCTATCAATGTGGTAATAGATGATGTAGCTAAAGAACGAGTTCCTGAAGTAGTACCAGGTGTTGAAGCATATCCTGAAGCATCTGCTCAAAAGAAGGTGATACCTGAAACTTTAATAGAACCTGAAACTAATTCTGAAGAAGCTGAGCTGAACAATGTAGAAATTAGTAAAAGACCATCAATTAGAGTTCAGAAAAATCATCCTCAAGAGCTAATTATTGGAGATCTAGATCAAGGGATCAGAACCAGAAGAACAAATGACATTGTCTCCAATTCCTGCTTTGTGTCCAAATTTGAAAATATGAAAGAAGCTTTTACTGGTGATTTTTTGATTGAGGCTATGCAAGAGGAGCTTAATCACTTCAAAAGAAGTCAGGTGTGGGATCTGGTGCCAAGACCAAATGGCATAAATGTTATTGGAACAAAATGGATCTACAAGAACAAGTAAGATGAAAATGGTAATGTTACCAGAAACAAAGCTAGACTTGTGGCTCAAGGGTATACACAGGTAGAAGGATTAGACTTTGATGAAACATTTGCTCCTGTTGTCAGATTGGAATCCATAAGGTTACTTTTGGGAGTGGCCTACATTCTGAAGTTCAAACTATTTCAGATGGATGTAAAAAGTGCCTTCTTAAATGGATACCTACATGAAGAATTTTACATTGAACAACCTAAAGGGTTTATTGATCCAAATTTTCCTAATCATGTGTACAAGTTGAAGAAAGTACTGTATGGATTGAAGCAAGCTCATAGGGCTTAGTATGAAAGACTTACATAATTTTTGATCAATCAAGGTTACAGAAAGGGAGGAACTGACAAGACCTTGTTTGTTAAGAAGGACAAAGGAAGACTTATGATAGCACAAATCTATGTTGATGACATTGTGTTTGAAGTAATGTCGAATCAGATGGTTCAACATTTTGTCCATCAGATGCAGTCTGAATTTGAGATGAGTCTTGTGGGAGAATTGACCTACTTTCTTGGTCTACAGGTCAAGCAGATGGAAGACATGATATTTATTTCTTAGAGTAAGTATGCTAAGAACATTGTGAAGAAGTTTGGCTTGGAGAATGCTAGTCATAAGAGAACACCAGCAGCCACTCACTTGAAGTTATCAAAAGATGAAAATGGTGTCGTTGTTGTTCAAAGCCTGCAGAGAAGCATGATTGGGAGTCTTTTATATCTTACAGCAAGCAGACTTGATATAACCTTTGCTGTAGAAGTTTGTGCAAGATATCAAGTAGAGCCCAAGATGAGTCATCTGATTCAAGTAAAAAGGATTATGAAGTACATCAATGGCACCACAGACTATGGAATTCTATACTCTCATAGTGACAATTCCGGGCTGATTGGGTAATGTGATGCTGACTGGGCAGGTAGTGCAGATGACAGAAAAAGTACATCAGGAGGCTGTTTCTTTCTTGGGAACAATCTTGTGTCGTGGTTCAGCAAGAAACAAAATTCTATCCATATCAACAGCTGAAGCAGAATATATCGCAGCAGGAAGTAGCTGTTCTCAGTTAGTTTGGATGAAGCAAATGCTGGAGGAGTATGATGTTCAACGAGGTGTTCTAACATTATACTGTGATAACTTAAGTGCAATCAACATCTTAAAGAATCCTATACAACACAGCAGAACAAAGCATATTGACATACGACATCACTTTATCAGGGATCTTGTTGAAGACAAGGTTGTGACTCTTGAGCATGTGACTACTGAAGAACAGCTGACTGACATTTTCACAAAGGCCTTAGATGTCAAGAAATTTGAGAGATTAAGGAGCAAGCTGGGTATTTTTGTCCATGAGGAATTATAGCAACTAATGTTCAAAAACACTAGTACCTATAGCTCTGATTTATGTTTCTCTCTAATTCTTATTTGGCATATTTTATGGCTAAAAAGGGGGAGTAGATATGCATGTGCTAAGTTTATGCCTAAGGTTATGCCTGTGGAATTCTTTGTGCTAGTATATTCTGTTGGGAGTAGATATGTGTGCGTTTTTTTTGAGAGCATGATTATTTTGAGCAGATCTGAGTATAATAGCAGATAATATGTTAAATGATGTTGAAACATCTACGTATGCTTTTGAGTATTCTAAGTTCTAGTGCTTTCTATTTGAAGTACTTACTTTTCTGAAGTTCTTCCTGATGGGGTGGATGTGTATATATGATTATACCTTTGCATGACAGTGTTTATATTCAGATGCATGTGTTCAGGGGGAGTATTAGAATACTGCTTTGTGTTCCTTGAGGGGGAGTAATACTCATCTGTGTTCCTGAATGTTTGGTTGGATGCTGGAACATTCTCTATTAGCTATTGTATGTTGTTTGGAAATTTATTTTTCGCTCTAATTATTTGAGTAGCATGTTGTGACAGCCGACTGTCTATATGGGATTTTATGGGAATTTATTTTTCCTTATATTTCCGCTGCTGCAAGCCTCTGATTTTCTAGGATGATACCTATTTTTCTCTTGTCTGCTTATTACCATGTGTTGAATAATTTGTGAAAATATTGGAAGCAGAATCTGAGATCTGTAATATACTTCTTCTAGTCTTGAAGATTTTGATGTGACAGAAGAACTATATTTTTGGTATCTTTTAGTAATCTGAGTTTGTGTACCTTTCTTCAAGGAAGATTTTTTTTTGGTGAAGATTGAAGAAAAGGTTGCGTGTTGTCTCTCTTCTTTGTTTGGACTGGCCTCGAGTTGTTTTAGCCAAAAATTTGCCAAAGGGGGAGATTGTTAGATATTTGTATGTTGGCTTCACTTTTGCCAAAAACAAATATTCACTTCAGATGTGGAACACAATGTTCCAACATCCAGGCATGGTTCTGTGTCTTATGTACCTTGCCTTACTTTACGCACGCGTTTGTTTGTTTTTTGAATCCACGCCTTCATTAGTGTTGGTCAACCTGCGCGTCTTTATTAGAGAATCAGAACATATGTGATTTCCCGAGGAAGTGCTAACGAATTAGGAAAGTATTGAAGGTGATCAGTATGTTCCTAAAGATGTGCCTACATTTTAGGAGTTTCCTTATCTAGTTCTGTTTGTTGAGAAATGGATCACCGATTTGTTCTGAAGCCCAACTGGATTATTTGACCCGTATTGCTTCAGTATTTAGATAAGACTGCAAGACCTAGTTCATCATTCAAGGTGTCATTTGAAGAATAGATCTTTAGGGTTTTGAGTCTGTCATTTTGTCAGTCTTTCGTGTGTCAGATTGATGCATGTTTAGTACTGTGTTTTGAGTTGTATTTGTTCACTACTCTTAAGCTTTTAAGCAAAGAGTTAGGTAGATTGTGCACTACACCAAAGTTGTGAAGTACGGTGTTAGTTGTTTGTGTTTTGAAGGTAACTTCGCTTTATTGATTGTGTCTGTATTTTAAGAATCACAGAGTCTGTGATCAGTTGTAAGGGAGTGAGATGGGATCTCAAATCTAGGAGTTCCTATGTTGAAGTCGGTACGGGTAGATCCTAGGTCCATAGTGCAAACCGTGGTTTGCTGAGAGCTATTAAACCAGGACTAAACTAGTGGATTTCCTTCCTAGCTTGATAGCCTCGAGAGTAGGTGTGTTGTCACCGAACTGGGTTAACAAACTCTCTCTGCATTTTACTTTTCTGTTTGTTTCTGTTTATCTGTTTGTGTTAGCTTAATGTTCTAAACTTTTAATTCAACATCTTATTGTGTGTTACTGGTGTTGGAACATCACGAAGAACATCTTAAGTCTAACGTGCCAGAATTTCATAACATTAGTTTTTAAATTCAGTCCTTAGTTTTGTTGTGTTCAAAAAAAAAAAAATTCACAATCTATCAAATCATAAATCCTCATTTTTTCAAAGTTCGTATATTTTGACAAAAATTGACTATTTTCAATTATTTTCAATTGACTATTTTTCAAAGTTTGTATATTTTTACTAAAAAACTTGATTTTCTCTCAAACGACCCCTCACCAAAGTGTTAGTATTCTAGGAGAGATGGGTATGTCTATGTTTTATGCATGAAATCCTTGAATGTTTATGTTTGATTATGTTTAATTGTGAATTGCGAACTAACCCCCAGTGGTTGTTTGGTTGACCGCCTACCTTATTCGTATTGGTGGGTAGACGGTGTGCATGAATAGTTCGCTTGCTTGGTGAGTTGATTGAGGATAGCTAGGATGCTACCTCGTTTACTGTATTTTAGTGTCTTAGACTTAGGGTTCTGATTAGGGGTCGGTCTTTGAGGATTGTCTTTATTATGTCTGTCGAATATTTTTGAGACTATGTATTGTAACGCCCAATTTCGTTTTATTATTTATTTAAATCGAGTTTAGGTGATTATATTATATTTATATAATATATGTGTGATTTTGGTATGTTTTGATGATTTAGTTGATTTATGAGATAAGATATGACTTTTGTGGATTTGATAAGGTTAAGAGACTTATTTTATTGTTAAATAAAATAAGATTTGAAAATAAAATAAAACATTTAGTTGTGGGTTAGTTTTGGATTTTAGAGAGTTATGTGGGAGAAAGAGTAAATAAGATAAGATTTGTTGGGAGTATAAATAGGGAACTAGGTTTAGAAAGGCAGTAACGCTTCAGACCTTTGGGAGAAAAAAAGAAACGCGCGCGTGAAAGAGAAGAGAAGGAGGGAGTGCTGCGATTTTGTCTTCTAAACCAGGTAAGGGTGAGACTAATAATTCTGTAATATTGATTAACATGATTTTGATGATTAATTAGCATGAATTAGGGTTGAATCAGAATAGTAGAAAAACTAGGTTTAATCCCTAGAATTGATGATTGAATGGATGGAATGGGTTTTATTCGTGTGGAAAGTGTTCCTAGACCTTAGAATATGTTTAGGATGAACCCAGGAATCAGTATTAGGCCTGGAACCATGAAATTTGTGAGTTTTTGGATGATTTAGCAAGTCTGCCCGCGGCGACATTCATCGCTCGCCACAGCGAGCAGTGATCCTCGCCTCGCGAGTGATGAGCTTCATCGCTCACCACGGCGAGTACTTATCCCCGCCTCGCGAGTTGCTTCTGGTAGCTCGCCTCAGCGAGCTAGCTTACTCGCCACAGCGAGTTAGGCCTGATAGCACGTAGGTTCTGCAACTTTGACCTTAGTTGATCCCTGAATGCCTTGAGTGCATAATTCCAATTGGTGACGTATAGGATTATTTTTGTGAATAAGGACTGGACCCAGAACGGTAGGAGTTAGAACTGGCTCTACTCGCCATGGCGAGCAGACATACTCGCCTCGCGAGCACTACCAGAATGGGGTGTTTGAGAGTTGTGCGACCTGTTTCGTACGTTGGATTAGGAGAGGACCCCTTAGAGCTACTGAGACCTGTTAGTGTTGTTGAGAATAATGTGTACAGAGCTGAGTAGCATATGTTTTGAAATTTGAGCAAGAATTAAAGTATTATACCATGTGAGAATCATGACTAAATGAATGTTTATGTGCCCTTGGTTGCAATTGATATGATTCTGTCCCTTTTGACGATTGACTGTGCTGCTGCTGTTATTTAACCGTGATGCATGATGTTTATATACATGATAAATAAGATATTGTATAGCTCCAAATTCTTGGATGCATGTTGATGAAGTGATTAAGATGTTTTGTTGGTTGGAGTCCATGCATTAGCATACATTGAGCTTAGTCCTCACCATGTTAGGAGCTTTGTTCTCCGCACGACTTACAGGAGCTTTGTCCTCCACACGTTTTAAAGTATATTAATACTTATGATGAAGTTTGGTACCACATGCATATAAGGAGTCTAAGAGCATTGTCGCATTGTCATATTTATGATGTTATGCTATTGATAAAGATTGAACACATGATTACGTGATAAGTGGTTATTATTTATGCGAGTTGTTTAAGAATGTTATGATGTTAATTATGATTTGAATTATATTGATTAATGTTACTTTGTTATGAAATCTCACCCCTTCTGCTGGAATTGCCGCCTTGTGGGCAAGTGCAGGTGATCGTGCTTAGTGTGCAGTTGCTTCGTGAGTGGCCTTACCTCACTGTGTCGTCTAGGTCACTCTGATACGTAACGGGATGGGGTTGTATTATATGCATGCTTCATTCTTTTATGAGGATCTTTATGTTATGTTACTTTAATGAAATTAACTCTTTTGAGACATTTTGTGGGGCCTGCGTGCCAAATGTTTTATGAATTATAAGTATTTTTCCGCTTCTATATTTTGAAGTTATTCCGTTAAATTATTATTTAACCGTTTACGGATTAAGTTTTATGTGATATCCCGTTGCTATGTTCGCGTACTCTGATAAGTGTTTTTTTGAAATTTTTATGTTGGGAAAAACGGGGTTTTACATTACTGCCTCAATATTCTATTTTAATTTTATGCCTTCACTAACAATATTTTAATAAACTACTAATATATACTAACACACAACACAAAAACCCACACACCGTAATTATTCAAATAAAATATACCAAAAAGGCACTAAACTCGACAAAATAATTAGATAATAAAAATAGGGCGTTACATCTATACTGTGTTTCTATTCGCACTCCCCTCTGCTTAAATCATTAAAGCACTACTCATTTCACTAACTACACCTCTTTTCTATCCAATTTTACTAATCCACCTCCGTTCATGCTTTACTTTCTTATTCTCTAAAAACAAAACAAAAAACTATATTTTCTTCCTAAATATTATTTTCTACAACTCTATAATCGACTAATCAACCTATCTACTTTCTCCTTACCTATTCTCGCTAAATTAATGCTATCTAACAACAAGTACTAATTATAATATTATTATTATTATTATTATCCGCTAGTAATATTAATAACTAATGTTAAAAATCGGGTTGTTACAGTATACATCATCAGGTCACTATTATAAAAAAAAAAAAATTAAGTTTATTGAATAATAGATATATTTGGTCTATAATATTGACTAGAATGATCATCTTTTCAATAAATATAAAAAGTGGTTAGCTGCTAATAATAGTAACCAGGTAGTGTAGGATACAATATTTTGTGGTCATATGCATGTTTAAATTAACGTGTGTTGAAACAATTAGAGGTAGAACTAGGTCGGTAAATATCAATCAAGCCAACTTGGATAATAACATGTTAAATGGTTGAGGAAGCAATGATTTGATGAAGAAATAAGTATATTAATCTTTTACCCTTCGTTTGGTAGAGGTGTAAAAGAAGAGAGAGAGATTGAAGAGAGAGAGGGAGGAGAGAAGTCAGACACTTCTCTTGTTTGGTTGTGGTGAGAAAGAGGGAAGAGAGAGTTAAAATATGTGGGTCCCAATGATTTTTTAGTCTCCTTACATCTGCGAAGAAATAGGGGAGAGAGTTGCAATTTAAATTGTTTTTCAATTCTCTGTTTTTTTTTTGAAGAAGCCAAAATGGAATATAACTAAACAGGAATGGTTCAACTAGCACAAGGTGTGCCAGAAAGAACCACCTAAAAGGATTACAAAGTTAAATGTCGATAGCCTTAAAGTACAACAAAAAAACAAACAAAGGAAAACTACTCCCTAACCCCCATACATAATAAAGGGTTCTACCACCAGTCATTGTAACTGAAAGCGGAAGTGAGCAACTTAACTTGTAACCAAGTAAAATACAAAAACTTGACATTATCTAACAACTTAGACAAATCCTGAGCTTTGTTCTCAAAAATCTTGTTATTTCGTTCCTTTCAAATGATCCAATCAGTAGTATGCCAAATCACTTGGAGGTAAGAGTGAACAGAACATGGGAAACCCGCCAAACTACCAAATTGATGAAAATGATCAGACACCGAGGCAGGGGATATGAAAGAAAAACCGACCCACCTGTAGATTAGTTGCCATCAAATGCTAAAAGTGTCACGACACAACATGAGATGAACCGCCGACCTCTGTCTGCCACACCCTCCTACACAAGCCATATCATCCTAATGAAGTATCATCCTGCGAACCAGATTGTCTTTTGTTGGCAATCTATTTCGAAGAAGTTGCCAAACGAAAACAGACACCTTCAGCGGAACTTGCTTCAACCACACCATGTTTGAAAGGCCCCGCTCCACATGTGAATCAGTTGACGTGAGATATTGGTAAGTTCCTTTGACAAAGTAACCATTGATAGGATCAAGAAGTCATCGCCACCTGTCAACAGTAGTGTCCTGCAAATCAATGTTAGATAGCAAAGCCACACACTCCGTAACGGACTCCTCCTCCCAAGCCAAGAGGCGCCTCCTCCACACCCAGTCACCACCACCAACCGCCCACCCTTTCTCCTCCATCTCCCTCACAGTCGCCCCCTTATCTTGAGTCAGATCAAACAAACGAGGGAATTGCACTCTTAACGGTGCTCCTCCCACCCAATTGTCTAACCAAAAGTAAGTACTACCTCCTCCACCCACAACCCTACGAACGTTATCTTCAAACCAACTCTCCACCCCCAAACCAACACCACATCGAATGTCTGACAACATTCTCCACCAAATAGAGCTATCTCTCCCTCCCTCCCTCAACCACCTCCCTTCCTCCCCGTACCTCGCATTTAAGACTCGATACCAAAGTCCCTCCTTGTCAACCAACATCCGCCAACACCATTTCCCTAACAATGCAACATTAAGTTCCCTCAACCTCCTGAGACCTTACCCACCCTCCTCTTTCGATAAACAAACAGTATCCCAAGCAACCCACACAATTTTCCTAACATCCTCACCTCCCTTCCAAAAGAAATTTTTAAAAATTGATTCAATGGAAGAAATTATACATGTGAGGGCCTTGAAGAAGGAGAGAAAATAAACCGGTAAGGATGATATTTCCAATTCTATCCTCCATTGCTTCAGAAAAGACAAAAACCTAAATACTTTTTGATAAAATAAAAAAGTGAATGTTGTTGCTCTCCTGCGTTAATTCTCGTTAATAAGGCATAATGAACTATAGACATGCCACTGTTTTCTTCTTCATTGTTGATATCTGAGAGTATATTTGTTATTTGGTTTTTTTTTCCTACAAGAGAGGACCAAATTAAGCCCAAAAGTTACTGCATTTTTAATTAAGTTGAAAATGAAAAATAATGAACTATATTTGAGAAAAAAAAATATGAAATTACTTTTCTTCGACATATTGATTTTAAGTTAATAAATATTTAACTAATACTTAAATTAATTTGATAAAAAACAAATAATTTATATTAATCAAATTAATTAGTTTTCTTTTTATTTGGTATAAGGGTATTTTTGTCCTTTGAAAAAAATTACATTACTCTCTCTCTCTTCTATTTCTCTTATTCTTCTCTTCTACCAAACCATACATCAAATATACTCTATTTCTCATCTTTTTCTCTCTTCTCACTCTCTCTCGCTCTTACTTATTTCTCTTTTCACAACTTCTCTTATTAACCAAACACATCCTTAATGAAATTGGTAAAAGTTTCATGATGTTTGCTTGAGTTTTTACCTCGCAATGTGGCAATCAATCTCTAGGAGCTTTGTTCTTTAATGAAACACAAAGTTTACTGCTATATGAAGAGTGTAAAATGAAAAGAGAAGATGGAAATAATTTGGTTGTGCTTTCATTCAGAAACATTGAGGCAATATATACACAAATACATATCTCTAATTTGATGATTATGCTCCTATAATTCAACATTCTATTCCTACAGTCAAGCTATTCTAATATGACTGATATAACTGTTACCATGTTTACAACAAGAATCATGGGATACAATTAACTCTCATAACAACAAGAATCATAGAATATAGTTGACTTTCCTAACACTCCCCCTCAAGTTGGAGAGTGGATATCAAGAACTCCCAACTTGCACTTCATTGTAAAAAATGATTCCTTTCCAAGTGGTTTAGTGAACACATCGGCAACTTGTTATGCTGAAAGAACATACTCTGTTGCAATTGAACTATCTTGAATTTTGTCACGAATAAAATGACAATTTATCTCTATATGTCGAGTTCTTTCATGAAATATTGGATTAGAAGCAATGTGAAGAGCTGTTTTGTTGTCACAATACAACAGTGCTGCCTTTGGGTGCTATATCTCTAAATCCTTCAACAATGAACACATCTAAGACATCTCACAACATGTGTTTGTTATAGCTTTATATTCTGCTTCAACTGATGATTGAGAAACTGTCTTTTGTCTTTTTGTTTGCCATGAACATATCTAAGACAACTCACAACATGTTGCCTTTTGTCTTGATGTCTACTTATGATTTATGAAACTAGTATTAAAACTATATTAAAGATCTTATGACAACGTATATGAGTTAACCTAGTTAAACTACATCGTTTTTGAAAGAAGTGAAGTAGATAAAATAGTCACAAGGAAGGGGGGGGGTTTGAATTGTGACCCTTTAAAAATTATCTTGTAACTTAAAATTAATTCTCAAGTTGAAACTTGGAATGGTTAAGTTAATAAAGTTAACTTCAGAACATTCTGAAGTCTGAGTGCAAAACAATTTAAACAAAATGAATGTGTTTGTGTGTGTATTGTGTTTACAGTAAAGTAAAGAGTTAAGGGAAAGAGAAGAAGAACAAACAGAAGTTTATAGTGGATCCCCCAATGTAGGTTAGTCCACTCCTCGCAATTTTGTGAGAGTTTCCACTATGATGCTTGAGATAACCTCTCAAATCCTGCAGCTTACAATCTTGTTCACCTAAACAATTACAACACCTGTATTCTCTAAGCCTCAACAGGCTAAAGTTAACCAAATCTGCATTGAACAATGTGCAGGAGATTGAATAGTGGATCTGCAGCTTCAGACCCATGCTTCTAGGAGATTTCTTCTTGATACATATCAGAGGATGTGTCTATCTCTGATTGATTGGAACAAGATATCCTTTTGCTTTGCTTTTTATCTATTCACCAACTATATTGTTCATAAATTGAAGCATGTGCTAAGATGAACATTCTGACCTTCAGAATGTTCCATTTGTTCCTACTTTAGGATGATTTGTAAGACTAACATTTGATGTAATCAATCCTAATAGTAGAGACATAACTGAAGTGCAGTAAATGTAACTTCTAGGATAATATCCTCTTTAGAATATTCCTAGATCTTCAAGTGTCCATAGTCTTGAATGAACCTTGAAGTACCTTTTTGACATTAATTTTGTAAATGTCTTTATTGTTTTGAGAAAACTTTTATGCATCTTTTGGTGATTTATTCGAAGAAGTGACGTCTAGATCCTTGTATAATTTATATTATCTGCGTGATAATCGCTTTAAGAGTTTATAGTGTTGCAAGTTGGTATCAGATCCATGTCGGTCTTTTCTGGACCAGAACCAGGTGATTTTCCTGTTTGTATGTGAATGGTATTGAGTTACCTTCGGTTCTTGTTGTGTTGTTCTTGTCTATTGGTTGTTTTCCCCGTTGTATGCGACATGTACGAAAGTATTGTCGATACTTGTCGGTTGTTCCGTTCCTTTAGGTGGGTTTAGCGTAGTGGGGAAGAAGCAGGATGCTTTAGGTGCGTTGGATCCGGCAAAGGGAGGTATCATTGGTTGGATAAGCTTAGTTGGCTGTGATTGAGGTTTGTGGCAAGTGTCCTGTTAATTTCGGTATCGTTGATTTTGAGTTGGATCTTGTTTGTCTTCTGTTGAAGCATATGGATGTGATTTTCGGTATAGACTGGATGTTATATTTTGGTGTTAAGATTAAATTTTTAACCAAGAGTATAACATTCTCTAAGCCAGTGAATGAGGTAGGTGGGAAGTACGTTGAAGGAAAGTAGTAAGAAAGGAGTTAGCAATTTGTCGGTAGTGCAAGAATTTCTGATTGTTTTTCTAGACGACATTACCGACTTACCGTCGGATAGGGCAGTGGAGTTTGCAATTGATTTGGTGCGAGGAACAAGTCCTATTTCAATTGCGCCGTATCGGATGTTCGCATCAGAATTGGGGTTGTGTGTGGATTATCGGCAGTGCAACAAGGTTACGATTAAGAATTGTTATCCGCTCCCGAGGATTGATGATCTGATGGATCAGTTGGTTGGTGCATAAGTGTTTAGTAAAATTGATTTGAGGTCGGGATATCACCAAATACAAGTGAAGGCGGATGATATATCCAAAACTGCGTTCCGAACGAGATATGCTCACTATGAATATTTTGTGATGCCATTTGGAGTGACTAATGCGCCGGGTGTCTTCATGGGATATACGAATAGAATATTCCATCCTTATTTGGACTAGTTTGTGGTGGTGTTTATAGGCGATATCTTGGTGTATTCAAAGTCGGAAGAGGATTGTGTTACACACTTTGAAGGAGAAGTTGTTTGCTAAGTTGTCAAAGTGTGAGTTTTGGTTGCGAGAAGTGAGTTTTCTTGGTCATGTGATTTCAAAGGGTGGTATAGTGTAACGCCCACTTTGATTATTAAATTATTTTAATAGAGAAAATTATATATTTTATATGATTTTTGTGATGTATGTGATTTTAGAGATTTTATGAGGAGTTGTGACTTATTTTATTGTTTAGTAAAATAAGATTTGAAAATAAAATAAATATTAAGATGTGGGGGTTGTTAAGTGATTTTAAAGAGTTTTTGGGAGAAAGAGTAATAAGATAGAATTATTAAGGGGTTATAAAAAGGAAAACTAGGTTAAGAGTTTCTTCACGTACGTTCAGTTTTGTGAGAAAAAGGCTAGAAGAGGAAAACACGAGAGAACTCAAGAACGAAGAACGCAGCTTTGGATTTCAGAAGACAATCTAAGGTAAGGGTGAGCCTAGCATACAATTATATTAATCTATAATTCATATGATTGTAATCAACAAGAGTAGAAATAGTTTTTAGAGAACTTGAGAATTAGGTTAAAGTGACGATTTGATGATCAAATGATGAGAAAACCGTAGAACTGGTGTAGAATCTGGTTACAGATGATAGAACAGCCTTAGTGCAGACGTTTCAGTCGAATTTGGGGTTAAGATTGGTGTAAAATGGGATTTTTGGTGGAAAGTTTTGTAACCCCATACCTAGTTTTGTTTCAGAATAGCTTAGCTTCTGAATAGTTTTGCTTCTGAACTAGAGGTTTAGCTTCTGAACATGTTTTGCTCCTGAACTAGAAGTCTAGCTTCTGAATAGTTTTGCTTCTGAACTAGAGGTTTAGCTTCTGAGCAGTTTAGCTTCTGAACTGGAGGTTTAGCTTCTGAACACGTTTTGCTCCTGAACTAGAAGTCTAGCTTCTGAATAGTTTTGCTTCTAAACTAGCGTGGTTTCAGACGGCCTTATCTTCTTATTTCGAGTTTTGTTTTGCACGAGACTTTGAGAGTTGACCCTTGGGTAGTATTGGAAGCTAACTATATAATAAAGAGCGATCTGTAAAGCTACTATATGAAGATTTAATGTTGTTGTTCAAGATTTATGAATTATATGAACATTATGTGAATTATATGTAATGTTTGAGAGGATGATTGTATTTGACATTGTTATATCCTATGACTGTTTATTGCTGCCATGTTGCTGTTTATAATTGAGATTAAGTTGCATGTGTCGATCTAAGATGTTGTTCCAAATTATTGGATTCCTTAAGATGTTCATGATGTCTAAGACGTAAGAGATTGAGTCTCATGCATACTCATTTAAAGATGAGGGCTTATGCCCTGGAGTTTTTACTCAACAGAGATGAGGGCTTATGCCCTGGAGCTTTTGCTCAATAGCGACGAGGGATTATGCCCTAGGAGTATATTTATGCTCAAAGCGACGAGGGCTTATGCCCTGGATTGGTACCACATGCATGATTAAGATGACAGAGTTGCATAGTCGAGTAAGAGTTGCATTGTCATGCTGTTAAGTTGATTATGATGTTGATTATGATGTTGATCATGATGCTATGTGTTTGTTGTTATGAAGATGATTGTGATGTTGATTATGATGCTATATGTCTATTGTTGTGAAGTTGATTATGGCGTTGATTATGTTGCTAAGATGTTTTATGAAGTTGAATTCCAAGATGCTAAATGATCATTGTTATGACATGTTTGACTATGTTTTTGATTGTTAAATATAATTGTTGAATTATATGCTTAATATTATTGTTTTGTGAATCTCACCCCTTCTGCTTGAAAATGTTGCTCTTCGTATGGGTAACTTGCAGGTAATCAAGAATAGGTGTGGTCGTGTGAGGACTTCCCTCGGTTGTGTCTTAGGTGCTCTGATACGTAACGGGATGGGGATCTTTGTTATTGCTTTCTATTCCTTACGTATTACTTATGAAGTTTTATGACAATTATGTTGACTGTGATTTATGACATTTCTATGATGAGGCCTGCGTGCTAAGACTTTTATGTTATTCCGCTGCAAAGTTTTGAATTATTACGATGACTATTTTATGAAGGAATAAATTGTTATTTATTCATATTTGAGATTTTCGAGAAATGTGACATTCCGTTATGTGATTACTCTAATTTATTTAAGAAATTTTTATGTTGGGGAAAACGGGGTGTTACAATTGGTATCAGAGCAGGTTGGTCCGTCCGGCCAAGTAGTTGAGTCTTGTTGTGTCGAGTATCAGTTGATATATTGTTATGTGTCAAACTGATTGTTTTGTGTTATGTAGAGAACTAAGATGGCTGGAAGAAACGACGTTGCGATTGCTGCCGCATTGGAAGCTGTGGGGCAACAACCTAATGCTAATGCTGGTGCTAATGCCGAAGTGAGAATGTTGGAAACCTTCCTGAGGAATCATCCTCCTACCTTCAAAGGAAGATATGATCCTGATGGAGCTCAGACGTGGCTCAAGGAGATTGAGAGAGTGTTCCGGGTCATGTAGTGCACAGAGGTGCAGAAGGTGCGTTTTGGTACGCACATGCTAGCTGAGGAAGCTGATGATTGGTGGATTAGTCTTCTACCTACCCTAGAGCAAGATGGTGCTGAAGTTACTTGGGCTGTGTTTAAGAGGGAGTTCCTAGACAGATACTTTCCGAAAGATGTTCACGGGAAGAAGGAGATTGAGTTCCTTGAGCTGAGACAAGGGAACATGTCGGTGACCGAGTATGCTGCTAAGTTTGTGGAATTGGCTAAACTCTATCCACATTATACTGCTGAGACTGCTGAGTTCTCCAAGTGTATCAAGTTCGAGAATGGCTTACGTGCCGATATCAAGAAGGCCATTGGTTACCAGAAGATCCGTAACTTTTCTAAGCTGGTGAGCAGTTGTAGAATTTATGAAGAGGATACTAAGGCTCATTACAAGGTTGTTAATGAGAGGAAGGGTAAAGGTCAGCAGAGTCGTCCTAAGCCTTACAGTGCCCCTGCTGATAAGGGCAAACAAAGAGTTAATGATGAGAGGAGACCTAAAAAGAAAGATGCTCCCAATGAGATTGTCTGCTATACTTGTGGTGAGAGTGGTCACAAGAGTAATGCTTGTCTTGGAGAGGTGAAATGGTGTTTTCGTTGCGGTAAGAAAGGGCATACTACTGCAGAGTGCAAACATGATGACATAGTGTGCTTTAATTGCAATAAGGAAGGTCATATTGGTTCACAATGCAAGAAGCCTAAGAAGGCTCAGGCTACTGGGAGAGTTTTTGCTTTGACTGGTACTCAGACGGAGAATGAGGATCGTTTGATCATAGGTACTTGTTTTTTTGATAATACACCTTTAGTTGCTATTATTGATACTGGTGCTACGCATTGCTTTATTGCTATTGATTGTGCTTCTAAGTTGGTTCTTGCTATGTCTGATATGAGTGGGGAGATGGTTGTCGAAACTCCAGCTAAGGGTTCGGTAACTACTTCTCTTGTGTGTTTGAGATGTCCTGTGTCTATGTTTGGTCGGGATTTTGAGATTGATTTAGTTTGTTTACCGTTGATCGGGATGGACGTAATTTTGGGGATGAATTGGTTAGAATATAACCATGTCCATATCAATTGTTTTAGTAAGTCGATATATTTCTCTCCTGCTGAAGAAGAAAGTGGAGCGGAGTTCTTGTCTACGAAGCAGCTAAAGCAGTTGGAACGTGATGGAATTATGATGTTTTCTTTGATGGCATCTTTATCTATTGAGAATCAAGCAGTGATTGATAAGCTACAAGTGGTATGCGATTTTCCGGAAGTTTTTCCTAATGAAATTCCTGATGTGTCTCCAGAAAGAGAAGTTGAATTTTCGATCGATTTTGTTCCCGGAATGAAGCCTGTGTCTATGGCGCCTTATCGTATGTCAGCTTCTGAGTTGACTGAGCTGAAGAAACAGTTAGAGGATTTGCTCGATAAGAAGTTTGTTAGAGCAAGTGTTTCACCTTGGGGAGCGCTGGTGTTGCTAGTAAAGAAGAAAGATGGTAGTATGAGGTTGTGCATTGATTACCGACAGTTGAATAAAGTAACGATAAAGAATAGGTATCCACTTCCAAGAATTGACGACTTGATGGATCAGTTGGTGGGTGCACGTGTGTTCAGCAAGATTGACTTGAGATCGGGTTATCATCAGATTAAAGTGAAAGATGAAGATATGCAGCTGACAGCTTTCAGGACGCGTTATGGGCATTATGAGTATACAGTGATGCCTTTCGGTGTTACCAATGTACCTGGTGTGTTTATGGAGTATATGAATCGCATTTTTCATGCATTTTTGGATCGCTTTGTGGTGGTATTCATTGACGATATTTTGATTTATTCCAAGTCCGAAGAAGAACATGCTGAGCATTTGAAGATTGTTTTGCAAGTGTTGAAAGAGAAGAAGCTATTTGCCAAGTTGTCAAAGTGCGAGTTTTGGTTGAATGAGGTGAGTTTTCTTGGCCATGTTATTTCTAGTAGTGGTATCGCGGTTGATCCGTCTAAAGTTGACGCGATATCACAGTGGGAGACTCCTAAGTCAGTTACAGAGATTAGAAGCTTTTTGGGATTGGCAGGTTATTACCGCAGATTTATAGAAGGATTTTCTAAGTTGGCACTTCCGTTAACTCAGTTGACGTGTAAAGGTAGAGCTTTTGTGTGGGATGTTCATTGTGAGAACAATTTTAGTGAATTGAAGAAGCGATTGACGACGGCTCCAGTTTTGATTTTACCAAGGTCCGAGGAACCTTTCGTTGTTTATTGTGATGCGTCCAAATTGGGTTTAGGTGGTGTGCTCATGCAAGATGGTAAAGTGGTTGCTTACGCATCAAGACAGTTGAGAATTCATGAACGAAATTATCCTACTCATGATCTTGAATTAGCTGCAGTCGTTTTTGTGCTTAAGATTTGGAGACATTATTTGTATGGTTCAAGATTTGAAGTGTTTAGTGATCATAAGAGCTTAAAGTATTTGTTTGATCAAAAGGAATTGAATATGAGACAGCGAAGGTGGCTTGAACTATTGAAAGATTATGACTTTGGGTTGAATTATCATCCAGGTAAAGCTAATGTTGTTGCAGATGCTTTGAGTAGGAAGACTTTACATATGTCTGCTATGATGGTGAAGGAGTTCGAATTGCTTGAATAGTTTAGAGATTTGAGTTTAGTCTGTGAATGGTCACCTCAGAGTGTAAAGCTAGGAATTCTGAAGATTGATAATGATTTCTTGAAAAGCATTAAGGAAGCGCAGAAAGAGGATGTAGAGTTTGTTGACTTGTTGGTTGCTAGTAATCAGACTGAAGACAGTGACTTTAGAGTCGATGATCAGGGTGTGTTGCGTTTTCGAGGTAGAATTTGTATTCCAGACGATGACGGGATGAAGAAGATGATTCTTGAAGAGAGTCACATAAGTAGCTTGAGTATTCATCCGGGAGCTACCAAGATGTATCATGATTTGAAAGAGTTGTTTTGGTGGTCTGGATTGAAATGTGACGTGGCACAATTTGTGTATTCTTGTTTGGTTTGTCAGAAGTCGAAAGTGGAACATCAAAAACCTGCTGGATTGATGACACCTTTAGATGTGGCAGAGTGAAAATGGGATAGTATATCCATGGATTTTGTGACGAGTTTGCCGAATACTCCTAAAGGGAATGACACTATTTGGGTGATTGTTGATAGATTGACGAAGTCGGCACATTTTATTCCGATTAATATAAGTTTCCCTGTAGCACAGTTGGCAGAGATTTACATTCGTGAAATTGTGAAGCTACATGGTGTTCCTTCGAGCATTGTGTCAGATAGAGATCTAAGGTTTACTTCTAGATTTTGGAAGAGTTTGCAAGAGGCTTTAGGGTCTAAGTTGAGGTTGAGTTCGGTGTATCATCCGCAGGCAGATGGTCAGTCGGAAAGAACGATTCAGTCATTGGAAGATTTGTTGAGAGTTTGTGTACTTGAGCAAAGAGGAACTTGGGATAGTCATCTTCTGTTGATAGAAATCACGTACAACAATAGTTATCATTCTAGTATTGGGATGGCACCTTTTGAGGCTTTGTATGGTCGGAGATGCAGAACTCCGTTGTGTTGGTTTGAGTCAGGTGAGAATGTGGTTTTAGGACCAGAAATTGTTCAACAGACTACTGAGAAGGTAAAGATGATTCAAGGAAAGATGAAAGTGTCGTAGAGTCGACAAAAGAGTTATCATGATAAGCGTAGGAAAGACCTTGAGTTTCTAGAGGGAGATCATGTATTCCTAAGAGTTACTCCCATGACTGGTGTGGGTCGTGCATTGAAGTCAAAGAAGCTGACTCCAAGGTTTATTGGTCCGTATCAGATATCGGAAAGAGTTGGAATGGTGGCGTACCGTGTGGGTTTACCACTGCATCTTTCGAATTTGCACGATGTGTTTCATGTGTCGCAACTTCGGAAGTATGTTCCGGATCCATCTCATGTGATCCAGAGAGATGATGTGCAAGTTAAAGATAACCTTACGGTTGAGACCTTACCAGTGAGAATTGAAGGTCGTGAAGTGAAGCGTTTGAGAGGCAAGGAGATACCTCTTGTGAAGGTCGTTTGGGACGGAGCGACTGGTGAAAGCTTGACGTGGGAGCTAGAGAGTAAGATGCTGGAATCTTATCCGGAGTTGTTTGCTTGAGGTAAATTTTCGAGGACGAAAATCTTTTAAGTGGGGGAGAGTTGTAACGCCCACTTTGATTATTAAATTATTTTAATAGAGAAAATTATATATTTATATGATGTATGTGATTTTAGAGATTTTATGAGGAGTTGTGACTTATTTTATTGTTTAATAAAATAAGATTTGAAAATAAAATAAATATTAAGATGTGGGGGTTGTTTAGTGATTTTAAAGAGTTTTGGGGAGAAAGAGTAATAAGATAGAATTATTAAGGGGTTATAAAAAGGAAAACTAGGTTAAGAGTTTCTTCACCTGCGTTCAGTTTTGTGAGAAAAAGGCTAGAAGAGGAGAACACGAGAGAACTCAAGAACAAAGAACGCAGCTTTGGATTTCAGAAGACAATCTAAGGTAAGGGTGAGCCTGGCATACAATTATATTAATCTGTAATTCATACGATTGTAATCAACAAGAGTAGAAATGGTTTTTAGAGAACTTGAGAATTAGGTTAAAGTGACGATTTGATGATCAGATGATGAGAAAACCGTAGATTTGGAGTAGAATCTGGTTACAGATGATAGAACAGCCTTAGTGCAGACGTTTCAGTCGAATTTGGGGTTAAGATTGGTGTAAAATGGGATTTTTGGTGGAAAGTTTTGTAACCCCGTACCCAGTTTTGTTTCAGAATAGCTTAGCATCTGAATAGTTTTGCTTCTGAACTAGAGGTTTAGCTTCTAAACACATTTTGCTCCTGAACTAGAAGTTTAGCTTCTGAATAGTTTTGCTTCTAAACTAGAGGTTTAGCTTCTGAGCAGTTTAGCTTTCGAGCTAGAGGTTTAGCTTCTGAGCAGTTTAGCTTCTGAATTGGAGGTTTAGCTTCTGAACACGTTTTGCTCCTGAACTAGAAGTCTAGCTTCTGAATAGTTTTGCTTCTGAACTAGCGCGGTTTCAGACTGCCTTGTCTTCTTATTTCGAGTTCTGTTTTGCACGAGACTTTGAGAATTGACCCTTGGGTAGTATTGGAAGCTAACTATATAATAAATAGCGATCTGTAAAGCTGCTTTATGAAGATTTAATGTTGTTGTTCAAGATTTATGAATTATATGAACATTATGTGAATTATATGTAATGTTTGAGAGGATGATTGTATTTGACATTGTTATATCCTATGACTGTTTATTGCTGCCATGTTGCTGTTTATAATTGAGATTAAGCTGCATGTGTCGGTCTAAGATGTTGTTCCAAATTATTGGATTCCTTAAGATGTTCATGATGTCTAAGACGTAAGAGATTGAGTCTCATGCATACTCATTTAAAGATGAGGGCTTATGCCCTGGAGTTTTTACTCAACAGAGATGAGGGCTTATGCCCTGGAGCTTTTGCTCAATAGCGATGAGGGCTTATGCCCTAGGAGTATATTTATGCTCAAAGCGACGAGGGCTTATGCCCTGGATTGGTACCACATGCATGATTAAGATGATAGAGTTGCATAGTCGAGTTAGAGTTGCATTGTCTTGCTGTTAAGTTGATTATGATGTTGATCATGATGCTATGTGTTTGTTGTTATGAAGATGATTGTGATGTTGATTATGATGCTATATGTCTATTGTTGTGAAGTTGATTATGGTGTTGATTATGTTGCTAAGATGTTTTATGAAGTTGAATTCCAAGATGCTAAATGATCATTATTATGACATGTTTGACTATGTTTTTGATTTTTAAATATAATTGTTGAATTATATGCTTAATATTATTGTTTTGTGAATCTCACCCCTTCTACTTGAAAATGTTGCTCTTCGTATGGGTAACTTGCAGGTAATCAAGAATAGGTGTGGTCGTGTGAGGACTTCCCTCGGTTGTGTCTTAGGTGCTCTGATACGTAACGGGATGGGGATCTTTGTTATTGCTTTCTATTCCTTACGTATTACCTATGAAGTTTTATGACAATTATGTTGACTGTGATTTATGACATTTCTATGATGAGGCCTGCGTGCTAAGACTTTTATGTTATTCCGCTGCAAAGTTTTGAATTTTTACGATGACTATTTTATGAAGGAATAAATTGTTATTTATTCATATTTGAGATTTTTGAGAAATGTGACATTCTGTTATGTGATTACTCTGATTTATTTAAGAAATTTTTATGTTGGGGAAAACGGGGTGTTACATATAACGGTGGATCCGTCGAAGGTTGATGCACTGTTGCAGTGGGAGTCTATTTAATCTGTTTTTAAGATTAGAAGTTTTCTTGGTTTGGCAGGTTACTATCAGAGGTTTATTGAAGGATTTTCTAAGTTGTCTTTACCTTTGATGCAGTTCACTCGGAAAGGACAAACGTATGTTTAAGATGCTAAGTGTGAGAAGAGGTTATCTTCAGTGCCAGTCTTGATTTTGACGAATCCAAAAGAATCGTCAGACTGTGGTTTATGCGTCGAGGCAGTTAAAAGTGCATGAGAAGAATTTTCCGACTCATGATTTGGAATTGACCACAAGAGTTTGAAGTACTTGTTCGATCAGAAAAAGTTGAATATGAGGGAGAGAAAATGATTGGAATTCCTTAAGGATTATGATTTTCAGTTAAGTTATCATCCATGAAAGGAAAATGTAATGGCAGATGCTTTGAGTAGGAAGTCCTTGCATATGTTTGCTTTGATGGTTAAGGAGTTGGAGTTGATCGAGCAGTTTTGGGATTTGGGTTCGGTTAGTGAGCTGAAGCCGGATGGTGTGAAGTTAGGAATGTTGAAGCTGACTAGTAATATTTTGGGAGAGATCAAGGATGGTCAGAAAGAGGATTTGGAACTTGTGGATCGTGTGGTGTTGGTTAATCAGGGTAAAGGTGTGGATTTCAGATTGGACAAGAATGGTGTTTTGATGTTTCATGATCGAGTTTGTGTGCCAGATGTACCCGAGCTTAAGAAACAGATTTTGGACGAAGGTCACATGAGTAGTTTGAGTATTCATGTAGTAGCGACGAAGATGTATCAAGATTTGAAACGGTTATTTTGGTGGCCTAGAATAAAGAAGGATATCACAGAGTTTGTGTATGCTTGTTTGGTTTGTCAAAATTCTATGATTGAACATCATAAGCCGTCGGGTTTGATGCAACCGATGTTTATGCCAGAGTGGAAGTGGGATAGTATCTCTATGGATTTTGACGTAGCGTTGTCGAAGACTGTGAAGGGTTTTGATTCGATTTGGACGATTGTTGATCAGTTGACAAAGTCGGCACATTTTGTTCCTATCGAGACCAGTATGTCTGTGACGAGGTTGGCGAAGATCTACATTGAGCATATTGTCAGATTGCATGGTATTCTATCTATTATTGTGTCAGATCGGGATCCGAGGTTTACTTTGAAGTTTTGAGAGAGTTTGCAAGCTGCTTTGGGAACTAGGTTGAGATTGAGTTATGTTTATCATCCCCAGACTAATAGGCATACAAAGAGGACGATTCAGAGTTTGGAGGATTTGTTGAGAGCATGTGTTTTGGAACAAGGTGTTAGTTGGGTTGAATGTTTACCGTTGATTGAGTTTACTTAGAACAACAATTTTCATTCTAGTATCGGTATGGCACCGTTTGAGGCTTTGTATGGTCGGAGGTGTAGGAAGCTGTTGTGTTGGTATGAGTCAGGAGAAAGTGCTTTGTTAGGACCGGAAGTTGTGCAAGAAACTACGGAGAAGGTGAAGATGATCCAAGAGAAGATGAGAGCGTCTCAGAGTAGGCAAAAGAGTTATGATGACAAGAGGAGGAAGGATATTGAGTTTCAGGTGGGTGATCATGTATTTTTAAGAGCAAACCCTGTAACTGGTGTTGGATGTGCTTTGAAGTGTCGATAGTTGACACCGTGTTTTGTTTCACCATTTGAGATTGTTGAGAAGGTTGGAGCTGTAGCGTATCGGAATGCGTTGCCGCCGTCGTTGTCAAATCTTCATGATGTGTTTCATTCAGACTTCCACAACTTGACTTATGATTAAAATACTACACATAGGTCAGCATAGTTATGCATCTCTCATAGTCTTTAGAAATCCAGTCTTTTTCACCACTTTATGTTCAGAATCAGATTAAGGTTCCTTCTTGAAAGTTGTAGGTATGAATGTTACCTTTCAATTACCTTTGGTTGAAATCCTTTAGGACCTTTATAACTTGAGTTATTGAAATACCGCATGTGGGTTATGCTGCGTTTTCCAATTAACTTTCAGCGTAACCCCTTAAGTTGACTCCAAAACATCTATGAGAGCATTAGTGAATTTAAGCAAGCCGTTAGCGTTTAGATTAAAAGTAAGGGTCGTAAGCTACATGGCTAAATGAGGGAGTGGGTTTAAGAGTATTTAGAAGTGATCATCCCAAAAATAATAGTGATGTGAAGACGATATATATATATATATATATATATATATATATATATATATATATATATATAAGATGTTAATAATGAAGACGTATGGAGATGGAGTTTAATGACGAGGAGATCAATAATTCTATATGTTGTTATGAGAAAGAGAATCAATAACATATAAATTATATTGATAGTGGGAGTGATGATAATGTTTTGCGTGCTTGCATTATAGTCATGCATTTAAAGGGAGACTAGCATAATTATGTGGCTTATATGAGTAAGTGTATACGTGTAATATTTGTAGAATGTATTTCCTTGGATTCATATAGACTCTAGGGCCTGATGTGTTGCATTGTTATGCAGTTAAAGTCCAGTAATATACCTCTTGCAAATTTTACAGTGAAAGTCCAGTAACATACCTCTGGTAAATTATGTTGAGAAAAGTCCAGTAACATAACTATGGCAAAATCAAGAGTAGGTGTGGTATCGCGTTCATGTAGGTGATTAGGAGTATCCATATGCATTGTATATGATGATGTTTGTGCTTGTGTTTGAAAATGTGGAAACGGTGTGCTATTGTAATTTGTAAAAAGGAGAGATTATAGTTAATAACTGTTGGTCTATATGGCTAATTTGTTTGTATGCTAGAGGAGAGATTATAGTTCCTTGAAATTAAAACTAATTCTTAAACCCATATGCAAACACTCCCCAAACTTCAAATAACCTTTGAATTTGGTGCACCTTGAATCTTCGAATTCTTGAATACTCGTGCACCCCTTTAAACTCTTCACTCGAGCCTTCGATGCTATGTCCAGTAAGCGAATCCCCTTCGACTTCAAGAACGGGTTGAAAGACCCCCAAGTCCTTTGGAGGTGGAATGAGATTATCACTACTGCAAAAATGATTTTTCACATCAGTTGGAAATGACTTTTCACATCAGTTGACAACCGATGTAAGATGACATGATGTGGTAAGTCCACATCCTTTTACATCAGGTTTCAACTGATGTGAAATCTTTATTTCTACATCAGGTCATCTTCCACTGATGTAATAAACGTAGTTTGAAATTTAACAATAGAGTTTTCACATCAGATTAGGAAAGCTTC
Source organism: Medicago lupulina (assembly GCA_958299785.1). Lineage (NCBI taxonomy): Eukaryota > Viridiplantae > Streptophyta > Magnoliopsida > Fabales > Fabaceae > Medicago > Medicago lupulina. The sequence goes on along the minus strand of OY283146.1, from coordinate 40,488,019 downwards.
AATAAGCCTTTCATTGATATAGTGTGACATGATTAAATTAAACTATATGAGAATAATGACATAGATTCATTCATCGAATAATTGCAAAGTATATAGTGTGACATGATTAAAATAAACTATATCAGAATTTCATGAAAACATTGCATAAAGTGATGTCCCTTAAAGAATCCATAAATTAGATTGTACTTTATATACATCTAGAGTAAAAGTTATATATCAAAAAATTTGTCAACTCTATTTTTAGCATTACTGCATTTGGTGTATAAATGATTTAAACTGATCATTGATCACAATAAAAATTACAACCAGTTTCAGATTATAAACTATTTCCCATTAATAAACATTGACATTCAGATTACATGTTATTTGACATATTATTCATCCAATTCCTTCTGAAAAAATATACTTCCACAAGGATTGAGTTAAGATGCTTACACTTGGCCTAACGTAAATAAAGAATAAGTAAACATAGGGACTAGAACTACTCTCAAAATTAAAACCGTTGCGACTCAACCGTTCCCACCAGACATATCAATTCTATCGTATAAAAGGTGCACCCTTTTCATTGAAATAACAAACTCTTAAATTATAGAGTAATTTTCTACGCGTAAGTGCAACCAATTTTTGGGGCCTTGCTTCTGCATAAATCCTAGCTAACGTCATTACGACACTATTCACAAAAACATTGTTCTTATCGTGCACATTTTTCGCCCTGTGGTATGGCACACCATGATTCCTATTTCAATGTTACTCGAATCAAAAAGTGAACACCCAAAGCAGAAAGGATATGATATAAGTTTATAATAGAGGAGGCATGACAAATGGTTATGATGTACAAGACAATTTTCAACTCATCCACTGAGTGTCTTGCACTCTACGCTACTACTTATGATCAAAGGCAACAACCTTTCTTAAACTCGTGACTTCCATTCAATCATATTCAACTAGAGTAGCTATACAAGATTCTTGAGTCGCAAACCCTTCTTGTTTCGTTGTCCACATATGTGACTTTTTAGAGTCAACTCTTCTTAGTGTCAAACAAAGTCGTACTTTGATTTTTTATTCAGGTGCTAATGATCATGTGACAAGAGAGTCTAGTATGTTGTTTTTTCATATAGTTCATGTGTAGGTAATTTAAAAACTAAGGTTGGTTATGGCACTTTTTTAGTCATGGCAAGAAACTGTTATGTTATTATATCTCCATTAATAACCCTTCAAGATGTTTTACATCATGAAAGTACCTCAAGTAAAATTAAGTGAAATAACTTCTTGTAAAATATATACCTACGGTGTTATTTTTTTGTAGTGGCATGGAAAAAAAGGAAATTCCAATATAGTAATGCTCACCAAATTGAATGTCTTTTGAGTAAATTTCAAGTATGATGTTGATCCCCCAACTATCAACTCCAAGCATATAACCAATTATTTGGAAACCATCGTAAAGATGGAACTACTGATGGATATTTGATCACATATATTGCGATGAATACTCCAAAGGGAGGCAAAATACCCCATATCATTGTATTTATTGTTCAATAAGCATTTTTATTCCAATCCATATAACGGTTGAATTAAGGGTTCTTGTGTTCGTGCTACCCGAAAGAAAAATATTCATGGAATATTAAATATAGTGATTTGGGGCATTTTGCATCCATTAAAGTATTCGTAGAAAGATATAGAAAGATAGGAGAACAAGTTTCCATTAGTTAACCTATGTTGGTCCATTTTCTGTTAAATGATAATTTGTAATTTTCCATATTCCTAGGTTCCTTGATGTATCTAGAAGTCTATTCATGTATCAGTAAGTTCCAGAGAATGTCATTTAATATTCCTAGGTGCATTCACTTATATACTAGAACTTTCTATGCATCAATATAACTAGAGGTTCTATGTATGGACAAGGCACTGCAATGAAAAGAAACATTACTGCCACATTCTAATTCTCACATTTCTGTTCCTTTTCTCCTTCCTTCTCCAACAGTTTTGGTACCAGAGCAGCCTGGTTTATTTAAAAAAAAGAAAAAGGAATGGCAACGTCAAATTCAAATTCAATCTTCTCTTACACAACAAATCAAATTCCAGTTTTCAATGGTGAACACTATGATTACTGGAATTCTCAAATGGAAACTATATTTATCTCTCAAGATCTGTGGGATGTGGTTGAAGATGGATATGAAGAACGCCCAATTCGAAGAAACGATTCCTCAATTGCAGAGAAAGAGAATGAATACAAGGAGAATGTGAAGAAAAATGCTGCAACATTGAGAATCATCCAGCAAGGTGTAAGTAAAGCCATTTATCCTAGAATATTTGGTGTTAAGAAGGCCAAAGATGCGTGGGATATACTGAAGAAGGAGTTTCAAGGCTCGTCAAAAGTCATTTCCATAACGTTGTAGTCTTTATGGGGCCAATTTGAAAACTTAGCAATGCAAGAAGGTGATAAAGTCAAATATTTCTTCTCTAGAGTAACTGAGATTGGAAATCAAATTATAAGTTGTGGAGAAGAAGTTCCAGAAAAGAAAGTGGTTGAGAAAATATTGAGAAGCCTTCCACAAAAATTTGAACATGTTGTTGCTGTTATTGAAGAAACAAAGGACCTTACAAAGCTCTCACAATATGAACTGATGGTTTCCTTAGAAGCTCATGAGGAAAGAGTGAATAGATACAACAATTAGCCATTGGAGAATGATTTTCAAGCAAAGATGAATATCCGGAGTTCCAACTCGCGACAAGAAGGAAGAGGGGATTCATTTCGTGGACATCCTTCCAATAGCAGTCATGGAAGGCTTTCTGGATACAAAGGAAGAGGAGGAGAAAGGATACGAGGTAATTCTAATTCTTATTGCATTATTTGCAAAAAACCTGGACATGAATCAAAAGATTGTCGTTTTAGATGTACTAGATGCAAAATTCCCAACCATTCAAGTAGAGATTGTTGGCATAAGAAGAAAGAAGATGATGAAGGAATAAAGGGAACTAATTTTTCTGCAGAAAATGATACAAATAAGTTATTCTCTACTATGATTAATGATCAAAAATTTGGTGAGATATTGTTTTTAGATAGTGGTTGTAGCAATCATGTAACAGGGAATCAAACCATATTTGAAGAGCTAAATAAAAATTAATCTTCTCATGTTGAACTTGGTGATGGAAAACATGTTAAAATTGAAGGAAAGGGGGTTATAGCGGTTAATACTAGTCAAGGCAACAAACAATTCATTCATGATGTCCATTACTCTCCTAATATTTCACAAAATCTGTTAAGTGTTGGACATATTATGAAAAGGGGTTATAAGCTGATTTTTTATGATGATAAATGTGAGATTTTTGACAAAAAAAAATCAGGAGAGCATATTGTCACTGTGTTGCAGACTCCTAATAACCTCTTTCCCCTCAACATGAAGTCGTTTAAGCCTGGTGCATTTAGCAGTAAAAGTACCGATGATTCTTATCTTTGGCACTTGAGATATGGTCATTTGAACAACAAAGGTTTGCAGCTCTTAAAACATAAGAACATGGTTGTTTGGCTTCCAGAAATCAAGACAGATAATGCAGTTTTTGAAGGCTGCATATACGGAAAAATGCATCATCTTTCGTTTCCAAAAATAGCATGGAGATCTCAAGCCCCTCTTGAACTAGTACATTCGGACATTTGTGGACCTACTAGAACCCCATCTCTTGGAAATAAAAGGTACTTTCTGCTCTTTGTTGATGACTACACCAGGATGATTTGGATTTATTTTATTGATAAGAAATCAGAAGCTTTCACCAAGTTCTTGCATTTTAAAGCACTTGTCGAAAATCAAAGTGGTTGCAAGTTGAAGACTCTTAGAACCGGTAGAGGAGGAGAATTTATCTACAAACCGTTTCTCAATTATTGCAAAGAAAATGGCATTAGCAGACAACTCACAATTAGACACACACCACATGAACCATGATGGTTTGAAGAGGCTATAAAAGAAGAAGTATGGAGGGAAGCCATGGATGTAGAAATGAAGAGCATTGAAAAGAATTGAACTTGGCAGCTAGTAGATCTTCCATCAGGAAAAGATGCAATTGGTTTGAAATGGGTCTATAAGACCAAGTATAATGAGGATGGAAGTGTCCAAAAGTACAAGGCGCGATTAGTGGCAAAAGGCTATTCCCAACAGCCCTGCGTAGATTTTAATGAGACTTTTGCTCCCGTAGTACGCATGGAGACAATCTGAATTGTCCTTGCTTTGGTAGCTCAATTAGAATTACAAGTTTTTCAACTTGATGTCAAATCAGCCTTTTTGAATGGAGAACTCGTAAAAGAAGTTTATGTAAAGAAGCCGCAAGGTTTTGAAGTGGAAAGAAAGGAAGGAAAAGTCTATAAGCTACCTAAAGCTCTTTATAGTTTAAAACAAGCACCGAGAGCGTGAAACAACAAAATTGATGCTTACTTTCTGCAAAATGGATTTGTTAAAAGTCCATCTGAACCATCTCTGTATGTGAAAAGAAATGGTGCTAATTTCTTGATGGTTTGTCTCTATGTTGATGTTTTAATTTATGCAGGAACAAATCATGATATGGTGCAGTCATTTAAGGAAGCAATGATGAAAGAATATGAGATGACAAATCTTGGATTAATGAAATACTTTCTTGGAATTCAAGTGAAGCAAACAAAAGGTGAGATTTTTATCACACAAGAAAAATACATTCATGATTTGCTTAAAAAATTCAGATTGGAGAGCTGCAAACCAGTCTTAACCCCAATGGCCTTAAATGAAAAGTTGCAGCTGAATGATTGTGTAGAAAAGGCAAATCCAAAGGTCTACAGAAGCCTTGTTGGTTCCTTGATTTATCTCACGAATACAAGGCCAGATATAGTGCATTCAATTAGTTTGGTTTCTAGATTCATGAATGTGCTAAGTAAACTTCATTTTGCAGCAGCAAAGAGGATTTTGCGCTATCTCCAAGGAACAAAGAAGCTTGGGATCAAGTATGTGAAGGAAGAAAACAATGAGTTAGTTAGCTATACCGATAGCGATTGGGCTGGTAGTTTCGATGATAGAAAAATCACTTCAGCCTATATTTTTTGTCTAGGATCCAAAGCTATTTCATGGAGTTCTAAAAAGCAAAACTCAGTTGCATTATCTTCGGCAGAAGCTGAATATATCTCAGTGAATGAAGCTACACGTGAAGTTGTTTGGTTGAGAAGAATTTTGATCGACTTGCAGCAAAAGGTGGAAGATCCAACTCATATTTTCTGTGACAACCAATCAGCAATTTTAATGTCCAAGAATCCAGTTTTTCATGGAAGGTCAAAGCATATTGAGTTGTGCCACAACTACATTCGTGATATGGTTCAAAGGAAGGAAATCAACTTAGAATACATCAAGACCACGGAATAGCCAGCTGATGTTCTCACCAAAGCAGTGCCCATTGAGAAGCTTGAATAGTTCAAAGATAATATGAAAATTACAAATTAAGAGAGGGTGTTAAATGATAGTTTGTAATTTTCCATATTCCTAGGTTCCTTAATGTATCTAGAAGTCTATTCATGTATCAGTAAGTTCCACAGAATGTCGTTTAATATTCCTAGGTGCATTCACTTATTTACTAGAACTTTCTATGCATCAATATAACTAGAGGTTCTATGTATGCACAAGGCACTGCAATGAAAAGAAACATTACTACCACATTCTAATTCTCACGTTCCTGTTCCTTTTCTCCTTCTTTCTCCAACATTTTCAAGCTGATTTCCAAATATTTGGCTATATGTTTGGAGTAGGACGTACGGGGGATTGGCCACATTACAAATATTAGAATTGCAATTTTTTTTCTTTCCATTGTTAAATTGATATTTGTATTGAAGATAATGCTAAAAAGGATTACAAAAACTAAAAAGGATTGCAATTTTTTTAAGCTTTGAATGTACTACCTCGCGCCCCAATGTAATTAATGTTGTGTTTGTTTGTCCTTTTCTAAATTGCAAACGTTTTACTCAAAACACTTAGACAAAAATCACACACTACTCACTTCACAACTTACACTTTATGATTTTAGATTGTTTTTCTGAGAAAACTCATCTTTTCAAAAATCAAAAACCTTAGAACCCAAAAAACCTCATCTTCATCAATGGCAACTTCAAGTTCAGTTCTAGAATCGTCCATGCAAGAAGCAACTGCTTATGAAATCAGGGGAAAAACTATGTCTTTAGAAGAATGGGATCTTAACGTTCAAGTTGAAAACCCTGTGGACTTCGTATCTCTAAAACATCATGGTTGCGACATCAAGAAATACTATGAAGCTCAGGACCTCATCAACTAGTTTGACATGCTGAATGGTCCAACCTACATGAACCTAGTAAGGCACTTTTGGGTTATAACACAAGTCTATGATCGTAAAGCTGCTCAGTTGAAAATGGATGAGAAAGTTCTGATTGACCCCAGTTTAGCTGGTAAAACAAGAGAAGAAATGGGTTTGGACCCTTCCCTGTTACAAAAATAAGATCAAGCATCATGAGTATCTCTGTGTTTATCTCAGAAGAAGTGATTGCTTGGGTGATCAGAAGAGCATCTGGACGAAGGTTTATCACTTACTTGGAAAACAACAAAACAAGTCCATGGAATGATACAGTGAACAAGACAATGTTCAACAGTACTAAGAGGGGAAAGTACTGTGACTTGAGTATGGAACACAAGCTGCTCCTGAAGATCGAGAAAGAAAATCTTCTACCAAAAGGTGGTGGTGGAGATCAACCTTCACTGGATCATATAGTGTTCCTGCACTTCTTCATGACCAAGGAGAAGGAAAATGTACCTAAGTACATCTTCAGGCACATGATTAAGACTCTAAGGGAGAGTCAAACAATCAAAAGATGTTGGGTTCCCTATGGAAGACTTCTTTCTGAAATCTTCTATCAAGGAGGAATTTTGGATGTTATCAGAACATCCAAGGTTGCTGATGATAAGCAGCTAGGCACAGTAACAGGAAAAATGATTAATGGTGGCATCTTGAGACACATGAAGCTCATTAAGAAAGAGGAATACAAGAAGTTGGCTACAGATTTTAAGGAATCTGAGGCAGTATCCAACTTGATAGATAACTTTTCTCCTATCTGCATGCAAGATCCTCTGGATGTAAGAGTCAGTTTCATCCTGAAGCACTATGAAACAACTAGAGAGACCATCAGGATGGAAGATGTTCCAGAAACTCTGTTTGGTGGTGTTCTTCCTGTTGCTTCTAAAAAGAAAAGAAAGATGACCAAAGAAGAGTACCTATCAGAAGCTAATGATGCTGAAGAAGCTTATAACCTCAGAGAAAGAAAGTGAAGAAAGCCAAGGTTGCTCCTCAAGCTGAAGCAACTGGTTCTGATGTGCCATCCATCCAAGAAGAAGTTCAGGATCTAGACCATGCTAAGGTTCTGAACAAGAGAACAATAAGTGGCAAATCAGCCAAAATTTCACAACCTCTACCTGCTCAACTCTCAATTCATAAGAAGAAAAGGAAGCATGTTGTTAGGAAGCTAAAGGTTTCTTCTCATGATATGGAAAATGAAGAGGAAGTGGAAAAAGCATCTCAGCTTGTCACAAGAGAGGTTAAAAAGAAGAAAGTTGCTGATGTTGTTGCTTCGAAGAAAGCACTTCAGATTGCCAAGGAAATTGTAGTTCCTACTGAAGTTCTATTGAAAGAATCAATAGTTGAAGCTGCTCAACTGGGAATTGAGCTTACAAAGAATCTTCAACAAATGGTAGTGTCTGGTGAACTGGTGAAGGTTACTAAAGAAGTTCAGGAGGAAGCTGGTTGTTCATAAGCTAATGTTTCAGATGAAGGTGAGAAAAAACACAAGAAGGGGGGGTTGAATTATGTTGGATTTTTCTTCTTTTTCTCCTACTAAAGTCACTGGTTAGAAGCAGTTAGAGTACAGCTTCTGAAGTGATGTTCAGATACTAAAATGCAGAGGATAAAAACAGAGAGAGAGAGAGAGAGAGAGAGAGAGAGAGAGAGAGAAGAAAGACACAAAGCAATTATACAGGTTCCTTCCACAAACCGGAAGTAGTCCTATCCCCCTTGCACTTCCAAGGAGAGTTCACTAAAATGTAATATCTGATTACAAATTCTCACTGCTAAAAACTAGCAAGAGACTTCAAATGCTCAAACACAACTGGAAGAGACTTCCTATGCTCCTGAACACAATCAAGAGACTTCTATGCTCAAGCCCAACTGCAAGAGACTTCTAATCAAACAGAATTACAAAGAAAAATGTTTTACGTTGAACACTTGATATACAATCAGTGGTGTTCACAATACAAATTAGATACAGACTCTTAAGACTCTAGAATTTCTAAGATATGAACTTTGTTAAGAAATTCTAAGTGAACTTTTGATGCAGAACAATTTCAGCAGATGTTTAGCGCTTTTAAATTGTTGTTGAGTCTCTTACAATTCTTCAAGTCTTCAATCCTTTATATAGAGGTGTGAAAGAGACGTTGTGAATTGTCAGCGCATTAAAATAAGAGTCGTTTGAAGATTTGATCAATCACCAATGATCTTTTGCCTGATATGGTTGTTTTCCTATGAAGGATCAATTTCAAATTCATTCCAAGTCTGTAGGAACATCGTTGCAGGCAGAGCTATTATTCTTGTCTTGTAGTAGAGACAAAAACTGAGTAGTGGAGGTAGTGGTTGTACACTTCGTACAATTGTACTTTGTCAAAGCTCTTCAAAGAACAAGCATCCAATGCCTTCAAATTATTTTGAATTAGTCGCTGCTTCACTCTTCTGGTCTTCTGCAATGCTTAGACGAGATTAAATCCATTGAACAGCCTTTGAAGCTTTAAGTCTTGCATCTTTTGATGAACTACAGTTTCTAGTGATCTTCAGCTTCTGATGAACTTGCTTTTGATGACGTCATCACTTCAGGAGCACTTTGACTTCAGGAGCAGTTCTTTTCAGACGCTTTAAGGTTCCTTTTTGTTGATTCCTTTGCTCTCTTTTGTTCTTCCAGAACCTTATAATGATCTCAAATTTTTGTCTATGGTCATGTACACTTGAACAAATATTAGCATATCCAATTGACAATTTTTAATACCTTGTTATCATCAAAACTCTCAAGAGGTAGTGTTAAACACATTTTGTTCCAACAATCTCCCCATTTTTGATGATGACAAACATTAGTATTTAAAATGTTCAATTGTTGTTAATTTTATTAACAAGTTGACTATTAGGGTATGAGGTTTGTAAGCTCCCCCTGAGTCCAATAGTACTATAAGGTGAGGTTTGTAAGCTCCCCCTGAGATCTATTCTTGTTAATTAAATTCATCATTTAAAAACGTAATAAATCTCATAATATTCTCACATGATCTTCTAGTCCCTCTTAAAAGACTAAGAGATAAGAAGAAAGTTCTATTAATTTAAATTGTATGAAATTAAATTAATGGGGGCTCAAAGCCTTTAAATACTATACATCTACTCCCCCTTTTGTCATCAACAAAAAATATATATAAAAAAAGACAAAAAGAAGAGATGAGAAAAACGAAGTGAAAAAAAAATATAAGAAGTATGATCAGAACACATAATATAATGAAGTTCAGAAGCAATTGCATTCAGAAGGTAGTGAAATGTTCAGAAGCATGAGTATTGATCAAATAGTAATTCAGAAGCATAAACATAAGTTCAGAAGCAGACATATGAAGATATACACATAATGGAAATAAAACAAGTTAAATGGTGTGCAACTATGGTTGGGCTTGTTTTTGAAACATCTCCATCATCTGTTTTATCATCCTGTTCGTTTCTTCTTCTTGTTCCTTCATTTCCTTTTTGAATTCATCATTGCTCCTGATGAGATTCTCTTTTTTGATTCTTACTTCTTCCAGCTTGGCTTCAGTAGCAGTCTTGTATTCCAAAAGAAGTAGTTTCTTCTCCAGAAGCTCTTTCTTGAGCTGTTTGTTTTCTTTCTCCAGGAGAGTGTTCTTTTGCATAAGGGTCAATTCAGTAGAGGCTTCTTTGAGATTTATCTTGTTTAACTAGTTTAAATCAAGCTCTCTTGGGTGTATACTAGATGGAATGAAATCAACAACATTCCTCGCTCTTAAGTGTAACGCCCCATTTTTATTTAATTATTTTTAGTTGATGTTTGAGTATTTTTATATGATTTTATATGACTATATTTGACATATATGATTTAGATATGATTTTATGTGAAATATATGACTTGGTATGAATTGTGTGATATTTGGTGTGATGATAATTTATTATATGATTTATGGTGTTGTGTTTTATTTAAATAAATGTTGTTTGATTATTTTATTTATTTAATAAAAAGGTAGAAAATAGTATTATTTGGTTTAAAGGGAATTAAGTATAATTATGAGGAATAAGTGGGAGTTAAGGAATTAAGAGGGGGTTATAGTTTACAATAAAAGAAAAGGAGAGTCAGAAAGAGTTTTACGTACAATTGAAAAAAAAAAAAGAGAAAGTGAGTTTTTGAGAGAAGAAGAGGAGAAAACCTAGAACCAAGAGAAGAGGCTAGAAGAAGAGAGAAGAACGCAGCTTAATTCAGGAGTCATAACTAAGGTAAGGGTGGGATTCCTTCAATAATATGTATATATAATTTTGATTGTTGATGAAATTGTGTTCTAGGTTTAGGGTTTAGAAAGTTTATGATAGTTGATATGATGTGATGAATTGTGTTGTTTAATGCATGTTTCTGTGTTGTTTTGATTGTTATGTTGTATATAGAACCTGTAAACATTGTTCTCTATCAAATTTGGGATTTGGGTAGATGAAATTTGGGTCTTTGAGTGAAAAATATAGTTTTCCCGAGAGCTACCTTTGACAGCATACCCTGTTTCATGTTGTTGCGTCTTTTGCATCAGTTTCTGTTTCGAACTAGCTTTTGGTGTAAACACGAAAGTTGTAGGTATGAATGTTATGTTTCTAATGCCGTTGGTCTGACGTCAAAATAATTTATAGAACTTGAGTTATGGTCAAATTTCTGAACGTAGGTCACAGTGAATTTTTATGAATTTCAGCACAACTTTGTCCGAATGTGAAATGAAAACTGGTATTGATTGGTACATAATTGGTCTTAGGTGTAAACATGAAAGTTGTAGATAATTGAGTTAGCTTTCTATTGGCACTGGTTTGACTCGAAAATGTTTTGTAAATCTCGAGTTATGATAAAAATAGTCCAAGTAGGTCTTCAGAAAATTTTAAGAAAACTTAGCTTAACTAATCCCAAGTTAGTCCAAAACTTATGGTTGGTTTCCCAACTTCAAACTTAAGTATTAGGGATTTAGTCGGAGTGTTTTATGAGTATTTGGCTTATGTTTTATTGATCAACTTGCTTTATTTTTGAAGAATGTTTTGGTTTGATATGGATGTAGTTGATTAATGTATATGTGCTTTCCGGAGATGTGTGATTTAAATATGTGTTTGTCATACCCTCATTTTGGACCTAAAAATACTCTTTCAAACTCCTCTGTTATTTTCTAGTGCTTTCAAATCCACCGTGTTTTCTACTGTGCTTCAACTGCATACATTACTGTTTCAGTCTTCTAAATTTTTGCATAAAATCATACAAAAGGGTATTCTGGTCTTTTCCTACAAAGGAACCCATTTTCAGTCCCTGTAATTTGTCCCTGAGTTTTTTCAACTGGTTTGCGTAAATCTTTAATCAAATTTGTACCAAAATCATCTAGTTTGCATCTGAGTCAGTTTGAGTCGTTTTTGCCCCAGGGGCATTTTAGTCTTTTCACATCAAATAAATTTTGGGCAGAGAGGTATTTTAAAATACCTCATTGTGTAATTTGTTCATTTTAGTCCGTTGTGTCATTTTTAATCGTTTCACTTTACGTTGCATTTCAAATTACGTCTTTTAGCCAATTTTATTATTTTTACGTTTTAGCCCAAATATTTTTCAAAAATTGCATTTCAGTCCCAAATGTTTTCAAAGTCACGTTTTTAGTCTTTTTATTTTTTAGTCCAAATTTTATATACAATTGCAAAACAGTCCAATTTTTCTTCTTTTATCATATTGCAGTTTAGTCCCAAATTCTTTAAATTTTGCATTTTAGTCCTTTTTCAGGTTCAGTCCAAGCTGCCACGCAGGGTCCAGATTCCACGTGTCACTAGCTTATTGGTCCAAATGCACATGTGGCAGCCTATAAAAGGCCACCACTGCACAGTGTCAGAGATCAGAATTCACGCGCCACATCACTCAAACGGATCCAATACTCTCTCTCTTGGCAGTTAGGATCAAAACAGAAAATCACCAAGAACAAATCAAAAAACCCTAAAATTCATCAGAGCCAAAAATCATCAACAAGTGCATCAATTCTCAGAGATTCATTGGTGAATCTTCATCACTGAATTGAATCCTCTGCAATTCAAGGCACGAATTCCTCACCAGAAGCAAGGAACTCCAGCACCGATCACAGAGTGAAAGGAGAAAGAAGAAGAGTGAAAGAAGTGATGAATTGGACCGGTCAAGGAAAGTAGCGCAAGCCAGTGAAAGAATCACAAATTCATTCTCAGTTTCAAGCATCAAATCATCAAACAGAATCAGAATCAAGCGTTCCTGAAGATTCTTGCTCAAAATCTCCAAGTAAAACCAGAGGTAATATATTCAAAATTTCCTTTTCTTCCTATTCTTTCAAAAACATAGTAATACGGACGAATCAACGTAGATCTTGAGGTTTCTAAACAATTTCATTCAAAAAACGAAAAAAACTAAAATTTTCTTTGAAAACCGTACGGTTTCCTTTAGATCTACGTTGATCCAAGCCTTGCATGCAAATTTCAGTGTTAGATTCGCACTCAGGGTGAGAAGCCGAACGGATTGAGATAGGTTTGGTTCAGGTCTGGGTTGTTGCTCACCGGAACCTGCAAATCTCGCCGGAGAAGATGAAGATTCCGGCGGACCTTGAAGGTTCCGGCCAGATCTTCATCCTCTCCAGCCGTCCTTTTCAGAAACCGGTGGCGGAGGGAGAAGAGAGAGGTGAGAGCTTCTCTCACTAGAAGGAGAAGAGAGAGAAAGGAAAGGGGGAAATGAGTTGGACCGGTCCCTTTGCATATTTATAAAGCTCTTGAACCGGACCGGTCTAGCTCTGGTTCATTTCCTTTCATTCTGGACCTTTGGATCTAGGGTTTTGGTCTTCTGGATCAATCCTGTGGCTCCTGTGCGTCCGGGCCCTCAGGTTTGGGTATGGGCCGGGTTTTCGTTGGTTTTTTGTTGCTTTCTTTCAGTTTCTTGATTTTTTCTTGCTATTTACACCTTTATTCTTGCTACTTGAACCCATACGCATGTTAATTTTCTTGCGAAAATCCTGGAAAAATTACTATATGTTTCTTGATGGATTTTCAACCGTTTTGTGGTAATTTCATACTTTGAAGTGGATAAAAAGCATGTGCGCTAATTTTTGTTTGATTTACACGTTTTGATGCTTTTTGCGATTTTTCTTGCGCTAGTTCGGATCCAATTTTTGCTCTATGGCGTTGATATTTGATATGTGATTTTTGTGATGTGTTCATCTTTGAATTCATGCTGTTTCTACATTCTTGCATGCCTAATTGTTAATTCCTTGGTTTTCAAATTCAATGGATCCTTTCTTATTTTGCAAATTAACCCCTAGTCCACTAGTTCAAGTGCCCAATAATCTTACAAGTTGCTTGCTAGCTACAATGCCACAATTTTGTTTGTTAATTTCTCTTTGCAAGATTAATTGAAAGCCTCTCTTTGGTCAAGCTTAGTTGTTAATTTCGAAATATAATTCGTTGTTGATTTTAGGGTTTAAGTGTGACTCGTAATTTCCCTTTGATTCTTGGAATGTTTTCTTTGAAAAAAGAGGTGCTGTTTTGGGTAAAGGTTATAGGTCGTGGGACTTAGTTTGGCTTTTAGGTTTTAGTTTGGTGCCATTTGCATTATTTTTGGTATTTGTTCTTTTGCAATTTGCTCAATGTTTTTAGTTATGTTCACTTCATCCTTTTTAATTGGTTTGGTGCTTTGTTAGTAAATTTCATATCCTATGCATTGCTACTCATGCTACCATTTCTCATTTCACTACTAACCATTTTGTTCTATGTCTCATGCACATTGCAAGCATTGCCTCATATCATTTGTTTTTCTTCCTTTAGTCACCCTTATGCAATTTACATTAATTCATGTAATATTCTAGGTTTAGTTTACTATTCTTTAATTTCATGCAAGACTATAGAATGTAAAATAGGACCCGATGTAAAAGACTATGGACTATGATGATGTACACCGACACATGCACCGACACACGCACACACGTTGTATGTTCATCGCTAGGTGTATGTTTAGGATACGCAATACTTAGAAAAATCAATCTTTTGAAAAACAAACAACTTCCATCACTTCAAATCTTTTTCAAACAAACCTTGGAGTCAAAACTCCAAAGGATTTTCCCTTTGTTTTCTTAATAAAATCTAAATACAATTAATTTCCAACCTTAACCATTTTTTGTAAATAAATTGGACTAACCTCATTTGTTTTCAACCTAATGCCTACACGGCCCCTTATCTCTTTCTTCAAAAACCATCTTTAAAACTAAAAAGAACAAAACTCACAAAAACATTTTTTGAAAGAGAACTACATGGAATTTTGATCCCTTAAAAGGGTATGTAGGCAAGAGATTCAAAAATCTCTCCAAGTCCAATAAAATAAAATCCAACTCTCTCCCTCTTATTCTTAAAAACAATCTTTTCACGAGTAGCAATAAAAGTAACGCATAAACGTAAAGCATAGTAAAACGGTTCCTATAGGATACTATAGTCATCACGGGTGCCTAACACCTTCCCGTGATGAAATCAGCCCCGAACTTAGGATTTCTGAGGTTTTCTCGATTTTACCTCCCCCAAAAAAAATAGAGACATCAATGATCGAAAGGTTCAAATCCAATTAATGATTTGACACCCGAAAATCGCGATGACAGAAATGGCGACTTCACTGGGGAATATTAGGGCTACGCCTAGTTTTTTTATGCTCTATGCTTATGCCTTGCTTTATTGTTACATGTAAAATTTTCTTGTGCACGTGTGGGGTGAGAATATCAAAAGCCCTATACCCGGGTTGAGTGAACTTAAGATTAGGAAGAGATATAATCGACAATCCATTCCGGGGGTTGCC
The DNA here is from genome assembly GCA_958299785.1 of Medicago lupulina. NCBI lineage: Eukaryota > Viridiplantae > Streptophyta > Magnoliopsida > Fabales > Fabaceae > Medicago > Medicago lupulina. The sequence continues at coordinate 40,472,898 of OY283146.1, read as the reverse complement.
TCGTGCATTGGATTACGCGATCAATCTCACATAGCTGAGGCATTTTGGAGGTGATGTTGCCGGCGTGTGTTGTCATGCTTAGGCACTTTACTTCTAATTGACCGATGAAGGCTATGAACCGTAGTTACCAAACCCATCCTTGGCCTTTCTTAGGACGTAGTGCGGTGGCTAAACCGAGCGTTGCCTCGAAATTTAGTCGTCACGCGATACTACACCCAAACTAAACCTTCTTACGGATAATCGTGGACAAGCGTTGCTTTGTACTACCATGATATACGCAAGAGAGGTTGTGGTTTGGGAACTCTGTAGAACCTTGGTTACTACTATCAAAACCTTAGTTTCACCGGACACCGTGTCCACTTGCTACCTTAGCCCACCGTGCTTTCCTTGTTAAAACCATGCATACATGCATTCATGCATAAATTTTTACATGCATTTATCAAAAGGGTATAGACAAACTAAAATTCTTTGCAAATATAACCAGGCATGAAAAGAACCAAGTCTTACAAGTTCAAAGAGGTTGATTTGGCTAGCCTAAGGGAGTTGGCACTTAAAGTGAGGAATCCGACTGGGTTTCGTCTCCGATACGGTGGTTTACTTGGTATTCTTCGGACTAACGTGGAAGAGAAGCTGGTGCACACTCTGGTACAATTCTATGACCCGGTTTTCCGTTGCTTCACTTTCCCGGATTTTCAGTTGGTTCCTACGCTTGAGGCTTATTCTTGTTTATTGGGTCTACCTATAGCCGAGAAGACACCTTTCACGGGCCCCGGATCTTCTCTTACTCCTCTGGTTATTGCTAAGGATCTTTATCTCAAGACTTCCGATGTGTCTAAGAATCTCGTCACCAAGTCTCATATTCAGGGTTTCACTTCAAAGTACTTATTTGAGCAGGCTAATCTTGAATCAACTTGTCAGGACACTCTTGAGGCTATTCTCGCACTACTCATCTATGGGCTCGTCCTCTTTCCGAATCTTGACAACTTTGTGGACATGAATGCTATTGAGATCTTCCATTCCAGGAATCCGGTTCCTACGTTGCTAGCTGACGCCTACCATGCCATCCATGATCGGACTCTCAAGGGCCGTGGATTTATTCTTTGCTGCATACCTCTTCTTTATAGGTGGTTTATTTCTCACCTCCCGAGTTCTTTCCATGCCAACACGGAGAATTGGTCTTATTCGCAGCGGATTATGGCTCTTACTCCCAATGAAGTGGTTTGGATTACTCCAGCAGCTCGAGTCAAGGAGATTATCACTGGTTGTGGAGATTTCCTCAACGTACCTCTTCTCGGCACCCGGGGAGGAATCAACTATAATCCCGAATTAGCCATGAGACAGTTTGGTTTTCCTATGAGAGCGAAGCCCATCAACCTTGCTACGTCTCAGGAGTTCTTTTACTATTCCAATGCTCCCACCGGGCAAAGGAAAGCTTTTACAAATGCTTGGTCTAAAGTTCGTAGGAAAGATGTGAAGCATTTGGGTGTGAGATCCGGTATAGCTCATGAAGCCTATACTCAGTGGGTGATGGATCGAGCCGAAGAGATCGGCATGCCTTACCCTGCCATGAGACATATATCTGCATCTACTCCATCAAAACCCTTACCTTTGCTTCCCGCGACTCAGGAGATGTATCAGGAGCATCTGGCTATGGAGAGTGAAGAGAAGCGAGCTTGGAAAGCCCGTTACAGTGAGGCTGAGAACTTGATCATGACTTTGGATGGCAGAGACGAGCAGAAGGATCATGAGAACCGTATGCTGAAGAAGGAACTAGCCAGAGTTAGGAAGGAGCTTGAGGAGAAGGAGGATCTGTTGAGGAGAGACTCCAGGAGGGTCAGAGGTCGCCGAGATTTCTTCGCCAGTCATTGTGGTTCAGCTTCAGACTCAGATTCCGAATACTACCCAGTCACCCCTTAGTTCCGGATGATAGGATTGCTATTTGTTATGTTGATTGCTCAGCTTATGTCTCAGAAGCCTACTCCCTTTGCTCAATGTATCAAAAACAACTTGCTTTGAATAATTTGTTAAGTCCAATAATGTTTGCAAAGAATTCTAATTTGTCTAAAAAACCCTTTGATAAAGAAAAGAGTCATTTTTTTTTGCATCCGCACTCGCATATCATGCATCATGTGCATCATTCATCGGTCACAAAAAACTTCCCAGTGCTCATTGCCTCCTGGTTCTTCTGCCGCAGAGTAAAAAGTGGCTCGTGCTCGAAGGACTGATCCACCCACCAGAGTACATCAAACCAGACAGTACAGGAGGAGAAATCAAGTAGCTATGGAAGAAGAGAATGCACAGCTCCGCACTGAATTAGCTTCTGTGAGAGAAGAGTTAGCTAAAGCTCTCGACGCCATGACCGCTCTGGTAGCCGCTCAGGAGCAGCCAACCTCATCCGCTCCAGAGACCACCGAGGCAATCCCAACATCATCTCTCGATAGCCGCTTCGCCATGCCAAGAGGATACCCGTACGGGCTCCCACTTTTCTTTGCTCCAGATCCCACAACAGTTGCTTCCAGTGCTGCCAACAGCAACCAGATCCCCGTCTCAGGACAAGCATCTCTCCACACTACTCTACCTCAGTCAACCGTCTTCACAGAGCCAATTGTGCACTCTACGCCTCAGGGCGCCAATGCTATTGATTACCGTGGAAATACTCCTGTATTGGGAACAATGGAAGAAAGAATGGAAGAACTTGCCAGAGAACTCCGTCGCGAGATCAAGGCCAACCGTGGGAGCAGTGACCTCATCAGAACCCATGATCTTTGTTTAGTGCCGAGGGTGGATGTTCCCAAGAAATTCAAGGTCCCGGAGTTTGACCGCTACAACGGGCTGACTTGCCCCCAGAACCACATCATCAAATACGTCCGGAAGATGGCGAACCATGCAGACAATGATTCACTTATGATCCATTGCTTCCAGGACAGTCTAATGGAAGATGCCGCGGAGTGGTATACCGGTTTGAGCAAGGATGATATCCATACTTTTGATGATCTAGCTACTGCTTTCAAAAGCCACTACGGATTCAACACTAGGCTCAAGCCGAATAGAGAATTCCTCCGATCTCTGTCTCAGAAGAAGGACGAAAGCTTTCGCGAATACGCACAGAGGTGGAGAGGGGCAGCTGCCCGTATCACTCCCGCTTTGGATGAGGAAGAAATGACTCAAACATTCTTGAAGACCCTGAAGAAGGATTATGTTGAGAGAATGATTATTGCTGCCCCAAGCAACTTCTCTGAAATGGTTACTATGGGAACCCGCTTGGAGGAAGCCGTCCGAGAAGGGATCATCGTGTTCGAGAAAGGCGAGTCCTCGAGTGCACCGAAGAAATACGGCAATGGTCACCACAAGAAAAAGGAACCAGAAGTTGGAATGGTGTCCGCCGGAGTTAATCAACCTGCCACTGTCGCTCCTGTCAATGCTACACAACTGCCTCAACCGTATCAGTACCTACAGTATGCCCAGCATCCATTCTATCCGCCGTTTTACCATCAATACCCTCCACTACCGGGCCAGCCTCAGGTCCCTGTTAATGCCATCGCCCAACAGATGCAACAACCACCACTTGCTCAACAACCGCAACAACAACAAGGCCCTCAGTCTAGACCATCTTTTCCGCCGATACCAATGGCGTATGCTGAACTACTCCCGACTCTGTTACATAAGGGATATTGCACCACTAGACCTGGCAAACCTCCGCCAAACCCATTGCCTCCCAGGTTCCGCTCCGATCTCAGATGTGATTTTCACCAAGGCGCCCTAGGGCATGACGTAAAAGGTTGCTACGCTCTGAAATACATTGTAAAGAAGTTGATCGACCAGGGAAAGCTGTCCTTTGAAAACAACGTCCCACACGTGCTTGATAATCCACTCCCCAACCATGCCGCTGTAAATATGATCGAAGTCTGTGAAGAAATCCCTCGTCTCAATGTCCGTAATATTGCTACACCCTTGGTGCCACTACATATCAAGCTGTGCCAAGCTTCCTTGTTTAGCCACGACCACGCTGCCTGCTGTGAATGTCTTCAGAACCCTATGGGTTGCAATGTGGTTCAGACTGATATCCAAAGGTTGATGAACGACAACTACTTGACTACCAGTGATGTTTGCATGATAGTGCCGGTCTTCCACGATACTCCAGTCAAGAGCGCACCCGACAGGAAAGATGTTGAACCGTTGGTCATACGGTTGCCTGGTCCGGTGCCATGTGCCTCAACAAAGGCCATCCCGTACAAGTACAGTGCGACTATGTTGGAAAATGGGAAAGAAGTACCTTTGGTGTCCTCAAGCACAGTAGGCAGTATCGCTGAAGTGACAGCTTTGAGGAGCGGCAAGGTCCGACCACTCTTGTTTCAGAAGAAAGATGACGTGCAAGTTACAGTTCCTGCTGATAAGACTACTCCATTGACAAACCCTCCTGTTGTTGAAAGTACCAGCCGTCCAGGCCTTTCCATTGATGATTCCAATCTGGATGAGATTTTGAAGATAATTAAGAAGAGCGATTATAAGATCGTTGATCAGCTGTTACAAACTCCTTCGAAGATATCCATCTTGGCCCTGCTCCTCAGCTCGGAGGCCCACAGGAATGTGTTATTGAAAGTGTTGGAACAAGCCTATGTTGACCACGAAGTTACAGAGGAACAATTTGGTGGAATAGTGGCTAACATCACTGCTTGCAGTAACCTTTGGTTTGGTGAAGATGAACTTCCAGAGGCAGGAAAGCACCACAACTTGGCCCTGCACATTTCCATGAACTGCAAAACAGATATGTTGTCCAATGTGTTGGTGGACACTGGGTCGTCGTTGAATGTGATGCCTAAGTCGACTCTGGATCAGTTGAGTTGCCGAGGAGTTCCTTTGAGAAGGAGTACCTTTTTAGTCAAGGCTTTCGATGGTTCCCGTAAAACTGTGCTCGGAGAAGTGGATCTCCCCATGACTATTGGTCCTGAAACGTTCGTGATTACTTTCCAGGTTATGGACATAGATGCCTCTTACAGTTGCCTTCTCGGCAGACCATGGATACACGAGGCTGGGGCAGTCACTTCTACCCTCCACCAGAAGCTGAAGTTCGTAAAGAATGGTAAACTTGTGACAGTGCATGGTGAAGAAGCTTATCTAGTCAGTCAGTTATCATCCTTCTCATGCATCGAAGCTAAATCTGCCGAAGGAACTGCATTCCAGGGTTTGACCATCGAGGGTATGGAGCCCAAGAGAGCTAGTGCTGCTATGGCTTCATTGAGAGACGCGCAGAAGGCCGTTCAGGAGGGCCAGGCCGCTGGTTGGGGCCAATTGATACAGCTGCAGGACAACAAACACAAAGAGGGTCTCGGTTTCTCTCCGACGTCAGGCATGTCAGCTGGAACGTTCCGTAGTGCTGGATTTGTCAATGCAATTCTTGATGGTGCTGCTGAAAGAGGGGCCAGGCCCACATTCGTGATACCAGGAGGCATTGCAAAGAACTGGAATGTTATCAATCTCCCCGTGTCTGTGCATGATTCTAAGTAATATGTCTTGCTGTTTAGGCTTTATTTTCAAAATAACAATCCTTCCGTCTTGCCCGAGGCGGAAGTGACCTTTTTGTAAAGGGCATGTTTGTTCCGACATCACCATTATCAATAAAAAACGTCGTTTCTTTCACGACTCTTTTTCTTTCTTTAATGCTTTTCCCTTGGAAATAATGGTAATGCCAGAAAAAACCAAAACATCTGCATTTTCTTATTAATTTTAAAGATCTGCATGAAAACTACTTTCTAAAAATCATCCAATCATGTCACGCAGATCGAACCAAAATGAACCCGTTGAACACAGTGACTCTATGTTTCTCCAAACTGTTGAATCCCCGGTATTCGAGACCGAAGATGAGGATAGTGGTGACATACCAGATGAGATTGCCCGACTGCTTGAGCAAGAGGAGAAAACCATTCGGCCTCATCAAGAAGAGATCGAGCTAGTCAACTTGGGTACCGAGGATAACAAAAGAGAAATCAAAGTCGGTGCCGCATTGGAGGAAGGGGTCAAGAAAAGGATCTTCCAGCTTCTCCGGGAGTACTCGGACATTTTTGCGTGGTCGTATGAAGACATGCCAGGTTTGGATCCTCAGATTGTGGAACATCGGATACCGACAAAGCCAGACTGTCCTCCTGTCAGGCAAAAGTTGAGACGGACGCGGCCGGACATGGCTCTGAAGATCAAAGCAGAAGTGCAGAAACAGATTGATGCGGGTTTTCTCATGACAGTTGAGTATCCCGAGTGGGTTGCTAACGTCGTGCCAGTACCAAAGAAGGATGGTAAGGTTCGAATGTGTGTTGACTACAGAGATTTGAATAGGGCAAGCTTGAAGGACAATTTCCCACTGCCACACATCGATGTGCTTGTTGACAATACTGCCCAGTGCAAGGTGTTCTCCTTCATGGACGGTTTTTCTGGCTACAACCAAATCAAAATGTCACCCAAGGACAGGGAGAAGACGTCGTTCATCACTCCGTGGGGGACTTTCTGTTGTAAAGCAATGCCGTTCGGTCTAATCAATGCTGGTGCTACCTACCAAAGGGGGATGACCACTTTGTTCCATGACATGATCCACAAGGAGGTTGAGGTGTATGTAGATGACATGATTGTCAAGTCGAGCGATGAAGAACAACACGTCGAATACTTGGCTAAAATGTTTGAAAGGTTGAGGAAGTACAAGCTTCGGCTGAACCCAAACAAGTGTACATTCGGTGTTAGATCAGGGAAGTTGCTAGGCTTCATTGTCAGCCAGAAAGGCATTGAAGTAGATCCTGATAAGGTCCGGGCTATCCGCGAGATGCCGGCTCCGCAAACCGAAAAGCAGGTCAGAGGATTCCTCGGGCGGTTGAACTACATTTCCAGATTTATATCTCACATGACTGCGACCTGCGGGCCGATTTTCAAGTTGCTCAGGAAGAATCAGCCTGTGGTATGGAATGGTGAATGCCAAGAAGCTTTCGACAATATTAAGAGCTACTTGCTAGAACCTCCTATCCTCGTTCCGCCGGTGGAAGGAAGGCCATTGATCATGTATCTGTCAGTATTGGATGAGTCCATGGGATGTGTGCTCGGTCAGCAAGATGAAACTGGAAAGAAAGAGCATGCAATCTATTATTTGAGCAAGAAATTTACCGATTGTGAGACTCGGTATACAATGCTCGAGAAAACCTGTTGTGCCTTGGCTTGGGCTGCCAAACGCCTGCGTCATTACTTGATAAATCATACAACTTGGTTGATATCCCGGATGGATCCAATCAAGTATATCTTTGAGAAACCGGCTGTCACTGGAAAAATTGCACGTTGGCAAATGTTACTGTCAGAATATGATATTGTGTTTAAAGCTCAGAAAGCCATTAGAGGGAGTATCCTGGCTGACCATCTTGCTTGCCAACCACTTGATGATTATCAACCGTTGAAGTTCGATTTCCCCGACGAAGAGGTCATGTTTCTGAAATCAAGAGACTGTGAAGAACCACCGATCGGTGAAGGTCCAGACCCTGATAGCAAGTGGGGATTGGTCTTTGATGGTGCTGTTAATGCTTATGGCCGAGGAATTGGCGCAGTAATTGTGGCTCCGCAGGGGCATCACATTCCTTTCACAGCCCGGATTGTGTTTGAGTGCACCAACAATGTGGCCGAGTACGAAGCGTGCATTTTAGGAATTGAAGAAGCCATCGATATGAGAATCAAGCATTTGGACATCTATGGAGACTCCGCATTAGTCATCAACCAGATCAAGGGAGAATGGGAGACCCATCATGCTAATTTGATCCCTTACCGTGATTATGCAAGGCGTCTGTTGACGTATTTTACAAAGGTCGAGTTGCACCATATCCCCCGAGAGGAGAACCAAATGGCCGATGCTCTTGCCACCTTATCTTCCATGCTTCAAGTAAACCATTGGAATCACGTGCCGATGATCAAAGTACAACGCTTAGATCGGCCCGCCCATGTGTTTACTGTCAGTGATGCAATTGTACAAACAGATTCAGACAAAGTCAACAGCAAGCCCTGGTACTGTGATATCAAACAATTTTTGCAAAGCCGTGAGTATCCGCCAGGTGCCTCCAACAGAGACAAGAAGACGTTGCGCAGGTTGGCTAGCAAGTTCCTGCTGGATGGTGATGTCCTGTACAAAAGAAATTTCGATATGGTGTTGTTAAGATGTGTTGATGAATGTGAAGCGGAGCAGCTAATGCGCGATGTGCACGATGGCACCTTTGGGACCCACGCGTCGGGGCATGCGATGTCTAGAAAGCTGCTGAGAGCTGGTTACTACTGGATTACCATGGAGCGCGATTGCTACCAATACGCCAGAAGGTGCCACAAATGTCAAGTATATGCTGATAAGATCCATGTGCCTCCGCACGCCCTCAATGTTATGTCTTCTCCGTGGCCTTTCTCTATGTGGGGCATTGATATGATCGGAAGAATTGAACCGAAAGCTTCAAACGGTCATCGCTTCATCCTGGTAGCAATCGATTATTTCACCAAATGGGTCGAAGCTGCGTCGTATGCCAACGTGACTAAGCAAGTGGTAGTCAAATTCATCAAGAACAATATCATCTGTCGGTATGGTGTTCCTAGCAAGATCATCACTGACAACGGTACCAACCTGAACAACGACATGATGCAAGCTTTATGCGAGAAATTCAAGATTGAGCATCACAATTCTTCTCCTTACAGACCTCAGATGAATGGTGCAGTTGAGGCCGCCAATAAGAACATCAAGAAGATTGTGCAGAAGATGGTAACAACGTACAAAGACTGGCATGAGATGTTGCCCTATGCTCTACATGGCTACCGCACTACAGTCCGCAGTTCAACTGGGGCAACCCCTTTTTCTCTTGTATACGGCATGGAAGCAGTCCTTCCATTGGAAGTGGAAATTCCGTCTCTCCGTGTGATTATGGAAGCAAAGTTGTCTGAGGCTGAATGGTGCCAGAGCCGGTACGACCAGTTGAATCTGATTGAGGAAAGACGCCTGGATGCCTTGGCTCACGGTCAGATGTATCAAACAAGGATGAAAACTGCTTTTGACAAAAAAGTCCGTCCTCGGGAATTCAAGGAGGGTGAACTCGTGTTGAAAAGAAGAATGAGTCAGCAACCCGACCCAAGGGGCAAATGGGCGCCTAACTATGAAGGACCTTATGTTGTCAAGAAGGCTTTCTCCGGCGGTGCTTTGATTCTCACACACATGGATGGTGTAGAACTTCTGAATCCTGTGAATGCCGATATAGTCAAGAAATACTTTGTCTAGATATGAAAAGAACAGCGTGGTAGGTCGAAAACCCGAAAGGGCGGCCTAGGCAAAAATGCGCTTCCCGGTGGATCGAAAACCCGAAAGGGCGGTCCAGGCAAAATAAGGGACAAAAAAAACAAAATGTAAGAGCTCGATGAGCCGAAAACCCGAAAGGGCGGTTCATGCAAAAATGAGATTGAAATAAAAGACAATTGACTATATCTGGCAAATTACCATTCCCCTTGGGATCCTTGCAATCAATGTTTGGCTGTTCTCATCCGAGGTTCCAACGCCTATGGATCCAAGAGTTTCAGATATCATAGCAGTTACTGTGTTCAATGTACCACCAACCAATAAAATTACCATTTTCCAAGATTTGTAAATCCGTGGAGTCACGCTTTTGGCCGGCTACCACCCTTATACATCGATTTGAGCCTATGCTTTTGTTTGGCACTCATTTTCTGTTTTATTTTCAAAGCTTTATACAAAAAGTTTTTTCTATGTTAATAATGATGCATGTTTGGGATAAACATTATGAAAATTGAAAATTTTTAGGTATTTTGAAAACAAGCCCGAACAGCTAGGTACATTCAAATGAACATGCATGAACAAAGATACATTGATATCAGTTCCAATTCAAGTTACTAGCGAGCCTGCCTCCCAGTGGCAGTCTGTGGTCAATGGCAAGAATGAAAAAACAGAATGAAAAGCATGAAAAATGAATATGCTCGCTAAGTCGAAAACCCGAAAGGGCGGCTTAGGCAAGAATGAGCACCCCGATGGATTGACAACCTTCAAAGGCAATTCAGGCAAAAACAGGGGCAAATAAAAAAAACTATTCCCCGGTGGATCGAAAACCCGAAAGGGCGATCCAGGCAAAAATGGGATGATGAAAGAAACAATGAAAAATGAAAAGAAATAATAAAAAAAAAAACGAAACAAACATGCAAAAGCATTGACCACATATGCGATATCCAAAGCACTTACGTGACTGTTCCAACAAGCAGCAATACCATTCAAACTGTTTTTCTCTATAATTTTGCAGCTTCCTACCTTCAAGTGTTGGCCTCGATGTATCTTCGAACGACTGCACCCCCAGAAGAGGAACTTTTTGCGAATATGTGTCCGAGCGCGAGCCATTACGTGCCCAATATTCCAATGTTTTGTCTGTCTCTGCGAAATTGTGTCTACAAATTGCCAACCATCATGCATTCCAAAGCATTCATACGTGCATAATCATGCATCTTACATGTTCATGCATTTGATAAAATTGTCATGCTATTCATACGCATCTGCATTCTCAATTCCTATGTTAATTCCAATCAAAATCAATCATGTCAACTTCAAATTTCTTATGCCAACAATAAATGTCTGCTGTCGTGTCAAGTTCAACAGTCTTGTCAACATTCCTGTCAAATTCAAGCTCCTGCAGTTATGTCAACCAAAGTCAATTCTTTTTCAAATACAATTTGTTTCTGTTAACGGCCAAGTGGCTAGTTCGCATCCAAGAACAGCTTGTGCCTGCCAATTTGTTTCTGCTATCGGTCAAGCGGCCAGTTCGCATCCAAGAACAGCTTGTACCTATCCTTTTGATATCCGCCGAGCAACTAGTTCGTGTCCAAGAACAGCTCGTGCTTTCTATTTTGTTTTCCGTCAGCCAAGTAACCAGTTCGTGTCCAAGAACAGCTCGTGCTTTCTATTTTGTTTTCTTTCAGCCAAGTAACCAGCTCAAATACAAGAGCAGCTTGCGCCCTTTGTTGTCAATATTCCCGGTCAAGTGGCTAGTTCGCATTCAAGAACAGCTTGTACCTGTCAAATTTGCTTTCGAGTCTCCCCAGTGAGTCTTGTTATCTGCTATTCTGTTAATGTCAATCAGTCCCGCAATGGATACGACATATTCCTTTCTGCTATTCTGTTAATGTCAATCAGTCCCGCAATGGATACGACATGCTCTGTTGTTTGCTATTCTGTCAATGTCTACCAATCCCGCAATGGATACGACATATTTTGTTAAATTCAATTCTCAGTTTGTCTTGCATTCATAACACAAATGTTGCATGGCATACATAACATTTGCAAATGTATTTTTACGCCCAAAATCAGTGCTAAAGCCGATATTTAAGTATCTTCGTCATGTCAAGCCAAAGACTCCGTCTCTTGACTCTCCAAACGAAGAAACTTAAATAGGGGCAGCTGTCATACCCTCATTTTGGACCTAAAAATACTCTTTCAAACTCCTCTGTTATTTTCTAGTGCTTTCAAATCCACCGTGTTTTCTACTGTGCTTCAACTGCATACATTACTGTTTCAGTCTTCTAAATTTTTGCATAAAATCATACAAAAGGGTATTCTGGTCTTTTCCTACAAAGGAACCCATTTTCAGTCCCTGTAATTTGTCCCTGAGTTTTTTCAACTGGTTTGCGTAAATCTTTAATCAAATTTGTACCAAAATCATCTAGTTTGCATCTGAGTCAGTTTGAGTCGTTTTTGCCCCAGGGGCATTTTAGTCTTTTCACATCAAATAAATTTTGGGCAGAGAGGTATTTTAAAATACCTCATTGTGTAATTTGTTCATTTTAGTCCGTTGTGTCATTTTTAATCGTTTCACTTTACGTTGCATTTCAAATTACGTCTTTTAGCCAATTTTATTATTTTTACGTTTTAGCCCAAATATTTTTCAAAAATTGCATTTCAGTCCCAAATGTTTTCAAAGTCACGTTTTTAGTCTTTTTATTTTTTAGTCCAAATTTTATATACAATTGCAAAACAGTCCAATTTTTCTTCTTTTATCATATTGCAGTTTAGTCCCAAATTCTTTAAATTTTGCATTTTAGTCCTTTTTCAGGTTCAGTCCAAGCTGCCACGCAGGGTCCAGATTCCACGTGTCACTAGCTTATTGGTCCAAATGCACATGTGGCAGCCTATAAAAGGCCACCACTGCACAGTGTCAGAGATCAGAATTCACGCGCCACATCACTCAAACGGATCCAATACTCTCTCTCTTGGCAGTTAGGATCAAAACAGAAAATCACCAAGAACAAATCAAAAAACCCTAAAATTCATCAGAGCCAAAAATCATCAACAAGTGCATCAATTCTCAGAGATTCATTGGTGAATCTTCATCACTGAATTGAATCCTCTGCAATTCAAGGCACGAATTCCTCACCAGAAGCAAGGAACTCCAGCACCGATCACAGAGTGAAAGGAGAAAGAAGAAGAGTGAAAGAAGTGATGAATTGGACCGGTCAAGGAAAGTAGCGCAAGCCAGTGAAAGAATCACAAATTCATTCTCAGTTTCAAGCATCAAATCATCAAACAGAATCAGAATCAAGCGTTCCTGAAGATTCTTGCTCAAAATCTCCAAGTAAAACCAGAGGTAATATATTCAAAATTTCCTTTTCTTCCTATTCTTTCAAAAACATAGTAATACGGACGAATCAACGTAGATCTTGAGGTTTCTAAACAATTTCATTCAAAAAACGAAAAAAACTAAAATTTTCTTTGAAAACCGTACGGTTTCCTTTAGATCTACGTTGATCCAAGCCTTGCATGCAAATTTCAGTGTTAGATTCGCACTCAGGGTGAGAAGCCGAACGGATTGAGATAGGTTTGGTTCAGGTCTGGGTTGTTGCTCACCGGAACCTGCAAATCTCGCCGGAGAAGATGAAGATTCCGGCGGACCTTGAAGGTTCCGGCCAGATCTTCATCCTCTCCAGCCGTCCTTTTCAGAAACCGGTGGCGGAGGGAGAAGAGAGAGGTGAGAGCTTCTCTCACTAGAAGGAGAAGAGAGAGAAAGGAAAGGGGGAAATGAGTTGGACCGGTCCCTTTGCATATTTATAAAGCTCTTGAACCGGACCGGTCTAGCTCTGGTTCATTTCCTTTCATTCTGGACCTTTGGATCTAGGGTTTTGGTCTTCTGGATCAATCCTGTGGCTCCTGTGCGTCCGGGCCCTCAGGTTTGGGTATGGGCCGGGTTTTCGTTGGTTTTTTGTTGCTTTCTTTCAGTTTCTTGATTTTTTCTTGCTATTTACACCTTTATTCTTGCTACTTGAACCCATACGCATGTTAATTTTCTTGCGAAAATCCTGGAAAAATTACTATATGTTTCTTGATGGATTTTCAACCGTTTTGTGGTAATTTCATACTTTGAAGTGGATAAAAAGCATGTGCGCTAATTTTTGTTTGATTTACACGTTTTGATGCTTTTTGCGATTTTTCTTGCGCTAGTTCGGATCCAATTTTTGCTCTATGGCGTTGATATTTGATATGTGATTTTTGTGATGTGTTCATCTTTGAATTCATGCTGTTTCTACATTCTTGCATGCCTAATTGTTAATTCCTTGGTTTTCAAATTCAATGGATCCTTTCTTATTTTGCAAATTAACCCCTAGTCCACTAGTTCAAGTGCCCAATAATCTTACAAGTTGCTTGCTAGCTACAATGCCACAATTTTGTTTGTTAATTTCTCTTTGCAAGATTAATTGAAAGCCTCTCTTTGGTCAAGCTTAGTTGTTAATTTCGAAATATAATTCGTTGTTGATTTTAGGGTTTAAGTGTGACTCGTAATTTCCCTTTGATTCTTGGAATGTTTTCTTTGAAAAAAGAGGTGCTGTTTTGGGTAAAGGTTATAGGTCGTGGGACTTAGTTTGGCTTTTAGGTTTTAGTTTGGTGCCATTTGCATTATTTTTGGTATTTGTTCTTTTGCAATTTGCTCAATGTTTTTAGTTATGTTCACTTCATCCTTTTTAATTGGTTTGGTGCTTTGTTAGTAAATTTCATATCCTATGCATTGCTACTCATGCTACCATTTCTCATTTCACTACTAACCATTTTGTTCTATGTCTCATGCACATTGCAAGCATTGCCTCATATCATTTGTTTTTCTTCCTTTAGTCACCCTTATGCAATTTACATTAATTCATGTAATATTCTAGGTTTAGTTTACTATTCTTTAATTTCATGCAAGACTATAGAATGTAAAATAGGACCCGATGTAAAAGACTATGGACTATGATGATGTACACCGACACATGCACCGACACACGCACACACGTTGTATGTTCATCGCTAGGTGTATGTTTAGGATACGCAATACTTAGAAAAATCAATCTTTTGAAAAACAAACAACTTCCATCACTTCAAATCTTTTTCAAACAAACCTTGGAGTCAAAACTCCAAAGGATTTTCCCTTTGTTTTCTTAATAAAATCTAAATACAATTAATTTCCAACCTTAACCATTTTTTGTAAATAAATTGGACTAACCTCATTTGTTTTCAACCTAATGCCTACACGGCCCCTTATCTCTTTCTTCAAAAACCATCTTTAAAACTAAAAAGAACAAAACTCACAAAAACATTTTTTGAAAGAGAACTACATGGAATTTTGATCCCTTAAAAGGGTATGTAGGCAAGAGATTCAAAAATCTCTCCAAGTCCAATAAAATAAAATCCAACTCTCTCCCTCTTATTCTTAAAAACAATCTTTTCACGAGTAGCAATAAAAGTAACGCATAAACGTAAAGCATAGTAAAACGGTTCCTATAGGATACTATAGTCATCACGGGTGCCTAACACCTTCCCGTGATGAAATCAGCCCCGAACTTAGGATTTCTGAGGTTTTCTCGATTTTACCTCCCCCAAAAAAAATAGAGACATCAATGATCGAAAGGTTCAAATCCAATTAATGATTTGACACCCGAAAATCGCGATGACAGTGTTATATCAAGATGTGTTGTTTGTAGATGTGTGACTTAAATATGTGTTATATAAAGATGTCATATTTAAATATGTGATATTTGACGATGATGCTATTTAAAGATGTGTATTTGTCGAGTCATCTAAAGATGTGCATTGTTGAGTCTTTACTCGTGTCGTTGCATTTGAGTCGTGTCGTTGCATAGCATAGTCAGCGATGGGGGCTTAATGCCTGTCAGGTCCTCTATGACCTTAGCGATGGGGGCTTAATGCCTGACAGGTCCTATTTGACCTTAGCGATGGGGGCTTAATGCCCTGATGGTACCACATGCATGATGTCTAAGACGTAGAGTTGCATTTGTCGGGTCGTGTCTTATGAGATGTCGTGATGATGATTTGTGATGATGATGTGATGTTTGAGATGGTTGTTAAGACGATGATTTATGATGCATTTGTGATGATGATTGTTCTTTGATGTTCTTGATGGTATCTTCGTGATGAAGTTCCTTGATGCTCTTGATGATATTTCGTGATGATATTCTTGATTGACGTTTAACGTGTTTCGTGAATGGTGTGCTTGATGATGTATAAGGTGATTTAGGACGATAATTATGATGCTAGATGATGCCTATTTTGCTATGACTATCTGATGTTTTGTTGATTGATGATTCTGTTGTTGGTGTATTTATATATATATATATATGTGAACTTGATGATGCTTGTCATTGAATTGTTGTTGTTTTCATTAACTTGATTGATTATATATTATTATTATTGAATGTGTATCTCACCCCTTCTGTTGGAATTGCCGCCTTGTGGGCAAGTGCAGGTAACGAAGATAGTAGGATGTTGGCTCTTGTGTCTTAGGGCTCTGATACGTAACGGGATGGGGAATCGTTGTCTTTTCTTGCATTCCTTTATGTATCTTATCTTGAAGAACTTGTAGTTGATGATTTATTGTTGGATGATGTTTTATTTTGTTGAGGCCTTTGTGCCAAGATTTGTTGAAGATTGATTATATTTTGAAAAGAATTATTCCGCTGCAAATTTTATGAGATTAAATGTAGTTTAAATAAATAGTGTTATTTTCTATTTATGAGATTTTTGAAAAGAAGTGTAATGCTCCGTTTGTTGATTTACTCTGATATATTATATTTAATATTACGTTGTTGGGAGAACGGGGTGTTACAGTTGGTATCAGAGCAGGTCGGTCTGTTCGGCCAAGTAGTAGAGTCGTGTCGAGCCTAGTAGTGTTGTGTGACAGCTTTATACTGTCTTTTGTTGTCCTGATTTGTTGTTTGTTGTGTAGAGAACTAACATGCAGGAGTCTTATCCAGAATTGTTGCATGAGGTTCATTTTCGAGGACGAAAATTCTATAAGTTGGGGAGAGTTGTAACGCCCCATTTTTATTTAATTATTTTTAGTTGATGTTTGAGTATTTTTATATGATTTTATATGACTATATTTGACATATATGATTTAGATATGATTTTATGTGAAATATATGACTTGGTATGAATTGTGTGATATTTGGTGTGATGATAATTTATTATATGATTTATGGTGTTGTGTTTTATTTAAATAAATGTTGTTTGATTATTTTATTTATTTAATAAAAAGGTAGAAAATAGTATTATTTGGTTTAAAGGGAATTAAGTATAATTATGAGGAATAAGTGGGAGTTAAGGAATTAAGAGGGGGTTATAGTTTACAATAAAAGAAAAGGAGAGTCAGAAAGAGTTTTACGTACAATTGAAAAAAAAAAAAAGAGAAAGTGAGTTTTTGAGAGAAGAAGAGGAGAAAACCTAGAACCAAGAGAAGAGGCTAGAAGAAGAGAGAAGAACGCAGCTTAATTCAGGAGTCATAACTAAGGTAAGGGTGGGATTCCTTCAATAATACGTATATATAATTTTGATTGTTGATGAAATTGTGTTCTAGGTTTAGGGTTTAGAAAGTTTATGATAATTGATATGATGTGATGAATTGTGTTGTTTAATGCATGTTTCTGTGTTGTTTTGATTGTTATGTTGTATATAGAACCTGTAAACATTGTTCTCTATCAAATTTGGGATTTGGGTAGATGAAATTTGGGTCTTTGAGTGAAAAATATAGTTTTCCCGAGAGCTACCTTTGACAGCATACCCTGTTTCATGTTGTTGCGTCTTTTGCATCAGTTTCTGTTTCGAACTAGCTTTCGGTGTAAACACGAAAGTTGTAGGTATGAATGTTATGTTTCTAATGCCGTTGGTCTGACGTCAAAATGATTTATAGAACTTGAGTTATGGTCAAATTTCTGAACGTAGGTCATAGTGAATTTTTATGAATTTCAGCACAACTTTGTCCGAATTTGAAATGAAAACTGGTATTGATTGGTACATAATTGGTCTTAGGTGTAAACATAAAAGTTGTAGATAATTGAGTTAGCTTTCTATTGGCACTGGTTTGACGCGAAAATGTTTTGTAAATCTCGAGTTATGATAAAAATAGTCCAAGTAGGTCTTCAGAAAATTTTAAGAAAACTTAGCTTAACTAATCCCAAGTTAGTCCAAAACTTATGGTTGGTTTCCCAACTTCAAACTTAAGTATAAGGGATTTAGTCGGAGTGTTTTATGAGTATTTGGCTTATGTTTTATTGATCAACTTGCTTTATTTTTGAAGAATGTTTTGGTTTGATATGGATGTAGTTGATTAATGTATATGTGCTTTCCGGAGATGTGTGATTTAAATATGTGTTATATCAAGATGTGTTGTTTGTAGATGTGTGACTTAAATATGTGCTATATAAAGATGTCATATTTAAATATGTGATATTTGACGATGATGCTATTTAAAGATGTGTATTTGTCGAGTCATCTAAAGATGTGCATTGTTGAGTCTTTACTCGTGTCGTTGCATTTGAGTCGTGTCGTTGCATAGCATAGTCAGCGATGGGGGCTTAATGCCTGACAGGTCCTCTATGACCTTAGCGATGGGGGCTTAATGCCTGACAGGTCCTATTTGACCTTAGCGATGGGGGCTTAATGCCCTGATGGTACCACATGCATGATGTCTAAGACGTAGAGTTGCATTTGTCGGGTCGTGTCTTATGAGATGTCGTGACGATGATTTGTGATGATGATGTGATGTTTGAGATGGTTGTTAAGACGATGATTTATGATGCATTTGTGATGATGATTGTTCTTTGATGTTCTTGATGGTATCTTCGTGATGAAGTTCCTTGATGCTCTTGATGATATTTCGTGATGATATTCTTGATTGACGTTTAACGTGTTTCGTGAATGGTGTGCTTGATGATGTATAAGGTGATTTAGGACGATAATTATGATGCTAGATGATGCCTATTTTGCTATGACTATCTGATGTTTTGTTGATTGATGATTCTGTTGTTGGTGTATTTATATATATATATATATGTGAACCTGATGATGCTTGTCATTGAATTGTTGTTGTTTTCATTAACTTGATTGATTATATATTATTATTATTGAATGTGTATCTCACCCCTTCTGTTGGAATTGCCGCCTTGTGGGCAAGTGCAGGTAACGAAGATAGTAGGATGTTGGCTCTTGTGTCTTAGGGCTCTGATACGTAATTGGATGGGGAATCGTTGTCTTTTCTTGCATTCCTTTATGTATCTTATCTTGAAGAACTTGTAGTTGATGATTTATTGTTGGATGATGTTTTATTTTGTTGAGGCCTTTGTGCCAAGATTTGTTGAAGATTGATTATATTTTGAAAAGAATTATTCCGCTGCAAATTTTATGAGATTAAATGTGGTTTAAATAAATAGTGTTATTTTCTATTTATGAGATTTTTGAAAAGAAGTGTAATGCTCCGTTTGTTGATTTACTCTGATATATTATATTTAATATTACGTTGTTGGGAGAACGGGGTGTTACATTAAGCACAGAGGAGTCTTCACCCAAGTTTTAAGAACTTTTACTTCATACAAATTACTGACAACTCCCTTCAGCCAGTCTTGAAGCTTGGTCAAAGCAGTGTCTTGAGCATCAAGACAGGTTCTATACAGCTTCTGATCTACCTTTGATTCAGTATCTTCTTTGCTTAAGGTGCAGGTGTGATGCATTGGAGTGTTGATCACTTTACAATCTTCTAGCTTGAACTTCTTCAAAAGCTCCTTTGTGTATTTTGTTTGATGAACATATACTCCATCTTTACATTGATTGATTTGAATGCCAAGTTAGAACTTCAATTCTCCCATCATGCTCATTTCAAATTCATCCTGCATTAACTTAGAAAATTCCTTGCAAAGAGATGCATTAGTAGAACCAAATATTATATCATCAACATATATCTGCACAACAAGAATGTCTTTCTCAAGAGTCCTTCTGAAGAGTGTTGTGTCAACTTGACCTCTTTTAAAATCATTTTTAATCAAGAAATTACTTAGTCTATCATACCAAGCTCTGGGAGCTTGTTTCAAGCCATATAGTGATTTCTTAAGTTTATAAACATGGTCAGGATGTTTAAGGTCCTCAAAACCAAGAGGTTGCTTGACATACACTTCTTCTTCTATGACACCATTAAGAAATGCACTCTTGACATCCATTTGATATAATATTATGCCATGATTAACTGCATAGGATAGAAGTAACCTGATTGCTTGCAATCTTGCAACTGGAGCAAATGTTTCAATGTAATCAATGTCTTCTTGTTGACTGTAACCTTGTGCAACAAGTCTAGCTTTGTTTCTGGTTACTTCACCTTGTTCATTCAGCTTATTTCTGAATACCCATTTTGTTCCAATAATGTTCTTCTGAGGAGGTTTGGGTACTAGATCCCACACATCATTTCTTTGAAACTGATTAAGCTCTTCTTGCATAGCTAATATCCATCTATCATCTGAAAGTGCTTCATCAACTGTAACAGGTTCAATCACTGATAACAATCATATCATAGACTCTTCTTGTCTGAAGTATTATCTTGTTCTTCTGGGACTGTCTTTGTTTCCAATGATTTGATCCTCAGGATGTGAAGACTTGGACTTGAACGTATTCTTGGATTGATTTGCTTGCTGAGAGCCATCTTAGGCTTCGTCAGAAGCTACTTCATCTTGAGCTTGTGAGGTTGGTTCAGCTTCTGGACTTACTTCAGAATCACTAGTATGATCAGGTTCTGGAGTATCTTTAGTAACTTGTATATCTGCATAACTTTCATCTTGCTCTGGAGTTTCACCTCCAGCCTCTTTGTCATCAAACTTAACGTGCATAGATTCTTCAACACAGAGTGTCTCTGAATTATACACTCCGTATGCCTTTGACCTTTTAGAGTAACCTAAAAAGATTCCTCTTTGGGCCTTGGCATCAAATTTCTTTAGGTAGAGCTTGTTATTTAGAATGTAGCAGGGACATCCAAATTGATGAAAGTAAGATATATTGGGTCTCTTTCCTTTAAAGAGTTCATATGCAGTTTTCTCCAAGATAGGTCTGATATAGATCTTATTTTGAACATAACATGTTGTATTCACTGCTTCTGCCCATAAATGTTTAGCCAAATTGTTTTCATGAATCATGGTTCTTGCCATTTCTTGTAAAGTTCTATTCTTTCTCTCTACAACCCCATTTTGTTGTGGAGTTCTGGGAGAAGAGAATTCATGGACAACTCCATGTTTTTCACAAAAAGTTTCAAATGGCTCATTTTCAAATTCTCCACCATGATCACTTCTGATTTTCACAATCTTCATTTCTTTTTCAGACTGTATTTGAGTGCAAAAGTTACTGAATACATCATATGCATTATCTTTACTTCTCATGAATTTTACCCAAGTCCATCTGCTGTAATCATCAACAATGACTAGTCCATATTTACTTCCATATAAAGATGTAGTATTAACTGGTCCAAATAAATCAATATGAAGTAGTTCCAAAGGTCTGGAGGTTGAGACAATGTCTTTAACTTTAAATGATGATTTCACAATTTTTCCTTTCTGGCATGCACCATAGAGTGCATCTGAATGATAGTCAATATTAGGTAGGCCTTTGACAAGTTGTAACTTACTAAGCTTAGAGATTAACCTCCAGTTAGCATGTCCCAACCTTCTGTGCCATACCCACTTCTTATCATTCATTGACAGAAGACAAATTACCTTCTGATCAACCAGTTCATAGAAATTGATTTTATAGACATTCTCTACTCTCTTTCCTTTGAACACTAAGGGCTTGTCATCTTTGTTGATTACTGTGCTGTTGGTCTTTTCAAACATCACATCGTAACCATTGTCACAAAACTGACTGATACTCAAAAGGTTATGTTCAAGACCATCTTCCAACCACACATTATTAATAGAGATAGAGGAGTTACCAATAATTCCTGTACCAATGATCTTGCCAGACTGGTTGCCTACAAACTTCACATTTCCTCCTTCTTTCATTGTGAGGGTGAGGAACATTGACTTCTCTCATGTCATGTGTCTTGAGCAACCGCTGTCTAGTTACCATGATTTTTGATTTTCCTTAGCTCTTAGGAATTTCTGCAGTATTGACAAATTCAGATTTAGGTACCTATTGTTTTATGGGTCCTTTGAGGTTAGTACTGGAAATTTTACTCTTCACTTCTTGTACCTTGTGCTGTAAGTTTGGTAGCTTCTGATTAATCATTACCTTAGGTTTAACACCTTTTGGTTTTGATTCCCCAGAAGCAGAAACTGTTTTGTTCTTCTGAAACTTAGACTTCAAGACACCAGATTCTGGCTTCAACAAACACTGAGGAACAGGTTCTGATCTCTTCAGAATCTTGATCTTTGAGGTCTTAGAGTCAGAATTTGTCATAACCTTAAGCTTAGAGTTCTTTGGCTTTAAAGTAATCTTAGCTTTAGAGGTGGAAGCTTCAGGTTCTGACTGAACCATAGTTTCAACTTTAAAACCTTCAGGTACAAATAAGGTTTTCAATCCTTCCTTGATACATTCACAACATGCTTTGCAATTGGTTTCATTAGACTTCCCTTCTGAAAATCCAATCCCTTTGCCATTGTTCTTGTAAATGTTGTAAATCATAGAAGCAACTTTGCTTATGTCAATACCAGACATGATAAAATCTTCAAGAGCAATTTCATGGTTTCTTAATGTAACACCCCGTTTCCCCAACATAAAAAGTTCTTAAAACATTTATCAGAGTATGCAACACAACAACGGGATATCACATAAAAACTTAATCCGAAACAGTTAAATAATAATTTAACCCAATAACTTCAAACCTTGCAGCGGAAATCATACTTAAAATTCATAAAACATTTGGCACGCAGGCCCCATAAAAATTATCTCAAAGTTAGTTTCATTATCGCAACATAACATAAAATAATCACGTAAAAGAATGAAGCATGCATATATGATGACCCCATCCCGTTACGTATCAGAGCGACCTAGACGACACAGTGAGGCAAGGCCACTCACGAAGCAACTGCACACTAAGCACGATCACCTGCACTTGCCCACAAGGCGGCAATTCCAGCAGAAGGGGTGAGATTTCATAACAAAATAATATTAATCAACATAATTTAGAATAACAATTAACATCAAAACATCAATAGCATTCTTGCATAATTTAATAACAATTAGCACGTAACCACATAATCAACTTCATATCATCTTTAAGCAAGTAGCATAGATAGATAACACTTATCACGTAATCATATATTCAATCTTTATCAACAACATGACATCATAAATATGACCATGCGACAATGCTCTTAGACTCCTTATATGCATGTGGTACCAAACTTCATCATAAGTATTAATATACTTTTAAAACGTGCGGAGGACAAAGCTCCTAATAAACGTGCAGAGGACAAAGCTCCTATCATGGTGAGGACTAAGCTCAATGTATGCTATGCATGGACTCAATTCAAAACAACATTTATCCTTAATCATCTTATCAACATGCATCCAAGAAATTGGAGCTAAACAACCACTTATCATCGCATATATAATATATACACATATCATAACGGTTCAGTTTAATAACATCAGCAGTATAATATAGACATCAAAGCAGAATGATATCATCACAACAATTACTAATCGAGCAACATAGGCTTTAACACTTTAGCATAAGGTTTAATACTTAATTTCTTGCTCACTAAACAATCCATACCTAGAACAGCTCTGCACAGGACTCTCAACATTACCACTAGGCCTAAATAACACTCAGGGATCATCTCCAAATCAATCACACGGAACAGATCACACTAACCCTCACAACTCCCAATCTGGTAGTGTTCGCGAGGCGAGTGAGTTAGCTCGCCGTGGCGAGCTGCCAGAAGCAACTCGCGAGGCGAAGAAAAGTGCTCGCTATGGCGAGCTGCCAGAAGCAACTAGCGAGGCGGGGATAAGTACTCGTCGTGGCGAGCGATGAAGCTCATCACTCGCGAGGCGAGGATCACTGCTCGCCGTGGCGAGCGATGAATCTCGCTGCGGCCAGAACTGCTATTTTCTCAAAATTCTCACGATTCTCATGGTTCCAGGCCTTCTACTGATTCCAGAATTCATCCTAAACATATTCTAAGGTCTAGGAACACTTTCTACACGAAATAAACCTAAACTAACCGTTAGATCATCAATTTCTAAGGTTTTGACCTAGTTTTCTCATTCTCTCAATTCAATCCTATTACCGTTAATTATTCATCAGGATTATGCTAATTAACATTACAGAATTATGAGTCTCACCCTTACCTGGTTATGAAGAAATCGCAGCTCACTCTCCTTCTCTTCCCTCACGCGTGCGTTTTCTTTCTTTCTGTTTCCAAAGTCTGAAAGCGTTACTGACTTCCTAACCCTAGTTGCCTTATTTATACTGCCAACAAATCTTATCTTATTTACTCTTTCTCCCACACAACTCTCTAAAATCCAAAACTAACCCACAACTAAATATTTTATTTTCTTTTCAAATCTTATTTTATTTAACAATAAAATAAGTCTCTTAATCTTATCAAATCCACATAAATCAACTTAAATTATCAAAACATACCAAAATCACACATATATTATATAAATATAATATAATCACCTAAACTCGATTTAAATAAATAATAAAACGAACGTGGGCGTTACAACTCTCCCCCACTTAAAAGATTTTCGTCCTCGAAAATTACCTCAAGCAAATAACTCTGGATAAGACTCCAGCATCTTACTCTCAAGCTCCCAAGTCAAGCTTTCACCAGTCGCTCCCGACCAAACGACTCTAACGAGAGGTATATCCTTGCCCCTCAACGTCTTCACTTTCCGATCATCAATCCTCACCAGTCGCTCTGGATCACATAGAATGGATCCGGAACATACTTCCGAAGCTGCGACATGTAACGCCCGTTTTGAACTATTTTATTTATTTAATTATTTGATTGAGTTTAGAGTCTTTTTAAATAATTTATTTGATTTATGGTGATGTGTGTTATTTTTGTGTTATGTGTTGGTGTTTTAGTAGCATATTATATTATAATATATATGTTATTTGGTGTAAAAATATATGTGTTATTTGGTGTAGAAATATATATGTTATTTTGTGTAAAAATATATGTGTTATTTGGTGTAAAAATATATATGTTATTTGGTGTAGAAATATTGTGTTATTTGTTATAGAAATATGTTTGTTATGTAGAGATATATTTGTTATAGAAATATGTTTGTTATGTAGAGATATATTTGTTATAGAAATATATTTGTTATTTGGTTTGAAAATATATTTGTTATTTTGTATGGATATATATATGTTATCTAGTATAGAAATATATTTATTATTTGGTGTATTATTATTATTAAGTGGGGGAGAGATATATTTAATTTAGAAATGAATAAGATAGAGGAGAAGAGATATATAAATAGGGAAGCTACGTTAGAATAGTTGGAACGTAAAAAAACAGTTTTTGTGAGAAAAGTAGCCACCAAAGAGAAGAGAGAAAGCAATTCCCGTTTTTTTGAAATCTGCCTCAGTAAAACAGCGATTTCTCACTTGTTAACCGTTGGATCGTGACGATTTTTGGACACAAGGTTCACAACGCCTGGGTCTACCTTTTCACCGTTCGGATCGTCGAAACAAGGTCGGAGTTAAGAGAAAACTGTCGCGCACTGAAGCAGTATATTTGGGTGTTTTCACCACTTTTGTTCTCTTTCGTAAGCTTTGTTCATCTGAATTAAGGTAAGGGTGAGACTAACTCTCATTAAAATTAAGTATATGATTTCTGAAATTGCAATTAGCATGATTAGGTGTAGTTTTGAGAGTTTTTTGAGAATTAGGGTTATGAGAGAATTTAATGATTATATTTGTCGATGAAGTTGTTTAAATTCGATTCATGTGCTGTTTTGTTTGGCTTTGATTATGATTTGAGTTTTGTTATGATTATGTGATAATGTGAAATTGATGTGTTATTTAACGATGTGAAAATAATGTGTTATTTGACGATGATGTTATTTAAAAGGTGTGTTATATAAAGAGGTGATATTTGAAGATTGTTGCATTTGAGTCGTGTCGTTGCATTTGAGTCGTGTCGAGTTGTCTAAGATGTTGAGACGTTAGATTTGTTTAAGTCATAAGATGTGAGTCCATGCATATTCATTTAAAAGCGACGATGGAGCTTTTGCTCAAAGCGACGATGGAGCTTTTGCTCACTAGCGACGAGGGCTTATGCCCTGGGAGTATATTTATGCTCAAAGCGACGAGGGCTTATGCCCTGGATTGGTACCACATGCATATAAGATGTCTAAGATGTTTAAGATGTTAGAGTTGCATAGTCGAGTTGCATTGTCAAGTCGAGTTGTTTAAGATGTTTTGTGATGATGTTCTTTGATGAAGTTTAAGATGTTTTGTGATGATGTTCTTTAATGAAGTTTTTCTATATGATGAATTTTGATGATGGTTTCTATCTGATGAATTTGATGATGCTAAGACGTTTCTATACATGGTTATGATGAGTTGTTTGAGATTATATCTGTTGATGAATATGATAAACTATGATGAGTTGCTTTATGATTGTACTTGTTGAAGATTATGTGATTAATTGATGTTTTAAGTTGTTAGTTGTAAATTGATGAATTATATGCTTAAGTTTAATGTTTGTGAAATCTCACCCCTTCTGTTGGAATTGCCGCCTTGTGGGCAAGTGCAGATTTCCAGGACTAGCTGTTGATGTGAGTGGACTCCTCACGTGTCTAGGTGCTCTGATACGTAACAGGATGGGGAACTTTGCTTATGTTTTCTATTCTTTACGTATTTAACTATGAGATTTTATTAACATGATATTAAAGAATTTGATGAGATTTTACATAGAGGCCTTCGTGCCAAAGTTGTTTTTAAGATTTTTGAAATAGATTCCGCTGCGAAGTGATTTAAGATTTGATTGAAATATTTTGAAGGATAAATTATTATTTATTCCATTGTGATTTTTAAGAAATGTAGCATTCCGTTTAAGTTGTGAAACTCTGATTATTAATTTACGAAATTTTTATGCTGAGAAAACGGGGTGTTACACGACACATGGAAAACATCATGTAAATTCGAAAGATGCGGTGGTAACCCAACTCGGTACGCCACCGTTCCAACCCTCTCTGATATCTGATACGGGCCAATAAATCTCGGAGTCAACTTCTTTGACTTCAACGCACGTCCAACACCAGTCATAGGTGTGACCCTTAAAAACACGTGATCTCCTTCCTGAAACTCAAGATCTTTTCTTCGCTAATCATGGTAACTCTTTTGTCGACTCTGCGACGCTTTCATTTTCTCTTGAATCATCTTAACCTTCTCCGTAGTTTGCTGAACAATCTCTGGCCATAAAACCACTCTTTCACCTGACTCAAACCAACACAACGGAGTTCTGCACCTCCGACTGTACAAAGCCTCAAAAGGTGCCATTCCAATACTAGAATGATAACTATTATTGTATGTGAACTCGATTAAGGGAAGATGACTATCCCAAGTTCCTCCTTGCTCAAGAACACAAACTCTCAACAAATCCTCTAGCGACTGAATTGTCCTTTCCGACTGACCATCAGTCTGCGGATGATACGCCGAACTCAATCTCAACTTAGAACCCAAAGCCTCTTGCAAACTTTTCCAAAATCTAGAAGTAAATCTTGGATCTCTATCTGATACTATGCTCGAAGGAACACCATGCAACCTTATGATCTCCTTGATATAAATCTCTGCCAACTGGGCAACAGGAAAACTAATATTAATCGGTAGAAAATGAGCCGACTTCATCAATCTGTCAACTATCACCCAAATGGCGTCATTTCCTCTTGGAGTATTCGGCAAACTAGTCACAAAATCCATGGATATACTATCCCATTTCCACTCTGGCACATCTAAAGATACCATCATGCCAGCCGGTTTTCGATGCTCAATTTTCGACTTCTGGCAAACTAAACAAGCATACACAAACTGTGCCACATCACGTTTCAATCCAGACCACCAAAACAACCTCTTCAAATCATGATACATCTTCGTAGCTCCCGGGTGAATACTCAAGCTACTTCTGTGACTCTCTTCAAGAATCATCTTCTTAATCTCTTCATTGTCAGGAATGCAAATCCTACCTCGGAATCTCAACACTCCCTGATCGTCGACTTGAAAATCACTATCTTCAGTCTGATTACCAGCAACCATTAAGTCCACAAACTTGACATCTTCTTTCTGCGCCTCTCTTATATTCATCAAGAAGTCACTATCAATCTTCAGCATCCCTAGCTTCACACTCTGAGGCGTCCTTTCACAAACCAAACTCAAATCTCTAAATTGCTCAAGCAATTCGAACTCCTTAACCATCATAGCAGACATATGCAAAGTCTTCCTACTCAAGGCATCTGCTACCACATTCGCTTTACCCGGATGATAATTCAACCCAAAGTCGAAGTCCTTCAAAAGTTCTAGCCATCTTCTCTGCCTCATATTCAATTCATTCTGATCGAAAAGATACTTCAAGCTCTTGTGATCACTGAACACTTCGAATCTCGCACCATATAAGTAGTGTCTCCACATCTTAAATACAAAAACCACAGCTGCTAATTCCAGATCATGCGTCGGGTAATTCTTCTCATGAATCCTCAACTGTCTTGAAGCATAAGCTACCACTTTACCTTCTTGCATAAGCACACCTCCTAAACCCAACTTGGACGCATCACAATACACTACAAAAGGCGCATCAGACTTTGGCAAAATCAAAACTGGAGCAGTCGTCAAACGCTTCTTCAACTCGTTGAAACTGTTCTCACAATGCACATCCCAAACAAAAGCCCTACCTTTACAAGTCAACTGGGTCAACGGAAGAGCTAACTTGGAGAATCCTTCAATAAACCTTCTGTAATAACCAGCTAAACCCAAAAAGCTCCTAATCTCAGTAACTGACTTCGGAGTCTCCCATTGCGATACGGCTTCAATCTTAGACGGATCTACTGCAATACCATCACCAGAGATAACATGACCAAGGAAACTCACTTCTTTCAACCAGAATTCACACTTAGACAATTTGGCATAAAGTTTCTTCTTTTTCAATACTTGCAAGACAATCTTCAGATGTTCAGCATGCTCTTCCTCAGTCTTGGAGTAAATCAGAATATCATCAATAAATACAACTACGAACTGATCCAAAAATGCATGGAAGATGCGATTCATATACTCCATAAATACTCCCGGTGCATTAGTAACTTCAAAAGGCATAACCTTGTACTCATAATGGCCATAACGCGTTCTGAAAGCTGTCTTCTGCATATCCTCATCCTTTACTTTAATCTGGTGATAACCCGACCTCAAGTCAATCTTGCTGAAAACACGTGCACCCACTAACTGATCCATCAAATCGTCAATTCTCGGTAGTGGATACCTATTCTTGATAGTTACCTTGTTCAACTGCCGATAATCAATACATAGCCTCATACTACCATCCTTCTTCTTTACTAGTAACACTAGCGCTCCCCAAGGTGAAACACTTGGTCTAACAAATTTCTTCTCGAGTAAATCTTCCAACTGTTTCTTCAATTCAGCTAATTCGGAAGCAGACATACGATAAGGTGCCATCGACACCGGCTTAGTTCCAGGAACAAGATCAATAGAAAACTCGACTTCCCTCTCTGGAGGCACATCAGGAATTTCATCTGGGAAAACTTCAGGAAAGTCGCATACCACTTGTAATTTATCGATCACTGCTTGATTCTCTAAAGATAAAGAAGCCATCAACGAGAACATCAACATACCATCACGTTCTAGTTGCTTCAACTGTTTAGTAGATAAGAACTCAACACCACTTTCCTCTTCAGCGGACGAGAAATGCACCGTCTTGCGAAAACAATTGATAAGAACGTGGTTGTACTCTAACCAATTCATACCCAGAATTACATCCATACCGCTTAAAGGTAGACAAACTAGATCCATTTCAAAATCGCGACCAAACATGGACAAAGGACAACTCAAACATACGAGAGAAGTAGTCACCGAACCCTTAGCTGGAGTTTCGACAACCATCTCTCCATTCATATCAGACATAGCAAGACTCAAAGCAGAAACACAGTCTAAAGCAATAAAGCAATGTGTAGCACCGGTATCAATAATAGCAACTAAAGGAGTATTATTAATATAGCAAGTACCTCTGATCAAACGATCATCACTGTCTGTCTGAGTACCAGTCAGGGCAAAAACTCGACCCGTAGTAGGCGCCCTCTTCGGCTGCTTGCACTGGGAACCAATATGACCCTCTTCGTTGCAATTGAAACACACGATATCATTACGCTTGCAATCAGCTACTAAATGACCCTTCTTGCCACACCGGACACACTTCTTGATCTCTTCTGGACAAGCATTGCTCTTGTGGCCTTTCACACCACAGTTGAAACACACGATCTCGGCGGGGGTACTCTTCTTCGCAGTCTGCCTATCCACGACCATCCTCTGTTTCCCTTTATCAGCGGGAGCACTGTACGGCTTAGGACGACTCTGCTGACCCTTGGCTTTCCTCTCATTCACTACCTTGTAGTGAGCCTTTGTATCTTCCTCATAAATCCGGCAGCTGTTCACCAAATCCGGAAAAACTCTGATCTGTTGGTACCCAATCGCCCTCTTAATGTCGGGCCTCAAACCGTTCTCGAACTTGATGCACTTTGAAAACTCAGCAGTCTCAGCAGCATAGTGCGGGTAGAACTTTGCCAACTCCACAAACTTGGCAGCATACTCGGTCACTGACATATTTCCTTGCTTCAGCTCAAGGAACTCGGTCTCTTTCTTCCCGCGAACATCTTCCGGAAAGTACCTCCTCAGAAACTCTCTTCTGAACACGGCCCAAGTCACAACAGCCCCATCTTGCTCGAGGCTAGGTAACACGCTGACCCACCAATCATCAGCTTCCTCTGACAGCTGATGTGTACCAAATCGCACCTGCTGGACTTCGGTGCACTGCATCACTCTGAAAATCCTTTCTATCTCCTTAAGCCACGCCTGGGCTCCATCGGGGTCATACCTTCCCTTGAACGTTGGAGGATGATTCCTCATGAAAGTCTCCAACATCCTCGTCTCAGCATTCACGCCAGCATTTGCATTAGGTTGTTGTCCCACAGCTTGGGCAACAGCTTGAAGAGCAGCAGCTAATGCGGTATCGTTCCTCCCAGCCATTCTGATATTCTACAACAACAGTAACAGCAACATAAGTTTTAGTAATACAAATATTACTAAGACTCAACAAGACTCTCTAATTGGCCGGACAGACCGACTTGCTCTGATACCAATTGTAACACCCCGTTTCCCCAACATAAAAAGTTCTTAAAACATTTATCAGATTATGCAACACAACAACGGGATATCACATAAAAACTTAATCCGAAACAGTTAAATAATAATTTAACCCAATAACTTCAAACCTTGCAGCGGAAATCATACTTAAAATTCATAAAACATTTGGCACGCAGGCCCCATAAAAATTATCTCAAAGTTAGTTTCATTATCGCAACATAACATAAAATAATCACGTAAAAGAATGAAGCATGCATATATGATGACCCCATCCCGTTACGTATCAGAGCGACCTAGACGACACAGTGAGGCAAGGCCACTCACGAAGCAACTGCACACTAAGCACGATCACCTGCACTTGCCCACAAGGCGGCAATTCCAGCAGAAGGGGTGAGATTTCATAACAAAATAATATTAATCAACATAATTTAGAATAACAATTAACATCAAAACATCAATAGCATTCTTGCATAATTTAATAACAATTAGCACGTAACCACATAATCAACTTCATATCATCTTTAAGCAAATAGCATAGATAGATAACACTTATCACGTAATCATATATTCAATCTTTATCAACAACATGACATCATAAATATGACCATGCGACAATGCTCTTAGACTCCTTATATGCATGTGGTACCAAACTTCATCATAAGTATTAATATACTTTTAAAACGTGCGGAGGACAAAGCTCCTAATAAACGTGCAGAGGACAAAGCTCCTATCATGGTGAGGACTAAGCTCAATGTATGCTATGCATGGACTCAATTCAAAACAACATTTATCCTTAATCATCTTATCAACATGCATCCAAGAAATTGGAGCTAAACAACCATTTATCATCGCATATATAATATATACACATATCATAACGGTTCAGTTTAATAACATCAGCAGTATAATATAGACATCAAAGCAGAATGATATCATCACAACAATTACTAATCGAGCAACATAGGCTTTAACACTTTAGCATAAGGTTTAATACTTAATTTCTTGCTCACTAAACAATCCATACCTAGAACAGCTCTGCACAGGACTCTCAACATTACCACTAGGCCTAAATAACACTCAGGGATCATCTCCAAATCAATCACACGGAACAGATCACACTAACCCTCACAACTCCCAATCTGGTAGTGTTCGCGAGGCGAGTGAGTTAGCTCGCCGTGGCGAGCTGCCAGAAGCAACTCGCGAGGCGAAGAAAAGTGCTCGCTATGGCGAGCTGCCAGAAGCAACTAGCGAGGCGGGGATAAGTACTCGCCGTGGCGAGCGATGAAGCTCATCACTCGCGAGGCGAGGATCACTGCTCGCCGTGGCGAGCGATGAATCTCGCTGCGGCCAGAACTGCTATTTTCTCAAAATTCTCACGATTCTCATGGTTCCAGGCCTTCTACTGATTCCAGAATTCATCCTAAACATATTCTAAGGTCTAGGAACACTTTCTACACGAAATAAACCTAAACTAACCGTTAGATCATCAATTTCTAAGGTTTTGACCTAGTTTTCTCATTCTCTCAATTCAATCCTATTACCGTTAATTATTCATTAGGATTATGCTAATTAACATTACAGAATTATGAGTCTCACCCTTACCTGGTTATGAAGAAATCGCAGCTCACTCTCCTAGTTGCCTTATTTATACTGCCAACAAATCTTATCTTATTTACTCTTTCTCCCACACAACTCTCTAAAATCCAAAACTAACCCACAACTAAATATTTTATTTTCTTTTCAAATCTTATTTTATTTAACAATAAAATAAGTCTCTTAATCTTATCAAATCCACATAAATCAACTTAAATTATCAAAACATACCAAAATCACACATATATTATATAAATATAATATAATCACCTAAACTCGATTTAAATAAATAATAAAACGAACGTGGGCGTTACACTTAAAGGTTTTCCATTACACTTTTCTTGTAGCTTCTGACATAAGAACTTGAGCTTGTCTTCATAGGTTTTAAAAATGAAGTCAAAGCCTCTATGTCCTTCTTCAAAAGTTTTCAGATCCAATATAATTGATTCTTGTTGTTTCATTAAATCAACATATTTTTCTTTTAAATCTTTCAACTCATTGGTTCTTAGTTCAAAATGTGTAAGGAGTTCTTTAAGAGACTCAATAAGTTCTTCTCTGGGAATTTTAGAATATACCTCATTTTCTTCTTCTGAGTCTGATTCTGGTTCAGCTTCTGAAGCTGCTGTAGCTACTAACCCAACAGCTATCTTTGCACTTTCATCAGCATCAACCTTATCAGATTCAGATTCACTTTCTAAATCTTCCTAGGTAGCCATCAAACTATGCTTGATCTGATTCTTGATCTTGTTTAATTTGAAAGTTGACTTCTTTGACTTGTCCTTTGATTTCTCCTTCTGAAGATCAGGGCAATCAACAATGAAATGTCCAGGCTTCTTGCAGTTGAAGTAACCCTTCTGATCTTCTTTCCTAGAGCCTTTGTAACTATTCCTTCTGCTCAAGAACTTCTTGTTCTTCTTGGCCATATACTGCAGCCTGTTAGAAAGCATAGCCATCATCTCAGCAGGATCTTCATCAGAATCTCTATCAGGTAATTCTTCTTCTTCAGATTCTATGACTTTAAGAGCTTTTGATGACTTCCCTTTAGATGGTAAAGCAATAGATTTACTCTTCTTAGCAGACTCATGTTCATTAAGACTTAACTCATGAACTTTGAGTGAAGCTAACAAGATCTTCAACACTTAAAGTGTTTAAATCTTTAGCTTCCTCAATAGCAATAACCTTTGGTCTCCATCTAGCAACCAGGCTTCTTAGAATCTTGCTCACATGATCAGAAGCAACATAGCTTTTCTTCAGTATTTGTAGTCTAGAGACTAGGGTATGAAATCTTGAGTACATCTCCTCAATACTTTCATCATCCTTCATCTTGACCAACTCATACTGATGAACAAGCATAAGTGCTTTAGCTTCTCTAACCTTCTTGCTACCTTCATAGTTTGCACAGAGAGAAGCAAACATAGCCTTTGCAGTAGATTTATCACTCATCTTCATATACTCTACACGAGGTATAATAGTAACAAGTGAACCTCTGATCTTGTGATGCTTCTTGTACATCTTGTTTTGAGCAGGAGTATGTTTCTTTCTGTCTACAACAGCTCCTTCTTCATCAAGATCCAAGTCACCAACTCCATATTCCAGAATATCCTATAACTCTTCATCTAAGCCCATGATATAGTTGTAGGAGTTGGTTTTCCACCAAGAGAACTCTTCAGGATCTCCATTGAACTTTGGAACTTTTCCTGAGTCAGATTTCTTATCACTGTAATCATAAGGTACAACATTATGATGACTACCAGAACCACCAGAGCCAGAAACAGATGATTTAGCAGACATGTTTTTCTCAGATCTTGGATTGTTACACTGTTAAGTGTTATCAATAGAACCAAGGCTCTAGATACCAATTCAAGGTGAGAAAAACACAAGAAGGGGGGGTTGAATTGTGTTAGCTTTTTCTTCGATTTCTCTTAAGCTGAAAACACTGATCAGAACCAGTTCAAGAACAGCTTCTGAAGTGATGTTCAGAACTAACTTGCAACGGATAAAAACAGAGAGAGAGAGAGAGAGAGAGAGAGAAGGAAGAAAGACACAAAGCAATTATGCAGGTTCCTTCCACAAACCATAAGTAGTCTTGTCCCACCCTTGCACTTCCAAGGAGAGTTCACTAAAATGTAATATCTGATTACCAATGCTCACTGCTAAACTTAGTAAGAGACTTCAAATGTTCAAGCACAATTACAAGAGACTTCCTATGCTCCTGAACACAATCAAGAGACTTCTATGTTCAAGCACAAAAGCAAGAGAATTCTAATCAAACAGAATTACAAAGAAAAATGTTTGACACTGAACACTTGATATACAATCAGTGGTGCTCACAATGCAAATCAGATACATACTCTTAAGACTATAAAATTTCTAAGATATGAACTTTGAAAAGAAATTCTAAGTGAACTTTTGGATGCTGAACAAATTTGGCAGAGTTCTGGCGCTTTCAAATTGTTGTAAGTCTGATACGTTTCTTCAAGTCTTCACTCCTTTATATAGAGGTGTGAGATGAACGTTGTGAGTTGCCAGCACATCCAAAAAGAGTCGTTTGAAGCTTTGATCGATCACCAATGATCCATTGCCTGATATGGTTGTTGTCCTATGAAGGATCAATTTCAAATCCATTCCATGTATGTAGGAACATTGTTACAGGCAGAGCTGTTATCCTTGTCTTGTAGCAGAGACAAACTCTATATAGTGGAGGTAGTGGTTGTACACTTGGTACAACAATTGTACTTTGTCAACGCTCGACAAAAGAACAAGCATCCAATGCCTTCAAATCCTTTTGAATTAGTCGTTGCTCTTCTTTTCCACTCTTCTGCAATGCTTAGACAACGTTAAATCCTTTGAACAACCTTTGAAGCTTTAAGTTTGCATCTCTTGATGAACTATAACTTCTGGTGATCTTCACCTTCTGATGAACTAGCTTCTGATGACACGTCATAACTCTAGGAGCACTCTGTCTTCAGGAGCACTTTGACTTTAGGAGCAGTTCTCTTCATACGCTTCTAAGCTTCCTTTTTGTTAATTCCTTTGCTCTCTTTTGTTCTTCCAGAACCTAATAATGATCTTCAAATTTTTGTCTATGGTCCTGTACACTTGAACAAATATTAGCAAATCCAATTGACAATTTTTAATACCTTGTTATCATCAAAACTCTCAAAGGGTAAAACACATTTTATTCCAACACAAATGGCTTCTTAGACTTAGGGGGAGCTTACAAACTTCACTTTATGGCCGCTTAGATTTAAAGGGAGATTACAAACCTCGTTCTCTATTGTTGTCAAGTTAATTAATGAAAAAAATTGTTGTTGACAATACATAGGATGTCATCATAAAAAAGGGGGAGATTGATGAACCAAAATGGGTTTTGAACAATGCATGTAACATATTCATGATAACAAAGTATTAAAGAACAATTGGATTTGCTAATGTGTGTTCAAGTGTGCAGGACCATATAATTAAATTCTGACTCTCAAAGTCAAGTTTTTGTTCTGAAATATCAAGACTCTGGACGCATAAGCAAGCATATGAAGCAAAGGAAAAGCTACTGTGACTTGGAACAAGATCTAAATAAAGGTCGACCGCAAATTCAACACTAATCATAAAAGGCACTTTGCTAAAAAAACCTCTAATGGAATCAAGACTCTAAAGGCTTAAGTATCTCAAGATGTTGTCAGCACCTGGAGACTCTAACTCAGTTTATCATCTCTCGAAGGAAGGTCGCTTTCAGACTCTGAGTTATATAGTTTTTCTTAATCTTATGACCACGTAGAGAAACAAAGAAGAAAATTAAAGGACAAAGAGAATGCAACAGATAATTCTATTAGAAGAAAAATAGTTTTAAATGACTTCTCAACCACATTATCCATTTAAGGAAAACCTTAAACGTTGTTGATAAAGTTTCTCAATGACTTATTTGATGCGTTGTCACTTCTTCAATAACGGCTCTCTCATTCTCTCCTATATAGGGACCAGAGCATGTAAAGAAATATAAAGACTTCTATTATTTTACAAGTGCCCTTGCTCTACCAAATTATATAGCTCACAAACACTTAGAAATATTCTTACAAACTTTCAATCTTAGAATTTCTTAAGTGTTCAGATGTAATTTGCACTTTAGCTTTCTTACACCTCTGATTGTATCTCAAGTGTAAACATAATCTCATTTATTTGTTAACTTATGATTGTAGAAGTCCTCTTGTGTGATACATAGGAAGTCTTTTATTGTGTGTTTGAGCAAATTGTAATCTTATGTGATTATTGTGAAAATCTATTGGAAGTGCAAATGGATTGGACTAACTTCAGATTGTGACGGGAACCAAAATAATTTGCTTGTGTCATCTCTTTCCATGTGTCTCGCTATCTTTGTTTTTAATTTGATTTTGCTACAAACTCTGTTTCAGACTCTAAATTGTTTTTGTAAAAGCCATCACAATTCATCCACCCTTCTTGTGTTTTTCTCACCATCATTAATAAGATTTTAATATGCATGACATGGGAATGGCAACCAAAAGTGACTGCCATTAAAGAATCCCAAAACCTCAACAATCGAAACATGAACACCATGTTTGGGAAGCTCAAGAAACACTCGCATGAAATCTTGAAAGACAGTGAGGAAAACGTCAAGAAGATGGAAAAGAATTGTGTTAAAACCCTCTTCATACAAGGCAACCTCTTCGGTTCTAGAGGAAAGTTACTCAGATGAAGATTCACACTGTGAAGAGTAAATGAGGTTATAAATGAGACGACACAACCGCTATATTCAACGAAATGGGATAAAATATAGTGAAGAAAATTGATCAACTTTAAGAAGGCTTCACCCAATCGAAGAAATCGGGAAAAGAGGAGAAAACTTCAAATTGATATGGTTGTGAAAAAAGAGAATGTCCGGAGCTAGTCAAAGCAAAGGGAAACCAATCCCTTTCGAAAATAAAAGGGAAGAACATATAATGCCTTGGAGGAGGATGACACAACATCCGTACTTAGTGACTCCAAAAATGAAAAAATTGCTCACTTGTATCTCATAGACAGAGAAAATAGAACTTTAACTTAGAGTGAGGTTTGTAAGCTCTCCCTGAGCTAGGAAATGTAAATTGTCATAGTAAACATCAATAAGGATACTGCTTATTAGCTGCATATCAACATATGATTGAAAAATCACTATGCCTTTCGATATAACTTAAGATATTAACTTTAAAGATATTAAATAAAGTTATAATAATATTACTCCCCATTTTGTCATCAACAAAAGTTAACTTTATTATTCACAGAAAATGAAAAACAAGTGCATTGAAGTCAAAGTGCAGAAAAAATAAACATAACATTATACAAAAATAACCGATATTATTGTAGTGATATTTTTTTACAAATTAAACCATTACTCCTTCAATAAAAAAATTTATGGAAAATATATTCAAAAGGTCAAATATATTTGATCCATATACAAGACCGAACACACTTGACTTGACTTGACTTTCATGAAATAATGTCTTATATTTTGATTTGACTTGACTTTATTTAAAATATAGTATTAAATTATAATATTCAAAGCAAGTCATCGATACTAATTATTTTACTAATGAATTAAGTTATGACACACTATGGAAAAAACATAAAAAAAAAAAAAAAGAATAATGGAATGCTATAACATGAGGAATGGATGAAATACACTGCACCATCAATCACTTCAATAACAAAATTTATGGAAAATATATTCAAAAAGTCAAAAGTATTTAGTTCAAATACAAGACCAAATACATTTGACTTGACTTTCTAGAAATAATGTTGCTTATATTTTGATTTGACTTGACTTTCTATAAAATATGGTATTAAATTAAAACATTCAAAGTAATTCATCTATACTAATTATTTTATTAAATATAGTTTTATATTTTGAGAATTAAGTAATGGAACACCCTATGAAAAAAAAACATAAAAATGAATAATGGAATGCTATAAATTGAGGAAAGGGTGAAATACACAACACCACTAATCTATGGCAGATCCCTCCTGCAAAAAAAACTCTTCTTTTCCTCTTCATCCTCCTCCTTCTAAATCAACTACCATGAATACTGATAGGTTGATGAAATGGTTGTATGGATACAACTTGACCACAAATTCTTCATCATCATCAGTTGCTAGTAATGATTTCGGCAGCCATGCTCCAGGAATCATAAAATCAATGAAAATTCTTGAAGCTCAATTTGGGCATCTACATGCATCATCGGTCAATAATAATACTAATGATGTCATCAACAACAACATGATGGAGTTGGATAAGTCTGTTGCTCATGATCATCCCGATCTCCCTAGAGGCTCATCATCCTAATAATAATTTGAGAACAAAACACTCAAATTCTAAATAAATATTTAATTATAATAATCAGTATGTTTATTTCAGAGATGAACTTCATTTTGTTTATTATAATTAAATAGTATGTATCTACTACTATTATAATAAAATTGTACACTAGCATAATCTTATAATTGTCCTTTTTTAAACTCATGGTCTTCCTAGTGAATTTCAATATAATCATGACTTATTACAAATGCTCAAGGACACAACCAAGAGACTTCATATGCTCAAACACATAAGCAAGAGATTTTCAAATGCTCAATCATAACTGAAAGAGACCTCTAAGAGTTTTACGAATAAAATAGTTTTCTTACACTTGATATACGATCGGGATGTGTAAACAATTACAAAACAGAACAAACTCTACAGACTTGAAATTTATAGGATTTGAAGTTAGTAAGAAATTCTTAAGTGTTCTATGCGCTTTTGAATTTGACAAAGTAAGTGCACAGTCAA
Source organism: Medicago lupulina (assembly GCA_958299785.1). NCBI lineage: Eukaryota > Viridiplantae > Streptophyta > Magnoliopsida > Fabales > Fabaceae > Medicago > Medicago lupulina. The sequence goes on along the minus strand of OY283146.1, from coordinate 40,433,826 downwards.
AATTAAAGTCTTATTATAACTCGTCAAGTCTTCAACTCCTTGTTGTGCGCGAAAGAATTCAAAGTGGTCTCATTCATCTCTTACTCGTGCCATCTTCTTCTCAAATTGCAGATTTGTTGACAAAACCACTTTTGTGCCCAGTTTTCAATTCATTGGTTTCCAAGCTTGGCCTATGTGCTCTTCATAGTTACATGTTAATATTTAATTTAATTATCATGAACTAGAACCTATTAGTTAGCCTGCTTATTAGTATTCTATTCAATTGTATATATACATGTTGATTAGTCTTCTCTTTATTTTAGTGTATAAATAAACATGTCATGTACCTTTACAGATAGATCAATGATAATTATATCACTCGTCTTTCTACTTTCTACTGTGTTCTGAATATGGGTCTTGTTAACCAGTGTTCATGGGCCCCCGGTTAAGAAACTAAAGTAGAAATAAAAGACATGATTTAAAAAATAGAATACACAATTTCCAAAAAAATATTTTCTTTTCTAATTCCTTAATCAGTGCCCCGGAGGCACCGGTTAACATTGCCCTCTAAATATTAACACTCCATACATTAATTTTTTCTTGGTTACTTTTATGTGACTTTGCATCATATCATAAGTTATGAGCCCTATTCATTTTATATGTTTATTTCCTTTTGGAATTAGATAGGTTAGTGAAATACCTGTCATGACTTGAAATTAAGTTTGAGATTTCTCTTTGGAATTACCTACATCATAAGTTTGGGGTGGCATACTAGTAGAACTTGACTATCGAAAGAAAAAAAATTAAAAAGAAAAATGTAGATAAAAACATCAAAATGATGGTCTAAAAAATATTACTCCCTCCGTTCCTTTTTAAGTGTCTTTTTAGAAAATTTCCATCAAAATAGCAAAGTGTATTTTTTCACGTTTTCTTTCAATTATACCCTCCTTTTAATTCAACAATAAATATTCCGCACATCTTTTAAATTATTATAAGTCAATATAAAAATTATTCCAACTTCACATTAATCAAAAACTAAGAAAAACTTTACTTCCTTCCAACTCCTTTAATCAAAGTTAAGACTTCAACTATGGCTTCAACCAATGCTAGATTCGCATTGTGCGACATCTTATTTATAGAATTTTTAAATTTATAGAATTGTTATTCATCTTATTTATAGAATTTTAACTCTTCTTCGAACCATTGTTTGTAACAAAATTTTGTTTAAATTTGAAGATAATAAGAAACAAACTTTGTTTAAAAAAAACAAACTTTAGTTTTCCAAATAGATAACATTAATTAGATTTATTGAAAAAGTTAAGAGTAATTGAAAAAGGGTATAATTGACAAATCATACCCTAAAAATACAAAAAGGACAGTTAAATAGGAACGAAAAACACACGCTAAAAAGACACTTAAAAAGGAACGGAGGGAGTAGTTCCTTAAACTCTCGTGCATATTTTTTTTTTTGAGGGATTAAACTCTCGTGCATGGTGAGTTCACCTCCCCTACTTCGCATATTTATTTTACAAAAAAAAAAAAAATGTACTAGGAAATTTTATCTCAAAAAGAAAAAATGTACGAGTAAATTTATATTGATTTCTTTACTTCAAATTTATAATACATTGAATAACCAAAGTGATTAATCCTGATTATAGCTAAGAGATTTATTTGCTTTGATAGTGATTCCCTTTTCAGTTTGTGTTTATATTTTATTTTTGTGTTTCGCTCTTTCACTTCTTGTCTAATGGGTATTTTTAAAATATTACTTGGAAGTTTGGTGGGAAAATCCATGGAGAAAGGAATAGGAAAAGCATTTGATATCACAGGATGCAGATATACTAAGCAACCTTGGTTAGGGCATCACTTAAATTACTTTCTTAGATTTATTTTGTGGGGGATTTGTGTGATGAGATAAAACCGCAAGTGCACGGTCTTATCGGAGTAGTAATAAAGAGAGTATCATTCTGACAGGGAGTTGGTCAATTCAATCAACTTAGAGTTATGATTAGAAGAGAAAATAGTAAATTTAGGGTTTTAAAATGTTGGAAGAGAAAATAATATAAAAGAGAGCCTTGGGATTATTGGTTCATCTTGATAACAAACCCTCCACAAACCGAATCTTTAACCTTAGAACTTTATGTTGGACCTAATTTCTAATGACCGGTTTCCCTTTAGCCCCTTACTATTCCTCTCAGTCCAGTAAGAGTTTACTCCTAGCAATCAATCCTATTTTGCTGAATTGATTACTAGGAGATGCATTAAGGCTGTGAAACTACTTCGTCCAAAGATTGCAAAGACTATTTTGCTGCCTTTGCAATCTCTGTCTAAATTCACTTGTTCCAATATCAAGACTCGGCTTTCGCTTTATGAATTGATATTTGGGATAATGGATTAATAATTATCAAACCCTCAGCTTTCGCGTCCACAGTTTGATAATGATAAATCCATGTTAAAGTGGTGAATTTAGATTAGAAATTAGGTTTACATAAGGTTTAGGAAGAAAGCTTGGTTTGTTTTGGATTATGTCATTAGACTATCCAACAATCCCAAGACAAGAGAAGTCTACTCACTCATGATCATAGTAGACAAGGGGAAGAAGAGAGAAGACATAAAATAAATAACAATAAAATAAAGAGAGAAATTATTATTAGAAAGACAATTGTCACTATTGTATTCCAAGAATAAGATGAATGTTTGTGGTGGAAGACTACTCTATTTATAGCTTACAATTGACTTAAAATCTAAGCAACTATAACGCTAGAGTGTTCCACAAGAAACTTTGGGCCTAAACTACAAAATAGAGTAGCTTGCAGGAGAAGAAAAAGCATCAAAAGGGATCCTGAGAGGTGGCACGGTCGTGCCACATTTGGCATAGGCCGTGCCAAGCTTCTGACTTGGGGAATCGTATTTTTGTGCTGAATCTTGTATTTTTCTAGCCCGAATCATCTCCTAATCCTCTTTCTTTTGCTTCAAGACTGCTCCACCCAATATTCCTTCCTGAAATATATTTTATTGAATCTTAAAGTAAATTGCTCAAAAAAGGAAATAACAATAATATAAAATAAACTCAAATCTAAATAAAACAAGATCAAATATTATATAAAATATACTAATTATTGACTCGTCAAACTCCCCCACACTTGGATATTTGCTTGTCCTCAAGCAAAAGACATAGACATTGTAGCATAAAACAAGATTATGTATGACAATTCAAATGAAGCTCATGTCTCCTCAAAAAAAAGTTTTTATTTCTAATGTACACTAATCACAAACTCAAGCAATTTTTTGTATTCTTTATTCAACCCAACAATCAAGTTCTAAGTGAGTGTGTGTGTGTAGTTCATCCCTATTTTTGCTCCTGTATAAACAGATATTATGAGTAAACAGGTTCCAACCTTAAGACTAAACCAACCGAGAAAGATTCTTTCTTCATTTCGTATAAGAGAGATGGGAGTATTTGTGGTCATTTTGACCTTTTGCCTTTTGCACAAATTTGGAATTTAAGCGCATTAATTTAAGGGAACAACATCTTCACGTAGAAAGTCGGAGGGCCTACCCCCTTCCCCAATCTAGATTCAATGGTGGCCCTTAAAACATCATCTTCACATAGGAAGTCGGAGGGCCTACCTCCTTCCCCAATCTAGATTCAATGATGCTTTTATTTTTCTCAAGATAACATCACCTTCACGTAGGAAGTCGGAAGGCCTACCTCCTTCTCCAATCTAGATTCAGTGATGCAACCTCGGAATATATTTTTTTCTTTTATTATTTTTATAAGCTCCCCCACACTAACTTATACTACTTTTACTCTGAAAATCGTTAAGGGTTAATTTACCTTAAGAGTCTGAACGTGCTCCTTACAATACCTATTCATACACTTGCTCAAGGGATGCAACTAATGTTTTTCTCATTGGAGAATTGTTCACAATAAAACAAGATGTGGGTATATCAAGAAAACTTAAAACACAAGAGTTCACTTTCATGTACAAGAAACAACCAATTTAGAGGAGACAACAAAAATTTATGTCATAATTTTTCAACAAAAACAAGCTACTTAATCATGCCTTTCACAATTAAACAAAACAAAAGAATAAAGTTCAAGGGATTTTGGGAACACTACGACTCGAGACACTTTATTAGCCCCCCCCTCCCCCCCCCCCCCCAACACACACACATACACACTTGGGAGAAGCATTGTCCTCAATGATTCAAGAAAAACAAAAAAAACAAAAATTTAAAGGGAAAGAAAGATGAAGAAGAAGAAGGAGGAGGAGGATGATAGGTAGAGAGAGAATAGAGATAGAAGGGAAGCGAGGAAGAGGAAAGCTCACATTTTATTGAGGTCGTTAAGGAGGACCTTGGAGGTTGAGGTGTTGCATCATCATCCGGAGCATGTGATTGTTCTCATCATTAACCTGATTGCCTCTTTGGACATCGTTTCTTAATCCGGTGATTTCAACACCTTGCCTTTGTTGCTCGGTGCTTATGTGGTCAATCTCCATTTGCATCCATGCCCACCGGTTGTTTTGATCATTATAGTTGTCATCGGCATCATAGTCATGGTGCTCCTCATGGTAGTGCAAGTGTGCACCTTCCTCCTCAAGGTTTTGCTCCTCCTCCTGTTCCTGTGGGGCATCACCAACATACATCAAATTTTCTTCCACCTCAGTGTTAGTCCGAGATGGGTTAGGAAGTACAATCAAACACATAGGCACATTGAGCTGAAGCTCAAAAGCTATACGGCCGGGTTGAGGCTTAATGAAGTTCATAGCAATGAGGGTTTCTATATTAAGCTTATTGTTCCCCTCAATTTTATTTATCCCTTTGTTCTCACCTACGCCAAACTTCCTAGCTATAAAGGTGATAATGCCCCCTACCACTATCTCACTCCTAGCATTAGATTTTGCACCTAAAGAAGCAGGATAATCAAGCATATAAAAGCAAGTATTCACAGGATGGTTGTTAAGCATTGCCCAAAGCATGAATATTTCATCCGTCCTAGTGGTACCTACTTCGTTTCTACCCCAAATTATGCAAGTCATAGCCCTTTGGAGGTATCTAAGCACAAGGTTATGGATATTACTAGCCTTATTGGATCTAGAGTTGTATTGGTGTAGGCCGGTAATACTTTCCAAAAGGTGATGGGGTTGTATGCTTCCGGCCTAAGATCATGATTATAAGAGTCATGGATGAACCCCGTATTAGCGAAGCCCATCTCATTGCAAAAATGTTCTAAAGACATCTCATAATCGGTGTTCATAAGCCGGAAGTAGACTCTATGGTCGGGGTCATCATAATTCATCCTATCTTTAGTAAAAACGATAGTGCTCAAAAATTCATAGGTGAAATTCTCATAACCCCGCATAGGTCGCATCATATCACCCCATCCTAGCATATTCAAGCCATGTTGACTTTGTTGACTTTTTTTATGAATGTGTTGAAGGTTGGGGTTTGGGAAAATTTTTGGTGGAAAAGGTAGGTTTTGTTATAGGGTTGAGTTGGAAGTAAGATTTTTAAGTTGAAAGGTAGGTTTTGGTGAAGATTAGGTGGTTTTTGTGTTAGGTTTTTAGGGAATTCGAATTTGGGAATTTGTGGTTTGGGTGGATGAAAGTTGTTTTGGAGTGGTGGGTTTTGGTTGTGGTGATGTTTAGAATTGATTTGGTGAAGAAATTTGGTGAATTGGTTGAGTTTTGAGGGAGTTTGGAAGGTTTGTAGGTGAGTAGTTATGGAGTTTTGGAGGTTGGGTAAGTATAGAGAGAGGTTTTGATGAAGAATGGGTGAAGAAGAAGAGGGAAAAGTCTTTAAAATATGGCTAGACATCGGGCACGGTTGTAACACCCCAAATTCCCATCTTAAAAATTTCATTAAATAAATCACATAAATCAGAGTGCTTCTCAAAGGAGTGTCACATTTCTTCTTTTAAACAACTTAGATAATAATTTATCAAATTACAAAAACATTCAGTTAAGCAGCGGAATTCAATAGTCTCATCTCATAAATAGTCTTGGCTTAAAAGCCATCAAACGTCTCAAAAACATTATTGTTTCATCATCACTAAAAGACAACATTTAATCAAACATGATACATAAAGGAATAGACTCTACAAAAGACCCCATCCCATTACGTATCAGAGCAACCCTACTTCACACAGACTCCTCGCATCAACGCATCTAAGACTGGGTACCTGCACTTGCCCACAAGGCGGCAATTCCAGCAGAAGGGGTGAGATTCACAACAATAATATTAATATATAAATCAAACGTCAAGATTAACAATTATAAATCCAACTCATCACATATACATTTATAGCACATCATCACATCATCATAAGCATCATCTTAACAACATCACATCAAGCATCAACTTCTCAAAACATCATCTCATATATGTCACAAATGACTCGACTAAATGCAACACCTAACGTCTCAACATCATGCATGTGGTACCATATGATTATAGCATTAATATGCTTCACCGTCGCTTTGAGCAAATGCTCCACCGTCGCTTTGAGCATAAAGCTCCACCGTCTCATATATATGCAAATGCATGGACTCGTCGTTTAACAACTTAATACACCGTCTCAAGACCATCATTCATAATACAAAACTGACTCATGCAGGTATAATAGTTGCATGGCAGAACACCATCTCATTAATCATATACATCGCAACACGTATCTTTATCATAATCACATATCATCATATTTAACCATCACTTATATTCAACCATATATCATTTATCAACAGCTCAAGTAAATCATCAGCAATCATCTTTACATAATACATTAAAGGGTATAAAACCTCACTAGCACTACCCCAAGGGCTCCTCTCAAAGTCCCATGCGAAACAGATCGCAAAACAACAAACGGTTCAGGAGGGCACTAACTCGCCACGGCGAGTACATCTGCTCGCCACAGGCGAGTACTCACATCAGCTCACTCGCCAAAGGCGAGTTGGGGGCGAGCTAGAGGCGAGAAATCCTGGGTGCTTCGGCCTTTTTGACATTTTCACCAAAAATCCTCATTTTTAAGCTCTCTAAATCCAATTTGACCAAACCAACTTCACAGGTCATCTCTATAAATATAAGGGCACTCAAAACCATCTAAAGTTTGGCAAAAATCCTAAGTTTAAGGGTCAAGCTCGCCACGGCGAGCTATACTGCTCGCCTCGCGAGCAACCAAGGGTTACTCGCCACGGCAAAGTGATCACTCGCCACAGGCGAGCGATCTCAGAATCACTACGGGTTCAGCCCTATTCACACCAATTCATCCCAAAACTCTCATGTTAAGCCTCTAATTCATCAGCAATATCATCCTAGGGGATAATCTAGGTTATGTATGCAGTTCTACAGTCTTATAACTCAATCTATCATCAATTCATCACAAATTCACCAAAACCCTAGTTCATAAAACCTATCTCAATTCCTCTCAAACTCTATGCCAATCAATAACAGATGATTCACAATTAAGATTATTGAAGTTAGGCTCACCCTTACCTGGAAAATTGTGCAGAATTGGAACCTAGCTTCTCTTCTCTCTTGAACCGTTCTTCTTCTCTTTTTCCAAAGTCTGTACGCGTTTCACAAAAATTCCTCTCTTAACCTACTTCTCCTTTATACTCCCTCACAACTTAATTAATTCTCTCCTAACCCACACAACTCTTCTTAATTATAAATATAACCCCATCTCTTAAAATTCTATATTTTTCCAACAAATCTATTTATTTACCAAATAAATATCCATATAAACATCACTTATATTATTTTATTAAACAATAAAATAATAACACGTCACACGTCACAGATACGTCACAAATACGTCACGAAATCATCAAAATCCATATAATATATAAACATATACCATATCATCTAATAAAATAATTAAATAATTAAAGAGGGCGTTACAACTCTCCCCCTCTTAAAGGATTTTCGTCCTCGAAAATTTACCTCGCTCAAACAACTCTGGATAGGATTCCAGCATCTTACTTTCTAGCTCCCAAGTCAAGCTTTCACCCGTCGCTCCGTCCTAAACAACTCTCACAAGAGGTATCTCCTTGCCTCTCAACGTCTTTGTCTTTCGATCATCAATCCTCACGGGTAAGGTCTCAACCGTAAGGTTGTCCCTAACTTGCACATCATCGCTTTGGATCACATGAGACGGATCCAGAACATACTTCCTCAGCTGAGATACATGAAAAACATCATGCAAATTCGACAAGTGCGGTGGTAATCCAACACGATACGCCGCCGGCCCAATCCTCTCTGAAATCTGATACGGTCCAATAAACCTCAGAGTCAACTTCTTCGATTTCAAGGCACGTCCAACACCCGTCAAAGGAGTCACTCTCAGGAACACATGATCCCCCTCTTGGAACTCAAGGTCCTTTCTACGCTTATCATGATAATCTTTTGTCGACTCTGCGACGCTTTCATCTTTTCTTGGATCATTCTCACCTTCTCAGTAGTCTGTTGAACGATCTCTGGTCCTAAGACCACTCTTTCACCCGACTCAAACCAGCACAACGGAGTCCTGCATCTCCGACCATACAAAGCCTCAAACGGTGCCATTCCAATACTTGAATGGTAACTGTTGTTGTACGTGAACTCTATCAATGGAAGATGACTATCCCAAGCTCCTCCCTGCTCAAGTACACAAACCCTCAACAAATCCTCCAACGACTGAATCGTCCTCTCCGACTGACCATCTGTTTGCGGATGATAAGCCGAACTCAACCTCAACTGAGATCCTAACGCTTCTTGCAAACTCTTCCAAAATCGAGAAGTAAATCTTGGATCTCCATCAGATACGATGCTCGAAGGAACACCATGCAGCTTAACTATCTCTCTAACATAAATCTCCGCCAACTGAGCCACAGGAAAAGTAATGTTGATCGGTAGAAAGTGAGCAGACTTCGTCAATCTATCAACAATTACCCAAATAGCATCGTTCCCTCTAGGGGTATTGGGCAAACTCGTCACAAAATCCATGGATATACTATCCCATTTCCATTCTGGCACATCTAAAGGTACCATCATACCAGTCGGCTTCTGATGCTCAATCTTCGACTTTTGACAAACCAAGCAAGAATACACAAATTGTGCCACATCGCGTTTCAAACCAGACCACCAAAACAGCCTTTTTAAGTCATGATACATCTTTGTAGCTCCCGGGTGAATACTCAAGCTACTTCTGTGACTCTCTTCAAGAATCATCTTCTTAATCTCTTCATTGTCAGGAATGCAAATCCTACCTCGGAATCTCAACACTCCTTGATCATCGACCTTAAAGTCACCATCCACAGTCTCATTATTAGCAATCAACAGGTCTACAAACTTGACATCTTCTTTTTGTGCTTCTTTGATATGCTTCAGGAAATCATTATCAATTCTCAACATTCCCAGTTTTATGCTCTGAGGTGTTCTTACACACACCAAACTCAAGTCTCTAAACTGTTCTAACAACTCAAATTCTTTCACCATCAACGCGGACATATGCACAGTTTTCCTACTCAGGGCGTCTGCAACCACGTTTGCTTTACCAGGATGGTAATTCAAACCAAAATCATAATCTTTAAGTAACTCAAGCCACCTCCTCTGCCTCATATTCAACTCCTTCTGATCAAATAAATATCTCAAACTCTTATGATCACTGAATACTTCAAACCTTGAACCATATAAGTAATGTCTCCATATTTTCAATACGAAAACTACAGCTGCCAACTCTAAGTCATGCGTCGGATAATTCTTCTCATGAATTCTCAATTGTCTTGAAGCATATGCTACCACCTTACCTTCTTGCATAAGTACACCTCCTAAACCCAACTTGGACGCATCACAATATACCACAAAAGGTTCATCGGGCTTCGGCAAAATCAGCACTGGAGCCGTTGTCAGACGCTTCTTCAATTCATTGAAACTATTCTCACAATGTACATCCCACACAAAAGACTTACCCTTACACGTCAACTGCGTTAACGGAAAAGCCAATTTAGAAAATCCTTCTATAAACCTCCTGTAATAACCAGCTAGTCCCAAAAAGCTTCTAATCTCCGTAACCGACTTAGGAGTCTCCCATTGCGATACCGCTTCGACTTTCGACGGGTCAACCGCGATACCATCACCAGAAATAACATGGCCAAGAAAACTTACTTCGTTTAGCCAGAAATCGCACTTAGACAGTTTAGCATACAACTTCTTTTCCTTCAACACTTGCAATACAATCTTCAAATGCTCTGCATGCTCAGCTTCAGTCTTAGAATAGATCAGTATATCATCAATAAAAACCACAACAAATTGATCCAAGTACTCATGAAAAATTCTGTTCATATATTCCATAAACACACCAGGCGCATTAGTAACACCGAAAGGCATCACCTTATATTCATAATGACCATAACGCGTCCTAAAGGCCGTCTTCTGCATATCTTCATCCTTCACCTTAATCTGATGGTAACCTGACCTCAAGTCAATCTTGCTAAATACCTTTGCACCCACTAACTGATCCATCAAGTCGTCAATTCTCGGAAGTGGATACCTATTCTTGATCGTCACTTTGTTCAGTTGTCTGTAATCAATGCACAGTCTCATACTACCGTCTTTCTTCTTCACAAGTAACACTGGAGCTCCCCATGGTGAAACACTAGGTCTCACGAACTTCTTCTCAAGCAAGTCTTCCAACTGTTTCTTCAACTCTGCTAACTCAGAAGCAGACATACGATAAGGTGCCATCGACACCGGCTTCGTTCCAGGAACAAGGTCAATAGAGAACTCAACTTCTCTCTCCGGAGGCACATCTGGAATCTCATCAGGGAAAACTTCAGGAAATTCTTTCACAACAGGCAGCCCATCAATTACAGCTTGGTTCTCCAAAGATAACGAAGCCATCAGCGAAAACATCAACATCCCATCACGTTCTAGTTGCTTCAGCTGCTTAGTAGATAAAAACTCTGCGCCCCACTCTTCTTCAACAGAAGAAAAATGCACCGTCTTTCTAAAACAGTTGATAAGAACAAGGTTGTACTCTAGCCAGTTCATACCCAGAATCACATCCATACCACTTAAAGGTAGGCAAACTAAATCCATCACAAAGTCACGGCCAAACATAGATAAAGGACAATTTACACATACGAGATAAGTAGTCACCGAACCCTTAGCTGGAGTCTCGACAACCATCTCTCCATTCATATCAGAAACATCAAGACCCAAAGCAGAAACACAATCTAAAGCAACAAAACTGTGCGTAGCACCAGTATCAATAATAGCAACTAAAGGAGTATTATTAATATAGCAAGTACCTCTGATCAAACGATCATCATTCTCAGTCTGAGTGCCATTCAATGCAAACACTCTCCCGGTAGTCTTAGTCTTCTTGGGTAGCTTACACTGCGAACCAATGTGTCCTTGCTCATTGCAGTTGAAACACACAACATCATCAAACTTGCAGTCACTAGTGATATGCCCTTTTTGACCACAACGGTAGCACCTCTTCACCTCAACAGTACATGCATTGCTCTTATGGCCTTTCTCGCCACAAGTGTAACAAGTAATCTCAGCAGGAGCAGTCTTCTTCTGGGGCCTCCTCTCATCATTCACTCTTTTCTTCCCTTTATCTCTAGGGGCATCATAAGGTTTAGGGCGACTCTGCTGGCCCTTAGCTTTCCTATCATTCACTACCTTGTAGTGAGCCTTAGTATCCTCTTCATATATCCGACAGCTACTCACCAACTCAGAAAAGTCGCGGATCTTTTGATAACTGATAGCCCTCTTGATATCAGTGCGCAACCCGTTCTCAAACTTGATGCATTTTGAAAACTCAGCAGTCTTGGGTGCATAATGCGGATAGAACTTAGCCAACTCCACAAACTTGGCCGCATACTCGGTCACCGACATGTTCCCTTGCTTAAGCTCCAGGAACTCGATCTCTTTCTTTCCACGAACATCCTCTAGAAAGTATCTATTAAGGAACTCCCTCGTGAAAATAGCCCACGTCACCACAGCTCCATCTTGCTCCAAGATAGGTAGGAGACTAACCCACCAATCATCAGCCTCCTCCGCGAGCATATGCGTGCCAAAACGCACCTTCTGCACATCGTCACACTGCATGACTCTGAAGATTCTCTCCACTTCCTTGAGCCATGTTTGAGCCCCATCTGGATCATAGCGCCCCTTGAAGGTAGGCGGGTGATTCCTCAGAAAGGTCTCCAACATCCTAGTCCCGTCATTTCCACCAGCATTGTTCTGATTGCCTACAGCATTAGCCATTGCTTCCAAAGCAGCAGCAAGAGCAGCATCGTTTCTACCAGCCATCTTAGTTCTCTGGAAACAAACATAAGTCAGAATAATACAATAATACTATTCTAACTCTAAGACAAAGTCACTCGACTCTCTACTTGGCCGGACGGACCGACCTGCTCTGATACCAATTGTAACACCCCAAATTCCCGTCTTAAAAATTTCATTAAATAAATCACATAAATCAGAGTGCTTCTCAAAGGAGTGTCACATTTCTTCTTTTAAACAACTTAGATAATAATTTATCAAATTACAAAAACATTCAGTTAAGCAGCGGAATTCAATAGTCTCATCTGATAAATAGTCTTGGCTTAAAAGCCATCAAACGTCTCAAAAACATTATTGTTTCATCATCACTAAAAGACAACATTTAATCAAACATGATACATAAAGGAATAGACTCTACAAAAGACCCCATCCCGTTACGTATCAGAGCAACCCTACTTCACACAGACTCCTCGCATCAACGCATCTAAGACTGGGTACCTGCACTTGCCCACAAGGCGGCAATTCCAGCAGAAGGGGTGAGATTCACAACAATAATATTAATATATAAATCAAACGTCAAGATTAACAATTATAAATCCAACTCATCACATATACATTTATAGCACATCATCACATCATCATAAGCATCATCTTAACAACATCACATCAAGCATCAACTTCTCAAAACATCATCTCATATATGTCACAAATGACTCGACTAAATGCAACACCTAACGTCTCAACATCATGCATGTGGTACCATATGATTATAGCATTAATATGCTTCACCGTCGCTTTGAGCAAATGCTCCACCGTCGCTTTGAGCATAAAGCTCCACCGTCTCATATATATGCAAATGCATGGACTCGTCGTTTAACAACTTAATACACCGTCTCAAGACCATCATTCATAATACAAAACTGACTCATGCAGGTATAATAGTTGCATGGCAGAACACCATCTCATTAATCATATACATCGCAACACGTATCTTTATCATAATCACATATCATCATATTTAACCATCACTTATATTCAACCATATATCATTTATCAACAGCTCAAGTAAATCATCAGCAATCATCTTTACATAATACATTAAAGGGTATAAAACCTCACTAGCACTACCCCAAGGGCTCCTCTCAAAGTCCCATGCGAAACAGATCGCAAAACAACAAACGGTTCAGGAGGGCACTAACTCGCCACGGCGAGTACATCTGCTCGCCACAGGCGAGTACTCACATCAGCTCACTCGTCAAAGGCGAGTTGGGGGCGAGCTGGAGGCGAGAAATCCTGGGTGCTTCGGCCTTTTTGACATTTTCACCAAAAATCCTCATTTTTAAGCTCTCTAAATCCAATTTGACCAAACCAACTTCACAGGTCATCTCTATAAATATAAGGGCACTCAAAACCATCTAAAGTTTGGCAAAAATCCTAAGTTTAAGGGTCAACCTCGCCACGGCGAGCTATACTGCTCGCCTCGCGAGCAACCAAGGGTTACTCGCCACGGCGAGTGATCACTCGCCACAGGCGAGCGATCTCAGAATCACTACGGGTTCAGCCCTATTCACACCAATTCATCCCAAAACTCTCATGTTAAGCCTCTAATTCATCAGCAATATCATCCTAGGGGATAATCTAGGTTCTGTATGCAGTTCTATAGTCTTATAACTCAATCTATCATCAATTCATCACAAATTCACCAAAACCCTAGTTCATAAAACCTATCTCAATTCCTCTCAAACTCTATGCCAATCAATAACAGATGATTCACAATTAAGATTATTGAAGTTAGGCTCACCCTTACCTGGAAAATTGTGCAGAATTGGAACCTAGCTTCTCTTCTCTCTTGAACCGTTCTTCTTCTCTTTTTCCAAAGTCTGTACGCGTTTCACAAAACTTTCCTCTCTTAACCTACTTCTCCTTTATACTCCCTCACAACTTAATTAATTCTCTCCTAACCCACACAACTCTTCTTAATTATAAATATAACCCCATCTCTTAAAATTCTATATTTTTCCAACAAATCTATTTATTTACCAAATAAATATCCATATAAACATCACTTATATTATTTTATTAAACAATAAAATAATAACACGTCACACGTCACAGATACGTCACAAATACGTCACGAAATCATCAAAATCCATATAATATATAAACATATACCATATCATCTAATAAAATAATTAAATAATTAAAGAGGGCGTTACAACGGTCGTGCCACATTTGGCACGGGCCGTGCCAACTCCCTGAGTGTTTGCTCTTTTTTGGATGTAATGTGGCATGGCCGTGCCACTTCTAGCACGGGCCGTTCCATCTCTCTGGACCTCCGGGGCTCAAAATTTTGTGTTTTCCTCGAATTTTAAGCGGACAATGACCTACAAAACATCCAACAAAAACAAAACAAAAGCAATTAAATGTGTGGGTTGCCTCCCACGAAGCGCTCTTTTAATGTCACTAGCTTGACGGTTAGAAAGCAAATCTTAAAATGGATCAAAAAGATCATGTTGTGTAGATAACGTTAAAGAACGTTCTTGCACAATATGATCATTGAGCATGCAACAAGATAAATCATAAGGTTTCTTATTAATAGTTTCCATTCCAAATCCTACTATCTCATTACTAACTTGAAAGGCAATCATTCCGCCCTTGACATCAATCATGGCCCCCGTAGTAGCGAGAAAGGGCTTCCCTAAGAGTATAGGTACTTGGTCATCCTCATCCATATCTAGAGCTATAAAATCAGTTGGGATATAAATCCCTCCTACCTCAATGGGTATGTCCTCAATGAATCCAACGGGACAAACTATGGTTCCATTGGCTAGTCTTAGGGTAGCTTTAGTAGGTTTTAATTCACCTATACCCATCCTCTTAAAGAGGGACAAGGGTAACAAGCTTACACTAGATCCTAAATCATACATGGCTTTATTAATGGCCTCACCTGCAGCTGCATCAACAGTCATTTTAGTGGTATAAGATAAGCCATTATAAAAAGTGTTGACTACGAGCCACTTTTCCAAACCATGGTGGGGACAAATTAGGAGCATTTCTTTGAAACGCTCCCATGCATCATAGAGAGATTCCCCATCCTTTTGGTTGAAACGTGTAATTTGGTCCCTAAGTTTGGCGGTTTTAGAAGGGGGGAAAAATCAGGCAAGGAATGCTCGCCTCATTTGATCCCATGAGGTGATGGAACCGACCTCTAGAGAATGGAACCAAGCGCTAGCTCTATCCCTTAAGGAAAAGGGAAAGAGATGAAGTCTTACGGCTTCTTGGTTCTCTTTTAGGGTGCCACTAAGTCTTAGGAAGTAGAGATATGAAGATTTGGGTCCTCAATAGGGGATCCTGAAAACTGATTTTGTTGCACCAAGTTAAGAAGTGCAGGTTTAATCTCAAATCTTGCATCCTCAACCGTTGGGTACATAATAATAGCTTGTGGCTCTTCCGTTGAAGGAGTAGCATACTTGTCATCGCGATTTTCGGGTGTCAAGTCATTAATTAGGCTTGAACCTTTCAATCATTGATGTCTCTATTTTTTTTGGGGAAGGGTAAAATTGAGAAAACCCTTAGAAATTCTAAGTTCGGGGCAATTTTCGCTACGGGAAGGTGTTAGGCACCCGCAACGACTATAGTACTCTATAGGAGCCGTTTTTCTAGATTTATCTTTTACGCTTTATTTTAAATGCTATTTTGAAAAGGATTGTTTTTAAGAATGGGGGGAAAGAAACGTTTGGATTTATTTTTTATTGGACTTGGAGAGATTTTGGTCTCTTGCCTACATACCCTTTTAAGGGATCAAACTCCATGTAGTTCTCTCTCGAAAAGCTTTGTGAGTTTTGATTGATTTTTAGCTTTTTGAAAAAAAGAGTTTTGAAGAAGAGAACGAGGCCGTAAAGGCTTGAGAAAATAAAGCGGTGAGGTTGGTCAATTATTTACAAAAAGGTTTAAGTAGGAATTATTTTCATTTTTGAATTTGATTAAGAAAAGGAAAGAAAATACAATGGAGTTTTGACTCCAAGGTTTATTGGAAAAAGGTTTTTAAGTGATGGAATTGTTAATACTTTTTGAAAAAATGATTTTTTCCTAAGTTTCGCGCTTCCTAAACATACATCTAGCGTTAGATCATACAACGTGTGTGCGTGTCGGTGCGTGTGTCGGTGTACATCATTATAGTGTCCATTGTCCTTTACATTTGGCCCTAGTTTACATGCTATTGTCTTGCAAGAAATTTAAAATAGAGAAACTACCTAAACATTAAGAAATTGAATGAAACCTAAACTTGGAGAATGGAGATGAAATGGAGCTTTCAATATGCATGAAACACAGAATGGTTAGTAAAGTAATATGAAATGGTGGTAAAATATTAAGCAAAGAAAGATAATGAAAAGATGGGACGAAGAAATGCATGCAAACTAACATTATTTACAAAGCGAGAAACTAAGAAAATAAACTTTGCAAAGTTAGAAACTAGCATGCAAACTTGTAAGGTAATAGCTAACCAATTAACAAGATTGAAGATATTGCAAAATTGTAAACAAAGATCAAACTTAACAAAGATTGAAAATAGTGCCAAAATTTTAAACAAAGGAAGAAAAAAAAATCAACTAACACAATTGAATGTATTGCAAAAGATTGTAAACAAAAAAATCAACTAACACAATTGGACATATTGCAAAAATTGTGAACAAAGATCAACTAACACAATTTGAACATATTGCAAAAATTGTAAACAAAGATCAACTAACACAATTGGATGAATTAGCACAAGATCAAAGGTAAACTCATCATAAAATTAAGTGCCAAACATCAACATCACATGACAAATTTCGGATCAAAAATCATACAAGAAAATTTACACAAAATGTACGAGTCAAAAGAGAAATTAACGCATATTAATTTTATCAATCTCAAACATGTGAAAATATCACAAAATAGTGAAAAACATATCAAGAACACATAGCAATTTTTTGGAATTTTTGCGAAGAAATTAAGACGCACAGGAGGTCCAAACAACAAGAACAGGGGTGCACATAGCGAGAAAATCAAGAAAAACTGAAAAGAAAGCAAAAAACCTAGGGTACCCGGCCCAAACCCACGCAAACAGATGGATCCGGATCTCCAGAACGCATCAGGGGCGTTGGATTGATCCGGATCCAATAGGATCTAGATCTAAAGGCTAAGAACGTGAGGCGCTGGATCGGGTCAGAACCCACCCGGTCCAGCGCCTTATATAAATGGTTCAGACCCGGTTTCCTTCATTTTTTTCACCCTTTCTCTTTCTTCCCCTCTTCCTCTCCGTCGGTTCTCTGAAACCCTAACCCTAACCTTGCTCAATCCTACCCAGAAACGCATGATTCATGGCTCAAAGGCTTTGTTTCGTCGTTCTAGTCATGAATCTACCGTTGAAACTCGCAAACACCAACTGAAACAATGTAGATCGTGAATTCTTGTTCATGGATTCCGAACGGTTTTGGTTCTATTTTCTTGTTCAAATCTGTTTCTAAACGTTTCTGTTCGTGGATTCGTTGGTTCACAACGATTGATACACGTTGTAAACCTTGGAATCTCGAAGGTTTTCTGGAAAATCTTAGGGTTTCATGATTCTGAACCAAAACTCTTCGAATCCGTACGGATCTACATCAATCTGGGATTCGTCGTTGTTCTTGAACGAAAAAAGGAGGTAAGTCTGTGATTTTTACCTGGTTTTATTCGGAGATTTGATTTGAATTTTTGGAAATCCTTGATTTGATTCTGTTTTGCGCTGATTCTCTTTGAAATCCGGAAATAAACCGGTGATTGCTTCTTCTTCTCTTCAATCGGTTCAGAACCCTTGAATTCTTCACCTTCTTCTTCTCAAACTCTTCCTCTGCGATCGTGCCGGATTCGTTGCTTCTGGCAATGGATTTGGTGCTTGAATTGCAGAAGTTATAGCTCAATGATGAAGATTCGATTGAATCTCTGAGAGCTTACACAAAACTCCATTGATTCTTGCTCCAACTTGCTTCTGGAACCGTTAGGGTTTATGAATTTTTCTTCAATTTCTTGAGTTTGTTATGATCTTGATCTAACTGACATGAGAGAGAAAAATCTGACTCTGTTTGTGACTTGGCATTGATTCTATGGCCTCTCCCTGACTTGCACAGTGGCGTGGCCTTATATAGGCTGCCATGTGTGCCTTTGAACCAATGGAATCCTGACACCTGGACCTGGACTGGCCTGCGTGGCGCTTTGGATCAAAATGTAAAAAATAAGACTTAAAGGATCAAAACGCAATTACTAAACAAAAAGGGACTGAACTGCAATTTAAAATTTGGGCTGCTTTTGAAAAGAATTGGACTGTTTCTAAAATAGAAATTGGGCACATTTGCAATTTAGAAAGAAATTTGGACTCATTTGCAATTTTAACAAGAAAAAGGACTTATTTGTAAAAAGATAAAAAAAATAAAATAAAAAAATGGTAAAAAAATGTAATCTGGAAAAAACGTAAAGTGAAACAGTTAAAAATGACAAAACGGACTAAAACGGACAAACTACCAAAATGAGGTATTTCAAAATACCTCTCTGTCAAAAAATCGTTTGATGTGAAAAGACCAAAATGCCCCTAGGGACTAAAACGACTCTGACTGACTCAGACTGCCTCAGATGCAAAACTAAAATATTTTTGGACAAAATTTGATCAATGATTCATGCAGACAAGTTGAAAAGACTCAAGGACAAATTGTAGGGACTAAAATGGGTTCCACTGCAGGAAATGACCAAAATACCCTTCTATGCGATTTTATGCAAAAAATGATGGAATAAGATGCAGGAAAATATGCCATGGTTTTAGAAACCTTTTTTAATGACTAGTAATGTAAAAATTACTTTAGATGCGAAAGAATTGGAGACAGAGAGAGTAAAGTGTGCGGTTGAAGCACAGTAGAAACATGGTGAATTTAAAAGTATCAGAAAATATAAAAGAGATCTGAACGAGTATTTTTAGGTCCAAAATGAGGGTATGACAGCTGCCCCTATTTAAGTTTCTTCGTCTGGAGGGTCAAGAGACGGAGTCTTTGGCTTGACATGACGAAGACACTTAAATATCGACATTAGCACTGATTTTGGGCTTAAAAATACGTTCGTAAATTTTGTGTATGCCATGCAACATTTGAATTATGAATGCAAGACAAACTGAAAATTGAGTTTAACAAAATATGTCGTATCCATTGCGGGATTGGTAGACATCAACAAGATAGTAAATAACAAGACTCACTGGGGAGACTCAATAACAAATTGACAGGTGCAAGTTGTTCTTTTGGCTTGAACCGGGAACTTGACCGGGAATACTGACAAGTAAAAGGGGCACAAGCTGTTCTTGGATTCGAACTAGTCGCTTGGCTGATGACAAAAGCAAAACGCAGGTGCAAGCTGTTCTTGTGTTTGAACTAGCGGCTTGACTGATAACAAGAGTAAATTGACAGGCACAAGCTGTTCTTGGATGCGAACTGGTCACTTGGCCGTTAACAAGAGTAAATTGACAGGCACAAGCTGTTCTTGGATGCGAACTAGCCACTTGGCCGATAACAGAAACGGATGGTATTGCAAAAACAAATTGAAATTGACTGACATGACCGCAGGAGTTCTGAAATTGACAAGACTGTAGAAGTTTTAAATCATCATAATAAAAACTTGAAAATACCAATAGAAGTTTGAAATTGTCATGATAGACTTTGACAGAGATTGATCATAGGAATTGAAAATGCAATGTGTATGCATAGTATAACAACTTTATCAGATGCATGAGCATATAGGATGCATGATTATGTATGTATGAATGCTTCGAAGTGCATGATGGTTGACAACTTGCAGACACAATTTCGCAGATGTAGACAAAACATTGGAATATTGGGCACGTAATGGCTCGTGCTCTAACAAATACTTGCGAAAGTTCCCCTGGGGATGCCGTCATTGAAAGACGCATCAAGACCATTGTTGAGGGCAGGGAGCCATATCCCATTCATAGACTTGTAGAAAGTAAAACCTTTTGGTGGTACTGCCACTGTTGGACGCTCTAATGTTGAGCACACTTTGGATATCGCATCTGTGGTCAATGCTTTTTGCATGTTTGTTTTTGTTTGTATGTTTTTTCTTTTCCTTCTTTCCCATCCCATTTTTGCCTGGATCGCCCTTTCGGGTTTTCAATCCATCGGGGAATAAATTCTTTTCATTGCCCCTGTTTTTGCCTGAATTGCCTCTATAGGTTGTCAATCCATCGGGGTGCTCATTTTTGCCTAAGCCGCCCTCTCGGGTTTTCAGCTTAGCGAGCTTATTCATTTTTGTGTTTCTCATTCTGTTTTTTCATCCTTGCCATTGACAACAGACCGTGTAACGCCCTAGTTTTATTTTAATTATCGTTGGTTGATTTTAAAATCTTTTATATGATTTTTTAATGATTTATGTGAATATGTGGGGTGTTACTATTTTATTATATAGTATTTATGTGATTATATGAATATATGATTATTTTTATTGTTTAATAAAAATAAGTAAGATTATTATTTACTTGAAATTATGGGGTTTAATGAGAATTAATAGAAATTAAGGAGGGAGTTAAGTGAAATAAGTGGGAGGTTAAGGAAAAATAGAAAGAGAAAGGAGAGGTTTTAGTTTACAGAAAAACAAAAGTCTGTTTCATTTTTCACGTACAAAACTTTAGAAAAGAGAGTTTTTGGAGAGAAAGAAGAGAACCCTAGAAGAGGCTAAGAGAAGAGGGAATCAATTGCTGTAGAGTTTTTGCTTGCTGAATTAAGGTAAGGGTGGGATTCCTTCAATAATATGTATATATAATTTTGATTGTTGATGAAATTGTGTTCTAGGTTTAGGGTTTAGAAAGTTTATGATAATTGATATGATGTGATGAATTGTGTTGTTTAATGCATGTTTATGTGTTGTTTTGATTGTTATGTTGTATATAGAACCTGTAAACATTGTTCTCTATCAAATTTGGGATTTGGGTAGATGAAATTTGGGTTTTTGAGTGAAAAATAGAGTTTTCCCGAGAGCTACCTTTGACAGCATACCCTATTTCATGTTGTTGCATCTTTTGCATCAGTTTCGGTTTCGAACTAGCTTTCGGTGTAAACACGAAAGTTGTAGGTATGAATGTTATATTTCTAATGCCGTTGGTCTGACGTCAAAATAATTTATAGAACTTGAGTTATGGTCAAATTACTGAACGTAGGTCACAGTGAATTTTTATGAATTTCAGCACAACTTTGTCCGAATTTGAAATGAAAACTGGTATTGATTGGTACATAATTGGCTTTAGGTGTAAACATGAAAGTTGTAGATAATTAAGTTAGCTTTCTAATGGCACTGGTTTGACTCGAAGAGGATTTGTAGATTTTGAATTATGATGAAAATAGTCCAAGTAGGTCTTCAGAATTTTTTTAGAAAACTTAGCTTAACTAATCCCAAGTTAGTCCAAAACTTATGGTTGGTTTCCCAACTTCAAACTTAAGTATTAGGGATTTAGTCGGAGTGTTTTATGAGTATTTGGCTTATGTTTTATTGATCAAACTTGATTTGCTTGTTGAAGGATGTGTTGGACTTTGATATGAATGTAGTTGATTAATGTATATGTGCTTTCCGGAGATGTGTGATTTAAATATGTGTTATATCAAGATGTGTTGTTTGTAGATGTGTGACTTAAATATGTGCTATATAAAGATGTCATATTTAAATATGTGATATTTGACGATGATGCTATTTAAAGATGTGTATTTGTCGAGTCATCTAAAGATGTGCATTGTTGAGTCTTTACTCGTGTCGTTGCATTTGAGTCATGTCGTTGCATAGCATAGTCAGCGATGGGGGTTAATGCCTGACAGGTTCTTTTATGACCTTTAGCGTTGGGGGCTCAATGCCTGACAGGTCCTATTTGACCTTTAGCGATGGGGGCTTATGCCTTGATGGTACCACATGCATGATGTCTAAGACGTAGAGTTGCATTTGTTGAGTCGTGTCTCATGAGATGTCGTGACGATGATTTGTGATGATGATGTGATGTTTGAGATGGTTGTTAAGACGATGATTTATGATGGTTTGTGATGCATTTGTGATGATGATTGTTCTTTGATGTTCTTGATGGTATCTTCGTGATGAAGTTCCTTGAAGCTCTTGATGATATTTCGTGATGATATTCTTGATTGACGTTTAACGTGTTTCGTGAATGGTGTGCTTGATGATGTATAAGGTGATTTAGGACGATAATTATGATGTTAGATGATGCCTATTTTGCTATGACTATATGATGTTTTGTTGATTGATGATTCTGTTGTTGGTGTATTTATATATATATGTATATATATGTGAACCTGATGATGCTTGTCATTGAATTGTTGTTGTTTTCATTAACTTGATTGATTATATATTATTATTATTGAATGTGTATCTCACCCCTTCTGTTGGAATTGTCGCCTTGTGGACAAGTGCAGATTTCCAAGGCTAGTAGGATGTTGGCTCAAGTGTCATAGGGCTCTGATACGTAACGGGATGGGGAAAATGTTGTTTTGTTTCTTTCATTCCTTTATGTATCGAATTTTGAACATGTTGTTGGATTTTAAGTTGAAGAATAATATTTTGTTGTTGAGGCCTTTGTGCCAAGAATTCTGTTGAAGTTGAATGATGATGATTTTAAAAGAAATATTTCCGCTGTAGATTTTTATAAGAATGAGATTTTGTTGGTATTTTAAATAGTTCTATTTTCTATTTAAATAATTTTGAAAAGTAGTGTGACATGCCCGTTATTGTTGAACTCTGATTGTTTTAATATTATTATGTTGTTTTGGGGAAACGGGGTGTTACAGACCGTACCGGGGAGAGAGCCTGCTGGTAACTTGCATCGAAATGGATGTCAACACACGTTTGCTCATGCATGTTTCGTTTGAATGCACCTAGTTGCTCAGGTTGGTTTTCAAAATACACACAAAAGTTTTCAATTTCGAAGATGTTTGTTTCAGACGTTGTCATTATCAAAATAGAAAGAAAATATTTTTGTACAAAGCCTTGAAAATAGAATGAAGAAATAGAGTTTCAAACAAAAGCATAGGCTCAAATCGACATATAAGGGTAGTAGTCAGCGAAAGGCGTGACTCCACGGATTTACAAAGCTTGGAAAACGGTAATTTTATTGGTTGGTGGTACATTGAACACAGTGATCATTACAGTTCCCAGAAATTTTGAATTCACAGGCACAGCAGCTTCAGATGAGAGCGGCCATTTATCAGTTGCTCGTGCCCCAAGGGGATGGTGGTTTGCCCGATATAGTCAATTGCCCTTCGTTTCAATCTCATTTTTGAATGAACCGCCCTTTCGGGTTTTCGGCTCATCAAGACGCTCATTTTTGCCTGAGTTGCGTGTAATCTCAGCGAGCTTTTTCATATTTACATCTCTTTTTTTTGTCCCTTATTTTGCCTGGACCGCCCTTTCGGGTTTTCGATCCACCGGGAAGCGCATTTTTGCCTAGGCCGCCCTTTCAAGTTTTCGACCTACCACGCTGTTCTTTTCATACATCTAGACAAAGTATTTCTTGACTATATCGACATTTACAGGGTTCGGGAGTTCCACGCCATCCATGTGCGTAAGAATCAAAGCTCCGCCGGAGAAGGCCTTCTTAACAACATATGGTCCTTCGTAGTTTGGAGTCCACTTGCCCCTTGAGTCAGGTTGTTGGCTTACTCTTCTCTTCAAAACAAGTTCACCTTCCTTGAATTCCCGAGGACGGACTTTCTTGTCAAAAGCAGTTTTCATTCTTGTTTGATACAGCTGTCCGCGAGCCAAAGCATCCAGACGTCTCTCTTCAATTAAATTTAACTGATCATACCGGCTCTGGCACCATTCAGCCTCGGACAATTTTGCTTCCATGATCACGCGGAGAGACGGGATTTCTACTTCCAAGGGGAGAACTGCTTCCATGCCATATACAAGGGAGAAAGGCGTTGCCCCGGTCGAACTGCGTACTGTAGTGCGATAGCTGTGCAGAGCATAAGGCAACATCTCATGCCAGTCTTTGTATGTAGTTACCATTTTCTGCACGATCTTCTTGATATTCTTGTTGGCGGCCTCAACTACACCGTTCATCTGAGGCCTATAAGGAGAGGAGTTGTTATGTTCAATCTTGAATTTTCCGCACAGGTCCTGCACCATGTCATTGTTCAGATTGGTACCATTATCAGTGATAATCTTGCTGGGAACACCATATCGACAGATGATATTGTTCTTGATGAACTTAACCACTACTTGCTTGGTCACATTGGCATAAGATGCAGCTTCGACCCACTTGGTGAAGTAATCGATCGCTACCAAAATGAAACGATGACCGTTCGAAGCCTTCGGTTCAATTCTTCCAATCATGTCGATGCCCCACATAGAGAAAGGCCACGGAGAGGAAATGACATTGAGGGCATGCGGCGGCACATGAATCTTATCAGCATATATTTGACATTTGTGACATTTCCTGGCATATTGGTAGCAGTCGCGTTCCATGGTCATCCAGTAGTAGCCAGCTCTTAGCAATTTTCTAGACATGGTGTGCCCCGAGGCATGGGTTCCGAAAGTGCCGTCGTGTACGTCGTGCATCAGTTGCTCTGCTTCACGCTCATCAACACATCTCAATAATATCATATCAAAATTCCTCTTGTATAGAACATCCCCATCTAACACGAACTTGCTAGCCAATCTGCGCAAGGTCTTCTTGTCTTTGTTAGAAGCATTCGGCGGGTACTCACGGTTTTGCAAAAACTTCTTGATATCACAATACCAGGGTCTGTCGTCCATCACATCCGCATCTGTCCGGACAATCACATCACTGATGGAAAACACATGAGAAGGCCGGTCAAGGCGCTGCACTTTGATTACTGGCACGTGGTTCCAGTGGTTCACTTGAAACATGGAGGATAAAGTAGCAAGAGCATCGGCCATTTGATTTTCCTCACGGGGAATGTGGTGCAATTCGACTTTTGTAAAGTACGTCAGCGGACGCCTCGCGTAGTCACGGTAAGGGATCATATTGGCATGATGGGTCTCCCATTCCCCCTTTATCTGGTTAATAACAAGTGCAGAGTCTCCATAGATGTCAAGATGCTTGATTCTCATATCGATTGCTTCCTCGATCCCTAAGACGCATGCTTCGTATTCGGCCATGTTGTTTGTGCATTCAAATACAATCCGGGCGGTGAAAGGAATGTGGTGCCCCTGCGGAGATACAATCACTGCACCGATTCCTTTACCGTAAGCATTAACAGCGCCGTCGAAGATCAATCCCCACTTGCTACTAGGATCCGGGCCTTCACCAATCAACGGCTATTCACAGTCTCTCGACTTCAAATACATGACTTCTTCGTCGGGGAAATCGAACTTAATGGGCTGATAGTCATCCAGTGGCTGGTAAGCGAGGTGATCAGCTATAACACTTCCTCTGATGGCCTTTTGGGCTTTGAACACAATATCATATTCAGACAAAAGCATTTGCCAGCGTGCGATCTTTCCAGTGATTGCAGGTTTCTCAAAGATATATTTGATCGGGTCCATCCTGGATATCAGCCAAGTTGTATGGTTCATCAAGTAGTGACGCAGGCGTTTGGCAGCCCAGGCCAAAGCACAACAAGTCTTTTCGAGCATCGTATACCGTGTCTCACAGTCAGTGAATTTCTTGCTCAGATAGTAGATGGCATGCTCTTTCTTTCCAGTCTCGTCCTGCTGACCGAGCACACATCCCATGGATTCATCTAGCACTGACAGATACATAATCAACAGCCTTCCTTCCACCGGTGGGACAAGAATTGGTGGCTCTAACAAGTAATCTTTGATGTTGTCAAAAGCTTCCTGGCATTCATCGTTCCACACAATGGGTTGATTCTTCCTGAGTAGCTTGAAGATTGGCCCGCAGGTCGCGGTCATGTGAGATATGAATCGGGAGATATAGTTCAGACGCCCGAGGAACCCTCTAACTTGCTTCTCGGTCTGCGGGGCCGGCATTTCACGGATTGCTCGGACTTTGTCAGGATCTACTTCAATGCCTCTTTGACTGACAATGAACCCTAGCAGTTTCCCGAATCTAACCGAATGTACATTTGTTGGGATTTAGCCGAAGCTTGTATTTTCTCAATCTTTCAAACATCTTTGCCAAATATTCAACATGTTGCTCTTCATTGCTTGACTTTACGATCATGTCATCCACATATACCTCAACCTCTTTGTGAATCATATCGTGGAACAACGTGGTCATCCCCCTCTGATAGGTGGCCCCAGCATTTATCAGACCGAACGGCATTGCTTTGCAACAGAAATTTCCCCACGGAGTGATGAACGATGTCTTTTCCCTGTCTTTGGGTGACATCTTGATTTGATTGTATGCTGAGAAACCGTCCATGAAGGAGAACACTTTGCACTGAGCGGTATTATCAACAAGCACGTCAATATGAGGTAGCGGGAAATTGTCCTTCAGACTGGCTTTATTCAAATCCCTGTAATCAACACACATCTGAACTTTGCCGTCCTTCTTCGGTACAGGCACAATATTAGCAACCCATTCGGGATACTAAACTGTCATGAGGAAACCTGCATCAATCTGCTTTTGTACTCCACCCTTAATCTTGAGAGCCATGTCAGGACGAGTCCTTCTCAGCTTTTGTCTAACAGGGGGACATTCTGGCTTCGTTGGTATCCGGTGCTCTACGATCTGGGGATCCAAACCCGGCATATCTTCATATGACCATGCGAAAATATCCGAATACTCTCGGAGAAGTTGGAAGATCCTCTTCTTAACCCCCTCTTCCAGTGCAGCACCAACCTTGATCTCTCGCTTATTGTCCTCGGTACCCAAATTGACTAACTCGATCTCTTCCTGGTGAGGCTGAATGGCTTTCTCCTCCTGTTTGAGTAGTCGAGTGATCTCATCTGGTATATCATCATCCTCCTCATCTTTGGCTCCGAACACCGGGAATTCAAAAGTCGGAGGGACCGTAGGGTCACTGTGTTCAACGGGTTTATTATGGTTCAATCTGCGTGATATGGTTGGATGATTTTTAGAAAAGATTTTTCATGCAGATCTTTGAAATTAATAAGAAAATACAAATGTTTTGGTTTTTTCTGGCATTACCATCATTCCCAAGGGAAAAAGCTTTAAGAAAAAACAACAGTCGTGAAAGAAACGACAATTTTTATTAATAATGGTAACGCCGAAACAAACATGCCCTTACAACAACATCACTTTCGCTTTGGGCGGAGCGAAAAGATGGTTATTTTGAAAAACAAAGACCTAAGCAACAAGACACATTACTCGGAATCATGCATGATCAACGGAAGGTCAACGACATTCCAATTCTTCGCAATGCCTCCTGATATAACAAACACGGGCCTAGAACCACTCCCAGCAGCACCCTCAGTAATTGCATTGGCGAACCCAGCACTGTAGAACGCCCCAGTAGATACTCCTGATGTTGGGGAGAACCCAAGACCTTCTTTGCGCTTATTCTCAAGTGGTTGTATTAATTGGCCCCAACCGGCGGCCTGTCCTTCCTGGACAGCCTTTCGTGCGTCCTTCAGAGAAGCCATAGCGGCACCGACTTTCTTGGGCTCCGTACCTTCAACAGTCAAACCTTGAAATGCAGTTCCCTCAGCCGACCCTGCTTCAATACAAGAGAATGATGACAATTGACTGACCAAGTATGCTTCTTCTCCATGTACAGTAACAAGCTTACCATTCCTCACAAATTTCAGCTTTTGATGAAGGGTGGAAGTAACCGCGCCGGCCTCATGTATCCACGGCCTTCCGAGGAGGCAACTATAGGAAGCATCGATGTCCATGACTTGGAAAGTGATCAGAAATGTTTCAGGGCCAATGGTCATAGGGAGATCTGTTGGAACAAAGGGTGTTTCACAAGTATACCACTTAAGTTTTGATGATAACAAGGTATTAAAAATTATCAATTGGATATGCTAAATATTTATTCAAGTGTACAGGACCATTATCAAAGTCTTATTTACAAGAGGTTCTGATTGAATGAATTAAAGAGCAAAGAAATTTAGACTGAAGCTTGAAGAACATCTGAATGAAAGCGCTCCTGGAAAATCAGAGTCAGAATGCGTCTGAAGAAAGAGCTTCTGAAGATTACGTCATCAGAAGCAAGTTCTTCAGAGGCAGACTCATCAGAAGCAAATGGTCTCCAGAGGCAGATTCATCAGAAACAAAGATTCTTCAGACACTGAAAAGCGTTGACAAAGCATAACGTACGAAAAATACAACCACTATGCCTACGCCTGTTCCTGCAACCACCATGATTTATAGTATAAATCAGAACAACAAAAAGGGAATTGGTTTCACAGGAGGAAACTCTAGTGAAGTAATTCTGAAACCTTGTTCTGATAACATCAAAGAAGGTCTGAAAACTCATTTTGTGTCTAAGTCTGAAAAAGCTTCTCATTCAGACTCTAAGTCTTCAAATTCAGAGGAGTTGACTAAGTCAAAACCTAAGAATCATAAGACAAAAGTCACGAATGATTCTAAATCAAAAGCTCCAACGTTACAGATTCTGAAAAGATCAAAACCTATCAAACAGGTTCTGAAGAACACAGAGTTTGAAACTCAAAAGCCTAGATTTCAGAAGAAGGAGACTATTTTTACTAAGTCACATTCTAAGACTAAAGGTTCTGAACCCAAAGTCTGGAAGAAGACTGATAAAGAAAAATTCAGACAAAATACACAAAAGAGATTCAGAACTTCTAGGACTAACCCAAGAGGACCCATGAAAGTATGGGTACCTAAGACACAAATTGTTGATGTTGCAGGTATGTCTAAAAGGAAATACAAAGCAGAAGTCCTGGTATCTGGACAGTGGCTGCTCGCAACATATGACGGGAGAAAAGTCTATGTTCCTAACCCTGACCATGAAAGAGGGAGGAACTGTGGGATTTGGAGGAAACCAAACTGGCAAAATCATTGGTACTGGAACAATTGGTAATTCCTCAGTCTCAATAAATAATGTGTGGTTTGTAGATGGACTAAGGCATAACCTACTTAGCATAAGTCAATTTTGTGATAATGGTTATGACGTCTTGTTTAATAAGAACAACTGCACAGTAATCAACACTGATGGCCAATCTGTGGTGTTTAAGGGAAAGAGAAAGAACAATGTTTATAAGATCAATTTTTCAGAACTGACTGATCAGAAGGTATTTTGCCTACTGTCAGTGAGTGATAAGAAATGGTTGTGGCACAGAAGGTTGGGACAAGCTAACTAGAGATTAATCTCCAAGCTTAGCAAGTAACAACTTGTCAAAGGCCTACCAGACATTGATTATCATTCAGATGCACTATGTGGTGCATGTCAGAAAGGAAAAATTGTCAAAACTTCTTTCAAATCTAAAGACATTGTTTCTACCTCCAGACCCTTAGAACTACTCCATATTGATTTATTTGGACCAGTCAGTACTGCATCCATATATGGAAGTAAATATGGATTGGTGATTGTTGATGATTACAGTAGATGGAGTTGGGTTAAGTTTCTCAAATCTAAAGATGATTCATATGATGTGTTCACAAAATTCTGTATTCAAGTCCAATCTGAAAAAGAACTTAAAATTCTAAAAGTCAGAAGTGATCATGGGGGAGAATTTGAAAATGAGCCATTTGAAATATTTTGTGAAAAATTTGGAATTGTCCATGAATTCTCTTCTCCTAGAACTCCACAGCAAAATGGAGTTGTAGAGAGAAAGAATAGGACTCTTCAAGAAATGGCAAGAACCATGATTCATGAAAACAATCTGGCAAAACATTTTTGGGCAGAAGCAGTGAACACAGCGTGTTATGTTTAGAACCGGATCTACATCAGACCCATTCTGAACAAAACAACATATGAACTCTTTAAAGGTAGGAAACCTAACATCTCTTACTTTCATCAGTTTGGATGTACTTGTTACATTCTGAACAATAAAGTCTATCTGAAGAAATTCGATGCAAAAGCTCAAAAGGGAATCTTTCTAGGTTACTCTGAGAGATCTAAGGCATAAAGACTGTATAACTTGGAAACACTCTGTGTCGAAGAGTCTATACATGTCAAGTTTGATGACAAAGAGCCTGGAAGTCAAATTCCAGAGCAAAGTGAAAACAATGCAGGTTCAGAGGAGTCTGATGACTATTCAGAACCTGATCATACTTCAGAGACACATGAAACTTCAGAAGCTGTGACAGCTCCTGGTGTCCCAATTGTTGAAGCCTCTGAAGAAAATCAAGATGATTCACAGCAAGTTATCCAATCCAAAAATTCATTCAAATACAAGTCTTCTCATCCTGAGGATCAGATCATTGGTAGCAAAGAAAGCCCCAGAAGAACTAGATCTCATTTCAGACCTGAAGAGTCTGCCTTGGGTCTGCTATCCATGATAGAACCTACAACAGTTGATGAAGCACTAGCTGATGATGGATGGATCTTAGCAATGCAAGATGAGCTAAATCAATTTAAAAGGAATAATGTATGGGATCTTGTATCTAAGCCTGAACACAAGAACATTATTGGAACTAAATGGGTGTTTAGGAACAAGCTGGATGAACAGGGAGAAGTAATCAGAAACAAAGCCAGACTTGTTGCTCAAGGATACAGTCAACAAGAAGGCATTGATTACACTGAAACTTTTGCTCCAGTTGCAAGATTGGAAGCAATCAGGTTACTTCTTTCCTACGCAGTAAATCACAACATAACCTTATATCAAATGGACGTCAAAAGTGCATTTCTCAATGGAGTCATATCTGAAGAAGTGTTTGTGAAACATCCACCTGGTTTTGAGGACTTAAAACATCCTGACCATGTTTATAAGCTAAAGAAATCTCTGTATGGTCTGAAACAAGCTCCCAGAGCTTGGTATGACAGGCTGAGTAATTTCCTGCTTAAAAATGATTTTACAAGAGGACAGGTTGACACAACACTCTTCAAGAAGACACTTGAGAAAGACATTCTGATTGTACAAATTTATGTTGATGATATTATTTTTGGTTCAACTAATAGATCTCTTTGCAAGGAATTTTCTAAGATGATGCAGGAGGAATTTGAAATGAGCATGATGGGAGAGCTGAAGTTCTTTCTAGGAATTCAGATCAATCAATGCAAAGAAGGAGTGTATGTTCATCAGTCCAAGTATACCAAAGAGCTTCTGAAAAAGTTTAAACTTGAAGACTGCAAGGAAATGAACACTCCAATGCATCCTACCTGCACTCTGAACAAAGAAGATCAAGGAATCAAGGTTGATCAAAAGCTGTATCGAGGTATGATTGGTTCTCTGTTGTATCTCACTGCATCTAGACCTGATATTTTGTTCAGTGTCTGCTTGTGTGCAAGATTTCAATCAGATCCTAGAGAATCACATTTAACTGCGGTTAAAAGAATCTTTAGATATCTGAGAGGAACAACTAATCTTGGACTTCTCTATAAGAAATCCTCAGATTACAAGCTAGTTGGATTCTGTGATGCTGATTATGCTGGTGATAGGATTGAAAGAAAATCAACCAGTGGAAACTGTTAGTTTCTTGGTGAGAATCTGATATCATGGGCCAGTAAGAGACAAGCAACTATTGCCTTGTCAACAGCAGAAGCAGAATACATCTCAGCTGCTAGTTGTTGCACACAACTGCTCTGGATGAAACATCAGTTAGAAGACTACCAAATAACTGAAAACTGTATCCCAATTTATTGTGACAATACAGCTGCTATTTGTTTGTCCAAAAATCCTATTCTTCATTCAAGAGCCAAACACATTGAAATTAAACATCATTTTATTAGAGACTATGTTCAAAAGGGAATATTAGATATTCAATTCATTGATACTGATCATCAATGGGCTGATATCTTTACAAAACCTTTAACTGTTGAAAGATTCAATTTTATAAAGAAAAATTTGAACATGCATTTTGTCTCTGAGTAATGTTTGACTCTGGGTGAAAAATCAGACTCTGAAAATTATCAGACGCTGAAGAAGTTTCAGACTCTCTTTGGAGAATCTGAAAAGACTCAGCCTCTGAGAAAATTATCAGACTCTGGAAAGGAATCTTTTTGTGACTCTGAAAGTACTGGGCAGTGGAAAGGTTAAAGTTATTTTTTGTAGGCTTTTGACACGTCTATCTGCATTGGGAAACAACGTTTTTAAGGGCAATGATGGTTTTTCTTTCTCAAAATTTTTCGCGCCCCTCAAAGTCATTAATACGCATGTTTGGCTATTACTTCTGAAATGTGAAGAGTTGTTTTTCAAATCACTATAAATACCAAACACACACTACTCACTCACTTTCCTACACTTTCAAGTCTTAAGCGGTTTCAATCGAAAATCTTTTTCTCTCTTCTCTCAACTTAGAAACCCTAAACCCCCAAACTTCATCTTCTCAAATGGCTTCGTCTACAAGCGGTTCAAGCTCGAAATCAAACCTCTCCATCAAACAAGTAACTGTTCCTCTTCCAATCGATTCGTTGGTTGTTCAAATCGAATCGCCGGTGGATTTTGCCTCTTTGAAAAGAAACAATGTTGATATGGAGGCGTTTATCTCTGCTCAGAAGATGGCTGGGTACTTTCAGATGCTAAACGGTCCAACTTATGTGAATCTGGTTAAGGAATTCTGGATTAGGGCTGAAGTTTTTGATGTTGATTCAGCCAAGGCACAAGAAAGGGAAGCTGTATCAAGAAACCCTTCTTTGAGAGGAAAAACAAGAAAAGAAATGGGTCTTGAACCTTTTCACGGCCTTGAAATCAAGTCTGCTATGATGGGTATCCCTGTATCTATCACTGAAGGAGTGATTGCTCAGGCATGCAGAATGCCTCTGGAAGGAAGGTTCCAATGGAACGTCCGCAGTAAGGATGCCATGCTGGACAGCTTTACAAGACTACTGCTGAAGGGAAACCCTGCAACCAGGCTGGTTGAAATGGACATTGAGCACAGGGTGCTTCTGAAGATCATGAATGAGTGCTTCTTCCAGAAGGGAGGAGGTGCTGACCAACCAAATTCAGATCATAAACTGGTGCTGTATTTCTTGGCTGGATGTCAGCCAATAAATCTTCCAAGATATATCATGCATCATTTATGCTGGGCTGTCAAGGAAGCCTATAAAGGAAAAAGAAAACAAATCCCTTGTGGAAGACTTCTCTCTGAAATCTTCTACCAAGGAGGTGTACTGAGGACTCTGGAGACATTCAATCTGGTGTCAGACAGAGTGTTGGGTATCACTACTGGAAGGATGATC
Source organism: Medicago lupulina (assembly GCA_958299785.1). Taxonomy (NCBI): domain Eukaryota; kingdom Viridiplantae; phylum Streptophyta; class Magnoliopsida; order Fabales; family Fabaceae; genus Medicago; species Medicago lupulina. Next base: position 40,400,302 of record OY283146.1, on the reverse strand, counting down.
AATGGCACATCCCTCTTCAACATGAAGGCCATCAAGTCAATCCTCACTGATTCAAAGGATTTGGAAGAGTCTGATGCCCCTTTTCCTTTCATCAGAAATTTTCCTTCTATTCTCAAAGAGAACAATCCTGAAGCATTATCTGCTTATCTAGCAGCTTTTGCTAAGGAGTCTGGAGAGACTCAGAGGAAATCTGAAGTTGCAGTGGCCAGAAAACAGAAGGCTGCTAACTCTCAAGCAACTACCTTTGGAACTGTAACTACTCCAAAGAGGAAAAGAGGTAAGGCTGATGCAAACATGGAGGAAAGGTATCAACGAGCCCAGGAGGAAAAAGAAGCTGGCTTTGTTGAGACTGTCAGACCACTCAAGAGGCTAGCAACTGGGGAGATTGTGATGTCTATGTTTGAACCCACTCTTGAACAGCAGAAGAGAATTGAGGAGCACTACCAGAGTCTCAAGAATGAAAAGAAGAGGTTAGAAGCCCAATACCGAATTGATAGAGACAAGGCTCTGGCAGCTATAGGCATTGACCATGATGAAGATCAACACCTCATTGAGAAGGTTATTGAGGCTCAGAATTTGGCCAAGAAGCTGGAAGAAAGTGCTGTGAAGGGAGCTCAGAAGGTTCTGCAAGAAACTTCAAGAACTTCTGAAGCTGTTACCTCAGATGTTGTCCCTCAAGTGAATGCTTTAGTAGCTACTGGTCCTCCACCAGTAATACGAACCAGTGTTTCTCTCCCAGAGAGATCAGTCACTGGGATTGCATCAGAAGCTATTGCTTCAGAAGCTGCTGGACCCTCACAAGTGATGCGGACAAGTGTTTCTCTCCCAGAGAGATCAGTCATTGGGATTACATCAGAAGTTGTTGCTTTAGAGGCTGCTGTCTCAGACGTTTCCAAGATATCTAAGGTAAGTCAGAATCCAATTCCCCCACCTTCTACTTCCACTTCATCTTCTACAGACTCTGACTTAGACGATGCACCTCTAAGTCAGAAATTCAAGATATCCAAACCTGTACCTAAGGCCAAACGAACCCTTAGAACTAAAACAACCACTACAAAATCCAAACCTTCTCCTAAACCCAAACCCTACAAAGAAGTCTCAGATGATGTCTATAAAACAATAGGGGAGTTAGGTGAAAGGAGGATAGGTATCTGTAACAAGCTACCTGCCAACCATCCCTTCCAACCACCTGTTATCAAACCACTAAATATGCTTGCTCCTGATGCTTCTATTCCACCCTCCTCAACCTCAAACCCAGGTAGTTCACAAGTTGTTGATTTAACAGCTACTGCTGAAGAGCAAGTAGTCACTGAAAATCCAACTGCTTCTGAACAACCTATCTCAGAGCCACCAACAAACAACCAACAACAACCAACCTCTTCACCACAAAACAAACCCACTGACCAGGATGATCTATCCAACCTTGAATGTCATTATTCAGGAGAACTTCCTGAATATCAACAACAAAATACCACTGTCAACCAACCACCAGTACAGACCATTCCAGAATCTGTTATGGAAACTGTGGCTACAGAGTCTGTCCTAGTGACAGAATCTGAACCCACTGTGTCTGTTTCACCTTCTGAACCAACACAAAACCATACCTCTGATTCTGACCAATCCACATCCTCTTCACCAATCCAAATGTCTGACCAACCTCCCATAAACATTTTGGATTCTGAATACTTGGATGAGCGTCTGGTGGCTCTTAATGATGAAATGCAGAGTTTGGTGCTTCTAAGGAACACTCCATTTCTACCATTCGTTTATCAAGACAGCTAGTGTAATCTCACGAACAGAGCATTGAATTTCTTTGATGGTGTTGCTCAGAAGTGTTGTCATATTCAAGCTCGCGCCATGAGACGACGTCTGCAAGAATCACACTCTTCTTCTCAACTCCAAAACAAACCTCTGTATCTGGCTAATGCTCCGTTCTACGCTGAGTCTGAGTATGTAACAAGAGACTCCAAGGTCTTCAAGATGCTGAAGCAAAAGGTGCTGAAGCAGCAATAAGAAGCTAAGGCTAGGGAAGATCACCTTCTTCAGAGACAATTGGCTCTGGAAGAAACTGTTAGGAAGCAGTCTGAAGACATTAAGCGTCTGATGGCTCTTGTCCAACAGCAACAGCCCCAACCCAACCCTTAGTTGCACACCTTGTTTTGTTTTCTTGTTATATGCTTTAAATGCTTGCTCTCATTTCCTTGTATTCTTCTGATTATCTCTGATATACAAGCTTCTATTTCTTCACTTTTGTTCATTGCGTATTTTTTTTTTACTGTTTTTTGCTGTTCTTTTTAATTGATGACAAAAGGGGGAGTAATAGAAAGTATTTAACAGAATCTGAGCCCAAGAATGAAATAAAACTTAACAACTTTTATTTGAGAACCCAATTTTATCTCATCTGCATTTTATGAAAGTATTAGTTTAACTTAAAAATGAACTTAATTAACCTGGATAGGACTTAGGGGGAGCTTACAAACCTCACCTTAAAGAATATCAGACTCAGGGGGAGTCTGAGCTTACAAAACTCAGAACCTTTAAGAGTCAACTTGTTAATTAAGTTAACAACAATTGATCTTTTTAAATACTTATGTTTGTCATCATCATAAAGGGGGAGATTGTTGGAACAAAGGGTGTTTCACAAGTATACCACTTAAGTTTTGATGATAACAAGGTATTAAAAATTATCAATTGGATATGCTAAATATTTATTCAAGTGTACAGGACCATTATCAAAGTCTTATTTACAAGAGGTTCTGATTGAATGAATTAAAGAGCAAAGAAATTTAGACTGAAGCTTGAAGAACATCTGAATGAAAGCGCTCCTGGAAAATCAGAGTCAGAATGCGTCTGAAGAAAGAGCTTCTGAAGATGACGTCATCAGAAGCAAGTTCTTCAGAGACAGACTCATCAGAAGCAAATGGTCTCCAGAGGCAGATTCATCAGAAACAAAGATTCTTCAGACACTGAAAAACGTTGACAAAGCATAACGTACGAAAAGTACAACCATTATGCCTACGCCTGTTCCTGCAACCACCAACTCTACACAGTGTCCTCTATACACGACAAGAATAACAGTAACTAAAGCAGAAACTTTTCCATATTTGCTGGAATGGATTTGAATTTGATTTCATTGTACAAGCCTCAAATCAAGCAAAGGATCAAAGGTGTCAAATCAGCTTCGGTAAAGAAAAAGTGATGAGCTGGCAGTTTCCAACGTCTCTCAAATTCTCTATAAATAGAGATGAAGACTTGAAGAAATATACAACAAAATATACATACACGCGAATTGAGTTCTTCTCTCATATTCCAAGTCGCAAACACTGCTCATCAACAACTTAGATAATTCTTACAAAAGCTCACATTTTAGAATTTCTAAGTATCTAAGAAAACAGAGTCTGTTCTGTTTTGTTTTGTATTGTGAATACCTCTGATTGTATATCAAGTATTCAAAACTCTTTTCAATTCTCTGTAATTGTTGTAAAGTCTCTTGCTTGTGCGCTTGAGCATTTGAAGTCTCTTTCTTGTGTGATTGAGCAAAGGAAGTCTCATACTTGTGTGTTTGAGCAACTTGTAATTTGATATTACATTTTAGTGAAACTCTCCTTGGAAGTGCAAGGGGGACAGGACTACTTCTGGTTTGTGGAAGGAACCTGTATAAAATTGTTTGTGTCTTCTTTCTTTCTTACATCTGTTCTACATTCCGCTGCTAAGACTCCGAACTCTGATCAGAGTCTGAACTCTATCAGACTCTGTATTCTGAGAACATTGTTATTTTTTGTAAGAAAGAAACGTTTTTGAAAACACAATTCAACCCCCCCCCCTTCTTGTGTTTTTCCCACCTTTAGTTGGTATCAGAGCTTCGGCTCTGTAGTTAGCACTTAACCGTGTTACAGTAAACGATCGGTGAAAAACATGTCTGGGGATGAAGCTTCTGCATCTGCATCTGGTTCTGGTTTTGGTTCTGGAGCTGCTGTGCATTATACTACAGCAACATCAACAAAAGTGAAAGATCTTCTAATCACAACAAACCTCCTATGTTTAATGGTGATCCTGAAATGTTCTCTTAGTGGAAGACCAAGATGTATAGTCACATCATGGGAATGGATGAAGAGTTGTGGGATGTTCTTGAAGATGGTGTTGGTGATCTGTGGTTAGATGAAAAAGGTGCTGCTCTTGATAGGAAAGCTCATACTCCTGAGCAGAAAAAGCTTTATAAGAAACATCATACGATCAGAGGCATTCTTGTGGCTGCCTTGCCTCATAAAGAGTACTTAAAGATGAGTGACAAATCAACAGCAAAGGCTATGTTCACCTCATTGTGCTCACTTTATGAGGGTAACAAGAAAGTCAGAGAGGCCAAGGCTACTATGCTTGTTCATCAGTATGAGTTGTTCAGAATGAAGGAGGATGAAAACATTGAGACCATGTACTCAAGGTTTCAGACTCTTGTTTCTGGACTTCAGATTCTGAAGAAAAGCTACGTAACGTCTGATCATGTGAACAAGATTCTGAGAAGTTTACCTGCAAAATGGAGACCAAAAGTGACAGCCATTGAGGAAGCTAAAGATTTAAACACTTTGAGTGTTGAGGATCTCATAAGCTCCTTAAAATGTCATGAAATAGGTCTTAATGAGCATGAACCTGTCAAGAAGCCCAAGTCCATCGCATTAAAGTCCAGAGGCAAGTCAGGTAAGGCTCTGAAGGCTTTGGAGTCTGAAGAAGAATCTACATCTGAAGATTCTGATGAAGACTCTGAGATTGTTCAAGAGATGGCTATGCTCACAAACAGATTACAATATCTCGCTAAGAAGAACAAGAAGTTTATGAACAGAGGTAGTAATCACAAAAGTTCAAGAAAGGAAGATCAGAAAGGTTGCTTCAACTGCAAAAAGGTTGGACACTTCATTGCTGAATGTCCAGACTTGCAGAAAGAGAAATCCAAAGAAAAATCTAAGAAAGCGTTCTTCAAGTCTAACAAATTCAAGAAGCAATTCAAGAAGAGCTTGATGGCAACTTGGGAAGATCTGGATAATGAGTCTGAGTCTGACAAAGATGATGCTGAAGATGAAGCTAAAATAGCTCTGGCTTTGGTAGCTACTGCTAATAATGAAGAAGAAACATCTGATGCTGAGTCAAGTACAGACTCTGAAACTGAAACTGAGGTATACAACAAAATATACATACACGCGAATTGAGTTCATCTCTCATATTCCAAGTCGCAAACACTGCTCATCAACAACTTAGATAATTCTTACAAAAGCTCACATTTTAGAATTTTTAAGTATCTAAGAAAACAGAGTCTGTTCTGTTTTGTTTTGTATTGTGAATACCTCTGATTGTATATCAAGTATTCAAAACTCTTTTCAATTCTCTGTAATTGTTGTAAAGTCTCTTGCTTGTGTGCTTGAGCATTTGAAGTCTCTTTCTTGTGTGATTGAGCAAAGGAAGTCTCATACTTGTGTGTTTGAGCAACTTGTAATTTGATATTACATTTTAGTGAAACTCTCCTTGGAAGTGCAAGGGGGACAGGACTACTTCCGGTTTGTGGAAGGAACCTGTATAAAATTGCTTGTGTCTTCTTTCTTTCTTGCATCTGTTCTACATTCCGCTGGTAAGACTCTGAACTCTGATCAGAGTCTGAACTCTATCAGACTCTGTATTCTGAGAACATTGTTATTTTTCGTAAGAAAGAAACATTTTTGAAAACACAATTCAACCCCCCCCCCCTTCTTGTGTTTTTCCCACCTTCAAGATCCACTTCACCGAGAACGTTCTTGCGGGATCCGTCGAAGGCCTTGACCAGGAAAGTGCTTCTCCTCAAAGGAGCTCCTTGATAGCTTAGCTGGTCTAGAGTGGATTTGGGCATTACATTCAGAGATGAGCCGGTATCTACCAATACGTTCGACAACATGTCAGTTTTGCAATTCATAGAGATGTGTAGGGCCAAATTATGGTGCTTCCCTGCTTCGGGGAGCTCGTCTTCGCTAAACCAGAGATTACTGCAAGCGGTGATATTCCCCACTATACCACCAAACTGATCGACCGTGACCTCGTGGTCGACGTATGCCTGCTCCAACACTTTTAGCAAGATGTTCCTGTGGGCTTCAGAGCTTAGGAGCAAAGATAGGATAGATATCTTTGACGGGGTTTGTAACAGCTGATCCACGATCTTGTAGTCACTTCTCTTGATTATCTTCAGGATTTCGTCCAAATTAGAATCTTCAATAGACTGACCCAGTCGGCCGACATCTTTAGCAACAGGAGGAACTAGAAGTGGAGTTGTTTTGTCAACCGGAGCCGTGGTGGGCGCGGCTGTCTTCTTTTGGAACAAAGGGGGACGGACTCTACCGCTCCTCAGAGTTGTCTCTTCGGCGATGTTGCTGACTGCAGCCGAGGATATCAGAGGCACTTCTGTCCCGTTCTCAATCATGGTTGCATTGTACTTGTAGGGAACGACTTTTGTGGAAACAAAAGACACTGACCCCGGTAGCCTTATCACTAGAGGTTCAACGTTCTCTTTCGGAGGCGCGCTCCTAATGGGAGTATCATGGAAGACTGGCATAATCACACAAACGTCACTGGCTATCAGATAGTTATCATTCATCAGGCTCTGGATGTCGTTCTGTACTACGTCACAGACCATAGGATTCTGAAGACACCTATTGCAAGCGGCATGGTCATGGTTAAACAAAGAGGCTTGGCACAACTTGACATGCAGCGGTACCAGAGGGGTTGCAACATTACGAACATCAAGGCGGGGAATTTCTTCGTATGCTTCAATCATGTTCACGGCAGCATGATTTGGGAGCGGATTATCGAGCACATGCGGGACATTGTTCTCGAAAGACAACTTTCCTTGGTCTATCAGTTTCTTCACAATATACTTCAAAGCGTAACATCCTTCTACATCGTGGCCTAGAGCGCCCTGATGAAAATCGCACCTAAGGTCCGAACGGAACCGAGGAGGTAATGGGTTGGGTGGAGGCTTGCCGGGTCTGGTTGTGCAGTACCCCTTGTGCAGCAAGGTTGGAAGCAGTTCAGCATATAACATTGGTATCGGAGGGAAAGATGGTTGGGCCTGAGGGCCCTGCTGCTGTTGTGGTAGTTGTTGAACCGGTGGCTGTTGTTGCACTTGCTGAGCGATGGCGTTGACAGGAACCTGAGGTTGGCCCGGTGGTAAAGGATACTGATGGTAGAATGGTGGGAAGAACGGATGCTGGGTGTATTGCATGTATTGGTACGGCAGAGGTAGTTGAGTAGCATTGATGGGAGCAACGGCAACCACAGACTGATTGGTCTCGGTAGATACCATCCCGACCTCTGACTCCTTCTTCTTGTGATGGCCATTGCCATACTTCTTTGGTGCATTTGAGGACTCACTCTTTTCAAACACAATGATGCCTTCTCTGATAGCCTCTTGTAGGCGGGTTCCCATGGTGACCATCTCGGAGAAGTTACTCGGAGCGGCAATGATCATCCTTTCAACATAGTCTTTCTTCAGCGTCTTCAGAAACGTCTGTGTCATTTCCTCTTCATCTAGAGCAGGGGTAATACGGGCGGCTGCCCCCCTCCACCTTTGTGCATACTCACGGAAACTTTCATCTTTCTTCTGGGAGAGGGACCTGAGAAATTCCCTGTTTGGCTTCAACCTAGTATTAAACCCAAAGTGACTCTTGAAAGCGGTAGCCAAATCATCGAAGGTACGAATGTCATCTTTACTCAAACCAGTATACCATTCTGCAGTGTCTTCCATCAAACTGTCTTGGAAACAGTGGATCATGAGCGAATCATTGTATGAGTAGTTAGCCATCTTCCGGACGTATTTGATGATATGATTCTGAGGACAAGTCAGCCCATTGTATCGGTCGAATTCCGGGACCTTAAACTTTTTAGGGACATCTACCCTTGGTACTAGGCAGAGATCGTGAGTCTTGACCAGATCACCACTTCCACGGTTAGCTTTGATTTCACGACGGAGTTCTCTAGCAAGCTCCTCCATCCTTTCTTCCATAGTTCCGGTCATGGGAGACTTCCCACGGTGAGTATCGGTGTTGGTGTTTTGAGGCATAGAATGTACGATTGGGTCAGTGAAGACCGTTGATTGAGGCAGAGTAGTGTGGAGAGAGGCATGCCCTGGGATGGGGATTTGGTTACTATTGGCAGCACCAGAAGTACCTGCCGCAGTATTAGGAGCAAAGAAAGATGGGAGCCCGTAAGGGTATCCCCTCGGCATAGTGTAACACCCCAAATTCCCGTCTTAAAAATTTCATTAAATAAATCACATAAATCAGAGTGCTTCTCAAAGGAGTGTCACATTTCTTCTTTTAAACAACTTAGATAATAATTTATCAAATTACAAAAACATTCAGTTAAGCAGCGGAATTCAATAGTCTCATCTCATAAATAGTCTTGGCTTAAAAGCCATCAAACGTCTCAAAAACATTATTGTTTCATCATCACTAAAAGACAACATTTAATCAAACATGATACATAAAGGAATAGACTCTACAAAAGACCCCATCCCGTTACGTATCAGAGCAACCCTACTTCACACAGACTCCTCGCATCAACGCATCTAAGACTGGGTACCTGCACTTGCCCACAAGGCGGCAATTCCAGCAGAAGGGGTGAGATTCACAACAATAATATTAATATATAAATCAAACGTCAAGATTAACAATTATAAATCCAACTCATCACATATACATTTATAGCACATCATCACATCATCATAAGCATCATCTTAACAACATCACATCAAGCATCAACTTCTCAAAACATCATCTCATATATGTCACAAATGACTCAACTAAATGCAACACCTAACGTCTCAACATCATGCATGTGGTACCATATGATTATAGCATTAATATGCTTCACCGTCGCTTTGAGCAAATGCTCCACCGTCGCTTTGAGCATAAAGCTCCACCGTCTCATATATATGCAAATGCATGGACTCCTCGTTTAACAACTTAATACACCGTCTCAAGACCATCATTCATAATACAAAACTGACACATGCAGGTATAATAGTTGCATGGCAGAACACCATCTCATTAATCATATACATCGCAACACGTATCTTCATCATAATCACATATCATCATATTTAACCATCACTTATATTCAACCATATATCATTTATCAACAGCTCAAGTAAATCATCAGCAATCATCTTTACAGAATACATTAAAGGGTATAAAACCTCACTAGCACTACCCCAAGGGCTCCTCTCAAAGTCCCATGTGAAACAGATCGCAAAACAACAAACGGTTCAGGAGGGCACTAACTCGCCACGGCGAGTACATCTGCTCGCCACAGGCGAGTACTCACATCAACTCACTCGCCAAAGGCGAGTTGGGGGCGAGCTGGAGGCGAGAAATCCTGGGTGCTTCGGCCTTTTTGACATTTTCACCAAAAATCCTCATTTTTAAGCTCTCTAAATCCAATTTGACCAAACCAACTTCACAGGTCATCTCTATAAATATAAGGGCACTCAAAACCATCGACAGTTTGGCAAAAATCCTAAGTTTAAGGGTCAAGCTCGCCACGGCGAGCTATACTGCTCGCCTCGCGAGCAACCAAGGGTTACTCGCCACGGCGAGTGATCACTCGCCACAGGCGAGCGATCTCAGAATCACTACGGGTTCAACCCCATTCACACCAATTCTTCCCAAAACTCTCATGTCAAGCCTCTAATTCATCAGCAATATCATCCTAGGGGATAATCTAGGTTCTGTATGCAGTTCTACAGTCTTATAACTCAATCTATCATCAATTCATCACAAATTCACCAAAACCCTAGTTCATAAAACCTATCTCAATTCCTCTCAAACTCTATGCCAATCAATAACAGATGATTCACAATTAAGATTATTGAAGTTAGGCTCACCCTTACCTGGAAAATTGTGCAGAATTGGAACCTAGCTTCTCTTCTCTCTTGAACCGTTCTTCTTCTCTTTTTCCAAAGTCTGTACGCGTTTCACAAAACTTTCCTCTCTTAACCTACTTCTCTTATATACTCCCTCACAACTTAATTAATTCTCTCCTAACCCACACAACTCTTCTTAATTATAAATATAACCCCATCTCTTAAAATTCTATATTTTTCCAACAAATCTATTTATTTACCAAATAAATATCCATATAAACATCACTTATATTATTTTATTAAACAATAAAATAATAACACGTCACACGTCACAGATACGTCACAAATACGTCACGAAATCATCAAAATCCATATAATATATAAACATATACCATATCATCTAATAAAATAATTAAATAATTAAAGAGGGCGTTACAACTCTCCCCCTCTTAAAGGATTTTCGTCCTCGAAAATTTACCTCGCTCAAACAACTCTGGATAGGATTCCAGCATCTTACTTTCTAGCTCCCAAGTCAAGCTTTCACCCGTCGCTCCGTCCCAAACAACTCTCACAAGAGGTATCTCCTTGCCTCTCAACGTCTTTGTCTTTCGATCATCAATCCTCACGGGTAAGGTCTCAACAGTAAGGTTGTCCCTAACTTGCACATCATCGCTTTGGATCACATGAGACGGATCCGGAACATACTTCCTCAGCTGAGATACATGAAAAACATCATGCAAATTCGACAAGTGCGGTGGTAATCCAACACGATACGCCACCGGCCCAATCCTCTCTGAAATCTGATACGGTCCAATAAACCTCGGAGTCAACTTCTTCGATCTCAAGGCACGTCCAACACCCGTCAAAGGAGTCACTCTCAGGAACACATGATCCCCCTCTTGGAACTCAAGGTCCTTTCTACGCTTATCATGATAACTCTTTTGTCGACTCTGCGACGCTTTCATCTTTTCTTGGATCATTCTCACCTTCTCAGTAGTCTGTTGAACGATCTCTGGTCCTAAGACCACTCTTTCACCCGACTCAAACCAGCACAACGGAGTCCTGCATCTCCGACCATACAAAGCCTCAAACGGTGCCATTCCAATACTTGAATGGTAACTGTTGTTGTACGTGAACTCTATCAATGGAAGATGACTATCCCAAGCTCCTCCCTGCTCAAGTACACAAACCCTCAACAAGTCCTCCAACGACTGAATCGTCCTCTATGACTGACCATCTGTTTGCGGATGATAAGCCGAACTCAACCTCAACTGAGATCCTAACGCTTCTTGCAAACTCTTCCAAAATCGAGAAGTAAATCTTGGATCTCTATCAGATACGATGCTCGAAGGAACACCATGCAGCTTAACTATCTCTCTAACATAAATCTCCGCCAACTGAGCCACAGGAAAAGTAATGTTGATCGGTAGAAAGTCAGCAGACTTCGTCAATCTATCAACAATTACCCAAATAGCATCGTTCCCTCTAGGGATATTGGGCAAACTCGTCACAAAATCCATGGATATACTATCCCATTTCCATTCTGGCACATCTAAAGGTACCATCATACCAGTCGGCTTCTGATGCTCAATCTTCGACTTTTGACAAACCAAGCAGGAATACACAAATTGTGCCACATCGCGTTTCAAACCAGACCACCAAAACAGCCTCTTTAAGTCATGATACATCTTTGTAGCTCCCGGGTGAATACTCAAGCTACTTCTGTGACTCTCTTCAAGAATCATCTTCTTAATCTCTTCATTGTCAGGAATGCAAATCCTACCTCGGAATCTCAACACTCCTTGATCATCGACCTTAAAGTCACCATCCACAGTCTCATTATTAGCAATCAACAGGTCTACAAACTTGACATCTTCTTTTTGTGCTTCTTTGATATGCTTCAGGAAATCATTATCAATTCTCAACATTCCCAGTTTTATGCTCTGAGGTGTTCTTACACACACCAAACTCAAGTCTCTAAACTGTTCTAACAACTCAAATTCTTTCACCATCAACGCGGACATATGCACAGTTTTCCTACTCAGGGCGTCTGCAACCACGTTTGCTTTACCAGGATGGTAATTCAAACCAAAATCATAATCTTTAAGTAACTCAAGCCACCTCCTCTGCCTCATATTCAACTCCTTCTGATCAAATAAATATCTCAAACTCTTATGATCACTGAATACTTCAAACCTTGAACCAAATAAGTAATGTCTCCATATTTTCAATACGAAAACTACAGCTACCAACTCTAAGTCATGCGTCGGATAATTCTTCTCATGAATTCTCAATTGTCTTGAAGCATATGCTACCACCTTACCTTCTTGCATAAGTACACCTCCTAAACCCAACTTGGACGCATCACAATATACCACAAAAGGTTCATCGGGCTTCGGCAAAATCAGCACTGGAGCCGTTGTCAGACGCTTCTTCAATTCATTGAAACTATTCTCACAATGTACATCCCACACAAAAGACTTACCCTTACACGTCAACTGCGTTAACGGAAAAGCCAATTTAGAAAATCCTTCTATAAACCTCCTGTAATAACCAGCTAGTCCCAAAAAGCTTCTAATCTCCGTAACCGACTTAGGAGTCTCCCATTGCGATACCGCTTCGACTTTCGACGGGTCAACCGCGATACCATCACCAGAAATAACATGGCCAAGAAAACTTACTTCGTTTAGCCAGAAATCGCACTTAGACAGTTTAGCATACAGCTTCTTTTCCTTCAACACTTGCAATACAATCTTCAAATGCTCTGCATGCTCAGCTTCAGTCTTAGAATAGATCAGTATATCATCAATAAAAACCACAACAAATTGATCCAAGTACTCATGAAAAATTCTGTTCATATATTCCATAAACACACTAGGCGCATTAGTAACACCGAAAGGCATCACCTTATATTCATAATGACCATAACGCGTCCTAAAGGCCGTCTTCTGCATATCTTCATCCTTCACCTTAATCTGATGGTAACCTGACCTCAAGTCAATCTTGCTAAATACCTTTGCACCCACTAACTGATCCATCAAGTCGTCAATTCTCGGAAGTGGATACCTATTCTTGATCGTCACTTTGTTCAGTTGTCTGTAATCAATGCACAGTCTCATACTACCGTCTTTCTTCTTCACAAGTAACACTGGAGCTCCCCATGGTGAAACACTAGGTCTCACGAACTTCTTCTCAAGCAAGTCTTCCAACTGTTTCTTCAACTCTGCTAACTCAGAAGCAGACATACGATAAGGTGCCATCGACACCGGCTTCGTTCCAGGAACAAGGTCAATAGAGAACTCAACTTCTCTCTCCGGAGGCACATCTGGAATCTCGTCAGGGAAAACTTCAGGAAATTCTTTCACAACAGGCAGCCCATCAATTACAGCTTGGTTCTCCAAAGATAACGAAGCCATCAGCGAAAACATCAACATCCCATCACGTTCTAGTTGCTTCAGCTGCTTAGTAGATAAAAACTCTGCGCCCCACTCTTCTTCGACAGAAGAAAAATGCACCGTCTTTCTAAAACAGTTGATAAGAACCCGGTTGTACTCTAGCCAGTTCATACCCAGAATCACATCCATACCACTTAAAGGTAGGCAAACTAAATCCATCACAAAGTCACGGCCAAACATAGATAAAGGACAATTTACACATACGAGAGAAGTAGTCACCGAACCCTTAGCTGGAGTCTCGACAACCATCTCTCCATTCATATCAGAAACATCAAGACCCAAAGCAGAAACACAATCTAAAGCAACAAAACTGTGCGTAGCACCAGTATCAATAATAGCAACTAAAGGAGTATTATTAATATAGCAAGTACCTCTGATCAAACGATCATCATTCTCAGTCTGAGTGCCATTCAATGCAAACACTCTCCCGGTAGTCTTAGTCTTCTTGGGTTGCTTACACTGCGAACCAATGTGTCCTTGCTCATTGCAGTTGAAACACACAACATCATCAAACTTGCAGTCACTAGTGATATGCCCTTTTTGACCACAACGGTAGCACCTCTTCACCTCAACAGTACATGCATTGCTCTTATGGCCTTTCTCGCCACAAGTGTAACAAGTAATCTCAGCAGGAGCAGTCTTCTTCTGGGGCCTCCTCTCATCATTCACTCTTTGCTTCCCTTTATCTCTAGGGGCATCATAAGGTTTAGGGCGACTCTTCTGGCCCTTAGCTTTCCTATCATTCACTACCTTGTAGTGAGCCTTAGTATCCTCTTCATATATCCGACAGCTACTCACCAACTCAGAAAAGTCGCGGATCTTCTGATAACCGATAGCCCTCTTGATATCAGCGCGCAACCCGTTCTCAAACTTGATGCATTTTGAAAACTCAGCAGTCTCGGGTGCATAATGCGGATAGAACTTAGCCAACTCCACAAACTTGGCCGCATACTCGGTCACCGACATGTTCCCTTGCTTAAGCTCCAGGAACTCGATCTCTTTCTTTCCACGAACATCTTCTGGAAAGTATCTATTAAGGAACTCCCTCGTGAAAATAGCCCACGTCACCACAGCTCCATCTTGCTCCAAGATAGGTAGGAGACTAACCCACCAATCATCAGCCTCCTCCGCGAGCATATGCGTGCCAAAACGCACCTTCTGCACATCGTCACACTGCATGACTCTGAAGATTCTCTCCACTTCCTTGAGCCATGTTTGAGCCCCATCTGGATCATAGCGCCCCTTGAAGGTAGGCGGGTGATTCCTCAGAAAGGTCTCCAACATCCTAGTCCCGTCATTTCCACCAGCATTGTTCTGATTGCCTACAGCATTAGCCATTGCTTCCAAAGCAGCAGCAAGAGCAGCATCGTTTCTACCAGCCATCTTAGTTCTCTGGAAACAAAGATAAGTCAGAATAATACAATAATACTATTCTAACTCTAAGACAACGTCACTCGATTCTCTACTTGGCCGGACGGACCGACCTGCTCTGATACCAATTGTAACACCCTAAATTCCCGTCTTAAAAATTTCATTAAATAAATCACATAAATCAGAGTGCTTCTCAAAGGAGTGTCACATTTCTTCTTTTAAACAACTTAGATAATAATTTATCAAATTACAAAAACATTCAGTTAAGCAGCGGAATTCAATAGTCTCATCTCATAAATAGTCTTGGCTTAAAAGCCATCAAACGTCTCAAAAAACATTATTGTTTCATCATCACTAAAAGTCAACATTTAATCAAACATGATACATAAAGGAATAGACTCTACAAAAGACCCCATCCCGTTACGTATCAGAGCAACCCTACTTCACACAGACTCCTCGCATCAACGCATCTAAGACTGGGTACCTGCACTTGCCCACAAGGCGGCAATTCCAGCAGAAGGGGTGAGATTCACAACAATAATATTAATATATAAATCAAACGTCAAGATTAACAATTATAAATCCAACTCATCACATATACATTTATAGCAGCACATCACATCATCATAAGCATCATCTTAACAACATCACATCAAGCATCAACTTCTCAAAACATCATCTCATATATGTCACAAATGACTCAACTAAATGCAACACCTAACGTCTCAACATCATGCATGTGGTACCATATGATTATAGCATTAATATGCTTCACCGTCGCTTTGAGCAAATGTTCCACCGTCGCTTTGAGCATAAAGCTCCACCGTCTCATATATATGCAAATGCATGGACTCGTCGTTTAACAACTTAATACACCGTCTCAAGACCATCATTCATAATACAAAACTGACACATGCAGGTATAATAGTTGCATGGCAGAACACCATCTCATTAATCATATACATCGCAACACGTATCTTCATCATAATCACATATCATCATATTTAACCATCACTTATATTCAACCATATATCATTTATCAACAGCTCAAGTAAATCATCAGCAATCATCTTTACAGAATACATTAAAGGGTATAAAACCTCACTAGCACTACCCCAAGGGCTCCTCTCAAAGTCCCATGCGAAACAGATCGCAAAACAACAAACGGTTCAGGAGGGCACTAACTCGCCACGGCGAGTACATCTGCTCGCCACAGGCGAGTACTCACATCAGCTCACTCGCCAAAGGCGAGTTGGGGGCGAGCTGGAGGCGAGAAATCCTGGGTGCTTCGGCCTTTTTGAAATTTTCACCAAAAATCCTCATTTTTAAGCTCTCTAAATCCAATTTGACCAAACCAACTTCACAGGTCATCTCTATAAATATAAGGGCACTCAAAACCATCGAAAGTTTGGCAAAAATCCTAAGTTTAAGGGTCAAGCTCGCCACGACGAGCTATACTGCTCGCCTCGCGAGCAACCAAGGGTTACTCGCCACGGCGAGTGATCACTCGCCACAGGCGAGCGATCTCAGAATCACTACGGGTTCAACCCCATTCACACCAATTCTTCCCAAAACTCTCATGTCAAGCCTCTAATTCATCAGCAATATCATCCTAGGGGATAATCTAGGTTCTGTATGCAGTTCTACAGTCTTATAACTCAATCTATCATCAATTCATCACAAATTCACCAAAACCCTAGTTCATAAAACCTATCTCAATTCCTCTCAAACTCTATGCCAATCAATAACAGATGATTCACAATTAAGATTATTGAAGTTAGGCTCACCCTTACCTGGAAAATTGTGCAGAATTGGAACCTAGCTTCTCTTCTCTCTTGAACCGTTCTTCTTCTCTTTTTCCAAAGTCTGTACGCGTTTCACAAAACTTTCCTCTCTTAACCTACTTCTCTTATATACTCCCTCACAACTTAATTAATTCTCTCCTAACCCACACAACTCTTCTTAATTATAAATATAACCCCATCTCTTAAAATTCTATATTTTTCCAACAAATCTATTTATTTACCAAATAAATATCCATATAAACATCACTTATATTATTTTATTAAACAATAAAATAATAACACGTCACAGATACGTCACAAATACGTCACGAAATCATCAAAATCCATATAATATATAAACATATACCATATCATCTAATAAAATAATTAAATAATTAAAGTGGGCGTTACACATAGCAAAGCGGTCATCAAGAGATGCTGTTGGAATTGCCTCAGTGGTCTCTGGAGCAGACGAGGCTGGTTGTTCCTGGGCAGCCAACAGAGCAGTCATAACATCGTGAGCCTTAGCCAACTCTTCCCTCACAGAAGCCAATTCAGTACGGAGCTGTGCGTTTTCTTCTTCCATAGCTACCTGATTCCTTCTTCTGTATTGTCTAGTCTGATGTACTCTCGTAGGTTGATCAGTCTTTCGAGCACGAGCCACTTTTCACACTGCGGCAGAAGAACTAGGAGGCAATGAGCACTTGGAAGTTTTTCGTGACCGATGAATGATGCATATGATGCATGACATGTACAAATGCAGATGCAAAAACGACTCTTTTTGGTTATCGAAAGGATCTCTTAAACAAATTAGAAATTTTGTAAACATTTTTTAGGAAAGAATGAAGAGACTAGAAAGCTGTAGAGATAAATCTTTTGAAATGTTGAGCCAAGGGGAGTGGGCCTCAAAACATAATACAAACAACACAAACATCTAAGCCTATGGAGTGACAGGGTAATCCTCAGAATCAGACTCCGGAGCCGAACCGCAGTATCTGGCATAGAATTCCCGACGACCTCTAGCTCTCTTGGAATCCCTCATAATCAGCTTATCCTTTTCCTCAAGGTCCTTCCTAGCTTTGGCTAGCTCTCTTTTCAACATTCGATTCTCATGATCCTTCTGCTCATCTCTACCATCCAAAGTCAAAATCAGATTCTCGGCTTCATTGTATCGGGCTTTCCATGCTCGTTTCTCCTGACTCTCCATAGCTAGATGCTCCTGATACATCTCCTGGGTTGCCGGAAGCAAAGGTAATGGCCTGGACGGAACAGACGCGGACACATGCCTCATAGCAGGATAAGGCATGCCAATCTCTTCGGCTCGATCTATCACCCACTGAGTATAGGCCTCATGAGCAATACCGGATCTCACACCCAAATGCTTCACATCCTTCCTCCGAACCTTAGACCAAGCATCTGTAAAAGCTTTCCTTTGCCCGGTGGGGCATTGGAATAGTAAAAGAACTCCTGGGATGTAGCGAGATTGATGGGCTTTGCTCTCATAGGGAAGCCGAACTGTCTCATGGCTAACTCAGGATTGTAGTTGATTCCTCCCCGGGTACCGAGAAGAGGTACATTGAGGAAATCTCCACAACCAGTAATAATCTCTTTGACTCGAGTTGCCGGAGTAATCCAAACCACCTCATCGGGAGTGAGAGCCATAATCCGCTGCGAATAAGACCAATTCTCCGAGTTGGCATGGAAAGAGCTTGGAAGGTGAGAAATAAACCACCTATATAGGAGAGGCACACAGCAAAGAATATATCCACGATCTTTGAGGGTCTGATCATGGATGGCGTGGTACGTGTCAGCTAACAAAGTACGAACTGGGTTCTTGGAGTTGAAAATCTCAATAGCGTTCATGTCCACAAAGTTGTCGAGATTCGGGAAGAGAATGAGCCCGTAGATAAGTAGTGCGAGAATAGCCTCAAGAGTGTCTTGACAAGTAGATTCGAGATTAGCCCGCTCAAGTAAGTACTTCGAAGTGAAACCCTGGATGTGAGATTTAGTAACGAGATTCTTGGACACATCGGAAGTCTTGAGATAAAGATCCTTAACAATCACCAAAGGAGTAAGAGGAGCTCTGGGGCCCGTGAAAGGTGTCCTCTCGGCCATAGGTAAACCCAACAAACTAGAATAAGCCTCAAGTGTAGGAACCAACTGGACATCCGGGAAAGTGAAGCAACGGAAGACCAGATCATAGAATTGCACCAGAGTGTGCACCAACTTCTCTTCCACATTAGTCCGGAGAATAGTAAACAAGCCTCCGTATCGGAGACGAAACCCAGTCGGATTCTTGACCTTGAGTGCCAACTCCCTTAGGCTAACCAAATCGACTTCCTTGAATTTGTAAGACTTAGTCTTCTTCATACCTGGAATGTTTACAAAGTTTTCAATTTGTCTAGACCTTTCGATAAATGCATGAAAAAAAGTTTATGCATGAATGCATGTATGCATGATTTTGGTTAAAGAAAACACGGTGGGCTAGTGTTCACAGTTGCGGAGCTGTGGATGGACACGGTGTCCGGTGAGACTAGGGCTTTGATAGTAGTAACCATGGTTCTAACAAGGTTCCCAAACTGCAACCTCTCTTACATGTATCATAGTAGCACAAGGCGACGCCCGTTCCATGATTATTTGTAAGAAGGTCTAGTTTGAGCGTAGTATCGCGTGACGACTAAATTTCGAGGCAATGCTCGGTTTAGCCACCGCACTACGTCTTAAAAAGAGGCCAAAGGTGGGTTTGGTAACTACAGTCCATAGCTTTCATCGGTCAATTGGAAGTAAAGTGCCTAAGCATGACAACACACGCCGACAACATCACCCCCAAAATGCCTCAGCTGCGTGAGATTGATCGCGTAACCCAATACACGAGGCAACCCTCGGATTGGATTGTCGATTATATCTCTTCCTAATCTTAAGTTCACTCAGCCCGGGTATAGGACTTTTGATATTCTCACCCCACACGTTGCATGAAAATAATAACAATAAAGTAAAGCGTAAAACATAAAGCATGAAAAACTAGGCGTAGCCCTAAAATCCCCAGTGAAGTCGCCATTTCTGTCATCGCGATTTTCGGGTGTCAAGTCATTAATTAGGCTTGAACCTTTCAATCATTGATGTCTCTATTTTTTTTGGGGAAGGGTAAAATTGATAAAACCCTTAGAAATTCTAAGTTCGGGGCAATTTTCGCTACGGGAAGGTGTTAGGCACCCGCAACGACTATAGTACTCTATAGGAGCCATTTTCTAGATTTATCTTTTACGCTTTATTTTAAATGCTATTTTGAAAAGGATTGTTTTTAAGAATGGGGGGAAAGAAACGTTTGGATTTATTTTTTATTGGACTTGGAGAGATTTTAGTCTCTTGCCTACATACCCTTTTAAGGGATCAAACTCCATGTAGTTCTCTCTCGAAAAGCTTTGTGAGTTTTGATTGATTTTTAGCTTTTTGAAAAAAAGAGTTTTGAAGAAGAGAACGAGGCCGTAAAGGCTTGAGAAAATAAAGCGGTGAGGTTGGTCAATTATTTACAAAAAGGTTTAAGTAGGAATTATTTTCATTTTTGAATTTGATTAAGAAAAGGAAAGAAAATACAATGGAGTTTTGACTCCAAGGTTTATTGGAAAAAGGTTTTCAAGTGATGGAATTGTTAATACTTTTTGAAAAAATGATTTTTTCCTAAGTTTCGCGCTTCCTAAACATACATCTAGCGTTAGATCATACAACGTGTGTGCGTGTCGGTGCGTGTGTCGGTGTACATCATTATAGTGTCCATTGTCCTTTACATTTGGCCCTAGTTTACATGTAACACTCTAAATTCTATTTTATGATTTGTGGTGATTTTTAGTTGATTTTGGTGTGCTTGGTGTATTTTACTTGAATTTATAAATGATATATGAAATATTTGGTGTGTTATTATTTATTATAATTATTTGTAGTGTTTATGTAAATAGGAGAAGTAATATTTATTTTAGAGTTAATAGAATTAAGGGAAATTAATAGAATTTAGTGGGGGAGAGTAAAGAGTAAAAAGAAGTTATACTTTGGTTGGTAAGAGTAGGAAAGAAAGAGTCAGACAAGTAATACGTATCAGTAAAAAGAAAAACAAGCCTTTGGAGAGAAAACCAGGAAGAGAGCTAGGGAGAAGAACCAAGAGGAGAATTGCTAGGAATTGCTTTGTTTAATTCATCTAATCAGGTAAGGGTGGGTTTATGAATCAAATGTTATATGTTCATATATGATTTCATGATAATAGATTGGAATTGGTGAGAATTGTTTTAGGTTTTCTTGAATATGTAAAATGCTAATGTTGATGAATTATGTTGTTAATGATGTTTATATGAGTTGTTTTGGTGCCTTGAATAAGTATTGAACCCATAACTTTAATCTAAAATCATTTTGGGTGATCGGGGAATCAAAAATGGGGTTTTTGGATGAAAAAGGGTTAGAAATCGTAAGTTGGAATTCTGCCCAGATGAGTACTCGCTTAAGCGAGATACCTTTCGCTCAAGCGAGCGACTCTTTGCAACACCCAGTCTGAAATTTTGGCCGCTCGCTTAAGCGAGCCACGAGCGAACCCCGAGCGAGCGAAATCCTAACTTTCGTCATTTGCGTCGCTCAAGCGAAATTTGCCCAGAACCTGTTGTTGGTGAGCGTCGCTCAAGCGAACGCCAAGCGAGCTGTAAGCGAACCAAAACCAAACTTACGTGAATTGACTCGCTCAAGCGAGATTCTGCTCGCTTAAGCGAGATAGGTCCTGTGCGACCATTTTGTGTAATTTTCCTAAGTGTTCCAGACCCCAACCTAAGCTTTTTAAGTTGTTTATTGGATTTATTAAGAATTATTGGAGTGATAAAAATATAGAATGAAGGTGTTTATGATGCATGAATGTATGGTTATATGAATTAAAATATATTATGTTAAGTTGCAAATGTTTGGTGGTGTTGTTGAGTGGTGAGTCTAGTTGGGGAGGTGTTTTTAGTTGGTGTTGTTGTTGGTTGCATGGTGATATGCACCACTATTTTGTCGTATGGTTGTATGTAGATATACACCCTTGAGTCTCATACTCATTTGCATTGGTGGGGGCTCATGCCCCGGAATGTTTATACATTCAACTGGTGAAGGCTCATGCCCTGGAATGCTAGTCATTCACTTTGGTGAGGGCTTATGCCCTGGGATGCTTTAACCATCCATTTTGGTGGGGGCTTATGCCCCGGAATGCTTAGCATTCAACGCGCGTAGTTGGTACCACATATGCATAATACATTATCAGGTGATGGAGTCTTGTATTAGTAGTATAAGGTGTGAGTGGGGGTGGATGAGGTGTCACCACAAGTGGTGTTGTCGTTGGTGTCGTTGTTGTTGCTATTCTTTTAAAAGATAGACTTGAATATAATGCTGATATACTATGGTTGATATTTGTTGCTTATGTTAAAGGTGGTGAATTTGTTGATGTTGTTTTCAATTTATTTGATTGACTCATATATTTATATATAATCTTTGCTTTGTGAACTCACCCCTTCTGCTGGAATTGCCGCCTCGCGGGCAAGTGCAGGTAGCGATGGATAGTTAGGAGTGGCTCTTGTGTCGTAGGCTCTGATACGTAACGGGATGGGATTAGATGTCTTAAATTTCATTCCTTATGTATCACTTTTCTTGGAGAAGATGTTGTTGGAGATTTTATTATTTTGAAATAAATTGTATTATGTTGAGGCCTTTGTGCCAAGGATGTTGACCTTGTTGTTGGTTGATTAACAAATAATATTCCGCTGCAGATATTTTATAAAGATGTTATTTCGGAGGATTATTTAAATAGTTATATGTTTCTATTTAAATAAATAATTTTTTTTGAAATGTGTATGTAATACTCCGTTGCTTGTTGATTAACTCTGATGTTTTGGATATTAATATATCATTATGGGAAAACGGGGTGTTACAATTGGTATCAGAGCAAGTCGGTCCGTCCGGCCATTAGGAGAGTCATGTCGAGCCAATAGTGTAGTGTGACAGGTTTTAAACTGTCTTCGTTATTCTAATTCTTGTTGTTATGTAGAACTATCAAGATGTCTGGAAGGAATAATGCTGCTCTTGCTGCTGCTTTGCAAGCAATGGCTCAAGTTGTTGGACAACAGCAGGGTGCTGGTGGGGCTGGTGAGGGTGTAAGGATGCTGGAGACATTCCTAAGGAATCATCCACCAACCTTCAAGGGAAGGTATAATCCTGATGGAGCACAGACCTGGTTGAAAGAGGTTGAGAGAATTTTCCGAGTGATGCAGTGTACGGACGCTCAGATGGTGCGGTTTGGCACTCATATGTTGGCCGAGGAAGCTGATGACTGGTGGGTGAGTGTTCAATCGGTGTTAGAGAATGAAGGTGCTGTGATTACATGGGCTGTGTTTAGGCGGGAGTTCCTGAGGAGGTACTTTCCGGAGGATGTTCGGGGTAGAAAAGAGATTGAATTCCTTGAGCTGAAGCAAGGAGACATGTCCATTACGGAGTATGCTGCTAAGTTCGTGGAGCTTGCAAAGTTTTATCCCCACTATACTGCGGAGACTGCTGAGTTCTCCAAGTGTATCAAATTTGAGAATGGTCTGCGAGCTGATATCAAGCGGGCCATTGGCTATCAGAAGATCAGAGACTTCTCTGAGTTGGTGAGCAGTTGTCGTATTTACGAAGAAGATACTAAAGCTCATTACAAAGTGATGAATGACCGTAAGGGTAAGGGGCAGCAGAGTCGCCCAAAGCCTTATAGTGCCCTAGCTGATAAAGGTAAACAGAGAATGCATGATGAGAGGAGGCCAGCACGTAGAGATGCTCCTGCTGAGGTGGTTTGTTATAAGTGTGGTGTTAAAGGCCACAAGAGTAATGCCTGCAACCGTGATGAGAAAAAGTGCTTCCGATGTGGTAAGAAAGGTCACACTGTTGCTGAATGCAAGCATGGAGATATCGTTTGTTATAATTGTGGTGAAGAGGGTCATCTTAGCACTCAGTGTACTAAGCCTAAGAAGACGCAGGCCAATGGGAGAGTATTTGCATTGACTAGTACCCAGACTGATCATGAGGATCGACTTATCAGAGGTACTTGTTTCTTTAATAGTACTCCCTTAATTGCTATTATAGATACTGGTGCAACACATTGTTTCATTGCTATTGATTGTGCAAAAAGATTGGGTCTGTATATGTCTGATATGAATGGGAAGATGGTTGTTGAAACTCCAGCTAAGGGTTCAGTGACTACTTCCCTTGTTTGTTTAAGTTGTCCGTTGTCGGTATTTGGTAGAGAATTTGAAGTAGACCTTGTTTGTTTACCGTTGGTGGGAATGGATGTAATATTGGGGATGAATTGGTTAGAGTACAATCATGTCCTGATCAATTGTTTTACGAAGACGGTGCGGTTTTCTTCTGCTGAAGAAGAGAGTGGAACAGAATTCTTATCCACTAAAGAGATGAAGCGATTAGAACAAGATGGTGTGTTGATGTTTTCTTTGTTGGCATTCTTGTCGGTGGAGAACCAAGCTGTGATTGATGGGTTACCTGTTGTGAGGGAATTTCCTGAAGTTTTCCCTGATGAGATTCCAGATGTGCCACCAGAAAGGGAGGTTGAATTTTCAATTGACCTTGTGTCGGGTACGAAGCCTGTGTCGATGGCTCCTTACCGTATGTCAGCTTCGGAGTTAGCTGAGTTAAAGAAACAGTTGGAAGACTTGCTTGACAAGAAGTTTGTGAGACCGAGTGTTTCACCATGGGGAGCGCCGGTGTTGTTGGTAAAGAAGAAGGATGGTAGCATGCGGTTGTGCATTGATTACCGTTGTCATACCCTCATTTTGGACCTAAAAATACTCACTCAAATTCCTCTGTTATTTTCCAATGCTTTCAAATCCACCGTGTTTTCTACTGTGCTTCAACTGCATACATTACTGCTTCAGTCTTTTGAATTTTTGCATAAAATCATACAAAAGGGTATTTTGGTCATTTCCCACAAAGGAACCCATTTTTAGTCCCTACAATTTGTCCCTGAGTCTTTTCTGTCTGTTTTCATAAACCATTAATCAAGTTTTGTACGAAAATCATCTCAGTTTGCATCTGAGTCAGTCTGAATCAGTTTGAGTCGTTTTTGCCCCAAGGGCATTTTAGTCTTTTCACATTATTTGAATTTTGGGCGGAGAGGTATTTTAAAATACCTCATTTTTGGTAGTTTGTTCGTTTTAGTCCATTTGGTCAATTTTTAATTGTTTCACTTTACGTTGTTCCAGATACTCATGAAAAATTCTGTTCATGTATTCCATAAACACACCAGGCGCATTCGTAACACCGAAAGGCATCACCTTATATTCATAATGACCATAACGCGTCCTAAATGCCGTCTTTTGCATATCCTCGTCCTTCACCTTTATCTGATGGTAACCTCACCTCAAATCAATTTTGCTGAACACACGGGCACCCACCAGTTGATCCATCAAGTCATCAATCCTCGGTAGTGGATACCTATTCTTAATCGTCACTTTATTCAATTGACGGTTGTCATCGCGATTTTCGGGTGTCAAATCATTGATTGGATTTGAACCTTTCGATCATTGATGTCTCTATTTTTTTTGGGGAAGGTAAAATCGAGAAAAAACCTTAGAAATCCTATGTTCGGGGCTGGTTTCATTACGGGAAGGTGTTAGGCACCCACAATGACTATAGTATCCTATAGGAACCATTTTACTATGCTTTATGTATATGCTTTACTTTTATTGCTACTTGTAAAAGAGATTGGTTTTAAGAATGAGAGGGAGAAGATTGGATTTTATTTTATTGGACTTGGAGAGATTTTGAGTCTCTTGCCTACATACCCTTTTAAGGGATCAAAATTCCATGTAGTTCTTGTAACACCCCGTTTCCCAAAAAGATATAATAATATCCAAACATCAGAGTTAATCAACAATCAACGGAGTATTACATGCATATCTCAAATATAATTTATTTAAATAGAAACATAAAACTATTTAAATAATCCTCCAAAACAACATCTTTATAAAATAGTCTGCAGCGGAATAATTGTCATAAAATCATCTCAAAAATTCTTATACATCAACATGTCTGGCACAAAGGCCTCACCATAACAAAAATGTTCTCCAACATATAACAAAGATTTATTCAACGAATCACCAACATAAATGATACATAAAGGAATGAAATTATAAAACATATATCCCATCCCGTTACGTATCAGAGCCTACGACACAATGAGCCGACTCCTATCTATCCATCGCTACCTGCACTTGCCCACGAGGCGGCAATTCCAGCAGAAGGGGTGAGTTCACAAAACAAAAGCAATATATATATATATATATATATAATTCATAAAGTTGTATTGAAAAACAACAACAACAAGAACAATCATTATCACCATAATCATCAGTAATCTTCATAAACAATTCAACAAAATAATATTTAGATTCACCTTAATTAACAGCACCGACAACAACACCGCTTGTGGTGACACCTCACCAACAACAACTCACACACCTTAACTTCTAATGCAAGACTCCATAAACGACCAATGCATTATGCAAATGTGGTACCAACTACGCGCGTTGAGTGCTAAACACTCCGGGGCATAAGCCCCCACCAAATTGGATGGTTAAAGCATCCCAGGGCATAAGCCCTCACCAAAGTGAATGACTAGCATTCCAGGGCATAAGCCCTCACCAGTTGAATGTATAAACATTCCGGGGCATGAGCCCCCACCAATGCAAATGAGTTATGAGACTCGAGGTGTATATCTACATACAACCCTACAACAGAAAAGTGGTGCATTCTCACCATGCAACCAACGACAACACCAACTAGGACACCTCCCCAACTAGACTCAATCACACCACAACACCATGAACAATAACAACTTGGTATAGTATAGTTCATCTCAATTCATAAAAGATTCATTCGTAAATGCAACATAAACATCACCATTCTACATTATTATCACTCCAAAAATTCTCTAAAAATCCAATAAACCATTTAGAAAGCTTAGGTTTGGTTTTAGAACACCTTAGAAAAATCACATTTTGGGTCGCACAGGACCCAACTCGCTTGAGCGAGCAGCTCCTCGCTTAAGCGAGTCAAAACACGTAAGTTTGGTTTTTCCTCGCTTCTGGCTCGCTTCTGGTTCGCTTAAGCGAACAGGCCAAATACACTATCCTGGGCGTATCTCGCTTAAGCGACGGGAATCTCGCTTAAGCGACGCAAATGACGAAGGTTAGCATTTTGCTCGCTTGGGGTTCGCTCGTGGCTCGCTTAAGCGAGCGGCTAAAATTCAGACTGGGCGTGGCAAAATGTTGCTCGCTTGAGCGAAGGGTATCTCGCTTAAGCGAGTGCTCATCTGGGCAGAATTCCTACTTACGATTTCTAACCCTATTTCATCCAAAAATCCCATTTTTGATTCCCCAATTACCCAAAATGGTTTAGAAACATTGTTCACAGGTTCATGGCACAACAAAACAACAGAAACAACTTACATATGCATCATTATCATCATATAATTCATTATTCATAGCATTTTCATAGCTTTAACCCTAATCCAACAAAACTACCATTTTTCAATTCAATTCATGAAAACATATATATATATATCAGCAATTGAATCATAAAACCCACCCTTACCTCAAATAAGCAAAATCTACAGCAATTCCTAGCAATTCACCTTGGCTCTTGGCTCTACTCTTCTCTCTTCCCAAAGGTCTGTTTCTTTGTTTTACTGATACGTGAAATGTTTTCCTTTCCTTACTGGTTTTCTCTTTTCTCACCTTACCAAAACATAACCTCTTTTTCCCTTTACTCCCCCCACTAATTCTATTAAATTTCTTCTTAATCCCTCCTTAATTCTATTAACTCTACTTAATCCCTTTTTATCAAATATTATTATTTTCTACTATTTTCATAAAATACAACAAATAAATATAACCAATAATATCACACCACATATTTCATATATCATTTATAAATTCAAATGAAATACACCAAGCACACCAAAATCAACTAAAAATCACCACAAACCACAAAATAATATTTAGAGCGTTACAGTTCTCTTCCAAAATGTTTTTGTGGGTTGGTTCAATTTTTAGTTTTGAAAATGGTTTTGAAGAACGAGATAAGAGGCCGTGTAGGCATTAGAATTGAAAACAAGTGAGGTTAGTCCAATTTATTTACAAGAAATAGTTAAAGTTGGAAATTAGCACTAGTTTTGATTTTGTCTTAAGAAAATGAAAGGAAAAAGTGAGGTTTTGACCTCAATTTATTGCAAAATAGTTTGAGTTATGTGTTGATTTTTTGATGAAGAAATTATAAGTTTTCCTAGGTTTTACGCTTCCTACGCATACATCTAGCGGAAAGTCATACAACGTGTGTGCATGTGTCGGTGCGTGTGTCGGTGTACATCATTATAGTCCATAGTCCTTTACATCGGGTCCTATTTTACATTCTATAGTCTTGCATGGAATTAAAGAAAGTAAACTAAACCTAGAATATTACATGAATTAATAGCAAATTGCATAAAATGACTAAAAGGAAAGAAAGATGAAAATGATGCAATGCTTGTAATATGAATAAGGCATGAAGTGAAATGGTTAGTGATGAATGGAGAAGTGATAGTATGAGTAGTAATGCATAGTAGATGAAGTGATCGTAACAAAAAGTATCAAGCAAATTGCAAAGGAAACAAATGCCAAAAATAATGCAAATAACCCAAAACAAAGCCTAAAACTTAAACCAAAACTATGACCTATAACCCCCACCCAAACAGCACTTTTTCAAAGGAAATATTTCAAGAACCATAAAGAAATCCCAAGTCATATTCAAACCTAACACCATCACACTCACAAGCATATTGCATTTCAAAATTAACAATTAAACTTTGACAAATTGGAGGCTATCAATTAAACTTGCAAAACAAGAAATTAACAATCAGAATTGTAACATTGGGAATTGCAATCAAATTTGTAAAATAAGGAGTTAACCATTGAATTTGTGAAATAAAGACCTAGAATTAACTTGTAAAGCAAGAAACCACCAACCAAGCTTGTAGAACAAAGAAATTACCAATGAGGCTTGCAAAAATGTAAAAAATTATCATGGACCCAGCAATAAACCCATCCCAAAATCATGCACCAAACATCAACATCACATGGCAAAAACGGGACTAAAATTATGCACGAAATCCCACCAAGAACACGTAAACATGCAAATCCGATAAATAAATTAGCGCACATGCTTTTTATTCACTTTAAATTGTGAAATTACCACAAAACGATTGAAAACATATCAAGAAACATGTGTTAATTTTTCAGGATTTTTGCAAGAAATTTTAGTGCGCGCAGGGGTTCAAATATCACAAGCAGGGGCGTGTATAGCAGCAAAAAAAATCAAGAGAACCTAAAAACCTAAGGCCCACGGATCTGATGGGTCCGGATCCACGGATCTGATGGATCCGGATCAAACTAACGCCCCAGGAGCGTTGGATTGATCCAGATCCATCAGGATCTGAATCAAACGGCAATTCAGGCAAAAATGAGCACCCCGATGGATTGACAACCTTCAAAGGCAATTCAGGCAAAAACAGGGGCAACACAAAAAAAACTATTCCCCGGTGGGTCGAAAACCCGAAAGGGCGATCCAGGCAAAAATGGGATGATGAAAGAAAAAATGAAAAATGGAATGAAAAAATCAAACATGCAAAAGCATTGACCACAGATGCGATGTCCAAAGCACTTGCATGACCGTTCCAACGAGCAGCAATACTACTCAGACTATTTTTCTCTGCGATTTTACAGCTTCCTGCCTTCAACAATGGTCTCGATGTATCTTCAAACGACTGCATCCCCAGAAGAGGAACTTTTGCAAATATATGCCCGAGCGCGAGCCATTACGTGCCCCAATATTCCAGTGTTTTGTCTGTCTCCGCGAAAGTCTGTCTACAAATTGCCAATCATCATGCATGCTCAAGCATTCATACATGCATAATCATGCATCCTACATGTTCATGCATTTGATAAAATTGTCATGCTATTCATACGCATCTGCATTCTCAATTCCCATGTCAATTTCAACCAAAATCAATCATGTCAACTTCAAATTTCCTCTGTCAACAACAAATGTCTACCGTCATGTCAATTTCAAAGTTCAACAGTCTTGTCAACATTCCTGTCAAATTCAAGCTCCTGCAGTTATATCAATCGAATTCAGTTCTTTTTCAAATAACAATTTGTGTCCATTAACGGCCAAGTGGATTCACATGATTTCGGATTTGTGATGATTTTGATGAGATAAGATGAGGCTGAGGCGTTACCTGAGTCTTTGTTCGGAGGTTTGGGGCCGTTTCCTTGATCCTTGGCGCTGAATCTTTGTAGGTATCCAGTTTCACCTCTTTCTCTCTTCTTCTGGTTCGGACCTGTGATCCTTCTTGCACCTCTTCTTCTCTGATCTTACCCTGCGATCACACTTGTAGCGCGCTGCTTCCCGCGGCGTGCTCGTGTTCGAATTGCAGTTGTTCTTGGTTCGATGATGAAGATTCCTTCTGAATCTCTGAGAACCGTGTGAAATTCCACCGAATTTGTATGAATTCTGCTTCTGTTTATCTCTGTCAATTGAACTTGGTGATGAATCCGAAGAATTTGTATGAATTTGGTGTGGATTGTGGCTGGAATTGCTTCGGATTGAGCTAGGGTTCCATGGATGTTCTTGAAGCTTTTTGGTGAATTTGTTGGATTTGATCTGTAACTGAATGGAGAGAGAAAATTGATTCTGTTTGTTGATGTGGCGCGTTAATGTGAAAGTTCTGACACCTAGAGCCTTATATAGGCTGACATGTGGACTGTGGGCCAACTGGAATGTGCCACGTGGACCTGGAACTGCTTGCGTGGCCTTGGACTGAATCTGAAAAAAAAGGACTAATATGCAAATTTGTAAAATTTGGGACTGTTTTGCAATTAAAAATCTGGACTATTTTGAAAGTAAAAAGAAGAAAAATGGGCTGACTTGAAAATTAAAAGGTATTTGGACTGTTTTGAAAATTAAAATTTGGACACTTTTGTAATTTAAAACAAAGTTTGGACTAAACTGCAAAAAGTGAAATAAAATTTGTAAAAAATGTAAATTTGAAAATAACGTAAAGTGAAACATTTAAAATTGACAAAACGGACTAAAACGAAAAAACTACCACAAATGAGGTATTTTAAAATACCTCTCTGCCCAAAATTTGTTTGATGTGAAAAGACTAAAATGCCCCTGGGGGCAAAAACGACTCAAACTGACTCAGATGCAAATTAAGATGATTTTTGTACAAAATTTGATTAAAGATTTATGCAAACAAGTTGAAAAGACTCAGGGACAAATTGTAGGGACTGAAAATGGGTTCCTTTGTAGGAAATGACCAAAATACCCTTTTGTATGATTTTATGCAAAAATTCAAAAGACTGAAACAGTAATGTATGCAGTTGAAGCACAGTAGAAGACACGGTGAATTTGAAAGTTTTGGAAAATAACAGAGGAATTTGAGTGAGTATTTTTAGGTCCAAAATGAGGGTATGACAGCTGCCCCTATTTAAGTTTCTTTGTCTGGAGAGTCAAGAGACGGAGTCTTTGGCTTGACGCGACGAAGATACTTAAATATCGACATTAGCACTGATTTTGGGCGTAAAAATACATTTGCAGATGCTATGTATGCCATGCAACATTTGTGTTATGAATGCAAGACATACTGAGAATTGAATTTAACAGAGTATGTCGTATCCATTGCGGGATTGGTAGACATTGACAGAATAGCAAACAACAGAGTATGTCGTATCCATTGCGGGACTGATTTACATTAACAGAATAGCAAAAAGGAATATGTCGTATCCATTGCGGGACTGATTGACATTAACAGAATAGCAAAAAGGAGTATGTCGTATCCATTGCGGGACTGGTTGACATTAACAGAATAGTAGATAACAAGACTCACTGGGGAGACTCGAAAGCAAATTTGACAAGTACAAGCTGTTCTTGGGTGCGAACTGGCCACTTGACCGGGAATATCGACAGCAAAGGGCGCAAGCTGCTCTTGTATTTGAGCTGGTTACTTGGCTGAAAGAAAATATAGAAAGCACAAGCTGTTCTTGGACATGAACTGGTTACTTGGCTAAAAGAAGACAAAATAGAAAGCACAAGCCGTTCTTGTATTTGAACTAGTTACTTGGCTGACATGGAACAAAAGAAGCACGAGCTGTTCTTGGATGCGAACTTGCCGCTCGGCGGATACCAAAAGGAAAGGTACAAGCTGTTCTTGGATGTGAACTTGCTACTTGACCGATAACAGAAGTGAATTGGCAGGCACAAGCTGTTCTTGGACGCGAACTAGCCACTTGGCCGTTAATGGACACAAATTGTTATTTGAAAAAGAACTGAATTCGATTGATATAACTGCAGGAGCTTGAATTTGACAGGAATGTTGACAAGACTGTTGAACTTTGAAATTGACATGACGGTAGACATTTGTTGTTGACAGAGGAAATTTGAAGTTGACATGATTGATTTTGGTTGAAATTGACATGGGAATTGAGAATGCAGATGCGTATGAATAGCATGACAATTTTATCAAATGCATGAACATGTAGGATGCATGATTATGCATGTATGAATGCTTGAGCATGCATGATGATTGGCAATTTGTAGACAGACTTTCGCGGAGACAGACAAAACACTGGAATATTGGGGCACGTAATGGCTCGCGCTCGGGCATATATTTGCAAAAGTTCCTCTTCTAGGGATGCAGTCGTTTGAAGATACATCGAGACCATTGTTGAAGGCAGGAAGCTGTAAAATCGCAGAGAAAAATAGTCTGAGTAGTATTGCTGCTCGTTGGAACGGTCATGCAAGTGCTTTGGACATCGCATCTGTGGTCAATGCTTTTGCATGTTTGATTTTTTCATTCCATTTTTCATTTTTTCTTTCATCATCCCATTTTTGCCTGGATCGCCCTTTCGGGTTTTCGACCCACCGGGGAATAGTTTTTTTTGTGTTGCCCCTGTTTTTGCCTGAATTGCCTTTGAAGGTTGTCAATCCATCGGGGTGCTCATTTTTGCCTGAATTGCCGTTTGATTCAGATCCTGATGGATCTGGATCAATCCAACGCTCCTGGGGCGTTAGTTTGATCCGGATCCATCAGATCCGTGGATCCGGACCCATCAGATCCGTGGGCCTTAGGTTTTTAGGTTCTCTTGATTTTTTTTGCTGCTATACACGCCCCTGCTTGTGATATTTGAACCCCTGCGCGCACTAAAATTTCTTGCAAAAATCCTGAAAAATTAACACATGTTTCTTGATATGTTTTCAATCGTTTTGTGGTAATTTCACAATTTAAAGTGAATAAAAAGCATGTGCGCTAATTTATTTATCGGATTTGCATGTTTTCGTGTTCTTGGTGGGATTTCGTGCATAATTTTAGTCCCGTTTTTGCCATGTGATGTTGATGTTTGGTGCATGATTTTGGGATGGGTTTATTGCTGGGTCCATGATAATTTTTTACATTTTTGCAAGCCTCATTGGTAATTTCTTTGTTCTACAAGCTTGGTTGGTGGTTTCTTGCTTTACAAGTTAATTCTAGGTCTTTATTTCACAAATTCAATGGTTAACTCCTTATTTTACAAATTTGATTGCAATTCCCAATGTTACAATTCTGATTGTTAATTTCTTGTTTTGCAAGTTTAATTGATAGCCTCCAATTTGTCAAAGTTTAATTGTTAATTTTGAAATGCAATATGCTTGTGAGTGTGATGGTGTTAGGTTTGAATATGACTTGGGATTTCTTTATGGTTCTTGAAATATTTCCTTTGAAAAAGTGCTGTTTGGGTGGGGGTTATAGGTCATAGTTTTGGTTTAAGTTTTAGGCTTTGTTTTGGGTTATTTGCATTATTTTTGGCATTTGTTTCCTTTGCAATTTGCTTGATACTTTTTGTTACGATCACTTCATCTACTATGCATTACTACTCATACTATCACTTCTCCATTCATCACTAACCATTTCACTTCATGCCTTATTCATATTACAAGCATTGCATCATTTTCATCTTTCTTTCCTTTTAGTCATTTTATGCAATTTGCTATTAATTCATGTAATATTCTAGGTTTAGTTTACTTTCTTTAATTCCATGCAAGACTATAGAATGTAAAATAGGACCCGATGTAAAGGACTATGGACTATAATGATGTACACCGACACACGCACCGACACATGCACACACGTTGTATGACTTTCC
The DNA here is from genome assembly GCA_958299785.1 of Medicago lupulina. Lineage (NCBI taxonomy): Eukaryota > Viridiplantae > Streptophyta > Magnoliopsida > Fabales > Fabaceae > Medicago > Medicago lupulina. The sequence continues at coordinate 40,366,548 of OY283146.1, read as the reverse complement.
GCTAGATGTATGCGTAGGAAGCGTAAAACCTAGGAAAACTTATAATTTCTTCATCAAAAAATCAACACATAACTCAAACTATTTTGCAATAAATTGAGGTCAAAACCTCACTTTTTCCTTTCATTTTCTTAAGACAAAATCAAAACTAGTGCTAATTTCCAACTTTAACTATTTCTTGTAAATAAATTGGACTAACCTCACTTGTTTTCAATTCTAATGCCTACACGGCCTCTTATCTCGTTCTTCAAAACCATTTTCAAAACTAAAAATTGAACCAACCCACAAAAACATTTTGGAAGAGAACTACATGGAATTTTGATCCCTTAAAAGGGTATGTAGGCAAGAGACTCAAAATCTCTCCAAGTCCAATAAAATAAAATCCAATCTTCTCCCTCTCATTCTTAAAACCAATCTCTTTTACAAGTAGCAATAAAAGTAAAGCATATACATAAAGCATAGTAAAATGGTTCCTATAGGATACTATAGTCATTGCGGGTGCCTAACACCTTCCCGTAATGAAACCAGCCCCGAACTTAGGATTTCTAAGGTTTTTTCTCGATTTTACCTTCCCCAAAAAAAATAGAGACATCAATGATCGAAAGGTTCAAATCCAATCAATGATTTGACACCCGAAAATCGCGATGACAACCGTCAATTGAATAAAGTGACGATTAAGAATAGGTATCCACTACCGAGGATTGATGACTTGATGGATCAACTGGTGGGTGCCCGTGTGTTCAGCAAAATTGATTTGAGGTGAGGTTACCATCAGATAAAGGTGAAGGACGAGGATATGCAAAAGACGGCATTTAGGACGCGTTATGGTCATTATGAATATAAGGTGATGCCTTTCGGTGTTACGAATGCGCCTGGTGTGTTTATGGAATACATGAACAGAATTTTTCATGAGTATCTGGATCAATTTGTTGTGGTTTTTATTGATGATATTTTAATCTATTCTAAGACTGAAGCCGAGCATGCAGAGCATTTGAAGATTGTATTGCAAGTACTGAAAGAGAAGAAATTGTATGCCAAGTTATCCAAGTGCGAGTTCTGGCTGAATGAAGTAAGTTTTCTTGGCCACATCATTTCTGGTAAAGGTATTGCTGTAGATCCTTCGAAGGTTGATGCTGTGTCGCAGTGGGAGACACCAAAGTCAGTTACTGAGGTGAGAAGTTTTCTTGGTTTGGCTGGTTATTATCGCAGGTTCATTGAAGGATTTTCAAAGTTGGCACTTCCTTTGACGCAACTGACCTGTAAAGGTAAAGCATTTGTGTGGGATGCTCAATGTGAGAGTAGTTTCAATGAGTTGAAGCAAAGATTGACGACTGCGCCTATTTTAATTTTGCCGAAACCGGAAGAACCTTTTGTTGTTTATTGTGATGCATCTAAGCTGGGTTTAGGTGGTGTTTTGATGAAAGATGGCAAGGTGGTAGCGTATGCTTCTAGGCAGCTGAGAGTGCATGAGAAGAATTATCCTACGCATGACCTAGAATTGGCAGCCGTGGTGTTTGTGTTGAAAATTCGGAGGCATTATTTGTATGGTTCCAGATTCGAAGTATTTAGTGATCATAAGAGTTTAAAGTACCTGTTTGATCAGAAGGAGTTGAACATGAGGCAGAGAAGGTGGCTTGAATTACTTAAGGATTATGATTTTGGTTTGAATTACCATCCTGGTAAAGCTAATGTTGTGGCTGATGCGTTGAGCAGAAAGACGATACATATGTCCGCTATGATGGTGAAAGAGTTCTAGTTACTTGAACAATTTAGGGACTTGAGTCTTGTTTGTGAAAGGTCGCTTCAGAGTGTGAAGTTGGGCATGTTAAAGATTAATAGTGATTTCTTGAATAGTATCAAAGAGGCCCAGAAGATTGATGTTAAGTTGGTTGATTTGATGACTGCTAATGATCAGAATGTAGATGGTGACTTCAAGGTCGATGACCAAGGTGTGTTGAAGTTTAGGGGAAGAATTTGTATTCCCGATGATGAAGGTTTGAAAAAGTTGATCTTAGAAGAAAGTCATAAGAGTAGTTTGAGTATTCATCCTGGAGCTACTAAAATGTATCATGACTTGAAGAAATTATTTTGGTGGTCCGGTTTGAAAAAAAATGTTGCTCAATTTGTTTATGCATGTTTGACTTGTCAGAAGTCTAAGGTAGAACACCAGAAGCCTGCAGGGTTGTTGATTCCATTAGACGTACCTGAGTGGAAATGGGATAGCATTTCGATGGATTTTGTGACGAGTTTGCCGAATACTCCAAGAGGGCATGATGCCATTTGGGTTGTTGTTGATAGATTGACTAAGTCGGCACACTTTATTCCAATTAATATTACTTATCCGGTAGCTCAGTTGGCGGAGATTTATATCCGTGACATTGTGAAGTTGCATGGTGTCCCATCTAGTATTGTGTCGGATAGAGATCCGAGGTTTACTTCAAGGTTTTGGAAGAGCTTGCAAGATGCATTGGGTTCGAAATTGAGATTGAGTTCGGCTTATCATCCGCAGACAGATGGTCAGTCGGAGAGGACTATCCAATCCTTAGAAGATTTGTTGAGAGTGTGTGTACTCGAGAAGGGTGGAGCTTGGGACAGCCACTTGCCGTTGATAGAGTTTACTTACAATAATAGTTACCATTCGAGTATTGGTATGGCACCGTTCGAAGCTTTGTATGGTCGAAGGTGTAGAACTCCTCTATGTTGGTTTGAGTCGGGTGAAAGCATTGTGTTAGGACCTGAGTTGGTGCAGCAGACTACAGAAAAGGTCAAGATGATAAGAGAAAAGATGAAAGCATCTCAAGATCGTCAGAAGAGTTATCATGACAAAAGGAGAAAAGCCCTTGAGTTTCAGGAGGGTGAGCATGTGTTTTTGAGGGTTACTCCGATGACGGGTGTAGGACGTGCATTGAAGTCGAAGAAGTTGACTCCAAAGTTCATTGGTCCTTATCAGATTTCTGAGAGAATTGGAACAGTGGCGTATCGGATTGGATTGCCACCCCATCTATCAAACTTGCATGATGTGTTTCATGTATCGCAGTTGAGAAAGTATGTAGCGGATCCTTCGCATGTTATTCCTAGGGATGATGTGCAAGTTAGAGATAATCTTACTGTTGAGACTTCGCCTTTGAGGATTGATGATCGCAAGGTGAAGCAGTTGAGAGGCAAGGAAATATCTCTGGTTAGAGTTGTTTGGGGCGGCGTAACCGGTGAGAGTTTGACTTGGGAATTGGAAAGCAAAATGCAAGAGTCCTATCCTGAGTTGTTTGTTGCTTAAGGTAATATTTCGAGGACGAAATTTTCTAAGTTGGGGAGAGTTGTAACACTCTAAATTCTATTTTATGATTTGTGGTGATTTTTAGTTGATTTTGGTGTGCTTGGTGTATTTTACTTGAATTTATAAATGATATATGAAATATTTGGTGTGTTATTATTTATTATAATTATTTGTAGTGTTTATGTAAATAGGAGAAGTAATATTTATTTTAGAGTTAATAGAATTAAGGGAAATTAATAGAATTTAGTGGGGGAGAGTAAAGAGTAAAAAGAAGTTATACTTTGGTTGGTAAGAGTAGGAAAGAAAGAGTCAGACAAGTAATACGTATCAGTAAAAAGAAAAACAAGCCTTTGGAGAGAAAACCAGGAAGAGAGCTAGGGAGAAGAACCAAGAGGAGAATTGCTAGGAATTGCTTTGTTTAATTCATCTAATCAGGTAAGGGTGGGTTTATGAATCAAATGTTATATGTTCATATATGATTTCATGATAATAGATTGGAATTGGTGAGAATTGTTTTAGGTTTTCTTGAATATGTAAAATGCTAATGTTGATGAATTATGTTGTTAATGATGTTTATATGAGTTGTTTTGGTGCCTTGAATAAGTATTGAACCCATAACTTTAATCTAAAATCATTTTGGGTGATCGGGGAATCAAAAATGGGGTTTTTGGATGAAAAAGGGTTAGAAATCGTAAGTTGGAATTCTGCCCAGATGAGTACTCGCTTAAGCGAGATACCTTTCGCTCAAGCGAGCGACTCTTTGCAACGCCCAGTCTGAAATTTTGGCCGCTCGCTTAAGCGAGCCACGAGCGAACCCTGAGCGAGCGAAATCCTAACTTTCGTCATTTGCGTCGCTCAAGCGAAATTCCCGTCGCTCAAGCGAAATTTGCCCAGAACCTGTTGTTGGTGAGCGTCGCTCAAGCGAACGCCAAGCGAGCTGTAAGCGAACCAAAACCAAACTTACGTGAATTGACTCGCTCAAGCGAGATTCTGCTCGCTTAAGCGAGATAGGTCCTGTGCGACCATTTTGTGTAATTTTCCTAAGTGTTCCAAACCCCAACCTAAGCTTTTTAAGTTGTTTATTGGATTTATTAAGAATTATTGGAGTGATAAAAATATAGAATGAAGGTGTTTATGATGCATGAATGTATGGTTATATGAATTAAAATATATTATGTTAAGTTGCAAATGTTTGGTGGTGTTGTTGAGTGGTGAGTCTAGTTGGGGAGGTGTTTTTAGTTGGTGTTGTTGTTGGTTGCATGGTGATATGCACCACTATTTTGTCGTATGGTTGTATGTAGATATACACCCTTGAGTCTCATACTCATTTGCATTGGTGGGGGCTCATGCCCCGGAATGTTTATACATTCAACTGGTGAGGGCTCATGCCCTGGAATGCTAGTCATTCACTTTGGTGAGGGCTTATGCCCTGGGATGCTTTAACCATCCATTTTGGTGGGGGCTTATGCCCCGGAATGCTTAGCATTCAACGCGCGTAGTTGGTACCACATATGCATAATACATTATCAGGTGATGGAGTCTTGTATTAGTAGTATAAGGTGTGAGTGGGGGTGGATGAGGTGTCACCACAAGTGGTGTTGTCGTTGGTGTCGTTGTTGTTGCTATTCTTTTAAAAGATAGACTTGAATATAATGCTGATATACTATGGTTGATATTTGTTGCTTATGTTAAAGGTGGTGAATTTGTTGATGTTGTTTTCAATTTATTTGATTGACTCATATATTTATATATAATCTTTGCTTTGTGAACTCACCCCTTCTGCTGGAATTGCCGCCTCGCGGGCAAGTGCAGGTAGCGATGGATAGTTAGGAGTGGCTCTTGTGTCGTAGGCTTTGATACGTAACTGGATGGGATTAGATGTCTTAAATTTCATTCCTTATGTATCACTTTTCTTGGAGAAGATGTTGTTGGAGATTTTATTATTTTGAAATAAATTGTATTATGTTGAGGCCTTTGTGCCAAGGATGTTGACCTTGTTGTTGGTTGATTAACAAATAATATTCCGCTGCAGATATTTTATAAAGATGTTATTTCGGAGGATTATTTAAATAGTTATATGTTTCTATTTAAATAAATAATTTTTTTTGAAATGTGTATGTAATACTCCGTTGCTTGTTGATTAACTCTGATGTTTTGGATATTAATATATCATTATGGGAAAACGGGGTGTTACATTACATGTTATGGTCTTGCAAGAAATTTAAAATAGAGAAACTACCTAAACATTAAGAAATTGAATGAAACCTAAACTTGGAGAATGGAGATGAAATGGAGCTTTCAATATGCATGAAACACAGAATGGTTAGTAAAGTAATATGAAATGGTGGTAAAATATTAAGCAAAGAAAGATAATGAAAAGATGGGACGAAGAAATGCATGCAAACTAACATTATTTACAAAGCGAGAAACTAAGAAAATAAACTTTGCAAAGTTAGAAACTAGCATTTGTCAAGTGTTGTGTCGTCGTTGATGCATTGTCGTCGTTGTCGAGTTGTCAATGAATTAATAAGAGGTTAATGAAGAATTATGTGAAGTATTAACGTTATTATTTGTTGTTGTTTATGTTGTTAAATTTTGTTGATGAATTATATGTTTATTATTATTAAATGTGAATCTCACCCCTTCTGCTTTGAAATTGTTGCCTTGCATGGGTAACTTGCAGGTGACCAAGAATAGTTGCAGTCGTGAGTGGATTCTTTCACGTGTGTCTTAGGTGCTCTGATACGTAACGGGATGGGAATTTTGTTGTTGTTTTCTATTCCTTATGTATTATTCTATGAACTTTCATGAACATGTTTTTGGAATAAATTTTATGAGATTTTACGTTGAGGCCTTTGTGCCAAAGTTGTTTAAATGATGAATGTTTTTCCGCTGTGATGTAATAAATGATATGTTTATTGAAGTTGAATAACAGATAGTAATTCTATCCTATCATTATGATTTTATGAAAAGAAGTGTGACATTACGTATATGTTGAGATACTCTGATTTTTATGTATGATTTACATTGTTTGGGAATACGGGGTGTTACAATTGGTATTAGAGCAGGTCGGTCCGTCCGGCCAAGTAGATGAGTCGTGTAGTGTCGTGTATCCGTTGATATATTGTTATGTGTCATACTGATTGGTGTGTGTTGTGTAGAGAACTAAGATGGCTGGAAGAAATGATGCTGCTATTGCTGCTGATTGTGCTTCTAAGTTGGGTCTTGTTATGTCAAGTATGAATGGAGAAATGGTTGTCAAAACTCCAGCTAAGGGTTCGGTGACTACTTCTCTAGTGTGTCTGCAGTGTCCATTGTCGATGTTTGGTCGAGACTTTAATGTTGATTTAGTTTGTTTGCCTTTTAAGTGGAATGGATGTAATACTTGGTATGAACTGGTTGGAGTATAACCGTGTTCATATTAATTGTTTTAGTAAGACGGTGCATTTTTCTTCTGCTGAAGAAGAGAGTGAAGCTGAGTTTTTGACTACTAAGCAACTGAAGCAGTTAGTTCGTGATGGAGTTCCAATGTTTTCTGTGATGGCGTCTTTGTCTGTTGAGAATCAAACAGTAATTGATAAGTTGCAAGTTGTGTTGAATTTCCAGAAGTCTTTCCTAATGAGATTCCTGATGTGCCGCCAGTGAGGGAAGTTGAATTTTCAATTGATCTTGTTCCGGGAACGAAGCCTGTGTCTATGGCGCCTTACCGTATGTCGGCTTCCGAGTTGGCTGAGTTGAAGAAACAGTTAGAAGATTTGCTTGATAAGAAGTTTGTAAGACCAAGTGTTTCACCTTGGGGAGCGCCGCTGTTGCTAGTCAAAAAGAAAGATGGTAGCATGAGATTGTGTATTGATTACCGACAGTTGAACAAAGTGACGATAAAGAATAGGTATCCATTTCCAAGAATTGATGATTGGATGGATTAGTTAGTGGGTGCACGTGTGTTTAGCAAGATTGATTTGAGATCGGGTTATCATCAAATTAAGGTGAAAGACGAAGATATGCAGAAGACGGCATTTAGGATGCGTTACGGACATTACGAGTATATCGTGATGCCTTTCGGTGTTACTAATGCACCTGGTGTATTTATGGAGTACATAAATCGTATTTTTCATGCTTATTTCGATCGCTTTGTTGTGGTGTTCATTGATGACATTCTGATATACTCTAAGTCTGAAGAAGAACATACCGAGCATTTGAAGATTGTTTTGCAAGTGTTGAAGGAGAAAAAGTTGTATGCCAAATTGTCTAAGTGTGAATTCTGGTTGAATGAAGTGAGTTTTCATGACCATATTATTTCTGGACGTGGTATTGTTGTGGATCCGTCTAAGGTTGATGCAGTATCACGATGGGAGACTCCTAAGTCGGTTACCGAGGTTAGAAGCTTTTTGGGTTTGGCTGGTTATTACCGCAGGTTCATAGAAGGATTTTCAAAGTTAGCACTTCCGTTAACTCAGTTGACCTGTAAAGGTAAAGCTTTTGTGTGGGATGTTCATTGTGAAAGCAGCTTTAATGAATTGAAACAGTGGTTGACGACGGCTCCGGTTTTGACCTTACCAAGGGCCGATGAACCTTTTGTTGTGTATTGTGATGCGTCCAAGTTGGGTTTAGGTGGTGTCCTTATGCAGGATAACATGGTAGTGGCTTATGCATCGAGGCAGTTGAGGATTCATGAACGAAATTACCCTACTCATGATCTTGAGTTAGCCGCAGTGGTGTTTGTGCTTAAGATTTGGAGACATTATTTGTATGGTTCAAGATTTGAAGTGTTCAGTGATCATAAAAGTCTACAGTATTTGTTTGATCAGAAGGAATTGAATATGAGGCAGCGAAGGTGGCTTGAACTGTTGAAAGATTATGATTTTAGGTTGAATTATCATCCAGGTAAAGCAAATGTTGTTGCAGATGCTTTAAGTAGGAAGACTCTACATATGTCTGCTATGATGGTTAAAGAGTTTGAGCTGCTAGAACAGTTTAGAGACCTGAATTTAGTTTGTGAATTGTCACCTTAAAGTGTGAAGTTACGGATGCTAAGAATTGATAATGAATTTTTGAATAGTATTAAAGAAGCACAGAAAGCGGATGTAAAGTTTGTGGATTTATTGATTGATAGTAATCATACTGAGGATAGTGACTTTAAAGTCGATGATCAGGGAGTGTTGCGTTTCCGAGGCAGAATTTGTATTCCTGACAATGACGAGATGAAGAAGATGATTTCTGGAAGAAAGTCATAGGAGTAGCTTGAGTATTCATCCAGGAGCTACAAAGATGTATCACGATTTGAAGAAGTTATTTTGGTGGTCTGGGTTGAAGCGTGATGTGGCACAGTTTGTGTATTCATGTTTGATTTGTCAGAAATTGAAAGTTGAGCATCAAAAACCTGCTGGGTTGATGACACCGTTAGATGTGCCAGAGTGGAAATGGGATAGTATCTCCATGGATTTTGTGACGAGTTTGCCGAATACTCCAAGAGGGCATGACGCTATTTGGGTGAATGTGGATAGATTGACGAAGTCGGCTCATTTTATTCCAATTAACATTTGTTTTCCTGTATCTCAGTTGGCGGAGATTTACATTCGAGAGATTGTGAAACTACATGGTGTTCCGTCAAGCATTGTGTCGGATAGAGATCCAAGGTTTACTTCTAGGTTTTGGAAGAGTTTGCAAGAGGCTTTGGGTTCTAAGTTGAGGTTGAGTTCGGCTTATCATCCGCAGACAGATGGTCAGTCGGAAAGAACAATTCAGTCGTTGGAGGACTTGTTGAGAGTTTGTGTACTTGAGCAAGGAGGAACTTGGGATAGTCATCTTTCGTTGATAGAGTTCACGTACAATAACAGTTATCATTCTAGTATTGGAATGGCACCATTCGAAGCCTTGTATGGTCGGAGGTGTAGAACTCTGTTGTGTTGGTTCGAGTCAGGTGAGAATGTAGTTTTGGGACCAGACATTATTCAGTAGACTACTGAGAAGGTTAAGTTGATTCAAGAGAAGATGAAAGCGTCGCAGAATCGAAAAAGAGTTATCATGATAAGCGTAGGAAAGACCTTGAGTTTCAGGAAAGAGACCATGTATTTTTGAGAGTCACTCATGTGACTAGTGTTGGACGTGCATTGAAGTCAAAGAAACTGACTCCGAGATTTATAGGTCCATATCAGATATCAGAAAGAATTGGAACAGTGGCGTATCGAGTGGGTTTACCACCGCATCTTTTGAATTTGCATGATGTGTTTCATGTGTCACAACTTTGGAAGTATGTTCCGGATCCATCTCATGTAATTCCAAGGGATGATGTGCAAGTTAGAGATAACCTTACGGTTGAGACCATACCAGTGAGAATTGAAGGTCGTGAAATGAAGACGTTGAGAGGCAAGGAGATACATCTAGTGAAGGTCGTTTGGGGAGGAGCGACTAGTGAAAGTTTAACTTGGGAGTTGGAAAGTAAGGTGCTGGAGTCTTATCCAGAGTTGTTTGCATGAGGTACATTTTTTAGGACAAATATTCTATAAGTTGGGGAGAGTTGTAACGCTCCATTTAATTATTTGATTATTTTATTGGGTTTAGAGTCTATTTATATGATTTATGTGATTTAAATGATTATGTGGTATGTCGGTATTTTATTAAGTGGCTTTATTTGATTATTTAATAGAATAAGATTTGAAAATAAAATAATATTTAGATGAGGGGCTGTTTTGAGAATTTAGAAAAGTTTAGTGGAATAAGTGGAAATAACATAAAGAGGGTTGAGGAAATAAATAGGAGAAACTAGGTCAGAATAGTTTTTACGTAAAAAAAGCTTTTGGGAGAAAAGGGAGAAAACAAGAGAAGAAGAGAACCTAAGAGGAGAAGCTGCGATTTCATCATCTAAGGTAAGGGTGGGACTAGCTTTCTCTAATAAGGTTATATAATTCTGAAATTGAATTTAACATGTTGTAGGTAGTGAATTTGGGATTTTGGGAATTAGGTTTAATTTCATAAAAATGATGTAGAAAGTGTGTAATTGCATGAATTAATGTAGGAAAGTGATGTCTTGGTCGTAGATTATACGTAGGTATTGATTCCTAACAATTTTTGGGTTTACTAGGTTGAGTTTTGAGTTTTAGGGTGAGAACAGAGGTCTGTTCGCAGACCCTTCTGTCATCGCTCGCCCTAGCGAGCGATTATCCTCGCCTCGCGAGCTGATGCAGTAGCTCGCCTAGCGAGCAAGTTTACCCACCCGACGAGTAGTCCCAACTCGCCACAGCGAGCGCCTTTCCTCGACTAGCGAGTTGTTCAGTAGAAATTAGTGATTTTTGGGAAAAAGATGTTTTGGGTCAAGTTTTATATGATTTTGAGTGCCTTTTGATATTTAAAAATTTTTAGACTAATTACAGAATTACTTTTGGGCATTGGGAAGTTAAAAATTGGGATTTTTGGTGAAAAATGGTCACAAAGCCGTAGCTACCCAGTTTTGCTCGCCTTAAGCAAGTAGCCTTCCTCGCCTTGCGAGTAGCTTTTGTTGTGAGCTTGCCACCGCGAGTAGATGTCCTCGCCTCGCGAGGTCTGCTGTGTCAGACTGCCTATGTTGAAGTCTTATACTGTTTTCAGTTGCTTGTATTTTGAATTGAGCTTTGTGATAAGCATCTAAATCGTTGATATATGAATTACCTTTATAGTAGCTTTGATTTGATATGCAAATCTCCTATGATTGATTTTATATGAATTTATGATGAAGTTGTCCAAGATGTCAAAGTTGTAAGTTGTTGTCTAAGATGTCAAAGTTATAAGATGTTGTCTAAGTTGTTGAGTTGCGTTGGTTGATGAGTCCATGCATAATCATTAAAGATGAGGGCTCATGCCCTGAGAGCTTTGCTCTAACTGTTGAGGGCTTATGCCCTGGGAGCTTGCTCCAAACGATGAGGGCTTATGCCCTAAGAGCTTTGCTTTAATTGTTGAGGGCTTATGTGTAACGCCCTAGTTGTTATTTATTTATTTTAGTTGATTTGTGTGTGTTTTATGTGCTTTAGAATTATTTATGTTGATTTATGTGAATTGTTGATGTTGCTATTTTATTATATTTTATTATATGGGAGGTAGTAATGATTTTTATTATTTAAGTGGAGTAGAAGAAATAATATTATTTTTGAAAATAGGAGGATAATAGTTATTTAGAATTATTAGAATTAAGGAGGGTTAATGAAAATTAAAAGGAATTAGTGGGGAGTTAAGATAGAAAGAGGGAGTTATACTTTGTTAGAGATAGAATAACAAAAGTCAGTAAAAAGGAAATAAGGAACAGAGCACGTATCAGTAAAACAAGAAAAACAAGAGTTTTGGGAGAAAAGAGCCAAGATCAAGGGGAGAGCTAGGAAGAGGGAAATTCATCCATTTGCTGTAGATTTTGCTAAATTAAGGTAAGGGTGGGTTTACCTTTCAATTGTTAATATATATGTATATGATTGCATGAAAATAGATTGAAAATTGGTGAATGTTGTTCTAGGTTTAAGAATATGATTAATTGCTCATGTTGTCGAATTATGTTGTTGATGATGTTGCTATGAGTTGTTTCTGATGTTTTGTTGTGTATTGAACCCATAAACATGTTTGTAACTCATTTTGGGTAATCAAGGGATCAAAATTGGGTTTTTGAGGTGAAAAATGGTGAAAAAATCGTAACAGCCTGTGCCAGATCGTGCTCCGATTTTGTCAAATCGTGCTCCGATTTTTCCAGAATGAAAATGCAATTTTTGACCCAGAAAATCGTGCTCCGATTTTCCAAAATCGTACTCCGATTTGACAGCACCCCTGTTTCGCGTTCTTGCATCTTTTTCACCCATTTCTGCTTTGAACTAGCTTTTGGTGTAAACATGAAAGTTTTAGGTAATTAAGTTAGCTTTCTAATGGCGTTGGTTGGGCTTGAAAATGATTTGTAGATTTTGAGTTATGATGAAAATAGTCCAGGTGGGTCTCTAGAAAACTCTAAGAAAACTTAGCATAACTAGTTCCAAGTTAGTCCAAAACCTATGGTTAGTTCCCAAACTTCAAACTTAAGTATTAGAGGTTTAATTGAGGTGTTTTATGAGTATTTAGCTTATGTCTTATTGATCAAACTTGGTTTGCTCTTGAAGGATGTTTTGGACTTTGGTATGAATGTAATTGATTAATGTATATGTTGCTATTGTTGTTGATACGATGGATTAATGTATGTTTACATGAGAATATTATATTTTGCTAAACTTGAGTTGCTTTGGATGAGGTTGAGTGGTGTTATCCAGTTGGGGAGGGTATCCTAAGTTGTTGTTGTTGTTGGTTGCATGCTGATATGCTCCATTAAGATGTTGGGTTGTATGCTGATATACACCATAGAGTCATTTCATACTCATTTGCATTTGTTGGGGGCTTATTGCCCTGGAATGTTTATCATTCACCTGTTGGGGGCTTATTGCCCTGGAACGCTTTATCGTTCACCTGTTGGGGGCTTATTGCCCTGGGATGCTTTAACCATCCAAACTGTTGGGGGCTTATTGCCCTGGAATGCTTAGCATTCAACGCGCGTAGTTGGTACCACATGCATAATGCATTAGATGTTGATGGAGTCTTGCATTAGTTGTAGGAGTGAGTTGTCCTTTTGGGGTTGTTGTTGGTGAGATGTCGCCACAAGTGCTGTTGTTGTTGTTGTTGATATTAATCAAAGATGATTTTAAATTATAAAGTTGAGAAGATGTTGATAATGTTGCTGTTTGTTGTTGTGGTTTCAATTTACTTTGATGATTCATATATCTGTATATTTACCTTTGATTTGTGAACTCACCCCTTCTGCTGGAATTGCCGCCTTGTGGGCAAGTGCAGGTAGCGAAGACTAGTGATGTTGGCTCTTGCGTCTAGGGCTCTGATACATAGTAGGGATGGGGAAAACGTTATCTTTCTTGTATTCCTTTATGTATCATTTTTTTTTGAAGAAGATGTTGATGAGATTTGATTGTCAAACAATTTTATTATGTTAATGGCCTTTGTGCCAAGATTATGATGTAGTTGTTGAATATGATTTTTATATAAAGACTTTCCGCTGCAGAATTTTAATATGATGATATTATATGTTGATGGTTTTAAATAGTTTTTATATTCTATTTAAATAATTTTGAAAAAGAAGTGTAATACTCCGTTGTTTTGTTGGATAACTCTGATTATGATTATTAGTAATATTATTATTACGTTATTTCGGAAACGGGGTGTTACAATTGGTATCAGAGCAAGTCGGTCCGTCAGACCATTAGAAGAGTCGTGTCGAGCCATGTAGAGTAGTGTGACAGGTTTAAACTGTCTTTGTTGTTCTAATTCTTGTTGTTATGTAGAACTATCGAGATGGCCGGAAGGAATGATGCTGCTCTTGCTGCTGCTTTGCAAGCAATGGCTCAAGTTGTTGGGCAACAACAAGGTGCTGGTGGTGCTGGTGAAGGTGTAAGGATGCTTGAAACTTTCTTGAGGAATCATCCACCAACCTTTAAGGGAAGGTACGACCCCGATGGAGCGCAGACTTGGCTGAAGGAGGTCGAGAGGATCTTCCGGGTAATGCAGTGTACGGATGTTCAGATGGTGCGGTTTGGCACCCATATGTTAGCAGAAGAGGCTGACGACTGGTGGGTAAGCACTCAACCCATACTCCAAGCTGAAGGAGCTGAAATTGCATGGGCTGTGTTCCGAAGAGAGTTCCTGAGGAGGTATTTTCCGGAGGATGTCCGAGGTAAGAAAGAGATAGAATTCCTTGAGCTGAAGCAAGGAGACATGTCCATTACGGAATATGCTGCTAAGTTCGTGGAGCTTGCAAAGTTTTATCCTCACTATGCTGCGGAGACTGCTGAGTTCTCCAAATGTATCAAGTTTGAAAATGGTCTGCGAGCTGATATCAAGCGGGCCATTGGCTATCAGAAGATCAGAGACTTCTCCGAGTTGGTGAGCAGCTGTCGTATTTATGAAGAGGACACTAAAGCTCACTATAAGATAATGAATGACCGTAGAGGAAAGGGGCAGCAGAGTCGCCCGAAGCCTTATAGTGCCCCAGCTGATAAGGGCAAACAGAGAATGCATGATGAGAGGAGACCTGCACGTAGAGATACTCCTGCTGAAGTGGTTTGTTATAAGTGTGGTGTCAAAGGCCACAAGAGTAATGCTTGCACTCGTGATGAGAAGAAGTGCTTCAGATGCGGAAAGAAGGGCCACACTGTCACCGAATGCAAGCGTGGGGACATTGTTTGTTTCAACTGTAATGAGGAAGGTCACATTGGTTCTCAGTGCACTAAGCCTAAGAAGGCACAGACCAGTGGTAGAGTTTTTGCATTGACCGGTACTCAGACTGATCAGGAGGATCGACTTATCAGAGGTACTTGTTTCTTTAGTGGTACTCCTTTAATTGCTATAATAGATACTGGTGCTACGCATTGTTTCATTGCTAATGATTGTGCACAAAGATTGGGTTTGATTATGTCTGATATGAAAGGGGAGATGGTTGTTGAAACTCCAGCTAAGGGTTCAGTGACTACTTCCCTTGTTTGTTTAAGTTGTCCGTTGTCTGTATTTGGTAGAGATTTTGAAGTTGATCTCGTTTGTTTGCCATTGGTGGGAATGGATGTAATATTGGGAATGAATTGGTTGGAATACAATCATGTCTTGATTAATTGCTTCACCAAGACTGTACGGTTTTCTTCTGCTGAAGAAGAGAGTGGAGCAGAATTCTTATCCACTAAAGAGATGAAGCGTCTAGAAAAGGATGGCGTGTTGATGTTTTCTTTGTTGGCATCCTTGTCGGTGGAGAACCAAGCTGTGATTGATGGGCTGCCTGTTGTGAAGGAATTCCCTGAAGTTTTCCCTGATGAGATTCCAGATGTGCCACCGGAGAGAGAAGTGGAATTTTCAATTGACCTTGTGCCGGGTACGAAGCCTGTGTCGATGGCTCCTTACCGTATGTCAGCTTCGGAGTTGGCTGAATTGAAGAAACAATTAGAAGACTTGCTTGACAAGAAGTTTGTGAGACCGAGTGTTTCACCGTGGGGAGCGCCGGTGTTGTTGGTAAAGAAGAAAGATGGTAGCATGCGGTTGTGTATTGATTACCGTCAGTTGAATAAAGTGACGATCAAGAATAGGTATCCACTTCCGAGAATTGACGATTTGATGGATCAACTAGTGGGTGCCCGCGTTTTTAGCAAGATTGATTTGAGGTCAGGTTACCATCAGATAAAGGTGAAGGATGAGGATATGCAAAAGACGGCGTTTAGGACGCGGTATGGTCATTATGAATATAAGGTGATGCCTTTCGGTGTTACTAATGCGCCTGGTGTGTTTATGGAATACATGAACTGAATCTTTCATGAGTATCTGGATCAGTTCGTGGTGGTTTTTATTGATGACATTTTGATCTATTCTAAGACTGAGGCAGAGCATGCAGAGCACTTGAAGATTGTTTTGCAAGTACTGAAAGAGAAGAAACTGTATGCCAAGTTATCCAAGTGCGAGTTCTGGCTGAATGAAGTAAGTTTTCTTGGCCACATTATTTCTGGTAAAGGTATTGCTGTAGATCCTTCGAAGGTTGATGCTGTGTCGCAGTGGGAGACACCAAAGTCAGTTACTGAGGTAAGAAGTTTTCTTGGGTTGGCTGGTTATTACCGCAGGTTTATTGAAGGATTCTCGAAGTTAGCACTTCCTTTGACGCAGCTGACTTGTAAAGGTAAAGCATTTGTGTGGGATGCTCAATGTGAGAGTAGTTTCAATGAGTTGAAGCAAAGATTGACGACTGCTCCTATTTTGATTTTACCAAAGCCAGAAGAGCCTTTTGTTGTTTATTGTGATGCATCTAAGTTGGGCTTAGGTGGTGTTCTAATGCAAGATGGCAAGGTGGTAGCGTATGCTTCTAGACAGCTGAGAGTGCATGAAAAGAATTATCCTACACATGATCTAGAATTGGCAGCCGTGGTTTTTGTTTTGAAGATTTGGAGGCACTATTTGTATGGTTCCAGATTCGAGGTGTTTAGTGATCATAAGAGTTTAAAGTATTTGTTCGATCAGAAGGAGTTGAACATGAGGCAGAGAAGGTGGCTTGAGTTGCTTAAGGATTACGATTTTGGTTTGAATTACCATCCTGGAAAAGCTAATGTTGTGGCTGATGCGTTGAGTAGAAAGACATTGCATATGTCGGCGTTGATGGTGAAAGAATTCGAGTTGCTTGAACAATTTAGGGACTTGAGTCTTGTTTGTGAAAGATCGCCTCAGAGTGTGAAGTTGGGCATGTTGAAGATTAATAGTGACTTCTTGAATGATATCAAAGAGGCGCAGAGGCTTGATGTTAAGTTTGTGGATTTGATGGCTGTTAGTGACCAAAATGCATATGGTGACTTTAAAATCGATGACCAAGGTGTATTGAGGTTTAGAGGAAGGATTTGTATTCCGGATGATGAGGATTTGAAGAAGTTGATCTTAGAAGAAAGTCATAAGAGTAGTTTGAGCATTCATCCTGGAGCTACTAAAATGTATCATGACCTGAAGAAATTATTTTGGTGGTCCGGTTTGAAGAGAGATGTTGCTCAGTTTGTTTATGCGTGTTTGACTTGCCAGAAGTCCAAGGTTGAGCATCAGAGGCCTGCAGGGTTGTTGACTCCGCTAGATGTACCTGAGTGGAAATGGGATAGCATTTCTATGGACTTTGTAACGAGTTTACCGAATACTTCAAGAGGGCATGATGCCATTTGGGTCGTGGTCGACAGGTTGACTAAGTCGGCGCACTTTATTCCGATCAATATTACTTATCCGGTAGCTCAGTTGGCGGAGATTTATATCCGTGACATTGTGAAATTGCATGGTGTTCCATCTAGTATTGTGTCGGATAGAGATCCGAGGTTTACTTCGAGGTTTTGGAAGAGTTTGCAAGATGCCTTGGGTTCGAAGTTAAGATTGAGTTCGGCTTATCATCCGCAGACAGATGGTCAGTCGGAGAGAACTATCCAATCCTTAGAAGATTTGTTGAGGGTGTGTGTACTCGAGCAGGGCGGAGCTTGGGACAGCCACTTGCCGTTGATAGAGTTTACTTACAATAATAGTTACCATTCGAGTATTGGTATGGCACCGTTCGAAGCTTTGTATGGTCGAAGGTGTAGAACTCCTCTATGTTGGTTTGAGTCGGGTGAAAGTGTTGTATTAGGACCTGAGTTAGTGCAGCAGACTACGGAAAAGGTCAAGATGATAAGAGAAAAGATGAAAGCATCTCAAGATCGTCAGAAGAGTTACCATGATAAGCGTAGAAAAGCCCTTGAGTTTCAGGAGGGTGAGCATGTGTTTTTGAGGGTTACTCCGATGACGGGTGTAGGACGCGCATTGAAGTCGAAGAAGTTGACTCCAAAGTTCATTGGTCCTTATCAGATTTCCGAGAGAGTTGGAACCGTGGCATATCGGATTGGATTGCCACCACATCTATCGAACTTGCATGATGTGTTTCATGTGTCGCAGTTGAGGAAGTATGTAGCAGATCCTTCGCATGTTATTCCTAGAGATGATGTGCAAGTTAGAGATAATCTTACTGTTGAGACTTTGCCTTTGAGGATTGATGATCGTAAGGTGAAGCAGTTGAGAGGCAAGGAAATACCTTTGGTTAGAGTTGTTTGGGGCGGTGTAACCGGTGAGAGTTTGACTTGGGAATTGGAAAGCAAGATGCAAGAGTCCTATCCTGAGTTGTTTGTTGCTTAAGGTATTATTTCGAGGACGAAATTCTCTAAGTTGGGGAGAGTTGTAACGCCCTAGTTGTTATTTATTTATTTTAGTTGATTTGTGTGTGTTTTATGTGCTTTAGAATTATTTATGTTGATTTATGTGAATTGTTGATGTTGCTATTTTATTATATTTTATTATATGGGAGGTAGTAATGATTTTTATTATTTAAGTGGAGTAGAAGAAATAATATTATTTTTGAAAATAGGAGGATAATAGTTATTTAGAATTATTAGAATTAAGGAGGGTTAATGAAAATTAAAAGGAATTAGTGGGGAGTTAAGATAGAAAGAGGGAGTTATACTTTGTTAGAGATAGAATAACAAAAGTCAGTAAAAAGGAAATAAGGAACAGAGCACGTATCAGTAAAACAAGAAAAACAAGAGTTTTGGGAGAAAAGAGCCAAGATCAAGGGGAGAGCTAGGAAGAGGGAAATTCATCCATTTGCTGTAGATTTTGCTAAATTAAGGTAAGGGTGGGTTTACCTTTCAATTGTTAATATATATGTATATGATTGCATGAAAATAGATTGAAAATTGGTGAATGTTGTTCTAGGTTTAAGAATATGATTAATTGCTCATGTTGTCGAATTATGTTGTTGATGATGTTGCTATGAGTTGTTTCTGATGTTTTGTTGTGTATTGAACCCATAAACATGTTTGTAACTCATTTTGGGTAATCAAGGGATCAAAATTGGGTTTTTGAGGTGAAAAATGGTGAAAAAATCGTAACAGCCTGTGCCAGATCGTGCTCCGATTTTGTCAAATCGTGCTCCGATTTTTCCAGAATGAAAATGCAATTTTTGACCCAGAAAATCGTGCTCCGATTTTCCAAAATCGTACTCCGATTTGACAGCACCCCTGTTTCGCGTTCTTGCATCTTTTTCACCCATTTCTGCTTTGAACTAGCTTTTGGTGTAAACATGAAAGTTTTAGGTAATTAAGTTAGCTTTCTAATGGCGTTGGTTGGGCTTGAAAATGATTTGTAGATTTTGAGTTATGATGAAAATAGTCCAGGTGGGTCTCTAGAAAACTCTAAGAAAACTTAGCATAACTAGTTCCAAGTTAGTCCAAAACCTATGGTTAGTTCCCAAACTTCAAACTTAAGTATTAGAGGTTTAATTGAGGTGTTTTATGAGTATTTAGCTTATGTCTTATTGATCAAACTTGGTTTGCTCTTGAAGGATGTTTTGGACTTTGGTATGAATGTAATTGATTAATGTATATGTTGCTATTGTTGTTGATACGATGGATTAATGTATGTTTACATGAGAATATTATATTTTGCTAAACTTGAGTTGCTTTGGATGAGGTTGAGTGGTGTTATCCAGTTGGGGAGGGTATCCTAAGTTGTTGTTGTTGTTGGTTGCATGCTGATATGCTCCATTAAGATGTTGGGTTGTATGCTGATATACACCATAGAGTCATTTCATACTCATTTGCATTTGTTGGGGGCTTATTGCCCTGGAATGTTTATCATTCACCTGTTGGGGGCTTATTGCCCTGGAACGCTTTATCGTTCACCTGTTGGGGGCTTATTGCCCTGGGATGCTTTAACCATCCAAACTGTTGGGGGCTTATTGCCCTGGAATGCTTAGCATTCAACGCGCGTAGTTGGTACCACATGCATAATGCATTAGATGTTGATGGAGTCTTGCATTAGTTGTAGGAGTGAGTTGTCCTTTTGGGGTTGTTGTTGGTGAGATGTCGCCACAAGTGCTGTTGTTGTTGTTGTTGATATTAATCAAAGATGATTTTAAATTATAAAGTTGAGAAGATGTTGATAATGTTGCTGTTTGTTGTTGTGGTTTCAATTTACTTTGATGATTCATATATCTGTATATTTACCTTTGATTTGTGAACTCACCCCTTCTGCTGGAATTGCCGCCTTGTGGGCAAGTGCAGGTAGCGAAGACTAGTGATGTTGGCTCTTGCGTCTAGGGCTCTGATACATAGTAGGGATGGGGAAAACGTTATCTTTCTTGTATTCCTTTATGTATCATTTTTTTTTGAAGAAGATGTTGATGAGATTTGATTGTCAAACAATTTTATTATGTTAATGGCCTTTGTGCCAAGATTATGATGTAGTTGTTGAATATGATTTTTATATAAAGACTTTCCGCTGCAGAATTTTAATATGATGATATTATATGTTGATGGTTTTAAATAGTTTTTATATTCTATTTAAATAATTTTGAAAAAGAAGTGTAATACTCCGTTGTTTTGTTGGATAACTCTGATTATGATTATTAGTAATATTATTATTACGTTATTTCGGAAACGGGGTGTTACATTATGCCCTGAGAGCTTTGCTCTAAATGATGAGGGCTTATGCCCTGAGAGTTATTACTCTAACACGTTGAGGGCTTATGCCCTGATTGGTACCACATGCATATTGAATTCGTTGTCGTTGCATTTGTCAAGTGTTGTGTCGTCGTTGATGCATTGTCGTCGTCGAGTTGTCAATGAATTAATAAGAGGTTAATGAAGAATTATATGAAGTATTAACATTATTAATTGTTGTTGTTTATGTTGTTAAATTCTGTTGATGAATTGTATGCTTATTATTATTGAATGTGAATCTCACCCCTTTTGCTTGGAAATTGTTGTCTTGCATGGGTAACTTGCAGGTGACCAAGAATAGTTGCAGTCGTGAGTGGATTCTTTCACGTGTGTCTTAGGTGCTCTGATACGTAACGGGATGGAAATTTTGTTGTTGTTTTCTATTCCTTACGTATTATTCTATGAACTTTCATGAACATGTTGCTGGAATAAATTTTATGAGATTTTACGTTGAAGCCTTTGTGCCAAAGTTGTTTAAATGATGAATGTTTTTCCGCTGCGATGTAATAAATGATATGTTTATTGAAGTTGAATAACAGATAGTAATTATATCCTATCATTATGATTTTATTAAAAGAAGTGTGACATTCCGTATATGTTGAGATACTCTGATTTTATGTATGATTTACATTGTTTGGGAATACGGGGTGTTACATGGTACATCATGTGCATCTAGTGCATTAGGTTATATGGAGAAGATTCAAGTCAAGGTGGAGATTTGTTGAAATATGTCTTGAATTAGTGTTGGGAAAATGTCCCACATCGGATAATATGAAGAAATATGCAAAGACATGGCCATGTAAATAAAAGCCTTGTGTGGTAGTATTTCTTGCACCAATTGTTAGTGGGTTTTGTTATAGCTTGCATTATCTCTACTATTTAGTATCTGTAATCTGAAATATCGATTATAGTGAATTTTTTTCAGTGACTCTGCCTGTGGTTTAGTCAGCACATTGTTGGATACCACGTTATAACGTTATATATTCTATATCAACTTATATATTTTATGCTAATATTTGATGTTTAATCATTTTTGTCCGAACATTGCTTCATTCATTCACACTGCTAAAGCTACTTGATTTAATGACTAGTATTGTAGTATCAGTACTAGTGATGATGAAATGATATTATTTTAGATAAGATGGTAGTAGTGATGGCGGTGAAATTATTTTAGAGTATGAAAAGCAAGTCTCTTGGACCAGAAATAATTTATTTGTTTCTTGGATGCATGTTATGTTTTGGACAGCACTGTTTTGAAAATTTATGTTTTAGGATCGTCCACAACCTTACGGAGGGGCGGTTCTAAGGCCCGGCAACCCCGGGCACTCGCCCGGGCTTCGGGCTAAATTTTTTGCAATTTCTTATGTAAATCTCTATGAATTTCTTATATAAACCCCTATAAATTGGACAATTTCTTTATATTTTTTTATTATTTGCTTGCAATTTCTTATATAAACCCCTATAAATGTGTTGCAATTTTTTTTTCCAGGCTTTACAATAATCTTGGCTCCGCCACTGACCTTACCTATTTACCTTTTATATTAACGCACTAATGTGAGATCTGAAAGTTGTTTTCAACCTCAAGCTCAACGGACTGTGATTTCATCCGGAAATGATTAAGTGATGATGTAGTACTATAGTGTAGTGTAGAGATGAAGAAGAGAGAATGTGAGGGAAGGGTTTCAGTTTTAAATATAGGTAACACATTCGGGCTGGGCAAGGGTTGGTCTGTGGTCACATGTATTCTGATGAAAATTCTCTCTACAATTCCAGACACAAAGCACTAATGTGAAATCTGAAGGTTATGACTCTAGTCATAAATTTATACATCATATATCAATAATAGAAGACTTGGTTGGAGATCTGAAACACCATAACTGACGTATGCTAGGTTGCAATGCCAAAATTCACGGATAAGATTATCAGCATATAAAGGCAGAGAAATTCTTGCGAACCCAAGGTGGTCCAATAATTATGTCTCGGGTAAATAAAGAAAAAATGATTTTTAAGGAATAAATTTATATTTCCATCGGAAAAATGTTAGGCATAGAAGTTTCGAGCAAAATCAACTATTATAATCTGTTAACCGATCACCATGTGTCATCAACTATTGGTTTAAGCAAATTTGATCAGCTACATGATAGGTTTTAAAATCGTTTATACTCATAATAGGTTTTAAAATGCAAAGTAAGATGCGATCAAATTTAGTACAATGATCAACGGAACACAAAAAAGCAGACCTAACTATGAGTTTCTTTTTATGCTACTTTTTAATATTGATTGGAGAGCATAAGCATTTCACAATTTTTATGCACGTACAAATGATTTTTTTTATAGATGCAGTTTAATCTAGTTTAATTGGTAGGAATTTTAGTGTGTTTTTACATTACCTGCTCCTCAAATGCATCTTCACCTATGAATGCAGGTTTAAACATTGCGGTCATGGTTCAGTCAGGCATATTGTGAATATACTAACACATACAAAACAATTCACCCCTATGACCAGCCACAAACACCTTTACTTCACCTAGGAAGTATGAGTAATCCCACTTCAATAGGCTAGCAAAGCTCAAATACTTTAAACCTCAAGCCACCAAATCCACCGACCCTTCCTCATATATCTTTCACAAATGAGTTTCTTTCTCTCCAGTAAACTGTACTGCAACAACTACTATCGAGGCTTTAGTACTGCGGAACTTGGACAAAGAAAGACGAATAGCAATTGTGGAATAAGAGGCTATAGTACTGCAGAACTTGGACAAACAAAGACGAATAGCAATTGTGGAAGAACAATGATTGAGGAAAAATGAAAAAAGGATGGGGTAATATTCAGTAATGGCTTGCAAATAGTACTGCCCTAATTTGGTTTCTACTTATTTTTTCTACAAGTAATTGCTCACTAAATTTCAGTATCTGCGATCACTTGATACTAATTGTTTTTGTGAAAATCTCTCACATCAAAGTTTGAATTTGCAACTACGGTTGAAGAGGCATTTGGCTGGTTGGTGATGCCAAAAAAACACATGTAAACAAAAATTCCTAGGTACGCTAGATTAAACTGCATCAATAAAAAAGCATCATCTGTAATAACTGCAGAAAAATTGTGAATTGTTTATAGTAAACCCACCCTTCTTTATTAGCATTTAATTGAAGGCTTACTTTCCAATCAATATGTAAAAGTGATTATGAACCAAATACAACCTTTTAGGGAGAAAATACTAACATAACATGGTATAGTTAAAAATAAGGTTCAATTCCTGAGAGAAAATACTAACGTAACAATTAACATTCTGTCATTCAAAAAAAAAGAATCATACCATGGAAATAGAGGAGTATGCAAATGTTTAAAGATCAAAGAAAACAAATGTTTTAATATTTCGTTTAGTTTTTCCAGCATTCCTATTAAGCCTTTACGATGCACTATCACTATCAAAGAGTTCCTTTCTTCGCTTCCTTTCCTCCTATTTAGCACATTCATGCAGCTGATCAAATTGACTTAAACCAAGAGGTGATAAGTGATAAATAGATTTGTTGAATTTAAGTTAGGATATCAATCACACAGACGGACGCATAATTCTATGCTTGTTCGGCATACATTTTCCTAAATCCTAAATCTATCATTCTCTTTTAAAACTACAATATTATCAATTATGAATCAAACAAGTAAACAACCAAATTAAGATATAAGTTAATATATCATATAGGAACTACAACATAACTAAATATCCAAATCATAACCTAAATTGAGAAAAATCATGGCTTGTTGTGCATACCTCAAGCTTATTATATCCTACTTCCTATGCTTTGATCATATTACATAGTCTTAATCTAACAACTTAACTCATTCATCATCCTAAGAATCACTGTTGCTTAGTTCATACAAACCTGAATCGTCTTATAACAAAGGCTCTTCCTGCTCCTCTTTCTCTTCCTCAATACTACAGTCTCTAATCATGTCTGATGTCTCCAATTCCTGTCACAATCTTGTCTACAGAGAGTGTGCTTGGAGTCGGCGTTGCAGACCTATAATTCAAAAAATACCCATGAGTTTAGAAGTGACAAAATAAAACACATAACTTACAATATATATGAAAAACACAATAAAACATGAATGCATAATGATAATGGTTAAGGGTGCAACCATATCCACCACTAAACAAAGAGAAATTAGCTTCATCGATGATGCAATGAATCCAAGGGTTCTGTGATTAAATAATAATTTTTATTGCAATATCTTTGACATCGGGTATACAAGTAAAATAACTCTTGATCAGTACAATAAATTTAAGGGATCATGTGAAATATTGACACATGTTATTGTAACATGACAAAGATTTTAAGACAACATACATGAATGAATTACCATAGATTCAAATGATAGAAGAGAACTTGCTTACAATGAGTCGAAATCAAGCTTTCAACATAGTCCATTGCAGAAAACCAACACAGTTTGTTTGAAATTTTAATTCTCTCTACTCTCTTATCTCTCCAATTATAGACAATTGGTCGGTCATCTTCATAATTTGCCAATATCAGTGTATCGTCATTCTTAGAAAGGTACAATGGCAACAATGGCGGCGTACAACTTTCAATGAATTCTGCATCGAAATCCATGTCATAATTGATTGTGAGGTTATACATTTCAAGATTAAAGTAGTCAATTCTAAATAACAGAGTCCAAGACTCCTGAACTCCAAACTCCTTCATTTGCCATATAACAAATTCAGTTCCCTTGGAATCGTGCGAAAAGCAAAGGCAGTCCATCAGAACATGAAGAGTTGGCTGCAACTGTGGGACTTCATCAAAACCAGATGGTAGCAAAATTTGTGTGTATGTCTCAGTCGAAAGATCAAGGGAAACAATCTCAAATTGCTCAACATAATTCATACATTCATAATGATAAGAAGCACAAAAATAGTTGCGAATAACCAACCAATTAATCTTGCCACTTAAATGCACGCCATTGTTATTTCGATTGATTTGAATACATCCAATAGGAATCAAAGGGAAACTCTCAATATTTCTCCAACAATTATTACTCAAACTGAAAATTCTGACCTGACTTCTCCATGAACCGTTGTGGTTCACATCATCATCTTCTGCCCGATATGCCACCAACTTGTAAGTTCCGGTTGAAATATCACAACCAAAACTGAACTTGAAAGTTTCTGATAGAGTGCATCGGAAAGTCCCTAATTCTTCAGATATTGTTCTCGTGGCAGGATTCCATAAACAAAACCAGTATTTTGTATACTTCCTATGGAGAGAATGGAAAATCAAGCAAAACAATCCATCGCAGGAACCAACAACTTGACAGGTGTCATTTGAATCATGAAAATTGTCACCAAAAACAGTGATTGAAGAATTCTCGAGTAAACTACTCACGGGGAAGGACTCTACACTACTGATAGGGTATTTTAGAGTTGGTGGTGTAAGTATGATGTGTGGGTTTTGTGAAGATTTCTTGAGGTGTTTTTGGACGAAGGTTGGATCAGTGATGAGAGAGTTCCATGACTTGCTCACGCATTTTAATTGAAAGATGGTTTTCACGTTAAGAAAGGATAGGATTTCCGCAATGAGTTCATCGGGAACGAAGGTCGCCGTCAGCTGTGGTGAGTCGGATTGACCAAGCTTCTTAACCTGGAGGATCTCCATCAGAGTTGTGACGCTTCTGAACCCTAAATTTATATGTAACACATTGGTATCTAAATTTGCACGCCGCACGTTTATATGAAGGAATTATTATAGTCATTTTTTTTTTTTTTGAAAGGAAAATTATTATAGTCATTGTTGATGTGGGCCGAAACAAATAAAAAAGGTGTGAAGATCTACGAGAATTGTTCCTTTTTTTTAATAAATGAAGATTGCTTTTGTCACGCACATAAGGTATAATGGTTTGATTTGAATCGGTTTTTGATAAAAAAAAAAAATATTCTAACCATCTCCTCGTGAGTTTATCTTAGTTGGTAGGGACATTGCATAATTTATGTAGGGGTAGGGGTTCAAACCCCTGACATCCCACTTCTCTACATTAAAATGTGTGAGCTTTAACCACTACTTAACCAAAAAAACTAACCAAGAGATGGACGATCTCATCGACTATAAAGAACGATGGGTTAGGTGTGATTAACAACTAGTGTTCTTTTTTAGTAGAAATTAAATTGGGTTTGAGTGATAAGATGAGATGATGATGGGAGAAGTGAAAGTATTAAAGAGTATTTTATGTTTGACTTTAATTTTGAACTTAATAATAGGTGTTTGAGAATGGAGAATATTCGTAAAACGGGGAGTGGGTTAACCTCTGTTCGGTTCATAGGTTCTTTAGATCTCAAAATTAAAAATAAAAAACCAAACTAAACTAGATCGATTTGGATTGGTTCGATTCAATTTTGACATATTCCATAATAGACAACAACCAAACTCCCTCCTAACCCCCTCAAACCAACTACATCCATTTTCTTCAACTTCAAGCAAGTGTTCATCAACCTATGGCTATAAAAAATTTGTTTTATATATTAGTTATTTTGATTGAAAATGGTGAAATGTTAGTGTTTAAGGTTGTATAAATAATTGATTTTTGGGTAGTTTGTTATCATATATTTAAATGTGTTGACGGTCAATGTTGTTTAGAGTAGGTTTAATTATCGTGGTTGTTTAAAAGTTAAAATAAAACGTTGAATCAATGTTATATATTTTTGTTGTTTGATGAAATGCCTGAATGAAAGGTTCTAGGTTCGAATCCAGCTTTGGGCATGCAGCAACGTTAAAATTTTTAGGGAGAGTCTGCCGTTCATTTGGGTCCTACAATGCTCGAGGGATTAATCTCTGCAGTTGCGCGCGGAGGATACCTGATTTACAACAAAAAAATGCCTGAATGAGTTTTTAATTGATTTTTTTTCAATGTTCTTTTATTGGGTAGATATGTTTAAGAACTCACGTAGGTGCCGATTAAGCAAGGAGACTATGACTCATAGCACCCACAGGGAAAAGATGACGTCGAACCCACATTATCTTTTTACTTGTTTTCATTTTTGTGCTTCAAACAACACCACGGTCGCTGAATCACTTCAATGTTGCCTTACTTCAACTCTGCTACAATCCCACCACTACAATTTATCATTGTCATGGTATCTTAACCTAATAGTTGGGTATAATAGGAGTAGAAATTTAAAGGAAACGGAAGAGAACCGAGGGAAAGAGAGGGAAGTAACAATGTAGATAGAGGGAGTAACAAAATACATTATTCTTCTTTATACCTGTTAGCCTGTATTTTTATTTGATATTATTCGACAGGTAAAAGGAGGATTGAAACTATGAAATATTCTAAGTCATATGAATATGAAGAACTTTCACTTATTTTCAGAAAAAAGATTACACATCATGTCTTAGAACTTTTGATTTGATCCTAATTGTAATAATTAAAACTAATCTTGTTGTTTGCCAAAAATTAACGTAAACAATATCATTCCCATCATTCAACAATATCAAACCCCACTATTTAAATATCATTAAAACACAACTCACAACAAAAAACAATAGCAATAAAAGAAAACCATATTTTCTTTTAAAAACACCAAGGAATCATGCATGAGTCATTTCTTTTTCTTTTAAAAATATTTGCCACCCATGTAAACAAAGTATGAGGCCGAAGCTACTGCGAGAGTTTCAATATCCCTCGAGGAAATAGGGACGACTTGTTTGCCTGCGTATACCATATAGAAGGAGGGAGTTTAAGACTTCAATAAAATCTAAGCTGTTATTTTTATTGGAGGGCCATAATTTAAGTCTCTCATCTCTCACCCTAAGTAAGTTAGTCCTCTCACTCCAAAAAATAGAAAAAATTGTGTTTTATTTCTGTCTGAAGAGGTAAAATAATGAATTATATTAACAAACGGCACCAGGAGTGCCAAATAACAAGAGTTCAAATAGGAACAAATAAAGCTATACAAATACAAACAACAAAGATTCTACGCCAATTCATGAAGTTCATCATTATCCAGATAAAACCCAAATAAAATCCAGGGTCTTAGGGAAGAAGAAAGAAGAAGTCTGAGAAAATGAAAATTGTTTATCGAATTGTGTCGAGTTTGTTACATTTCATCTATATATAGAAGCCATGGTTCTAACTAACTCTTAGATATTCCAACCAATTAACAGCTGGCACTAACTACTATATGGTTAGATTACTCACTCTATGTACCATACACTATAGTAGTAGTGTAGCTAAAGCTCAAGTTAAAAAATACCGAGTTACAGTTTTGCAAGTTTAATTAACACCAATCACCACAAAATTCAAAGTAAGTAATTAATCAACCTCCCACAAAACAGAACCTGAAACCATATCCCTCGTTGACAAACATGGTGAGAATTCACTGCTATACATGAAAAAATATCCCAACCAACACTAAATAATCAGGTTAATGTCCAAGAATAATTGCTGCAGCTGCTGCTGCTGAACAATAATAATCTCCCAATCAAGAAGTCGATACTACACACTAGGAATCTGCTCGAAGTGAAAACCAAAAGCTGCAGATACTCCCAAAACCTGCTCGAACCAAAATAGAAATTGTCTTAGAACAAGTACAAATATAGATTTACATCAAGCGATTACATCCCTTAAATAGAGAACAAATGTGTAACAAGCAACTAAAAAATTAACAGTAATGTTATACATAGCGAGAAACATTATCCCAAACGGATCACGAACCAAAATAAGACCAATGAAAAATCAGTGATGGGCGACAATAACGGAAGGTTTGGAACATAAATTGAAGTCAACAAATAAAGGGTGAGTGGAATGCATGTGTCGTGATACATTATTGTGTTCCTTCCTCACAATAAACAGCATTTTGCAAATATTACTAACTACTTACTAATTGTATCTCTAGCAGGTAGATACAATAACTCTACCTAGGGAAGTTGTTCTTTGCATTTAATGATAGATGGTTGATATTATGGTCACCCCAGCCACAACAATACCAACAATTGCAAAGAGTCTCATCGCAGGGATAGCCGGTTTGGGAGGTGGAATTGTACGGAGATCCTGAAGCTCCTGGATCTGATAATAGTAAGGAAAATTGGGGTCAGTAAATTTTTCAATGACCAGTAAAAGAATAACAATACCATTTTGAAAAAGAAGAGACAAAAATACTTATCAGCAGTTTTTTTCATTTAAAAGTACAGTAAGAGTAGCTGAGTAATTCTTCATGTGCTAAAAAAAATACTTACCCTCTTTTTAAGTGGATTTGCATAGCCACGAGAAAAGACCTAAATACTTTTGAAGTGCAAAAACGGTACATTCTAACATTTATTATGATTAAATGACATAAGTAACAGAATTTTCACCAACTTCGATAGGTTGCTTCCAATTCTTCTTCATTCCTTCTAGATGCCCCTCTCCAACAACAGCGACAACTGTTCTGCTCTTCCTTGCCACTGTTAATAATGTGTGGGACATGTACCTAGATAGACGCGGTCTAAATTTAGTCATACATAATATGAGATGCAACATAAATATATAATTTATAGTAAACAAATACCAAACAAAGACTTTGTTTGGATTAACCTATTTGCACTTGTGAGACTATTTGAGAGAGCTTATAAAAACAATGTATGATATGTAGGTTGTTTTTAGCTTATTTGCATAAGCTTTCCTTAGATTTTGTAAGTTACAAGAACACCATATGCATATATATCAAAAGAAAGGCCACCCAAACATGGTTTTTAAAGTAGTTTTAGCATTCATGACCCTTACCAATATCTTTATTCTTCAGATTGTACCTAGTAGGGTGTTTCAAAATGTTAATTTCTCATCATCATCGAGGGACTATGGTGTTAATTGCATACATAGAGAAATTGCCTCGTCTAAACTTCAGAATGCCATCACACTCATTCTGTTGTAAAATTACGGATAATAATATATCTATAAATAATAATCAACATATAAATATAAGAATCAATTTATGTTAATGAGAATAATCAAGAGAGGTTTCAAGGAAACTTATCTTTCTTGGTATTGTTGTCGAATTAGATCACCGACCACAACTTTATCAACATCTTTGAACACCAGATCAAACCTGCTACAGAATCAACTATCAAGATCTGTAGAACGAACAAGCAGTGAGGAAGTCTGAGACGTGCTGATCGC
The DNA here is from genome assembly GCA_958299785.1 of Medicago lupulina. NCBI lineage: Eukaryota > Viridiplantae > Streptophyta > Magnoliopsida > Fabales > Fabaceae > Medicago > Medicago lupulina. The sequence continues at coordinate 40,336,064 of OY283146.1, read as the reverse complement.
ACTGTCCTTAAGGATTTTCCGCGTAATTATACACTAATCCCTCAGGATTTAACAGACCCTTCTTGATATAAAATCAAGGATGCAGAACTAGCAAGAATATATTTTCAAGAAGATGATAACCCAGAATTAATTTGTGAGGGATGGAGATAATAGTTTTTGTTTCAATATTGATGAAAAGCAAAATGGAAAAATTGATGCACTACTTTTCTTCTTCTGTACGTGTATATATATAAAACGTGAAAGTAAAATTGTATATTTTTCATTCTTCTCAAAGAGAATAATTGCTATGCTCTATGTGCCAATTAATCTGTTACAAATTAAGGTCAATCCGTTACATATTAAAGCCAACTTTACTAAAATAATGGAAATGCATTTAAAGCAAATACACGTTACAAATTAACCCATGAGTCAAACATTATAATTAATAATAATATGATAATAATTTCTATTAAAATATTTTTTGATATTTCTCAATTAAAAGTATGGAACACAAAATATTTGAAACTTTTGAAATATACTCAAAATTTACAACAATCCCCCACATATTTCAAAAGTTTAAAAGAAAATAGAAAAAGTACTTCATGGGTTAGCATCTTGGATGTGATGCATCAAACTGGTGTAGCAAGCTATATGAACCAGCCCTAGAATGATAATACTTAACACACAGTGAAGTTGGTGTAGCAAGCTATATGAACCAAAATCACTTGGTGTATGTTAGCGGTATACCACTCGCATCACACCCCCACATTTCTTGTCGTTGGCGCTGTGGTGCGCTAATAGGCCGTGCGCGTGCCTGGATTGTTTCATGAGTGCTCCAGAGATTTCGCCATGATCTCATACAAGCGGCCCCACTTGACACTCACATAGGTGATTTCATCAAGTGTATGCTGCAAATCATACACCACCCACAAGGGATATGAAATTCATTAAAAGCTTTATAGGCTTATCCTCTCAATAATGCAGTGTCTAGCACTTCTCACACACACCATAGGAAAGGGACGAGTACAAAAATTAATTATCTAATTTTTGGTGCTAGCAGAATTAATAAGTGACTTGTTCTTACCCATATGAACCTTATTCATGGGATCTCCAATCACAAAGGTTGGGTTCCCATCACTTATTAATTTCGAATGGCTAAGTCCCAATCCCCTCGATGTACACAAATTTATTTCATCCCAAGGGGCTTTGTTTAGTAGCTACTTTATACACAGATGATGAAGACAAATTTCTTTCATCATATAAGATTGACTAAGACGTCTCTAAGTCAATCAACCTCATATATTTATCAAAGTCTATAACAATAAACTTAATCTCTATAATTATATTTATACATGTCTGCTTACATTATTTTTAAGCGACATCACTATCAATGTGGATAAATATAAATCTATTTGTAGATTTATTATACAGGTCTGCTTAAATGACTTAAGCGATAACATCCCTACAATAAGTAAAGTAATTGTACATTTTGATTTATTCTCATTGGATTTCAATTTTAATTAACATCATTGCATTATTTTGATGCAATGGTTCATCAATCCTAAACAATATTTTATATATTGTCAAACTGACTTCCTTGATATAGTACATCAAGTCTACTTAGATAAAGTCTAAGCGACAAACCCCCACATTGAAAAAATATAACTCTATATATGGATTTATTACACAGGTCTACTTGAATAATTTTCAAGTGACACTTCCATAATAAAAAAAAATAAATCACATAAATATATATATATATATATATATATATATATATATATATTTCTCATAAACAAATTTCATTAGACATCATTGTATTGGTGTAATACAATGGATAATCCATAATATATTTTACATAATTTTCTCAATAAAATTTCTCATTTCAATTCACTTATATAAGGTAAACTTTTCAAAACCACAAGTCTCATACATACACATGTTAAGAATGGTTACGGTACAAACATATATAACATTAAATCTCAACATAGAATATGAGCTCAAAAGTAGTGAAACTGATTAGCAGTATCCAACGAACAATGCCACAACATTCATATTTCATACCGGCATAATACATAAAATAAATATTTGCATACTTCAGTTCAGTATATTATAGTCAAAAGTTTCTAAATACAAACCAATCCTTCGTAAATTCACAACCTTTCTAATATGTATGAACTTCATAATTCAGCTCAAACAGATTTGAAAATAAATAAGCATCTCATACATTTTTCAATAATGACTCATGGTAACACAGTTAATTTTCACAACATGCATATATGTAGATCAAGCTAAATTAGATATAACGAAAGGTTAAAGCATGCTTAAAGACACTCACTTTTCATTTTAATAAAATTAATTTTCCGTTAAACAAATTATTTAGGAACGTAACAATCTTCAATTTGAATCACAAAATAATATCAACAATTCAGGACATGTGAGTTACAGTTATACACAAAAGATATTATAACATTTTCATTTCCAAAAATATGGTAGCAAATTCAAGCAATAATCATATACCTTTTATCGTTGCTAAAACGTACCTTGCCATTGTCATCATCAATTGATTGATCAGCAACCTCGTCAGTTTCATTGGAAAGCTTACCACCATCATACTCAATGGAATGCTTTCATTGATGAGGAAACTTGCCAGCCTTTTTTAAATTGGTGATAAAATAATATAAAAACAAAATCTTATTATGGCTAATTAATAAAAATATAAACCTGAACCTTTCACTATCTCAAAATAACCATTAATCATATTTTGTCTAGAATGAATCACGTCCCTTCAAGAAACAACAGCTGCCACCAATTACTTTCCGGACACCATAATCAAATCTCACACCATTTAATTTTATGTGCTTCGATCAAAACCTATCGTGGTGGTGGATCTGAGAATTAGGACACAAACAAATTCTATTATAAACGAAAATCCTTAAGATTGTTGTAAAATTACGGATAATAATATATCTATAAATAATAATCAACATATAAATATAAGAATCAATTTATGTTAATGAGAATAATCAAGAGAGGTTTCAAGGAAACTTATCTTTCTTGGTATTGTTGTCGAATTAGATCACCGACCACAACTTTATCAACATCTTTGAACACCAGATCAAACCTGCTACAGAATCAACTATTAAGATTTGTAGAACGAACAAGCAGTGAGGAAGTCTGAGACGTGCTGATCGCACTGTCCTTAAGGATTTTCCGCGTAATTATACACTAATCCCTCAGGATTTAACAGACCCTTCTTGATATAAAATCAAGGATGCAGAACTAGCAAGAATATATTTTCAAGAAGATGATAACCCAGAATTAATTTGTGAGGGATGGAGATAATAGTTTTTGTTTCAATATTGATGAAAAGCAAAATGGAAAAATTGATGCACTACTTTTCTTCTTCTGTACGTGTATATATATAAAACGTGAAAGTAAAATTGTATATTTTTCATTCTTCTCAAAGAGAATAATTGCTATGCTCTATGTGCCAATTAATCTGTTACAAATTAAGGTCAATCCGTTACATATTAAAGCCAACTTTACTAAAATAATGGAAATGCATTTAAAGCAAATACACGTTACAAATTAACTCATGAGTCAAACATTATAATTAATAATAATATGATAATAATTTCTATTAAAATATTTTTTGATATTTCTCAATTAAAAGTATGGAACACAAAATATTTGAAACTTTTGAAATATACTCAAAATTTACAACACATTCATGGAACTAACTTTTGAGAGTGAGATATAAAACCGTTTAACTCATATCAACCTCTATAAAATCACTGCAGTAGGGTCTATTCTACAGTATTTTCATATCATGTGCTATGAAACAAAATAGGCACCCAAGGTATTTGAATTTAGACCTTCAGGTTGCCTACGATAAGCAGAAAATGCCAAAACAATAACCTTATTCAAGATGCTATCCAAGAGCCCCTCCAGTTAAACATATGTATTCTTTAGGCTTTGTTTTAGACTCGGGAGGGAAACACTTTGTGCGAAGGAAGGAAAAAGTATAAGAGAGGAAAGGAGAATTTTTCAACTTGTTATGGAAAAAAATAAACAACCACAAAAGTTAAAGCCGGTGACGGTGACGATCACAATAAATCAAATTTTAAATTTAATTAAGTGTAATATTAGGATCCTCTCAATTTTCTCTCCTTTTTTCGTCTCCATAACTATAGTTTAAAAAGTTTTGATGTGTGTATTAAACAATTGGATTCACTAAATGTCACATTATTGCATTTTGTTGGAATTTGGAGCCTAACTCATCCTTACAAAACCAGCTTAAGCGACTAAGGACGGTCCACAATTAAGACGGAATTTACAACATATTTATAGTTTCAAAACTTTGGTAATGATAGAAATGGAGAAAGTACAAAATAGAGAGGATATATCTAGACTCCAATATTAGAACTTACCGATCTCTTTCATGCACCATGGTCTCCCTTACCGTTGGCCATCTCTTATACACCATTAAATCAATCAATAATTTTGGGATGTGCCAAAGTGGCAGCTTACTCCATGTTCTCTTCAATGTAATCTGCTTCAATCAAAATCAATACCGATCAATACAGTAACAAAGTTGTAAAATATAATCTCACATGCAAACCAAGCTAAAAGCACATTTGGTAAAACTTTAACCATTGATAATAGAAATAAATAATTAGTGAGCATTTGAAGATTTTTTGGCGAAAAAAACAAAGCTTATTTTTAAGAACATTTGATTTAGAGGCTACATTTTTAACTTTTATGAAAAGCACTCAGTTTTGTTTTTCTCTTTTGTCTAAAAATATGCCAGCAAAAGGGACATGAGATATTCTTACAAAAGAAGACAAGAAAAATAGAGTTATTTGTCTTCTTTTTTTGGTTTCCTAAGTGTGTGTTTGGATGGGGTGATTGAGAAATTTTGAAGAATTTAGAATTTTAGGGAATTCAAATGATTCAATTCAATTGCTTTCATTGTTAAATGTTATTGTTTGGACGTAGTAATAAAAAAAAGTTATTGTCATCATTTTTGGGCAACTTTTATAAATAAATAAATTTGGGCCAAATTTGAAAAATGAAATTAGGGGTCAATTTGAAATTTTCAAAAAATTGAGGGGTCAAATTATAATTTTTGAAAAACTTGAGGGGTCAATTTGCAATTTTTATAAATTTATTGGGGTCAAATTGAAAATTTTGGAAAATTTGAGGACCAAAATGCAAATTTTGAAAATTTATAACAATGAAGAATTTTGAAATTCTTAACTTTTAGATATCATTTGAAATTCTCTAAATTTCACTTGAACAAAATACTTCATAAATTTCCATCATTTTGAAAATTCTTTAAATTATTATCCAAACAATAGAATTCACCTCAAAGTATTTAAATTCCCTTAAAACATTATATTCCCTCAAAACATTACCCCATCCAAACACACTATTAGAATTCATTATGAATCGTTCTATGTAACTACATGGTTGGTCCTTTTTATAGCCCGCAATTTCCCTAACTACATGTAACTAACTATAGTTCTATGTAACTAACTTTTAACCAACTTTAACTACCTTTGCTATACTTATCTCAACAAAAAAAAACATAAACTAGTAACCAAAACAGATTCAAATTACACACAAAACAATTATAAAATGATAAAGCAATAAAAATAAAATTAAAAAAAATAAAAACCAAAATGAGAAAGAAAAGTGTACCAGAAAATGGATGAAGAACTGGAACGCAAAAATGGAACAGAGGTAGAGTCAAGTTTCATGATTAGGGTTTCTGGTGGAGTCAGAAAATGGTTGCCATTTGGAGAAGAAGGTGAAGTGATTTGGGTTTCTTCAACATTTTGGTGGATTGACGGAGGTGAGTTACGGCGGTAGGACACATAGTCACACCATTTGGAGAAGGGTCATGTTAACCAGTGTTCTGGGGCATTAGTTAAGCAACTAAAAATATTAATAAAAGAGAAAATTAACATAAAAAACAACAGTTTTTCAAGTTTCAAAAAGTAATATTAGCAATTTTTTTAAAAAAAAAAATATTTCTTTTTATAATTCCTTAACTAGTGTCTGGGGCACTAGTTAACATTTCACTTTAAAGAATTTTGATTTGGGTTTATATATGAATAATATTTGGGTACGGTTGATTTTGGTGGAAAAGTTTGCTTATTGCTAAACATTAATCAAGCAAAGTTTTTCCCTCTTAAACCATCATTAAATGTGTGTTTATTTATAGGGAAATGTTAACAAGAAGTTTAAAAAATAAAGTTTGTTTTGGAAATAGTGCATTCAATGCATTGAAATTTTAAAAAGTAACTTTTTTTACTTAAAGTTTATCAATTTTTTCTATTTGTGTAACTTTAACAAGTGCCCTTGTTAACAAAACCCTTATGTATATAGCCAACTCCCTCCGATTTCATTGCATTAGTAATTCCGAATTTACCTTTTAAAAGGGCATTTTGGTAATCGAATGTGTCTTCAAAATTTGGGAGAGCTCCACAACATATCTTGGTCTTTTTTTCCCCCTCCCTACATCAACTCTTCCCAATACAGTTCATCATATATGAAATTCAAATTCCCTTTTTTTCTCATTCCAATTCATTTTTTTGAAATATCTCTCTTCCTTCTTTTTCTCTTCTATTAGCCAAATATATCTCTCTCTCTCTTACAATATTAGTACATACTTTGTCCCAGTTGTTTGAGGTTTGTGCACGATTAATAAAAAAAAGATTGATTATGTTTATTTCAATGGTAAAATTGGTACTATTATTTACTAAAATATCATTATTAATTGTAGTTAGTAGAGTAGTTAAATTAAATGGAATTCAATAAATAAGAGTATAATAATGAAAAAAATTAATAAATGTTGCATTGGTATTCTAAAGTAACAATTAATTTGAGACGAAGAGAGTAGGTCATTTATCTTGAACCACTCAATATTATGATTAATTAATGAATTGATTGTGCTGCTTAAGGAAAACTATGTATAGAAGAAATTTATTTTCTTTCTAGATTTCTAAAGTGGTATGGGTATGCATTGGGGGAGTAACATATGTTCTCCAACTCAATTCTCATAACTTCTCCAAAAATCATCTTCTACCCATCACCTCTTCCAAATTCTCTGGCCCGACCTCCACCTCTACACCCCTCTTTATTCTAAAGCACACCGGCCATACCAACAACAACTTCGGATAATGCTACTCTGAATCTAAAAAACCTTTCTGATTGATTAATGATTGTCAAACCTTCCTTCACCATTAACGCTTTCAGATTCTCACTCAAACCTTCTGATTCTCCTCCATCATTGAGCCCAAAAAGGATTCAATTTTAGAAACCTTCAAAATTAGAAACTTTCCTACTTTAGGCTTTTGATCGCATCCTGCACGTTGTTGCAATGGATGGGAGGATCAAGGTTGGACGTTATTGTTGTGAGTTTTTTTGTTCATTTTTGCAAAAATTCGGATTATTATTATTATTCCATTATTTGTGTTTATTTCTATTCTTGATGTTGTTTTGCTTTTTCTCCTTTTGATCTATGAATTATGTTATTTTTTTTCCTTATTTTATGGATGGTGGTGTGGCAAAGTTTGAATTTATACGTTGAAGATGATGAAGAGTGATGTTTTGATGAGAAGATGAAATTTTGACAGAGTTCTTTCCCCTCCACGTATTTCACTTTTCCCTCTTTACTTTTTGTTGTTATGATTCCGTTTTTTAGTTCATTTTATCTCATTTTGTTGTGAATTTATGTTAGATATTTCATTTTTTCTCATTCTGTTTTTGTTAGAAAAATTCAACATTGTGAAGCTTGAAAGAAGAATGACTATGTAGTTTGGAAGAAAAGAAAGATACAATTAGAAGATAAAAAAAAGAATTGTATCATATATTTTAGGCTTAATGTGAAGTTTGTGAGATTGATATGGGTCTTGCGAAATTTAATGTAAAGTTTCTAAATCTTTGCTCTTTAAACTTCATGTCAACTATTTCTAAATCATTGCTCTTTAAATTTTTTGTTTTTCTACTACTTCGTTAGTTATTTCTTCTATTATGTAACTTTAAATGTAATCTATAGAAAAGTTTTGGAAATGTATGACAGTAGATGTTTGCATCATATCTTTAGAAGATTTTTTATTCCGATAATTCATAATTTCAACGATTTATATACCGCATAATTTAATTTAAACACACTTTTCACCTTTAACTTTTAAAATATAGCGATTTTGGCCCCTATTAAAAAAATAGTCAAAGTCCCCCTTATCTTTTATCCCCTTCTTGCAAAACAACAATTTTGAATTGGTCTTTGTCAAAAAACAATTTTGACTTGGTCAGTTCCATGTGTCATGTCACTCAAGGTTGTGTGCTTTTTTATTTAAAAAATGAAAAATCCACACATTTAATTACAGAATTAAAAAAGTAAAAATTTCTCATAATTAAGGGGCCATCAATAGCTTTAGTCGATGATCCATCATAATTAAAAAAAATTCTCATAAAAAATAAATCATTTAACGTTAAAAAAATTTGAAAAAAAAAAAAGGAAATTAAAATCAATAGCAACAACACTCCATCGTAATCATCCATCAACTTGCATCTTCACCATTCCTTCAACTCCTCTATACCAAAACCAATAAACTAAACTAATGTTTTTCCTTGAAGACTAGTCGAGATACCCGTGCTACAGCACGGGTAGCGCGGCTTCGCCGCGCTGTAAGGCCGTGGCTACGTCGCGTGCTTCGTCTCAGCTACGCTTGGCATAGTGATTTTTTTTGTCCATAATGAAAATATGTAAAGTATATAAAACATATAGTCCATATATTTTGTCCAAAAAAAATATATAGTCCATATATATTCCCATAAAAAAATACAATGAGATATATTTTTGTTAATATATAGCCCATACACTCATATATATTTTATCAATATATAGTTCCCATTAGATTTCAGAAAGAAGAATATACTAATATATTCCCGTAAAACAAACATATACTCATATATATTTATATTTATATATAGTCCATACAGCCACATATATTTTATTAATATATTAATAAAACTTAGGCAGTCGCGGTGTTTAAATAGAGATATTAAAAAAAATACTAATTAATACTGATCACTCGTTGTAGTTACTAAAATGGGACCCGTGTTACAATTGTACATTCCAACGGGTTTTTTACTGCTACATTTTCAAAAAAACAACGAAAAAAATAAAGTATGATTAATCATAGTATATTGTATTTTTATTTTTTTTAGTATTGGCGATATTAAAAAAGATAACAAATGAAAATACATTTCATAAATAAACATATACTAACATATTTTCGTATAAAAACATATAGTGAGATATATTTTTATTAATATACAGTCCATACACTCATATATATTTTATCAATATATAGTTTCCATTAGGTTTCAGAAATAAGAATATACTAATATATTCCCGTAAAACAAATATATACTCATATATATATATATATATATATATATATATATATATATACACACACTCACATATATTTTTTTGAATGTATTTATAAAACTTAGGCAGTCATGATGTTTAAATAAAGATATTAAAAAATACTAATTAAAACTGATCACTCGTTGTAGTTACTAAAATGGGTCCCGTGTTACAATTGTACACTACAATGAGTTTTTTGGTGATACATTTTCAAAAAAAAACGGAAACAATTGAAATATGATTAATCATAATATATTTTAATATTGTTCTTGTTTTAGTATTGACGATATTAAAAAAGCTAATAAATGAAAAATATTTCATAAATAAATATATACCAACATATTCCCGTAAAAAAACATATAGTGAGATATATTTTTATTAATATATAGTCCATATACTCATATATATTTTATCAATATATAGTTCTCATTAAATTCCAGAAATAAGAATATATTAATATATTCCCGTAAAACAAACATATACTCATATATATTTTTATTAATACATACTCCATACACCCACCTATATTTTATTAATATATTAATAAAACTTAGGCAATCGCGGTGTTTAATTAGAGATATTAAAAAAATATTAATTAAAACTGATCACTCGTTGTAGTTACTAAAATGGGTCTCCTATTACAATTGTACACTCCAACGGGGTTTTTAGTGATACATTTTAAAAAAACAACGGTAAAAATGGAAGATACATTTTAAAAAAACAACGGAAAAAATGGAAGTATGATTAATCATAGTATATTATGATATTGTTCTTGTTTTAATATTAATAAAACTTAGGCAGTCACGGTGTTTAAATATAGATATTAAAAAAGTACTAATTAAAATTGATCACTCGTTGTAATTACTATAATGGATCACTTGTTACAATTGTACACTCCAACGGGTTTTTTAGTGATACATTAAAAAAACGGATAAAATTGAAGTATTATAAATCATAGTATATTATAATATTGTTCTAGTTTTAGTATTGACGATATTAAAAAAGCTAATAAATAAAAAAAATCATAGATTTTATTTACTAATATGTTTTAGTGTAAAAAATATTAATATGCGTCCCGTGAAGAATCATAATTAATGTATTATATAATAGTGTTATCGTAAAATACAAAATCATATTCTCCTATAACAACAACACTAAAAAAAACAAAACTTGTTAGTAAAACCGAATTGAAAATTAGTACAGAAAATGGAGTTGAAAATGATGAGAGAAAATGAAAATGAAGAAAGTTGATAAGAAAAAGATAAGAGAGGAGAGTGAGATTGAGAGAGAAAAGTTTATTATTAAAAATGAAAGGTGAGAGAAAAGTTTATTATAAATTAATAAATACGAGAGAGAAAATTTTATTATTAAATAAAGAAAGGTGTGAAAGTGGGTTTTGAAATTTTAAATAAAGTGGATAAAGTGAATTTTGATAGTGGTTTTGACAAAAATAACCCTAAAGTTGCAAAGGAAAAAGTTTGGAAGAAAATTAGGTATGGGTAGTTAAGTAATTTTGGTAGTATGTTGTTTTCATATATTGTAAGTGATAATGAACATTGGAATGAAAAATTTGTCAAAAAAAGTTATTGAAAACCCTGGTCTGAAATTTAAAAAAAAAAAGTGATTTTGATTTTCACTCATTAAAATACATACTCATCTCACAAAACCCTTTAATTTAAGCTCAAATTCACCTCTCAAAACCCACCAATATCAAGGAAACTCAAAAACTTACAACCTTAGTTTACTATCATGATGGTGCTTGCTATCTTGATTCTAAGCGTGAAACCCAAAGGCATATTAGGGAGAAATCCGGAAAAAACTTGCTAGTTGTTAACTTGATGAATCCTTTTTATTTCCAATCATAACCCATAATCGCACAATATTTTTGCTTTTCTACCTTTTCCTCTCTCTTTGACCTTAAACCATTCTTCATCGGAACCAAAAATTGTCTATACTGCTTCATGTTCCGATCCAAACCCGAATATAAATCCAAAACCCCATAATCCTTCACTTCACATGTAATTCCAATCTTATTCGAGTTAAGGTTTTGTGTAAACTGAGGAGCGAGAATGTACTAGAGGAGTCATTCTAGAGGAGTCATTGACAAAGTTTGGATTTTTTTAGGGAAAAATCGAGCGAGAAAGTTTCATTTTTTTATGAAAAATGACATTATGTTGTGGATAATTGGATTTATTGACTTATTAAGCGGGAAAATGATGATGAGGAATTGAAGTGTTTGATTTTTAAGGGTTTGATGAGTTTATGAGTTTGATGAATTATGAATATGATGATGAGTTTTCGGGTTTAATTTTTGTGTTCTTTTCAATTTCCTTTTTTCATTTTATTTTATTATATGACAAATTAGTTGAATTTTTTTAATTTTTAATTAAAAAATTACACACGTGGCATTTCATTTCGTCTTTCTCTATATCTGCTTTTGTGTTGCTGCCTGTTTCCACGGTGAGGCGGTTTGGCGGCGTTGTTCTGTCCCTATCGCTGGATTGTGGGTATTCATTGTGGTTGTTTCTTCGGAATGCCATTGTGATGTTGCTACTTACCTTGGAGTCTTTTACCTTTGTTGTCCTGCTCTTGTATTCGCTGGTCGTGATGCATTGATGGTGGTGGTGTTGGTGATGCAATGGTGGTGGTGATGCGTGATGGTGATGTAAGTGGTGGTAGTGGTGTTTCAATTGTGGTGGTGGTGGTGATGGTGGTGCTGGTGTTGTGTGGTTGTGGTGGTGTATCGATTGTTGTGGTTGTTGTGGGAGATTTCTTTGAGAGGCAACTTCTGTTATTCGGGTCCATTTTTGTTGTCGCTAGCTATCGTTTGAGTTTGGGTTGTTAAGGTGTTTAAGGTGTGTTGAGGGTGTGTGTCCTTCAAGCTGAGCATTTGTTCCTTTTTGATTAAGTTTTGCACCACCGCAAAACATGTCGTTTGTCTCATTTTTGTGTGCTGGATTCTGTTGGGCCAGTTAATTTTGATTCGAGATCGGAAGTTGACGTCTGGCTACAATCTTGTTTGGCTAGCTATGATGTTTCTCTGGTGGACCGAGGGTTTGGGGTGCCCTTCTGATTTTGTCATGTAGTTTGGTGGGGCGATCACTTTTGATTCGAGATCGGGAGTCAGTTCTTTGGTTCAACTTTTGGTTTTGGGCTTTTTTGGTGTTCTTTTGGTGGACCAGAGGTTTAGATTTGGTGGAGGCTGATTGATCTTTAGAATAATGGCTCAACTTTGGTGATGAGGACAAGGTGTTTCATTTAGAGGGGGTTTTCGAGAGTAGTAGTGGCGATGCTGGCTATTAATACCGTTTTTCAGTGGTTGTTTCGTGAAGGAATCAGTTTTAGGTGGTGATGTTTATTAGCTACTGCCTCAGGTTTTCGGTGTTTGGAGGAGGTTTTCTTTTTGGTTTTGATTTGTGGTTATAGTGTACCGTCTATATGCGGCACCATTTGTATCTTGTTTCGTCCATACATTGCATTTTGCGGGGATGACGTTTAATAACATTTGCCGATTCAAAAAAAAACACTAGACCCACGCGAAAAGAATTTTAAGACGAATTTTATTGCGATTTTGTATCTCTAATAATCTCATGTGTTTATTGATAGATCCGTACATCTAATGAGTCAAAGATCATTTATTGACCTTTATTATATTCGTTAGGACTCGTGCATCGCACGAGTCGAAAGTCTAGTATTCAAAACTTTTGTGGGGGAATATTTTGGCGGTACTAAATTTTCATTGATCGCTTGTTAATTTTGTTTTTTTATGTCGATATATACGATGTGTGCTTTTTCTGTGAGTATAGTTTTTCACTACCTATGATTTTCTAAGATGCCACTATAAACATCCGCATTTATATGTCCGTTTTCTTGTAGTGTAACTTCTCTATGTCAATTTCATGAAACTACTACCAAATAAGAGGAAAGGGAAGGAATAATATGTGTTCTTTCATTCATACAAATCAACCTGCAATTTCCTTTTCAATAAGTTTATGGTTTTCTGTCAAAAACAATTACTATGAGTTTATGACTACATGATTGTACGGAATACCGCCCTTACCTTTGGGTGATTTTCCTTCGACACAAAACGTCCCCAAAGTTGATTCCGCACCGAATGCACGAGCTAGTCTTGGGATTCTACGGATAAATAGAAGTATGAATTAAGAGGTTGGCAATTGTACTTAGAGGCAGGACACAATCTTAATGAAAACGATTTTAACAATAGATTATGAACGAAGGAATGGAAGAGGAAGAGAGCAACATAACTTTACCTTAAGAGCTCACAGTAAGATGAAGTGGTAAACAAGGAGAAGGACGATAACTGGATGTAAATGAGGTGTTTTATGTTTTTGTTGCTAGGGGGTCACGCTCTCCCTTTCTTTTCTCTCTGATTGTTTCTTTTTTCTTTTTTGGATGTGTAGCTTTTGTTAGGTGTGGTTCAAAATATTAAGGGCTACTGAAAGTAAGATAAGAAACGTTACCAAATGTAGGAGAATTAAGTTGGAATTGATGGAAATAAACTCACTATTAATGAAATTATTCGAGTCAAAGGTAGCCATAAATTAAAAGAAAGGAAGGTACATGGTAACTTCGTCCTTATATCTAAGCATCCATTTGATTTTATTTTTGTCCCTAAATGTAAACTGTTTTTCAAATTACTATATGCATTTATTATTTTTTTCCTAAACATGCCCCTAATTAATACTATTATCTTGTCTTAAAATATGAAAAGTCAAATTTAATACACGTACAAACAAAGGACAATTTCGTAATATTAACACACAAAATAAACATATTAATTATATTGATAACTTTTCTTAAGAATTGTGAAAAAGACAATGAGTACTTACATTACGAGACGGGGGGGAGTATTTGACTAGAGGGTTACGCATGAATTTTTAATGCCAACATATTAACTCTGATTTGGTCAACACTTTTACCTTTATGATATTTTCCCTACTGGGTTATTCTCTCTTAGTTAGCGTTTCTAAAGGAAAATTGAGTGGACCAGTAGAATGATCACGAAAGTGTTTAGCTTGCAATAAAATGAATTTAATTGAAAACAAGTGGGCATTGCTTAGATTTGGGCTCGAAACACCAATGTCAACACAAAGCGTTACCCATTAGACTAAGAAAATTGCTTTTTTGACAATATTCATTCCTATTGATACAAGTAAATGACGTTTTTATTCCTAGCGGTTGTTAACTACCGTTGTGAAAACCGCCGGCAGTTAATTGCCGCTGGACCCAGCGGTTGTTAACTGTCGCTGAATTCTGTATCTTAAGAACGCAGAAAACTTCCAGTTTCTGGTTACAAGTTCAAAACAACACAAACCTAACTTCACCCCAACTTCACCCAAACCTTCATTTACATGAAAATCATCATAATTTCTTCAAGTAATTCACAAGTAAGTAATCTTAATCCTATTTACATGCAATGTAGGTTTTTCATGACTTTATTTTACTTAATTGCAAAAGTTTAGTGTTTAGGTTAGGTTTTTGAAATTGCAAATTATGTTAGAATTTGATGTTATAATGTAGGGTTTTTGCTGACATTGTTGTTTAGAGTAAGTTTAGGTACAATGTAGTTGAATTTGATGTTGAATTAACACTGATTGCGCTAGTATTTTGAAATGCACTTAAGGTGTTTGATGAAATGCCTAAGTGAGAAAATCTTGCTTTTTTTGTGTAATTTTTTTGCAAATATGTTCAATTTTATAATGTATATATGTTATAATGATTATTAGCTTGGATTTTTACATTTTTTGGCAAGTTTGAAGAATGACATAATATGGTATGTTACATAAATGTTTTATTTTGTTTTGAACAGATATGGCTAGGGATGAGGATAAGCGGCAACGGTTTATTAGAGAGGATAGGATGCGCAAAGGTAAAGCGGCGAGTACCGCTAGCGCTCGGAGAGAAAAGGAGGATCAAAACCTGTATGTCCCTAAGGCTCGGAAGCGGAGGGACACGAGGCCAGGTGTAGAGAGCTCACAACCACATATGGATTACTCCTCCTAGGTGCTTCATCCGACACTAGCTAGGCATGGCAATGGGGCGGGGTGGGCACGGGTTTGACTTTCCCCATCCCCATACCCGATTCACATATACTTACCCATTACCCTACCTATACCCAACGGGGACGAGGAGTTGAATCACATCCCCGTCCCCGACGGGTTCGGGTATCCCCGCCTCATCCCCGTCCCCGCATTTAATAAAAAAATTTAATAAAAAATATAAGTGTTTTTGCAACCCTAAGAGTAATGTTGTAATAAATTATCCAACAATATGTTCATTTTAACATTTGTTAGACCGAATAATTTAGTTGCTCCTTTAAATATCAGTGGTAGTTTTTATGACATGACAATTATCAAACACAATAACATGGTATATCAACATAAAGTAATTTTCTGCATTCGGGACGGGTTTGGGTATGGGTTCGGGGTGGGTACCTATATACCCGTTACCCGTCCCATACCCATGTTTTGAAATCATGGAAAACCCATACCCGAACCCAGTAAAAACGGGGAAAACCCGTTAAATTGGGTTTGGTTCGGGTGGGTAACCACCGGTATGGGTTTTGTTGCCATGCCTAACACCAGCGCATGACGATGCTGTGTATGAGGAGGGTTTTGTTGGATATGATCGAATGGAGGAGGATATAATGTTTTATCAGTCGCATGACGAGGCAGAGGATGAGGAGGTGGGAGATGATGAGGGGGTGCCACAGGATGTTGTAGCGAGTTATCTTGAGGCAGATAATCCAGTTCCTAAGGGTGAGCTTGAGCCTCAGACTCAGCCATGACGTCATCGTGTTCCATTGATACCACTGTATCCTGTTGGAGGGCCTCCCTTTCCTATAGGACCTGAGACCACGACACTGTTGTCCGACTACGCGAGGCACGTGGCGAACCCTCTTTGGGTGAACCATCATAATGTAAGTGTTTAAATTGTTTAAAATTCTTTAAATGCTTTAAAGTGATTATTTAAAAGAATGTAGCGTAAGTGATTTAATTATTTAATACTATGTAGCGTAAGTGATTTAATTATTTAAAATAGTGACAATGTCTTAATTAATTTGAATTTCAAATGTGGTATGATGAAGTGAGTTACAATAGTATAAATGCAGGGAAAATGATGAAAGAGCTTGATAAGTTGGAGGCGGGTTTGAGGTGGTTTTGGGAGCCTGTGGAGGGGCCTGGCCTACATGATTTGATATACATCGGGTATTCGACTGTGACCCATGCCATGATAGCTCTCTCTGCAAGAGGTGGCACACGGAGACCAGTAGTTTTCATCTACTTGTGGGGGAGATGACGATCACTTTGGACGATGTGCATAATCTCCTACACATTCCTATTCATGGCCGCATGCTGGACCACGACATGGCAATGGATCGGGACCGTTCGATTGATTTGATGACCAGGTTGTTAGGCATGTCAGATGCTGATGCTAGGGCTGAGGTTAGGAATGAATCTGCTGGTCATATCAGTTATCCCGCACTGAAGCGGTTTATGAGGAGCACCTGACAGAGGCCATACGGCTTGAGGAGCCACAAACAAGGGATGAGCGGTAGGAGAGAACCAGGAGGAGGGTGTGGTGTGTGAGGAGTTTCCTTCTATATCTCGTCAGTTGTGCGTTGTTCACTAATAAAACGAACAGACACATCGACTTGATATATCTTGATTGTATGGCGGACTTGCAGGCGATTGGGAAGTGTTCATGGGGAGGGATGACCTTAGCTTACATGTACGATTATCTGGATGATTCTGTTATCCTGAATAACAGAACGATGGCTGGTTGTACGACTCTTTTTATGGTAATAATTTAATATTTATCTTAATTTCTTTATGAATTTATTTTATAAATTTTATTATCATGTTAGATTATTTTATAATGTTTTAGATTTATTGAATATTTAACTTGAATAATTAATTTTGTGTATTATTTATTTTGTTGCAGGGGTTGATTTTGGAGCATTTGCCAGGTCCTTACCCAAGGAAGCCTAACCCGGGTGGAAGCCGGGGAGACCATGTGCTGGGAGATGGCTTACTAGCAGAGGGCATAAAGATGTGGATGACGTCAGGTTTTCTACTTACGGTGATCACAGAGACGTGCACCCATTTCAGCTTCTATGCAGTTACTCGGGATGGCTCATGTGCGGGAAGGAGAGGGTGTACCGTCATTTACCTGAGCGGGTAAAGAGGCAGTTATCCTTTGTACAGGACGTTCCCAGACATCCATCTTCTGTCGTTCAGGTGCCTACTGTAACACCCCGTTTTCCCAACATAAAAATTTCTTAAAAATAATCAGAGTATTCACAACTTAAACGGAATACTACATTTCTTAGAAATCACAAATGGAATAAATAATAATTTATTCTTCAAAACATCTCAAAATAAAATCTCAAATACTTCGCAGCGGAATTTAATTCAAAAACCTTAAACAACTTTGGCACGAAGGCCTCAATGTAAAATCTCATCAAAATGTTTTCAACATCATGTTCATAGAATCTCATAAAAATAATACGTAAAGAATAGAAAACAATAACAAAGTTCCCCATCCCATTACGTATCAGAGCACCTAAGAACACAGTGAGAGGTAGTCACTCACAACAACAATCAACAGCTAATCTTGATCACCTGCAAGTTACCCATACAAAGAGCAACATTTTCAAGTAGAAGGGGTGAGATTTCACATTCAATAATAATAAGCATATAATTCTTTAAAAGATAATCAACAACCATATATCCAGCATAGAATAAACATCACATAACATCATTTAATAAAGGTAAAACATCAACAACAACAACATCATCAACGACAGCAACAACTTCTCAAATGGTCATCAATTATATTATGCAATGACGACTTTACAATGCAACGACAACAGCAACTCATCTTAACATCACATTGACTCGACAATGCAATATGCATGTGGTACCATCAGGGCATAAGCCCCCATCGCTAAAGGTCAAATATGACATGTCAGGCATTGAGCCCCCATCGCTAAAGATCATAAAAGGACATGTCAGACATTAAGCCCCTATCGCTGAATATGCTATGCAACAACACGACTTAATGCAACGACACGACTCAAATGCAACAATCTTCAAATATCACATCTTTAAATCACACAACTTCAAATAACACATCTTTATATAACACATCTTTAAAATCCACATCAACAAATAAATCATCTTTACGTATCAATTAATATCTAATCAATTTAGTTCATCATCTAAAAGTTATTATTTTGAACACATTTAAATAATAGTGAAAATAATTTCATTATTACTATCATCCTTGTAAACAAAATCATATTGAAACTAGAACACATGATATTCAATAACAATACTTCATCAACGTATACATTCATATAATAAATCATCAATCATAAACAACATCATATTCAACAACAATAATTCATCAACGTATACATATATACATAACTTTAGCATATAAATTCATCATCAACAACTTAATTAACATCAAATTCACATACCCAAACATTGCATCAAAACATAAGCACATATTTCACCAATTAAATCCACAATAATCACTTTATACAAATAGGCACTTATGGGTAGAAGTAGAAAAAGAGATTATACAAAAGATTATGAATGGAATCTAACCTTAATTTCTACAACGTCAAATCTAACAACAACTACAAGGTTAAACCTTTTTCAGAATTATACAACCCATTATTAGAGAAAGCTAGTCCCACCCTTACCTTAGATTAATTGACAACAAAGTTCTACAAACTTCTCCTTCTCTGACTCTTCTCTTCTCTTCGTTTCTCCTCTTTCTCTAGGTTTCTCATCTTTCTCTCTTTCTCTAGGTTTCTCCTCTTTCTCCAAAACAGTTTTGCACCTAATATATTTTCTAACTCTAGCTCTCCTTTTTATATAAACCTTAACCTATTTATTTTCTCCTAATTCCAATTCTACCCCAAAGCCTCATTATTCTAAATAATTATATTTCTCCACTAAATATATTCTCCCACTAAATATATTCTAATAAATAATAAAATAAAGTCACTCAATAAAATATCAACATATCACATAGTTAAATAAATCATATAATTCGACTCTATCTCAAGAAAAATAATTAAATAAACAAATATAGGCTACTAATATATATATCAACACATAAAAAAATATCTCTACACCACATAACAAATATATTTCTATAACAAATATATCTCTACACCATGTAACAAATATATTTCTATAACAAATAACATAATATTTCTACACCAAATAACATATATATTTCTACACCAAATAACATAATATTTCTACAACAAATAACATATATATATATATTTTCTACGCCAAATAACATAATATTTCTACACCAAATAACATATATATTTCTACACCAAATAACATATATATTTTCTACGCCAAATAACATAATATTTCTACACCAAATAACATATATATTTCTACACCAAATAACATATATATTACTACACCAAATAACAGATATATTTTTACACCAAATAACATATATATTATAATATAATATACTACTAAAACACCAACACATGACACAAAATAACACACATCACCATACATCAAATAAATTATTCAAAAAGACTCTAAACTCAATCAAATAATTAAATAAATAAAATAGGGCGTTACACCTACGCAGTTGCTGACCACTATGTTGATGGACGCTCAGGCGTGGTTATTCACTGCTTGGGGAGATGGGTGTGAGAGACCATGGCATCATGCTCCTAGCTACATGGCTTGGTATGCCAAAGTCTCTCACCCTCGTATTCTCCCACCTGATGAAGGATCTCCTCCCAGGCCGGCGAACGTGGAGCAGATCATAGAGGAGGAGCATGCCAGAGAGATGCCTGACACACTAACGATTATCTGGGATGTGATGCATATAGCTAATGATATTGTGGCCAGGCACGCCGACATGACTAAAGAGGAGATTGTCTAGGAGGTGATGCGGATAGCCAGTACTGGTCGCCCTGCCCTTACATATCAGATTGCCAGGCGACGCAGGGGGGAGAGGCAGGGTAGGTAGTAGGGTTGATTATGATTAGGCTTTTTTTATGTACTTTTTGATTGTGATGTATAATTATGACATGTTCCGTACATTTTGGTATTTCAATGACATTTTTCGACATACCTTTATATTATTTCTTGCGTCTTAATTTTATCTATTAAATATTTTTTATACGTACGTTTTAATTTCCCGACATATCCTGGTTCTTTACTTTAATTTGCAATTGGATGCAAAAACAGAAAAAATTCTCCTGGATAACCAGTGCAGACAGCACTGGTCTAGTTTACTAGTGTGAACGGCAGTTAACTGTCGGCAGTTTACTAGTGTGAACAGCAGTTAACTGCCGCTGGTACCAGCGTTTGTTAACTGTCGGCGTATCATTGAGCGGTTGTTAACTGCCACTGGGGGCATTTTAGTATTTTACTTGTGTCAATAGGAAGTTTTCATTGTCAGAAAAACAATTTTCTTAGACCAATGTAGAGATTTTTTTTTCTCAGGTAGCCTAGTGGTTGGAGTTCGCACATTTTTAATGTGAAGAAATGGGGTGTCCGGGGTTCGAACCCCGGCTCCTACATATATTATGAATTTGTCCCTACCAAGTGATGTAGAGATTCTATCATACATCATTCTAAAAAATTAAGATTATTACTATTTTATTTTATTTAATTTCCTTTTTGGTTTTTGTCACTATTAATGGTACATACTCTAGTAATTTAGTCGTTACTAATTGGGTACTTCATACAATTTAATTGAATGAAAATTCACACTAAACACATTGAATAAAATCAAGTAAAATCACTAAGTTGGATTAGTTAATTTAAAAGTTTAGGGAGTTACGGTTTTCGGCGGTTGAAGGTTTGTCGACTGTTGGTGGGTGGTTTGGTTGGAGCGTAAGTGGTGATGGTAGTGGTGACAGACGTGTGGTGTGTACGGGGGATGTGTACGGTGCCGATATGTGTGATCTGTTTTCGGCGATTGCAGGTGTAGCGACATCTCTTTCATTCACGATTAATCCTCCTTCAACAAACTCCCGAATCGTTTGTCGTCGTAAGGATCGTAGTGATTGTGGTTGTTCGCGCCGGTGGCTGTGGTGCTTCAGGTTTTGCTTGTTTGGTGGCAGACCCCCTAAGGTCACTATGTGTTCATTATTTTTTCTATTTCGATGTTGTTTTCTGTTTGTGTGGTGGTGGTGTTTTGGTTGAGGTGGTGGCGGCGGTTTTCTGTGGGACTCAGTTTTGGTATCAGTACGGTTTGCGGACGAGAGCTTTATAAGGGGGTGGCTGGTGTTGTTTAGGTGAGGAGGCGAGTGTTTGTTGGGGGTGATTTCTTTTAGAGGTTGCCTCTGTTACTCGGGTCCTTGTTCGTCGTTATTAGATCTTGTTTTGTGATGTTTTGAGGTTTAAGGTGTTTAGGGTGTTTGGAGGGAGCAGGTCCCTTTGTGCTGAGTCTTTTCCTTTTGATCCGTTTGTCGTTTCACCGCTTATCATGATTTTTTGTCATACTTTTTGTGTGCTGGTTTTCCGGAGGGTCGGTTACTTTTGCTTCGAGATCGGGAGTTGGTGTCTAGCTGCAATCTTGTTTGGCGTGATTTGGTTTTTCTCTGGTGAACCGGGCGTGAGGGGCGCCCTTCTGATTTGGCCATATAGTCTGGTGGACCGGTCACTTTTGATTCGAGATCGGGTGTCAGTTCTTTGGCTCAAGTTAGGTTTTGGGATTTTTATGGTTTCTTTCGGTGGATCGGAGGTCGAGAGGTGGTGGAAGTTGTATGATCTTTCAGATAGGAGCTTTGCGGAGGTGGCTCAACTTTGGTGTTCAGGGCTGGGAGTTTTATTTTGAGGGGTGTTTTTCTAAGGGGGTGAGTAGTGACGATGGATGTTTGGATATCGTTTTTACAATGATTGTTTTCGTGAAGGAGTCTATTTTAGGTTGTGACGTATATTTTGGTGGGTGTTGTTCTCAGGGTGCTTATTTTTTGATGTTCCGCTTATATACGACGCCTCTTGTTTGTAGTCTCAGTTTCACTGGTCGCTGTTCATCTTGAGCAGTGATCTGGTTGTTTAATTACATTTGTTGTTTCAAAAAAAAAAATCTAAATTATTTAATCTATTAAAATAATACATACATAATAATATATACATTATTGAAATATATTTAAATTTAAATTTCACTTTATATATTCAATTTTTATATTTTATATTTTAAATTTGAATTTGAAAAGAATTATAACAAAAAAGTTTAAAGTAGGTACTTAGTTTTTAAATTCCTTATAACATGAATTGATTGATTTTTTATTTTAAAATTCAAATAATATGATACAAAAGATAAAGCTCTAACTACAATAGTTTAAAAGAATTGTATGATTAAAACATAAAAAAATCCAACTCAAAATTATGTATTCCTTTTCTATATAGTTATAGAATGCGTAATATATACAGGACCGTGGTTCGTAGTCGTACCTCAAACACCTCACTTCTTCATATTTCACAGTAATTTTTTAAAATATCTCTTTTAAAAAAATAGTCTTTTAATATATCAAAATTTTAATATAATCTTTAATTTTGCACTTCGTTAACGTCAAATATTGTTGACTAATGAAGTACATAATTAAAAATTAGTTTAAAATTTCCATACATTAAAATATTATTATAATTAGTTTAGAACAAAAATAAAATAAAATGATTATTTTTGTTTTCAATTTATTTTTTGATCCATGTGTAAATTGTAAAAAAAAGAAATTGTAAAAGAAAAGTTGAATACAAATTGTTTTTGTAACAAAAAAATAAAAAATACAAATTGTATTTTCTTTCAAGTGTATAAATTAAATTCTTATATAATTGGTATTTGGGATCAAGCTTTTGAAATTTGAAAACTCTGAAACTATCCCTCTCAAAACCATTTCTCTATAGAACAATTTCTCATTCTCCATGCAACAATGGGAGTCAAGAATTTATGGGATATTCTCGAATCTTGCAAGAAAACGGTTCCTCTTCACCATCTCCAGTTAACACTCTCTCACTCGACTCACAATTTTCACTTTCATATTTCTCCTCCAAAATTTGTTTTTTCTTGTTGAATCGAGTACCCTTTTGGATGAATTGAAATGGGTTTGTGTTGGATTTTGAGTTGCAGGAACAAAAGGGTGTGTGTGGATCTGTCCTGTTGGATGGTTCAGCTTCAGAATGTGAGTAAATCGCATGCTTGTTTGAAGGAGAAAGTTCATCTTAGGGGACTCTTTCATCGCCTTAGAGCTCTCATTGCCCTTAATTGTACTGTTGTTTTCGTTTCAGGTTTGTTACATTGCTTTTCTCTCTTTCATTATTTCTGTGAAATTTGTGATGAAAATAGAACCTGAAAATTGTGTACTTGCTTGAATTTTTGGTCCGTGTGGGACGCATTTTCTTTTAAGTTGAATTTTACGCTTAGTCTTAAGCTATATAGCAACATAAAAACTCGAACACCAGACACTCTGAAACACTGATGTAGACATGACATCTGATACTGATACACGTTGACACTGATATAAGAATATGTAATGATTGAATGTAGCCACCTGTGTTGGTATCATGTCAATCTCAGATGATGGACACTACTGACACATGTAAGACACTGTTGACTTACTTTGGACATTGAATATGCCTTAAATCTGAAGTGTTGATGCAACATCCGGACATGACAATGCTACACATAGTAATTTAAGAAAATGGAAGCAATTGAATGTGACCACATGTGCTAATGTTGGACACCTATATGTGTCAAATACCAGACAAACAAACACACCTTTAATTTGAAGTGTGATTGTTACATAGATCCAGTGTTATCAAATATAGGCCATGGCGGGTATCGGTTTTTTTGCTCTCCACCATGACCAATTACTGCCGACATTGCAGAGTTTTCCGCCATACTCCGACATAAAGGGGGCACATGGTGGGATTTTTGCTCTCTGCCACAGTTTAGAGAATAGGTGTTTTTCTATGAGCACCTATTAGGATTTTACCATTTTTAGCTTTACGTACAGTGAGCGCAGGGCAGTTCAATGGTGGGAAATATGAACAAAGTGACATCAACTTTTGACCCCTAAGAATAGAACTCAAGTTAGATTCTAAAAGGTATGTTGGTTGGGGTGTTGCAAAACCTAATGGATAAATTATGGTGCATCTACTCAGTTCAACTTGGTATTAAACGCATCACTTCAGACTGTTTTTATTAGTGGTAGCTGTCTCTATAAAATTCACACATTTATACCTACAAGATCTTGGTTAGAGTGGATACGCACTCTGATTCCTAGGAGCATAAATCAAATTCAATTCCTAGAAGGCGTCTCAGTCAAGAGGTCACAAAATCTAATGGATAAATTCTCATACGTCTATTTGGTTGAACTAGGGATTAGCACTATAACTTGTTCAAATGGCCAAAATTGTTTGTAGGAATACCTTGTTAGAGCCACAGGAGTGTTAAATGGCCAAATTATAGTAGGTTCCTAATGAACAAAATGCACATATTTGTTCAAAAACTAAATGCACATATACATATAAACATATATGTGTGCAAAATGTATTTGCATGTGTTTCTGTTCATTTTAAGTTAACATTTTACGTTTTCCTTATTTGATAATTTTCAAATGAGAGGAACAGAATTTCTGATTACCCATCATTCATTTTTCTCATTTGTCTTTGAATATGCTTGGATTTACTTAATCCATTTACATTCCTTCCTAATGAAGTCATCTTTGGTGCCTGGTAGATGGATCAATTCCTGCCATTAAATTGTCGACTTATAGGCGTCGCTTAAACAATGGAAAAGAGGTTAGTAGTCCTTTCATATTTCTTTTTCTTTTCCTATCCCATGTATAACCTTTACACAGACTCTGTGCTTTAACATAATGTGTTGATTTTTTCTTACTTTTTGTTGTACTAACTTTCATCGTTCAATAATCACCATGCAGGTAGCCCAAAAAGAAAGTAACTTACAGAAAACGACATCACTGCGGAGAAACCTGGGGTCTGAATTTTCATGCATGATTACAGAGGCTAAAATCTTGGGGATGGCTCTTGGCGTCTCATGTTTAAACGGGTAATATTCAATAGAAGTTAAGGTTTGGTATTTTGCTTCAAAGAATGCTCTCTTATTTTGCCTCGTAATTGTTGATATCAAATGTTATTTATAAATTAATCAAAAATGAAAATTTGTTCGTAGGGGCACTACTAAAGCTATTTACAAATACGATTATCTACTTTCTGATCTTTTAGATAATTTGTACTGATGGTGTCTTGACCTTTTCCAAAATCCAGGATTGAAGAAGCAGAAGCTCAGTGTGCTTTGTTGAACTCTGAATCGTTATGTGTAAGCACTGTGTCTACTTCTCTGTCTTCAAACTCCATTTTCCCCTACTTTGTAATTATCAGTTATTTTTGGTAAACTTGTGCTATTGTTGTTCGCAAATCCTCATGATTTCTGTCATTCATTTTGAAAATTATAGGATGGATGTTTCAGTTCAGATTCAGATATATTTCTTTTTGGTGCAAGAACAGTGTACAGGGATATCTGCCTTGGTGAGTAGATAATTTTTTTATTTTTTTTTTATAAATATTATTGTTAGATATATTGTTATACTATTTTGTATTTTCACATGACTTACAAGGAGTTTTTTTGAATAATGAGTCAGGAGACGGTGGATATGTTGTATGTTATGAGATGGCAGACATTGAAAGAAAACTTGGATTTGGACGGGACTCATTGGTAAATTTCTGATTGATCCTTTAACATACTTATGAATCACTATGCTTGTTGAGATAATCTTTATTTGCTCAGTGTTCTTTAATGCAAAGTCAGTTGGGTTAGATTTATGCATGTTGTGGCCCTAAATTGATGGTTATGTTCACGAAAGATAGGATATTTTTAACTTCCCTTGCACGTAATCATCAGGGTTTAAAATAGGGGTTGTGTCGTGATCCTGGATATTGCAGAGAATCACGGTCAAATTTGGCCTCAGTCTTGATCACGTTGCAGTTTCGGTGTCATCTTAAATCGTTATGCCGCATCCTAGATCACGGTCACAGACACTTATTTAAAATCCTGGTCATTGTGGAGAGGCTCATTCATAAGCCAATGAATATATATGTTACCCTATAAAGAAGGCCTAATTGATCTTCCCTCCATTATTTGAATATTAAATGGTTTTTCATGTCTTATGCTGAAAATAAAAATTCGCATCCATGCATATGAATTTTTTCTACCCTGTGAATGCTTTCCTGATATTGTACCAAAATTATTTACTTTTTCATCTTATTCACCAAATCAAAGTTCCGTTATACATGTCAATTCAAGGGTACCAGGTTCTTTTTCCAGTTAAAATCTGACCAAGTAACCTGTGATCTTCAGATTGCCCTCTCCTTGCTTCTCGGCAGTGACTATTATCCAGGAGTTCACGGATTAGGTCCGGTAAGTCCTGAGACGTGTCCTTCATAGGCATATTACTCACTGAATTTTTCCCCTTGTTGTTTAGAAGAGTTAGATATCACATATTATATGGATGCTTATGCTTTTGCATCAATGGTTGTAGGATTCAGCTTGTCATATAGTCAAATCAATTGGGGACAAATTTGTTCTAAAAAAATTTGCTTCCGAAGGACTTGGATGGGTGAAAAAAAGAAAAGGTCTACCCTAATATCTATATTGCATTTTAATTCCATCATCTTTGTGTTATGTAGCAATTATTTTTGTTAATTTTTTTTATTGTATAAATTTAGTCGTAATCTTTTTTGCACCTGTCAATATTGTACTATGGTAAACCTTAAATTCCAGAGAATTTGAGATTCATCGATGTAAAGGATTTAAAACTCTTTGTAAATCTGTGTGTCTATAATGAGATCACACACCTTGTATTTATAATGGCTTTACAATAAATACATTGAATGCTTATTTGGTAAGCACTAGCCTAGGAAGTTGAATACTATAGGAGTAGCAACAATCAATCTAGGAAGTTGTACAATTAAAGGAATATTTAAAGATTCTTAATTTTAACAATCGACTATCTGAAGTATATGGCAGTGTACTCAATATTTTGACAAAGAGGAGATTAGTTACTGTTGAACATTTTTCTCAACCAATTTATCAGTGTTATGATTGCATGTCAATCCTATCATATCACATATACTAAATGTAATCTTTAAATTCTATAGTTATAGAATAGTGAAGTGTCTGAACTATGTTACAGTGTGCATGTTGTTTTCACAGAGAATTGCTTTTTAAATTCTGATATTTTGGATATTTTTATGAAACGACTATGTCGTTTATACTCAGCTCTGTGTTATACCAATTGAGAAATTTTGGTATTAGACATGTGAAGATGCACACAGGACTCAACAGATCAAAATTTAGTGTTTTGTGGGAGAATTAGGATTAAAAAGTCAGTGGTGTCTGTAAGGGTGTATTTGCAGTTTGAAAGTGATTTACAGAAACCAAGTGCAAGGAGTTGTTAGAGATTTGTATGGCTGAATGTTAAATTCTCGATTACCATAAAAATCAAATAAAGCCGTTGATGAAAATGACATTAAGAAAACTAAAGTAGAAAATGAAAGAAAACATCACAGGCGTAATGAGTGAGGTTCTTAGGCACTATGTTTCCCTGAAAACAGTTTCAGCTTTTACTGCTTAGTTGTTCTCATAGCTGGTTAAGTATGTTGTTCTGTTTTGGTCAACTGTTGGTCCATAGGCAAAATGGGCCAAAGTAATCTACAGTTTGGCTGAGAGGTAAGTATAGTCTGACCTATGATTATTCCAGCCAAAAGTCAAATTTAGTGTATCTGATTGGTTCAACTTTAGTCAAACATTGGAACCAAATACTCCACAACTGAAGGCCAGTCCATTACTGTCCTCAAATAACATAAATGAAAGCCTAAATAACAATACCACAAGGTACAATTGATAAAACGAAATATCATACATAGACTTCGACACATAAAAATCGTCGACCTTTGTCCCTAATAACATTTGTAAAATAACCCCTAGGTTTGAAAATACAAGACTCTTATGGGCTGGCTGATGTGGTCCATGGATACAGGGATTGTATGAATTATGAAACCAGGTGATACAGTTTGACTTGATATAATATTTAATTCTTAACCAAATGATGGAATTGGAATTTTGGGACTTTAAGCTTATTTACTCTCGTATGTATTACCTGCATGAACTTATATACAAACACTGACTTGTTGTCAAATGAAAGTTTCCCGGTCATGTCTTGGACTTTTAATCATTGTTTCTATCTTTTGTTTACGCAGGAGGTCAAAATAATATAGGAAGGGATGATACGATTTTACAAGTGATTGATGCTTATCTGAAGCCAAAATGCCACTCAGCAGATTCAGATTTTCTTCTCAAGTAGGTTATTTAGTTAATCATTTCCAGTTCTTTTACGACATATATGCCATCAATACTTAATTTTAATGTTTTTTCATCAGTAGTGATAATACTTGAGTTCCACATTGGGTGAGATATAACCTGAAAATGACTTTCTAAGTGGGAGACATCCCTCGTCTTAAAAGATGATTTTGTAGGGTTATGTTAGCTTCAATCTAAATTTTAAGATGGTGTCAGGGCCTATTCAAAATCCGTTGGGTCACCTGTTATTGGTTCATATTAAGAATAATGATAGTTAGTTAGAGTACTAGTTTAGTTACTATATAAGTCACTGACTCATTTGGATCTCTTTTTCATTTTTGTATCATTTCAACTATCATCAATACAATAATCTTCTAAGCTTTTTCTCTCCATTTTCATGGATGCCATGTTTCTCAACAGTTCATTCTCCAGATATCTAGTCCTATGCGGGAGAGAGGGGGTGTTAAGAGTTCCACGCTGACTGAGACATGACCTGAAAATGTTTTTATATAAGTCAGAGACATCCTTCTCTTTTTAAGCCTGTTTTTTAGGGTTGAGTTAGGTTCAATCCAAAATTTAAGAACTAACTTATAGTTGTTGGTTATTGGCATAATCACGTTGGTGGGGAGGGGGTATAAGGCTTACTCAGTGATTATTGTAGAATACACTATTCAACACGATACAACCAAATTAGTCCTTGTAAGGTTTGGACACTCTTCACCTCTTGACCTAGTGTGGGCAAATGCGAGTGACCAATAATTAGCAGATCTAAAATATACTAATTTGTGCTGTAAGTTGATCTCGACTTGAATTTGGCCGCATCTCCAGTCGATGTGGGAACAATTATACTCACATATGAAAGCACTTAGTCAACTTTGCTTGGAAATTGTATCTCATGGTTTTTTGTACTCAGAAACTAAAATCTAACAATGATTCCCACTTCTCAGTATTGATTACTCATTAGATATGCACTTGAAATTATAAAAAAAAAGGGCAACCCGGTGCACTGAAGCTCCCGCATACGTAGGGTCCGGGAAGGGGTCCCACCATATGGTGTATTGTAGCAGCCTTACCCTGTTTTTACACAAGAGGTTGTTTCCAGGACTTGAACCCGTGACCTTACAGTCACATAACAACAACTTTACCAGTTGCGCCAAGGTTACCCCTCGCACTTGAAATTATAATTTGCAAAAAATGGTATGAAGTCCTTCTGAAGGAGTTACATATATCAAGCATTAAACTAACATTTGATAAAGCTTACGATGTTTGTGATTGTAATTTTATATTTGTAGTATCTGTAATTAGATCCTGATCATAAATTGTACAACATTGTTATCAGCCACTAAAAGTGACTAATTTCTATAGGGCTCTTGCTCAGTATCCATTTCAACGTACTAAACTACATCATATATGTGCTGTATCCTTTGAATGGCCTTCTGAGAGAACAGGTACTTCAACTACTTTGAATGCTCATTCTTATAAAGTTCTATACGCCAAGAATTTGCGCTTGAGACAAATCATTAGTTTTAGGGTTTGTCTTTTTTTTTTTTTTGATTTATTTGAGCTTATCTACCGCTATATATACTGGTGAAACTGTTTGGCAGAGCTTATTGAAAAACCTTTTCAGCTTATTTCAAATTTTTCTGGGATAGCTTATGAAATTTTTTTATAGCTTATACAAATCAGTTTTATTTTATCTTTTATTATAGAAATAACTTGTACATAAGCACTTACATGGTTAGCCCTCGTGCTATAAGTGCTTAATTAAGCAGTAAAAATAGATTGTTCATTGTTCATGTATTGAATTGAAGAGCTTATATTTAATCCTTATGTAACTCAAATTTCTCAAAAGTATGAAATGAAATAGAAATTTGATCTATGCTACATCTGGCATGAAACTTTCGAAGTTGTTATGCAATGCTGATTTCCGTTTCATGAAATAGATGGATATATCCTTCCCTGTATAGCAGAAAGAGATTTACGACGATTCGCCAATCTGCGATTAACTTCATCTGAACTTGGACTGAACCTTCCTTTACCTGAGGTACTCATAACCCTTCTCACTAAACCTAATTAATATTTCATTATCCTATATTGGCAATTCGAAATTATGAAACACAGAATTTCTATTACAACTGTATAACAAATTAACAATGGCTTTGTATTTTTATCTGTTTCATTTATATCATGCATAATATATGTCGGACCGCAGATGCCTGTAAAGTGTCCTGTGTCAGAAATCATTAAGAGCCGAAAAGCTCAAGGGAGAGAGTGCTATGAGGTTTCTTGGAAAGACATGGATGGACTTGAAATTTCAATAGTACCTGCAGATCTTATAGAAAGGTAAGGCATTTGGTGTAATTGATGAACTTGCTTTTTCCCTTAATCAAGGAAAACCAATGCAATTTGTCTGATTCTTGTCAATGTATATTATGCTTATGCTTATTTTTCCATATAACGGGATATAAATATAACACAGTTTGGTTTATTTCTTGCTTCTGTGCCAACTCTTTTTTCTTCTGTTTAAGTTGCCTTTATGAGGTTAAGGTTGAAGTCTTTAGTTTGTTTTGCAGTTATTAGTGGTTTATAAATATATTATCGAAAAATTAATATCCATTTTATCAAGTCTTGAGCAATAATGGTTAAGTTGAAATTAGCTACTATGATGCCCTAACATTGTAAAAAAATGTATATAGATACAATAATATTTATCATGCACATATTTGTGTAGGATTTTAAAGAAAAGGTATTATGATATAACATTATAGTGAAATATGTTGAATGCTCGTGTAAAACATTTTTATATTGTCAACTTAGAGTCATTAAACTCAAGAAGTAAATCTTCCATGATATATTTTGAAACTACAATGGCTCAGAAAATGTCCTCAACCACATCATCATAAAAAATGTTTATGTGCATATTTTAATCGGTGGTGAGTGAGTTTGGTGGAATCATGGTTCCACTGTGATTTTGACAAAAACTAGAGTTTGAAGCTTCGACAAAACCAGGGTGCTACCATGATTTCATCAAAATAACTGATTCCAGACATGCACTTAGTATACAGACTGCTGCATGAGTTATCAACTCTGACATTAATACTATCATCGTTGTCTCATTGTTAATCATCTACAGTGCCTGTCCCGAGAAGATTTCAGAATTCGAGGAGAAAAAAGCTCTGCGAAAGAAACAAAATGTTCAAAAAAGAAGACCAAAGAAAAAAGAAACTACGTCTTCTCTGGCTGAGCTTGATCTAAAACTGCAGAATTTATTGCTAGATAATAATTTGCAAGACCATACCAACCACAGTACCTCTGATTCTTCAGGAAGCATATTAGAAGAGACAACTTCTACGGCTGAAGATGATCTAAACACAGAAAACTCGATGTTGTCACATGATGGCATAGAATATAATGAATGGATTCAGAGTATCAGCAACATATCAAGCAATGATGCTGTTTCTAGTAAAGATAAAAATGTGGTCATAGATCTTCTGAGCCCTTCTCCACTTAAGCCATCAAATTCTTCAAAATTTCATCCATCAAGTGACCAAAATATTGAAGTGATTAATTTGAGTGATTCAGAAAACGAGGTGTCACCGGAACATAAGCAGAAAGCTAAAGAGCTTAGAATGTTCTTAGCAAGTATTAGAAATGAAATCCATTGAACAGAAGGGTGTACATGTATACTAAAAAAAATTAAAATCTCATAATGAGAAAAAAGAAACTATCAAATGTTGTATTTAATTTGATGCATTATTAGTAAAAACTTTGACTGAAATATCTTGATTTGCTAATTCGAAGTAAATAAAAGATTGCTTGCTGGAGAAGTTGTTGTATCATGTTTTGAATATCAATGTAATTTTTAAGTTTTTTTAAATGAAGTTTTTTTTTGGTTACATTTTTAATTTTTAAGTTTTTAAATAAATGAAGTTTGGAAGCGTTAATCATTGTTCAATTAGTGCATCAAATATATAATGCGATGTTAAAAAGAAATTGATTATTTTTTGTTTACTTGGCAGTTTGGAGGTAAGAGAGACTTCTGGAGAAATCAAATACGAAAGTAGTGGAAATGATAATAGCTCCCCACCTTACATTAAAACTTGCGAGTTTGGAGGGGAAGAGAAGAGAGGTTTTTGGAAAGCAAATGGAAAAAAATAGAGGACTTTAAGAGGGGAGGATTTTGGGGGGTTCATTTTTCTTCATAATACAAAATCTCCATAATTAGAGGAAATTTAAAAATTATGTTCGAAGAAGATTTTAGAGAATTTATACGAATTCTTCAAATTCAACACATGTTATAATATTCTTAAAATAAAAAATATATTAATCATAACGCTTTAAAACAACAATACACTTAAAAAAATGTGAAATTTCTCCATTTCCTCCCATATTTCCCACCCTAAAGCCTAAATGTTTATTTTTATCTATAAAAAGTGTAACCTTTTTAAGTGCGCAAATTTGAAAAGAAAATTAAAAAAGATCTTCACATAAGGATGTCATTTTGCTATTCTCGCATATTGTTTTTCTATGTCACTATATCATTCTAGGAGCCAATGATACACATATAGGGATTATATCACTTCGTTGACCCTCTATTTGTTTCTTTGCTTTCTCCGTCAAATATGCAAAATTCAGTTGTGATGGAGCATGTACAAAAAACTGATTCATTAGAAATAGATGGTAATGGCTCTGACTGAAGCAAAATTTTAA
Source organism: Medicago lupulina (assembly GCA_958299785.1). Classification (NCBI taxonomy): domain Eukaryota; kingdom Viridiplantae; phylum Streptophyta; class Magnoliopsida; order Fabales; family Fabaceae; genus Medicago; species Medicago lupulina. The sequence continues at coordinate 40,302,517 of OY283146.1, read as the reverse complement.
CCGGCCTAGTGACCATGGGATCACTCTTTCCTCCACGTCTAACATCTTTTTTTACATGACTTAAATTAGGTCACAATGAAGATTTTACCTCCTAATCTTAATTTTAATTTTAATAATATACAAACCTAAAACATGTTTTAGGTAGATTTTTTTTTTGAAGAGGATGTTTTAGGTAGAATTAATTAGGGGTCAAACTTAGAAGCATGGCTTGCTAAATTATCTAATAAAAATTGTACTTTCTTCGCCAAATTCAGCATTCACAAGTTCAAAAAATGCATCAAGTTACAAAATATTAATTGACAATTCTTAGTGAAAATGACATTTTATCAAGGTGTTTTGAAAATTTGAAATTTCCCTCCAACTATAAGCAAACTCAGCCCAAATTTTAAGAAAATTTGATGATGGAGTATCATATGATATAGAACAAAAGAAAAACAAAAACACATAATTTTCATCTACATCTTAAATATAGAACAAAAAAGAAACTCAAGATTTGGTTTCACATTCAAATTCATCTCCCTCATTTTTTAATCTCTCGGATTTAAAAAGGTCTGAAGCATGCTTCAACGCATACTATCCAGCTTGTGCCACCATCATATACTACCGTGAAACCGTCGCAACAGTTTCTTCTCTAACCAAAGTGATTTCTACTCATGGATTTCTAGCTTGCCTCATGGTTTCTATTATCAGAGTGCTTAATTCATTTCACCTCTATGCAATTAATATTCCCTTTTCAGAATTTTGATTTCACAAATCTCTATGAGCTCTAACTTTTGCTCTTGTTTAAATCATGCAATAGAAGTTCTTTTTATACAATTACAGTTGCAAATGACTTTTTTTTTGATGGCCAGGGTTTGAAACTCGGACCTTGCATATATTATGCATTGTCTCCACCAGCTGAGCTACGCTCACGACTTGCAAATGACTACTTCAACAAGTAAATAACACATTTTATGAATTCATATCAATTTCCCCAATTTTCTATGAGGCTAAATTGAATATTTTGTATGGAGGCTAGGTAGTAAGTTGTTGTGAATGGTGAACAGAGGGTATGAAAGGAAATGGATGCATCTCTAACGGGTTTGTGTGTAGTTTTTTTTAGTTGTTTTGAATTAACTGAAAAGAAGAAGAAATAAACAAGTTCCTTTTTTTTTTTCTTCCTTCTGACAATAAATTTTCTGGGTTGAATGATGGATTTCTGTGTTAGGATGTTTTTTATTTATTTATTTATTTTGGGTTTGGTTTTTTGTCTTGATTTATGAGGATGAAGATTGATGAATATGTAATACTTTTTTTGGGTTGAATTATGAACTTGTGTATGGATGGACATAGTTTGGTTCAGAACAAAAATTGTTTGCGAACTGAACCGAACTGTTTTTCAGTTCGTTAGAACCGAATCGAGCTGTAAAAAATCAATTCAAACCGAACTAAACCGGTTCTTCAAACTTTTGAACTGATTCGTTTAAAAAAGAACGAACTGTTCCCAACATTAAACCTATATATGTAAGGAATCACTTCTGAATAAGATCAATGTAATAAGCAATTAAACCGAACTGTTCCCCGCATTAAACCGAACTAATAGTAAGTTCACAGCCTTCCATCAATCAACATTTAACAACAAAAAAAACTCTCCATCAAACAACAACCAACATCAATCATCAAGATTAACCACACTAGCTAGCGGATGCCATTGGATAGTGTAAGACCTGTAATTTTGAAAATAAATAAATATTACCTTCAACGATGAATTTTAATCTCCGCTCAAATATTTTAAGGTTTTGACGCGATGGCGACTCGTGATTAAAATTTTGAATTTTTTTTATGGAATTTAATTTTCAAGCTCTTCAACAAACAAAAATTTGATCCCGCTTAATTTTTAAAACAAACTCTGTTTTGTACGATTTTTTTTATATAGACTCATAAAATTATTTATGATAGATTAATGCGATGAAAATAATTTTCCAGTCGTAATAAAATTATTATCAAGCTGCTCCATATAGAATATCCGGATAAAAAGCTATTTTATCGGCAAAAATGATTTCAGACATTTTTATCGGTATCACATATCATTGTCAACTGCGTCTATTCGTAACAAAAATTAACTTGGTGACCAAATAAGAATGAATGGCTAAGGTTTAGAACACATGTACTTACTATTTCAATCCAATGGCCTACATTTAATCCTATTTTATTTAGTTAGAAATCTTGGTGACCAAGATTAAGAGAAGGGCTGTAACACCCACATTAAACGTATCTAAAAAGTTTAGCATGTGCATTATCTTTAGTACTGGATACATTAACATTTATAGCTTAATTACTTCGAATGAATATCATATACAACAATTCACGTTCGTACATCAAAATTACCATACAACTATCCAATAATATAGAAATGCATTCTTAACTCCATGCAAACATCCTGCAGCGGGTACGAACGAGTCCTTGCTGAATATCCATTCGGCGACAAGCTTGCTAAAATGCCCTGCTGATCTGAAACAAATAAGTATTGGGATGAGACATAATGTCTCAGTGAGTTCTACCTAATCCTAGGCTATAAGTGACCTCGGGGGAAACCTACGGTTACCACGTGTCTACAATACAACCTGACGGTTGGTTAAACTTGTGTGGTCATGCTTACCTAGACGGTCGTGCATACTAGATCCGTCGTAGGTTCTTCTTAACTTGTCATATGTCTTGCTTACATCATACGTGTCATGGCGGTCAAGGGATCCTAGGACTGCTAACTCAAGATACGCTAAACGCATCAAGGCATAACATAACATATTCATGACATGGTCCTAAACCACACGATTAGGGGAACCTAAGATCGTCATCGATATAACTTTCATAACTTGCTCTATTGCCTAAGCTGCGCATGTCTAACATCATATCATAATCATGATCATATCGTATCGTACGTAGTCATATTCATTCATTCATTCATTAGGTTAGATGTTAGCGTTGAACAAACATAGTTATCTTGGTTCATTTTACGGAATAATCCCGAGTGGAGTAACCCCGGAATATATTCCCATACATGACCGATGAAACCTAGCTAGTGTACATCAGACTCCCTCAGTGTCGTGCGGGCCTACCTTGCGGAGCGTGTCCCGTCCCCCTGGCATGAACCTCTTGTATCCCCCTGGCGTGGATAGCAAGAGACACGACACCTACATCTTGCTTAAAGTCTTAGTCATACATTAGTCATATACATACATTTGAGCGCATAACTTATACTTGCTTGAAAGTTTACCACGGGTCCGTAACCTACCCGATTATTGGTAATTGCATACATAGTTGCCTATATAAAACTTACCCTAACATGACTAGGTTACATGCTAACATGCTTGTTCTCGACTACCTAAGTCGAGGCTTTAGGATTTTTCCCCATCCTAAGGCTTAATTTCTACCCACATAGTTCATGTCTCTCTCGTGTGCCATTCATCGTTGAACTTGCTAATGTTACTCATGCATTTCATTCATAATACCTCTACATATAGTGCATATTAGTTTCTTGACATTGAGGCTTTGTTAAAGTTATAAAAGTTTGCAAAGAAAAGCATCGGACGACATTCTGGACCACACAGAGAGTTTTCAAAAATGCTATGCTGAGGCTGCACGCTTTAGCGTGCTCCCAAGCGTGCATCTTGGTTAGGTTATGCCAATAGCTCGCTTAAGCGAGCAGTTCATGCTTAAGCGAGAATTCATCAGTCCAGAAGTGCAGAAATCGTATTTTTATCCAAAAACCTCCAAAAATCAAGTCCCTAATGTTCACTATACACCCAGAATTCATGAAAAACAGTATGGAACATACAGATTCAACAGATTAAGGCACAAAGGGGCAATTAACAACCTAATTCATATAATTATCATATCATACCAACTCACACAAGTTCACATAAACCCATGGTAGGTTCTAATCTAAAGAACTCACCTCAATGATCTCTGATAACAACTTCCAGTTCCTTGAATCTCTACTCCAAACCCTAGCCCATGCAAATGTTTAAGAATGAGGATCCAACTTGAAGGAAACATGCCACTTCCAATCTTGAGGAACTCTTTGTAACGCCCTACTTTCAATATTTAATATTTCTACACAAAATACATGGCAGAGGCTCATCACATTGCATACACATCATAATACATAGACATCATCATCATAATCATATACATCATGTTACAAGTCATCATCAACACAACGATTCATCATTTAGCATCAACACCAGGGTGTGTAACACCCCGTTTTCCCAACGTAAAAATTTCGTAAATTAAATCAGAGTTTTCACATAAACGGAGTATCACTTTCTTAAAACATCTCAAAGGAATTGAATAACAATCCATTCATCATAAAAATAGTTATTAAACTTCTCAAAACATTGCAGCGGAATCTTAAAAGTCTTGGCACGCAGGCCTCTTCATAACATTTCAAAAGTCCATCTAAAATTAGTCTTTATAAAATTATAATTGACATGCAAGGAACAGAAAAGCATTTGACAAGATTCCCCATCCCGTTACATATCAGAGCACCTAAGACACAGTGAGGAATGCCTCACACGACTGCACCTAATCTTGGTTACCTTCACTTGCCCACAAGGCGGCAATTCCAATAGAAGGGGTGAGATTCACAAACAATATAATAAACAGATAATTCAACAATTAAGTTTAACAACAATTAACATATAAGCACGTCTCAAATATTTATCTCATAACATCTTAAGCAACATCAAGAATATCATCACTAAACATCTTAAACATCATCAAAGAATCGTCATCACAAAGCATCTTAGACATCATCAAAGAACATCATCACAAAACATCTTAAACATCATCAAATACACTTAACAACTCATAGATATCATCATGTAATCATCATCACTAATAAATTTAAAACAACTCAATGTAATCATCATCTCACTATAATAATCAACATCGTAAACAACATTATAACATTATAATTAGTATCATATACAACATCATAACAACATAACAATATCATAATCAATATCTTAAACAACATAGCAACATAATAATATCATAATCAATATAGCAACATCTTAGTCAGCGTCATATAATTCACATCATAAACATTGTATAATCTTCATAGGTACTTTCTTAACAACACATGGGTAGAAAACAACTCGACAACTCATAGAGGATAATTCATCAACAACTTAACAACTCATGGATGATAATTCATCAACAACGACTTTGACTCGACAAATGCGACAATGCAACTTAGACACTTATATGCATGTGGTACCAATCGTCATCATAAGTATTAATATACTTTAATCGTGCGGAGGACAAAGCTCCTAATAATCGTGCGGAGGACAAAGCTCCTATCATGGTGAGGACAAAGCTCAATGAATGCTAATGCATGGACTCTATCAACAAGACACCTTAATCAACTTATCACTTATACATCCAATAATTTGGAGTTCATCATCAACTTATTCATACTCATGCAACTTAGTTAAATAACAATTGCAGCATAATCAAATCACATCAAGCTTAATAACAATTCATTTCAACAACATCTTGATCATTCAATAATATTTCGAGTAATGCATTTAATCATTAAATCACATTACAAACAACTTAGCAGTTCATAACAGCAACAGAAACAGCACAAGCAATTCACAATCATTATCAACAACATCAAATCATCACATTAACTTTATAAGTATAGCACATTATGCACTCATCATTCATAATTCATAAGCAATAACATTCTTCAAAAGTAATCAAGTATGATTAAATAAGACATAAGCCAAATACTCATAAAATACCTCAACTAAATCTCTAATACCTAAGTTTGAAGTTTGGATATCAACCTTAAGTCTTTGGACTAACTTGGCATTAGTTATGCTAAGTTTTCTTAAAGTTTCTCAAGACCTACTTGGACTATTTTCATCATAACTCAAAATCTACAAATATTTTTCTGGTCACTCCAGAGCCATTAGAAAGCTAACTCAATTACCTACAATTTTCGTGTTTACATCAAGACCCATTTCGGAACAGAAACGTATGAAAAAGACACAAGAACGTGAAACAGAAAATGCTGTTTTTTCCAAGACCTACTTGGAGTGTTTTTATCATAACTCAAGATTCACAAAACATTTTTGAGTCGCTCTGAAGCCATTTAAAAGGTAACTCAATTATCTACAACTTTTGTGAAGACATCAAAAGCTAATTATGAATAGAAAAGTCCCAGTTTTTATTTTATTTTTTCGGTTACAGAAAATCAAAAAAAGAGAACGAGCCTGTTGACCCCTTTGTAGTATTTTAATCATATCTAGAGTTCTAAAAGCTTAAATTGAGTCACTCCAAAGGCTAGTGAAAGCTAACATCTGTATCTACAACTTTCATGAAGACATCTAAACCCAGTTCGGAACTTAAACTTGTCCAACTGAGACAACAAGTAACGTGTTTTGCACAACGACAGCAAAATCGCAGTTCAGTTGCGGTTTCGCCTTGGGGAAAACTTTTCTACTCCGTTTTCGATCCAATACCCTCAAAACATGACCTTAAACATCACCGTATGATTATCCTATCATTAGAACATTAATTATTCATTAACCTACTAGATTATCCACTCTTTTTAAGACTAGAAACTCAATTCGAAACCTAAACTAGTTTTCATTAATTCTCACCTTTCAACTTCATCTTTTAATTCATTCACCTTAACCTAGTTCTTAATTCTCTCAAAAACTCATCCATCTCTTGTTAATCATAATTGAATTGAATTACAGTTTAATATAATGAAAGCTAGGTTCACCCTTACCTTAATTCAGATGAACAAAGCTTACGAAAGAGAACAAAAGTGATGAAAACACCCAAATATACTGCTTCAATGCGCGACAGTTTTCTCTTAACTCCGACCTTGTTTCGACGATCCGAACGGTGAAAAGGTAGACCCAGGTGTTGTGAACCTTGTGTCCAAAATTCGTCACGATCCAACGGTTAACGAGTGAGAAATCGCTGTTTTACTGAGGCACATTTCAGAAAAACGGGAATTGTTTTCTCTCTTCTCTTTGGTGGCTACTTACTGTTTTTACCTTAAAACTATTCAAACCTAGTTTCTCCTATTTATACATCTCTTCTCCTCTATCTTATTTACTCTTATCACCAAAAACTACTCTCTTCCCTAATATCTTAATAATAATAATAATACACCAAATAACAAATATATTTCTATACTAGATAACATATATATATCCACACAAAATAACATATATATTTCTACATAAAATAACAAATATATTTTCAAACCAAATATCAAATATATTTCTATAACAAATATATCTCTACATAACAAACATATTTCTATAACAAATATATCTCTACATAACAAACCTATTTCTATAACAAATATATCTTTACACCACATAACAAATATATTTCTATAACAAATAACATAATATTTCTACACAAAATAACATATATATTTCTATACTAGATAACATATATATTATAAATCAAATAATAATACACTAAAAATACAATAAATTAATAAAATCTTAAATATTAAAAGTAGGGCGTTACAACTCTCCCCCACTTAGAATATTTTCGTCCTCGAAAATGTACCTTTAGTCAGACAATTTTAATTCAGTGTTCACTACAAAACAAACAACGATTAAGACAATACAATGACAGTATTCTAATTGTTAGACAACACTACTTGACTCAACTACTTGGCCGGACGGACCAACCAGGCTCTGATACCAATTGTAACACCCCGTTTTCCCAACGTAAAAATTTCGTAAATTAAATCAGAGTTTTCACATAAACGGAGTATCACTTTCTTAAAACATCTCAAAGGAATTGAATAACAATCCATTCATCATAAAAATAGTTATTAAACTTCTCAAAACATTGCAGCGGAATCTTAAAAGTCTTGGCACGCAGGCCTCTTCATAACATTTCAAAAGTCCATCTAAAATTAGTCTTTATAAAATTATAATTGACATGCAAGGAACAGAAAAGCATTTGACAAGATTCCCCATCCCGTTACATATCAGAGCACCTAAGACACAGTGAGGAATGCCTCACACGACTGCACCTAATCTTGGTTACCTTCACTTGCCCACAAGGCGGCAATTCCAATAGAAGGGGTGAGATTCACAAACAATATAATAAACAGATAATTCAACAATTAAGTTTAACAACAATTAACATATAAGCACGTCTCAAATATTTATCTCATAACATCTTAAGCAACATCAAGAATATCATCACTAAACATCTTAAACATCATCAAAGAATCGTCATCACAAAGCATCTTAGACATCATCAAAGAACATCATCACAAAACATCTTAAACATCATCAAATACACTTAACAACTCATAGATATCATCATGTAATCATCATCACTAATAAATTTAAAACAACTCAATGTAATCATCATCTCACTATAATAATCAACATCGTAAACAACATTATAACATTATAATTAGTATCATATACAACATCATAACAACATAACAATATCATAATCAATATCTTAAACAACATAGCAACATAACAATATCATAATCAATATAGCAACATCTTAGTCAGCGTCATATAATTCACATCATAAACATTGTATAATCTTCATAGGTACTTTCTTAACAACACATGGGTAGAAAACAACTCGACAACTCATAGAGGATAATTCATCAACAACTTAACAACTCATGGATGATAATTCATCAACAACGACTTTGACTCGACAAATGCGACAATGCAACTTAGACACTTATATGCATGTGGTACCAATCGTCATCATAAGTATTAATATACTTTAATCGTGCGGAGGACAAAGCTCCTAATAATCGTGCGGAGGACAAAGCTCCTATCATGGTGAGGACAAAGCTCAATGAATGCTAATGCATGGACTCTATCAACAAGACACCTTAATCAACTTATCACTTATACATCCAATAATTTGGAGTTCATCATCAACTTATTCATACTCATGCAACTTAGTTAAATAACAATTGCAGCATAATCAAATCACATCAAGCTTAATAACAATTCATTTCAACAACATCTTGATCATTCAATAATATTTCGAGTAATGCATTTAATCATTAAATCACATTACAAACAACTTAGCAGTTCATAACAGCAACAGAAACAGCACAAGCAATTCACAATCATTATCAACAACATCAAATCATCACATTAACTTTATAAGTATAGCACATTATGCACTCATCATTCATAATTCATAAGCAATAACATTCTTCAAAAGTAATCAAGTATGATTAAATAAGACATAAGCCAAATACTCATAAAATACCTCAACTAAATCTCTAATACCTAAGTTTGAAGTTTGGATATCAACCTTAAGTCTTTGGACTAACTTGGGATTAGTTATGCTAAGTTTTCTTAAAGTTTCTCAAGACCTACTTGGACTATTTTCATCATAACTCAAAATCTACAAATATTTTTCTGGTCACTCCAGAGCCATTAGAAAGCTAACTCAATTACCTACAATTTTCGTGTTTACATCAAGACCCATTTCGGAACAGAAACGTATGAAAAAGACACAAGAACGTGAAACAGAAAATGCTGTTTTTTCCAAGACCTACTTGGAGTGTTTTTATTATAACTCAAGATTCACAAAACATTTTTGAGTCGCTCTGAAGCCATTTAAAAGGTAACTCAATTATCTACAACTTTTGTGAAGACATCAAAAGCTAATTATGAATAGAAAAGTCCCAGTTTTTATTTTATTTTTTCGGTTACAGAAAATCAAAAAAAGAGAACGAGCCTGTTGACCCCTTTGTAGTATTTTAATCATATCTAGAGTTCTAAAAGCTTAAATTGAGTCACTCCAAAGGCTAGTGAAAGCTAACATCTGTATCTACAACTTTCATGAAGACATCTAAACCCAGTTCGGAACTTAAACTTGTCCAACTGAGACAACAAGTAACGTGTTTTGCACAGCGACAGCAAAATCGCAGTTCAGTTGCGGTTTCGCCTTGGGGAAAACTTTTCTACTCCGTTTTCGATCCAATACCCTCAAAACATGACCTTAAACATCACCCTATGATTATCCTATCATTAGAACATTAATTATTCATTAACCTACTAGATTATCCACTCTTTTTAAGACTAGAAACTCAATTCGAAACCTAAACTAGTTTTCATTAATTCTCACCTTTCAACTTCATCTTTTAATTCATTCACCTTAACCTAGTTCTTAATTCTCTCAAAAACTCATCCATCTCTTGTTAATCATAATTGAATTGAATTACAGTTTAATATAATGAAAGCTAGGTTCACCCTTACCTTAATTCAGATGAACAAAGCTTACGAAAGAGAACAAAAGTGATGAAAACACCCAAATATACTGCTTCAATGCGCGACAGTTTTCTCTTAACTCCGACCTTGTTTCGACGATCCGAACGGTGAAAAGGTAGACCCAGGTGTTGTGAACCTTGTGTCCAAAATTCGTCACGATCCAACGGTTAACGAGTGAGAAATCGCTGTTTTACTGAGGCACATTTCAGAAAAACGGGAATTGTTTTCTCTCTTCTCTTTGGTGGCTACTTACTGTTTTTACCTTAAAACTATTCAAACCTAGTTTCTCCTATTTATACATCTCTTCTCCTCTATCTTATTTACTCTTATCACCAAAAACTACTCTCTTCCCTAATATCTTAATAATAATAATAATACACCAAATAACAAATATATTTCTATACTAGATAACATATATATATCCACACAAAATAACATATATATTTCTACATAAAATAACAAATATATTTTCAAACCAAATATCAAATATATTTCTATAACAAATATATCTCTACATAACAAACATATTTCTATAACAAATATATCTCTACATAACAAACCTATTTCTATAACAAATATATCTTTACACCACATAACAAATATATTTCTATAACAAATAACATAATATTTCTACACAAAATAACATATATATTTCTATACTAGATAACATATATATTATAAATCAAATAATAATACACTAAAAATACAATAAATTAATAAAATCTTAAATATTAAAAGTAGGGCGTTACAGGGTGCATCCTTAATCCTTCTCACATACTCCATCTCAGGCTATGGAACATCTCTAACACTACCCAAAAGTATTCTCTCAAGGTCCTATGCGAAACAGATCGCAAAACAGAACATCAGCCCAGAACCACACTAACTCGCCACGGCGAGGGATCTGCTCGCCACAGGCGAGTGCTCACAAAGGTTACTCGCCAAAGGCGAGTTGGGAGCGAACTGGAGGCGAGAACTCCTGGGTGCTCTCGGCCTTTTTGACATTTTTCACCAAAAATCCTCATTTTTAAGCTCTCTAAATTCAATTTGACCAAACCAACTTCACAGGTCATCTCTATAAATATAAGGGCACTCAAAACCATCTAAAGTTTGGCAAAAATCCTAAGTTTTAGGGACAAGCTCGCCACGGCGAGCTGTGCTGCTCGCCTCGCGAGCGATAGGGTTGTACTCGCCACGGCGAGTAGTCACTCGCCACAGGCGAGCGATCTCAGAACCACTACGGGTTCACTCCAACTCTCACCAAAACATCTCAAATCTCTCAAGTTAGGCTTCTAATTCATCAGCAATGTTGTTATAGGGATTAATCTAGGTTCTGTAACACGTTTCTACACCAATGCAACACAATCTCACACCCAATTCATTAAATTCATCAAACCCTAACTTATGAAACTCATCCCAATCCTTCCCAATTCTTAAGCCAATCATAAACAGATGAAATACTATTAATATTACTGAAGTTAGGCTCACCCTTACCTGGAAAAATTGCAGAATTTGCAGCCTAGCTTTTCCTCTTCCTCTTGAACTGTTTTCTCTCTTTTCCCAATTGTCTGTACGCGTTTTCTAAAAAGGTTTTTCTCTTAACCTACTTCCTTTATATACTCCTCTTAATCTTTCTAATTCTAATTCAACCCTCACAACTCTTCCTATTTATTAAATTAGCCCCACTTCTCAAAATAATATATTTTCATAACAAATCTCTATTTTTCTATCAAATCTCTTTATTTACCAAATAAATAATCATATAAACATCACTTATATTATTTTATTAAACAATAAAATAATATTGCATCACACATCACAATCACGTCACATAATCATCAAAAAGCATATAATATATAACTATATACTATATCACCTAATAAAATAATTAAATAATTAAGGAGGGCGTTACAACTCTCCCCCTCTTAAAGGATTTTCGTCCTCGAAAATTTACCTCGATCAAACAACTCTGGATAGGATTCCAGCATCTTACTTTCTAGCTCCCAAGTCAAGCTTTCACCCGTCGCTCCGTCCCAAACAACTCTCACAAGAGGTATCTCCTTGCCTCTCAACGTCTTTGTCTTTCTGTCATCGATCCTCATTGGTAAGGTCTCAACCGTAAGGTTGTCCCTAACTTGCACATCATCACTTTGGATCACATGAGACGGATCCGGAACATACTTCCTCAGCTGAGATACATGGAAGACATCATGCAAATTCGATAAGTGTGGTGGTAATCCAACACGATATGCCACCGGCCCAATCCTCTCTGAAATCTGATACGGACCAATAAACCTCGGGGTCAACTTCTTCGATTTCAAAGCTCGTCCAACACCCGTCAAAGGAGTCACTCTCAGGAACACATGATCTCCCTCTTGGAACTCAAGGTCCTTCCTACGCTTGTCATGATAGCTCTTTTGTCGACTCTGCGACGCTTTCATCTTTTCTTGGATTATTCTCACCTTCTCAGTAGTCTGTTGAACGATCTCCGGTCCTAAGACCACTCTTTCTCCCGACTCAAACCAACACAACGGAGTCCTGCATCTCCGACCATACAAGGCCTCAAAAGGTGCCATTCCAATACTCGAATGGTAACTGTTGTTGTACGTGAACTCTATCAACGGAAGATGACTATCCCAAGTCCCTCCCTGCTCAAGTACACAAACCCTCAACAAGTCCTCTAACGACTGAATCGTCCTCTCCGACTGCCCATCTGTCTGCGGATGATAAGCCGAACTCAACCTCAACTGAGATCCTAACGCCTCTTGCAAACTCTTCCAAAATCTAGAAGTAAATCTTGGATCTCTATCTGATACGATGCTCGAAGGAACACCATGCAGCTTTACTATCTCTTTAACATAAATTTCCGCCAACTGAGCTACAGGAAAGGTAATGTTAATCGGTAGAAAGTGAGCAGACTTCGTCAATCTATTGACAACAACCCAAATAGCATCGTTCCCTCTAGGAGTATTGGGCAAACTCGTCACAAAATCCATGGATATACTATCCCATTTCCACTCCGGCACATCCAAAGGTACCATCATACCAGCCGGTTTCTGATGTTCAATCTTCGATTTCTGACAAACCAAGCAAGAATACACAAATTGTGCCACGTCGTGTTTCAAGCCAGACCACCAAAATAACCTCTTCAAATCATGATACATTTTCGTAGCTCCCGGGTGAATACTCAAGCTACTTCTGTGACTCTCTTCAAGAATCATCTTCTTCATTTCATCATTGTCAGGAATGCAAATTCTACCTCTGAATCTTAACACTCCATGATCGTCGACCTTAAAGTCACTATCCTCAGTCTCATTACCAGCAATCAACAAATCCACCAATTTAACATCTTCTTTTTGTGCCTCTTTGATACTTTTCAAGAAATCATTATCGATTCTCAACATCCCCAGTTTTATGCTCTGAGGTGTCCTTTCACAAACTAAGCTCAAATCTCTAAACTGTTCCAACAACTCAAATTCTTTCACCATCAAAGCAGACATATGTATAGTCTTCCTGCTCAAGGCATCTGCAACCACATTAGCCTTACCGGGATGATAATTCAAACCAAAGTCATAATCTTTCAATAACTCAAGCCACCTTCGCTGTCTCATGTTCAACTCCTTTTGATCAAACAAGTACTTCAAGCTCTTGTGATCACTAAACACCTCAAACCTCGAACCATACAAGTAATGTCTCCATATTTTCAATACGAAGACCACAGCTGCCAACTCTAAGTCATGTGTCGGGTAATTCTTCTCATGAACCCTCAACTGTCTTGAAGCATAAGCTACCACCTTACCATCTTGCATAAGCACACCTCCTAAACCCAACTTAGACGCATCACAATACACCACGAAAGGTTCATCGGGCTTTGGCAAAATCAAAACTGGAGCCGTCGTCAGGTGCTTCTTCAATTCATTGAAACTATCCTCACAATGTACATCCCACACAAAAGACTTACCCTTACACGTCAACTGCGTTAACGGAAGAGCCAACTTAGAAAATCCTTCTATAAACCTCCTGTAGTAACCAGCTAGTCCCAAAAAGCTTCTAATTTCCGTAACCGACTTAGGAGTCTCCCATTGCGATACCGCTTCAACTTTAGACGGGTCAACCGCAATACCTTCACCAGAAATAATGTGGCCAAGAAAGCTCACTTCATGCAACCAGAATTCGCACTTGGATAACTTGGCATACAACTTCTTCTCTTTCAGCACTTGCAATACAATCTTCAAATGCTCTGCATGCTCAGCTTCAGTCTTAGAATAGATCAGTATATCATCAATAAAAACCATAACAAATTGATCCAGGTACTCATGAAAAATTCTGTTCATATATTCCATAAACACACCAGGCGCATTAGTAACACCGAAAGGCATCACCTTATATTCATAATGACCATAACGCGTCCTAAAGGCCGTCTTCTGCATATCTTCATCCTTCACCTTAATCTGGTGGTAACCTGACCTCAAGTCAATCTTGCTAAATACCTTTGCACCCACTAACTGATCCATCAAGTCGTCAATCCTCGGAAGTGGATACCTATTCTTTATCGTCACTTTATTCAACTGACGGTAATCAATACACAACCGCATGCTACCATCCTTCTTCTTTACCAACAACACCGGTGCACCCCATGGCGAAACACTCGGTCTCACAAACTTCTTGTCAAGCAAGTCTTCTAACTGTTTCTTTAACTCAGCTAACTCCGAAGCTGACATACGGTAAGGTGCCATCGACACCGGCTTCGTTCCCGGAACAAGATCGATAGAAAACTCGACTTCCCTCTCTGGAGGCACATCAGGAATTTCATCTGGGAAAACTTCAGGGAAGTCGCACACCACCTGTAGCTTATCAATCACCGCTTGATTCTCTAACGATAAGGAAGCCATCAACGAAAACATCAACATTCCATCACGTTCCAGTTGTTTCAGTTGCTTGGTAGATAAGAACTCCGCACCACTTTCCTCTTCGGCAGAAGAGAAACGTACCGTCTTGCTAAAACAATTAATAAGCACATGGTTGTACTCTAACCAATTCATACCCAAAATCACATCCATCCCAACCAACGGCAGACACACTAAATCAACCTCGAAATCTCGACCAAACATAGACAAGGGACATCTTAAACACACAAGGGAAGTAGTCACCGAACCCTTGGCTGGAGTTTCGACAACCATTTCCCCATTCATATCAGATACAACAAGATTTAACTTTGCAGCACAATCAAGAGCAATAAAACAATGCGTAGCACCGGTATCAATAATAGCAACTAAAGATTGATCAGCAATATAACAAGTACCTCTGATCAAACGATCATCACTCTCAGTCTGTGCGCCAGTCAACGCGAACACCCTTCCAGTGGTCTTAGTCTTCTTCGGTTGCTTGCACTGCGAACCAATATGTCCTTGCTCATTGCAGTTGAAACACACAACATCATCAAATTTGCAGTCATTAGTAGTATGCCCTTTCTGACCACAACGATAACACCTTTTAACATCAGCCGTACACACATTACTCTTGTGGCCTTTCTCACCACAAGTGAAGCAAGTAATCTCGGTAGGAACATTCTTCTTCTGAGGTCTTCTCTCATCATTCACTCTTTGCTTCCCTTTATCTCTAGGGGCATCATAAGGTTTAGGACGACTTTGCTGGCCCTTAGCTTTCCGATCATTCACTACCTTGTAGTGAGCCTTCGTATCCTCCTCATAAATTCTGCAACTACTCACTAGCTCTGAAAAGTTGCGGATCTTCTGATAACCGATAGCCCTCTTGATATCCGCGCGCAAACCATTCTCAAACTTGATGCATTTTGAAAATTCAGCCGTCTCGGGGGTATAGTGCGGATAAAACTTGGCCAACTCCACAAACTTAGCCGCATACTCGGTTACCGACATGTTCCCTTGCTTAAGCTCCAGGAACTCTATTTCTTTCTTGCCACGAACGTCTTCTGGAAAGTACCTATCAAGGAACTCCCTCCTGAACATAGCCCAAGTAACTTCAGCCCCGCCTTGTTCCAGAATGGGTAGAAGGCTAACCCACCAATCATCAGCCTCTTCAGCAAGCATGTGCGTACCAAAACGCACTTTCTGAGCATCCTCACATTGCATGATCCGGAACACCCTCTCAATCTCCTTGAGCCATGTCTGGGCTCCATCTGGATCGTATCTCCCCTTGAAGGTGGGAGGATGGTTCCTCAAGAAGGTCTCTAGCATTCTTACTTCAGCATTAGCACCAGCATTTGCATTCGGTTGCTGTCCTACAGCCTGGGCAACAGCCTCCAAGGCAGCAGCAATCGCAGCATCGTTTCTACCAGCCATCTTAGTTCTCTGGAAAGCAAACATAAGTTAGAATAATACAACATAGCATTCTAACTCTAGACAACGTCACTCGACTCTCTAATTGGCCGGACGGACCGACTTGCTCTGATACCAATTGTAACACCCCAATTTCCCGACTTAAAAATTTCGTTAAAATAAAACATATATCAGAGTAACATCACAAAGGAGTGTCACATTTCTCAACAACAAAATCTTTAAACCAAATAAATATTAGTTTGTCCTTTGCATAAATAATCAATGTATAGCAGCGGAATCATAATTAAATATCCTTCAAAAAGGTCTCATAAACGTCTCATAAATTCCTCAAAATACTAGAAGTCATTAAATAGTTCAAACATGATACATAAAGGAATAGACTCTAATTAAGACCCCATCCCGTTACGTATCAGAGCAATCCTACGTCACACAAGACTCCTCACATCCGCGCATCTAAGACTGGGTACCTGCACTTGCCCACAGGGCGGCAATTCCAGCAGAAGGGGTGAGATTTACAACAGAAATATTAATATATAAATCAAGCAGTTATGATTAACAACATAGCTCATCAGATACTTCACATATTAACATACAAGGTTAACATCATCATAAACATCTTAAATAAACACATCAACGTCTCATAACAATCGTCTCATAAAATGTCAACAAATTGACTCAACTAATGCAACTCTTAACATCTTGACATCATGCATGTGGTACCATATATAAGCATTAATATGCTTCACCGTCGCTTTGAGCAAAAGCTCCACCGTCGCTTTGAGCATAAAGCTCCACCGTCTCATAGTTATGCAAATGCATGGACTCGACTCTTAATGACTTAATCAAGTTATCACACGTCTCAAACATCATTAATTAAATCAGACTGACACATGCAGCTATGAATAATACATGGCAGAGGCTCATCACATTGCATACACATCATAATACATAGACATCATCATCATAATCATATACATCATGTTACAAGTCATCATCAACACAACGATTCATCATTTAGCATCAACACCAGGGTGCATCCTTAATCCTTCTCACAGACTCCATCTCAGGCTATGGAACATCTCTAACACTACCCAAAAGTATTCTCTCAAGGTCCTATGCGAAACAGATCGCAAAACAGAACATCAGCCCAGAACCACACTAACTCGCCACGGCGAGGGATCTGCTCGCCACAGGCGAGTGCTCACAAAGGTTACTCGCCAAAGGCGAGTTGGGAGCGAACTGGAGGCGAGAACTCCTGGGTGCTCTCGGCCTTTTTGACATTTTTCACCAAAAATCCTCATTTTTAAGCTCTCTAAATTCAATTTGACCAAACCAACTTCACAGGTCATCTCTATAAATATAAGGGCACTCAAAACCATCTAAAGTTTGGCAAAAATCCTAAGTTTTAGGGACAAGCTCGCCACGGCGAGCTATGCTGCTCGCCTCGCGAGCGATAGGGTTGTACTCGCCACGGCGAGTAGTCACTCGCCACAGGCGAGCGATCTCAGAACCACTACGGGTTCACTCCAACTCTCACCAAAACATCTCAAATCTCTCAAGTTAGGCTTCTAATTCATCAGCAATGTTGTTATAAGGATTAATCTAGGTTCTGTAACACGTTTCTACACCAATGCAACACAATCTCACACCCAATTCATTAAATTCATCAAACCCTAACTTATGAAACTCATCCCAATCCTTCCCAATTCTTAAGCCAATCATAAACAGATGAAATACTATTAATATTACTGAAGTTAGGCTCACCCTTACCTGGAAAAATTGCAGAATTTGCAGCCTAGCTTTTCCTCTTCCTCTTGAACCGTTTTCTCTCTTTTCCCAATTGTCTGTACGCGTTTTCTAAAAAGGTTTTTCTCTTAACCTACTTCCTTTATATACTCCTCTTAATCTTTCTAATTCTAATTCAACCCTCACAACTCTTCCTATTTATTAAATTAGCCCCACTTCTCAAAATAATATATTTTCATAACAAATCTCTATTTTTCTAACAAATCTCTTTATTTACCAAATAAATAATCATATAAACATCACTTATATTATTTTATTAAACAATAAAATAATATTGCATCACACATCACAATCACGTCACATAATCATCAAAAAGCATATAATATATAACTATATACTATATCACCTAATAAAATAATTAAATAATTAAGGAGGGCGTTACAAGAAGAGTAATTATAAATTAGGTTAAGAGTCACTACGAGTTTAGAAAACATAACACGTTCAATTTTTGGAGAAAAGAGGAGAAAGAGGAGAACTCAGAGAGAACCCTAGGAAAGAAGAACGCTGCTGTTGATTTCAGAAACCAATCAAAGGTAAGGGTGGGACTAACCTTCATTAATATCAAGTTGTAATTCATAGAAATTAATCGTTGTTGTAGATTTTAAGAATTTGGGAAATTAGGTTAAAATCAATAAAGATGGTAGAAAATGTATGAATTTCATGAATTAACGTAGAGAAGTGATGTCTAATGTAACGCCCTCTCTAATTATTTAATTATTTTATTAGATGATATGGTATATGTTTATATATTATATGGATTTTGATGATTTTGTGACGTATTTGTGACGTATTTGTGACGTGTGACGTGTTATTATTTTATTGTTTAATAAAATAATATAAGTGATGTTTATATGAATATTTATTTGGTAAATATAGAGATTTGTTGGAAAAATATATTATTTTAAGAGATGGGGTTATATTTATAAATAAGAAGAGTTGTGAGGGTTGAGATAGAATTAATTAAGTTGAGAGGGAGTATATAAGAGAAGTAGGTTAAGAGAAATAGAAACGCGTTACAGACAATTGGGAAAAGAAGAGAAAACGGTTCAAGAGGGGAGAAGAAGCTAGGCTGCATTTCTGCACAATTTTCCAGGTAAGGGTGAGCCTAACTTCAGTAATTTTAATTGTAAATCATCTGTTCTTGATTGGCATAGAGTTTGGTGAGGATTTGGATGGGTTTGAGAATTAGGGTTTATGATGAAATTGTGATGAATTGATGATGAATTGAGTTATAAGGCTGTATAACTGGATACAGAACCTAGATTATTCCCTAGGACGACATTGTAGACGAATTAGAGGTTTGATTGGAGAGAATTGGCAGGTTTTGGTGAGTTTTGGTCTGAACCCGTGTGGGTTCTGAGATCGCTCGCCTGTGGCGAGTGATCACTCGCCGTGGCGAGTACCCCTTAGTCGCTCGCGAGGCGAGCAGTATAGCTCGCCGTGGCGAGCTTGTCCCTTAAAATTTAGGACTTTTGCCAAACTTGAGATGGTTTTGAGTGCCTTAATATTTATAGAGATGACATGTGAAGTTGGTTTAGCCAAGATGGATTTAGGGAACTTAAAATGAAGATTTTTGGTAAAAAATGTCAAAAAGGCCGAGAGCACCCAGGATTTCTCGCCTCCAGCTCGCCCCCAACTCGCCTTTGGCGAGTGAGCTGATGTGAGTACTCGCCTGTGGCGAGCAGATGCACTCGCCGTGGCGAGTTAGTGCCTCCCTGAACTGTTTGTTGTTTTGCGATCTGTTTCGCATGGGACTTTGAGAGGAGCCCTTTGGGTAGTGTTAGTGAGGTTTTATACCCTTTAATGTATTCTGTAAAGATGATTGCTGATGATTTACTTGAGCTGTTGATAAATGATATAATGTTGAATATAAGTGATGTATGAGTATGATGACATGTGAATGATGCTAAGTGTTGCAATATGTATGAATAACAAGATGATGTTCTGCCATGTAATTATTATAACTGCATGTGTCAGTCTTGAAAATGTAATGATGTTTGAGACGGTGTATTAGGTTGTTAAACGACGAGTCCATGCATTTGCATATTTATGAGACGGTGGAGCTTTATGCTCAAAGCGACGGTGGAGCATTTGCTCAAAGCGACGGTGAAGCATATTAATGCTATAATCATATGGTACCACATGCATGATGTTGAGACGTTAGGTGTTGCATTTAGTCGAGTCAATTGTGACATATATGAGATGATGATTGAGACGTTGATGTTTGATGTGATATTGTTTATGATGATGCTTATGATGATGTTATGATGTGCTACAATGTATATGTTATGAGTTGGATTTATGATTGTTAATCTTGACGTTTGATTTATATATTAATATTATTGTTGTGAATCTCACCCCTTCTGCTAGAATTGCCGCCTCGTGGGCAAGTGCAGGTACCCAGTCTTAGATGCGTTGATGCGAGGAGTCTGTGTGAAGTAGGGTTGCTCTGATACGTAACGCGATGGGGTCTTTTGTAGAGTCTATTCCATTATGTATCTTGTTAGAATAAGTTTGACTTTCAGTGATGTTGAACCATTAATATTTTGAGACGTTTTTGTTGGCTTTTAAGCCAAGACTATTATGAGATGAGACTTCTAAATTCCGCTGCTTAATTGAGTATTTTTGTAAATGATAAATTATTATCTAAGTTGTTTTTAAGATGAAATGTGACACTCCTTTTGAGACGTACTCTGATTTTATGTGATTTATTTAATGAAATTTTTAAGACGGGAAATTGGGGTGTTACATCTAATCTGTAGAATAATCATAGGTAGAGTTTCCTATCAATTTGGGGATTTGGGTTGATGAAATTAGGGTTTTTTGGGTGAAAATTTGTCTATTCCCGTAGAGTTGTCTGTCGCAACTCGCCACAACGAATAAACCTACTCGCCGCGCGAGCTGCACAGTTACAGCATCGCCTGTTTTGCGTTCTTGCATCTTTTTCACCCATTTCTGTTTCGAACTGGCTTTTGGTGTAAACATAAAATTTGTAGATAATTGAGTTAGCTTTCTAATGGCTTTGGAGTTAATTGAAAATGTTTTGGGAATCTTGAGTTATGATAAAAACACTCCAAGTGTGTTTTGGGAAAACCATCCTCTGTTTCGCATTCTTGTGTCCTTTTCACCTGTTTCTGTTTTGAACTGACTTCTGGGGTAAACATGGAAGTTGTAGATAATTGAGTTAGCTTTCCAGTGGCTTTGGTGTGATTTGAAAATGATTCTTAGTTTTTGAGTTATGATGAAAATACTCCAGGGAGGTCTTAGTGAAATTTTATGAAAATTAACCCAAAACTTATGGATTGTCTCTAAACTTCAAGCTTGTGTACTATGAGTTTAATTAAGGTGTTTATGAGTATTTAACCTATGTTTTAATGAATCTAACTTTGTTTTATGTGAGTATATTTGATTGATGAATATGATGCTATATGGTGTTGTTTGTGATTTAATATTGAATTATGAAGTTGATGTTGTTTTAAGATGGTGTTGTTGCATTTGAGTTGTGTCGTTGCATTTAGTCGTGTTGTTGCATAGCATAGTCAGCGATGGGGGCTTAATGCCTGACATGTCCTTTTATGACCTTAGCGATGGGGGCTTAATGCCTGTCAGGTTCTTTTTGACCTTAGCGATGGGGGCTTAATGCTTGACAGGTCCTATTTGACCTTTAGCGATGGGGGCTTATGCCCTGATGGTACCACATGCATATTGCATTGTCCAGTCGATGTGTTGTTAAGATGAGTTGTTGTCGTTGCATTGTAGAGTCGTCATTGCATAATATAAATGATGATTATTGAGAAGTTGTTGCTGATAATGTTGCTGTTGTTGTTGATGATGTTGCTGTTGTTGTTGATGATGTTGTTGTTGTTGTTTTACTTTTATTAAATGATGATTTATGTGATGTTTAATTAATGATGGTTGTATGTATTGTTGATTACCTTTTATGAATTGTTACCTGCTATTAATGAATGTGAAATCTCACCCCTTCTGCTTGGAAATGTTGCTCTTCGTATGAGTAACTTGCAGGTAACGAAGAATAGTGCAGTTGTGAGTAATCTCCGTTGTGTCGTCTAGGATGCTCTGATACATAAAGGGATGGGGATTGTTTTATTGCATGTTTCCTTGTTACGTATTTCCTTTTTAATGATGTTGAACTATTTTCATGAGAACTATTTAAGATATTGATGTTGTGACCTTTAGGAGCCAAAAGTTGTTATAAGATGTTAAAAACTATTCCGCTGCATGATTATTGGATTTTTATAAAGACAAATTGTTTTAATAAATAGTACTTTTATTCTATTTATATTGTGGAATTTTGTAAGTTGAATGTGATGCTCCGTTTATGATGAAAAACACTGATATTCTTTATATTTATTTTATGTTGGGAAAACGGGGTGTTACACTCTTCATGCTTAAACCATTCCCAAGCTTGATCATTCAAGAATGATGAATTAGAGAAGATTGAGCCACAAGGGAGGAGGGATTTTGAAACTCTAGAGAGAAGGAGGAGAGAACTTCATTCTTGTGAAGTCTAGAGAGAGGAAATCTCAAGCCAAATGAATATTTTGGTTCCTAACCCACTTAAATACTTATGGTGTAAAAGTACCATTATGCCCTTCGTCTCGATCGTTCTTTCTTTGACACTGATAATTTAACCCATGTTAGACTAACAATACATAAAAGTATCTTCCGTCTTATTATAATTTTCCTGAACATTCTCCTTTCGATACGTCGACTGCTAAATCCTCGGACTTGACGAGCGGAATGTTACACTCTACCCCCCTTAAAAGGAATTTCGTCCTCGAAATTTAGAGATCACTTAACAAATACCGAGTTCAATACATAACAACTTGAAGTAATCCTTGTATTATCGGAATTGATCTTCTCAGAGTCTAGGTTTAGCTTAAACATCAGGGCCAAAACTTATCGTTGTTGCGTGTCGGACTAGTTACTTCGGGTCCGTAGCCTACCCGCTTTATAGTAACTAATCACTACATTAACTCATGATTAACTGGAACACTTAGGATTCACCTTTCTATTGGAGTCCTACCGGAATCCAGGTTTGCCCTGCTATGCTCGATTGCGTCTGAGGTATCTTTCACCATATGCATACTCAATATACCCCTGCAATAACCATATACTTTTAACTGCTAGCTTGTTGATTTGATAATTTAGTGTACGAAGAGGTTCACATAACTTGTACCCAATTCTCTTAAGTATCGTTGTTACTGGAAGATGTTCATATGTCCCATGCATTTGACTTGAAAAGCTTAGTTGTGATGTCCCCTTATGTTATTAGAGATCGAGGGTTTTTCTTACGTCAATCCGTGTTAAACAAGTGGTTTCAGGTGGTACGCAAGGCCCCAAAGCAAGATAATATTGAAACTTGGTGTGCCAATTTGGCCAGAATTTCGCTGATAGCAAAATGGCTCTATCTTGGCCACCACAGTTTCGCTATTAGCTAACTGTTTCTAGGGAATTTCGCTATTAGCGAATTTTTTCGTACCAAAAATGGAGAAATACAATTTGTCATATTCCTCCTCAATCTCCAACAACCTAAGGCATCTGGATCATTCAAAAATCATATAACTCAAAGAAAATGATATGCATGGTCATAGGAACATCATTCAAGTAACAATCCATACAAAAGGGCTCTAGCAAGCATACATATAATCGATGTTCTTCAAGATTCTTACTTGTGTGCTGCTTAAAAGGACACAAGATCTTTCTTACTAGATCCTCTAAGGCGTCTGCCTCCTGTTTTTATTGCTTATCAGACGTCTATGCGAAAATCTTGTCTTCTTTCAAAGTCTTAGGAAACTTCCCAATCTTGCTTCAAATTCAATGCAACCGAATTCACGGGTAACCCATAAAATCTGACATGAGAAGCGAAGTCAAACACGACGAAACAGTTGTTAGTCGTTAGCTAGTCTTTGGTTCACATACTCCTTTAGCGCCGTATCTTGTTAGATAATAACGATACTTGTCTCGATGTTTTGTTTCAGGAACTTTAAACATAATATACGGGTCCTTGGAAAGAAGTAGTACAAAATCTTAAAGGAATATTTCAAAACCGAGCCCATGACGGTACTTCAGAACCACAGGACGAGTCACTATATTTGTTTTAAAAGAAAAGTTGTACAACTCACCCCAAGCTCGCCAATGACGAGTTGACTCTGAAGTTTGCACGTCTTAAGTGAGCTTACTCGCTTACGACGTGCGTCATCAGTTTCAGAAATGTGAAAATGTCATATTTTAAAATAAACTTCGTTTCCAAGTTCCCTTGATACATATTCAACTCTAGGAGTCACAAAAATTATGGTTTAACATAATTATAGCAAGTATCGTTATTACTTATCAAGCGTGGCATAAGGTGTATGAATCACATCGTGTAAAATTCGACATCTACGCCTAGATCATAGTCATTCCCATACCTAGAAATCAGTTGCTACCCCACATACATCTTACAGAACTCTCTTATGTCGCTCACCATTAGAAATATGCTATTGTTATTCATGATTTTTGCATATAATGCCTTGTCATGTATTGTACATTAGTTTCTTGACCTTGAGGGTTCGTTGAAGTTATGAAAGTTTACAAAGAAACACGCTGAACGGCATTCTGGGCCACAAAGAAATTTTTTAAGACATGCTGTCCAGATGTTGTTTGCTTAAGCGAACCTCTAAGCGTACAGTTCGCTTACGAGTTTGCTTAAGCAAACTTCTAAGCGAACGAGACCTGTTTAGTTCTATCAAGACTTTGCTTAAGCGAACAGGAACTCGCTTAAGCGAAGTTCATCAGTCCAGAATGCAGAAAATCATGATTTTAACATAAAAACTTCAAATGTCAAGTTCTAATATGCACAATACATTCCAAGTACCTGAAAAACAGTTTAGAAACAGTGCATGGCAACAAATTACATATTTCTAATGATAATTGGCAAAAAGGGCAACTAGAACCTAAAATCATAACGTACATAAGTGAATCTCCCACATTCACAATTCACACAACAACAGAACCATTATACCTCTACCATATTCTGCTGCGCCACTCTGATTTCTTCTATTAACTTTTAGTCATGAACTTCAACCCATCAAGACGAGTGAAACTTCACATCTTCCTACTTCATGGTCACCAATCTCATGAATCACCCTTACGAATTCCTATGATAGACTCATCATGTACCCGCACATGCCTTCCTTGAACATCCAACATTGCATCTTCGTATTCTCGCATGCTATGCTTTGCTTAATCATACCAATGCTTGCTCGTTGATTTCCCTCTTAAAGAAAACTTCAAGATACTAGTACACAGGTCATTGGCGTTGATGATTCTTCATCATATAGTGAATCTGGGCCCCAAACGTCAATATGGAATCACAGAACGAATTGACAACACAACTGTACCACCAAGTGTCGCTCCAAGTGAGTTCAGCCCGCTTCACGCGAGTCGTGACGAACTAGGACCTACAAAATTCCTATTTAGGTTAAGAATGCCAACTCCAATTAACCGTACACATGTATCCATTTTCAACCTTGTGAACAATAAAATTCATCATTACAACGAGCCTTAACAAGTTAATCAAGCAAAACATAGATCCGAGAAGTAATTATAACTTTACGAAATCCGGGAATCCCGTGATCTCCATAACTTTTCACCACTTCACCTTTCATCTCATGTATTCATATCTGCAACGTCCTTTCCATATAACGAAACTTCAAAATTTTAGGTCCAAACGCCTCCTTAACTCTTGACACATTAACTTCTAACATTACCTTGAACCGAATCGATTTCGTTAATGGTTATCCATGCCTATTTCTTGAAAATCTCAGGATGCGATGTGCATTCGATTTTTAATATCATAAAGGGTTCCTATTGCATAAGAGATTGCGAAAACAACCACCAATAGCAACTACGAACCCTAGGGACGAACTGGAAGCTTTTTGGGAAAAGCTGAAAATTTCGCTCCAGGTTCGCCACTAGCGAAATGCTCCTGGAGAAATTTTGCTACTAGCGAAGTTTTGGCTATTAGTGAGTTTCTTCAGTTCAGTTTTTCCAGAAAAGGCATTTTTGTAACACCCCGTTCCCAAAAATACGTAATTTAAATAAAGCAATCAGAGTTAAACCACAAACGGGGCATTACACTGCTTATATAAAAATTCTTTAATAGAAAATAAATTATTAAATTTCAACAACCAACTTATAAAAATTTGCAGCGGAATATTCATTCAATCATAATTAATCCTCAAATAACATCTTGGCACAAAGGCCTCAACCAACGATCATTTATTCAACAAAGACTACATCATCATGTCTCAAAATTCGTTACATAGCAATGAAAATAATAAAACAATCCCATCCCATACGCAACAGAGCCCTAGACGTTGAGCCACCACCTACTACTCAGGATCACCTGCAAGTTACCCATACGAAGGGCAACATTTTCAAGCAGAAGGGGTGAGATTCACAATCAAAATAATATATATAAATAATTCATCAATTGAAATGAAACAACAACTATACACCTCAACAACATCAAACAAATCATATATATGAATATAGCATTATCCTTGATTATCAACCATTCCCTTATTTATAATTAATTTGCATCAATTTCATTTCATGATGACTAAACACCGACACCAACTCAATATCAACGACACGTCAACAACAACGATGACTCACCCAATACAACAACTACGAAGATGCAACAATGCACATGCATGTGGTACCAATATACAGGGCAGAAGCCCTCACCGAAAATTGAATGGTTAAAGCATTCATCAGGACCTAAGTCCTCACCGCTTTTGAACAACAAAGTGTTCCAGGACATGAGTCCTCCCGCTTTGAACGACAAGGCGTTCCAGGGCAGAGCCCTCACCGCTTTTTATGCATTATGAAATGGACTCCACTTGTGTATATCTACATACAACATCAACATCTGTGCCTAAATAGTCATGACACACTCCCCAACTGGACATCAGACTCAACACAACTCGACAACACGGCGTACATATTTGTAAATGAATTTAATATGCATCATTCCACATGATTTTCCATCTTTTATAATTTTTCACCTCATAAACAGTATTAAATAAATCCATCAAACCATTTAGGAAGCTCAGATTAAAGTCCTAAAGCACCTAACAAAAATTCACAAAATGGTCGTTCAGGACCAACTTCTCTTAAGCGAAGCATAGCTCGCTTAAGCGAACCAATTCACGTAAGTTAGGATGTTCCTCGCTTGAGGCTCGCTTGGCGTTCGCTTGAGCGACGCTCACTTGCTACAGGTTCTGGGCAGATTTTTGGGTTTCTCGCTTAAGCGACGGGAATTTCGCTTGAGCGAACCAAATGTCGTAAGTCAGGTTTTTGCTCGCTTGACGCTCGCTTAAGCGAACTGACTTTTCAGAATTCTGGGCAACTATATGAATGCTCGCTTAAGCGACGGGAAGCTTCGCTTAAGCGACGCATCATCTGTACAGACCAAAACCTACGATTTTCTAAACTCTTTTTCATCCAAAAACCTAATTTTGATCCCCCAATCACCCAAAATGATTTACAGTAACGTTTACAGGTCTTATATACATCATAGCACTCAAAACAACACAAAAACATAGAATCAACAACAATTCAACACTATTTTCTACAATTCATCAAGTTCTCAAAACCTAAACAAAAACAGACAAATTCAATCCAAATTTTCAAAATCATGTATATATATTAAAATTGAATGCTAGCCTCACCCTTACCTGATTAGATGAACAACTACAACAATTTAATCTCCCCTCTAGGCAAATCCCTCTTTGTTCTTTGTTCTTCCCCTTTCTCCCAAAAAGCTTTCTTTTCTTTTGTCTTGTACGTACAAAATGTTTTTCTGCCTAACTCTTTCCTATTCTCACCAAAGTGTAACTCCCACTCTATTTTCTTTAAATCCCTTAAATTCTAATAATATCTCATTAACCCCCAATATTTCCAACAATATTATTTTCTTAGTTATTCCTATTAAATACTTTAAAATAATTATAATAAAATGCAACACACCACATAAGTCACATAAATTATTTTAAAGCATATAAAATACATAAAACATATTAAAAATCAACCAAAATAATCAAATAAAACTAGGGCGTTACAACTCTCCCCAACGTAAAGAATTTCGTCCTCGAAATATTACCTCAAACAAACAACTCAGGGTAGGACTCTTGCATCTTACTCTCTAGCTCCCAAGTCAAACTCTCACCAGTTACACCACTCCAAACAACCTTCACTAGAGGTATCTCTTTGCCTCTCAACTTCTTCACCTTACGATCTTCAATCCTCAAAGGTAAAGTCTCAACTGTAAGGTTATCCCTAACTTGCACATCATCTCTAGGAATGACATGCGAAGGATCCGCTACATACTTACGTAGCTGCGATACATGGAACACATCATGCAAATTCGAAGATGTGGTGGCAAGCCAATCCGATATGCCACTGTTCCAACCCTCTCATATATTTGGTAAGGACCAATGAACTTTGGAGTCAACTTCTTGGACTTCAATGCACGTCCTACACCCGTCATAGGAGTAACTCTCAAGAACACATGATCACCCTGCTGAAACTCAAGGGTCTTTCTACGTTTGTCATGGTAACTCTTCTGTCGACTCTGCGACGCTTTCATATGTTCTCTTATCAACTTGACCTTCTCTGTAGTCTGCTGAACCAACTCTGGTCCCAACACCACACTTTCACCCGACTCAAACCAACACAAAGGAGTTCTGCACCTCCGACCATACAAAGCTTCGAACGGTGCCATACCAATACTCGAATGGTAACTGTTGTTGTAGGTGAATTCTATCAACGACAGGTGACTATCCCAAGCTCCACCTTGTTCAATCACACACACTCTCAGTAAATCTTCCAAAGATTGGATCGTCCTCTCCGACTGACCATCTGTGTGCGGATGGTAAGCTGAACTCAACCTCAACTTCGAACCCAATGCATCTTGCAAACTCTTCCAGAATCTAGAGGTGAACCTCGGGTCTCTATCCGACACAATACTTGACGGAACACCATGCAACTTCACAATGTCACGGATGTAGATTTCTGCCAACTGAGCTACGGGAAAAGTAATGTTTATCGGAATAAAGTGCGCTGACTTTGTCAACCTGTCGACCACAACCCATATAGCATCATGCCCTCTTGGAGTATTCGGCAAACTGGTTACAAAGTCCATGGAAATGCTGTCCCACTTCCACTCAGGTACATCTAACGGCGTTAACAGCCCTACAGGCTTCTGATGCTCAACCTTAGACTTCTGACAAGTCAAACATGCATACACAAACTGAGCAACATCTCGTTTCAATCCAGACCACCAAAACAGTTTCTTCAAGTCATGATACATCTTAGTAGCTCCCGGATGGATACTTAAACTACTTCGGTGACTTTCCTCTAGAATTAACTTTTTCAAATCAACGTTATCAGGGATGCAAATTCTTCCTCTGAATCTTAGCACACCCAGATCATCAACTATAAAGTCACTATTCTCAGTTTCATTACCAGCAACCATCAAATCAACAAGCTTGATATCCACTTGTTGTGTTTCTCGGATACCATTCAAGAAATCATTATTAATCTTTAGCATCCCCAACTGTACACTATGAGGTGTCAACTCACAGACGAGACTCAAATCTCTAAACTGTTCTAACAATTCGAACTCTTTCACCATCATGGCAGACATCTGCAACGTCTTCCTGCTCAAAGCATCAACAACCACATTTGCTTTACCCGGATGGTAATTCAAGCCAAAATCATAATCCTTCAACAACTCTAACCATCTCCTCTGCCTCATGTTCAACTCTTTCTGATCAAATAAATATTTCAAACTTTTATGATCACTAAATACCTCGAATCTAGAACCATACAAATAGTGCCTCCAAATTTTCAAAACAAATACCACTGCAGCCAACTCCAAATCATGTGTAGGATAATTCTTCTCATGTATTCTCAACTATCTAGAAGCATTAGCTACTACTTTGCCATCTTGCATCAACACACCACCTAAGCCCAGCTTAGACGCATCACAATAAACGACAAAAGGTTCTTCCGGCTTCGGTAAAATCAAGATAGGAGCAGTCGTCAATCTTCATTTCAGCTCACTAAAACTGCTCTCACACTGAGCATCCCACACAAAAGACTTACCCTTACAGGTCAATTGAGTCAAGGGACGAGCTAACTTCGAAAATCCTTCTATGAACCTGCGGTAATAACCAGCTAAACCCAAGAAACTTCTGATTTCAGTTACTGACTTAGGAGTCTCCCATTGTGATACTGCCTCCACTTTCGCCGGATCAACTGCAATACCACTACCAGAAATAATATGGCCCAGAAAACTTACTTCACTTAGCAAAAATTCACACTTTGACAGCTTGGCATACAACTTCTTCTCTTTCAGCACTTGCAATACAACTTTCAAATGCTCTGCATGCTCCTCTTCATCCTTAGAATAAATTAAAATATCATCAATAAATACAACAACAAATTTATCCAGATAAGCATGGAAAATTCTGTTCATATACTCCATAAACACACCAGGCGCATTCGTAACACCGAAAGGCATCACCTTGTATTCGTAATGACCATATCGTGTCCTAAATGCCGTCTTCTGCATATCTTCATATTTTACCTTAATTTGATGGTACCCTGACCTCAAGTCAATTTTGCTAAACACACGGGCACCCACCAGCTGATCCATCAAATCATCAATCCTCTGGAGTGGATACCTATTCTTTATCGTAACTTTGTTCAGCTGACGGTAGTCAATGCACAACCTCATGCTACCATCCTTCTTCTTTACCAACAACACTGGCGCTCCCCAAGGTGAGACACTTGGTCTTACAAACTTCTTGTCGAGCAAGTCTTCCAACTGCTTCTTAAACTCAGCAAGTTCAGACGCCGACATACGATAAGGTGCCATCGACACCGGCTTTGTTCCTGGAACAAGGTCAATCGAAAATTCAACCTCCCTTTCTGGTGGCACGTCTGGAATCTCATCAGGGAAAACATCAGGAAATTCTTTTACAACCGGCAATCTATCAATTACAGCTTGATTTTCTAACGACAAATATGCCATCAGAGAAAACATCAGAATTCCATCACGCTCCAACTGCTTCATCTGTTTAGTAGATAAAAATTCCGCTCCGCTTTCTTCTTCGGCAGAAAGAAAATGTACGGTCTTATTAAAACAATTAATAAGAACATGGTTATATTCTAACCAGTTCATCTTAAAAATCACATCCATTCCGACCAATGGTAGACAGACAAGATCGACTTCAAAATCCCTACCGAACATAGACACAGGACAACTCAAACAAACGAGAGAGGTAGTCACTGAACCCTTGGCTGGAGTTTCAACAACCATTTCTCCATTCATGTCAGATATAATTATACCCAACTTTTATGCACAATCAAATGCAATGAAACAATGCGTAGCACCAGTATCAATAATAGCAATTAAAGGAGTACTATTAAAGAAACAAGTACCTCTGATAAGTCGATCCTCATTAACTGTTTGCGTACCAGTCAAGGAAAACACTTTACCACCAGTCCTCACCTTCTTCGGCTGCGTGCACTGTGAACTGATATGACCTTCCCCATTGCAGTTATAACAAACAATATCTCCACGTTTACAATCAGCCAACGTGTGTCCCTTCCGACCACACTTGAAGCATTTCTTCTCATCACGACCGCATACATTACTCTTGTGGCCTTTCTCACCACATTTGAAGCAAACAATCTCAGTAGGAGCATCTCTCCTATTGGGCCTCCTTTCATCATTCACTTTCTGCTTGCCCTTGTCAGCAGGTGCACTATACGGCTTCGGACGACTCTGCTGCCCTTTCCCTCTGCGATCACTCATCACTTTGTAATGAGCCTTGGTATCCTCTTCGTAGATTCTGCAGCTACTTACCAACTCAGAGAAATTTCTTATCTTTTGATAACCAATGGCTCTCTTGATGTCAGCTCTCAAGCCATTCTCAAACTTAATGCATTTTGAAAACTCAGCATTCTCCGCAGTATAATGAGGGTAGAACTTAGCAAGCTCCACAAACTTAGCAGCATATGCCGTTACAGACATATCTCCCTGCTTCAACTCTAGGAATTCGATCTCCTTCTTTCCTCGGACATCTTCCGGAAAATACCTATCCAGGAATTCTCCCTTGAACACAGTCCAGGTCACCACAGCACCATCCTGTTCAAGCACAGGCAAAAGACTCACCCACCAGTCATCTGCCTCTTCAGCCAACATGTGCGTACCAAACCGCACCTTCTGAGCCTCACTGCATTCCATAACTCTGAAGATTCTCTCAATCTCCTTCAGCCAATTCTGAGCTCCGTCGGGATCATACCTTCCCTTGAAGGTTGGTGGATGGTTCCTCAAAAAGGTCTCCAACATCCTCATACCATTGTCACCAGCAGCACCGTTAGGTTGTTGTCCTACAGCTTGAGCAACAGCCTCAAGTGCAGCAGCGATTGCAGCATCATTACGACCAGCCATGTCAAAAATTCTACATAAGAAACAACAGCTCAGAAACAACAACAAAACAACATTAGAGTTGACACTCTATCCTAGGTGGCTCAACACGACTCTACTACTTGGCCGGACGGACCAACCTGCTCTGATACCAATTGTAACACCCCGTTCCCAAAAATACGTAATTTAAATAAAGCAATCAGAGTTAAACCACAAACGGGGCATTACACTGCTTATATAAAAATTCTTTAATAGAAAATAAACTATTAAACTTCAACAACCAACTTATAAAAATTTGCAGCAGAATATTCATTCAATCATAATTAATCCTCAAATAACATCTTGGCACAAAGGCCTCAACCAACGATCATTTATTCAACAAAGACTACATCATCATGTCTCAAAATTCGTTACATAGCAATGAAAATAATAAAACAATCCCATCCCATACACAACAAAGCCCTAGACGTTGAGCAACCACCTACTACTCAGGATCACCTGCAAGTTACCCATACGAAGGGCAACATTTTCAAGCAGAAGGGGTGAGATTCACAATCAAAATAATATATATAAATAATTCATCAATTGAAATGAAACAACAACTATACACCTCAACAACATCAAACAAATCATATATATGAATATAGCATTATCCTTGATTATCAACCATTCCCTTATTTATAATTAATTTGCATCAATTTCATTTCATGATGACTAAACACCGACACCAACTCAATATCAACGACACGTCAACAACAACGATGACTCACCCAATACAACAACTACGACGATGCAACAATGCACATGCATGTGGTACCAATATACAGGGCAGAAGCCCTCACCGAAAATTGAATGGTTAAAGCATTCATCAGGACCTAAGTCCTCACCGCTTTTGAACAACAAAGTGTTCCAGGACATGAGTCCTCCCACTTTGAACGACAAGGCGTTCCAGGGCAGAGCCCTCACCTCTTTTTATGCATTATGAAATGGACTCCACTTGTGTATATCTACATACAACATCAACATCTGTGCCTAAATAGTTATGACACACTCCCCAACTGGACATCAGACTCAACACAACTCGACAACACGGCGTACATATTTGTAAATGAATTTAATATGCATCATTCCACATGATTTTCCATCTTTTATAATTTTTCACCTCATAAACAGTATTAAATAAATCCATCAAACCATTTAGGAAGCTCAGATTAAAGTCCTAAAGCACCTAACAAAAATTCACAAAATGGTCGTTCAGGACCAACTTCGCTTAAGCGAACCAATTCACGTAAGTTAGGATGTTCCTCACTTGAGGCTCGCTTGGCGTTCGCTTGAGCGACGCTCACTTGCTACAGGTTCTGGGAAGATTTTTGGGTTTCTCGCTTAAGCGACGGGAATTTCGCTTGAGCGAACCAAATGTCGTAAGTCAGGTTTTTGCTCGCTTGCAGCTCGCTTGACACTCACTTAAGCGAACTGACTTTTCAGAATTCTGGGCAACTATATGAATGCTCGCTTAAACGACAGGAAGCTTCACTTAAGCGACGCATCATCTGTACAGACCAAAACCTACGATTTTCTAAACTCTTTTTCATCCAAAAACCCAATTTTGATCCCCCAATCACCCAAAATGATTTACAGTAACGTTTACAGGTCTTATATACATCATAGCACTCAAAACAACACAAAAACATAGAATCAGCAACAATTCAACACTATTTTCTACAATTCATCAAGTTCTCAAAACCTAAACAAAAACAGACAAATTCAATCCAAATTTTCAGAATCATGTATATATATTAAAATTGAATGCTAGCCTCACCCTTACCTGATTAGATGAACAACTACAGCAATTTAATCTCCCTTCTAGGCAAATCCCTCTTTGTTCTTTGTTCTTCCCCTTTCTCCCAAAAAGCTTTCTTTTCTTTTGTCTTGTACGTACAAAATGTTTTTCTGCCTAACTCTTTCCTATTCTCACCAAAGTGTAACTCCCACTCTATTTTCTTTAAATCCCTTAAATTCTAATAATATCTCATTAACCCCCAATATTTCCAACAATATTATTTTCTTACTTATTCCTATTAAATACTTTAAAATAATTATAATAAAATGCAACACACCACATAAGTCACATAAATTATTTTAAAGCATATAAAATACATAAAACATATTAAAAATCAACCAAAATAATCAAATAAAACTAGGGCGTTACAACTCTCCCCAACTTAAAGAATTTCGTCCTCGAAATATTACCTCAAACAAACAACTCAGGGTAGGACTGTTGCATCTTACTCTCTAGCTCCCAAGTCAAACTCTCACCAGTTACACCACTCCAAACAACCTTCACTAGAGGTATCTCTTTGCCTCTCAACTTCTTCACCTTACGATCTTCAATCCTCAAAGGTAAAGTCTCAACTGTAAGGTTATCCCTAACTTGCACATCATCTCTAGGAATGACATGCGAAGGATTCGCTACATACTTACGTAGCTGCGATACATGGAACCCGATTAAACTCTTACTATTTCCTGCTCTGAGCTCCTACCTTCTAGTTCATCTCCAACACTTACTTCGTTCCTCCTAGGTCC
Source organism: Medicago lupulina (assembly GCA_958299785.1). Classification (NCBI taxonomy): domain Eukaryota; kingdom Viridiplantae; phylum Streptophyta; class Magnoliopsida; order Fabales; family Fabaceae; genus Medicago; species Medicago lupulina. The sequence continues at coordinate 40,267,010 of OY283146.1, read as the reverse complement.
TATTCAGCTCTCAGGCATCCGCTCCAATCGTCGAGTGCTAAATTGAGTTGAATAGGCTCAACTAACAACTGTAACACCCCGTTTTTCCCAACATAAAAATTTCTTTAAAAAGATAATCATGCATTAGAGTAAGCACATAAACAGGGCATCACATTCTCAAAACATCTCATAGTAATGAATAAATAATCATTAACCCTTCATAAAATATTCATAAAATATTACTCAATTATTGCAGCGGAAAATCATAAATCATCTCATAATGAAAAGTCTTTGGCACACAGGCCTCGACGACGTCTTAATAAAATCTTCAGAATAACATAGTCATATCAAATAACATAATACGTAAGGAACAGAGAAAGTATAAATAAGTTTTCCCCAGCCCGTTACGTATCAGAGCACCTAGACTCAACTGCAGAAAGCCTCACACGTCTGCACCTAATCTTGGTTACCTGCACTTGCCCACAAGGCGGCAATTCCAGCAGAAGGGGTGAGATTCACAAATAATTATATTAAACATGTAATTAAATAATCACAATTCAACAACCCAACATAATTCAACATATCGCAGATAAACATCTAGCATTTAGAACATCAACATAAACAACACATCATTTAGCATCGTCATAATCAACATCATAAACATCTTAGTAAACATCTTAGACGACTCGACTCGACATCATCACTTGACTATGCAACCTTACGTCTTATATGCATGTGGTACCAATCCAGGGCATGAGCCCTCGTCGCTATGAGCATAAATATACTCCAAGGCATAAGCCTTCGTCGCTGGTGAGCAAAGCTCCAGGGCATAAGCCCTCGTCGCTGGTGAGTAAAAACTCCAGGGCATAAGCCCCCATCATAGAATGAGTATGCATGAGACTCAATGCAATTTTAACTTAAACAAGTTAACATCATAAACGTCTTAATAAACATCTTAATCATCATGGATTGACACATGCAGCAAGTACACCATACATATAGCATCCATAATACAAGCATCGCAAGTAAATCAAACATTCATAACTTAATTAATTCGTATATCGCACATAAGCTTCATAAAATCATCAAAACAATCTCAATCATCATGTATCATCATTACAGATTATATTAAACATCATTAAAAGTCTCTTAAGCTACCCCAAGGTCATCTCTCAAGGTCACATGCGAAAACAGATCGCAGCAGAACAGGTTCTGAGTTCTGACAGAACTCGCTATGGCGAGTGGGATTGCTCGCCTCGCGAGTAACTAAAGGTCCTGCTCGCTATGGCGAGTTGGAGTGCTTGCCTCGCGAGCTCTAGGGTAATGCTCGCTATGGCGAGTGGGATTGCTCGCCTCGCGAGTGATCTAGGTCTACTCGCCGCGGCGAGTTGCATAGCTCGCCTAGGCGAGCGATGAACAGATGCATACGGGTTCTGCGAGGAATCACACAAAAGGTCCCAAATTCATCATCTAAATCGTCTAAACTCTCAGGAATATCATCAGTATGAATAATCTACGTTCTGTACTCAATCTAAACATCTATTCTACAGCTTAATGGTCCAATTCATGATTATTCTCACTTTTTAACCTAATTCTAATTCTCTCAAGAACAGCCCTATGATTATTGATCCTGATTAGATGAATTACAGAATAATATAATTGAATTGCTAGGCTCACCCTTACCTTACAATTGCAGAATCGCAGCCCTCTTTCTCTTCTCCCTTCACGTGCTTGTTTTTCTCCTTTTTCCAAAACTCTGTACGCGTACTACTGACTTCTCTCTTGACCTAATTTCCCTTTATATACTCCCAGCAAATCTTATCTTATTTACTCTTTCTCCCACATAACTCTCTAAAATCCAAAACTAACCCACAACTAAATATTTTATTTTATTTTCAAATCTTATTTTATTAAACAATAAAATAAGTCACCACGTCGCATAAAATCATATTAAATCTTCATTCAACATCGCATAATATATTAATAAATATATAACAACTTCTCAAATAATTCTAATAACTAAATAATCAAAAATGGGCGTTACAACTCTCCCCAACTTAAAAGATTTTCGTCCTCGAAAATTACCTCAAGCAAACAATTCTGGATATGACTCCAGCATCTTACTCTCTAACTCCCACATCAAGCTTTCGCCGGTCGCTCCCGACCAAACAACTCTAACGAGAGGTATCTCCTTGCCCCTCAGCGTCTTCGTCTTTCTGTCATCAATTCTCACAGGTAAGGTCTCAACCGTAAGGTTGTCCCTAACTTGCACATCATCACTCTGGATCACATGAGACGGATCCGGAACATACTTCCTAAGTTGCGACACATGGAACACGTCGTGTAAATTCGATAAATGTGGTGGCAATCCAATACGATAGGCCACCGCCCCAATCCTCTCTGATATCTGATACGGACCAATAAACTTCGGGGTTAACTTCTTAGACTTCAACGCACGTCCAACACCGGTCATAGGAGTCACTCTTAAGAACACATGATCTCCCTCTTGAAACTCAAGGTCCTTTCTACGCTTGTCATGGTAACTCTTTTGTCGACTCTGCGACGCTTTCATCTTCTCTTGGATCATTATTACTTTCTCAGTAGTCTGTTGAACAATCTCCGGTCCTAACATCACATTTCCGCCTGACTCAAACCAACACAACGGAGTTCTGCATCTCCGACCATACAAAGCCTCAAAAGGTGCCATCCCAATACTCGAATGGTAACTGTTGTTGTACGTGAACTCTATCAATGGAAGATGACTATCCCAAGTTCCTCCTTGCTCAAGTACACACACCCTCAACAAATCCTCCAACGACTGAATCGTCCTCTTCGACTGACCATCTGTCTGCGGATGATAAGCCGAACTCAACCTCAACTGAGAGCCTAAAGCCTCTTGCAAACTCTTCCAAAATCTAGAAGTAAATCTCTGGTCTCTATCCGATACGATGCTCGAAGGAACACCATGCAACTTTATTATGTCTCGGATATAAATCTCTGCCAACTGAGCTACAGGAAAACTAATATTAATCGGTAGAAAATGAGCCGATTTCGTCAATCTATCAACGATCACCCAAATAGCGTCATTCCCTTTAGGAGTATTCGGCAGGCTCGTCACAAAATCCATGGATATACTATCCCATTTCCATTCTGGCACATCTAATGGTATCATCATACCAGCAGGCTTCTGATGCTCAATCTTCGACTTCTGACAAATCAAACAAGAATACACAAACTGTGCCACATCACGTTTCAAACCAGACCACCAAAATAGCTTCTTTAAATCATGATACATCTTCGTAGCTCCCGGATGAATACTCAAGCTGCTTCTATGACTCTCTGCAAGAATCATCTTCTTCATTTCCTCATTATCAGGAATGCAAATCCTACCTCGGAATCTCAACACTCCTTGATCATCAACTCTAAAGTCACTATCCTCCGTCTGATTACTAGCAACCAACAAGTCCACAAACTTGACATCTTCTTTCTGCGCCTCTTTGATGCTCTTCAAGAAATCACTATCAATCTTCAGCATCCCAAGCTTTACACTCTGAGGTGTTCTCTCACAGATTAAACTCAAACCTCTAAACTGTTCCAACAACTCGAATTCCTTCACCATCATAGCAGACATATGCAAATTCTTCCTACTCAAAGCATCTGCGACCACATTAGCTTTGCCAGGATGATAATTCAAACCAAAGTCATAATCTTTCAGCAATTCAAGCCACCTTCGCTGCCTCATATTCAATTCCTTCTTGTCAAACAAGTACTTCAAACTCTTGTGATCACTAAACACTTCAAATCTCGAACCATACAAGTAATGTCTCCATATTTTCAATACAAAGACCACGGCTGCCAACTCTAAATCATGTGTCGGGTAATTCTTTTCATGAACCCTCAACTGTCTTGAAGCATAAGCCACCACTTTACCATCCTGCATAAGCACCCCTCCTAGACCCAACTTGGACGCATCGCAATACACCACAAAAGGTTCGTCAGACTTCGGCAAAATCAAGACTGGAGCCGTCGTCAAGCGCTTCTTCAACTCATTAAAACTGTTCTCACAATGGACATCCCACACAAAAGATTTACCTTTACACGTCAACTGCGTTAATGGAAGAGCCAACTTAGAAAATCCCTCTATAAACCTTCGGTAATAACCTGCTAATCCCAAAAAGCTTCTAATCTCTGTAACCGACTTAGGAGTCTCCCATTGCAATACCGCTTCAACTTTAGACGGGTCAACCGCAATGCCATCGCCAGAAATAACATGGCCAAGAAAACTTACTTCTTTTAACCAGAATTCACATTTAGACAACTTAGCAAAAAGCTTCTTCTCTTTCAACACTTGCAAGACGCTCTTCAAATGCTCAACATGTTCTTCTTCAGTCTTGGAGTAAACCAGAATATCATCAATGAACACCACAACAAAGCGATCCAAATAAGCATGGAAGATCCTATTCGTATACTCCATAAATACACCTGGTGCGTTAGTAACACCGAAAGGCATCACCGTATACTCATAATGTCCATAACGCGTCCTAAATGCCGTCTTCTGCATATCCTCATCTTTCACTTTAATCTGATGGTAACCTGACCTCAAATCTATCTTGCTAAACACACAAGCACCCACTAACTGGTCCATTAAGTCATCAATTCTCGGAAGTGGATACCTATTCCTTATCGTTACTTTATTCAACTGTCGATAGTCGATGCACAACCTCATACTCCCATCTTTCTTCTTGACCAACAACACTGGAGCTCCCCATGGTGAAACACTAGGTCTCACGAACTTCTTATCAAGCAAATCCTCTAACTGTTTCTTCAGCTCAGCCAACTCAGAAGCTGACATACGATAAGGTGCCATAGACACAGGCTTCGTTCCAGGAACAAGATCAATCGCAAATTCCACTTCTCTTTTCGGGGGCACATCAGGAATCTCATCTGGGAAAACTTCTGGAAAATCACATACCACTTGTAACTTATCAATCATCGCCTGATTCTCAATAGATAAGGACGCCATCAAAGAAAACATCATAATTCCATCGCGTTCTAACTGCTTCAACTGTTTAGTACATAAGAATTCTGCTCCACTCTCTTCTTCGGGAGAAGAAAAATGCACCGTCTTGCTAAAACAATTAATCAGAACATGATTGTATTCTAACCAATTCATCCCCAAAATCACATCCATCCCAATCAACGGTAGACACACTAAATCAATCTCAAAATCACGACCAAACATAGACACAGGACATCTCAAACACACAAGGGAAGTAGTCACCGAACCCTTAGCTGGAGTTTCGACAACCATCTCCCCATTCATATCAGACACAACAAGATTCAACTTAGCAGCACAATCAAGAGCAATAAAACAATGCGTAGCACCAGTATCAATGATAGCAACTAAAGGTATATTATCAAAATAGCAAGTACCTCTGATCAAACGATCCTCGCTCTCCGTCTGCGTACCAGTCAAGGCAAAAACTCTCCCAGTAGTCTGAGCCTTCTTAGGCTTCTTGCATTGTGAACCAATGTGGCCTTCCTCATTACAATTAAAGCATACAACATCACCATGCTTGCAGTCAGCAGTAGTATGACCCTTCTTGCCGCAACGGAAACACCTCTTTACCTCTCCAGGACAACCATTGCTCTTATGGTCTTTCACTCCACAAGTATAGCAGACGATCTCGGCAGGAGCATCCCTCTTAATAGGTCTCCTCTCATCATTAACTCTTTGCTTGCCCTTATCTGCAGGAGCACTGTAGGGCTTAGGGCGACTTTGATGCCCTCTTCCTTTCCTCTCATTAACCACCTTGTAATGAGCCTTGGTGTCTTCCTCGTAGATCCTGCAACTACTCACCAGCTCAGAAAAGTTTCTAATCTTCTGATACCCAATAGCCCTCTTGATATCAGCTCGCAATCCATTTTCAAATTTGATGCACTTGGAGAATTCAGCAGTCTCAGGGGTATAATGTGGATAAAATTTAGCTAGCTCCACAAACTTCGCCGCATACTCAGTCACTGACATGTTCCCTTGATTTAACTCCAGGAACTCAATCTCTTTCTTTCCCCGAACATCCTCTGGAAAATATCTGTCGAGGAATTCTCTCCTGAATATGGCCCAAGTAACCTCAGCACCGTCTTGCTCCAGAGCAGGTAGAAGACTAATCCACCAGTCATCAGGCTCCTCAGCTAGCATGTGCGTACCAAAACGCACCTTCTGCACCTCCGTGCACTGCATAACTCTGAATACCCTCTCAATCTCTTTGAGCCATGTCTGGGCTCCATCCGGATCATATCTCCCCTTGAAGGTAGGAGGATGGTTTCTCAAGAAGATCTCTAGCATGCGGACCTCAACACTAGCAACAGCATTCGCATTCGGTTGCTGTCCCACAGCTTGAGCAACCGCTTCCAAGGCAGCAGCAATCGCAGCGTCATTCCTTCCAGCCATCTTGGTCCTCTACAAAGCAAACATAAGTTAGAATAATACACCTATAGTATTCTAACTCTAAGACAACGTCACTCGACTCTCTACTTGGCCGGACGGACCGACCTGCTCTGATACCAATTGTAACACCCCGTTTTTCCCAACATAAAAATTTATTTAAAAAGATAATCATGCATCAGAGTAAGCACATAAACAGGGCATCACATTCTCAAAACATCTCATAGTAATGAATAAATAATCATTAACCCTTCATAAAATATTCATAAAATATTACTCAATTATTGCAGCGGAAAATTATAAATCATCTCATAATGAAAGGTCTTTGGCACACAGGCCTCGACGACGTCTTAATAAAATCTTCAGAATAACATAGTCATATCAAATAACATAATACGTAAGGAACAGAGAAAGTATAAATAAGTTTTCCCCAGCCCGTTACGTATCAGAGCACCTAGACTCAACTGCAGAAATCCTCACACGTCTGCACCTAATCTTGGTTACCTGCACCTGCCCACAAGGCGGCAATTCCAGCAGAAGGGGTGAGATTCACAAATAATTATATTAAACATGTAATTAAATAATCACAATTCAACAACCAAACATAATTCAACATATCGCAGATAAACATCTAGCATTTAGAACATCAACATAAACAACACATCATTTAGCATCGTCATAATCAACATCATAAACATCTTAGTAAACATCTTAGACGACTCGACTCGACATCATCACTTGACAATGCAACCCTACGTCTTATATGCATGTGGTACCAATCCAGGGCATGAGCCCTCGTCGCTATGAGCATAAATATACTCCAAGGCATAAGCCTTCGTCGCTGGTGAGCAAAGCTCCAGGGCATAAGCCCTCGTCGCTGGTGAGTACAAACTTCAGGGCATAAGCCCCCATCATAGAATGAGTATGCATGAGACTCAATGCAATTTTAACTTAAACAAGTTAACATCATAAACGTCTTAATAAACATCTTAATCATCATGGACTGACACATGCAGCAAGTACATCATACATATAGCATCCATAATACAAGCATCGCAAGTAAATCAAACATTCATAACTTAATTAATTCGTATATCGCACATAAGCTTCATAAAATCATCAAAACAATCTCAATCATCATGTATCATCATTACAGATTATATTAAACATCATTAAAAGTCTCTTAAGCTACCCCAAGGTCATCTCTCAAGGTCACATGCAAAAATAGATCGCAGCAGAACAGGTTTTGAGTTCTGACAGAACTCGCTATGGCGAGTGGGATTGCTCGCCTCGCGAGTAACTAAAGGTCCTGCTCGCTATGGCGAGTTGGAGTGCTTGCCTCGCGAGCTCTAGGGTAATGCTCGCTATGGCGAGTGGGATTGCTCGCCTCGCGAGTGATCTAGGTCTACTCGCCGCGGCGAGTTGCATAGCTCGCCTAGGCGAGCGATGAACAGATGCATACGGGTTCTGCGAGGAATCACACAAAAGGTCCCAAATTCATCATCTAAATCGTCTAAACTCTCAGGAATATCATCAGTATGAATAATCTACGTTCTGTACTCAATCTAAACATCTATTCTACAGCTTAATGGTCCAATTCATGATTATTCTCACTTTTTAACCTAATTCTAATTCTCTCAAGAACAGCCCTATGATTATTGATCCTGATTAGATGAATTACAGAATAATATAATTGAATTGCTAGGCTCACCCTTACCTTACAATTGCAGAATCGCAGCCCTCTTTCTCTTCTCCCTTCACGTGCTTGTTTTTCTCCTTTTTCCAAAACTCTGTACGCGTACTACTGACTTCTCTCTTGACCTAATTTCCCTTTATATACTCCCAGCAAATCTTATCTTATTTACTCTTTCTCCCACATAACTCTCTAAAATCCAAAACTAACCCACAACTAAATATTTTATTTTATTTTCAAATCTTATTTTATTAAACAATAAAATAAGTCACCACGTCGCATAAAATCATATTAAATCTTCATTCAACATCGCATAATATATTAAGAAATATATAACAACTTCTCAAATAATTCTAATAACTAAATAATCAAAAATGGGTGTTACAGGAGTCTCCCATTGTGATACCGCTTCAACTTTAGACGGATCAACTACAACACAATTACCAGAAATAACATGCCCAAGAAAAATTACCTCATTCAACCAGAACTCGCACTTTGACAATTTAGCATACAGCTTCTTCTCTTTCAACACTTGCAAAACAATCTTCAAATGCTCAGCATGTTCTTCTTCAGTCTTAGAGTATATCAAAATATCATCAATGAAAACCGCAACAAAACGATCCAAACAAGCATGAAAGATTATGTTCATGTACTCCATAAATACACCAGGTGCATTAGTAACACCGAAAGGCATCACCGTATACTCATAATGCCCATAACGCGTCCTAAATGTCGTCTTCTGCATATCTTCATCCTTCACTTTAATCTGGTGATAACCTGATCTCAAATCTAACTTCCTAAACACATGTGGACCCACTAACTGATCCATCAAGTCGTCAATTCTTGAAAGTGGATATCTATTCTCTATCGTCACTTTGTTCAACTGCCGATAATCAATAGATAACCTCATACTGCCATCTTTCTTCTTAACCAACAACATCGGCGCTCCCCAAGGTGAAACACTCGGTCTTACAAACTTCTTCTCCAGCAAATCCTCTAATTGTTTCTTCAGCTCCGCCAACTCAGAAGCTGACATACGATAAGGTGCCATAGACACAGGCTTCGTTCCAGGAACAAGATCAATCGAAAATTTAACTTCTCTTTCTGGAGGCACATCAGGAAAAATTTCAGGAAAATCGCATACCACTTGTAGCTTATCAATCACTGCCTGATTCTCAATAGATAACGACGCCATCGAAGAAAACATCATAATTCCATCGCGTTCCAACTGCTTCAGCTGCTTAGTCGTCAAGAATTCTGCTCCACTCTCTTCTTCAGCAGAAGAAAAATGCACCGTCTTGCTAAAACAATTAATAAGGACGTGATTGTATTCTAACCAATTCATTCCCAAGATTACATCCATTCCGATCAACGGTAAACAAACCAAATCAATCTCAAAGTCACGACCAAACATAGACACAGGACATCTCAAACACACACGAGAAGTAGTCATCGAACCCTTAGCTGGAGTTTCGACAACCATCTCCCCATTCATATCAGATACAACAAGGTTTAACTTTGCAGCACAGTCAAGAGCAATAAAACAATGTGTAGCACCAGTATCAATAATAGCAACTAAAGGTATATTATCAAAATAACAAGTACCTCTGATCAAACGATCCTCGTTCTCCGTCTGCGTACCAGTCAAAGCAAAAACTCTCCCAGTAGTCTGAGCCTTCTTAGGCTTCTTGCATTGCGAACCAATGTGACCTTCCTCCTCGCAATTAAAGCACACAATGTCATCATGTTTGCACTCTGCAGTAGTATGCCCCTTCTTACCGCAACGGAAACACCGTTTCACCTCCCCAAGACAAGCATTACTCTTATGGCCTTTCACACCACAAGTATAGCAGACAATCTTAATAGGAGCATCCTTCTTATTAGGTCTCCTCTCATCATTAACTCTTTGTTTGCCCTTATCAGCAAGGGCACTGTAAGGCTTATGACGACTCTGCTGACCTTTACCTTTCCTCTCATTTACAACCTTGTAATGAGCCTTGGTATCCTCTTCATAAATCCTACAACAGCTCACCAGCTCGGAAAAATTTCTGATCTTCTAGTAACCAATTGCCCTCTTGATATCGGCACGTAAGCCATTCTCGAACTTGATACACTTGGAGAACTCAGCAGTCTCAGCGGTATAATGCGGTTGAATAGTGATCCTTTAAAAAATTTCAATGCTCTTAGAGAGGTTGAGCTTTAAAGAGTTCGCTTGGAGTAAGATGATTATTAAAAACGTAAATAATATTTAAACACAGCAGAAAGTAAAGAGTAGAGTTTAAGAGAGATCACATAGAGAAGTTATCTCCCAATATGGGTTAGTCCAGTCCCCACAACTTTTGTGAGATTATCCACTAGTTCTTAGGAGTTTCTTCCTCCTTTTTGCAATGTGCAAATCAATATGTATTCTCTAAGCCTCACCAAGCTTACACTGACACTCGAGCTCTTGAAGAGCTTGAGGCTGAACAACTATGTATTTTCCTAGCCTCACCAGGCTTACACTACTGATATTCTTAGCTTCAGCAAGCTTACACTTATCACTCAAGATTTTACAGGCTTGAGGATATACAATCAAAATGAGTTTTGATGTTTGGATCTAATTACAACTTTCAAGCTTCTAAGAGAATGAGAGATTGTAGTTTGTAATACTCTTAAAAAGGTGATCCGAAAATATGATTGAGAACTGTAAGAGTATTTTTGATATTGAGATTGATTGATGAATTTCTTGCTTGTATGTAGGCTTGTGATTGTATTTCAAATTCATACTTTCTTTGTTGAGAGAAAGCTTCTATTTATAGCCAGCCTTCATCCTTCAATATCTTGCAGTTGTTCATTCTTGTGTAGACACCCTTGCTGTTGATAGGAATTGCAAAACTGCCATTGTCCCATCTATCCTTCAATATCTTCCCGCGAACGTCTTCCGAAAAGTATCTGTCAAGGAACTCCCTCTTAAACACAGCCCAAGTAACTTCAGCACCATCTTGCTATAGGATAGGTAGAAAACTAATCCACCAATCATCGGCTTCCTCAGCTAGCATGTGCGTACCAAAACACACCTTCTGCACCTCTGTGCACTGCATAACTCGAAACACTCTCTCGATCTCCTTGAGCCACGTCTGAGCTCCATCAGGATCATATCTCCCTTTGAAGGTAAGAGGATGCTTTCTCAGGAAGGTCTCTAACATACGGACCTCAGCATTCGCATTTGGTTGTTGTCCTACAGCTTGAGCAACGGCTTCGAGTGCAGCAGCAATAGCAGCGTCATTTCTTCCAACCATCTTAGTTCTCTACACAACACAAAACAATCAGTATGACATATAACAATACATCAACTGATACTCGACACAACAAGACTCTTCTACTTGGCCGGACGGACCAACCTGCTCTGATACCAATTGTAACACCCTGTTTTCCCAACATAAAAATTTCACAATTAAATCAGAGTTTCCATACAACGGAATGTCACATTTCACAAAAATCTCAAATATGAATAAATAACAATTTATTCTTCAAAATAGTCATCGTAATATTTCAAACTTCGCAGCGGAACAAACTCAAATACATATTAGTCTTTGGCACGAAGGCCTGATCAAAACGTGTCATAAAATTCCAAATACTAAATCATAGTCATGAAAATCACAAAAGTAATACGTGTAACACCCCGTTTCCCAAAACAACGTAATAATGATAATATAATCAGAGTCAACATCAACGGAGTATTACATCTGCTTTTCAAAATTTATTAAATAGAATATAAAACTATTTAAATGCCAACAAAATCATTCTTATAAAAATCTGCAGCGGAAATATTTCTTTCAAAATCATCATCATTCAACTACTTCATTTCACATTAGATTTGCAACCTTTAATTTATATTAAGCAATCAACCACATCATCGACAACAACTCAACAACCACCTCAACCTCAACGACTCATCAACATCAACAACTACTCAACCAATGACAACATCAACTCGACCAACTCAACGACTACAACGATGCAACAACAACAACAACTAATGCAATATGCATGTGGTACCAAAATACAGGGCAGAGCCCTCACCGCTTTGAACAACAAAGTGTTCCAGGACATGAGTCCTCCCGCTTTGAACGACAAGGCGTTCCAGGGAAAAAGCCCTCACCGCTTAGAACAACAAGGTGTTCCAGGACATAAGTCCTCCCGCTTTGAACGACAAGGCATTCCAGGGCAAAAGCCATCCCGCTTTTATGCATTATGCAATGAACTCCACTTGTGTATATCAACATACAACATCAACAACTCAATGGTGTATATCCGCATACAACCCAACAACAACGACAACAACATCTACTACGACATCAACATCTGTGCCTAATACTTATGACACACTCCCCAACTTGGACAACACGACTCAACAACGGAAACAACGATACACCGTATATAATTGTACATATATAAACATATATATTCCAACATATCAACAACAATAGCAACATATACATTAATCAATTACATTCATATTAAAGTCCAAAACATCCTTCAAAAGCAAATCAAGTTTGATCAATAAGACATAAGCCAAATACTCATAAAACACCCCAACTAAATCCCTAATACTTAAGTTTGAAGTTGGGAAACCAACCATAAGTTTTTGGACTAACTTGGGACTAGTTATGTTAAGTTTTCTTGAAGTTTTCTAGAGACCCACTTGGAATATTTTCATCATAACTCAAAATCTAAACATCATTTTCAAGTCAAACCAAAGCCATTAGAAAGCTAACTCAATTATCTACAACTTTCATGTTTACACAAAAAGCCAGTTTGGAACAGAAATGGGTGAAAAAGACGCAAGAACGCGAAACAGGGAATGATGTTTCACTGAAAATCGTACTACGATGGAATGTGCTGAAAAAATCATTTTTGCTACTGGAAAAATCGTACTACGATTTCCCAGCATCGTACTACAATGGAATGTGAACAAACCTACGGAAACAGACCAGTTTTCACTCCAAAAACCCAATTTTCAATCACCCAAACCCCAAATTGAATTACAAAAATGTTTACAGGTTATAAATGCATCATACCAACCAGAACAATTCATTAAACATACATCAATAGCATAATCATCAACATTTTTGCAATTGAACACAACTTTCTAACCCTAACTCAAGAACACTAATTTCAATCCAATTTCAGCAATTATGTATATATTATTAGTTGAAGGTTAGCCTCACCCTTACCTTAATTCAGATGAACAATTACAGCAATCCAAGCTCTCCTCTAGCAATTTCCCCCTTGTTCTTGGTTTTCTCTCTCTTTCTCCCAAAAGCTGTTTTTCTTACTGATACGTGAAAAATGCTATACTGGCTTTCTATTTCCCTTTCTCTTTCTATTCTTTCCTTAACTCCCTTTCATTTTATTTAACTCCCACTAATTACTATTAATTCTCAACAACCCCCATAATTCTAAATAAATATTATTCTTGCTTATTTTATTAAATAAATAAATAACCTCCCAATATCATATAATAAAACATTAGTCAAATAACCAAATATCACACACCACATAAATCATCTAAAATTAAATAAACTATTTAAAAACAATCAAAAATGATAAAATAGAAATTAGAGTGTTACAACACGCAAGGAATAGAGAAAACATAAGCAAGGTTTCCCATCCCGTTACGTATCAGAGCACCTAGACACAACCGAGGGAAGTCCTCAAAAGACTGCACCTATTCTTGATTACCTGTAAGTTACCCATACGAATAGCAACATTTTCAAGAAGAAGGGGTGAGATTCACAAAAGAATAATATTAAACATATAATTCAACAATTATATTTAACAACAAAACATCACATAAACACGTCACAACAAATATCATTTAGCATCATAACTGTCATCACAAATCATCTTCATAAACATCTTAGACAATTTGACTCGACAATGCAACTTCACTTGACTATGCAACTCTAACATCTTAATCATCTTAGACATCTTATATGCATGTGGTACCAATCCAGGGCATAAGCCCTCGTCGCTTTGAGCATAAATATACTCCTAGGGCATAAGCCCTCGTCGCTATTGAGCAAAAGCTCTAGGGCATGAGCCCTCATCTCTGTTGAGCAAAAGCTCCAGGGCATAAGCCCTCATCTCTGAATGAGTATGCATAGACTCAACATTTTATAACTTAAACAAGTTAAACATCTTAAACATCTAAAACATCGTAAACATCTTGGACCGACACATGCAGTTTTAATCATTTATAAACAATTACATGGCAGCAAATCATCAATCATGGCATATATCAACATTACAGAATTCATCATTTAAGCATCACATTTATTGCACATATAATTCACATAATACACATATGATTCATAAATCACTATCAACAACATTAAATCTTCACGAACCATCTTTACAGATCGTCATTTGTGTTATAGTTAGCTTCCAATACTACCCAAGGTGCAACTCACCAGGTCTTGTGCGAAACAGATCGCAAACAAAGAAAACATGACAGTCTGTCACAGCACAACTCGCTATGGCGAGCTCTACAGCTCGCCTAGCGGGCGATTACAGGTCTCTCGCCATGGCGAGTTGGATTGCTCGCCTAGCAAAGCGTTACGGGTCTCTCGCTGTGGCGAGTTGGATTGATCGCCTGGCGAAGCGTTACAGGTCTCTCGCTATGGCGAGCTGGGTTGCTCGCCTGGCGAGCGATGAGGGGATGCTCGCCGTGGCGAGCTACGATTCTCGCCTGGCGAAACGATGACAGAAAAGGGTACGGGATTACGAACTTTTTCACCAAAAATCCCAATTTTCACCATGATTAACCCCAAATTCGACTAAAACATTAGCATTAAGGTTATTCTAAGTTCTGTAATCAATTTCTACATCGGTCCTACAGTTTTACATCATCTAATCATCAATTCATCATGTTTAACCTAATTCTACAATTCTCTAAAACCATTCCTACACTTGTTAATTATAATCATATGAATTACAATTTAATAGACTTGTATGTTAGGCTCACCCTTACCTTAGTTTTTGCAGAAATCGCAGCCCTCCTCTTCTCTTGCCTTTTCTCCCTTTTTCTCCCAAAACTGATCGTACGTACTGACAACCTCTAAAACTAATTTCCTTATTTATACTCCCATCAAATCTTATCTTATTTAATCTTTCTCCCACATAACTCTCTAAAATCTCAAAACTACCCCACATCTTTATATTTATTTTATTTTCAAATCTTATTTTATTAAACAATAAAATAAGTCACCACATCGTATAGAATCACCAAAAATCACTTAAATCTTAATTTTCCGCATCTCATAATATATATATAAATATATCTAGACTCTTTAAATAAATCAAATAATTAAATAATTAAAATAATCTAAAGTGGGCGTTACACATGACCTTGTGCCCCTTGATGGAAGGCACAAAAGCGATCAGGTCTCCAATGAGCCGACAATTTCTTAGGTATCGGCGGAGGTGGTCTAGTCTGGACAAGGTTTTCCCTAAGCAAGGTGGGCAACAACTCCGCATATTTCATTGGGATCAGATTATTTTGCGGTGTTTTATGAGCCTGATGTTGAGGATGACCTTTCACCATGCTCACTTCATGGTCTTTCCTTTTTGAACTGCCAGCGGGAACACTTTCTTTGATTAATCGTCCTTCTCGGGCCCCTTCTTCCAGACGCATACCTATGCTCACCATCTCCGAAAAGTCCCTGGGCATACTTCCGAGCATCATCTCATAGTAGAATTGACTAAGAGTTTTTAAGAAGAGTTTGATCATCTCCTTCTCTTCTACATGTGGGCTGACTTGGGTAGCGACGTTCCTCCACCGTTGGGCATACTCTCTGAATGTCTCATCGTCTTTCTGAGTCATAGCCTGAAGATCACTTTGGTCCGGAGCCATGTCCACATTGAATTTGTATTGCTGCAGAAAGGCTTCGCGTGGATCATTGAAAGTTCGGATTTCCGCACGATCCAGATTCATGTACCACTTTAGTGAAGCACCGGTTAAACTGTCTTGAAAGTAATGGATGAGAACCTGATGATCATTGGCATACATGGAAATTTTCCTCACATACATCGTCAGATGGTCTTTAGGGCAGGAAGTTTTGGAGCTTGAACTTGTGGGGTATCTGGACATTCGGCACCAAGCACAAGTAATGAAAATTGATGAGTCAATAATTAGTTTATTTTATATAATATTTAATCTTGTTTTATTTAGATTTAAGTTTATTTAATATTATTGTTATTTCCTTTTTGAGCTATTTACTTTAAGATTCAATAAATTATATTTCAGGAACGAATATTGGGTGGAACAGTCTTGAAGCAAAAGAAAGAGGATTAGGAGCTCGTTCGGGCTGGAAAAATGCAAGATTCAACACAAAAATATGCAGCTCCCAAGTCAGAAGCTTGGCACGGCCCGTGCCAAATGTGGCACGGCCGTGCCACATCTCAGGATTCTCTTTTGCTGCTTTTGCTTGGATTTTAAGCTACTCTGTTTTAGTTTAGGCCCACAGTTTCTTGTGGAGCACTCTAGTATTATAGTTGCTTAGATTTTAAGTCAATTGTAAGCTATAAATAGAGTAGTCTTCCATCACAAATATTCATCTTATTCTTGGAATATGTAACGCCCTCTTTATTTATTTAATTATTTTATTAGAGAATATAGTATATTATTATATATTATATGATTTTGGTGATTATGCGACGTATTTATGATGTGTGACGTGATGATTATTTTATTGTTTAATAAAATAATATATGTGGTGTTTATATATATATATATATATATATATATATATATATATATATATATATATTTATATGAAAAATATAGAGATTTGTTGGAAAATATATAATTTTGGGAGGTGGGGTTGTTTTTATAAATAGAAAGAGTTGTGAGGGTTGAGATAGAATTAATTAAGTTGAGAAGAGGTATATAAGGGAAGTAGGCCAAGAATTAGGCAGAACGCGTTATCAGACTTCTGGAAAGGGAGAAAACGGTTTAAGAGAGGAGACGAAGCTAGGCTGCGATTTCCTTCAATTTTCCAGGTAAGGGTGAGCCTAACTTCAGCAATATTAATAGTATTTCATCTGTTTATGATTGGCTTAGAGATTGGGAAGAAATTGAGATGAGTTTCATGAATTAGGGTTATGAAGAATTTGATGAATTTGATGTGAGATTGTGTTGTATTGCTGTAGAAACGTGTTACAGAACCTAGATTAATCATTAGAACAACATTGCTGATGAATTAGAGGCTTAGCATGAGAGATTTGAGATGTTTTGGTGAGAATTGGAGTGAACCCGTAGTGGTTCTGAGATCGCTCGCCTGTGGCGAGTGACTACTCGCCGTGGCGAGTAAACCATTATCGCTCGCGAGGCGAGCAGCATAGCTCGCCGTGGCGAGCTTGACCCTTAAACTTAGGATTTTTGCCAAACCTTAGATGGTTTTGAGTGCCTTATTATTTATAGGATAGACCTGTGAAGTTGTTTGGACCAATTTGGATTTAGGGAACCTTAAAACGAAGTTTTTAGGCGAAAAATGTCAAAAAGGCCGAGAGCACCCAGATTACTCGCCCGTAGCTCGCCCCCGACTCGCCTTTGTCGAGCAGCTTTTGAGAGTGTCATACCCTCATTTTGGACCTAAAAATACTTGTTCAAATTTCTCTTCTATCTCTGATACCTTTCCAATTCACTATGCTTTGCTCTGCAATTTTCTACCGTGCCTCAACTGCATATTTTTTTACTACTGCTGTCTTCAATTTTCTTGCATATAAAACCATCCACAATGTTTTCCTGTATTACAAGTCCTTAAAAAAGAGTTTCTAAAACCGTTGCATATTTTCCTGCATTTTGTTCCAATTTTTTGCATAAAATCATACAAAAGGGCATTTTGGTCATTTCCTACAAAGGAACCCATTTTAGTCCCTATAATTTGTCCCTGAGTCTTTTCAACTTGTCTGCATGAATCATTAATCAAATTTTGTCCAAAAATCGTCTTAGTTTTGCATTTGAGTCAGTCTGAGTCAGTCTGAGTCGTTTTAGTCCTTAGGGGCATTTTGGTCTTTTCACATCAAACAATTTTTGACAGAGAGGTATTTTAAAATACCTCATTTTGGTAATTTGTTCGTTTTAGTCCATTTTATCGTTTTTTAACTGTTTCACTTTACGTTTTTTTTCAAATTACATTTTTTTCCAATTTTATTTTGTTTTTTGCAAGTAAGTCCAAATTTTTGTTTTAATTGCAAAACAGTCCAATTTTTAATTTCAAAACAGTCCAAATTCTTTTTATTTTGCAGATTAGTCCTTGATTCTGTAATTGCATTTTAGTCCTTAGAGTCTTTTTTTACAGTTCAGTCCCAAAGTGCCACGCTAACAAATACCAGTCCACATGTCATGTTCTCATTGGTCCAGAGGCCACATGGCAGCCTATATAAGGCCGGTTACTGTACCAGTCAGAAAAGGTCCACAGATTTAATGCCACATCACAAACACAATTCCAATTTTCTCCCTCCATTCAGTTAGATCAAAATCACAACAAACTCAGAAAATTGAAGAACACTTCACAAACCCTAACCGTTTCAGAAGCAAATTCGAGCCAAATCAATGAAGTTTTCATCAGCTCTCAGAGATTCATGGCAGAATCTTCATCATTGAGCCGGTGCCTCTGCAATTCAAGCATCACATTCGTCACCAGAAGCAGCGAATCTGATACGATCACAGAGGCACAAAGTTTGAGAAGAAGAGGGAAAGAGATTCAGAGGATCTGAACCGGTGAAGCAGAAGAAAGAACTTACCGATTCATTTTCGGAATCCAACCACAAAATCAACAAAAACAGAATCAAAATTCAAGAATTTCTGAAGGTTCTGACTCGGATCTCCGATTTAAAATGTAACGCCCTATTTCTTTAATTATTATTATTTGATTTATAATGTATATTTTGATGAAATATGCTAATATGTGTTATTTTTGTGTTATATGTTGGTGTTTTAGTAGCATATTATGTTATAAAAATATATGTGTTATTTGGTGTAGAAATATATGTTATTTTGTGTAAAAATATATTGTGTTATTTGTTATAGAAATATGTTTGTTATGTAGAGATATATTTGTTATAGAAATATGTTTGTTATGTAGAGATATATTTGTTATAGAAATATATTCGTTATTTGGTTTGAAAATATATTTGTTATTTGTGTAGAAATATATATATATTATCTAGTGTAGAAATATATTTGTTTTAGAAATAATAAGATAAGATATGATGATATAATATAATATATATTTTGATGATGTGTGCTTTTATGTATTTTTAGTATTATCTTATTTGATTTATAATATAATATATTTAATTAAATATGGGTTGTTACATAATTTTAGAGAATTTGAGGGAAAGTTGTAGATATAGATGTTAGCTTTCACTAGCCTTTGGAGTGACTCAATTTAAGCTTTTATAACTCTAGATATGATTAAAATACTACAAAGGGGTCAACAGGCTTGTTCTCTTTTCGATTTTCTGTAACCGAAAAACTAAAATAAAAACTGGGACTTTTCTGTTCATAATTAGCTTTTGATGTCTTCATGAAAGTTGTAGATAATTGAGTTAGCTTTTAAATGGCTTCAGAGTGACTCAAAAATGTTTTGTGAATCTTGAGTTATGATAAAAACACTCCAAGTAGGTCTTGGAAAAAAACAGCATTTTCTGTTTCACGTTCTTGTGCCTTTTTCACATGTTTCTGTTCCGAACTGGGTCTTGGTGTAAACATGAAAGTTGTAGGTAATTGAGTTAGCTTTCTAATGGCTCTGGAGTGACTAGAAAATTATTTGTAGATTTTGAGTTATGATGAAAATAGTCTAAGTAGGTCTTGAGAAAACTTTAAGAAAACTTAGCATAACTAATCCCAAGTTAGTCCAAAGACTTAGAGTTGGTTTCCAAACTTCAAACTTAGGTATTAGGGATTTAGTTGAGGTGTTTTATGAGTATTTGGCTTATGTCTTATTTAATCATACTTGATTACTTTTGAAGAATGTTATTGCTTATGAATTATGAATGATGAGTGCATAATGTGCTATACTTATAAAGTTAATGTGATGATTTGATGTTGTTGATAATGATTGTGAATTGCTTGTGCTGTTTCTGTTGCTGTTATGAACTGCTAAGTTGTTTGTAATGTGATTTAATGATTAAATGCATTACTCGAAATATTATTGAATGATCAAGATGTTGTTGAAATGAATTGTTATTAAGCTTGATGTGATTTGATTATGCTGCAATTGTTATTTAACTAAGTTGCATGAATATGAATAAGTTGATCATGAACTCCAAATTATTGGATGTATATGTGATAAGTTGATTAAGGTGTCTTGTTGATAGAGTCCATGCATTAGCATTCATTGAGCTTTGTCCTCACCATGATAGGAGCTTTGTCCTCCGCACGATTATTAGGAGCTTTGTCCTCCGCACGATTATTAGGAGCTTTGTCCTCCGCACGATTAAAGTATATTAATACTTATGATGACGATTGGTACCACATGCATATAAGTGTCTAAGTTGCATTGTCGCATTTGTCGAGTCAAAGTCGTTGTTGATGAATTATCATCCATGAGTTGTTAAGTTGTTGATGAATTATCCTCTATGAGTTGTCGAGTTGTTTTCTACCCATGTGTTGTTAAAAAAGTACCTATGAAGATTATACGATGTTTATGATGTGAATTATATGACGTTGACTAAGATGTTGCTATATTGATTATGATATTGTTATGTTGCTATGTTGTTTAAGATATTGATTATGATATTGTTATGTTGTTATGATGTTGTATATGATACTAATTATAATGTTATAATGTTGTTTACGATGTTGATTATTATAGTGAGATGATGATTGCATTGAGTTGTTTTAAATTTATTAGTGATGATGATTACATGATGATATCTATGAGTTGTTAAGTGTATTTGATGATGTTTAAGATGTTTTGTGATGATGTTCTTTGATGATGTCTAAGATGCTTTGTGATGATGTTCTTTGATAATGATTAAGATGTTTTGTGATGACGATTCTTTGATGATGTTTAAGATGTTTAGTGATGATATTCTTGATGTTGCTTAAGATGTTATGAGATAAATATTTGAGACGTGCTTATATGTTAATTGTTGTTAAACTTAATTGTTGAATTATCTGTTTATTATATTGTTTGTGAATCTCACCCCTTATGTTGGAATTGCCGCCTTGTGGGCAAGTGCAGGTAACCAAGATTAGGTGCAGTCGTGTGAGGCATTTCTCACTGTGTCTTAGGTGCTCTGATATGTAACGGGATGGGGAATCTTGTCAAATGCTTTTCTGTTCCTTGCATGTCAATTATAATTTTATAAAGACTAATTTTAGATGAACTTTTGAAATGTTATGAAGAGGCCTGCGTGCCAAGACTTTTAAGATTCTGCTGTAATGTTTTGAGAAGTTTAATAACTATTTTTATGATGAATGAATTGTTATTCAATTCCTTTGAGATGTTTTAAGAAAGTGATACTCCGTTTATGTAAAAACTCTGATTTAATTTACGAAATTTTTACGTTGGGAAAACGGGGTGTTACATAAAACCCAGGTAACACTCAAACTTCATCTTCTTCGTGTTTAAAAAAGCATCAACAAGTTCAAACCGGTGTAAATCCACGAGGTTTTGAAACGTTTCATCAAAAAATGTTGAAACCCTAAAAAACCGTTAAAAATTGTAAAGAACTTCAAGATTCACAACGAAACCAAACCGAAGTGAATCCATGAAGTAGCGCGAAGCTTCGTTTCAAAAAAAACACAGTGGAAGAACAAAAGTTTGATGCCGTGGAAAAATCTCAGGATTTACACCGATTTCATGATTGCATGTAGATTTGGTAGCGGATTCGTGTTTAGAATGATGAACGAGTGGATTGAAGCATGTTTGAGTGAATTTCGGGTAGTTTTAGGACGAGTTAGGGTTAGGGTTCCATGAGAGGAGAAGAGAGAACGAAGAGGAAGAAAGAGAAATGACCGGGGAAAGTGAGGGAATCCGGGTTAAGAACCCTTATATAGACGCGCTGGATCGGGTCGGGTTGAACCCGATCCAACACGTTGCATTCTGGTCCTTTAGATCAAGGCCAGACGGATCCGGATCAATCCAACGCCTCTGAGGCATCAAGACTGATCCGGATCCATCAGGCGCGTGGGTCTGGGCCTATCTCTTGGTTTTTTTTTGTTAGTATGTTTGAGCGTTTTTTGTTATTTCTTGCTACGTACACCACTTTTTCTTGCTACCTGAACCTCCCTATGTGCTTTGTTTTCTTGTAAAATTCTAGGAATTTTTCTGTGTGTTTCTTGATATGCTTTTCACTATTTTGTGGCATCTTTTACATTTCTCATATTGATAAAAATATATACCAGGTTTTCTTGTTGAATCGTATCTTTTGAGCATTTTTTTTTGTGAATTTCTTGCATGATTTTTTCATTAATTCTTGCCATGTGATATTGATGCTTTTTATGTGTTTCGTGATATTTTTGCTATGAGTCTATGTCAATCACCACTGTTTTGTGAATCATGGTATTAATTTCTTGTATGGCAAGTAATATGAGTCCTTTTGAAGTGCGAAATGTGTATAAATGTGTGATAATGTGGAGCTTGAACATATGTCTTGTAATTCTCATATGGTGCTTGAAATAATTCTCTTAAAAAAACTGCTATGATGAGAATTATAGGTCATGGGTTTAGCTTGAATTTTGTGGTGAGATTTTGTATATTCTTTTCATCACCTTTTGCCATTGTTTTTACTATTTGTTCAATGTTCTTTACTATTGTCCCTTGTCATTTTACCTACTATGCATTGCTTATCCATTACTATCATTTCATACCTTGCTTACTAACTATCTCATTTCATGTCTCATACATACTAAAAGCATTACATCATCCCACCTCCTTCTTAGTTTAGGTTTCATTCACTTTCTATATCAATTTCCGTGTAATATTTTTAGGTGGTTTTACTTTCTTTTAAGTTTTTGCAAGACCATAGAATGTAAACTAGGGCCAATGTAAAGGACAATGGACACTATAATGATGTACACCGACACACGCACCGACACGCACACACGTTGTATGATCTAACGCTAGGTGTATGTTTAGGAAGCACGAAACTTAGAAAAATCATTTTCCAAAAAGTGTTAACATTTCCATCACTTGAAAACCTTTTTTAATAAACCTTGGAGTCAAAACTCCATTGCATTTTCTTTCCTTTTCTTAATCAAAATTCAAATGAAAATAATCCATACTTAGACTTTTTGTAAATAACTGACCAACCTCACTGTTTTATTTTCTCAAGCCTTTACGGTCTCTTTCTCTTCTTCAAAACCATTTTTTCTAAAAACTAAAATCAACCAAAACTCACAAAAGCTTTTTTGAGAGAGAACTACATGGAGTTTGATCCCTTAAAAGGGTATGTAGGCAAGAGGTCAAAACCTCTCCAAGTCCAATAAAAATAAAATCCAAACACTTCTTCCCCCCATTCTTTAAAAACAACCTTTTCAAAAATAGCATTAAAAATAGAGCGTAAAAGATAAATCTAGAAAAACGGTTCCTATAGAGTACTATAGTCGTTACGGGTGCCTAACACCTTCCCGAGCGAAAATTGCCCCGAACTTAGAATTTCTAAGGGTTTTCT
The DNA here is from genome assembly GCA_958299785.1 of Medicago lupulina. Taxonomy (NCBI): domain Eukaryota; kingdom Viridiplantae; phylum Streptophyta; class Magnoliopsida; order Fabales; family Fabaceae; genus Medicago; species Medicago lupulina. The sequence continues at coordinate 40,243,221 of OY283146.1, read as the reverse complement.
CAATTTTACCCTTCCCCAAAAAAAAATAAAGACATCAATGATTGAAAGGTTCAAGCCTAATTAATGACTTGACACCCGAAAATCGCGATGACAGAGAGTACTCGCCTTTGGCGAGCAAATCACTCGCCGTAGCGAGTTAGTGCTTTCCTGAACCATTGTTTCGTTTTGCGACCTGTTTCGCATGGGACTTTGAGAGGACACCTTGGGGTAGTATTAGAGATGGTTTATGACCTGAGATAGAGTCTGTAATGAGGATTAAAGATGTTCCCTTACGTTGATGCTAAAGTGATGTATTGGTTATGTTTTAATGACTTGTAACATGATGCTAAGTGACTTATAATGATGTTTATGTGTTGTGGTGTAATGTGTCCAATGAGATGAGCTTCTGCCATGTAATTACTATAATTGCAATGTGTCAGTCTTGAGTTATTAACGATGTTTGAGAAGTTGTGTTGACTTGATTAAATTATTAAAGAGTCGAGTCCATGCATTTGCATAATTATGAGACGGTGGAGCTTTTGCTCAAAGCGACGGTGGAGCATTTGCTCAAAGCGACGGTGAAGCATATTAATGCTTATTTATGGTACCACATGCATGATGTCAAGATGTTAAGAGTTGCATTTAGTTGAGTCAATTTGTTGACACTTTATGAGACGAATGTTTTGAGACGTTGATGTGTTTTTAAGATGTTCATGATGATGTTAACCTTGTGTTTAATGACGTGATTTATGCGATGAGTTTTTGTTGTTAGTCATAAATGTTTGATTTATATATTAATATTCTGTTGTGAATCTCACCCCTTCTGTTGGAATTGCTGCCTTGTGGGCAAGTGCAGGTAACCAAGCTTAGGTGTGCAGATGTGAGGAGTCTTGTGTGACGTAGGATTGCTTTGATACGTAACGGGATGGGGTCTTATTTATGAGTTTATTCCTTTATGTATCATGTTGAGACTATTTTTAAGACTTAAATAATTATGAGACGTTTGATGGCCTTGATGCCAAGACTTTATGAAGGATTTGAATTATGAATTTTTCCGCTGCTATATTTGGATGTTTTGCGAAGGATAAATTATTATCTAACTCGTTTTAAAGATGAATGTGACACTCCTTTTGTGACGTACTCTGATATATGCTTTTATTTAAATGAAATTTTTAAGTCGGGAAATTGGGGTGTTACAATTGGTATCAGAGCAAGTCGGTCCGTCCGGCCAAGTAGAGAGTCGAGTGACGTTGTCTTAGAGTTAGAATACTATATTTGTATTATTCTAACTTATGTTTGCTTTGTAGAGGACTAAGATGGCTGGTAGAAATGATGCTGCTCTTGCTGCTGCTTTGGAAGCAATGGCTAATGCTGTGGGCAATCAGAACGTTGTAGGAGGAAACGACGGGACGAGGATGCTAGAGACTTTCCTGAGGAATCACCCGCCTACCTTCAAATGGCGATATGATCCTGATGGGGCTCAGACATGGCTCAAGGAAGTTGAGAGGATCTTCAGAGTCATGCAGTGTGAGGATGTTCAGAAGGTGCGTTTTGGTACGCACATGCTAGCTGAGGAGGCTGATGATTGGTGGGTTAGTCTTCTACCCATTTTGGAACAAGACGGAGCTGTGGTTACGTGGGCTGTATTCAAGAGGGAATTCCTTGATAGATACTTTCCAGAAGATGTTCGTGGAAAGAAAGAGATTGAGTTCCTGGAGCTTAAGCAAGGGAATATGTCGGTGACCGAGTATGCGGCCAAGTTTGTGGAGTTGGCAAAATTTTATCCACATTATACCCCGAGACTACTGAATTTTCAAAGTGCATCAAGTTTGAGAACGGTTTACATGCGGATATCAAGAGAGCTATTGGCTACCAAAAGATTCGTAATTTTTCTGAGTTGGTGAGTAGCTGCAGAATATATGAGGATGATACCAAGGCTCACTACAAGGTAGTGAATGATAGGAAGGCTAAGGGCCAGCAGAGTCGTCCTAAACCTTATGAAGCCCCTAGAGATAAGGGAAAGCAAAGAGTTAATGATGAGAGGAGACCTCAGAAGAAGAATGCTCCTGCTGAGATTACTTGCTTTACTTGCGGTGAGAAAGGCCACAAGAGTAATGTGTGTACTGCTGATGTGAAGAGATGCTATCGTTGTGGTCAGAAAGGGCATACTACTAATGACTGCAAGTTTGATGATGTTGTGTGCTTCAACTGTAATGAGCAAGGACATATCGGTTCGCAGTGCAAGCAACCAAAGAAGACTAAGACCACTGGGAGGGTGTTCGCGTTGACTGGCACACAGACTGAGAATGATGATCGCTTGATCAGAGGTACTTGTTATATTGCTGATCAATCTTTAGTCGCTATTATTGATACTAGTGCTACGCATTGTTTTATTGCTCTTGATTGTGCTGCTAAGTTAAATCTTGTTATATTTGATATGAACGGGGAGATGGTTGTCGAAACTCCAGCTAAGGGTTCAGTGACTACTTCCCTAGTGTGTTTGAGATGTCCTGTGTCTATGTTTGGTCGTGATTTCGAGATTGATCTAGTTTGTCTATCGTTGGTTGGGATGGATGTGATCTTAGGGATGAACTGGTTAGAATACAACCATGTGCTTATTAATTGTTTTAGCAAGACGGTACATTTTTCTTCTGCTGAAGAGGAAAGTGGTGCAGAGTTCTTATCCACTACGCAACTGAAGCAACTGGAACGTGACGGCATATTGATGTTTTCCTTAATGGCTTCCATATCTATTGAGAATCAGGAGGTGATCGACAAGCTGCAAGTGGTATGCGATTTTCCTGAAGTTTTCCCAGATGAAATTCCTGACGTGCCTCTAGAGAGAGAGGTTGAGTTTTCTATTGATCTTGTTCCTGGAACGAAGCCGGTGTCGATGGCACCTTATCGTATGTCGGCTTTCGAATTAGCTGAGTTGAAGAAACAGTTGGAAGACTTGCTCGAAAAGAAATTTGTTAGACCAAGTGTTTCACCTTGGGGAGCGCCAGTTTTGCTTGTAAAGAAGAAAGATGGTAGTATGAGACTATGTATTGATTATCGGCAGTTGAACAAGGTAACTATCAAGAATAGGTATCCACTTCCGAGGATTGATGATCTGATGGATCAGTTAGTGGGTGCCCGCGTGTTTAGCAAGATAGATTTGAGGTCAGGTTATCATCAGATTAAAGTAAAAGATGAAGATATGCAGAAGACAGCTTTCAGAACTCGTTATGGTCACTATGAGTACAAGGTTATGCCTTTTGGAGTTACCAATGCACCTGGAGTGTTTATGGAATACATGAACCGTATCTTCCATGCATTTTTGGATCGGTTTGTGGTCGTGTTTATTTACGATATTTTGATTTACTCCAAGACTGAAGAAGAACATGCAGATCATTTGAAGATTGTCTTGCAAGTGTTGAAGGAGAAGAAACTTTATGGCAAATTGTCTAAGTGTGAGTTCTGGCTAAAAGAGGTGAGTTTTCTTGACCATGTTATTTCTGGTGATGGTATTGCAGTTGACCCGTCTAAGGTTGAAGCGGTTTCGCAATGGGAGACTCCTAAGTCGGTTACTGAAATTAGAAGTTTTCTAGGATTAGCAGGTTATTATCGAAGATTTATAGAAGGATTTTCTAAGTTGGCTCTACCGTTAACGCAGTTGACGTGTAAGGGTAAGTCTTTTGTGTGGGATGTCCGTTGTGAGAATAGTTTTAATGAACTGAAGAAGCGCTTGACGACGGCTCCAGTTTTGATTTTGCCAAAGCCCAATGAACCTTTTGTGGTGTATTGTGATGCGTCCAAGTTGGGTTTAGGTGGTGTTCTTATGCAAGAAGGTAAAGTGGTAGCTTATGCTTCAAGACAGTTGAGAGTTCATGAGAAGAACTACCCGACGCATGATTTAGAGTTGGCAGCTGTGGTCTTTGTATTGAAAATATGGAGACATTACTTGTATGGTTCGAGGTTTGAGGTGTTTAGTGATCACAAGAGCTTGAACTATTTGTTTGATCAGAAGGAATTGAATATGAGACAGCGAAGGTGGCTTGAACTATTAAAAGATTACGACTTTGGTTTGAATTATCATCCGGGCAAAGCTAATGTGGTTGCAGATGCTTTAAGTAGGAAGACTATGCATATGTCTGCCTTAATGGTGAAAGAATTTGAGTTGTTGAAACAGTTTAGAGATTTGAGCTTAGTGTGTGAAAGGACGCCTCAGAGTGTAAAGCTGGGAATGTTGAGAATTGATAATGATTTCTTGAAAAGTACTAAAGAGGCGCAGAAAGAAGATGTTAAGTTTGTAGACTTATTGGTTGCTAGTAATCAGACTGAGGATAGTGACTTTAAAGTCGATGATCATGGAGTGTTAAGGTTCCGAGGTAGAATTTGCATGATGTTTTCCATGTATCGCAACTGAGGAAGTATGTTCCGGATCCATCTCATGTGATCCAAAGTGATGATGTGCAAGTTAGAGACAACCTTACGGTTGAGACTTTACCGGTAAGGATTGATGATCGAAAAGTGAAGACGTTGAGAGGCAAGGAGATACCTCTCGTTAGAGTCGTTTGGGACGGAGCGACGGGTGAAAGCTTGACTTGGGAGCTAGAGAGTAAGATGCTGGAATCCTATCCAGAGTTGTTTAATCGAGGTAAATTTTCGAGGACGAAAATCCTTTAAGAGGGGGAGAGTTGTAACGCCCTCTTTATTTATTTAATTATTTTATTAGAGAATATAGTATATTATTATATATTATATGATTTTGGTGATTATGCGACGTATTTATGATGTGTGACGTATTTATGATTTTGATGATTTTGGTGATTATTTTATTGTTTAATAAAATAATATATGTGGTGTTTATATATATATTTATATGAAAAATATAGAGATTTGTTGGAAAATATATAATTTTGGGAGGTGGGGTTGTTTTTATAAATAGAAAGAGTTGTGAGGGTTGAGATAGAATTAATTAAGTTGAGAAGAGGTATATAAGGGAAGTAGGTCAAGAATTAGGCAGAACGCGTTATCAGACTTTTGGAAAGGAAGAAAACGGTTTAAGAGAGGAGAAGAAGCTAGGCTGCGATTTCCTTCAATTTTCCAGGTAAGGGTGAGCCTAACTTCAGCAATATTAATAGTATTTCATCTGTTTATGATTGGCTTAGAGATTGGGAAGAAATTGAGATGAGTTTCATGAATTAGGGTTATGAAGAATTTGATGAATTTGATGTGAGATTGTGTTGTATTGCTGTAGAAACGTGTTACAGAACCTAGATTAATCATTAGAACAACATTGCTGATGAATTAGAGGCTTAGCATGAGAGATTTGAGATGTTTTGGTGAGAATTGGAGTGAACCCGTAGTGGTTCTGAGATCGCTCGCCTGTGGCGAGTGACTACTCGCCGTGGCGAGTAAACCATTATCGCTCACGAGGCGAGCAGCATAGCTCGCCGTGGCGAGCTTGACTCTTAAACTTAGGATTTTTGCCAAACCTTAGATGGTTTTGAGTGCCTTATTATTTATAGGATAGACCTGTGAAGTTGTTTGGACCAATTTGGATTTAGGGAACCTTAAAACGAAGTTTTTAGGCGAAAAATGTCAAAAAGGCCGAGAGCACCCAGATTACTCGCCTGTAGCTCGACCCCGACTCGCCTTTGTCGAGCAGCTTTTGGGAGTACTCGCCTTTGGCGAGCAAATCACTCGCCGTAGCGAGTTAGTGCTTTCCTGAACCATTGTTTCATTTTGCGATCTGTTTCGCATGGGACTTTGAGAGGACACCTTGGGGTAGTATTAGAGATGGTTTATGACCTGAGATAGAGTCTGTAATGAGGATTAAAGATGTTCCTTTACGTTGATGCTAAAGTGATGTATTGGTTATGTTTTAATGACTTGTAACATGATGCTAAGTGACTTATAATGATGTTTATGTGTTGTGGTGTAATGTGTCCAATGAGATGAGCTTCTGCCATGTAATTACTATAATTGCAATGTGTCAGTCTTGAGTTATTAACGATGTTTGAGAAGTTGTGTTGACTTGATTAAATTATTAAAGAGTCGAGTCCATGCATTTGCATAATTATGAGACGGTGGAGCTTTTGCTCAAAGCGACGGTGGAGCATTTGCTCAAAGCGACAGTGAAGCATATTAATGCTTATTTATGGTACCACATGCATGATGTCAAGATGTTAAGAGTTGCATTTAGTTGAGTCAATTTGTTGACACTTTATGAGACGAATGTTTTGAGACGTTGATGTGTTTTTAAGATGTTCATGATGATGTTAACCTTGTGTTTAATGACGTGATTTATGCGATGAGTTTCTGTTGTTAGTCATAAATGTTTGATTTATATATTAATATTCTGTTGTGAATCTCACCCCTTCTGTTGGAATTGCTGCCTTGTGGGCAAGTGCAGGTAACCATGCTTAGGTGCGCAGATGTGAGGAGTCTTGTGTGACGTAGGATTGCTTTGATACGTAACGGGATGGGGTCTTATTTATGAGTTTATTCCTTTATGTATCATGTTGAGACTATTTTTAAGACTTAAATAATTATGAGACGTTTGATGGCCTTGATGCCAAGACTTTATGAAGGATTTGAATTATGAATTTTTCCGCTGCTATATTTGGATGTTTTGCGAAGGATAAATTATTATCTAACTCGTTTTAAAGATGAATGTGACACTCCTTTTGTGACGTACTCTGATATATGCTTTTATTTAAATGAAATTTTTTAAGTCGGGAAATTGGGGTGTTATAGAATACAATAGTGACAGTTGTCTTTCTAATAATAATTTCTCTTTTTATTTTATTGTTATTTATTTTATGTCTTCTCTCTTCTTCCCCTTGTCTACTATGATCATGAGTGAGTAGACTTCTTCTGTCTTGGGATTGTTGGATAGTCTAATGACATAATCCAAAGCAAACCAAGCTTTCTCCTTAAATCTTATGTAAACTTAGTTCCTAATCTAAAATCACCGTCTTAACATGAATTAAACATTATCAAACTATCGACACGAAAGCTGAGGGTTTGATAATTATTAATCCATCATCCCAAATATCAATTCATAAAGCGAAAGCCAAGTCTTGATATTGGAACAAACGAATATTAGACAGAGATCCTAAAGGCAGTGAAATAGACTCCAAGATCCAGAAATTTTTTCCATACCTTGTGTCATAAGATCTGAAACAATTGAGAGAGTTATGTGTGATTTGGGAGAGAATGCCCGTTTAATTCCTTTGTCTCTTAGGGAAAGATTGGGTATAGGATAGGGAAACATCTTCATTGTCAAGCTAATGACTTTAAATGAGCGCTTCGTGGGAGGCAACCCACGCATTTAATTGCTTTTGTTTTGTTTTCCGTGTTTTAAGTTATTTTGCAGGTAATTGTCCGAGATCGATTCGAGAAAAGATGAAAATTTTGAAGCCAAACATCCAGAGGCTTGGCACGGCCCGTGCCAAATGTTGCACGGCCGTGCCACACTATAACAAGCCAAACCTTCAAAATCCAGAAAGATGGCACGGCCCGTGCCAACATTGGCACGGCCGTGCGAGACTTCCAGGTCAGTATAACTACAAAAACAATTATTCTTCTTCCTTCATTGTCATCCACAAACATCTCTCATCCTTCAAACCTTCATATATCCACAAAAACTTCACCAAAACACACAATTTCTTCACCCAATCAACCCCAAACATCATTCCAACCATAACCCTTCAATCAAATACAACTTCCATCCATCCAAACCCAAAAACCACAAATTTATCACCAATCTCCCATAACCAACTCAAAAACCTTATTTAAACCTTAACCCCATACCTAAACTAACCTTTTCCATCCAAAATCTTTCCAAACCCCAACCTTCACCAAAAAGTTATACCAAGGTCAAGGCAATGGCTTCAAAAAGATGTGGAAAAGAAGGAGCAAACTCTTCCGGAGAGTAGAGGGTGGTATCATCACCTATATAGCTAGGAAATTGGGAGTGGGAGAGGACTAAGGGATAAACAAGATTGAGGGAAACAATAGGCTTAACGTAGAGACCCTTATCTCTATGAACTTCTTTAAACAATCGTCCACCCATGACCTATACACTCAAACTCAATGTGCCTATTTTATTTATACTTCCTAATCCATCTCGGACTAACACCGAGGTGGAAGAAAATTTGTTGTATGTTGGTGATGGTTCATAGGTACATGAAGAGCATAATCAAGGTGAGGAGGAAGGTGCAAACTTGCACCATGTTGAGGAGCACCATGACCACGATGCCGAAGGAAACTTTGAAAATGAAAGATGGGCATGGATACAAACTGAGGTTAAGAGGATAAACACCGAGCAACAAAGGCAAAGTGTTAAATTCTCTGGGCTAAGAAATGATGACCTAAGGGGCAACCGCATATCCGAAGAAAATAATCAAATGCTTTGGAACATGATGCAACAATTCCACCTCCAAGATCCCCCTTATGGACCTCAATGATATTGTTAGCTTTCCTCTTCCTCTCTTGCCGTATCTCTTCTCCCTTTTCCTCCTACTCCTATTTCTTCTTCTTCTTCTTCTTCTTCCCTTTTATTTTTTCTTGAATCATTGAGGACAATGCTTCTCCCAAGTGTGGGGCGGGGGGGGTGGGGGGGGCTAATAAAGTGTCTTGAGTCGTAGTGTTCCCAAACTCCCTTGAACTTTATTCTTTTGTTTTGTTTAATTGTGAAAGGCATGATTAAGTAGCTTGTTTTTAGTGTAAAAATATGACTTGTTGTCTTCTCTAAATTGGTAGTTTCTTGCACATGAAAGTGAACTCTTGTGTTTTAAGTTTTCTTGATAAACCCACATCAAGTTCTATTGTGAATAATTCTCCAATGAGAAAATGCACAAGTTGCATCCCTTGAGCAATTGTATGAATAGGTATTTTAAGGAACACGTTCTAGTTTTAAAGGTAAGTTAACCCTCAAAAATTTTAAGAGTAAAAGTAGTATAAGCTAGTGTGGGGAAGTTTAAAAAAGCCAAAATAAATCTAAAGGTTGCATCATTGAATCTAGATTGAGGAAGGGGGTAGGCCCTCCGACTTCCTACGTGAAGGTGATGTTATCTTGAGAAAAATAAAAGCATCATTGAATCTAGATTGGGGAAGGGGGTAGGCCCTCCCACTTCCTACGTGAAGATGATGTTTTAAGGGGCACCATTGAATCTAGATTGGGGAAGGGGGTAGGCCCTCCGACTTCCTACGTGAAGATGATGTTCCCTTAAATTAATTCGCTTAAATTCCAAATTTGTTTTTTTTCTCTCTCTGTTTTTGTAGATCTAGGGGTTTAGGCTTAGGATTTGAACATTTTCAGAGTGTAAAAGGGATTAAGAGAAGAGAACAAGTAGAAAGCCAAAAAAAATATATAAAAAAAAAAAAAACAGTTTTAGCATTCCGGCGCGGCGGCGCATCCGCTAGGGCTCGCCGGCCACCGCGCCGGAGCCGGCTTTTCGCCTGAGAAGGTGTAACACCCCGTTTTCCCGACTTAAAAATTTCTTTAAATAAATCAGAGTTAATCACATAACGGAGCGTCACATTTCACTTAAATCTCAAATATGAATAAATAACAATTTATTCTTTATTAAAACGTCTTAAACATAGTAGCGGAATCATAAAAAGTCTTGGCACGCAGGCCTCATCAAAACGTCTCAGAAAGTTCATCCAAAAATAGTCTTATGAAATCATAAATGACATGCAAGGAATAGAAAAGCATTAAACAAGTTTCCCCATACCGTTACATATCAGAGCACCTAAGACTCAACCGAGGAAAGTCCTCACACGCCTGCACCTAATCTTGGTTACCTGCAAGTTACCCATACGAAGAGCAACATTTTCAAGCAGAAGGGGTGAGATTCACAAAACAGTAATATTAAACATATAATTCAATAATTATAGTTAACAACAAATCATCACATAGACATGTCGCAACAAACATCATTTAGCATCACAAGCAACATCATAAAGCATCATCATAAACATCTTAAACGACTTGACTCGACAATGCAACTTCACTTGACTATGCAACTCTAACATCTTAAATGCATGTGGTACCAATCCAGGGCATAAGCCCTCGTCGCTTTGAGCATAAATATACTCTCAGGGCATAAGCCCTCGTCACTAGTGAGCAAAAGCTCCAGGGCATGAGCCCTCGTCGCTGGTGAGTAAAAACTCCAGGGCATAAGCCCTAATCTCTGAATGAGTATGCATGGACTCAACATCTTATAACTTAAACAAGTTAAACATCTTAAACGTCTCAACATCATAAACATCTTGGACCGACACATGCAACTCTATTAAATGTAAACAACTACATGACAGCAACTCATTAATCATGGCATATAGCAACATCAAGGATTCATCATGTAAGCATCACATATATTACACATATGGTTCACATAATACACATATGATTCATAAATCATTCTCAACGACATCAAGTTATCACGTAGCATCATCACAGATTATCATTTATATCATAGTTATCTTGCATTACTACTCAAGGATCAACTCTCTAAGTTCTACACAAAACAGATCCCACAATGCAAAGTTATGGCAGTCTGAAACCGCACTACTCGTCGTGGCGAGTTGATCTACTCGCCTCGCGAGCTCAACTAGGGGTTACTCGCCTCTGGGGGCGAACTGGAAGCGAGCAATACTGGGTGCTCTCGGCCTTTTTCACATTTTCATCCAAAAACTTCAATTATAAGTTCCCTAGGTCCAATTTGATCCTAAAAACTTACCTAATCATTCTTATATACATCAAGGCACTCAAAACCATCTACAACACGTCTCAAAACAACATCTAAAAAATCAAGATTCTCTCAGGTCAACTCGCTATGGCGAGTGGGGTTTCTCGCCTCGCGAGTGATCAAGGGTTACTCGCTATGGCGAGTTGGGTTGCTCGCCTTGCGAACGATGAAGGTCTACACGCCGCGACGAGTTACTTAGCTCGCCTAGGCGAGCGATGAACAGACAGCTACGGGTTCATCAAAATTCTCACCAAAAGTCACCAATCTCACCATGTTAAACCTCAAAACGATCAGGAACATTAACCCTATGATTATTCTAGGTTCTGTACACAATTTCTACACCAGTTCTACAGCTTTACATCATCAGATCATTAATTCTCCACTTGTAACCTAATTCCCAATTCCTCACAAATTATTACTACACTTGTTAATTATAATACAAGAATTACAGGCTTAATAGAATTGTAATGCTAGGCTCAACCTTACCTTAAAATTGCAGAAAATCGCAGCTCTCCTTGGTTCTTCTCTCTTCTCTAGTTTTTCTCCCTTTTTCACCAAAACGTACGTACTGACATTCTGACCTAATTTTCCCTTTTTATACTCCCAATAAATCTTATCTTATTTACTCTTTCTCCCACATAACTCTCTAAAATCTCAAAACTACCCCACATCTCTATATTTATTTTATTTTCAAATCTTATTTTATTAAACAATAAAATAAGTCACCACATCACATAAAAATCACTTCAATCTTAATCCCAACATCTCTTAAAATACATATAAATATATCTAGACTCCTCAAATAATTCAAATAATTAAATAATTAAAATAATTCAAAGTGGGCGTTACAACTCTCCCCAACTTATAAGATTTTCGTCCTCGAAAATTTACCTCAAGCAAACAACTCTGGATAAGATTCCAGCATCTTACTCTCTAGCTCCCACGTCAAGCTTTCACCAGTCGCTCCGTCCGAAACGACTTTCACAAGAGGTATCTCCTTGCCTCCCAAACGCTTCACTTCACGACCTTCAATCCTCACTGGTAAGGTTTCAACCGTAAGGTTATCCCTAACTTGCACATCATCTCTCTGGATCACATGAGATGGATCCGGAACATACTTTCGAAGTTGCGACACATGAAACACATCGTGCAAATTCGTAAGATGTGGTGGTAAACCCACTCGGTAAGCCACCGTCCCAACTCTCTCCGATATTTGATACGGACCAATAAACTTCGGAGTCAACTTCTTTGACTTCAAGGCACGACCAACACCGGTCATGGGAGTAACTCTTAGGAACACATTATCTCCTTCTTGAAATTCAAGGTCTTTCCTTCGCTTATCGTGGTAACTCTTCTGTCGACTCTACGACGCTTTCATCTTTTCTTGAATCATCTTTACCTTCTCAGTAGTCTGTTGAACAATCTCTGGTCCCAAAACCACATTCTCACCTGACTCAAACCAACATAACGGAGTTCTGCATCTCCGACCATACAAAGCCTCGAAAGGTGCCATTCCAATACTTGAATGGTAACTGTTATTGTACGTGAACTCTATCAACGGAAGATGACTATCCCAGGTCCCTCCTTGCTCAAGTACACAAACTCTCAATAAATCTTCCAGGGACTGAATCGTTCTCTCTGACTGACCATCTGTCTGCGGATGATAAGCCGAACTCAACCTCAACTTATAACCTAAAGCCTCTTGCAAACCCTTCCAAAATCTAGAGGTAAATCTCGGGTCTCTATCTGATACAATGCTCGAAGGAACACCATGCAGCTTCACTATATCTCGAATATAAATCTCTGCCAACAGAGCCACAGGAAAGGTGATATTAATCGGAATAAAATGAGCTGACTTCGTCAATCTATCGACAACCACCCATATAGCGTCATTCCCTTTAGGAGTATTCGGCAAACTCGTCACAAAATCCATGGATATACTATCCCATTTCCACTCTAGCACATCTAGTGGTGTCATCAACCCTGCAGGTTTCTGATGCTCCACCTTCGACTTCTGACAAACCAAACAAGAATATACAAACTGTGCCACATCACGTTTCAATCCAGACCACCAAAACAACTTCTTCAAATCATGATACATCTTGGTAGCTCCCGGATGGATACTCAAGCTACTTCTATGACTCTCTTCAAGAATCATCTTCTTCATCTCATCATTGCCAGGAATGCAAATCCTACCTCGGAATCTCAACACTCCTTGGTCATCGACCTTAAACTCACTGTCTTCAGTCTGATTACTAGCAACCAATAAATCCACAAACTTAACATCTTCTTTCTGCTCTTCTTTAATGCTTTTCAGGAAATCATTATCAATCTTCAGCATTCCCAGCTTTACACTCTGAGGTGTCCTTTCGCAAACTAAACTCAAATCTCTAAACTGTTCCAGTAACTCAAACTCCTTCACCATCATAGCAGACATATGCAAAGTCTTCCTACTTAAAGCATCTGCAACAACATTAGCCTTACCCGGATGATAATTCAAACCAAAGTCGTAATCTTTCAACAATTCAAGCCACCTTCGTTGTCTCATATTCAATTCCTTCTGATCAAACCAATACTTCAAGCTCTTGTGATCACTGAACACTTCAAATCTCAAACCATACAAGTAATGTCTCCAAATCTTAAGCACAAATACAACTGCAGCCAATTCAAGATCATGAGTAAGATAATTTCGTTCATGAATTCTCAACTGTCTTGATGCATAGGCAACCATTTTACCCACTTGCATAAGCACACCACCTAAGCCCAACTTGAACGCATCACAATACACCACAAAAGGTTCGTCGGATTTCGGCAAAATCAAAATTGGAGCCGTCGTCAACCGCTTCTTCAACTCATTAAAATTGTTCTCACAATGAACATCCCACACAAAAGATTTACCTTTACACGTCCACTGCGTTAACGGAAGAGCCAACTTAGAAAATCCTTCTATGAACCTTCGGTAATAACCAGCTAAACCCAAAAAGCTTCTAATCTCTGTAACCGACTTAGGAGTCTCCCATTGCGATACCGCTTCAACTTTAGACCGATCCACTGCAATACCATCACCAGAAATAACATGGCCAAGAAAACTTACCTCTTTCAACCAGAATTCACACTTAGATAACTTAGTGAACAACTTCTTCTCTTTCAACACTTGCAAAACAGTCTTCAAATGCTCAGCATGTTCTTCTTAAGTCTTAGAGTATATTAAAATATCATCAATGAAAACCACAACAAAACGATCTAAGTAAGCGTGAAAGATTCTGTTCATGTACTCCATGAATACACCAGGTGCATTAGTAACACCGAAAGGCATCACCGTATACTCATAATGCCCATAACGCGTCCTAAATGCCGTCTTCTGCATATCTTCATCCTTCACTTTAATCTGGTGATAACTTGATCTCAAATCTATCTTGCTAAACACACGTGCACCCACTAACTGATCCATCAAGTCATCAATCCTCGGAAGTGGATACCTGTTCCTTATAGTCACTTTATTCAACTGTCGATAGTCAATGCACAACCTCATACTGCCATCTTTCTTCTTTACTAGCAACACCGGTGCTCCCCAAGGTGAAACACTTGGTCTAACAAACTTCTTCTCAAGCAAATCCTCTAATTGTTTCTTCAGCTCCGCCAACTCAGAAGCTGACATACGATAAGGTGTCATGGACACCGGCTTCGTTCCAGGAACAAGATCCATCGAAAATTCAACTTCTGTTTCTGGAGGCACATCAGGAACTTCATCAGGAAAACTTCTGGAAAATCGCATACCACTTGTAGCTTATCAATCACTGCCTGATTCTCAATAGATAACGACGCCATTAAAGAAAACATCATAATTCCATCGCGTTCCAACTACTTCAGCTGTTTAGTAGATAAGAACTCTACTCCACTCTCTTCCTCGGTAGAAGAAAAGTGCACCGTCTTGTTAAAACAATTAATAAAAACGTGATTCTATTCCAACCAATTCATCCCCAGGATTACATCCATTCCGACCAACGGCAAACAAACCAAATCAATCTCAAAGTCACGACCAAACATAGACACAAGACATCTCAAACACACAAGAGAAGTAGTCATCGAACCCTTAGCTGGAGTTTCGACAACCATCTCCCCATTCATATCAGATACAACAAGGTTCAACTTAGCAGCACAATCAAGAGCAATAAAACAATGCGTAGCACCAGTATCAATAATAGCAACTAAAGGTATATTATCAAAATAACAAGTACCTCTGATCAAACAATCCTCATTCTCTGTCTGAGTACTAGTCAAGGCAAAAACTCTCCCAGTAGTCTGAGCCTTCTTAGGTTTCTTACAATGTGAACCAATGTGGCCCTCCTCCTCGCAGTTAAAACACACAATGTCATCACACTACAAGAAACTTGCCATTTAGCAACGGCAGAAACCGTTGGTAAAGGTCTCAAAAGCCGTTGGTATAGGTCATAAAACTTATACCAACGCCCACCTGCTACCGTCTAGGATACTATGCTTATACCAACGGCAAGAATGTCGTCCCAATAGCTTATACCAACGGAAAATTAGCTTGATGCTATAGATTTTGGAGCTATAGCAACGACATTTTACACCTATTAAATAGTTTTAGTCAACCTCCATATCCGTTGGTATAGGACCAAAATGTCCATTGCTATAGGTTCTTTTTTTTTTTTTTTTATAAATAAAATTCACCCTAATATAAATATTTTTTAATAATAATTAAATTTTCACAATAATTCCTAACCAAATAAATAATATATTCGGCTATACTTTTTTATTGCACTACACAAAATTTAAGGTAACATCAAAGAAAATTTGAATTATATGATCAAAGTAGTAAGTCTTACAAACATATCAAAATAACAAAATAATGTCAATTTTATATAATAACCAACACAAAAATAGATACTACATAAAAAAAAAACACTAGATGAACCTAAACATATCCAAGATAATTTTTTTTCTTCTAATCTTCCTCTCTTCCGTCTTCATCACTGCATCAACTTGAAGAATTTATCTGGTTTGGAGTACTAGCACCATTTGTGGCCTATTAAAAATAAAAATAAAATATGTTACAAACTCTACTCAATTCATGTTATCATAATATTCGATATCTGAACTCGAAAAATAAAAATATCAATTATATAATATACCTGTTTTGCAGCTTGTAAAATATCATTGAAATCTTCTTTAGTTCTTCCTCATTATTATGTTTCTTTAGTTTCTGCCTGAAAAATTATAAGATATATAGATTATAAGAATACATTTTAAAAGAGAATTCATTAATATGACAATCAAAACAATTGAAAAGGGTCACTTTTATGTCATAATCATAACAAAAATGTTCATTAAAATAGAACATTTGAACATAATTAGAACAGAATTCAAAACAGAGTTCATTAATTTAAAACAAAATTCAGAACATAATTAAATTAGAACAACTGAACCAGAACAATTAAAACAGAATAAGCAGGATCAAAGTAATGGTTGTGGATGGTCATTCGAATAGAGGACCGCTCATTCGAATATATCAGTTATTTGTAACAACTAGTTCAATTTTACCAACAATAAAAACACACAGCATCATGACAAGAAAATTCGAAATGAGGCCAATATAAATAACAAAATTCCCCACCTGAATGGCATCATAAAAATCATTCAAAGGGAACTAACTGAACTATACTTGCAAAACAAACTTCAAAATAGAATTCAATCAGAGCAATTGAACCAGAACAATTGTTACAGAACAATTAAAATTGAATAAGCAAGTCCAATTTTATGTCACAATCAGAACATAATTCGGAACAATTAAAACAGAACAATTGATCCAGTTTCAATTCTTACGGTCATAATTCAATTTTATACAACATTCAATTTTATACAACAGACGGGGATCCAATTTCATTGATTTAACATATCGTTTCAGTATATGTTATAGAATCAAAAAAGGTATGAACGAAAGAAAGTCTTACTATAAATCTTGCAGCATGTTCATTAACAATTGAACCATCTTTACGAGTACGTGTATCAATGTAAATCTCTTTGTGTGTGGGCGACACTCCTTTGGCTTTTTCTTTCTAATACCAAACAAATGAAATTATAAGTAATTTGTTTTATAAATACAATTTATTCAATTACAAGTTCAAATATTAACTAACCTTCTCATTGATCAAATTTGGGAGACTTTTTGTACCCATGCAATGAATATCTTCATATCTTTTACGATTCTGACTATTCTTTTTACTTTCTTTCTACAATTGATACAACATAATGTTAGTCGAAAGAAGGAACCAAGTTCGAAAATTTTTATAGTATGATAATATCTCTTTTAAATTTGATTTACTTGTGCCTCTTCAGAAAACCAATGATGAACCAATTCACGATATTGACTTCGGTCAACTCGAGAATCTAGTACAGCATTTGCAACTTCTTCTTCCGTTTTACTTTCATCAAATGCCTTTCCTTTTATAGAACACTTCCATTGTTTCCACTTCATATTCATCTCATGTATCAGATATTCTCTTGTAGTCTCATTCATAGGAGGATCAAACCCAAAGAATTTCTACATATATATAGATGTGTTAAGTAAATACAACATTAGTGATAAAAAAAATTGGGTACATAATTATTTAAATATATTGTTAATATAATACCTCTATTTGCAAAACCATGTCATTCTTATTCTTAGCAGGCATATCTTTTCAAGATGTGAGATTAATTGGAGCATATTGTTTCCTTCGAACCAAACTCCCTATGAAACGAGTAAGAGTCGACCCTTCGTCACCAATGAATTGACCGCGCTTGTCCATCTTAACAACCATGTAACTTTTAGGATCCATTTCCCATACATCATACATTCTTGTTGGGCCTCTTTTTTTCTTGGGTTGAACTACAAGCAAAACAGAAGATGTTATATAATTCAAACATAAACTATATATAAAATAAATTACAAAACAAAAACTATATATAATTGAAACCTTTAATAATTTCTAGTTCTTCTTCTGCTTCTATATCTAAAGGAATATAGTAGGAATCTTCAGACTCATGTGTGACAACTTCCACATGACTTGGGTTGGGCCTAGTTTCTTCAACATTGCTTCCTTGGGCATGAGTCGAGGTTAGATGAGTTTCTTCAACATTACTTCCTTGTGTATGAGTTGAGGTTGTATGAGTTGCACTAGTTCCTTGGCTTGAGTCTTTTAACCTACGACTCCCAATATTCAATTTTCTCTTCTTTGCCGTTGCTGCAATACTTTAAATTAAGTGAGTGATGAACACAAAATTGCACAAGTATGACGACCATAAAAAGTAATAAATCAAGTCTAATTGCATACAAAAAGCAAAACATTCACTAAACATTTTGAGCAATAGTATGATGACCATAAAATACAAAGGGAATGATAAAATATAGAATAAAAACTTTCACCAAACATAATATAGAATCAAAACATTCACTAAAACATATTCTCCCAATCTTCCTAGTTGGAGATATAGTTGGCCAACATATTAAGATTGGAAAATGATTTTAAAAGAATAACCTTTTTAGACTATGCAAATATTACTATTGTTAATATTATGAAGCATAAAGCTTAGTGTGTTCACACGCACTTTGAAATTTACATGCAATCACCATCATCGCCAACAGGGTATATCTTGTTGAAATAGCTAGAAAAATTTCACCAACAAGCAACTTCAAAATGGAACGTGGTATTTTTTTTTATCCGGAGTTATGTCATAGGCACAAATATTAAGAAAAGGAAAGGAGAAGCTGCATCGAAATAGTTGGAATGAGGTATACTGTCAAGGGACAATTTACTTGCACTTATCATGAAAAGAAATCTTTAACACTTAATTGGTACTTAACAAGATGTCAAAGATATTTGATTTTTACAAATACACTTTCTTATTTTAAGTTAAAGCATATTTATATTACGTTAATTTTATGCTAAAAACATTGGATTAGAAATATTGATTGGTTTTTTCAATGGGAAACTGATATTTCATTCATTATAGAAAGAACTTAACATGAAATCGGATATCAATGCAGAAGCAACACCTTCTATTCTAAACAGATTTGCAGCACCCAAATTAGCATTAAAAGCTATAGGAGTCAGGCTCAGACAATTTTGAAATTCAAAAAAACATCTAGATGTGTGAACTTTGAACACAAATTCTTAGAAATTGTCAATTACCCATACAACAAAAGCTAGTGGCTGCATAATATAGATGACAATGAGATTATAAGCATTCAAAAGCTTTAAACAGAAACTTACATAGAAAGAGAATTTAAACAGAAGTTTACATAGAAAGAGAACATTAAGCAATTGAAAAATGATCAATGTAAAACTGGGGAAAATGTCAAATTTGTTGTTTCCATCAACCTCAGACACTAATATTTCTACAAGAGCTTATGCACATTCTAAGAAATACTATGTATTTCAAGAGGGAAAAATTTTCACTAAAATCCTGACAAATTTAAATTAAATTAATTAAGAAATTATTCTTTTGTGCACATCCTCTATCCAAACTGGATCAACATAATTGCCAAAGCAAATTTAGCTAGTAAATGAGCTAATCGGTTATTCACTATTCTAAACATAAAATAGTTAATAAAGTCTAAACTTAAAGCATTGCAATCCTTTTATACTATCCCAAAATATGATTTGAGCAGTGAGGCATAGACATTGCCTTGATCACATTCAAAGAAGCGATTTTCTGTATCTAGGGTTCTTGAACACCACGCTCAACTGGGTAATCGTCAATTACGATTTAGAGACATGGCTAGAGACATTTTTGGTATCCTAGAGTAACAATATCAAACACCTAAGATGACCTCCATTGAGATTACCTCCTATGTTGCTCCAATGTATATAAACTAACATTGACAGGTGCTAGATGGGGCCAATTAGTTTGCAGTATGCTATGGGGCTGTAGTGGCTTGTACTCTTTTAGGTGGTCAATGCATGAAGGTAATTTTGAACTCTTGTAATACACATGTTAATAGAGACCCACATTTTTTACGTGCCCCAACCATATTGTTACCATTTTAATTTTATTGTACTATATATGCTTATATATGTGTATATTTTTCCAATGGAATTAATCGCCTGCAGGGCAATTTATGTGTTGTCAAACCCGAATGGGTCTATGAAGCTTTTCGATTTTTTATCATATTTGGTTACTTCATGTTGATTTTGGCTCAAATCCCATCTTTTCACTCATTGAGACACATTAATCCTGTGTGTTTGGTTTTATGCTTACTCTATAGTGCTTGTGCTGCTGCCGGTTCTATATATATTGGTATTTTTAAAAATAAATTACATACTCTTTTGGTACTCACCAATTTGCATCTTTACGCTAGAATGGATTGTTTTGACCTAAACTTCTTCAATATTACTACAGGAAATTCATCAAAAGGACCAGAAAAGAATTATTCTTTAAAAGCTGATACATAAAATAGCTTATTTGGAATTTTCAAAGAAATCAACACCAACAAAATAGAATTATCAATTTTATCAAAACAATTCAAAGGCATGACAATTTCAATAAACCTAATTCCCAAATCATATAAGAAATTGTGAAAGAATAAAAAGAATCAAAATACCTTTGTGGGAGAATAGCAACGAGTGACGGAGGGTTTGATGACAGCAGCAGGTGACAGCAACGAGTGACACACGGAAAGAGTGAGTGATAGAGGTTCGATTGCTAGCGGCGAGAGGCAGAGGTTTCGGATAAAGTGATGGTAGTGAGAGTTCGATTGACTTTCACAAGGAAAAAGTGATAAAGGCTTTTGATATAACTATTAATTAAATTAAATTAATTAATTAAATTAATAAATAAAAGAGAAATAGTTAATTTCCTGAAAGAAAAGGAGAGAAATTTTTTATTTTGAACAAAAAAAAAGGAGGTTTTTTCTAAATTACCTTTGAAAAATGGTGGGTAATTTGCCCACCAACTAATGAAAATGAACAATTTATTGGTGGGGTCAAGATAGTGCATGGATACCACCTAAAAAGGTGAATGCTTATTGGTTGAGGTAAATTACCCACCATTTTCTATAGGTACTCTAGTTGTCACCAAAAAAGGATGTAACAAAAAAAAAACAAAAAAAAGGGAAAATCCTTAGGTCGGGTGAAAATGGAATATTTGGAGCCAATGGAATATTTCGTGAAAATGTTTGGCGCTTTTTCATTCTTAATTCTTAACCTATAGCAACGGGGTATTGAAACATCAGTTGCTAAATTTTATCTATATCAACTCTTTTTTCTGCAGTTGCTAAAAGTGACCGTTGCTATATGGCAAATTTCTTGTAGTGTCATGTTTGCACTCAGCAGTAGTATGGCCTTTCTTGCCGCAACGAAAACACCGTTTCACCTCTCCAGGACAAGCATTACTTTTATGGCCCTTCACACCACAAGTATAGCAGACAATCTCAGCAGGAGTATTCTTCTTAATAGGTCTCCTCTCATCATTAACTCTTTGTCTACCCTTATCAGCAGGGGCACTGTAAGGCTTAGGACGACTCTACTGACCTTTACCTTTTCTCTCATTAACAACCTTGTAATGAGCCTTGGTATCCTCTTCATAAATCCTGCAACGCTTACCAGCTCGGAAAAATTTCTGATCTTCTGGTAACCAATTGCCCTCTTGATATCAGCACGCAAACCATTCTCGAACTTGATACATTTGGAGAACTCAGTAGTCTCAGTAGTATAATGTGGATAGAACTTAGCTAACTCCACAAACTTCGCAGCATATTTAGTCACCGACATGTTCCCTTGCTTTAGCTCAAGGAACTCAATCTCCTTCTTCCCGCAAACATCTTCAGGGAAGTATCTGTCTAGGAATTCCCTCCTAAACACAGCCCAAGTAACCTCAGCACCATCTTGCTCTAGAATAGGTAGAAGACTAACCCACCAGTCATCAGCTTCCTCAGCTAACATGTGCGTACCAAAACGCACCTTCTGCACCTCCGTGCACTGCATAACTCTAAACACTCTCTCGATCTCCTTGAGCCACGTCTGAGCTCCATCAGGATCATATCTTCCTTTGAAGGTAGGAGGATGATTTCTTAGGAAGGTCTCTAACATACGAACCTCAGCATTCGCACCAGCATTCGCATTAGGCTGTTGTCCTACAGCTTGAGCAACAGCTTCCAGTGCAGCAGCAGTCGTGGCATCATTTCTCCCAGCCATCTTAGTTCTCTACACAACACAAAACAATCAGCATGACATATAACAATACATCAACTGATACTCGACACAACAAGACTCTTCTACTTGGCCGGACGGACCGACCTGCTCTGATACCAATTGTAACACCCCGTTTTCCCGACTTAAAAATTTCTTTAAATAAATCAGAGTTAATCACATAACGGAGCGTCACATTTCACTTAAATCTCAAATATGAATAAATAACAATTTATTCTTTATTAAAACATCTTAAACATAGCAGCGGAATCATAAAAAGTCTTGGCACGCAGGCCTCATCAAAACGTCTCAGTAAGTTCATCCAAAAATAGTCTTATGAAATCATAAATGACATGCAAGGAATAGAAAAGCAGTAAACAAGTTTCCCCATCCCGTTACATATCAGAGCACCTAAGACTCAGCCGAGGAAATTCCTCACACGCCTGCATCTAATCTTGGTTACCTGCAAGTTACCCATACGAAGAGCAACATTTTCAAGCAGAAGGGGTGAGATTCACAAAACAATAATATTAAACATATAATTCAATAATTATAGTTAACAACAAATCATCACATAGACATGTCGCAACAAACATCATTTAGCATCACAAGCAACATCATAAAGCATCATCATAAACATCTTAAACGACTTGACTCGACAATGCAACTTCACTTGACTATACAACTCTAACATCTTAAATGCATGTGGTACCAATCCAGGGCATAAGCCCTCGTCGCTTTGAGTATAAATATACTCTCAGGGCATAAGCCCTCGTCGCTAGTGAGCAAAAGCTCTAAGGCATGAGCCCTCGTCCCTGGTGAGTAAAAACTCCAGGGCATAAGCCCACATCTCTGAATGAGTATGCATGGACTCAACATCTTGTAACTTAAACAAGTTAAACATCTTAAACGTCTCAACATCATAAACATCTTGGACCGACACATGCAGCTATATTAAATGTAAACAACTATGTTATCGCGATTTTCGGGTGTCAAATCATTAATTAGATTTGAACCTTTCAATCATTGATATCTCTATTTTTTTGGGGAAAGGTAAAATCGAGAGAAAACCTTAGAAATTCTGAGCTCGGGGCTGATTTCACTATGGGAAGGTGTTAGGCACCCGCAATGACTATAGTATCCTATAGGAACCGTTTTGCTAGTCTTATGTATACGCTTTGCTTTTATCGCTATTTGTAAAAAAGGATTGATTTTAGGAATGAGAGAAAGAAGATTTTGAGTGTTGTTTTTATTGGACTTGGAGAGGTTTTGAGTCTCTTGCCTACATACCCTTTTGAGGGATCAAAATTCCATGTAGTTCTCTTCCAAAATATTTTCGTGGGTTGGTTCAATTTTAGTTTTGAAAATAGTTTTGAAGAAAAGATGAGAGGCCTCGAAGGCATAAGATTTGAGAAAAAAGTGAGGTAGTTCCTATTTATTTACAAAAATGGTTAAAGTTGAAGATTAAAATTCATTTTGATTTTGCTTAAGAAAATAAAGGGAAAATGGGTGAAGTTTTGACTTCACTTTATTGCAAAAAACTTTGAGTGATGTGTTAGTTTTTTTGAGAAAGAAAGAATGAGTTTTTTTCCTAAGTATCACGCTTCCTAAACATATATCTAGCGGTAAACATACAACGTGTGTGCGTGTCGGTGCTTGTGTCGGTGTACATCATCATAGTGTCCATTGTCCTTTACATTGGGTCCTAATTTACATTCTATGGTCTTGCAAGAATTTAAAGAAAGTAAACTAAACCTAAAATATTACATAGAGACAAAGGGAGGTTTGTATGAAGTGGAAACAAATGAGAAAAGAAATGAGAATGATGCAATGCTCGCAACTTGAATGAGGCATGAAACAAATGGTTAGTAATAAAGTGTGAGACGATAATGAAAGTGAACAATGCATAGTAAATGAAATAACACTAACAAGGGATATTAAACAAATTGCAAAAACAAATGCAAAAAATGTAGTGAAAATAACACAAAACAAAGCCCTAAGACTTAACTAAGTCCAAGACCTATAATTTCCACCAAAACAGCACTCTTTCGAGGAAATTATTTCAAGAATCAAGAGGAAATTTCAAGCCATGCATTCAAACTTCACACATACACATTTTATGCACATTTTATAACCTAAAAAGATTCATATTACTTTCCAAACAAGAAATTAAAATCACAATTCACAAAACAGTGGTGATGATCACAAACTCATGGAAAAAGTATCACAAAATCATATTACAAGCATCAAAATCATATGGTATTGGATTAGAACGAAAATTATGCAAGAAACTTCACAAAAACACCAATATACATATTAAGAGGACAAAAAATTGGCACACATATGCTTCATCAATTTTAACATGTAAAATTAACACCAAACAGCCAAGCAAGTATCAAGAAACTCATGACAATTTTAGGAATTTTTTGCAAGAAATTTAACATGCATAGGGGTTCAAATATCACAAACAGAGGCGTGTATAGCAACAAAAATTCAAGAGAACCTAAGAAAGCTTAAGGCCCACGGATCTAATGGATCCGGATCAAACAGCCAGAAATAGAAGAGAGTGGGTCGGGTTTGGGTCAACCCGACCCAAACACATATATAAAAGGGTTTTACACCCGTTTCTCTTCATTTTTGTGACATTTTCTCTTTCTTCTCTTCTTCTCTCCGGCCGTTCTCTCTTCTTGCGAACCCTAAACCCTAATTTCTTGAATCTTGTCCAGACCTTGCTAATCCATGGCTTAAACCGTTCCTACTCTCATCCTAAACATGAATCCATCAAGAACGAACGGTTTTAGCCGTCGAAACGACGTAAATCTTCGTGTTTGATGCCGGTTCAAACTGTTCGGATCTTTCGTGTTTTTTGGACGAAAACGCCATAAAACGATGAGGAAATGCTTCGATCCACACTCGTTGTGGATTCTGAAGCTTTCCTCTGATTTTTCAAATTCTTTTGAGTTAGGGTTAGGGTTTTGGATCCGAACAGCTCGAATTGGTTATGGATTCACACGATTCTGGACTTGTGATGATTTCAACGAGGTGAAATGAGTTTGAGAGTTTACCTGGGCTTTGGTTGGAGATTTGAGTCGAAATCTTCGGAAAACCTTGAATCTTGATTCGGTGTCGTTGATTC
This sequence comes from Medicago lupulina, assembly GCA_958299785.1. Classification (NCBI taxonomy): domain Eukaryota; kingdom Viridiplantae; phylum Streptophyta; class Magnoliopsida; order Fabales; family Fabaceae; genus Medicago; species Medicago lupulina. The sequence continues at coordinate 40,218,166 of OY283146.1, read as the reverse complement.
CTTGGCTTGAATTTGGAAATAGACCGGTAATTCTCTTCCTTTTCTCTTCGTTGGTTCAAAATCCTTGAGTTCTTTCCCTCTTCTCCTCAATTCCAATTTTGTGATCGCATTTGGGATTTGTTGCTTCCAGCGACGAATTCAATGCTTGAATTGCAGAAAGAATAACTCAGTGATGAAGATTCCTACTTGAATCTCTGAGAGTTCACACAAATTCCATGATTTTAGCTTGAATTTGATTTCTGGAAACAGTTAGGGTTTGCGAGATTGCTCTGTGTTCTTCAATTCTTTGAGTCTGTTATGATTTTGATCCAACTGAATCAGAGAGAGAAAAGTTTTTCCTGTTTGTGATGTGGCGTCTGATTTGTGGATCTTTTTCTGACTTGCACAGTACCTGACCTTATATAGGGTGCCATGTGTGCGCTGAGCCAATGGAAATGAGACACCTGGACCTGGGCAGCTTGCGTGGCACTTGTGGACTGAACTGAAAAAAAAAGGACTAAAAATGCAATTTTGTAAAATTGAAGGACTGAGCTGCAATTAAAACAAACTTAAGGACAAAACTGCAATAAAAAGAAATAGGACTGACTTTGAAATTTAAAAGGCATTTGGACTGTTTTGAAAATAGAATTTGGGCACTTTTGCAATTTAAAACAAAGTTTGGACTTACTTGCAAAAAGTGAAATAAAATTGGTAAAAGAAATGAAATTTGCAAAAACGTAAAGTGCAACAATAAAAACAACAAAACGGACTAAAATGAACAAACTACCAAAAATGAGGTATTTTAAAATACCTCTCTGTCAAAATTTTGATGTGAAAAGACTAAAATGCCCCTAGGGACCAAAACGACTCAGACTGATTCAGATGCAAAACTAGGATGATTTTTGGACAAAATTTGATTAATGACTCATGCAAACAAATTGAAAAGACTCAGGGACAAATTGTAAGGACTAAAATGGGTTCCTTTGTAGGAAATGACCAAAATACCCTTTTGTATGACTTTATGCAAAAAATTGGAATAAAAGGCAGGAAAACAAGCAATGGTCCTAAAGACCCTTTTTGAAGACTTGTAATGCAAGAAAACACTTTGAACGGCTTTGAATGAAGTAACCTTGGAGATAATACAGTAAAATGCGCGTTTGTGGCACGATAAAAGTTTGCAAAATAAACACCGTGAATTTGAAATGATTGGAAACAAACAGAAGTTTGAACAAGTATTTTTAGGTCCAAAACGAGGGTATAACAGCTGCCCCTATTTAAGTTTCTTCGTTCGGAGAGTCAAGAGACAGAGTCTTTGGCTTGACGTGACGAAGATACTTAAATATCGACATTTGTACTGATTTTGGGGGTAAAAATACGTTCGTAAATGTTATGCATGCCATGCAACATTTTGATTATGGATGCAAGACAGACTGAGAATTGAATTTAACAAAATATGTCGTATCCATTGCGGGACTGGTAGACATGAACAAAATAGCAAAAACGGAGTATGTCGTATCCATTGCGGGATTGGTAGACATTAACAGAATAACAAGACTCACTGGGGAGACTAAGTAGCAAATTGACAGGTACAAGCTGTTCTTGGATGCGAACTGGCCACTTGACCGGGAATATTGACAGCGAAGGGTGCAAGCTACTCTCGTATTTGAGCTGGTCACTTGGCTGAAAGAAAAAAATAGAAAGCACAAGCTGTTCTTGTATTTGAACTGGTTACTTGGCTGAAAGGAAACAGAAACATAGGTGCAAGCTGTTCTTGGATACGAACTGGCCGCTTGACCGATAGCAAAGGCAAATTGACAGGTACAAGCTGCTCTTGGATGCGAACTAGCCACTTGACCGAAAGCAAGGATGGATTGATAGGCACAAGCTGTTCTTGGATGCGAACTAGCCACTTGGCCGATAGTAGAAACAAAGGGTAGGTACAAGCTGTTCTTGGATACGAACTGGCTACTTGACCAATAACAAGAGTAAATTGACAGGTACAAGCTGTTCTTGGATGCGAACTGGCTGCTTGCCCGAAAACAAAGGTAAATTGACAGGCACAAGCTGTTCTTGGATGCGAACTAGCCACTTGGCCGATAGTAGAAACAAATCGTATTGTAGAAACAAATTGAAATTGACTTGACATGACTGCAGGAGCCTGAATTTGAAAGGATAGCTAAAGTTTGAAGTTGACAAGATTGTTAGATTTTGAAATTGACACGACAGATTGAATTTGAAATTGACATGATTGACTGAATTTGAAATTGACATGATTAATTTTGACAAAGATTAACATAGGAATTGAGAATGCAAGTGTGTATGAATAACATGACAATTTTACCAAATGCATGAACACATAAGATGCATGATTATGCATGTATGAATGCTTTGAAATGCATGATGATTGGCAATTTGCAGACATAACTTCGCAGAGACAGACAACACATTGGAATCTTGGGCACGTAATGGCTCGTGCTCTGACATATACTTGCAAAAGTTCCTCTGCTGGCAACACGTATAAGAACTGATATCAATGTAAATTTGCTCATGCATGATTCATTTGAATGTACCTAGCTACTTAGGCCTGTTTTCAAAATACTCAAAAATTTTCAATTTTCAGAATGTTCATTCCAGACATGCATCATTATTAACATAGAAAAAATCTTTTGTATAAAGCTTTGAAGGTAGAGTAGAAAAAGGATTAGAGTGCCAAACAAAAGCATAGGCTCAGATTAACGTATAGGGGTGGTAGTCAGCCAAAGGCGCGACCCCACAGATTTACAAATCTTGAAAAATGGTAATTTTATTGGTTGGTGGTACATTGAACACAGTCACCACTATGGTACCTAAAACTCTTGAATCCACCGGTGTCGGAACCTCGGATGAGAATAGCCAATTATCAGTTGCAAAGATGCCAAAGGGAATGGTAACTTGCCATATATAGTCAATTGTCTTTTATCTCAATCTCATTTTTGCATGAACCACCCTTTCGGGTTTTCGGCTCATCGAGACGCTCCTTTTTGCCTGAGTTACACGTAATCTCAGCGATCTTTTACATTTTTGTTTCTTGTCCCTTATTTTGCCTGGATCGCCCTTTCGGGTTTTCAATCCACCGGGAAGCGCATTTTTGCCTAGGCCGCCCTTTCGGGTTTTCGACCTACCACGCTGTTCTTTTCATATCTAGACAAAGTATTTCTTGACTATATCGGCATTCACAGGATTCGGAAGTTCTACGCCATCCATGTGTGTGAGAATCAAAGCACCGCCAGAGAAAGCCTTCTTGACAACATAAGGTCCCTCGTAGTTAGGCGTCCATTTGCCCCTTGGGTCGGGTTGCTGACTCATTCTTCTCTTCAATACGAGTTCACCCTCTTTGAATTCCCGAGGACGAACTTTCTTGTCAAAAGCATTTTTCATCCTTGTTTGATACATCTGACCGTGAGCCAAAGCATCCAGGCGTCTTTCCTCAATCAAATTCAACTGGTCGTACCGACTCTGGCACCATTCAGCCTCAGACAACTTTGCTTCCATAATCACACGGAGAGACGGAATCTCCACTTCCAATGGGAGGACTGCTTCCATGCCGTATACAAGAGAAAAAGGCGTTGCTCCGGTTGAACTACGAACTGTAGTGCGGTAGCCGTGTAAAGCATAGGGCAACATCTCATGCCAGTCTTTGTATGTTGTTACCATCTTCTGCACAATCTTCTTGATGTTCTTATTGGCAGCCTCAACTGCACCATTCATCTGAGGTCTGTAAGGAGAAGAATTATGGTGTTCAATCTTGAATTTCTCACATAAGGCCTGCACCATGTCATTGTTCAGGTTGGTACCGTTGTCGGTGATAATCTTGCTAGGAACACCATACCGACAGATGATATTGTTCTTGATGAATTTGACTACTACTTGCTTAGTCACGTTGGCATAAGATGCAGCTTCGACCCATTTGGTGAAATAATCGATTGCTACCAGGATAAAACGATGACCATTCGAAGCTTTCGGTTCAATTCTTCCGATCATATCAATGCCCCACATAGAGAAAGGCCATGGAGAAGACATAACATTGAGAGCGTGCGGAGGCACATGGATCTTATCAGCATATATTTGACATTTGTAGCACTTCCTGGCATATTGATAGCAATCGCGCTCCATGGTCGTCCAGTAGTAACCAGCTCTCAACAGCTTTCTAGACATAGCATGCCCCGATGCGTGGGTCCCAAAGGTGCCATCGTGCACATCGTGCATTAGCTGTTCTGCTTCATATTCATCAACACATCTTAACAACACCATATCGAAATTCCTTTTGTACAGAACATCCCCATCTAGCACGAACTTACTAGCCAATCTGCGCAAGGTTTTCTTGTCCTTGTTGGAAGCACTTGGCGGATATTCACGACTTTGTAAAAACTGCTTGATATCACAATACCAGGGCCTGTTGTCGACTCCGCTTGAACCCGTTTGTACAATTGCATCACTGACAGTGAACACATGAGCGGGCCGGTCTAAGCGTTGTATTTTGATCATCGGTACATGATTCCAATGGTTCACTCGGAACATGGAGGATAAGGTAGCAAGAGCATCGGCCATTTGGTTCTCCTCTCGGGGAATATGGTGCAACTCGACCTTTGTAAAATACGTCAACAGACGTCTCGCATAATCATGGTAAGGGATCAGATTGGCATGATGGGTCTCCCATTCACCCTTTATCTGGTTGATGACTAGTGCAGAGTCTCCATAGATGTCCAGATGCTTGATTCTCATATCGATGGCTTCTTCAATTCCAAAGATGCACGCCTCGTACTCGGCCACATTGTTGGTGCACTCAAACACAATCCGGGCTGTGAAAGGGATGTGATGCCCCTGCGGAGCCACAATTACTGCGCCAATTCCTCGGCCATAGGCATTAACAGCACCATCAAAGACCAACCCCCACTTGCTATCAGGGTCTGGACCTTCACCGATCAGTGGTTCTTCACAGTCTCTTGGCTTTAAGAACATAACCTCTTCGTCGGGGAAATCGAACTTCAAAGGTTGATAGTCATCCAGTGGTTGGCAAGCGAGATGGTCAGCCAGGATACTCCCTCTAATGGCTTTCTGAGCTTTAAACACAATATCATACTCTGACAGTAACATTTGCCAACGTGCAATTTTCCCAGTGACCGCCAGTTTCTCAAAGATATACTTGATTGGATCCATCCGGGATATCAACCAAGTTGTATGATTTATCAAGTAATGACGCAGGCGTTTGGCTGCCTAGGCTAGTGCACAACAGGTTTTTTCAAGCATCGTGTACCGAGTCTCACAATCGGTGAATTTCTTGCTCAAATAGTAGATTGCATGCTCTTTCTTTCCAGTCTCGTCCTGTTGACCGAGCACACATCCCATGGATTCATCCAACACTGACAGATACATAATCAATGGCCTTCCGTCCACGGGCGGGACAAGGATCGGGGGTTCTAACAAGTATTCTTTGATGCTATCGAAAGCTTCTTGGCATTCATCTTTCCATACAACAGGTTGATTCTTCCTGAGTAACTTGAAAATGGGCCGCAGGTCGCCGTCATGTGGGATATAAATCTAGAAATGTAGTTCAAACGCTCGAGGAACCCTCTGACTTGCTTCTCGGTTTGCGGGGCCAGCATTTCACGGATTGCTCGGACTTTGTCAGGATCTACTTCGATGCCTCTTTGACTGACAATGAAGCCTAGCAACTTCCCAGACCTAACACCGAACGTGCATTTGTTTGGATTCAGCCGAAGCTTGTATTTCCTCAACCTTTCAAACATCTTAGCCAAATATTCAACGTGTTGTTCTTCATCGTTTGACTTGACAATCATGTCATCCACGTACACTTCGACTTCTTTGTGAATCATGTCATGGAACAAAGTGGTCATCCCCCTTTGATAAGTAGCACCAGCATTTATTAGACCGAACGGCATTGCTTTGCAACAGAAAGTTCCCCACGGAGTGATGAACTACGTCTTCTCCCTGTCTTTGGGTGACATTTTGATTTGGTTATAGCCAGAAAAACCGTCCATGCAGGAGAACACCTTGCACTGGGCAGTATTATCAACGAGCACATCGATGTGAGGTAATGGGAAATTGTCCTTCAAGCTTGCTCTATTCAAATCTCTGTAATCAACACACATCCGGACCTTACCATCCTTCTTCGGCACTGGCACAATATTAGCAACCCACTCGGGATACTCAACTGTCATGAGAAAACCTGCGTCAATCTGCTTTTGTACCTCACCCTTAATCTTCAGGGCCATGTCCGGCCGAGTCCGTCTCAACTTTTGTCTGACAGGGGGACAGTCCGGTTTTGTCGGTATCTGGTGTTCCACGATCTGGGGATCCAAACCCGGCATATCTTCATACGACCATGCAAAAATATCCGAATACTCCCGGAGAAGTTGGAAGATCCTTTTCTTGACCCCTTCCTCCAATGCAGCACCGACCTTGATCTCTCGTTTATTGTCCTCGGTACCCAAGTTGATCAACTCAATCTCTTCCTGATGAGGCCGAATGGTTTTCTCTTCTTGTTCAAGTAATCGGGCAATCTCGTCTGGTATGTCGTCACTATCTTCATTTTCGGCCTCAAACACCGGGGATTCAAAAATTTGGAGAAACATAGGGTCACTGTGTTCAACGGGTTCATTTTGGTTCGATCTGCGTGACATGATTGGATGATTTTTAGAAAATAATTTTCATGCAGATCTTTGAAATTAATAAGAAAATACAGATGTTTTGGATTTTTCTGGCATTACCATTATTTCCAAGGGAAAAGCATTAAAGAAAGAAAAAGAGTCGTGAAAGAAACGACGTTTTTTATTGATAATGGTGATGTCGGAACAAACATGCCCTTTACAAAAGTGTCACTTCCGCCTCGGGCAGGGCGGAAGGATTGTTATTTTGAAAACAAAAGCCTAGACAGCAAGACATATTACTTAGAATCATGCACAAACACAGGGAGATTGATAGCGTTCCAGTTCTTTGCCATGCCTCCTGGTATCACAAATGTGGGCCTAGACCCCCTTTCATCACCACCATCAAGAATTGCATTGGCAAATCCAGCACTATGGAACGTTCCAGTTGACACGCCTGACGTTGGAGAGAAACCGAGACCCTCTTTGCGTTTGTTGTCCAGCAGCTGTATCAATTGACCCCAACCAGCGGCCTGACCCTCTTGAACGGCCTTCTACGCGTCTTTCAAAGAAGCCATGGCAGCACTAGCCTTCTTGGGCTCCGTACCCTCGATAGTCAAACCCTGGAATGCAGTTCCTTCGGCAGATTTAGCTTCGATGCAAGAAAAAGACGACAACTGACTAACCAAATAAGCTTCTTCCCCATGTACTGTCACAAGTTTACCATTCCTTACGAACTTCAGCTTCTGATGAAGGGTAGAAGTGACTGCACCGGCCTCGTGTATCCACGGTCTCCCGAGAAGGCAACTGTAAGAGGCATCTATGTCCATAACCTGGAAGGTAATCATGAATGTTTCAGGGCCAATAGTCATGGGGAGATCTACCTCTCCAAGCACAGTTTTACGGGAACCATCGAAAGCCTTGACTAGGAAAGTACTCCTTCTCAAAGGAACTCCTTGACAACTTAACTGTTCCAAAGTCGACTTAGGCATCACATTCAATGACGACCCAGTATCTACCAACACGTTGGACAGCATATCTGCTTTGCAGTTCATGGAAATGTGCAGGGCCAAGTTGTGGCGCTTCCCTGCCTCTGGAAGTTCATCTTCACCAAACCAAAGGTTACTGCAAGCAGTGATGTTAGCCACTATCCCACCAAATTGATCCTCTGTGACTTCGTGGTCGACATATGCTTGCTCCAATACTTTCAACAATACGTTCCTGTGAGCCTCCGAACTAAGGAGTAGAGACAAGATAGATATCTTCGAAGGGGTTTGTAACAGCTGGTCAACGATCTTATAATCGCTTTTCTTGATTATCTTCAAAATCTCATCCAGATTGGAATCTTCAATGGACTGGCCGGGACGGCTGGTGTCTTCAACGACAGGAGGGATTGGTAATGGAGTAGTCTTATCAGCAGGAATCGCAACTTGCACATCATCTTTCTTCTGAAACAAGAGGGGCCGAACCCTGCCGCTCCTCAAAGCCGTCACTTCGGCGATACTGCCTACTGTGCTCGGGGACACCAAAGGTACTTCTTTCCCGTTTTCCAACATAGTCGCGCTGTACCTGTACGGGATGGCTTGCGCAGAAGTATATGGCACTGGCCCTAGTAGCCGTATCACTAGAGGCTTAACATCTTCCCTGGCAGACACATTCTTGACAGGAGTATCGTGGAAAATCGGCACTATCATACAAACATCACTGGTAGTCAGGTAGTTGTCATTCATCAGGCTTTGGATATCAGTCTGAACTACGCTGCAACCCATAGGGTTCTGAAGACATTCACAGCAGGTGGCATGGTCGTGGCTGAACAGAGCAGCTTGACACAGCTTGATATGCAGTGGTACTAGGGGAGTAGCAACATTACGGACATTGAGACGAGGGATTTCTTCACATACTTCAATCATATTCACGGCGGCATGGTTGGGGAGCGGATTGTCGAGCACATGTGGGACATTGTTTTCAAAAGATAGCTTTCCCTGGTCGATCAACTTCTTCACAATATATTTCAGAGCGTAGCAACCTTCTACATCATGACCTAGGGCGCCTTGGTGGAAATCACATCTGAGATCGGAGCGGAACCTGGGAGGCAATGGGTTTGGCGGAGGCTTGCCAGGTCTAGTGGTGCAATACCCCTTGTGTAACAGAGTTGGGAGTAGTTCAGCGTACGCCATCGGTATCGGCGGGAAAGATGGTATAGTTTGAGGGCCTTGTTGTTGTTGTTGCGGTTGTTGTTGAGCCAGTGGTTGTTGCTGCATTTGTTGGGCGATGGCATTAACAGGGACCTAGGGCTGGCCCGGTAGTGGAGGGTATTGATGGTAGAACGGCGGATAGAACGGATGCTGGGCATACTGTAGGTACTGGTACTGTTGAGGCAGTTGTGTAGCATTGACAGGAGCGGCAGTGGCAGATTGATTGGTCCCGGCAGACACCATTCCAACTTCTGGTTCCTTTTTCTTATGGTGACCATTGCCGTATTTCCTTGGCGCACTCGTGGAAGTTTCGCCTTTCTCAAACACGATAATCCCCTCTCGGACAGCTTCCTCCAAGCGGGTCCCCATAGTGACCATCTCAGAGAAGTTGCTTGGGGCAGCAATAATCATTCTTTCAACATAATCTTTCTTTAGGGTCTTCAAGAATGTTTGAGTCATTTCTTCCTCGTCCAAAACGGGGGTGATACGGGCAGCTGCCCCTCTCCACCTCTGTGCATATTCGCGAAAGCTTTCATCCTTTTTCTGAGAAAGATACCGGAGGAATTCCCTATTCGGCTTGAGCCTAGTGTTGAATCCATAGTGGCTCTTAAAAGCAGCAGCCAGATCATCAAAAGTATGAATATCATCCTTGCTCAAACCGGTATACCACTCCGCGGCATCTTCCATTAGGCTGTCCTGGAAGCAATGGATCATAAGTGAATCATTGTCCGTATGGTTAGCCATCTTCCGGACGTACTTGATGATATGGTTCTGGGGGCAGGTCAGCCCATTGTAGCGGTCAAACTCCGGGACCTTGAACTTCTTGGGGACATCCACCCTCGGCACTAAACAAAGATCGTGAGCATTGACGAGATCACCACTCCCACGGTTGGCTTTGATCTCACGACGGAGTTCTCTAGCAAGCTCCTCCATTCTTTCCTCCATAGTTCCCAATACAGGAGTCTTTCCACGGTGATCATTAGCGTTGGCGCCCTGAGGCGTAGAATGTACAATCGGATCGGTGAAGACCGTTGACTGAGGCAGAGTAGTGTGGAGAGAAGCATGCCCTGGGACGGGGATTTGGTTACTATTGGCAGCACCAGACGTGCCGGCGCCTGAAAGACAGGCTGCGGTACCGGGTGCGTAGTAAGGTGGGAGTCCATAAGGGTATCCCCTCGGCATAGCAAAGCGGTCATCGAGAGATGATGTTGGAATTGGCTCGGTGGTCTCTGGAGCAGATGAAGTTGGTTGTTCCTGGGCGGCCAACAGAGTAGTCATAACATCGTGAGCTTTAGCCAACTCTTCCCTCAAGGATGCCAATTCGGTACGGAGCTGTGCGTTTTCCTCTTCCATGGCTATTTGATTCCTCCTTCTGTATTGTCTAGTTTGATGCACTCTGGTAGGTTGATCGGTCCTTCGAGCATGAGCCACTTTTCACACTGCGGCAGAAGGACCAGGAGGCAGTGAGCACTTGGAAGTTTTGTTGTGTTTTTTTTTTGAATGATGCATATGATGCATGAGATGTGCAAATGCAGATGCAAAAATGACTCTTTTTGGTTATCGAAGGGTTTTAGACAAACTAGAAACTTTTGCAAACATTTAGCAAGATGATGGAATTAGAAAGCTGTCAAGACAAATCGTTTTGAAATGCTAAGCGAAAGGAAGTGGGATCGACTTCCTTGAACTTGTAGGACTTAGTCTTCTTCATGCCTGGTTATATTTGCAAAGAATTTTAGTTTGTCTATACCCTTTGATAAATGCATGTAAAAATTTTATGCATGAATGTATGTATGCATGGTTTTGTTTAACAAAGAAAGCACGGTGGGCTAAAGTAACAAGTGGACACGGTGTCCGGTGAAACTAAGGCTTTGATAGTAGCAATCATTGATATCTCTATTTTTTTTGGGGAAAGGTAAATCATTAATTAGATTTGAACCTTTCAATCATTGATATCTCTATTTTTTTTGGGGAAAGGTAAAATCGAGAGAAAACCTTAGAAATTCTGAGCTCGGGGCTGATTTCACTATGGGAAGGTGTTAGGCACCCGCAATGACTATAGTATCCTATAGGAACCGTTTTGCTAGTCTTATGTATACGCTTTGCTTTTATCGCTATTTGTAAAAAAGGATTGATTTTAGGAATGAGAGAAAGAAGATTTTGAGTGTTGTTTTTATTGGACTTGGAGAGGTTTTGAGTCTCTTGCCTACATACCCTTTTGAGGGATCAAAATTCCATGTAGTTCTCTTCCAAAATATTTTTGTGGGTTGGTTCAATTTTAGTTTTGAAAATAGTTTTGAAGAAAAGATGAGAGGCCTCGAAGGCATAAGATTTGAGAAAAAAGTGAGGTAGTTCCTATTTATTTACAAAAATGGTTAAAGTTGAAGATTAAAATTCATTTTGATTTTGCTTAAGAAAATAAAGGGAAAATGGGTGAAGTTTTGACTTCACTTTATTGCAAAAAACTTTGAGTGATGTGTTAGTTTTTTTGAGAAAGAAAGAATGAGTTTTTTTCCTAAGTATCACGCTTCCTAAACATATATCTAGCGGTAAACATACAACGTGTGTGCGTGTCGGTGCTTGTGTCGGTGCTTGTGTCGGTGTACATCATCATAGTGTCCATTGTCCTTTACATTGGGTCCTAATTTACATTCTATGGTCTTGCAAGAATTTAAAGAAAGTAAACTAAACCTAAAATATTACATAGAGACAAAGGGAGGTTTGTATGAAGTGGAAACAAATGAGAAAAGAAATGAGAATGATGCAATGCTCGCAACTTGAATGAGGCATGAAACAAATGGTTAGTAATAAAGTGTGAGACGATAATGAAAGTGAACAATGCATAGTAAATGAAATAACACTAACAAGGGATATTAAACAAATTGCAAAAACAAATGCAAAAAATGTAGTGAAAATAACACAAAACAAAGCCCTAAGACTTAACTAAGTCCAAGACCTATAATTTCCACCAAAACAGCACTCTTTCGAGGAAATTATTTCAAGAATCAAGAGGAAATTTCAAGCCATGCATTCAAACTTCACACATACACATTTTATGCACATTTTATAACCTAAAAAGATTCATATTACTTTCCAAACAAGAAATTAAAATCACAATTCACAAAACAGTGGTGATGATCACAAACTCATGGCAAAAGTATCACAAAATCATATTACAAGCATCAAAATCATATGGTATTGGATTAGAACGAAAATTATGCAAGAAACTTCACAAAAACACCAATATACATATTAAGAGGACAAAAAATTGGCACACATATGCTTCATCAATTTTAACATGTAAAATTAACACCAAACAGCCAAGCAAGTATCAAGAAACTCATGACAATTTTAGGAATTTTTTGCAAGAAATTTAACATGCATAGGGGTTCAAATATCACAAACAGAGGCGTGTATAGCAACAAAAATTCAAGAGAACCTAAGAAAGCTTAAGGCCCACGGATCTAATGGATCCGGATCAAACAGCCAGAAATAGAAGAGAGTGGGTCGGGTTTGGGTCAACCCGACCCAAACACATATATAAAAGGGTTTTACACCCGTTTCTCTTCATTTTTGTGACATTTTCTCTTTCTTCTCTTCTTCTCTCCGGCCGTTCTCTCTTCTTGCGAACCCTAAACCCTAATTTCTTGAATCTTGTCCAGACCTTGCTAATCCATGGCTTAAACCGTTCCTACTCTCATCCTAAACATGAATCCATCAAGAACGAACGGTTTTAGCCGTCGAAACGGCGTAAATCTTCGTGTTTGATGCCGGTTCAAACTGTTCGGATCTTTCGTGTTTTTTGGACGAAAACGCCATAAAACGATGAGGAAATGCTTCGGAAAACCTTGAATCTTGATTCGGTTTCGTTGATTCCTTGGCTTGAATTTGGAAATAGACCGGTAATTCTCTTCCTTTTCTCTTCGTTGGTTCAAAATCCTTGAGTTCTTTCCCTCTTCTCCTCAATTCAAATTCTGTGATCGCATTTGGGATTTGTTGTTTCCAGCGACGAATTCAATGCTTGAATTGCAGAAAGAATAACTCAGTGATGAAGATTCCTACTTGAATCTCTGAGAGTTCACACAAATTCCATGATTTTAGCTTGAATTTGATTTCTGGAAACAGTTAGGGTTTGCGAGATTGCTCTGTGTTCTTCAATTCTTTGAGTCTGTTATGATTTTGATCCAACTGAATCAGAGAGAGAAAAGTTTTTCCTGTTTGTGATGTGGCGTCTGATTTGTGGATCTTTTTCTGACTTGCACAGTACCTGACCTTATATAGGGTGCCATGTGTGCGCTGAGCCAATGGAAATGAGACACCTGGACCTGGACAGCTTGCGTGGCACTTGTGGACTGAACTGAAAAAAAAAGGACTAAAAATGCAATTTTGTAAAATTGAAGGACTGAACTGCAATTAAAACAAACTTAAGGACAGAACTGCAATAAAAAGAAATAGGACTGACTTTGAAATTTAAAAGGCATTTGGACTGTTTTGAAAATAGAATTTGGGCACTTTTGCAATTTAAAACAAAGTTTGGACTTACTTGCAAAAAGTGAAATAAAATTGGTAAAAGAAATGAAATTTGCAAAAACGTAAAGTGCAACAATAAAAACAACAAAACGGACTAAAATGAACAAACTACCAAAAATGAGGTATTTTAAAATACCTCTCTGTCAAAATTTTGATGTGAAAAGACTAAAATGCCCCTAGGGACCAAAACGACTCAGACTGATTTAGATGCAAAACTAGGATGATTTTTGGACAAAATTTGATTAATGACTCATGCAAACAAATTGAAAAGACTCAGGGACAAATTGTAAGGACTAAAATGGGTTCCTTTGTAGGAAATGACCAAAATACCCTTTTGTATGACTTTATGCAAAAAATTGGAATAAAAGGCAGGAAAACAAGCAATGGTCCTAAAGACCCTTTTTGAAGACTTGTAATGCAAGAAAACACTTTGAACGGCTTTGAATGAAGTAACCTTGGAGATAATACAGTAAAATGCGTGTTTGTGGCACGATAAAAGTTTGCAAAATAAACACCGTGAATTTGAAATGATTGGAAACAAACAGAAGTTTGAACAAGTATTTTTAGGTCCAAAATGAGGGTATAACAAACTACATGACAGCAACTCATCAATCATGGCATATAGCAACATCAAGGATTCATCATGTAAGCATCACATATATTACACATATGGTTCACATAATACACATATGATTCATAAATCATTCTCAACGACAACAAGTTATCATGTAGCATCATCACAGATTATCATTTATATCATAGTTATCTTCCATTACTACTCAAGGATCAACTCTCTAAGTTCTACACAAAACAGATCCCACAATGCAAAGTTATGGCTGTCTGAAACCGCACTGCTCGCCGTGGCGAGTTGATCTACTCGCCTCGCAAACTCAACTAGGGGTTACTCACCTCTGGCGAGTTGGGGGCGAACTAGAAGCGAGCAATACTGGGTGCTCTCGGCCTTTTTCACATTTTCATCCAAAAACTTCAATTATAAGTTCCCTAGGTCCAATTTGATCCTAAAAACTTACCTAATCATTCTTATATACATCAAGGCACTCAAAACCATCTACAACACGTCTCAAAACAACATCTTAAAAATCAAGCTTCTCTCAGGTCAACTCGCTATGGCGAGTGGGGTTGCTCGCCTCACGAGTGATCAAGGGTTACTCGCTATGGCGAGTTGGGTTGCTCGCCTCGCGAGCGATGAAGGTCTACTCGCCGCGGCGAGTTGCTAAAGCTCGCCTAGGCGAGCGATGAACAGACAGCTACGGGTTCATCAAAATTCTCACCAAAAGTCACCAATCTCACCATGTTAAACCACAAAACGATCAGGAACATTAACCCTATGATTATTCTAGGTTCTGTACACAATTTCTACACCAGTTCTACAGCTTTACATCATCAGATCATTAATTCTCCACTTGTAACCTAATTCCCAATTCCTCACAAATCATTCCTACACTTGTTAATTATAATACAAGAATTACAGGCTTAATAGAATTGTAATGCTAGGCTCACCCTTACCTTAAAATTGCAGAAAATCGCAGCTCTCCTTGGTTTTTCTCTCTTCTCTGGTTTTTCTCCCTTTTTCACCAAAACGTACGTACTGACATTCTGACCTAATTTTCCCTTTTTATACTCCCAATAAATCTTATCTTATTTACTCTTTCTCCCACATAACTCTCTAAAATCTCAAAACTACCCCACATCTCTATATTTATTTTATTTTCAAATCTTATTTTATTAAACAATAAAATAAGTCACCACATCACACAAAAATCACTTAAATCTTAATCCCAACATCTCTTAAAATATATATAAATATATCTAGACTACTCAAATAATTCAAATAATTAAATAATAAAATAATTCAAAGTGGGCGTTACAGAAGGAGACCGGAAAACTAGAGAGAGGCGAGAGCTTCTCTCTCTAGGAGAGAAGAAGAGAGAGAAAGGGAGAATAGAAATGAAGAAAACCGGCCCCTCCTCCTTTTTATACACATGTGCGAATCAGTCCGGTTCGCGTGAACCGAACCGGTTCGGTTTCCCTTAAAGCCCATTTCCATTATTTTTACTTTCTACACCCCTTGCTTACTGCCTGCACCCCGAGTCTCTTTATTTTTGCTATTTTCTTTCCTTTTTACATGCGTCGTTATTTACCTCATTTTACTTTCGTATTTTTTTATTTTCATCATCGTAACATCACATGCATATTTATTTGTTTGGTTTTATCGCATTAGGTTTTATGTAGTTTATTTATTTTTCCGCCATTTATTTTATCATGCACACTTTAGAATGTAAATTTTAGGCTTTAGGGTAATTTATTTTATTGCAAACTTTAGAATGTATTAATAGGTTTTTTGTAATAACTTAGGAGTATATGTGGGTGAGTGGGTGTATGCTTTATTTTGCGCTTTCTAGTTTAGGTTAAAGGTTTTTTCGTGGTGATCCAACGTCACCACAAAATACCTACGCTTTATTTTCTTGTTACGTTAGTATGATTCCTTAGTTTAGTCAATATTAAAAAAAAAACAAAAACATGCAAATAACAAAAAAACACAAAAATATTTTCTTAAACAAACCTTGATCCTAAATCAAGTGATCCTTTTTCCGTTTTTTTCTTTAATCAAACATTAAATCAATCTAATTTTATTTTTCACTTTCTTTAATATTAAAAAACACAAACAAATACTCATTTGCAACTAGGCTTTTTCTTTTAAAACCTTTTTTCAAAAACTAATAAAAAACACAAAACCAATCAAACGGAAATTTTTACCCCGAACTACGAGGTTCTGATCCCTCACGGGTACGTAGGCAAAGGACCCAGTCCTTCCGAATCAATAAAATGTAGATAACTAGGTCTTTTCACTTTTTTTCCACCATTCCCAAAATTCCTTCTTTTTAATAAAATTAAGCAAGTTCATGGCATAAGAAAATAAAATAAAGTCGAAAGGTTCTCGTAGAATACTACGAACATATAGGGTGCTAACACCTTCCCTTTATGTAACCATCCCCCGGACCCCTTCAAATTCAAATCTTTTTAAATCAAAAGTCGTGAAATAATTTAGTGAGTCAAAATCTAATCAAATAGCCTTGATCTCCGAAAAATGACACGACAGAAATAGCGACTTCACTGTGGACTAATTCGAGGGTTAAGCCTAACTCACCTTTATTTAATTTCTTATGCTATAACTTACTTAACAAAAACAAAAATAAAAGATGGAAATACTTGTATATATCTTCCCCCTCTTCTTTCTCCTTTCTTCGTTAGTGGTGAGATAAAGTCCTACACCCGGGCTTGAGAGAAATATAAGATAGGACGGTGGTATCATAGTCTCAGGCCAAGAGTACTCTTCGGTTTTGGCACATGTGATAACCCCACTCAAAGAAGGGATCTTGGAAGTATATTCGTCAATGTGAGTACTCATGTTTGACACACTATTTTCGAGTGACCGTCAAAGTTGAGAACCTTAGTTACCCTTAACCCATCTTGGCCTTTTAGGACGTTGTGCGGTGGCTAATCGAGAGTACTCTTGAATTAGTCGATACCCAATACTACACCCAAACGAGACTATCCTACGGACATTGTTGGAATGGGAGTACTCCATTAACCCGATAATTGTTCGGAAGTGGTTGAAAACTTTGGGAACTTGGTAGAACCCGTGATACAGGTACAAATGAAACCATAGTCCTTACCACATGGCGTACTTACCCTTTGCTCCAACATTACGGGCCTAAAAGCCTAAACTATGTTTTACCATTTCTTTTAGCATAACCATGCATGCATGCATTCATTCATAAATACTTTTTTCATTCGTTAAATATCGAAGGACTTATATAAAGTTTTATTGTAAACATCAGAGGGCATGGCTCTTTCAACGAGGTACACTAGGCAATATAATTTCATAAAACCGGATCTCTTGAGTTTAAGGAAGCTAGGAAGAAAGGTGGCCTGCTCAGAACGCTTTCACAGAAACTATGGAAACTTGTTCGGTATCGTCAAGACGGATGTTGATGAAGGACTCCTCCAAAATTTTGTCTAGTTCTATGACCCGGCCTATCATTTTTTTGGGTTCCCGGATTACTAGTTGGTCCCTACCCTTGAGGAATACTCCCATTGGACCAATCTATTAATACTTGACAGGGTGCCCTTCAGTGGTCTCGAAAAAACTCCTAAACATTTTGCCATTGCTACAGCTCTCCACCTTACAATTGCTGAGGTGAAAGCCAACCTCCAACTTAAGGGGAAACTCTTGTGCTTTTCAACCAACTTCCTTTACCGAAAAGCCTCCTTTTTACGACGAAACCTCTAACCATGACGCCTTTGATGCTATCCTCGCCCTACTCATCTATGGCGTTGTGCTTTTCCCTAACCTTAACAATTTTGTTGACATTAATGCCATCCACATCTTCCTCTCAAAGAACCCTGTCCCTAACTTGTTAGCCGACACATACCATTCCATCCATGAACGCACCCTAGCGGGTCGCGGAACCATCCTTTGTTGTGCACCCCTGCTATATAGGTGGATCACCTCCCATCTGCCCTGATCCCCTCGCTTCACAACCAATCAAGAAAACCTTCTTTGGTCCCAAAGGCTTATGTCCCTTACCCCAACTGATGTAGTTTGGTACAATCCAGCCTATGACAAGGGAACTATCATTGACAGTTGTGGAGAATTCAATAACGTACCTCTTCTCGATATACGTGGAGGAATCAGCTATAACCCTGTTCTTGCTAGACGTCAGTTCAAGTACCCCATGGAAGAAAAACCTCGCAATATTCATCTAGAGAACGTGTATTATCACAACCAAAATGACGTCCGGGGTATGAGAGAGCAAGTCATACGAGCTTGGAATACCATTCGTAGGAGGGATAAAGGCCAACTAGGAAGAAAGACAGGTACCGTCCACAAATCCTATACTCAGTGGGTCATCGATAGAGCTACGCAATTTGGGATGCCTTACAAGCTACCGAGGTTTCTGTCTTCCATCACTCCAGCACCACCTATGCCTATGACCTTTGATACCGAGAAGGAGTACCAGAAGCGGATAACTGAATTGACCCATGAAAGTGCCACTTGGAAGAGGAGGTACGATGAAACTATGCTCTAGACGGAAACAATGAGTGGATAGTGGGAACAAAAGGTTTGTGAAATCCTCAAGCGAAGACGACAAATGATCGAGAGGGATGAACTTCTCCTGGTGAAGGACAGGTTGCTCGAACGATATGCTAACAAGAAGAAGCGTATGGACTTCTTTTCCGGCGCACATTCCGACTCTGATGATCCACCGATCTAAAAAGCTCGAGAGATTTCTGGACTTGTCGCTTGCTTTCTAGCTTTCCTTTATACTTTGGGGTCTATCCCTTGGCTTAGTTTGTTAAAAAGGGAATTATCTTGCCGTACTTCAATAAAAATTTCAATTATGATGTTTACAAAACTACTTTTACAAGTCCTTCGATAAATAAAAATGTGTTTATTTTTGCATAAACATATCATGCATCATTTTGCATCCATAGTTTCTAGTCTGTAGTCTGTGTCTCACACTGTGTCTTTCCTATAAAGGGGTCAAGTCATCAGTAAAGTGCTCCGATGTCTTCCTACAACTTGAGTCCGCACATGCAAACACTCGCGCAAACGCAGAAAATGGATCAACTCGAACAAGAGGTCCACGAGCTCTATGAAGAGGTGACAACCCTCCAGGGTGAGGTGGAAAGGTTAACTAACCTGGTATCTTCGCTGATAGTGCAGCAGAAACCCCAACCTCTAGGCGTGTGGCCACCTTAGCAACAACGTCAGCCACTGCGCATACGACTGCCTCGACAACAGGCTCCTCAATCCACAAAAACATGCTCCAAGGACAAAGTTTGATCCAATTCCCATAAAGTATGCAGAGTTTCTCCCAACGTTGCTTGGAAGGAATTGGGTCCAAGCTAAGGCTCCTCCTCCAATACCCAAGAAATTGCCAGCACGGTTTAGAGCTGACCTCTCATGTGTCTTCCACCAGGGGGCACCCGGTCATGATGTTGAGGGTTGTTATGGTTTGAAGAATGCAGTTCAAGATTTAGTTTAAGCCGACATCTTATCTTTCGAAGAATTTGAACCCTAGCATACAAGTTAACCCACTACTGGATCGTGGTACCCAAAGTTGACACATGGATTGGTTAGCTGCACTTGGGTCGCTGTTGATGTTCCTTCTACTACTCAGTTGTTCAAATAATGTTTGTTTGCATGTTTTATACTTTTTAAGAAAATCCTTTTGTCCCGCCCGAGACGAAAGTGAACTTGTGTAGGGCTTTTTGCTTTATGAATTGTCGTCATCAATACAAAGTCGTCTTGATCCCGACTTTGCTTTATTTTATTTTGTTCTTTTTCAGGAAAAACAGTAACACAAAACACCAAAAAATTCTTTAATCATTCTTAAACATCTGCATAATCATAACTTATACTTACTTCAAATCATGCATTAATAAACTCGTTGAACACTTTAACCATGTACTCTCTCCCAACTTTGAATTCCCTGTGTTCGAGACTCGAAGAAGAGGAAGATGAAGAAGTTTTCGATGAAATTTCCCGCCTACTAGGGCATCTTGGCCGTCAAAGTCGAAAACAAAAATATCAAGATGAGTGTCTAGAAAGGGGCATTCACTTACAAAGACTAGCACGAGATGCTGCCATCATACTTCGAGTGCACACTTCAACAGGGGCAGCCCCCCCTCCTTCCCTCAGTATACAACATGGAGGTCGTCGAAGTTCCTGTCGATAGGAGTTCTGCTGAAATCCAAGCTTGATTGAACTAAAAAACATGACGACCTTGTACAACTATATCAAAAGAGGTTGAAACAAACTTCCAACAGGAAGGTTCGTCCCTATGATTTCAAGAAACCTTGTGCTAAAAAAGACATTGTCTTTCCAACCAGACTCAAGGGGCAAGTGGATGCCTAACTATGAAGACCCATATGCGGTGACTCCTGTGACCACAAATGTTGACAAACCCGCATACCGGTGCAGTCAAGAAATACTTTGTCAAAATATACAAAAATCAATCAAATCAAAAAAAATCAAAAATCAAAAAGCTCGATGAGTCGCAAACCTGAAAAGGCGACTTAGGCAAAAATGAGCGTCTCGGTGGACTGAAAACCCAAAAGGGCGGTCCAGGCAAAAATTAGAGACATGAACAAAAGTAATTGTCCTGATAGATTGAAAAACCCGCAAAGGCGATCTATGCAAAATTCAAGGATCAAAAGACAAAGTAACTGCATTCGGTCAGGCACAATCAACTTGGGGCATCCAGTCATCAGAAGACCTCCGATTCAAAGCATCTGTAAATCAAAGCAAATCAAAGATCCGGAACAGGGGAAATTTAAAGTTGTTAGGGAGAATAGTGGTTACTGTGTTCAATGTACCCTTCCCATATATTTACCATTTTCCAAAAAATTTCAAAATCTGTGGAGCCGTGTCATTGTCGGGTCACCACTTAATTCATCAAATTTGAGCCTGTGCCCATTTATTTGGAACTCTCATTCTATTCTATTTGCAAAAATTCTTCTATTTCTAATGACAATACTTGAAACAAAAAATCTTCGAAATACAAAAAAAAAACTTTTTTTACATCTTTTGAAAAGTATGAACAACAAACACACTCTCTTTGAACTCGTGAGTAGGTGAAACTATGGAGAGGACCTTCGCTTCAAGCAAGATGCAGTCACAATCCAAAAAATACAAATAAATACAAAAAGAGCTCGCTAAGCTGAAAACCTAATAAGGTGGCTTAGGCAATAGAGAGCGCCCTGGTGGACTGAAAACCCGAAAGGGCGGTCCAGGCAAAAATTAGGGGCACAAAAAAGGAATATACTCCCAATGGGCTGAAAACCCGAAAGGGCGGTCCAGTCAAAAGTTAGGGATTTAAAAAAAAAAAAACAAAAAACATGACTACTGAAGCATGTTGAGGGAAGAACACTCTGCGCTGTTCCCAGACTTTTGATCGACAATGAGCTGACTTCCCGAGAGGCATCAGTTGCTACCTTCTGCCAGGTCTCATACCGCCAATGGCCCGATTTGTTCACGATAACATCAACTCCAAGGAAGTTTGTCGAGTGTTTGTACTGCGCTGTCAGTCCGCCTCCAATCTTACATGTCCTGTCTCGTTCCATCGAGTCACCTGTCACATACAATTTATATGATCATTCGAGTCACATTCATACATTCATGCATCCACACATCAATACTTTCATGTATTCACACATTCAAGAGTACACAATGCACACATACACACACAATATCAATTCACACATGATTGCATCAGTCATCTAGAGTCTTGTTTGGTCATATCTCATCAATTCAGTCATCAATCGTTTCAAGTGGTAAGTCCTAGATAACGCACAGCTAGAGTTACTTTTCGTCTTTCTTCCAAGTGGTAAGTCCTAACTAACGGACAGCTTGAGTTTACTTTTCGTCTTTCTTCCAAGTGGTAAGTCCTAACTAACGGACAGCTTGAGTTTACTTTTCGTCTTTCTTCCAAGTGGTAAGTCCTAACTAACGGACACCTTGAGTTTACTTTTCGTCTTTCTTCCAAATGGTAAGTCCTAACTAACGGAAAACTTGAGTTTACTTTTCGTCTTTCTTCCAAGTGGTAAGTCCCAAATAACGGACAGCTTGCGTTTAATTTTGTCTTTCTTCCAAGTGGTAAGTCCTAAATAACGGACAACTTGAGTTTACTTTTCGTCTTTCTTCCAAGTGGTAAGTCCTAAACAACGGACAACTTGAGTTTACTTTTTGTCTTTGTTCCAAGTGGGCAGTCCTAAACAATGGACGTCCTGAGTTTATTTTCTTGTCATTTTTTTCGAGTGGTCAGTCCCAAACAACGGACTACTTGTGTTTACCTGTCTTTCTCTTAAGTGTCATCCCTAGTCAGTTTGGTCAAAATGTGTCTCTCCATTCAAAACCAATACAATAATACACCACCATTTTCCCCAGTGAAACTACATTATCCCCTAGCGGAGTCAGATCCCTTTCTCAACGAATACAGGTATCCCATTGTGGTTTCTCGTCCCAGTCAAAATGTCTTCGCCATCTTGCATTCATAATTGCATCACAAGCATTCATAGCATCTTAGGTCAAAAATGGCGTACTTTGTATTTAAGTCTCTTCGACCAGTCGAATCAAAGGCTTCACCTTCAAATCTCCGGACGAAGAAACTTAAATAGGGGCATTTGTCATACCCCAATTTTTGACCTAAGACAAAACTAACACGTGTCCAGTGGCGCTAAATAATCTCCGACTTTTTGAACGAAATTTCGACAGAGAGGTATTTTAAAATACCTCATTTTTGGTTCCGAATTGGGCCCTCTTCTCTCTTTATTTTTATTCTTTTCATTTTTTATTTATTATTTTTTATTTATTATTTTTAAAGTCTTTAGTCTTTATCTTTTTATTATTATTGTTACGTTTGTCCAAATACGGTCCGAATACAGTCCAAATACAGTCCGAATACGCGCAAGCTACGAATCTGGAACACAACCTTGATCCCAATCCGAAAATCATAAAATTCTCTGCTTCTATAACAAACCCTATAACCAAATTTGTTACTATAAAAAACCTGCAGATCGCACAACAAAGGGGGCGGAATATGCACAGGCACAGTTACAACACCATAGCAGCCAAATCACGATAACAGTGACCCAAATCCACAAGAACCAACACAACACACACGCGGCACACAAACCAAGCACACACACGGCACACAACCGCACACAACCACAAACCCAGCACACATACATGGCACACAGCCGCACACAACCAGAACCGGACTCGACGCATCCAAACCGTCACAAATCTGAACACAATACGCACGGCAGCAAACACACGCACGGAAAGGAGGTAGAAAACGGCGAATCACGTAACCAACACACACGAACCGGCCGTGAATAAAAGACAACAAAGGTAATTTGATTTTTTTCTCTCTCTGTTTTTGTAGATCTAGGGGTTTAGGCTTAGGATTTGAACATTTTGAGAGTGAAAAAGGGATTAAGAGAAGAGAACAAGTAGAAAGCCAAAAAAAAAACAATTTTAGCATTCCGGCGCGGCGGCGCAGCCGCTAGGAGACCGGAAAACTAGAGAGAGGCGAGAGCTTCTCTCTCTAGGAGAGAAGAAGGGAGAGAAAGGGAGAATAGAAATGAAGAAAACCGGCCCCTCCTCCTTTTTATACACAGGTGCGAACTGGTCCGGTTCGCGTGAACTAAACCGGTTCGGTTTCCCTTAAAGCCCATTTCCATTATTTTTACTTTCTACACCCCCTGCATACTGCCTGCACCCCCAGTCTCTTTATTTTTGCATTTTTTTTCCTTTTTACATGCGTCGTTATTTACCTCATTTTACTTCCGAATTTTTTTTTCCGCCATTTATTTTATCATGCACACTTTAAAATATAAATTTTAGGCTTTACTGTAATTTATTTTATTGCAGACTTTAGAATGTATTAATAGGTTTTTTGTAATAGCTTAGGAGTAAGTGTGGGCGAGTGGGTGTATGCTCTATTTTGCGCTTTCTAGTTTAGGTTAAAGATTTTTTCGTGGTGATCCAACGTCACCAGAAAATACCTACGCTTTATTTTCTTGCTACGTTAGTATGATTCCTTAGTTTAGTCAATACTAAAAAAAAACAACAAAAACATGCAAATAACAAAAAAACACAAAAATATTTTCTTAAACAAACCTTGATCCTAAATCAAGTGATCCTTTTTCCGTTTTTTTCTTTAATCATACATTAAATCAATCTAATTCTATTTTTCACTTTCTTTAATATTAAAAAACACAAACAAATACTCATTTGCCACTTGGCTTTTTCTTTTAAAACCTTTTTTCAAAAACTAATAAAAAACACAAAACCAATGAAACAGAAATTTTTACCCCGAACTACGAGGTTCTGTTCCCTCACGGGTACGTAGGCAGAGGACTCAGTCCTTCCGAATCAATAAAATGTAGATAACTAGGTCTTTTCACTTTTTTTCCACCATTCCCAAAATTCCTTCTTTTTAATAAAATTAAGCAAGTTTATGGCATAAGAAAATAAAACAAAGTCGAAAGTTTCTCGTAGAATACTACGAACATAAAGGGTGCTAACACCTTCCCTTTATGTAACCAACCCCCGGACCCCTTCAAATTCAAATCTTTTTAAATCAAAAGTCGTGAAATAATTTAGTGAGTCAAAAGCTAATCAAATAGCCTTGATCTCCGAAAAATGACGCGACAAAGATCATATTTTGGACAAGAAGAGTCTACGATAGGATTGTTATCAGTGATTGAACTTGCTACAGTGGATGAAGCACTATCAGATGATGGATGAATATTAGCTATGCAAGAAGAGCTTAATCAAATTCAAAGAAATTATGTATGGGATCTGGTACCCAAACCACCTCAGAAGAACATTATTGGAACAAAATGGGTATTCAGAAACAAGTTGAATGAACAAGGTGAAGTAACCAGAAACAAAGCTAGACTTGTTGCATAAGGTTACATTCAACAAGAAGGCATTGATTACATTGAAACATTTTCTCAAACAACCTATTCAGTTGAACAAGATTGGAAGCAATCAGGTTACTTCTATCCTATTCAGTTAATCATGGCATAATATTATATCAAATGGATGTCAAGAGTGCATTTCTAAATGGAGTCACAGAAGAAGAAGTATTTGTCAAACAACCTCCTGGTTTTGATGATCTTAAGCATCCTGAACATGTTTATAAACTTAAGAAATCACTATATGGCTTGAAACAAGCTCCCCGAGCTTGGTATGATAGATTGAGTAATTTTCTAATAAAAAATGATTTTAAAAGAGGTCAAGTTGACACAACACTCTTCAGAAGGACTCTTGGGAAAGACATTCTTGTTGTGCAGATATATGTTGATGATATAATATTTGGTTCTACTAATGCATCTCTTTGCAAACAATTCTCTAAGTTAATGCATGATGAATTTGAAATGAGCATGATGGGAGAATTGAAGTTCTTCCATGGTATTCAAATCAATCAATGTAAAGATGGAGTATATGTTCATGAAACAAAGTACACAAAGGAGCTTATGAAGAAGTTCAAGCTAGAAGATTGTAAAGTGATAAACACTCCAATGCATCCAACTTGCACCTTAAGCAAAGAAGATACTGGATCAAAAGTAGATCAGAAGCTTTATAGAGGTATGATTGGTTCTCTGTTATACCTCACTGCATCTAGGTGTTTACACTGATTTTTGGTAAACAATTGCTGGTTTAAAAATGTTTACTTGCAAGATCAACCAGTAAATCTTAGGGACATATTGTGTTTGTTATTTCCAGAAGTTTTAATACTGTTCTTGAAGAACTTGATAAAATAAAGTAAAAAAGCAATCGAATTCAACCCAGTTGAACTCTATCGGAATTAATGTAAATAAAAGTAAATGAATTACTCGAAAGAAACAAGTAAATTGCAAAGACATTTAAGAAAACAAACTTAAATTGCAATGATTGAGTATAAATTGGTACACATGTTCATACATTGCAACTTGTGACTCGTTTCTCTCTTCCATGCGGATAATTTGAGTGTAAGTTTTTTGTATGATTGAATTGTGACCCTTTCCCCTTAGGGAAAAACTACTATTTATACAAATTGAAATAACTACCTCGATTCGAATTCAAAATAATAACTGCAGTAAACTAACTCTATCCATTCGATTTGAATTTCGAATGTTTCTAGGAAATATCTGTTTCTTTGACCTTATCCAAGAAAACTGCCTTTCGAGAATTCCCATCTGTCGAACCGAGACACGCGCTTTCAAGTATCCCCAGCAGGTCAAACTTTGATAGAAGTAAGAGAACAATTAGAGAACAATTCCTTCGATTACAAGGTCAACTTATTTGACTGCATTTAATGATAGCCTTAATGATAGCCTAAAAAATATTAGCTAACAAATTTCCCACCAGAAAAGTCATTTTCGACTCATCTTTCAATAGGGAGAAGAAGATGTTTCTGACCCCTAGCTTCAATCAAAATAAAATTCTTGACGTCATGGTCTAGAGAAGCCGTTCAAAGAAACCTTTATGGTGTCCCCACCATGGCTAGTGGGCCACGTTCTCAGTCATTGCGAACTACCAACTTTTATTTAAAAAGAATTAACTGTCAACCGCAAGATGTTAACACCTGTCCAGATCAAAGGTTATAAAACAAAGATACTTACCTTTACCTTTCCAGTTTCTACCTTCAGAAAATTTTCACTTTTTATTATTCTTTCTTATTCTTTGCAACTACTCTCATCCAAAATCCTTGCAAATTTCAATTTTTTTTTCTTCATAAAAAACTTATCATTTATTTCGCCGTTTATACTGAAAAACCTCAATCATGGCACATGCAGAAGGATCAACTTCCAAAACTTCAACTCATGATGAACGCATCAATTTTTCTAAAGAGGTTCCAAGCAGGCATCTTTAGTTCATCGTAGAACCAGACGTGAAGGAAGCTGAAGACAAAATCTGGAAAACCCAGGTAATTATCTCTTGCCCTAATTCACCGCATGCATTCATATGACCCTTCCCAGATGACAAAGAAGACCTAGAAAAATTTATCATTGTTTTCCCTAGTTTTGAAGAACAATCTCCTCTTATTTTCACCAAAGGTCCTTATGACCTATGTTTCTTGAAATCTAAATTTAGGACAAAACCCAAAATTGAGAACAATGAGAAGTATTTGTGTTGGTTAGACAAAATGGAGAAACAAAAGGGTCAATTTTGGAAAGAGATGGGGATTTTCGATCTCATTCAGCTATCGAGACAAGGGCCAAAATATCATAGTGAAATGATAATTGCTGCATTACATTTTTGGAACCCTTCGACCTGTAGCCTCCATTTAAAATGTGGCATGCTCACGCCCACTCTTTTAGATGTTGCTGGTCTCACCGGTCTAAAACCTGTTGGCCAGATTTTCGATCCAGACAGCCATGTCTCAGAGCTTTCTTTTGATTTTACTAGACCTCTGTATGGTAACTTCATACTAGATCACCATGTTACTTCAAGTACTGAAGTGTCTGACATAGAGCACATTGCCTTCCTTACCTATTGGTTGTCCATGTGTATTTTCTCTTCAAGATCCCTACAAATTCCAAAACAATTTACAACTCTTGCCATACAATTGCATGAAGGAAGAGACATTTTCTTAGGCAAACTTATCTTAGGATCTTTATATGAGAATCTGAATCAGGCAATGATGAGTATTAAAGAGTTCCAATCTGGTGGCAGTCTGGCCCCATTTGGTTGTTTTAATTGTGGCTCTTGGCCACTTTTAAAACAAAACTGGCAATCAACCTTCCTCCCAACCTTTCGAAGGCACATGAAGAGAGATCCGTCGAAGGAATAGGTTTGGCCATGCTTCAATATGGTAATAGGAGTTCTCAAGATTTGTTCTCCATTGCCTACAACGCTCTTCTAAGTTGTGATGTATTCACCCCTTCTATGGTCCTATTTATAACTAGGACTCGAGGGCCAACTTAGTTTACAAAAAAATTTCCAACCACTTCAATCGAAGATGAGGTAGAGATAAATGTTGTATGGGAAGCTTATTTAACCCCTACATTTTTATCCAGCAAGGTAACATCTGGTAGCCCTTATAGAATCTATGGTTATCAACCAAATCATGTCGCTAGACAATTTGGTTTAGTTCAACCAAAACCTAGCTTTTTGTACAAGTGTGTGATTGATTTGAGACAGCCTTTGATATAACATGTGTGGAGATTAACTTTACGCCGAGCTCATGAACAAAAACTTGTGTTCAAGCCTACTCCTTTTATCTTATCTTTTGCATGCACTTTGCTTCCAGTCGAGTAGATCCTGACACTTTGCTTCCTCAACTGATACTTGCTTTTCATGTGCAGAGAAAATCGAAGAAGAACAAAGGTACACATATTCGAGAAATTCAAGCTTTCCAAAAATTCTTTCAAACTGCATATGATCCTTTGCATCTAAAAAGGACAATTCATTATGCTGCTCAAACCTTACGAGAAAAATCTATGATAAAATCCCAACAATGACATTTCCGCCTTTTACCCCCAGTAAATATCTTTTCGTATTACATTTCAAAATGAAACTTCCATCTTTGTCAACCAGCAAGTTAGCCCTGGCTTTTAGGCCGCTATACCTAAAATGGCTACCCTGTGATTCACTATTAGGCATGAGGCAAAAACTAATAACTAGAGAAAAGGACAAGGTGACTTGGACCAAATACTATTTAAGTAACTTTAAAGGCTTCCTTCATTTAGATCGCCCTATATCGAAATCATTTCTCCAATAGGCATAGGTATGAAATTTTTCGATTGGTAGGATCAACACATAACCATTTAGAGAAATGTATTACTTATCTGTTTACCCCTTTGTTTGCAGCTCTTCCTCTACAGTCAGGGGATGAAGGACATGTTGATGTTGAAAGCATCCAAAGACCCTCGAAGTCTAAATCGGAGAGATCGTCCAAGAAAAAGAAATCCTCGAAATTGGAGAAAAAGAAGATTCAACATTCTTCTGAAACAACCCCCGATAAAACTGGAGAACCTGCAACTGAAGAAGAGGTAAGTTCCTTTTCTTCGATCAATATTCGAACGTCTCAGAATGGGACACGTTCTTAATCTAGAATTCAATTTGCAGCCTGAAATCCTTCCTGAAGCTGTTGAAGTCACTACTGTTCGCGAAGCACCAAAGGCCAAAGTGTAACGCCCACTTTGAATTATCTTAATTATTTAATTATTTGAATTATTTGAGGAGTCTAGATATATTTTTATATATTTTAAGAGATGTTGAGATTAAGATTTATATGACTTTTATGTGATTTATGTGATGTGGTGACTTATTTTATTGTTTAATAAAATAAGATTTGAAAATAAAATAAATATAGAGATGTGGGGTAGTTTTGAGATTTTAGAGAGTCATTAGGGAGAAAGAGTAAATAAGATAAGATTTGTTGGGAGTATAAAAAGGGAAAATTAGGTTTAGAAGTGCCAGTACGTACGTTTCTGAAGAAAAGAGGAAAAAGGCACGTGAAGCGAGAAGAGACCAAGAGAGCTGCGATTTTTGCATAATTCAGGTAAGAGTGAGCCTAGCATTACAATTCCATTAAACCTGTAATTCTTGTATTATAATTAACAAGAGTAGGAATGATTTTTGAGGAATTGGGAATTAGGTTAAAAGTGGAGAATTATTGATCTGATGATGTAAAGTTGTAGAACTGGTGTAGAAATTGCGTGCAGAACATAGAATAATCATAGGGTTAATGTTCCTGATCGTTTTGAGGTTTAACATGGAGAGATTAACGACTTTTTGTGAGAATTTTGATGAACCCGTAGATGTCTGTTCATCGCTCGTGTAACGCCCATTTTTGATTATTTAGTTATTTGATTTATTTGAGAAATTGCTATATATTTTTATATGTATTATGTGATGTTAAGTGAAGATTTAATATGATTTTATGCGACGTGGTGACTTATTTTATTGTTTAATAAAATAAGATTTGAAAATAAAATAAAATATTTAGTTGTGGGTTAGTTTTGGATTTTAGAGAGTTATGTGGGAGAAAGAGTAAATAAGATAAGATTTGTTGGGAGTATATAAAGGGAAATTAGGTCAAGAGAGTCAGTACGCGTTGTCAGAGTTTGGAAAAAAGAGGAAAACGGCTGCGTGAAGGGAGAGAGAGCTTAGGGCTGCGATTTTCTGCTATTACCAGGTAAGGGTGAGCCTAGCATTGATTATATTGATCTGTAATGCATCTAATCAGGATTAACAACATAGGATTGGATTTTGAGAGAATTGGAAATAGGTTAAAATTGAGGAAAAACCATGAATTAGGCTATGAAGCTGTGAAACAGAGTTAGAAATTGAGTACAGAACGTAGATTAACCTTACTGATGATGTTTCTGAGAGTTTAGCTGATTTAGATGATGAATTTGGGAATCTTTTGTGTGATTCTCGCAGAACCCGTAGCAGTCTGTTCATCGCTCGCCTGGGCGAGCCGTGCAACTCGCCGCGGCGAGCAGACCTAGTTTACTCGCGAGGCGAGCAACCCAGCTCGCCATAGCGAGCACTACCCTAGAGCTCGCGAGGCGAGCACTCCAACTCGCCATAGCGAGCAGGACCTTAGTTACTCGCGAGGCGAGCATTCCCACTCGCCATAGCGAGTTATGTCAGAACCCAGAATCCATTCTGTTGGCGACCTGCAGTCGCATATAACCTTGAGAGATGACCTTTGGGTAGCTTCTGGGATTTTTACTGAAGTTTAATATGATCTGTGATGATGATACATGATGATTGAGATTGTTTATGATGATTTTTATGAAGCTTATGTGTGATGTATGAATTAATTAAGTCATGAATGTTTGATTTACTTGCGAAGCTTGCACTATGATTGCTATCTGTATGATGTACCTGCTGCCATGTTGCTATTTACTTTTGTATAGTTGCTGCATGTGTCAGTCCTTGATGATTAAGATGTTTTTGCGACGTTTAAGATGTTAACTTGTTTAAGTTAAAAGTGTTGAGTCTCATGCATACTCATTCTATGATGGGGGCTTATGCCCTGGAGTTTTTACTCACCAGCGACGAGGGCTTATGCCCTGGAGCTTGGCTCACCAGCGACGAAGGCTTATGCCTTGGAGTATATTTATGCTCATAGCGACGAGGGCTCATGCCCTGGATTGGTACCACATGCATATAAGACGTAGGGTTGCATAGTCAAGTGATGATGTCGAGTCGTGTCGTCTAAGATGTTTACTAAGATGTTTATGATGTTGATTATGACGCTGCTAAATGATGTGTTGTTTATGTTGATGTTCTAAATGCTAGATGTTTATCTGTGATATGATGAATTATGTTTGGTTGTTGAATTGTGATTATTTAATTACATGATTAATATAATTATTTGTGAATCTCACCCCTTCTGCTGGAATTGCCGCCTCGTGGGCAAGTGCAGGTAACCAAGATTAGGTGCAGACGTGTGAGGATTTCTGCAGTCGAGTCTAGGTGCTCTGATACGTAACGGGATAGGGGATCTTCTTTATTTTCTCTGTTCCTTGCGTATTATGTTATTTTACATGCTTATGTTTATTCTGAAGACTTTGCTGATAAGATGTTGATGAGGCCTGCGTGCCAAAGACTTTTGAGATGCTTTTCCATGAGATTATTCCGCTGCGATAATGATTAATATTTTATGAAGATTTAATGTTTATTTATTCATTAACATGAGATGTTTTTAGAAATGTGATGCCCTGTTTATGTGCTTACTCTGATGCATGATTATCTTTTTAAAGAAATTTTTATGTTGGGAAAACGGGGTGTTACAGCTCGCCTAAGCGAGCTAAGCAACTCGCCGCGGCGAGTAGACCTTCATCGCTCGCGAGGCGAGCAACCCAGCTCGCCATAACGAGTAACCTTTGATCACTCGCGAGGCGAGAAATTTCACTCGCCATAGCGAGTTGACCTGAGAGAATCTTGATTTTTAGAATGTTGTTTTAAGACGTGTCTAGGATCAAAATGGACCTAGGGAACTTAAAACTGACGTTTTTGGATGAAAAATGAGAAAAAGGCCGAGAGCACCCAGTATTGGTCGCTTCTAGTTCGCCCTCAACTCGCCAGAGGCGAGTAACCCCTAGTTGAACTCGCCAGGGCGAGCAGATCAACTCGCCACGGCGAGTAGTGCGGTTTTAGACTGCCATAACCTTGCGGTGAGGGATCTGTTTTGTGTAGAACTTAGAGAGTTGATCCTTAAGTAGTAATGGAAGATATCTATGATACAATTGATGATCTGTAAAGATGTTATGTGAGGATTTAACGTTGCTTTGAACTACGATTCATATGTGCATTACTTAAGATGTATGTGAAGTTCATGTGATGTTTGAAAATAATGTTTGCAATGATATCTTTATATCCTGTGATTTACTCACTGCCATGTTATTGTTTACATTTATTAAGAGCTGCATGTGTCGGTCCAAGACGTTTAAGATGTTGAGACGTTAGACTTGTTTAAGTCATAAGATGTGAGTCCATGCATATTCATTAAAAAGCGACGATGGAGCTTTTGCTCAAAGCGACGATGGAGCTTTTGCTCAAAGCGACGATGGAGTATATTAATGCTCAAAATTTGGTACCACATGCATGATGTCTAAGATGTTAGAGTTGCATAGTCGAGTTGCATTTGTCGAGTCAATTATTTAAGAGGTTTATGATGATGCTTGATGATGATGCTTGAGATGTTAAATGATGTGTTGTGATGTGTTTATGTGATGAATTATTGTTAACTATAATTATTAAATCATATGTTTAATGTTATTGCTCTGTGAATCTCACCCCTTCTGCTTGAAAATGTTGCTCTTCGTATGAGTAACTTGCAGGTAACCAAGATTAGGTGCAGTCGTGTGAGGCATTCCTCGGTTGTGTCTAGGTGCTCTGATACGTAACGGGATGGGGAACCTTGCTTATGTTTTCTCTGTTCCTTGGGTATTATTTTATTATGATTTTCATGATTATGATTATGTTGAGAATTTTCTGAGACGTTGATGAGGCCTGCGTGCCAGAAACTTTTGTGATGATTTTAACGATTTCCGCTGCAATGTTTGAATATGTTTAAATGACTATTTTTCTGAAGGAATAAATTATTATTTATCCATTACTTGAGATGATTTAAGAATGTGACGCTCCGTTATGTGTTTACTCTGATTATTTATTTTGAGAAATTTTTATGCTGGGAAAACGGGGTGTTACACAAAGAAAGTCGAAGGAAAAGGAAGCAAGAAACCCAGAACATAATTGTCGAAGCAACTGCTGCTGATAAATCTCCAGGCGAGTGGAGCTCTAAGAGGAGGAAGCATAAAGATTCGAATCCCAATAGTGCCCATTCTCATGTTGGTGACAATGGCTCAAAGGTAGCATCCTCATTCGTTTAAACCTAGTTTTTATTCCTTTGGCTTCGAAATCCGAGATTTGCTTTAACAACCACGTTCTTTCTATACAGGGTATAGAGCAAAGACAGATTGACAAGTCTCAGCATGCACAACTCCTATCCACTGACCAAGCAACGGCATCACCAATTGCTAAAGAAGACGAGGGCGTCGAGACTAGTACTCCTCCGCCTCATTTTGAAACAACTTCTCATAACCAGCTTCCATCAACGCCTGGCAAAGATGTGGCTAGAGAAACATCGGTTGGCGACAACGATCTCGA
The DNA here is from genome assembly GCA_958299785.1 of Medicago lupulina. Classification (NCBI taxonomy): domain Eukaryota; kingdom Viridiplantae; phylum Streptophyta; class Magnoliopsida; order Fabales; family Fabaceae; genus Medicago; species Medicago lupulina. Next base: position 40,184,606 of record OY283146.1, on the reverse strand, counting down.
TGGTCGTGCAGACCAGTATATTCTTGCTTCAAGAGAAGACAATGCTAGTTTGGACCAACCAAATACTCCTAGTGAAAAACTACCAACAGAAGTTACGCCCACGATGAACGTCCAACCTGCCAAGATCATTAGTTAAGAAGACTTCGATCAGCTCGAGAAAGCCAACCCTCTTGATGCCTTTGACTTCTTAGCACAAGACGTTCTCTTTTCAAGGAGCACTAGAAAATCTTCCAATGTTTCTGCTGATGCTCCGTCAGAAAATTCGAAGGAAAACCTTCTAGTAGAGTTTCGAAGTAAAGTCTTGGAAGCCAATCTATTTGAAGCTATAGAGCAAGACGAGAACATCATTGCTGAGGTAAAAGAGTTACTCTGCAAACTAGGTAATCTTCTTTCTGGTTCGAAAATTCAGGAATTTTCTCGAGCGTTAGAACCTCTCTTATAGGGTATTGGCCAAGGATTTCAACAGAAGAAAACTGACCAAGCCAAGATCGAGGAGAAAACCCTGCGTTGTGACCAACTCTTAGATGAAGTTGCTGCTTTTAAAGCCAAGGTCGAGGTTTTTCGATAGGAGACTCCAGCCAATTAGAAAAGAGTAGCAGAAATCGACTCCACCATTGCCAAGTACAAGGCAGAAATTCTAAATTTGGAGACTCGGAAAACCAACCTTTCAGCCAATGAAGACCTCATGAAGCAAGAAGCTCAAGTTGGGATACAAAAAGCTAAAGAATCGAAGTTGTCTCAACGAGAGATAGTTGTGCTTACTGAGAATGGCAAAGCCCTTGATGAAAGGCTTAGTGATTTTAAGAATCAACTTGACAAGCTTACCTCCGAATTTGTAATTTGAAAAACTCTTTGAGTTTTTAAACTTTAAGTATTTTGATACTTGGATTTCCTTTACATATTTTTATTCATCAATTTATTTTAAAATTACAAAATTGATACTTGGAACAAGTTTCAGGAAAAAGCAATGATGAGAAACTAAAAAGTCCTTTTTTGTTTAAACCATACATGTTAACCGGCCTAGGAAACCGTAAAACTTCCAATTTAATAATAACCACACAAATTGAATAAAATTTTACCACTTTCCTCTTTTTCCAAAGCACATCTTCAGACGTTGATGTTTGCCACGTATGTACATCCTGGTATGGTAAAAACGGTACAAATGAAACCTCTCTCAACTTCCTCATCCATTATAAATACTTCATCTTCTCTTGCAAGCTTTGCCATATCCACTTTCTCTCCTTTGTTCAAAAAGAAAAAATAACTTCAACAACAAAAAACCCCTTTTTCTTTAACAATGGATTTTTTGAGTGATGATTTGATAATCAACCTTGCTCCAAAAGTTGCTTCTCATAGCATGTATGATCTCTTCAACTTCCAACGAACCAACAAAAGGCATGTCACGCTTTGTAGAGATCCTATCGTTTCCAAGTTTGTTATCACCGATTGCGTTCAACTGCTTATTGATCTGGACTTAACTCATGAAAAACTTGCTTTCATGAACCGTCTGTGGGATCATGGCAATCCCATGTTCTGCATTCTCCGGTGTTCTCAGCATATGTTGCATGCCACTCCAAACTTTGACACAATAAGGCGTTTGTTGTCAAATGTTGAGGCTGCCCCCTCAAATAGCGCTAAGTATTTCCACCTCCTGATAAGGGCTACTGCCCAGCCTACTATAAAAGAGGGCGAACTTTTGGAAGATCTATGGGATCTTTTGGTGACTAGGCGCATTTCACGCTATCGAGTGGATATTTTGGGGGGCGCCACTTCTTTCAGATTTCGATGCACTTGGTATAAGAGATACATGCCAGTAGGCATGATTCGCTGTCGATTCTGCAACAACTGGCTTAATTGCCTAGGAGATGGGAGGAGACCTGGAAACTTTCATGTCTATCTTGTTGCTGATGAGGATGAGTATAATTTAAACGACTTCTGCATCCGTTGCCGTCTTGACTCTGAAGTTTGATGGCTTATCGAATTTGGTGGCATCACCCACCAGATGTAGAATCTTAGGTTGTTTTCAGATTTCAACCTTTTAGATTTACGTCTCTTAGCATCTAAGCTTCTTTTGGTCTGCACTTTGTTTTGTAATGGTTGGTTTGTTTTATCCATGTTTTGGGACTCTTAATGTAACCCTCCCATTAGTTGGCATTTTTTCTAATCAATGCCATGTTTCGTATTTTCCTTTTGAACTACTCTTGTACGATTTTAATTTCTTGTTGCATCGGTTTATATTTCTTCAAATATTTCCCGTTTATGCGCAAAATTCTTTGATCATCGTTCAATTCTTTGATATCATACGCATTGTTCGAAAATACTCTTAATAATTTCCATGGTCCTTCCCAACTAGGAGACCATTTTCCCAAGACTTGATTTTTCCTATCCATTGGCAAAATGACTTTCCACACCAAGTCCCCTTGAGCGAATAATTTTGACTTCACTTTTTTGTTATAAGCCTTCGCCACCCTTTCTTTCTGTTTCGTAAGGACTTCTAATGTTGTTAGCCTTTCTTCATCTAAATCAACCAATTCATCTAAAATCATATTCCAATAATGGTTTGTTGGAATCTCTAATTGCCTTTGAATTATGGTCGATTGAAGTAAAATTTCGACTTGTAATACAGCATCATGACCAAATGTTAATCTTAATGGTGTGGTATTCGTCGATTCTTTAGGAGACGTTCGACATGCCCATAAGGCTTCGCCAAGAATTTCATGCCAATTCTTGGGTTTCCTTTTAGTTTTCCTTTTAATAATGGAAATAAGGTTCTTATTCGCTGCTTCAACTTGACCATTTGCTTGAGCATAATATGGTGTCGAAGTTAATAATTTAAAACCCGTGTTCTCAGCAAATTTTACCCCTCTTTGACCAGTGAACACATATCCTTGATCCGTAGTAATAGTTTCTGGAATGCCAAACCTATATATAATATATTTTTGGATAAAATTTATAACCTCATCTTGGGTAACCTCTTTTAGGGGAATTGCTTCTATCCATTTGGTGAAATAATCTATTCCAACCAGGATATAGTTATGGCCTTTCGATGATTTAAGTTTAACTTGTTCAATCACATCTAAAGCCCAACCCCTAAATGGCCAAGGTTTGACTATCGAATGTAACTCGCTTGCAGGCACACGCTGGATTCCAGCATGTTTTTGGCACTCCTAGCAACCTTTGGCGAATTCTATGCAATCTTTTAGCATAATTGGCCAATACACGCCTTGTCGAAACAAAAGCCATTTCATTTTGTGGCCTGCTTGGTGAAAACCACAAGCACCACTATGCGTGTTGGAGACAGCCAAATACGCCTTTGTCTCTCCCAGGCACTTAAGCAAAACTCCTTCTGGACTCTTTTTTAACAACTCGTTGCCTATTATAACATAGCTTAAGGCTCAATACTTTATTTTTCAACAAGTTGTACCATCTGGATTCCCTAAATAATTTACTATGGGTTTTCGCCAATCATTGTCAGTTAAATTATTGATAACCAAAATTTCAACTAAATTAGTACCATGTGAGTGTCCTTGAGATGTTCCTATCACCCCAAGTTTTGGTTTCAACAATTTCTTAGGGAGAGCGTCAATCGAACTGTGCTTGTTCTTGATTTCAATTGGCTCCTGCATTTGGTCTTTTGAATTTTTGTATCCAGAAGCCATTTGGGCTAGGTCGTTCGCCTCTTGATTCTCTATGCGAGGAAGGTGTCGAATCTCAACATGAGTAAAACGTTTTAGTACTGCGTTAGCCATAGTGTAATACATGACTAGGCTTTCTTTGACACATTTGTATTCTTTCGTTAATTGTCTCAAAACTAACTCCGAATCACCTTTTATCTTAATGAATCTTGCCCCCAATTCGAATGCAATCTCTAAACCCGTAATCAAAGCTTCAGACTCAGCCTCGTTATTCAAACTAAATTGACTAATTCGAAACTTGTGTTTTGCTTTATCATTCTTGGGCGAAACGACCATAATTCCAATCCCAATACCATTTTTATGACGGGATCCATCAAAATACAACTTCCAGGGCTGGCTCTCGATGCCCCTAGGCAATGGTTCATCTATTGAGTGATCAGCAATAAAATCAGCGACTATTTGGCCTTTCACAGATTTCAAAGATTGATAGGTCAATGAATATTCTGTAAGGGCTAAAGCCCATTTACCAACTCTGTTGTGCAAAATTGGTTTTGATAACATGTGTTTAATTATATCAAAGTAAGAATAAACATAAACATCAAAAGGCTTGATATAATGCTTAAGTTTTGTACATGAGAAATACAAACAAAGACATAGTTTTTCACTAGGATGATATCTTGTTTCAGCATCATTTAACACCCTACTAAGGTAATAAATGGCTCTTTCTACGCCATTTTCATCCTCTTGTGCTAACATGCTACCTATAGTACACTCCGAGGTCGCTATGTACAACTTCATTCTTCTATCTTTCAAAAGAGGTGAAAGTATAGGAGGATTAGTCAAATATGACTTAATTTCTTAAAAAGCCTTCTGGTGCTCTGGCTCCCATTTAAACACATCTTCTTTCTTCATACGAAGCAATGGCGAAAAAGCTTGTGCTTTGCCAACATTTTTTAATCCAAACGGCATCACCAGCCATTCATAGCAACCTAATGCCCCCGGGCATCGAAATGTGGTTTTGGAGACATCCTCCTCAGCAATAAAGATTTGATTATAGCCTGAATAACCATCAAGCATACTCAAATATTCAAAACATGTCGCTCAGTCCACTAGCATTTCTGCCATTGGCATAGGATACTCATCTTTGGGGGTGGCGAGATTCAAATCTCTGAAATCAATACAAACTCTTATAGTTCCATTTTTCTTTTTAACCGGAACTACATTTGCTAACCGATCTACATACCTTTCAAATCTAATAAAACCGCATTTCAAGAGTCTATCGATCTCCTCTTTAATCTTTGGCAAGATTTGTGGCGCAAACCTTCTGGGAATCTGCTTTATGGGCTTCTTGCCTGGTCGAATTGGCAACTTCAATTCCACCATTTTTCGGCTTAAACCAGGCATTTCGTTGTAATCCCAAGCGAAACAATCTTTATGTTCCTTCAAAAGCTCCACAACTCGATCTTTGAACTCCTTGGGCATCTTGGCACTAACATACGTTGGCCTTTTGACAGTGCCATCCCCTAGATCCACTTCTTCAAGGGGATCATGTGCCCTCATTTTAGTAGCAGCTCCCATAGGATCTTCTTCGAACCCCAAAGGTTCATCATCGTATATGCAATCTAACTTTTGACATCGACGAGATCATCGATAGTGTCTTCTGCCAGTGTTTCGATTACTTCTCTTTGCAGAACTTCGGCCTCTTTGGCCGCATTAAATCTATTTTCGGCCACATAGGCCGTAATTTTAACCCAAATATTGGGCTCTGTCATGGATCACTTTTCGATATCCCACGCAGTTGGTGAGATAGCATACCCAGGAGACTTTGGAGTGAGGTTGTTAGTCACCTTCTTGTATGCTGAAGATCTCGTCCTGAGCACATCCTCCTCTCTCAAAGGAGTTTCTTCATGATCCACAATTATGTAATCATGATCAATAAACTCTCTTTCCCAAACAAAACCAGATCCTGGTTGAAGTTTCATATAATACATTTCATCCTCTGAGATTGTATATTTGGGGCCAAGAGACATAACCGGAGGAATGGATGCGAGCTGTTTGTCGAAATTTTTCTTGGTAATGTTATTCACTTCAACCAAGAAATAACTTTGAACAACCTCGATGTTCTCTACCAGCCCATCTTTCCTCCATATAGCAATTCTTTGATGTAAAGTGGAAGGAACTTCCCCCACGCCATGGATCCATTCTCTACCCAATAGCACATTGAAGTTTGCTTTGGATGGAACTACCATGAACATGGTTGTTCGGCTTATACTTCCCACTATTAGATCTACTTCGACGGCACCAAGGGAATTTCCAGTCGTTCCTTCATAATTAATGAGAATCACGTTGTGGGGTTTTAAATCAGAATCAAAGAGTCCAATCTTCTTTAAGAACGATTGGGGTAGCAGATTAACAGTAGCGCCTCCATCCACTAGTACCTTGTTAACTCCCACACCATTAATTTTCACTTGGATAAACAGAGGTTTGAGGTGAAGCCTCATCGAGACATCAGGATGTTCGAACACCGCGTGCTGATCTTAACACAATGGCCTATGAATGGTCATCTCTTCAGTGAAATCGCTCTCCACCTCATTGACCTCTGATGGAACATCATATTCGATTGGTAGCACTCATACGACGCATACTAAAGCGAAACATGGGTCAGATTCAGAAATGTTCGAAGTCAACTATTCGTCTTCTTCTGAACAATCTTTCTTCAAAGTGGGCAAAGGAGGAAATATCCTTTTAGTAGCTGGTCTTTTAACCATTTTGAAAACATCCTCTTGCTTTCCTTCTCCTTTGTCAACATTGGTGACGTCTTTCAAGGTGTTTGCCTTTTTATGGCGTTGATACATGCGCCATTGTGTCTTTTTCATAGGGTGCTTACCCTTGTAATTATTGTTGTAGGCATATCATTTAGAATTCGATGTCTCTTTCTGATGAGGTGTAGTGGCCATTCTCTTCACCCACTTAGTTGGTGGGGTGGTATAACTAGTTTTCTTTCCCCCAGAGAAGACCCAAGTGTCTATAGGAATTTTTGGAGGAGGGTTGAAAGTCTTCCTGTGATTTCTGCCTGGATTTGGTTCAGAGGGTTTCATTTTGTATGGGACACCTCTCTTGTTGAAACCGTACTTTGGGCGGTTCTCCACCCATCCTCCTTCGCGTTGTGTATATGGTAGGAATCCTTCGACAGAATTTGCAGCCTCCTTATCGAATACTACGCTGCACCTAGAACAGAGCATGGCATTGGTGTTAGAGATTTTGCACCTGTTTAGAAAATCAATTAGATCTTCTTCAGCCTTAGGATAAGCCACTTCCATCATTTCGATAAGTTGGTCCTTAGTAACCAACGCATTTGCAGATTGATGGTCCTCAGTAACCATCTCGTCATCAGCTTGTGGATTTTCGTCAAGTGCTTGCTCTTCGATAGGAAGTTGCCTATCAAAATCTTCTGCGATATCCATCATGTTTATGCCAATCACTTCGACGTACATGGAGTCAGCTTTTTTCAAAGGGTCAGCATCAACTTGCATTGGCTGTTTGGTTTTCTCCCCAAATTTCAGCCTTCCCTCATCAAGAGCCTTCTGCACAGAATCCCTGAAACGAGTACAACGAGATAAGTTATGGCCTAAAAACCCATGGAATTTACATAATCCTCTCTTTTTCCTTTGTTCTAAAGGAGGCAGTTTCATGTTTTGTGGCACTAAAATTATGCCATCTGTGACTAAGAGATCGAAGATCTCTTCACACTTAGAAACATCAAAAGTATAAGTTTTAGGAGGATATTTGTCGTTTTTAGGTTCTTCAGGATTCTTTCCATTCGATGGCCTTAGTAGTTTGCAGGTGTAGGGCAGACCATCTTTTAATTCTGCAAGATTAATTTCATTATCTTCGACAGTATCTGATCCCCAATCAAATTCTCGGTCACTGTCTCCTGCGTCTACATAGGCGACTTTCTCCCTTTTAGGAAACCTATTTGTCCGAGATTTTTTAGCCTCCAACCTCTCGACTTGTCGAACTCTATCTGCCAACTGTGCCATATCTCTAAGATATGGAGTATCTAAGTTCTTTCGAACAGAATAGTCTAGGCCGCCTGCGGCCATTTCAACCAATTCATGTTCTGGCACTGATGTGAAACATCTAGCCTTAAGAAGGCGGAATCTATTCAGATAATCGTCAATTGACTCATGCGTCTTACATCGGACGCTGGCTAGTTCTTTCAGACTAATTTTAGATTGGCCCATGTAGAATTGTTCATGGAAAGCCTTTTCCAATTAATTCCAACTAAAAATGGAATGGGGGGGGGAGGCAATGTTGTAAACCAAGTAAAAGCGTTTTTCGTCAAAGAACTTGGAAAATATTTCATTTTCAAATTCTCATTATTTTCCAATTCCCCGGCCTCCATAAGGTATCGAGCAATGTGTTCGATTGTCGATTCGTTAGTCTCCCCAGCAAATTTAGTGAACTTGGGGATTTTTGTATTTCTCGGCAAATCAGTCTCTAACACATTCAGATAATGCCGATACAAAATTTGGCCTATGTTGTCCCATATTGAAACCATTTTGGGCTAACAAGGCTTTGACCACATTGGCTATATTATTATGGCCCTCGTAATTGTTTCGACGGGCTTGCATGACACTGGCGTATTTCGCGCTGCGGGAGCGCCAAAAAAGTCAGCCATTCGCTCCATTTGGACGGACAACGCCTGGTAACTTTTGTTCGAATCTTGAATTAAGAGGTTAATTATTGCGCCTATCTGCTGAGTCACCATGTTAACCATCTCGTGGTTGGTTTCCTCCATCTGCTGTCTTAACGCATTCAAAGAAGCGTTAGTCAACGATTATTGGGGGGACCCAAATCGAGTGAACGATTGTTGGCGCGTTCCAAATGGAACGCTTACCCCAGGATTGAATAATTGGGGCAATGGTACGTTCATACTTTCCGAAGATGCAGACGGGTTGGTATGTAGGCCTTGCATCATCGAAGTTGGCATGTTATATGGCATCCTACGATTGGCCGCAAGATTCAAAACTCCTGACGCTGGAATGGCCTGTGAGGTCTGTGCGGCCATCGAAGCCGTTGGGATGGCCTGAAAAGTTGATGCGGCCATAGTAGTTGTTGGAATGGCCTGGGAAGTTTGTGCGGCCCTAGTTGATCCAACTGGTTCTATCACGGTTTCCATGGTGCTACTTTGGGTTGATTGTGTAGTACCTAATGGTACTGGTGTGTTGATTGTTGTCCCTGACGCACTGGCGGCATTCAAGGCAGTTGCGTTCGGATTGGGAGGAGGACGCTTCATTTTAGGAAGTTGTTTTTTATTCCTCAATTGCATACACAACACAAACCAACAATATCAATGGTTAAAACTCAAACAAGAAATTTATAAACAAAAGCACAAAAGGTCCCATTGGGCGTGCCAATTTGTTTACACCGATTTTTGGTAAACAATCGCTGGTTTAAAAATGTTTACTTGCAAGATCAACTGGTAAATCTTAGGGACATATTGTGTTTGTTATTTCCAGAAGTTTAAATATTGTTCTTGAAGAACTTGATAAAAGAGAGTAAAAAAGCAATCGAATTCATTCCTGTTGAACTCTATCGAAATTAATGTAAATAAAAGTAAATGAATTACTCAAAAGAAACAAGTAAATCAAAAAGACATTTAAGAAAACAAACTTAAATTGCATTGATTGAGTATAAATTGGTACACATGTTCATACATTGCAACTTATGACTCGTTTCTTTCTTGCATGCGGATAATTTGAGTGTAAGTTTTTTGTATGATTGAATTATGACCCTTTCCCCTTAGGGAAACACTACTATTTATACAAATTGAAATAACTACCAATATTCGAATTCAAAATAATAACTGCAGTAAACTAACTTTATCCATTCCATTTGAATTTCGAATGTTTCTAGGAAATATTTGTTGCTTTGACATTATCCAAGAAAAACTGCCTTTCGAGAATTCCCATCTGTCGAACCGAGACACGCGCTTTCAAGTATCCCCAGCAGGCCCAACTTCGATAGAAGTAAGAGAACAATTCGAGAACAATTCCTTCGATTACAAGGTCAACTTATTTGACTGTATTTAATGATAGCCTTAATGATAGCCTAAAAAATATTGTCTAACACTAGGCCAGATATTTTATTCAGTGTATGCTTGTGTGCAAGATTCCAGTCAGATCCTAGAGAATCTCATTTAACTGTTGTTAAGAGAATCTTCAGGTATTTGAAAGGAACAACTAATCTTGGACTCTTTTATGGGAAATCCCTGGATTATCAGTTGGTTGGATTTTGTGATGCTGACTATGCTGGTGATAGGATTGAAAGAAAATCAACCAGTGGCAACTGCCAGTTCTTGGGAGAGAATCTGATATCCTGGGCTAGCAAAAGACAAGAAATTATTGCTATGTCTACAGCAGAAGCAGAATACATCTCAGCTGCAAGTTGTTATACACAACTACTCTGGATGAAACATTAGTTAGAAGATTATCATATTAATGCTAACAATATTCCCATTTATTGTGATAATACTGCTACTATTTGTTTGTCAAAGAATCCAATTCTACATTCAAGAGCCAAGCATATTTAAATCAAACACCATTTTATTTGAGATTATGTTCAAAAAGGAATCTTGGATATACAATTCATTGATACTGAACATCAGTGGGCTGATATATTCACTAAACCTTTAACTGTGGAAAGATTTGATTTTATAAAGAAAAATTTGAACATGCACTTTGTGTCTGATTAAAATTGCTTGCTCCTGAACTAGAAGTGAGGTCCTGAAGTTAGTTTAGAAGTTATGGTCCATCAGAAGCTCTTAACTGAGGTTCTGAGGAAAATGTGCTTCTAAATATGACATCAGCACTTTAACTTCAGAAGCTGGATTTTGTGCTTCTGAATAGAAGAGCTAGTGGAAACGTTGGAGTTGCCTTCTGACAACACCTGTCCCACAAACTTGACAGCGCATCTGAAGTTATCTAACGTGGCTTATTTGTATTGGTGTATAACTTAAGAGGGCTATGATGATGTTATGCTTTGAATGTACTATTCTCGCTCCCCCAATTGTCATTAATGTTGTGTTTGTTTGTCCCCTTTGAATTGCAATCGTTTGTTTTTACTCAAATCACTTAGACAAAACACACACTACTCACTTCACAACCTACACTTTCTATTCTCAACTGTTCTCTACGAAGTAAAACGCATTTCTCCTCAATCAAAAACCTAGAACCCTAGAAATTTCATCATCATCAATGGCATCTTCAAGCTCAGTTCCAGAATCATCTATGCAAGAAATAACACAAGGAACGTTTACGCAGAGAGAAACTCCAGCATATGATATAAAGGGAAGAACTATGTCCTTAGAAGAATGGGATTTAAACGTTTCGGTTAAGTGACCGGTTGATTTCATCTCTCTAGCACACCATGGTTGTGACATCAGAAGTTACTATGAAGCTCATGGTCTCATGGATTACTTCAATATGCTGAATGGTCCAACATATGAAAACCTGGTTAAAAACTTTTGGGGTAGAGCGCATGTTTATGACAAGAAAGCTACAAAATTAGAAGACACAGATAAGATATTGATTATTCCTACTTTGGAAGGGAAATCTAGAGAAGAAATGGGTCTGGAACCCTTTGTTGACACTGAAATCAGATCAAGCATCATGGGAATTCCAGTCTTCATCTCCCAAGATGTAATTGCATATGTCATCAGAAGGTCTTCTGAAGGCAACTTTAAAGATGGTTTGGACAACAACAAAAAGAGTCCATGGAATGAAGTTGTTCATCAAACCATGTTTAACATCAAGAAGAACGATGCCTACAACATATGGAAAAGAAGATGCTCCGGAAGATACAGAAAGAAAACCTTCTACCCAAAGGAGGAGGTTCAGACCAACCTTCATTGGAACACAGAGTGTTCTTGAACTTCTTCATCAAGAAGGAGATAGCAAACGTGCTCAAATACATATTCAAGCACATGATCAAGACTCTGAGTGAAAGTCAACTAAACAATAGAGTATGGGTTCCCTATGGGAGACTTATCTCAGAGATTCTACATCAAGGAGGATTCTGAAGGCCCTAGATGATACCAAAGTCTTCACTAATCAACAACTCGGTATAGTTATTGGGAAAATCATCAATGGAAGCACTTTGGGAAACATGACCTTGATCAAGAAGGAAGACATCAAGAAACTAGACACAGATATGAAGGAGTCCAGAGCCATGTCCAACCTCATAGAAGGCTTTCCTCCTATCTGCAAGCAAGATCCACTTGATGTGCAGTTGTACTACATCCATGACCATCTTCAAAGCACAAGAGAGAATATCCAACTGGAGGATATTCCTAATCAGATGTATGGTAGTGCTCTGCCTATGGCCAAGAGCAGGAAAACAAAGAGGAAGGCACTCACCAAGGATGAGTACCTTGATGAAGATCCTGAACAACCAGCAAAGAAAGCCAAGAAGGTTAAAACTGACAAGGCATCTGAAGCAACTGGTTCTGGTTCAACAATTCTAGAGGAAGTTCAGGACTTGGAACCAGTCAAGATTCTGAACAAGAGGACCAAAAGTGGGAAGCAAGTTGTACCTTCACCACCTCAACCTAGTCAACCCTTTATTCCTAAAAAGAAAAGGAAACCAGTTTTCAGGAAACTTAAGATTGCCTCTGAAGAAGAAGAAGATGAAGATGTTGCTGTTCAGAAGGCATTACAGCTGGCCAAAGAAATTGAAATACCTGCTGAGGTTCTGGCTAGAGAATCTACAATTGAAGGTGCTCAACTGGGATTGGAAATCACTGAAAACCTACAGCAAATGGCAGTGGCTATTGATTTGATGGAAGCTACTGAGGTTGTTCAAGAGGAAGAAGGATCTTCAGAAGCTCCTGATGCTTCAGAAGCTCCTGAAGGTAACTCTAATTCTCACACTCCTGCTGAAGTTATTACAGTTGAATCTAGTTCATCCCCATAATCTAGGTCTAGTTCAGCCTCTCTATCATATGATACAGATGATGTACCCCTAAACAAAGTTTACACCAACCTCAACAAACATGTATCCCTCATAATTCTTTCCTACCACTTATTGTTGGGTTTAATTTTCCTTGCCTGATTCTTTCCCCCTTCTAAAACTGCCAAACTAAGAGACCAAATCACACGGTTCAACCAAAAAGATGGGAAGTCTCTATATGATGCATGGGAGCGTTTCAAAGAAATGCTCAGAATTTGTCCCCACCATGGTTTAGAAAAGTGGCTCATAGTCCACACTTTTTATAATGGCTTATCTTATACAACAAAAATGACTGTTGATGCAGCTGCAGGTGGAGCTCTAATGAACAAGAACTATACGGAGGCTTACGCTTTGATTGGAGACATGACCTAGAATCACTACCAATGTACCAATGAGAGAGCCTTAACAACTCCTACTCCCTCTAAGAAAGAGGAAGGTATGTACGAAGTCTCTAACTATGATCATCTTGCTACTAAGGTTGATGCACTAACCCAAAAAATTGAAAAAATGAATGTTAGTGTTGTCACTCCTACTTTTGTATCTCCTCCTTGTGAAATTTGTGGTGTATTTGGCCATATTGGTGTTGATTATCAGCTAGGTATTGCTATTTATAGTGTTGAGCAAATGAACTATGCTCAATACAACCAAGGAATGAGGCAAAATAAAAACTTTTACGAAAACCCTCAAAATTGCTATGGACAAGTAGCACCACCCGGCTATACAAACAACCAAAGAACCCCTCAAAAATCTGGTTTGGAAATTTTAATGGAAAGTTATGTTATGAATCAATCTAAACAGCTTGAAGAGCTCAAAACCCAAACCAGATTTCTAAATGATTCTCTAACCAAACATAATGCCAAGGTTGACTCTTTTGCTACTCATTATAAGATGCTTGAAACCCAAATCTCCCAAGTGGCCCAACAGGTGGCCACATCCTCTCAAACACTAGGAATCTTTCCTGGACAAACCGAAGCCAACCCAAAAGCTCATGTTAATGCTATATCCTTAGGGAGTGGTCGGAAGTTAGAGGATACCGTTGCTAAGGCTAGAACCAACGAGGGAGAGAGTAATGAGTGTCAAGGTGAGATAGCCATGATAGAAAGTGAACCCAAAACCCCCTTGCCATTAGGGTTTGCTAAGCCTTGCTTGGAGGAAAAATTTAAAAAATTCATTAATATACTTAAAAAGATTTGCATTAAAATTCCCTTTGCGAAAACTTTGACTCGAATGCCTCTATATGCTAAGTTTATCAAGAAAAAAATTTCAAAGAAAAAGGCTATAGAGCATAACGAGACAATAGCCTTGACTATGGAAAGTAGTGCAATCATCAAGAAGCTTCCTCCAAAGCTTGGGGATCCGGGTAGTTTTTCTATACCTTGTGTGATTGGAAGTGAGGCCATTGATAAGGCCATGTGTGATTTAGGATCTAGTGTTAGTTTTTTACCATTGTCCCTCTTCAAGAGGATGGGTATAGCTGAATCGAAACCAACCAAGGTAACCTTAAAGTTAGTTGATCGTACTAACATCCACCCCGTTGGATTCATTGAGGACATCCCCATTAAGTTAGGAGGGATTTTTATCCCAACTGATTTTATAATTCTAGATATGGATGAGGATGACCAAGTGCCTATACTTCTAGGGAGGCCCTTTCTCGCTACTGCGGGGGAAATGATTGATGTTAAGGGAGGAATGATTTCCTTCCGAGTTAGTGATGAAATGGTAGGATTTGGAATGGAAACTGTTAATAAGAAACCCTTTGATTTCTCTTGTTGCATGATAAATGATCATAATGTGCAAGAACGTTCTTTAACGTCATCTACGCAACATGATCTTTTTGATCCGTTTTAAGAAATGTTTGTAACCGTCAAGCTAATGACCATAAAAGAGCGCTTTGTGGGAGGCAACCCACGTATTTAACTGCTTTCGTTTTGTTTGTTTTTCGTTATTTTAAGTTATTTTGCAGGTAATTGTCCAAATACGATTCAAAAAAATGAAAATTTTGGAAGGCCAAAACGCCAGAAACTTGGCACGGCCCGTGCTCAAACTGGCACGGCCGTGTCTGACCTTGCCATGCCAAAACCCATAAACTCACAGAAATATGGCACCGCCCGTGCCAAAGATAGCACGGCCGTGCGCGACTCCCAAGTGAGTTTTTACCAAAATTCTTTCTTCTTCTTCCCTCATTCTACCACACAAACATCTCTCCCCATCCAAACTTCTCTCTAAAACCTCCATAACCAAAATCCTTCAAACCTTCATATCTCCCTCAAAACTCAACCAATTCACCAAATTTCTTCACCAAAACAATTCCAACATCATACCAAACAAAACCCACTACTCAAAAACAACTTTCATCCACCCAAACCCCAAATTCCCAAATTCAAAATTTCAAAAACCTCACCCAAAAACCACTAATTATTCACCAAAACCTACTTATAAACTCAAAAACCTTACTTAAACCTTAACCCCATAACATAACCAACCTTTCCCACCCAAAATTTTCCCAAACCGCAACCCTCACCAAAATTCAAAAAAGTCAAAAAGGTCAATGGCACCAAAGAGGCCCAGAAAGGAGATTGCAAGCTCAAGTGCTTGAGGAAACAAGAAGCAAGCTGCCCCAAAGAATCACAGTATCACATTTAGCACTCCGAAACAACGGAGTAGGTATAAATCTCTTCTCTCTAAACCTTTGCATCCTTGTAGGAACCCGGATAACTATGACATGATTAAACTAGGATTAGAGATAATGTGTATATGTTGTTGAATAGGTTAGGATGGGTTGACTTGTTACGACCTATGAGGGGATATGAAAATTTCACCTATAAATTTTTAAGCTCTATTGTTTTCACAAAAGATTGGATGAATTTTGATAATCCCGATCATCGAGTCTACTTTCGGCTTATGAACATTGATTACGAGATGTCTCTCGAAAACTTTTGCAATGACATGGGCTTCACAAATGAGGGGTTCATCCATGACTCCTGTAATCATGATCTTAGGCCGGAAGACTACAACCTTATTACCTTTTGGCAAAGTATTACTAGCTTGCACCAATACAATTCACGATCTAACAAAGCTAGTAACATTCATAACCCTATGCTTAGGTACCTCCAAAGGGCTATGGCTTGCACCATTTGGGGTAGGAAAGAAGTAGGAACCACTAGGACGGATGAACTACTGTGAATACATGCTTTTATCTGCTTGATTATCTTGCTTCAGTGGGCCCAAAATCTAGTACTAGGAGTGAGATAGTGGTAGGGGATATCATCACCTTTATAGCTAGGCATTTTGGAGTAGGTGAGGACCAAGGGCTAAATCAAATTGAGGGCAGCAATAGGCTTAATATAGAAACCCTCATTGCTATGAATTTTATTAAGCCCCATCCGCCTGATAACATAACTTTTGAGCTTCAGCTCAATGTGCCTTTATGTTTGATTACACTTCCTAACCCATCTCGGACTAACACCGAGGTGGAAGAAAATTTGTTGTATGTTGGTGATGCCGCACAGGTTCAAGAGGAACACAATGTTGAGGAGGAAGGTGCAAACTTGCACCATCATGAGGAGCACCATGAATATAATGTCGGTGAGAACTATAATGATAACAACAACCGGTGGGCATGGATGCAAACCAAACTTGAACGCATAAGCACCGAACAACAAAGTTAAGGTATTTAAATAACCTGGCTACGAAACGATGTCCTAAGGGGCAATCGCACAAATGATGAAAACAATCAAATGCTCTGGAACATGATACAACACTTTCACCTCCAAGTTCCTCCTTATGGACCTCAATGAAATTGTGAGCTTTCCTCTTCCTCTCTATCTCTCCTCTCTTTCTCCTCCTCCTTCTTCTTCATCTTTCTTTCCATTTATTTTCTAGTTTTCTTGAATCATTGAGGACAATGCTTCTCCCAAGTGTGTGTGTGTGTGTGTGTGTGGGGGGGGGGGGGGGGGGGAGGGACTAATAAAGTGTCTAGCATCGTAGTGTTCCCAACTCCCTTGAACTTTATTCTTTTGTTTTATTTAATTGCGAAGGACATGATTAAGTAGCTTGTATTTGTTGTAAATTATGACATAAATTTTTGTTGTCTCCTCTAAATTGGTTGTTTCTTGTACACGAAAGTGAATTCTTGTGTTTTAAGTTTTCTTGATATACCCACATCTTGTTTTATTGAGAAAATTATCCAATGAGAAAAGCACAAGTTGTAGCCTTTGAGTAAGTGTATGAATAGGTATTTTAAGGAACACGTTATAATTCTTAAGGTAAGTTAACCCTCAACAATTTTAAAAGTAAAAGTAGTATAAACTAGTATGGGGGAGTTTATAAAGCAAAAATAATTCTAAGATTGCATCATTGAATCTAGATTGGGGAAGGAGGTTGGCCCTCCGACTTCCTACGTGAAGGTGATGTTATCTTGAGAAACTTTAAAAAGCATCATTGAATCTAGATTGGGGAAGGGGGTAGGCCCTCCGACTTCCTACGTGAAGATGATGTTTTAAGGGACACCATTGAAACTAGATTGGGGAAGGGGGTAGGTCCTCCGACTTCCTACGTGAAGATGTTGTCTCCTTAAATTAATAAAAATTCTGCTGAAATTCCAAACATGTGCAAATGGCAAAGATCAAATGATCGCAAATACTCCCATCTCTCTTATATGAAATGAAGAAAGAATTTTTCTCGGTTAGTTTAGTCTTTAGGTTAGAACCTGTTTCCTCATAATATTTGTTTATACAGGAGCAAGAAAAGGGCTGGACTTCACACACACACTCACTTAAGAACTTGATTGTTGGGTTGAAAAAAGATTACAAGAAATGCTTGAGTTTGTGATTACTGTACGCTTGAAATAAAATCCTTTGAGGAGACATGAGTTTTAATTGAATTGTCATATATAATCTTGTTTAATGCTTCTATGTCTATGCCTTTTGCTTGAGGACAAGCAAAGATTCAAGTGTGGGGGAGTTTGATGAGTCAATAATTAGTTAATTTAATATAATATTAAGTTTCGTTTTAATTAGATTTAAGTTTATTTTATTTTAATATTATTTCCTTTTAGATCTATTTTACTTTAGATTGCATATTATTATATTTCAGGAATAAATATTTGATGGAATGAGTCTTGGAGCAAAAGAAAGGGATTTAGAGCTGATTCGGAGCAAAAATACGAAGATTCGGAGACAAAAATATATCTCCTCCAAGTCAGAAGCTTGGCAAGTTGGTTGGAGCTAGAAACAACTTGGTTCATGAAGAGAGATATGACAAGCAGTGAAGGAGATTGAAAGAAATAGTAAAAAATTTCTTGTCAGAACTTCAAAGATCATCTTTTGATGCTCCAGACACTACTCATAATAACCTTCAGGATTGGTTGAGAGGTGTTGTCAACAATATGCAAGAATTAGCTGTCAGTAGAACTCTTGTGAATACTCCCTTATGCTTATCAGGAAGAGATGTTGCTAATGTTATTCCTACATGTGTTCATCCAAAGAAGCTGAATCTAGATTGGTTGAACAAGATAAACTTCAAGTCAGCTTCTATAGATTTGGAATTACTGCAAAGGAACATAGTATTGGAAAGAGAAAACAAACAGCTAAGGAAAGAGCTTCTAGATCAGAAACTGCTACTACTTGAGTACAAGACCTCTACTAAAGCTAAGTTGGAAGAAGCAAGGATATGAGAAGAGAATCTGCTCAGAAGCAATGAGGATTCCAAGAAAGAAATCAAGCAACAAGTAGAAGAGACAAACAAGTTGCTCAAACAGATGATGGAAATGTTCCAGAATCAAGCTAAACCTTAGTTGCACACACTTTTTTGCTTGTTTAATTTCTTTTGAGTTTCTACGTTTGTGTACTTCTGGTCTAATATTTTGCTTTTGAACAGTTTATGCGCTTCTGAACTAATATTTTGTGCTTCTGAACTTAATTAATTCTTTACAGAATTTCTCACTATGTTTTTCTCATCTCTTTCTTTTTGTATTTATTTTATACTTTTTGTTGATGACAAAAGGGGGAGTAGATGTATAGTATTCATTGGCTCTGAGCCCCATTAATTTAATTATAAACAAGTTAAATTAATAAGACCTTCTTCTTATCTCTTAGTTTATTTAATGTGAGATTAATTATGAGCGTTATTTCGTTTTTAAATATGAATTTAATTAACATGGATAGAACTCGGGGGGAGCTTACAAACCTCACCTTAAAGTACTATTGGACTCAGGGGGAGCGTACAAACCTCATACCCTTAACGTCAACTTGTTAATTAGATTAACAACAATTGAACATTTTAAATACTAATGTTTGTCATCATCAAAAAGGGGGAGATTGTTGGAACAAAATGTGTTTAACATTACCTCTTGAGAATTTTGATGATAACAAGGTATTAAAAATTGTCAATTAGATATGCTAATATTTGTTCAAGTGTGCAGGACCATAGAAAAAAATTTAGTGTCTATTTAAAGTATAGGTTCTGATAGAACAAATGAGAGCAATGGAATCAACAAAGTAAAGGAAGCTTGAAGCATCTGAAGAAAGTGCTCCCGAAGTCTAATGCTCTTGAAGTGATGACGTCATCAGAAGCAAGTTCATCAGAAGCACCTCATCAGAAGCAAGTTCACCAGACGCTGAAGATCATCAGAAGATGAAAGAATCAAAGCTTCAAAGGTTGTTCAAAGGTTTTAATCATGCCTAGCATTGCAGAAGACCATAAGAGTAAACCAACGGCTAATTCAAATGAATTTGAAGGCATTGGATGCTTGTTCTTTGAAGAGTGTTGACAAAGTACAATTGTACGAAGTGTACAACCACTACCTCCACTACTCAGTTTGTGTCTCTGCTACAGGATAAGAATAACAGCTATGCCTGCAACGATGTTCCTTCATACTTGGAATGGATTTGAAATTGATCTTTCATCGGACAATAACCATATCAGGTAAAAGATCATTGGTGATTGATCAAAGCTTCAAACGACTATTTTTTTGTGTTGGCAATTTACAACGTCTCTTTCACACCTCTATATAAAGGAGTGAAGACTTAGAGAATAAAAAAAAAGACTCTACAACAATTTGAAAGCGCCAAACCTTTGCTGAAATTGTTCTGCATCAAAAGTTCACTTAGAATTTC
The DNA here is from genome assembly GCA_958299785.1 of Medicago lupulina. Classification (NCBI taxonomy): domain Eukaryota; kingdom Viridiplantae; phylum Streptophyta; class Magnoliopsida; order Fabales; family Fabaceae; genus Medicago; species Medicago lupulina. The sequence goes on along the minus strand of OY283146.1, from coordinate 40,164,844 downwards.
TTATCAAAGTTCATATCTTAGAAATTCTAGAGTCTTAAGAGTCTGTATCTGATTTGTATTGTGAACACCACTGATTGTATATCAAGTGTTCAACCTCAAACATTTTTCTTTGTGATTCTGTTTGAACAGAAGTCTCTTGCAGTTGTGCTTAAGCAAGGAAGTCTCTTGATTGTGTTCAGGAGCACAGGAAATCTCTTGCAGTTGTGCTTGAGTAGTTTGAAGTCTCTTGCTAGTTTTAGCAATGAGCATTTGTAATCAGATATTACATTTTTAGTGAACTTTCCTTGAAAGTGCAAGGGGGACAGGACTACTTCTGGTTTGTGGAAGGAACCTATATAATTGCTTTGTGTCTTTCTTCTCTCTCTTGTGTTTTTGTCCGCTGCATTTAGAATCTGAACATCACTTCAGAAGCTGTAATCTAATTGCTTCTGATCAGTGACTTCAGTAGGAGAAAACGAAGAAAAAGCTAACACAATTCAACCCCCCCCCCCCCTTCTTGTGTTTTTCTCACCTTCAAAATTGCCTAGTGAAATTAGTTGAGTCAGTTGAAACAATAATGTTGCCCAAGTAACCTCTGTTGTGTAAATTGATTTCAATTAAGCTTACAAAAGATGTAGTGTGTAATTATTTATGCGAGTTGTCGTCGGCCCCAAGGAAGGCACAACTTGGCAGGATAGTTACAAACCTGCGATGGTAAATATGTGGTGATTATAACGTAATTATCCATGAGGGTAATAGGATGCCTAAAGGTGACTATTATTTGACAGGACTTATCACCAATGTTTGATCATTGCATTGAGAGTACCGCTTGCAATTAATTCCTAGCAATCCAAATAAAGAAGGTCTTTTATTTACAAATAAAGAAGCATGTTTCTATAATATTTTACTGACATGTGTGATAATATTGTGCGAGTGTAAATTTATTTATATATTTAAGAGTTTACATTCTCACAAATTTAATGGCAAACATATGACAATTATAAGAATTTATTCTTTGTCAAAGTAAATTGTCGTTGTTTGATCATTGTTGTAAAATACCGCTAACAACTGATATTATTGTTGAAATAATTAATATTGATGGTGCACTAGGTATTTTGGTGAGTATTTTTTTGCTACCCTTGTTCTCTTTAAGCTAATATAATTATGTATCTCCAAATTTGAGTTAAATTTTTCACTCTTGAAAGTTCTAACTTTTAGGAATTCCTTAAAAAAAATCTTTTAGGAATTAAAGAATAATACTAATATTGTTCTTGGATCTAGACCTTAGATAAGGGTGGTGTAACTCACATTCTCTCACATATTCAGCACCTAATGTGAGAATCAAATTTGATAAGTGAGTATACACCAAATCTCATAGGTCATATGTAATCATAAAGCTGAAATACTATAGATCTTAGAGGTGTTATTTAATATTACAATTTTTCATTGTCATATATTCTTTGCTTAAACTAATGTGTTTTTAAAAGCAATTTAAAGAAAGACAAGCTCTCATTGGAGAATGAGTATTTCATTAAGATTATTAAGCAAAGAAAATTTTATGAGCACATTATGTAAATATTTATTCTTGATAAGACACTATAATTTCGACTATCAGATGACTTGTTTGAAGATTCAGTAATTTTGAACATCATATTATTTGTTTGAAAATTCAGCATTTGGTATTCTCTTTGCACAATTAAGTTTATAACTGTTAAAGTTGGAAATGACCTCTTTAAGGATCAATTCATAAAGTGTGTAAATAAAGAAAAGCTGAAGCAAGAGAAAATAAAACATTGCCCATTCAAAAAATACCTCAAAAGATAAGGGAAAATAAAGAAAAATAGTCTTGACTGACTTATGTCCAATGATGTTGAAAGACATATCAATAATGTTGGTGAATCATTATTTGAATTAATTATTTGTTTTAATTTCTCTTTGAATAAATCAAGATATTTTGAGTTTTATTTTCAAATGATGATTCAATGTGTCTTTTAAGTTCAATTATTAAACTCAATCCAGTTATGACTTTTGACATTCTACATTGTTTAAGGTTTTGAATAATATAAGTTTTTCGTCCCACAAATTAAGAAAATTTTGAGATATAAATTGTTAAGTCTTCTTGAGGACATTGAGTTTGGGGGAGAGATATGTTAATAGAACAAAATTGAATGAGGAAGAATTAGTTCTAAACTAACTCATATAGTTACTGTTATTATAGTATATTTGGATCCTCATAAGGACATTATTGTTCTTCCTCTCAATCAAGTTAATAAAATAATTCATATAGTTCAAACTCAACACCCTCAAGAACTAGGGCTTCTAGTGTCATAAAGAATTGACTGAAAAGAGAAATTCTATTTGGTTTAATTGAAAGACTCTATTAGGACAGTCATGATACTAGTTTGCTTATTATAACTTTTTAGCTACATAAGATGGGTGGCAATACAGTGTTTCTTAATAGCAACATTAATGATACAATATGATGCAACTGAAGAAAACTTTTGTGTCAATTGATATAAAGTAGATGGTTTCAAAAATCATGTAATCCACTTATGAGTTAAGAAATTCTCTTTAGTGTTACCACAAATTCACATAAAGTAATTGTCTCATTTGGTTTTGAGATAATATTATGGAGAATTGTGGATTTAGCAAGTTCAGTAGGAGTAGGTTTATATTCCTAGTTTAATATGTCAATTTTATTTTATTTAGTCAACGATGATATATGTTTGTTATGTGAAACCAAGGAAGTCTCTAATAAAAGTTAGAGATGAAAGATCCTGGGGACACCGCTTTTGTATTAGGCATTTCAATACTTAGAGATTCTTCTCAAGGTATTATTCTGATATCACAAAAGAGTTATATCAATAAAGTTGAAAATAAAATGACATAATTTATCGGTGACATCAGCCACTGAAAGAGACTTTTCAGTCTTAAATATTGCCCATTAGAAAATTTATGAATTAAGAAATTTAAGTATTTTTCTACTTTTTGCTTATAGGATTTTTATGTATGATCTTATTATACACATTTAGAAATAGCATATATAATAAGATTGGTTGGGAGATACTTAAGAAATCTAAAGTTTGAATTGTTGAAAAGGCAACCATAAGGATTATTTAAGAGAACAAGAAAGCTTATACATAAGAGATGTGACAATTTTGAGATCATTTATGTGTCAGACTCTGGCTTTTGGATGTAAGTAGATAATACACATCCTAACTTAATAAATAACTGGAAGTATTATGTCACTTGGTTGCATATAGTAAAAGATATTGAAAGACCAATAAAGTTATATGGTGACATAATTCAGTCGTATAGTTATTTAACAACAAAGTTTATAAGGTTCATTACCTTGTAGATCATTGTTGTCAAATGATAGAACATGTAGAGACAAACTTTATGCTAGCTATACCACTAATCAAAGACATGACACCTAAAGTCTTCCATATGGTTGTTGTCATTAAGGATGTCTTAGATTAGTGGGAGTCTCTTTTATTTTATGTTCTATACTTTTGTTTTGGTATTGATACACACTTTATGTTATGATTTTCTGCAGAAATAAAGTTCAAGAGGTTATGTTTGTTATAACCATTTCTGTATCATTTTGTGCAAATATTGAATTTGCAAACTTCAGTTTGATCTCACTAAAGTTTTGTTGGATCAGTTGGAAATAGACATGATTTAGAGATCACATTACATGAAATTTCCATGCCATTCATCCATGTCAATCTATGTCATCAAGTGCATTGATATGGTGGTCGTCGAGGTTCCGTCACGTTATACGTCAGTGACGACAGCCACGGTGGCCCATTATTAATGTATGAGGTGGACCAGATTGTAAAGTTGAAATCTAAAGATAAATAGTGTAACACCCTGTTTTCCCAACATAAAAATTTCATAATAAAATCAGAGTTTTCTCAACGTAAATGGAATGTCACATTTCTTAAAAATCATAAATGGAATAAATAACAATTTATCCTTCATAAAATAGTCAACATAAATATTCAAAACTTCGCAGCGGATTGTATTTCAACAACATAATTAGTCTTGCCACGAAGGCCTCATCAAAACATCTCGTAATAGTCTAAAAACTAAATCATAGTCGTGTAAAATCATAAGCAATACGTAAGGAATAGAAAATAGCCACAAAAGTTCCCATCCTGTTGCGTATCAGAGCATCTAAAGACACAGTGAGAGATAGCAATTCACGACAACAATCAACAGCTACTTATCCTCGATCACCTGCAAGTTACTCATACGAAGAGCAATATTTCCAAGCAGAAGGGGTGAGATTTCACAAACATTAATGTTAAACATATAATTCATCAATTACAGTTAACAACAAAAACATCATCAATTCATCATCTCAGCAAACAAATGCATTCATAAATAATTCATCATAAAACACTTCATCAACAACTCACGATAAAAAAACAACTTAACATCTTAGCGACTCATGGACAACATCTTATCAACTTGACTCGACTATGCAACTTCGACTTCTTAATCATGCATGTGGTACCATCCAGGACATAAGCCCTCATCATAAGAGCATAAATACACTCACAGGGCATAAGCCCTCAACATAAAGAGCAAAAGCTCACAGGGCATAAGCCCTCATCATAAAGAGCAAAAGCTCACAGGGCATGAGCCCCTAGCGGAATGAGTATGCATGGACTCAACAACTTACATCTTAAACATATTAGACAATGCATCACAACTTGACATCTTAGATAACTTCATCGCATAATTCATATAAAATCAATCAAAGAGATTCACATATCATTTCAAGGCTACTGGAAAGATAATTCAAATACCAGCAATTCACAAGTTTATATCTGATAGACGTTTGGCAAGTGCACCAAATACTATCGAAGTAGTAAAATATCGATCCCACGAGGATTGTTTTTAATCGCAATAAGTTAATTTCGTTATGCAATAGGATGTTTAAAGGTTATTATAGTTTTGCCACTAGGCGGTAGATTTGTTTGTTTGAATAACAAAAATAACAAAATGATAAAGTTTGTTTAGAAAATATGGAGAGAGATAAGATCGGATCGTCGAATCCTCTATGTTTCCCCTAATTGGTTACTGTACTCTATTCCTATTAATGGTTCTTTAAGTCCCACGATAGTTAACAAAATAGCCCTAATCAATCCCTTGAGTTAGGACCCTCTTCTTAAACTACAGCCCCTAATTCCTTAGGTGGTCTAATAATTCTCGAAGGTTTAAGCACGTTAACCTAATATCACTAATAAACGATTATCCATTCCTAGACTAACCATGTTTATTGGAACAATTCAATTAAGTCTAAGTTGAAAGCTAGGGTTAGTAGTCATTCATTCTCACGAAAACATATTTATATTTGATCAGGATATAAAAAGCATTAAGAACAATTGAATTGAATAAAGACTTAAATAATCATTAAATTGGAATAGAGTTTCATCACAGCAACATAAGATCAACTAGGGTTTACACAGAATCATCTCGGATCCAATCTCTAAGAGATTTAGCTACTCATAACAATGTTTACAAATAGCATAATCAATTGAATCATTAAAACATACATGTAACTGGTAAAAGGATGAAGAAATCGTCCTCCTTGCAGTCACCTTGATGTCCAAATCGCACTTTGCTCTCCAAGATTCGTAACCCTTGTTTTCGGAAAAGACTTCAGCTTAAATAGGCCCAGAAATTCGCCCAAAACGTGTCACGTTTTAAGTAAAACGTGTCACGTTTTTTCCTTCAGTAGCAAGTAACCAAATTAGGGTTTCACAAAACGTGTCACGTTTTTGCCAACGTGACACGTTCTTCTTTCTTCTCAAAACATGCTCTCTGACTTGTGAAAACGTGTCACGTTTTCTAGTAAGCGTGACACGTTTTTGTGACTTGCACCATTCTTCAGTTTTCTTGCTTTTTCTTGCTTTTCATACGTTTCTTGCTGCTTAAGTTGCTTTATGACTCCACAAAATGATAAAATATACATAGAAATTACGTAATGACAGCATGTCATCAATATCACAACTCAATTCCAAACAAAAACAACTGAAAGTTGCACAAGAATCCAACTTAGGCAATCTGGTACAGCATAGCACGCGAGGCGAGGTCATCTGATCGCGGTGGCGAGCTCACAAAAGAAACTACTCACGAGGCGAGAAAGGTTACTCGCCTAGGGTGAACAAAACTGGGTAGCTACGGCTTTGTGACCATTTTTCACCAAAAATTCCATCTTTAACTTTCCTACATCCAATTCCAATCTAAAAACTTGTCTAATAATTCTTATATGTGTTAAGACACTCAAGGCCATTTAAAACTTGATCCAAAAACATTAATTCACGAAAGGTCATGGTTTTCTCACTGGACAACTCGCTACGGCGAGCTATCTACACGTGAAGCGAGCCACAATGCGTCACTCGCGAGGCGAGGGAAGTTTACTCGCGAAGCGAGCGATGAAGGTCGTCGCTTGCGAGGCGAGGATCATTACTCGCGAGGGCGAGCGATGAATGACAGCACGGGAAGAACGCAGAATTTTGCCAAAACTCACCTAATCTCATGTTCTAACCTTAAAACTGATTCCAATTATCATCCTATGGATTATCTAAGGTCTGTACATGAATTCTACATCAATTTTACAGCTTTACATCATCTAATCAACAATTTTTCTCATAACCCTAATTTTCCAAATTCTCAAAAACTTAAACCTACGACATGTTAATTGCAACATCCGAGTTATAGGCTTAAAATTAATGAAAGTTAGTCACACCCTTACCTTAGAATGCAGAAATCGCAGCTTTCCCTTGGTTTCTCCTCTTCGCTGGTTTTCTCCCTTTTTCTAAAATTGTTTCACGTAAAAGTGTTCTGACCTAATTTTCTCCTATTTATATCACCTTCATCTATCTTATCTTATTTACTCTTATTCCCCGAAACTCCCTAAATTCTCAAAACAGCCCCTAATCTCAATATTTATTTTATTTTCAAATCTTATTCTATTAAATAATAAAATAAGTCTCTTCATAAATTCACAACACATCACATAATTCTCCCCATCTGAAGAGAACTTGAGGCATAAAGGTACCGGTTGAGGAAGAACCAAATTAGCTGCCGCTAACTTGTTGTTTGTTTCAGATCACATCTCTATAAGTATCATTGCTGTTGAGAGGGATGTCGTCAAAGCTTGAATTCAGATATTCTTAATACCCTAATTCTTGATATCCTTGATAAATCAAACATGTCGTAGATCCGATCATAATCTATGTTCAATGATTTGTTTACTTCTGCTATTGATTCATAATTGTTGAACATGTTTTATGAAATCTCTTTTTATTAAGACTTAAATTTCTAACAAGTAACTCTTCCTCCCAAAAATAGGAATATAAAAAAAAGTAAAAAAATGTGAGGTTTTTGTTGCCTTTGAAGATTTATAGATAACTTATACAACAACTAATCAAAATTTGCTATATGGCTAAATTTGAAAATGGCATAAAAAATTGATATGAAAGTAATTTTTGTTGATTGTTGAAAAAATTAACCACAATTCTTCCAAGAGAATTTAGAATTTAGAAAAGAAAAAAAACTTAATGCATAAATGACTTTTAACTGTTTGTTGAAACAAAAATAAAAATTAATCAAACTTTCTTTAGTCCGTTCCTTGACCAAGGCGCAGAGTTGTAATTTGCTCCGCATGTGAAGGAGAAAAAGAACATTAAATTACAATTCCTAACACATGTATCAATGTTTACATTTTTCATCCGTCTTTGCCTAACTTCCAAGAAAGTAGCACCTAACTTATGTGTTAAAATATATTTTCGTTAAGGGATTAGATTCAAATAATTAATGAGTTTTACTAAAATACAAATTTTTTGAGAGAATTTGAGTATGACTTTTGAATGGAACAATTTTTTGTCTTCTCATGCTTACCTTACCGTCAAACTTCGGTTTATTAAGGTCACCTTCCTCTAAAAATGTGTGGGTTAACAATAAAATAAAGTAATATTTCATCCATTCTTCCTTTGACCAATCATAACCCAATAAGCCATTAAAAAAAAAAATCAATCTTAAATTAAAAGGTTAATTATGTTTTGTACCCTATAATTATACCACCTTTTTGTTTTAGTTCTTCTAAATTTTTCCTCTGACTTTTAGTCACTATAAATTTTTCAATCGTCATATTTTGTCCCTTTTTTTTAAGTCAACCCACGTGTAACCTATGTATTTTTTAATAAAATTGTGTTGAAATAGGTATAATATTGTAAAAATCTCTCCACAAAAAAAATGATTTTTTTTTTTAGTAAAAAGAGAATACTTTCATTAACCAAAACACAGAAAGAAAGGAATACCATTGTTCCATTGTTCATGTTGCTCCATTGTGTCTTCTTTCCAGACATTCTCAGAGTACTCACAAGTAAAGAAAAGATGAGAGTGAGTTTCATTTTCCTTTTTGCACAAAGTACACAATTGGGCACAGTGTACTCCAACTTTACTCAATCTATCACAAGTTGGCAATCTACCATGTATAGCTAGCCAAGAAACAAACAAACAATTCGGAGGAACAGGGTTATTACGTGTCATTTTCCTCCAAGCAACCTTGCCAAAGTCACCTCTTAAATCATTATACATTTGCTTACTAGAAAAGTGGCCTTGGTGAAAAACATTACCATTGACATTTGAATAGGTCTTTGCTACATCAAACACCTTTTTCACTACCCATGAAGCTTGTGAAGGAACCTCCATGAGTAGAATATTTATCCCTTCTATGTAGTATTCATGAACCCATTTCACCAATAAGGCATGTTTCTTATTGGCCAAATTCCAAAAATGTTTATTAAACGTAGCTTGGTTCCAACACTTCAAATTTATTACATTCCACCCACCAGCTGACTTCGACAAACAAATATGCTCCCAAGCAATAAGGGCTCTTTTTGAAATACCAGATTTACCAGTTCAGAGAAACGGTAAGACCTTTTGAGGAAGGGCAAAAACATGGCTCCAATAAGTTTGCACCCCAAAGAGCACGGACTTAATAAGTTGTAATCTACCAGCATAAGATAATAACTTAGAAGACCAATTTTCAATTCTGCTAATAATTTTTTTTACCAAAGGTTGACACTACATAACAGTTAGCTTCTTAGAAGATAAAGGAACCCCCAAATACTTAAAAGGGAGCTGACCTTTGGTAAGACTGAATTTTATGAGGATTGGCTCTTGAACACTAACAGTTACACCACCAAAATATGAATTTTTAACTGTAAAAAATATACAAATTCATATTTAATTATTTTTTTTAAAAAAAAATATCAAAGTTTTTTGAGGACATTCTTATAATATTATATAAAAAAATTGTAAATATTTATTCAAAAATATGAATTTTACATATGGGTTTACTTAAAATGAGGGATCGAATGTGAAGATAGAAAAATTTTGGAGGACTAAAAGGGAAAAAAATTAAGTGGACTAAAAGAAAAATTTGACATATTTATAGGAACTAAAAACATATTTAATCTTAAAATAAAATATGACACATGCACATGTCGAATGATTAAATTAAGAAGTTACTTTCTTACATGAATTGTCAATTTTACTTATTATAGATATAAATACTTCATGAGTACTGTTTCTCATATAATAAATCAACTTTTGTGCATGTGCCTTCTATTCTAGATAATGTAATGATAGAGAGATTCTTATAATATTATTAATTTTAAGTAATTTTTTGTTTAAAAATATGAATTTTACATATGAGTTTACTTAATATGAAAGTGAATATGGAAAAAATTTTAAGGCTAAAGTTAAAGAAATTATTTAAAAAGATTAAAACAAAAAGTTATCTACTTAAAAGGACCAAAAGTATTTTTATTCCAAAATTAAAAACAGCACATGCACATTTTGAATGATTGAATTAAATAGTTATTTCTTCCATGATTTGTCAATTTTACTTATTATAGTTATAAAGTACTTCATGAGTGTTTCTTATATAAGAAATCAAGTTTTGTGCATGTGCGTTCTATTATTTAAAAGGTTTAAGTGCATTTTTAACACCTTAATTTTTAAAAAGTTGTTATTTTAGCCACCTAACAAATAAAAAATTTGGTCCCTTTCGTCTCAAAAGATGGGTCATAATCGCAATTTTTTGTAAAGATAATGGGTCAAAAGAGCATATTTTCTTTATGTTAGAGGGTCAAAAGAACATATTTCCCTAAACATATGGATCACTTTTGTCATTTTTTTAAAAAATGTCTAAATCGCTACTTTTGCAAACTTAGATGGTAAATAATGCATCTAAGCCTATTTAAGAATATGAATTCACATAAAGGTTTATTTAAAATGAGGGAACGAAAGTGAAAATGAAAAACTTTTTTAGAACTAAAAGTTAAAAATATATTTAATCCTAAATTAAATACTGCACATGTTTAGATTAAGTAGTTATTTTCTCCATGATTTGTCAATTTTACTTATTATAGTTATAAAGTACTTCATAAATGTTTCTCACATAATAAATTATGATGATTTGATAACTTGTAAATGACTTATATTCGGTATAATATGATGAAATTAGAAGGAATCAATGATTGATGGGTGTTTAATATGTTTGTTATCATGATGTGGTTGATTGTTCGTCTATTATGTGAATTGTGCATTGTGAAACGATGTTGTTTCTTTGTGGTGATAATTATAGATGATAATTATGATGATGACTATTCTCTTGATTATAACTTGATTGATTGTATAGATGTAAATGTTTGATAATGCAATGGTGAGTTTTGGTGAAGGCAACACCATTATATTTGTCAGGTACAGTGTATCGATCTACAATTTTGGGTAGGCTACGATCGAATAATATTTAACAACAATTCACAGTTAACAATTAAGAATAGCCATAAAATGTATCTAAGCACGTTCTGATACCAATTGATAAAAATTTTAAGACTTAGACATTAATCACTAGATACAAGCTATAACATATTATCAACATCAAAGAGAGAAGAATTTGTGTACCTGTAGATTTAGGTTTATGGACGACGACGACCAATGAGTATGTGAGGGATGACTACCCTCATTCCGTTTAACCGTAGGTTTTCACATTGTATAATGCTTAACCGTCTGATGGGATGACGTTTAAATAGCAAACGGTTGAGGGCAGAGACCTCTCATTGGACTTAACTAAATGGTTCAACCCATCATGATCCATTTAGAAACAATAGCCCAATCACACATATTCATCAGCTAATTAGTGCTTAGCACAATAAACCATAATTTATACTATAATATTAATTTATAATATTTGATTACTGTCAATCCATAATTTGATTAATTCAATAATTAATCCAACAAGATATGGAGTTGTTTTCAAAGATCGGAACAATATTTTGAATTTAACATTGATGTTTTATAGAAATTCAGCTCTATCTATCCAAATATAGTTTCTTGAGCAATTTTTTTTAAGGGATTTTCTTGAACAATTGTTAATTAGATTTTTTTCATGCATTATTCACCCCAGAAAGCAACAATCCTAACAGTCATATGTGGCACCTCATCAATGTTGTTTTTAGGAAAAATAAAAAAAGGACAAACTTTAAAACATTTCAAGAGATAAAGAATTGAATGGGACCACAAAAATATAAAGGATTTAAATGTTATAAATAAATAAGATAAATGACCCTTAAAGTAATTTTGCTAAAATAATATAATTGTTTTTTAAAAAAGTTAGTTTTAATCGGTGGCAATGGCTTGAAGACCTTGGGGTATCCCACACCTAGAAACTCTAAATTTTCTTGTGGATTTTAGTGAAAATTCTGCAAGAATCCTGTTTTTTACGGAGTTTGCAAAAGACGTAGGTTTTCACATAATACCTTCGTGGATGGGTGATTGTTTCTTTACGATTTTATGATCTGCATGAAATATGAAAAAATCCGTGGGAAACCTCTGGTCAGTGTTTGAAGATTTTTTCTGGCCGTTAGCACTTTCCTACAAACTTTAATTTAAGCACCTTAGAAAATGAACTTCGGATTTGTCCTTAAATTAATCGGATCAAATAATGTCAAATAGATATTTGCAAGAATATTTTAGGAACTCATTTGAAAAAGTGGCATCATAAAGTTATTTAATTGAATAAATGTGTGTAATTTTTTACACCATCAATCTATACAAATTATAATGAACAAAAAATCAAAATTATAAAAGATGGTTTATATTCAATTTTTTTTCATTATTAAAATAAGTTTAAAATCATTATAAGAGAGATACGTGAGGATAGCTGTTTCTTACGAACAATGCATGTAAATCCGGAGGATATATCAAAAAACAATCAATATTTCTTTTGCAGAAAATTCCTCCGGGAAAGATGTAAATACATTGGGATTTTCCTTCAAAAACAGCATCCATTATCCATAGGAAATCAACCTCTAGTAACAAAATCCGCAGCAAAATTGTCAGGAATTCCTACAGATATTTCTCCCTGGGAAAATCGACAGCAAATTCACTAATATCTATTATGTTCATTTTAATGTCTCAAGTTCTATTATTTTTTTATGTCAATTTTGATGGATTAGTTTGACCTTTTTAAAGAAAAAAAATTCTTAAAAAAAGTAATATAAACGTCTCCTCTTTTGAAGAAGAAATTAACAATAACTTTTAAGTTGTTATTAAATCAAAGCACAACTTTAAAGGCTTGGTCTAGTATTAGTAGTAAAAAGACAAGTCTTAAATTCGAAAGAACCCGGGTTTGAGCTCCACTAGTGTCTTTGGAGGGAGGTAAATGTAATTACCTTTATAAGTGTTTTTTAAGCCCAAAGATCTTTCCTGCTTTAGATTGGGGCACCATCCCCTGACCCTAAAATTTTTGTAACTAAAAAAAATCAAAGGCACATGTTTTACCCATATATGGGCACATGTTTTACACGCGTTTTACACGCGCCCAAGCTAAACGTCGCCTTAAATTTAATCCCCTAAAAAATAAAAATAAAGCAACATAAAGTTATCAATTTGAGTATCTTCAAATAATGTTCTTGAGTTTTAGTTTGACCTCCTAGTCATAGTGATCATAGAAATTCCTCATAAGAGTGTTAAATAATGGAAGAAATTAAGCCAATTTCAATATTATTTTTTTGTAATACAATGCCATATTTTAGAAGAAATTGCATTGTCCGTTCCCACACTATGAAAGTCAATATCCTCTTTTGATTTCCTAACAATGCCAAGAATGATACTTGATTTTTAGTTACCCTCCTTTGTACGTTAAAATTATTATAGAAAAAACAAAACATAAAATACCAACAAAAGAGATTGCAAAATAATCTACCAACAAAGAAAAAAGATTGCAAATTCATGAATACGACCCAAATTATATTGACTATTTCTATTCTCAATGAGATTCTCACGCGTCCTATGTAGTTCGGATTTTAGATTTTGAACTGTATAAAAACTACAAAAAACCTCTAAAAATATATTAAAATATTTCAGATTTAAAAATCGAAATAGGACACGCAAGAAGCTCATAGGATGGAAAAAGTAATGACTGTAACACCCTATTTCCCAATTTTGATTTAATAAATAATGGAAATAAATTTAAACAAAAAGGATGTTACACATCATCTATCTTTCATTAGAATAATAAATAATACGTCATATTTTAGAATGCGGAAAATACTTCAAAAATATTTCATAAAATAAAAATGTTTGATTCTCAATCTTCATTATGGAAAATATCATAATGATTTCAAATACTTAATATTCCTAAAATTAAATATTCAACGTTTGACCTCAACCCTAGTGTTATAGATCAGAGCAGATGATTATTCGAGTACATAAATAATTAGATAATAGCCATGGAAGTATATCTCCGTCGCCACCTTCTAAACGTCCCTCACACTAGAGTTCTTCGTCCTGAATGTCTGTACCCCAAGAGTACAGACACCATAATACACAACAACAACAAAGGGGTGAGAATATTCATCATAACATATATTGGGGTACATGAATAATATATAAATAGACATAACATCATTTGATCATCAATTACAAATATTCACAATTCTTCATCAGCTTATACAACATCATTCACACATCGTCATTATCATAACTCAGCAGTTTCAAAACATTAAAGAATACACATAAACCTCACAATACATCAACATTAACACATACCACATATATCACGTACACATCATATACATCTAGCCATATGAAAATGCACTTCATTCCTAGACCTATATGCATCCCGGTACCGGTTTCTAATCAACATTTGTATGTCAGAGTTATGTTACTGAGCATACATACATCCTAATCAACATTTGTATGTCAGAGTTATTTTACTGAACATACATACAACATTCGTCATTCGTCATTTTTATGCAATATGATATGATGCATGAAGACTCACTAACAACATATAGAAAATACATCAACAACAACAAATCACCTTCACAACATAGTTCTTTTCATCATTTTACTTGTTATTATAAAACAAGGACTTTATTTGTCATTATTCAACATTATACAACATGGTTATTACTTCATCATTCAACCTTTTACAACATAGTCATTATATCGTTACTCGACATCATAATTACTCAATATCGTCCTTAAAACCTATACTCAACATTAACTTTCTCCGTGCACTAAGTGCTTCATCCTAACGACAACTCTCCATTTTTTCATTCTCAGTTAAGTTTTTACCTCACCAGTATCGTTACAGCTACCACTTTTATTCTCCCTATATAAAACAACATCGTGCCATATTACCTCATTCACTTTTATCATCCTTCATTCATTCTAACTTAGGTCACTATCTCTCTAGTGATTCGTTATCTTGTCTCATCGCTAACATACCCCTACATTATTTATTAATTAACAGACAACTTTCTATTCTGATTCTATTTTGTCCTATCAATTCTCTCAACATCATATACCCTCTTAAATTGACCACACTCATTTTCATTTTAACCTAAGGTCGTTACTTCATACTTAACTTCCTATCTCTGTTAGGGTATTCTGTTTGTAAACGTATTAAATAAGTGTACAACAAAAAACTTGTCAAAAAAAATATATCTACCGATACAATAGGTTAAGTTGCTGCAGACCTAATAAAATTAATAAATAATAAGGATAAGGATTAAGATATCTATTAAATTTTTGCTTTAAAAAATATTCACGGTTATTAGATAGAGAAATGAAAAACATATATGATGCAAATTTAGAGCCACAATTTTAGGATAGAGTTGTTGAAAACCTAATGGATTAGTGGAGGGAAAAAAATTAGGTTAAGACTTAACAAAATTAATAAATAAGGATAATCCTTATTTATTAATTTTGTTAAGTGATGGCATGCTGTCATTACGTAATTTTTGTGTATATATTATCATATTATGGAGTCACAAGGCAACTTAAGCAGCAAGAAAAGCAAGAAAAAGCAAGAAAACTGAAGAAAAGGTTAAGTCACAAAAACGTGTCACGTTGGCTGAAAAACGTGACACGTTGTTACATGTCAGAACGCATGTTTTTGGAAAAAAGGAGAACGTGTCACGTTGGCCAAAACGTGACACGTTTTGTGAAACCCTAATTTCGTTTCTTGTTACATAAGGAAAAAACGTGGCACGTTTTACTTAAAATGTGACACGTTTTTGGCGAATTTCTGTGCCTATTTAAGCTTAAGTCTATTCCGAAAACAAGGGTTACGAATCTTGGAGAGCAAAGTGCGATTTTGACATCAAGGCGACTGCAAGGAGGACGATTTCTTCATCCTTTTACCAGTCTCATGTATGTTTTATTGATTCAATTGATTATGCTATTTGTAAACATTGTTATGAGTAGCTAAATCTCTTAGAGATTGGATCCGAGATGATTCTGTGTAAACCCTAGTTGATCTTATGTTGCTGTGATGAAACTCTATTCCATATTAATGATTATTTAAGTCTTTATTCAATTCAATTGTTCTTAATGCTTTTTATATCCTGATCAAATATAAATATGTTTTCGTGAGAATGAATGACTACTGACCCTAGCTTTCAACTTAGACTTAATTGAATTGTTCTAATAAACATGGTTAGTCTAGGAATGGATAATCGTTTATTAGTGATATTAGGTTAACGTGTTTAAACCTTCAAGAATTATTAGACCACCTAAGGAATTAGGGGTTGTAGTTTAAGAAGAGGGTCCTAACTCAAGGGATTGATTAGGGCTATTTTGTTAACTATCGTGGGATTTAAAAAACCATTAATAGGAATAGAGTACAGTAACCAATTAGGGGAAACATAGAGGATTCGACGATCCAATCTCATCTCTCTCAATATTTTCGAAACAAACTTTATCTTTTTGTTATTCGTTTTAAAAACAAACCAAATCTTCCGCCTAGTGGCAAAACAAATATAACCTTTATACATCCTATTGCATAACGAAATTAACTTAATGCGATTAAAAACAATCCTCGTGGGATCGATATTTTTACTACTTCGATAGTATTTGGTGCACTTGCCAAACGTCTATCAAGTTTTTGGCGCCGCTGCCGGGGATTGTTGATTTATTTCAATAAGGCAATTTAGTTATAATTTAGGATTTCTGCAATTTATTTTATTTTTTTAAAATTTTTGTTATTTTGTATTGTGCAGCGCTACTAAGGTATTTTGCTGTTTATGCGAGGTAGACGGAGTAAGGACGATTTACAGTTCGATCCGGAGATAGAAAGGACTGCAAGAGCCAATCGGAGAACTTTCCGGTTGTCAAAGTCAGTCCCACCAATCGAAAAAGGGCGGTCACCGAGTCCGCCACCGTCCGAATCTTTGAAGTCTATTTCTCCTGAACCAAGTATCATGGGAGACGCCGAGCCGAGACCTAAGTTGGGAGACTACGGGCTAGCTACTCACCGTGGTCAACTGACACACACCTTCCGTCCTGCCAACCCGGCTGCTTTTGACATCAAGAGCACCGTTCTGAATGGGTTGAGAGATAAGCAATTTGATGGCACTGAAGCCATGAGTCCACATGAGCACCTGAGTCGGTTTGCAGAGACTTGTGAGTTCTGTGTACCTCCAGCTACTGTTACAGAAAGCCAAAAGAAGCTGCGGTTATTTCCTTTCACCTTGACAGGAAGAGCTAGAGATTGGTTGCTAACCTTACCAGGGGGTACCATCCAAACATGGGAGGAGCTCGAGCTGAAGTTCCTTGAGAAATACTTTCCTATGTCCAAGTATTGGGAAAAGAAGATGGAGATTCAAAACTTCAAGCAAGGGGAGAATGAATCTTTATATGATGCATGGGAGAGATTTACGTTAATGTTAAAGAGTTGCCCAAATCATGAACTTTCTGAAAAGTTATACCTCGAAATCTTCACCGAAGGCTTGACACATAATATTAGAATGTTCTTAGATGCCTCAGCTGGAGGTAGTCTTAAAAACAAGACCGATCATGAGGTCGAGGCCTTAATTGAAAGCATGGCTCAAAATGAGTATCGTGATAATGCGGAGAAGAAGAAAAGGGGCATATATGGGGTAAGTGACACCACTTCTATTCTAGCAAACCAAGCAGCCATGAACAAACAAATCGAAGCTCTAACTAAGGAGTTTCAAGGATTCACTTTGGCAAACAAACAACAAGTGGCGGTGGTAAAGTGTGATTTATGTGGAGAAGGACATGCAAATGGTGAGTGTGTACCAGAAGGATTTAGTGAGGAATTTGTGAACTATGTGAATTTTCAAAGGCAAAACCCTTACTACAATCCCAGTTTTAACAAGCATCCCAACTTGAGTTATTCTAACAACAACACTCTCAATCCGCTACTTCCAAATCCTCAACAACAACAACAACCAAGAAAGCCTTCAGCTCTTGAAGAAACAATGATGAATTTCATGAAGATGACTCAAAGTAACTTTGAGGAGATGAAGAAGAGCCAAGAAGCTGAGAGAAAGAACAATGAAGCTTCAAGGAAGTTGCTTGAGACTCAAATCGGGCAAATGGCTAAACAATTGGCTGAACAAAGCAAGGGAGGATTCTCAGGTAATACTAAAGATAACCCTAAAAATGAAACGTGCAATGTCATTGACCTTAGAAGCAAAAAGGTTCTCACACCTTTAGTTCCAAAAGTTAAGAAAACAGTTGACGATGTTGTGACGGAGGAGGTAGAAATAGATGGTGAAGTTGAAAAATAAATTGAGGGAGTAGTTGAAAAAGAGAGTGATCAAGGAGAAGTTGAAAAAGAAAAGAAGGAAAAATCAGAGGGAGAAAAAAGTGAGAGGTTAACAGATGAAGACTCTATCTTAAGGAAGTCTAGGAGCCAAATTTTGAAAGATGGTGATAAACCACAAGTTGTACCCTCCTATGTGAAGTTTCCATATCCTCATCTAGCTAAGAAGAAGAAGAAGGAGGAAAGCCAATTTAAAAAGTTCATGGAACTTTTCTCACAACTTCAGGTGAATATTCCTTTTAGCGAAGCCCTTGATCAAATGCCCGTTTATGCAAAGTTTATGAAGGAGTTATTGACCGGAAGAAGAAAGCCAAAAGATGACGAGAACATAGCTCTTTCGGAGAACTGTAGTGCCATCCTCCAAAATAAACTTCCACCAAAGATGAAAGATCCAGGTGCCTTTACTATTCCTTGTTCCATTGGATCGGTGAAAGTTGGTAGAGCTTTATGTGACTTAGGGGCAAGTATCAACTTGATGCCTCTATCTATGATGAAGAAGCATGGATGTGGAGAACCAAAACCAACAAGAATGACCCTCACTTTAGCTGATCGGTCCATCTCTTATCCTTTTGGCGTTCTAGAAGATGTGCTCGTAAAGGTAAATGAGTTAGTATTTCCCGCTGACTTTGTTATCATGGATATGGCTGAAGATGATGAGACACCACTCATTCTAGGAAGACCTTTCCTTGCTACGGGTCGTTCCTTGATTGATGTTGAAATGGGGCAGCTTATGTTGAGATTTCATAATGAACAAGTTGTGTTTAACATCTTCGAAGCTATGAAGCATAGAGCTGAAAACCCAAAGTGCTACCGTATCGATGTTGTTGAAGAGATTGTTGAAGATAATTCTCGTGAACCTCAACCCACACAACCAATGGAGAAAGCAATTGTGAATTCTATGGAGGGTTGTGAACTTGATGAGGATTTGGAGGTGAAGGAGTGCGTTAAGCAATTAGAGGCAAGCAAACAAGAAGTGGAACCGGTAAAAATTGAAAACTCATCATCCATACCCTAACCTCAAACCCTAATCTCAAACCTTAACTTTTCTTTTGACCTAACCCTAACCCTTCACCATGGTTGATACCCGGAAGAAAGGAAAAGCCCCGCAAACAAAGAAATCCAAAACCACCGCCAAACGCAAACAACCGGTCAAACCCACAGCCCCACCGGCCATACCACCTACCCTTGCTTTTGGAATATGCAACCAATTAAGTTTGGGGTGGGGGAACTAGAGAACATAGAGAACATATAAAAAAAAAAAAAGATAAATACATACACTAAAAATAGTGTATCAAAAAAAAAAAGAATACAGAATGAAAAAGGGACAAAAACATTGAAAAATCCGAGTAACTTCAAACTCGAAAGTCCCAATGGTTAAGAATGTTCTCTAGTCCCATCTTGACAAAGAATTGTGTTCCATAGGTGAAAGATGATTGAGTTGTGTTTTAACTTTCGTAGGAGTGCCTAACTCACATTTTGTGTAGCCTACTTATCCAAATATTATCCCACCTTCACCTAAGCCCCGTTATAACCCTGAAAGACCTCAAAGTGTGTATTGATATTGACTTTAATTGACGATTAGAAACTTTTCAAGCGTATGGTAATATGTAGCTTTGCATGTGATTGACTATGAACCTTATTCATTTTGTTGCGTGGAGTTGTGAATTGGTGGATGCATTCAAGTCAAACTAGCTCACTTTTAGCTAGTAAGGAGATGAACTTTTCGGATTACCATCACTTGATCAGGTACTTGTTATTTTACTGTCGATTGTCAATTTTGCATGTAAATTCCTTGAGGACAAGGAATGGTTTAAGTTTGGGGTTGTGATGACATGCTGTCATTACGTAATTTTTGTGTATATATTATCATATTATGGAGTCAAAAGGCAACTTAAGCAGCAAGAAAAGCAAGAAAAAGCAAGAAAATTGAAGAAAAGGTTAAGTCACAAAAACGTGTCACGTTGGCTGAAAAACGTGACACGTTGTTACAAGTCAGAACGCATGTTTTTGGAAAAAAGGAGAACGTGTCACGTTGGCCAAAACGTGACACGTTTTGTGAAACCCTAATTTCGTTTCTTGTTACATAAGGAAAAAACGTGGCACGTTTTTGGCGAATTTCTGTGCCTATTTAAGCTGAAGTCTATTCTGAAAACAAGGGTTACGAATCTTGGAGAGCAAAGTGCGATTTTGACATCAAGGCGACTGCAAGGAGGACGATTTCTTCATCCTTTTACCAGTCTCATGTATGTTTTATTGATTCAATTGATTATGCTATTTGTAAACATTGTTATGAGTAGCTAAATCTCTTAGAGATTGGATCCGAGATGATTCTGTGTAAACCCTAGTTGATCTTATGTTGCTGTGATGAAACTCTATTCCATATTAATGATTATTTAAGTCTTTATTCAATTCAATTGTTCTTAATGCTTTTTATATCCTGATCAAATATAAATATGTTTTCGTGAGAATGAATGACTACTGACCCTAGCTTTCAACTTAGACTTAATTGAATTGTTCTAATAAACATGGTTAGTCTAGGAATGGATAATCGTTTATTAGTGATATTAGGTTAACGTGTTTAAACCTTCAAGAATTATTAGACCACCTAAGGAATTGGGGGCTGTAGTTTAAGAAGAGGGTCCTAACTCAAGGGATTGATTAGGGCTATTTTGTTAACTATCGTGGGATTTAAAAAACCATTAATAGGAATAGAGTACAGTAACCAATTAGGGGAAACATAGAGGATTCGACGATCCGATCTCATCTCTCTCAATATTTTCGAAACAAACTTTATCTTTTTGTTATTCGTTTAAAAAACAAACCAAATCTTCCGCCTAGTGGCAAAACAAATATAACCTTTATACATCCTATTGCATAACGAAATTAACTTATTGCGATTAAAAACAATCCTCGTGGGATCGATATTTTTACTACTTCGATAGTATTTGGTGCACTTGCCAAACGTCTATCATTAAGTCTGCAACAACATTTTAACCTAATAATTTTCCTCCAATTTGCTTTATTAGGTTAGCAGTAGATTAACCTAACAAATTTCATCTAAAAAAATGCATCGCACCAATTTCATTCCTATCTTGTTGCCTTTTTTTTTCATTAATTTTGTTAAGTCTGCGGCATTTTAACCTAATAATTTCACTCTAATTTGCCGTATTACGTTAGCAGTAATTTAACTTAATAAATTCCAAAAAAATGCATCGCATCAATTTCATTCCTATCATGTTGCCTTTTTTTGACAATATTTTTTACACTTATTTAATACTAAAAAAGTGCATCGCACCAATTTCATTCTTATCTTGTTGCCTTTTTTTGATAATATTTGTATACTTATTTCATACTAAAAAAGTGCATCGCACCAATTTCATTTCTATCATGTTGCCTTTTTTTTTTTTTGACAATATTTTGTGCACTTATTTAATACGTTTACAAACAGAATACCCTCATTTCCATGCAAACTCGGCTACCTTAATTTTTATGTAAACTTTGCTATATATACCAAACCCTAATTTAATTGTTTTATGTTTAGGAAAAAGACTCGTGCGCGCATGTATCAAAAGTTAGTTCTTTTTAAATTTGTAAAGTATTTATGATATATTAACTTTTTTTGGAAAAATCCAAGTTTGACAAATAATGGAGATAAAGATATGAAATACAGAGCCACATTTCTAACCTTAGATTGTCCATTTTAAAAGGAGAAATTAAACTTGTTAAGGAAAATCACAAAATCTTTTTTATTTTTTTTTTTAAGGAAAAATCTTTTTTAGTTGATGCTTTAAATATTACGAACTTAACTAATTTTTTTTTTGAGAAAGTACGAACTTAACTAATTGAACATAGGATCAATTGAAAAGAGGCTTTCGGTCCCGTTGGTGGTGATTCACGTCGTTTCGGTTTCTGTCACATTGATTGATCATATTAAAAAGAGACTTTCAGTGTAGAAAAATATAAATTTGTTAGGAGGGGTCGTTTGGTTCTTCTGAATTTATTTTTTTTCTTCAATAGGAGTCTACTTCCTATTCTTCTTCAAGCCTCACGTATCTATAATCTCGTTGATTGATTAGTACATACGTATTTTCATATGAAAGAAAATTGTTCTTGTCCAACATGTGCAAGAACTTCAATATTGTGCTTCTACGCAATATTGGTCTGATAGAAAGACATACACTTGAATTCTTAGTGGAATGAACACTAACCTTCTCGTATATATGTTTTAATGTATTTTATTGTATAATATCTAAGGTTAAATATGTTTCTGGTCCCTATAAAATTGCGACCTTCTAAGTTTAGTCCTTACTTAATTTTAATAGCTTTTTGAATTTCTACAAAAAAAAAATCTACACTCAATATTAGTCCTTACTCAATCCAAATTTGTATAAATTATGCTTAAACTCTTAAGTTTTTCAACAACTTTTTACAGACGTGTTAAGAACGTTATTAAAAGTTCCTCCAAAAAAATTATCGCAAAAATTTGATTTCTACGTCCATATTTTTGTTACTTATATCTTAAACTTTTGTCGTTTTAAAAAATTCATATTTAATTTATTTCATGTTGTCATACTCCAATTTTTGACCTAAGACACCACTGACACGTGTCGTCTAACGCTAAATAATCTCTGACTTTTCAAATGAAATTTCGGCAGAGAGGTATTTTAAAATACCTCTTTTTTTTTATTCCGAGTCGGGCCCTCTTCTCTCTGTACTTTTTTTATTATTATTATTATTATTATTATTATTATTATTATTATTATTTGTTTTTCTTTTTATTTTCATCTTTTATTGTTTTAATTTTTATTTTAACCCTTTTGTTAGGTTTGTTTTAACTAATCATTATTTTCTTTTATTTTCCTTTTAATTACTTCATTTTTCAAGATAAATCAAAAAAACTTAACCGCGTAGCCTTTTTTTATTATTTCTTATTATTATTATCTGAATTTGTCCAAAAACAGTCCCGATCCATCCCAATCCACGCCAAAGCTTATCACGCGCCAGTCCTAATCCGAAAACGCACAGGGTTACAAACGCGTCCTCACAGTCTTATCAATCCACACTACAAAAAAGCGCGCCTAATTGCGGCGGTTTTTAGCATAATTTGCGGCGGTTTTTAACCTCCGCGAGTCATTTTGTGGGATTTTTCAAAACCCCCGCTTATACTAATCCCACAAATTATCTGCGGGGTTTTTCTCAACTGCTGGTATTCTTAAAAAAAACCTCCGCAATATAAGTGTTTAATTTGCGGGAGTTTTTAACCTCCTTAGATATATTGTTAGTAATTTTTTTTTTATTTCGTTTTTGTTTGTTTTGTGGGGGTTTTTAACCTCCTCTAATACAGTGATGATATAAATTTAATTTATTTTATCATTTTTTCCTGTATCTAATCTAAGTTGTTTTTAATTGCAATTTAAAGGTATTGTAAGATTTAATTTTTTGATTTTATCAATACACTCAACTCAAAAATAAATATCATCAATAACTTAAATATTGTAGTCTAAAATACCCATATATAATCTAATATCAATTGTGGCAATACAAAACATAATTAATAATAGCATAAAATATGTCTTTCTCTAAAAGGGATATATATCATCATAACAAAACAGAGAGTCATTATCTCTTGTTTTACCATTATATATTAAAATATGTCTTCCTCTAAAAGGAATATATATCATCATAACAAAACATAGAGTCAGTTTCTCTTCATCTACCATTAGATATAATGTTAAAAACATCAGATGTTGCTTCCACCACATGATCCTCTTGTGTTCAAAGGCGAATTAGGCTCACTTGGAAGATCTGTCGACTGAAATTAAAAAAGAAAACACTACGTTAGTTAAAATATTTGACGAAGCTTCCACATAATCACGGAAAAAAAATTGAAACAAATTAAACACCACACTAAACTGATTGTGCTTTAAACCAAACTAAGAAAAACACTAAGCTAGCATAACAATGGTTATTGGCCTACAATTGCATCCGAAGTTCATAACAAGCAAAACTGTAATGATTTATTTAAACTTAAAATGCTATTTTCATCTATCATTTTCGACAGGAACTTATTAACTCTCTTCTCTAGAATTATCATAAATTAAAAAATAAAATAACAAGAGTTTCTTTGAAACATCATTGTACAATACAACAATCAGCTCCATTTATACCATTACAATTAAACAATCATCTAAAAGAAGCTAGCTACTTCATCAGGAATCCTTCAATCAGTTCACCTGATGTATTATTTAGTCACAGAAAGGAAAAAAAAAATCCTTCAATCAGTTCACATGATGTATTACTTAGTGAAAGAACAAAACTTACATTTGGACGAAAGAAGCTAGCTACTTCATCAGGAATCCTTCCTTCTTTCATTATAATGTAAGCTTTAAATGCTGATTCCAAGCTTGTAAACTTTGCTTTCCAATCGGTATCAGATGATGTAGAAGTAGCAGCTGAAATATTAGTCAATTTTGAAAGTCGAACTCCTTTATTTCTAAATGTATTAGAAGGAACTGCTCCCATACCCATGGAGCGCACTCTTCCTGAGTGCTCAGGCCCAAACACTCTTCCGATAACATCATCCGGAGAAATTTCAGATTCATCAACACTACTTTCAGTCAAACCCGTTTTAATTTGTTCCTGTTAGTATGCAAACGATCACCAACTCAAAAACATGCATAAACCAGATATACAACCATGCATAAACCAATAGTTTATTCCAATTTAACTTACAATAGTAGCCATTGCTGCATCGTTTGCAGAGGACTCTTTATCTGGTGGATGGATTTCAAGGTACACTTCTCCACGATTTGGTTTTCGTCCCATTTCCAAAAACTAGAATAGAAAGATGTCCGAATAAATAGTAAATTGTAATAAATAGCAAAACATATGAAGTTAATTACTAAAACTACCATCTCATGTCTTTTTCTCGAAAGAGCTTTAGAACCACCCCTATGAGGAATCACTTGCTTGCGTCGATTTTCTTCATTTTTTTTACAACGTGCCTATTAAAAAACAAATACAAATTCATTTATTAATCATATAATCCACAGCAATCAATGTGTCAAAGTGATCCAATTTTACCTGTGTTTCTGGTTTCAAACGATAGTTCACAAAATGAGCCCATTGAATTCGGTCTACACCATCAGGAACGCTGCTTATAAGTTCAGCCCTGGTTTTGGATCTATCATATATTTCTTTCCACAAAGATTGTCTATGCGCAGCCCACTTCTTTGAAATGTTAAGATTGCAATATCTCTTTGCTAGGTCTTCAGTGGTCAAAAATTGGAATCGAGGCTTCAAAAAAGATATAACAATCACATTTTAAGCATTTGAATGATTATTTTAGATTAATATATAAATGAAAATCCATAAATGAATAGTAATACCTTTAAGTCTGTTGCAAAGCAATTATCCTTGTATGCTTTTGGCATGCCCGTTTCTCCATTCCACCTTTCAAAATTAATCGGAAATAATTGGTGATTTGTTGCTAAAATTCCACAATATCCTGCAAGCAAGGCTTGTGCTTCACCATATGGAGTATTTTGTTCATCAAATGGGACAATCACACGTTCTCCAATAGGTAAGTTAACGACATCCCAAATCTTGAGTTTTATCCTTTTAGTAGCTCCTTGTGGGTCTTTTGCAATAAATACAAACACAAAAAGCTTCAGCAAAGTTACAACAGACACACACACAACAACTCTAACATCTTTCATTTATATCTTTCAATTCATCAGATAAACAGGCCCATAATTTTGAAAATAATGTACTAAAAGACATCATAACTTAAAACAAAAATTTGATTACTTCAGAAGATGTTAATTAATCTGTGTATAAAAGCCTTATATGGATAGTAAAGAGAGGAGAAGCTACGCTTCTAAGGAAAAATCAGATATTACTTTAAGCCTGCAATATGTACTTCTAGACAATGTATAAAATCTGATAGTATGATGATATCTAAAAAAATTTCATGCTAGAAGATCAGCAGCTTCATCCTTAAAATTAAATTTTAAAAAATGTAAGTGCATTGAAACCCCTTTAACTACCGGCGACAAAACGCAGCCAGGTTCTCTATCCATTGTCTGACCTTGCATGACCCCTTTAAATTTGCATGACCTTGTATTATTAATAAAATACAATGCATATACCTATTGCATCAACAGTCCAATGTGACGGAGACTCGCGCCCAACATGTTGCCTAGGTCTTTGAGATTGTTGTGGAATTTCATCGTGTGAGGACGAATCTACCGGTGATGAAACATTCGTTCTAGAATATGATGAGCCTTCAATTGGTGAAGAGTTAATTGGAGCTTGAGGTAAAGAATTGGATGAACTTGGAGCTTGAGTTAAAGAGTTGGCTGGAGTTGTATTTTGAGGTAATGCATGGGCTACAGTTGGAGCTTGAGTTAAAGAATTTGCTGAAGTTGGATCTTGAGGTAAAGAATTTGCTGAAGTTGGAGCTTGAGATGTTGATTCTGTTGGAATTGTGAAACGCTTTCTCTTTGCCATGTCTGCATATTCATAAAAATGAGAAAACATATAGGTGAAATACAAAATGAACTATATTATGGCAAAGTAATAAACTATATTTAACAACTATTTACCTCAAAATAAAAAACAAAAAATTATGAAAAAATTATCTACTATTATATGTGGGTATATTATTCTAAATCATCAACCACATCATCCATGGCCAATTCTACATACTCATCATCAATGTTATTGAAATGCTCAAGTACTTGCGCTTGATTTGGGACATTTTCATAAACTTCCTTGTCTATTTCTTCCCCCATTTCATACAAATCCCTTGGCTTTAAATGCACAGCAACACTCCATCCTTCATTAACCACATCTTGTACATAATATACCATTTGTGCTTGAGATGCCTCAATGTAGGGATCATGTTCTTCACGATCTCCAATATGAATCAATCTATCAAAATTTACACAGTTAAAATTCCAATTATCCTTTTTATAGCCTCTATCTCGTGTCGTATCTGCCCATTTGCATTTGAAAAGAGTAACCTTGAAATGACCATAGAAGTTAATCTCAATGATGTCTTCCAACTTTCCATAATAAGGCAAATCTGCTTGTCTTAAGTTCCCATCAACACTACTTGAAACACAAGATGTGTTGGATGTCAAAAAAACTCCACTGTTCTGTGTTTTCAATCCCTCTTCTCGAGCTAAAGTTCAAAATTTGAACCCATTAATGTTGTAACCAGTAAATCTCCTTGCTTTGTCCATAGGGCCACGTGCTAAAAATTATAGATCAGACGACATTGTAGCGAGTGTTTCTGGATTCAAAAGCTAGATTAAACCAATTGTATCAGTCAACAAAATAATTTGAAGTCCATGAAATGATCACAGTCAAACATGAAATATAGTAATATAAATATCCATTCATCACTTACCAATCTTTGAAACCAATGAACAAACTCTTTGGATACTCTTTTTTCTATTTCTGTAGCTGATGGCCTTCTTGACCTTGAACTTCGCTTGATAAATTGTCTAAATTCACTACATAAGTTAAGGACATTGTAATCAATACATGTGACTTCTATATTTAAAATAGTCCAACATAAACTTCATTTAAGTTACTCACTCAACATACGGTGTCACTATTGCACAATTTAGAAGAACATATCGATGGACTTGTTGTTTTTGCATTTGAGTTAATGTGAACATTGAGGAAGCTCCTACTGGTTTACCAAGTTGAGGGAAGATGGAGGATGCAAATGAAGGATCATTCTCATTTGACTCATCACAAACACGTCTCGGTCTATTGAATCGTGTCTCTATATCATCGTCCATGTATCTCGAACAAAACGTGAGAGCCTCTTCTGCACGGTAGCCTTCAGCAATAGAACCTTCTGGTTGGGCCTTGTTACGTACAAAGTGTTTAAAATGACCTAATTCCCTATAAATATTGTAAAGAATTAGCTTCTGCAAGATTGATACATAAAACTTGATACTTGAAATTGAAAATGTAATATGTTTACCTCTCTACAGGATACATGTGCCGATAATGCACTGGACCACCAAGTTTTGCCTCTTCTATTAAATGAACTGTTAGATGAACCATAACTGTGAAGAATGATGGAGGGAACAACATTTCCAAGTGACAGAGTGTAATGACAACACGATCTTGGAGATTTTGAAGGTCAGAAAGATTCAAAGTTTTCCCGCAAAGTTCTCTAAAAAACGAACAAAACTCCACCAAGACTGTTGTAACATGGTTTGGTAATAAATTGCGAATGGCTATAGGAAGAAATTGTTCCATAATAACATGATTATCATGACTTTTCAAACCAAATATCTTCTGTTGGTTCTCATCAACACATCTAGAAATGTTACTTGAGTAGCCATCTGGAACTTTAACATTTTTCAAAGTGTTGAGAAACAACCGTTTGGTATGACGTGTTAGTGAAAACACAGCAAGGCGGTATTTCCCCTTCTCGTCAGGCCAAAGATCGCGTCTTATACCCATTTTTTGCAAATCTTTTCGAGCATTGAGATTGTCTTTTGATTTAGACTTGTCATGGAGCAAAGTATACAAGACATTGTCACATACATTCTTTTCAATATGCATAAAATCTAGACTATGACGCAACAAATTAGTCTCCCAATACGGAAGTTCAAAGAATATACTTCTTTTATTCCATTGCCTAGGAGGCTCTTTTTTAGATCTCTTTCTTTTATGATTCACCATTTCTGCACTCCCAGATGCTTCAAATTGCTTTGCTATTTGAATTAAAATTTCAGATCCAGATTTTGTTGATGGTGGATCACGTTCCTCTGTCTTCCCATCAAAGCGAGCACGATTCAGTCTAAATCTATGATTCCTTGGCAGAAAACGACGATGACCCATAAAACAAAACTTGCTACTATCATGGAGACGACAAGATTTCGCATCCAAGTTACAAGTTGGGCAAGCCAAGCCTGTATGTGTGTTCCAACCATACAAATTACCTAGACCAGGAAAGTCACTAATTGTCCACATAAGAGCTGCCCGCATTCTAAAACTTTCATTTGCTGATGCATCAAATGTTACCACACCATCAGTCCATAATTCCTTTAATTCATTCACAAGGGGTTGTAAGTAAACATCATTTTTATTTCCGGTCGCCGTCGGACCAGGAATGATCATAGATAAGATAAAGGAAGTGTGTTTCATACACATCCAAGGAGGAAGATTATATGGAACCAAAAACACTGGCCAAACGGTATATTTACTACTCATGGTCCCAAAAGGGTTAAAACCATCACTAGAGAGGCCCAACCGAACATTTCGATGATCAGAGGCAAATTCAGGATGCATCAAATCGAATGTCTTCCATGCCTCACCATCCCTCGGATGCCTCAATAGCCCATCCTTGTTAGTGTCTGAAGCATGCCATCTCATATGCTCTGCAGTTTTACAACCCATGAACAATCTCTGTAGCCTTGGCTTTAGTGGAAAGTAACGTAGCACCTTTGCAGCTTGCTTCTTCCTCTTCTTCTCAGGATTCCAACGAGATGTTCCACAATACTTGCATTCTTGCAAATTCTTTTCATCGTCTCCCAAATATAACATACAGTCGTTTGGGCATGCGTCTATCTTGGTATAAGTAAGACCAAGTTTTTTGATGGTTTTCTTTGCCTCGTAAAATGAATGAGGTAACTTCGCTTGTTGAAATGCGTCTCTCAACAACTCTAATATCATAGTCATTGCTTTGTCACTTAATCGACACAAGACCTTTATATGATATAATTTGACTATGAATTCAAGTTTTGTGAAATTGCTTCCTTCTTGCAATATCTGATTTCCATCATTGAGAAACTCACGAAAATCACTACAATGACCCCTCGTCCCTTCATTTAATATTTCATCTGTGGCTACCGGGTCTGGTTCATCTAAACTAGCAGCATCTTGCCTATAGTTACCAAATGCATCATTGAGCATTGTTTCCATCGGATTTTCCGGATGAAATGTCTCTCGCACAGAGTCTTCATTTCTCGATGACTCTGGAACTTTTCTCTCCCCATGAAGGGTCCATATGAGATAGTTTTTAGGGAATGGTTTGCATAGTAAGTGATCCTTAACTACATCTCTAATCTGCGGTTTCGTAAACCTGCAGTTGGGGCATGGACATTGTATTCTATTTCCAACAGCCACATTCGTAAAAGCGAAATCTAGGAATTTTTCTAATCCAACTCTGTATTCAAGTGTATTATGTAGCTTAGCAATCCAAGATTTATCCATAGTCATAATGCCTAAACATGTTTGCAATGATAATTCATAAAATCAAACTTCATACATTCAAATACAAGTAACGTGGGTAAAACAAATATTTATTTACTATAGCAGATAATGTATTGAACTGATACTGTATTGGGATTTGAACTGATTTTTGTGAGTTTAAAAAATGACCAAACCACATGTTCCTTTTATTATCACTACTCATTTATCTCTCTAAGAAAATCTGAGTTTTCTCTCCTCCCTCTATCTAACACACGGCTCTCACTCTCACTCACCCAAACTCCATTAAACCTCACTCAAATTACCATGAATTTAACATGCAAGCTCATTTTTAGATTACCCATGAAATTTTAGCCTAGAACCAAGTTCCAAATCCTTCTTTCCTTTCCATTTATGTCTAGGCTGAACCACTTCCATCCTTTTGTACTTGTACGTGTGGCTTTTTGGATGCTAGGAACAAGGAATTGAAGCGAGAAATCTTGGGGAGGATCGAAAGTTATGTTGGATGCAGAAGTTAGTGTTAGAAGCATGAGGTAGCAAGAAAGTTTGAAGTTAGAAGCTTGGGTGTGAAAAAGTGGGGGTTTAAGCTTGTGATTTTGGGTTTCTATTCATGAGTTTTGGCTGAGATTGATATGGAAGAAGCTGTTTGGTAGATAAGCTGCTTTGCAGAAGTGCTTAACTGGAGAATAATCTGGTTTATAAAGCTGACAGAAACGTGTTTGTTGGATTTTTAGATTCTACATTCAATTCCCTTCAGTTTAGGCACAAACTTTGCACGATTCGGGTTAGAAACGGATTCGGAAAACGCATTTGAAGTTTGGTATTTTCTGCTGGATTTTGGTTACGGGTTTGGGACAGAGCTTCGCTAAAACGGTAAGAACTTTCTCTCTGAAGCTTGGAATCAAGTGATTTTAAATGCTATGGTTAGCTAATGAAATTCCGGACGTTTTGGTACCAGTTCCACTGTTTATGGTTCAGTATTGAATTCTGTTGATGATTTTGAAGTTGGAGACTGATGTAGCATTTTGTGTTGAACCATGAATACGAGTTGTTTTGTCGTGCCGAAGTTTGATTGCTCGGGAGTTCAAATGGAATTGTGTATAAGCTGCTCAGAGTGTTTGAGGTGAGTTCTTAGATAGAAAACCTATGTAATATCCCGCTCGTCATTTTGGAAATATATCAGTCGAAGGTGTGCCTGAGAAAGAACGATCGAGACCAAGGGCATTAGAGTCTTTTCATAACACAAGTATATAAGCATGTTTCCATTGCTTTCATTCATTTATCATCTTCTCTTCTACATAAGTCAGTTAGCTCATCCCTCCTCTCGTTACTCTTCCTCACGTGTTCCCCATCCTTTCACCTTTCATTCATTTTTTCAAATCAGCCCCAATCTCACATGCAACTATCCTACCATGATCTGTACCACTTTTAAGCCTCAGTACTAGTTTGAATTCTCTTCTTATCTCTTTTACATTCCCAGCCGAGCCCCACTCTTCATAAGCTAACTTGGAAGTTGCATTTTTGAGTTCAATCATGGCGTGCATGTGTAAGCTGTGAGGTTGTGATGGTTTGTTTGAATTATTAGAAGCTATAACTATTTGAGGATGGTATAAGTTGAAGGTTTGATGAGCACAGGTCAGAACTGAAATGTGATGGTTTGTTTGAATTATTAGAAGCTATAACTATTTGAGGATGGTATAAGTTGAAGGTTTGATGAGCACAGGTCAGAACTGAAATGGGAAGCAAAGACGGGTCGTAAGTTGTTCTGATGTTGCAGAAATCACTTATGGTAAGTTCCTCACAATTAGAATCAGTTTGGGATGTTCATAATCAATTATGTGTGTAAATTGGACCTTGAGTATGTTTGGTTTTCTGTTTTAGAGTTTGGATTGGAATTGGAATCTCTAAAATGCATAAGTTGTCTGTTAAGCTGTTTTAGAGAAAATCTGCCATAAGTGATTAACCTCTGAATTAAGCTGTTTCAGTCATGATTTTTGTTGTATTATGCAAGTTTGGTTTGCTTTTCATAAGTGTTGGTTGAGGTTGACATGGCAAAAGTCATAAGTTGTTGGTTAAGCTATTTTAGAAACAGGCAGAAGTGCTTAACTGGTGAATAAGCTGTTTTCTAACTAATTCGCCATTGGCGTCATCGCATAACTAGGTCATAAACATGACATTACATAACATAGCATACTAGTTCTCAACGATCTACGTCGAGGTTCTATGGTTTTCCCATTGCTTAAGGGTTAGAATACTACCCGAGCATAACATATACTTAATCGTACTCTCGTGTTAATATGATGACAATGATGTATATTAATACTTGGTTAACTTTTATTAGGCTTTCTGAGATTGCAAAATGGTCACTAGGCAGAAAATATTCATTCTTTAAGAAAATGGTGAATTTTGCTGTCACCGTGGCTTAGCCACCATCTGGCTCGCTTAGCCACCATGGCAGAACATCAAAAACTTAGTAAAATCATGTTTTGAGCATATGTGAGATGCCCAATCACCCAGGATCATTCTAACAATTTCAGTAAGCCTATTTGAGTGAAATAATAAAGTTTTAAACCAAGAATAACAAGTTTTGTCAAGCATTAACAATTGGGCAACTAATCTCCTAATTTCATAAGTCTTAAATAACAAGTTATCTCACATGGTAAAACTCATAATACCAAGGGTGGGAACTAACTAAAGAACTCACCTCGCCTTATTTCGAACTCTTGAACAATATACGCATCAACTGAGCCTCTTCACCTCTGCCTCTATTCAGTCCTCCAAAGATCAGTCCAAAACTACAATAGCTTAGTTCATCAACAACTTGAATCTCGGTTCAGCACAAAATCCTACTCCTTCGACTGATATATTTCCAAAATGACGAGCGGGATATTACAACCTACCCCTAATTGCTTAGTTTATAGCATGAAATTATGGTTTTGGTTTATTTATGAGTTAGGTGTTAAGCTTCCCCTTTTTGATTAAATCTGCCTATTTGTGTTGTTTAGTGCCATGAATCGAACTTACTATGTTTCCTATAATCTCTAATTAATATGCATGTGCTAAACTTTCTAGATACGTTTAGTATGGGTGTTACACTTATTATGGGAATTATAGGAAAAATGAAAACTTTGTTGATGGTTTGTAGAGTGGCGTTGTTTTCAGGTTCAATTTGACTAGCTAGAAACTGTGTCTGTCATTGATTTCCAGTTTAAAGTTCAATTTGATGCTAATACGTTTGTTTGCTTGGTTATCCAAATTGAAGTGCCGGCAAAAAACAAGGGACTTTTCTGCTGCTTGTAAGAAACCAAGAACTGGGAAGCCTTGCCAAATTAGGTTCTGCCACAAGTGCCTCTTGAACAAGTTTGGTTCACTTTTCTTATTTTTAATATGTTTTTACTTTTAGAGCTAATGTATTTTATTTCAAGTACAAAGGTAGACTAATTTATTGTGTGTTCTTTATATGTCACCTTGATAATCATAATTTCGATTAAAAACATTAAAAGGAACGGCATGAGGGGGTGGGAATGCAATCCAGAATTTGAGGCAGTCAAACTCAAACTTTAAAAAAAAACAAACATCTTAATACAATCATAGTTCTGGCTATTTAATCCTGACATTGAAATTTTCATGAAAACCTAATTTTTGTCAATCATAATTCCATACCCATCAATACTGAACTTCAAATTTAATTTCTATCTAAAAGGATTCAAGCCTAGAAGATAGAACTCACCTCTAGATTCCACTTGACAACAAAGTTCCAAAATCTTCAAGATTAGTTTCAAGCTTCTAGTCTTCCTTCAATCCTGCAAATGCAGCAAAATAGGGAAAATTAAAAAGACCTCCCCTAAGATTTGGTTAAAAGACACACACCTCCCCTCTTGTTTTAAAAATACAGTAACCTGCTATTGTAGTGTATAGCAAGTATCTTGCTGCTAATAGGTAATGAGTTCATGGATGATGGAATTGAACATATTTTGTGCAAGAATTCTTGAACTAAAATAGTGGTTCTTGCTATAATATTAAATGGATTGAATTGGATAATTATATGGCATGTATTTAAATCTTTATTTGTTAAATTTAACAGCTTTGAATAATTGATGTTACACAGTTGTAGATATATATTATAGATGATTCATAAAACTGCAGACATACGCATAATCAACTATGCAGTGACCCAATTCTCAGATCTGTTAAAAATTAACATGGTAGAGATGATAGCTAGTTAAAAAGACTTAAATAGTGACCATATTCAGTGGTTGTAGCCAAATTAAACCAGAGTATCAGTATATATACATAATAACAAAGGTGCAGAAATTCTCTAAATATAAAATATACGGTAGATACTAATGACTAAACCGATGAATAGCAAAATTGATTTTGTTGCTAGGATACTAATGTCACCCACAAGCAATATTTTACTGGGAGATCATGGGGTTATGAATGTCGAAACTATTCAAAACACATATATACATAAGCTTTTCAAGTTCAGTGCTTGTCACATAAAGGTACACATGTTCATACTTACTACATAAAACCAAGAACATATAAAAAAATTCCTATTTCAGACTCCATGAATTGTAAAAATGCCATACGAATTTTATGCTTAAAAGTATATCACCAAATTCGACAAATTCAGAAAATATAAATTTTCAGACCAGTTAACATGTAGTAACTAACAGTGCAGCTGCAGTAGAAGCGATAGCTAGTTAAAAAAGACTTCAATATTCAGAGGCCACAACCAAATCATGAACATAAATTGTAGTATATGAAACACAGACTCAAACATGGACACGACACGAACACGTTGACACTGATAATAATTTGAAAAAATGACATAAATCAATGTAATAATATGTGTCGGTGATGTGTCGGACACGATACGTATCCAACACCGGGACACGCCTAATCCGAGGAGTATATGTGCTTTATGTATCACCAATCCAAGATAAAATGCGTAAGGCAGCTGAAAATCATATGCAAATTGTAGTTTACTTAGTATCACCAATCATGAATAGCAGAAGTGACTTTGTTGGTAGGAAACTAATGTCACCACAATCAATATTTTACTAGGAGATGATGGAGTTATGAATGTAGAAATCATCTAAACACAGATTATACATAAGCTTTTCAAGTTCACGGCTTTTGAAATAAAAATACAAATTTCCCTACTTACTACATAAACCTATAATATATATAAAATCTTTCCTAATTAAGACCCTTTGAATTATAAAGTAATCATACAAATTTTATGCTTAAAAATGCAAACCCAAATTCTACAAAATTCAGAACATATAAATTCACCCTCCCTTAAGGTACAGACACAAATAAAAATAAAAGGGCAAATTACACTAACCTCCCTTAAGGTCTTCGTAAATAACACTAACACCCCCTCTAGTTTGTAATTAAACAATAACCTCCCATGTCGTCTAACTCTGTTAGCTCTCCGTTAAGATTAACCACCCTTTATCTACACTACATGCGGTAGTTACCTCGCTGCTAATTACAACACTGCAAATTTTTAGAGATTATCCTTATCGCCCACACTCATTTCATCGGTCATCACACCTTACTTCCTGACCAGAATTTAAGTAGTGCTAAAACGTTTCAATTCAGATCAATTTCTCACCTTCCTTCAATTCATATCAATTCCCACCTTCTTTCTTCTTCTTCTTCTAGGTTTTTCAATTAGCATATGTCTCTTAATTTTACATTATGTGACATTGATTTCAGCAATATATACTACTATTGAGTTAAGATTTTCAATCAATTTGCCTATATTTCTTCAATTACTGCACTGATTCCTCTTCCTCTTGAATTTGGCTATCCATTTTTTTTCTTCAAACATCACGCGTCAAAAGCTAATCCATTGATCACTGTTTTCAATCTATTTAGTTACATTAAGCAATCGATGACTCACTATTTAGGCATCAAACTTCACACCTCAGAAGCTAATATGTTTCTATTCATTCCATTAGTTAGCAGAGAATTAGATAACCATTGGTATGGCCATGATTTCTTGGTAGCTATATGCAAAGCAGAAAGGACGAATATAATTTTGTGTTAAATCAAATTGTAGGAAGTTAGTTAACAGAGCATTAACAGTGTTAAATGACAGCGAGGTGCTTGTAACTTTAAATAAAAATGAAGGGAGGTTAGTGTCTAGTTCAAAACTAGAGGGGGTGTTTGTGTTATTTATGAAGACTTTAAGGGAGGTGAATGTAATTTTGCCAAAATAAAACTTATCAAAATATACAAACATTTATCACTATAAACTCAACTTCAACTGTCTCTTTTTATCGTGTACAGATAAATTATTGTTAATGAAAACGACTATAATTCAATCTTACACTGAAATTATATGTATAACACTAATAATTTGTATGTATAACACTGAAATTAACACTTAATATCCAGCTCATAAACAAACAAATCTATAACACATTTAAGTTAACTCAAAAACAGAGGAACAATGAGACAAGCATGTGCAGCTGCTATAGCAGCAGATCGTGTGAACACAACAATCAACAAATCCAAAATTACAATCCAAATCCCTAAAATTACAATCCAAAATTACAATCAACAAATAGCTCAAAACCATAACCAACAATGAAACCCTAATCCCCAAAATCCCCAAAATTACAAGGCATGAGAATTGAAAAGGGAGAAAATACCTTTGAATAGAGATGAGCAGAAGACTTCGTGTGAGAGAGAAGGGTGAATTCTTCGTGTGAGAGAGAAGGTTTTCGTGTGAGAGAGAGAAGGGGGGTGTGCGACTGCTAGACCGAGAGAGAAAGAAGGGAGTTCTGAGTGTGAGAGAGAAGAGGGTGTGAGCCTGAGAGAGCGAGAGAGCAAGAAGGGAGGTCTGAGTTTGTTTTTTGAGAGAGAAGAAGATTGTGAGACTGAGAGCGCGAGAGAGGAAGAAGGGAGCGTTCTGACTTTTGTGAAAAAATGCCAAATAAAATTAAGATGAAATAAATAGAGGGAAAAGGAAAAAAAATAAAATATTAGAAAATGAGGAGTGAAATTGGAAAAAGTGGCTTCAACTTGTGGGGGTTATTAAACTGCCATTGAATAAATGCCTCATATTGTCTCATATTCCCTATTTCACTAATTTGCGGGGGTTTTCTAAAACCTCCCTAAAATAACCGCCGCAATTGAGCGCGTTTTTTGTAGTGCCAGCAACAACATTACTTTTTCACTCTCCAAGCCACAAGATTTTCGGCACCTTTCAACAAAACCCTAACTCAAAATCCTTCAATATAAATACAGCCTGCACACAGTCAAAAGAGAAAAGAGTCCGAGAGAGAAAAACAGCCGCGATTCAAAACCAAAACCAGCAACACAAATCGTTTCAAAACGAAACCAGCAACACAAATCGTTTCAAAACGAAACCAGCAACACAAATCATTTCAAAATGAAACCAGGAACACAAATCGTTTCAAAACCAAAACCAACAACGAACAGACACACACACACAATCCGGCCGTACACACACAACACCCACGCACACAACAACACACTCAATCCGGCCAGAACACACACAACACACACACAGAAGGAGTAGAGAGGCAGACGAACTGAATCCAACACATAGGTAAAAAATTTCTTCCTCTGTTTCTTTCCTTTTTATAGATTTAGGGCTTAATATTTGTTGTACGGGATTTTTGGGGTGAGGAGAGTATAGAGCAGAAGAAAAGGGGTAGGAAAGTTGGAATTTTTACAAAAAAGGGATTTTTTTTTCTCTCCTGCGCGGTGGCGCCGCCACCTTGGTCGGCTAACCGTTGCGGCGGATGCCGTAACACGGCCGGAGAGGAAGACGTGAGATAGAGAGAGAAGAGAGTGATGGAGTGGTAGAGAGAGAAGGAGATGAGAGAAATGAAAGAAATTAGGGTTACACCCTTTTTATATCACCCAAACCGGTTCGGTTCTCCTGGATCCGACCCGGGATCCAAACCGAACCGGTCCCCATCCTGAGCCCAGTT
Organism: Medicago lupulina; assembly: GCA_958299785.1. Lineage (NCBI taxonomy): Eukaryota > Viridiplantae > Streptophyta > Magnoliopsida > Fabales > Fabaceae > Medicago > Medicago lupulina. Next base: position 40,126,471 of record OY283146.1, on the reverse strand, counting down.
CCCTTGTTTCACTCTCCACACCCCCTGTTCACTGTTGCACCCCCCACCTGCATTCATTTTTATTTTTTACTTCTTATTTCCAATTACATTTTATCCCGCTGCATCTTATGATATTTTAGTTTGCATTTGCATGTTTTATTTTATTGTTAAGCATTTTTAAATTATTAGAATGTATATAGGCTTTTATGTAGCTCATTTATTTATTTTTCGTTTCTTGCACATAATTTAGAATGTGAATAGGCCTTAATGTTATTTATTTATTTTTTGTCCTGCAGACTTTATAATGTATTAATAAGTCTTTTTGTAATAGCGTAGGATATATGTGTGCGTGAGTGTGCATGCCTTTTATTTTTTCGTAGTTTAGGTAAAAGTTTCTCATGGTGGTCCAACGCTACCATGAGTAACTTACGCTTTATTTTCTCGCTCCGTTAGCTTTAGTTTTAATTTAATTATTAACCAAAAAACAACAAAAACATTCAAATAACAAAAATCACAAAAATATTTTCATAATAAACCTCGACTTTCAGTCGAGTGATCGTTCTTTTGTTTCTTTCTTAATCAAACTTAAATCAATTTAATCATACTTTGAGTCATTTTTTCTAAATTTAAAAAACACAAACACATTCTATTTTGCCACTTGGCTTTTCATTTTAAAACATTTTTCAAAACTAATAAAAACACAAAACAAATCAATCGAAATTTTTTACCCCGAACTACGAGGTTCTGATCCCTCACGGGTACGTAGGCAAAGGGTACTGGTCCTTCCGAATCAATAAAATGTAGATAATTAGGTCTTTCTTCCTTTAATCATTTAAAATTCCATTTCTTTAAAATAAAGTCGAAAGGTTCTCGTAGAGTACTACGAACATAAAGGTTGCTAACACCTTCCCTTTATGTAACCAACCCCCGGACCCCTTCAAATTAAATCTTTTTTAATCGAAGTCGTGAAATAAATCAGTGAGTCAAAAGATAATAAAATAGTCTTGATCTCCGAAAAATAACGCGACACATGTTAAAAAATTATAGATTTTAGTAATTGAACCTTTCATAGTGTTCTAAACTTATATAAAAAGAATATGCACCAGTTATTTCTCATCTTCTCTTTGTAGACGATTGCTTTCTTTTCTTTAAAGCTTGTGAACGTGAGGCTTTTTGTATGAAGAGTATTTTGGCTACTTATGAAGAAGCTTCAGGGCAGACCATTAATCTCCAGAAGTCAGAATTATTTTGTAGTCGTAATACTCCAGATGATTTGAAGAATCTCATTGCTACTACGCTCGGTGTTCGTCAAGTGTTGGGAACAGGTAAATATCTTGGGCTACCATCTATGATTGGACGTAGTAAACATGCAACTTTTAAATTTATTAAGGATCATATATGGAATAAAATCAACTCCTGGAGTGGTAGATGTCTCTCGCAGACTGGAAGGGAGGTTCTCATTAAGTATGTTTTGCAATTTATCCCTTCATATGTGATGAGTGTTTTCCTTCTTCCAGGATCCCTCATTAATGAGATAGAGAAAATGTTAAAGTCCTTCTGGTGGGGTCATAATTCAGCGAATTCTCGAGGATTGTACTGGCTATCTTGGGAATGCCTTTCAGTTCCTAACGTGTTCGGAGGTAAGGGTTTTAACAGCCTTAAGGTTTTCAATATGGCTATGGTTGGAAAGCAGGCTTGGAAGTTGGTTTCTTCTCCAGAGTCTCTAATCACTCGTTTGCTCAAAGCTAAATATTTTCCTCGAAGTGACTATTTTGGAGCTAGCATAGGCCATAATCCTAGTTATGTTTGGCGTAGCATATGGAGTGCCAAATACGTGATTCGCCGTGGTGTTCAGTGGAGTATAGGCACAGGAGAGCACATTCTAGTTTGGGATCACCCATGGCTTAGTCATGTTGCACGAATTTTACCGTCTACTCACCCTCATTTAGAGTGCCCATCTATCACTGTTTCTGATTTGTTGGTTACACCCCATAAACAATGGAACATGGAGCTAATTAATGCTTTTTTTGACAATGCTACTATTTTTAATACTCCATTAGTCTCTTCGGTAACTCATGATGTGCCTGTTTGGAAGTTTGAGAGGGATGGTGCATATTCAGTTAAAAGTGCTTACAAGGATATTCTGAATCATGATGTGGCAGTTGTACAACACCATGTGTTGGGTAATTGGAATTGTATTTGGAGGTTAAAATTGCCCCCAAAGGTCAAGAATTTTCTATGGAGAGCTTGTCGTAATTTTTATGCACAAGAATTTGCTTGTAATCAAAAGGAGTTCAATGTACTGATAGGTGTGCAGTGTGTGATGATTTCAGTGAGGATAGTACCCATTTGTTATTTATGTGTGATAAAAGCAAGATTTGTTTGTAGCAGAGTGGATTATGGAGTATCTTGATGGCTGTTTTTTATATTGAGGCAAGTTTTCCAACCAATGTGTTTGCTATCTTACGACACCTGGATCAGCAGCAAAAGCAAGTTTTCAGTGTGACCCTCTGGAGTATATGGAAGCATCGAAACAACAAAGTATGGAACAATGTTACTGAAACAAATCAAGCCATTTGTGCCTGTGCAGGATCTCTTTTTACTAGTTGGAGGAATGCTCAGTCTACTCGTCATCCTATCCCTCAGCATCCCGCTACCCCGAACGACTTGAAGTGGGTTAAACCAAGTCCCGACGGATTTAAATGTAATGTTGATGCGTCCTTTTCTCGAGCTCGGAATCGGGTTGGCATTGGTGTGTGCATTCAAGATGATGAAAGTCGTTTTGTTTTGGCCAAGACTGAATGGATGTCTCCGCTCCTTGAAGTGGATTTGGGTGAGGCTTTATGCTTATTATTAGCCATGTACTAGGTTCGCGATCTGCAGCTAGGTATTGTGGACTTTGAGCTTGATTCCAAAACTGTGGTAGATAGTCTTTATGACAGTAAAAGTGGCGTCTCTCGTTTTAGCGCAGTAATCAATGATTTTAGACGCCTGTTAGCTTCTGATTTAGTAACCTCTGATGTTAGGTTTATTCGGAGACAAGCCAACGAAGTCGCTCATAGCTTTGCTAGATTGGTTTTGCGTCATGCTAGTTTTCATATTCATATTAAGATTCCATCTTGTATCTCTACTATTATTATGAATGAAATGCAATACATTTCTTCTTGTAAAAAAAAATGTAAATTTGAAAGTTTGAATTTCAATATGTTTAGAGTAAAATTTGTCAAAAGAAAAATATTGAACTAAAATAAGTTGTTAATTTTCTTGTTGCCCATAAATATGTTGTAGATTTAAATTAATTTGATAATTGAGTTCTCTTAGTTGTTTTCTTTTTTCTTTCTTCTGTTGCCTTTTTTTATTTTTCTCTCTTTGCCTTGTAACAAAAACAATATATAATTTGATTGAAATTGAGTTTTTAAGTTCAAGCAATTACTTTTATTTTTTTGATAAATAAAATAGATGGATTCCCAAAATAAATAGAATTTTTTTTCTCTAATATAAAAAAGTTCTCTTAAATATTCACAACGCCTTTGTATAAGTTCTTAAACTTATTTTAATTTCTATTTTGCCTAAAAAAAAAATCTTAAACTTACCATGATTTCAACTTTTTTTCTACTCTCTCCATCCTCCTAAATTATACGTCGCTTTACAATATTATTGAAACATTAATATTTATTTTTCTATTATATCATTAACTATTTATTATTCTTTTTTCTTTTCTTTTCAATTCTTCTTTTTCATAACATTTATTAAGATTTTTTTTTAAAATAACTTATAATATAGTTTTCTCATACAAAATTAATTACCTTTTTTGATATATGTGAAATTTCCAAATCGTCGTATAATTTGGTACGGACGGAGGAGTAGGCAATATGATTTGTGCTTCTTTCATTGAAGAAGTCAAATTTATAGTCTATTTAAATTAACATTAAAGAAAATCAAAATTGATATTTTAAAAGGAACACACTTGAAGTTACTTCAATGTCTAAAGTCAACCTCACCACCTCACCAACCAAAGGGTCGAAGGGATCCATGATTAACTTGAATTTTTTATTTTTTTAAACAAATCATTGATTGACTTGATTTTTTTTTTTCGACAAGATTGACTTGAATTTTGTTCACCCATGTTATTTTCATGCGTGTATTATACGGCTCAAAACGTTGAACCCTCTTGATACGGTATTGACGCAATAGGAGGATATCAAAATTCTGTTTTCTGTCAAACTTTTTTTATTTTGTTGAAAGAATTGTTTTCTTTGAAACATATATAGTGTCACAATTGTCTTATCAATCTATCCTCCACTGATAGCGGTAATTGACTATAGTTGACTAGTAAAATATCACAACGAACCCTCGTAGACTTGTCACACGGTCCAAAACCATGTATCACATGATGGCAACGTGATTTCATATAAGCTAACAAAGCTTTTATTTTTTATTTTATTTTTTACAAAAATAAACGATATTCATTCATTCAAATTGATATAGTACATCAATACAATACAAATTCAAATTCGCTAAAAACAAAAAGGATGAATTTGTGAACAAACTCACAACATCCATGTTAATAGCATAAAACGACAAAGTACCTCCTATGCCTACAAATATGAGACTATATTCATGTCTCCGGAATACTCATGTCTCCAGATCTGCAACGTTGACGACGCCAAAGTCATTGTCATCGATCAGATTTGCACATGCTCAAAGCTAATCTTTCAACCTGAATCAAATAAACACCGCACTAAGACGGGAAATCAAAAACACATCCTACAAAGACGAGAAATCAAAATAAACAGAGTAGTTTAAAACAACGAATTAACGAGTACCAAGTTTTCCATTCTTTCTTTCACGAAGAAGAAAAATATGTCGTTTTATAAGTACTAGTTCAATTGATAAAAATGTTGAAATTGTTAGACTGGACATTATGATTTTGGGTTCGAACCTCAACATCTTCATTTTGTGTATGAGTTTATAATGACATTACCATTTCGTCTATCTAACAAAAAAATATATAGGTTGGGACACTAACTGAATTAATTTATAGAAAATGCAAAGTTAATTAATAATTTTCTTGCATTGTGTTAGAGACGTCAAATTTAAAGACTCGTTTTATTTTATTCGTCTCTAATTTCTACCGTTATTTCAATTTTTTTCTATATGAAAGTTTGAATCAAACCACATGATTCGTGTTTTGATCTCGAATTATTGCATTGCAATTGTTAACAGTCGCGCCAAGTAAATTGAGAGATTTTTTTTTTTTTGGGAGCAAAGTAAATTGAGAGATTAATATTTGATATATTTGAGAAAAAAATATTAGAAAGAAAATTAATTTAATGCAATTTTTTTGCTTTTATAATCGAGTCTAAATGTTGTAGTACCATTATTTTTTTTCTACCCTATTTTATGACTTCATTGAAAACTCAACCAACTAATAAATATGGAGTAGTAGTATTCCTTTTCTTTTTTGAAAACGTGTCAAAAGTTCCCCTCTAGAAAATCACTATAAATACACTTCGTAACTAAAGCTAATGCATCCCAACAATATTATTTCTCCTATTACCATATAAAGTTGGCATAGTCAATTATACCAAACTCCCAAGGTGTTTAGGCCATTCCCAACGACACCTTCTTGTGCTTGAGCTATGGCCCTTAACATTAGCATGAGAAATTTGGTAATAGTTGCCTTTGTATTTTTTGTTGCACTGGAAGGAACCCTTGGTAAGTGATCTCTCAAAACCCATCATGGTCTTAAACTTCATTTCTCAAGTTTATAAATTCATATTTCATAAAATAATATAAGTTTAGCCATTCATGTTAACCTCTTGCTAGACTTTCCGTATAATCAATTATAGTCAATTGTTCGATTGACATACAAGTTGTTAGACTTTCCGTATGAAATTCTACTCTTGCTATGAAATTTCATCCTATCTTACATGGAGGTGTGTGTCTCTAATTTAAATACATATCAAAAATAATGAATTCAATTATCTTTAGTGAAGTTTTGAATTTAAAAGTTGGAAAAAGAAAATTGTAAAACAGAGGAAAAGTTTTGAATTTTGATACTCTAGTTTTGATGGTGATTTTCACCTAATTTGACTTGAGTTAATTCATAGAAGTTGAAAATGAGTTCTAGATAGTACTAAACTTTAAGAAGAGAAATGTTAGCAATAAACTACTCTCTTCGTAGGTTGTATTGGTTTTGATAAACGATGCTTAGGGGCATTAGTTAAGGACCTAAAAGTAAAAACAAAAATTAAATTTTGTATTGAAAAGAACACTTTTTTATCTTTCAAAAAGTAGAATACACAAATTTTCAAGACAATATTTCTTTGTTTTGGAAATGATGCATTCAATATTTAAATCTTTAAAAAGTTTTTTTTTATATAAAACTTATCGATTGTTTCTATTTTTGAATTTTTAATTAGTGCCTAAAGACACTTGTTAACAAGATCCTATTTTTTTTTTTTAATAATTCTTCGTTAACATTTCCCATAAATTATATATCCTCTCTTTTTAACACATATTCTTTTAATGGTCGAGAAAAAAATTGAATAAGAAAAAGTATAAAATCTGTCTCTAATTCTCTCATTAAGTTTAGTGACGAAAAATCAAACATGAATTTCAATTTTCATCTTTAATTAATTTTCGGTGTTAATTATTTCTTTTCATAGTGTATATATATATATATATATATATATATATATATATATCTTAAGATAAAAAAAAAATCTAATCTATGGTGAAATTAATATTGCAGGAGGCATAGAATGTGAGAATTTGAACCAAGACACTTGCGCATTTGCAGTGTCATCTGCAGGAAAACGTTGTGTTCTTGAGAAGCATGTTAAGAGAAATGGTGAAGAAAAATATACATGTAGAACATCGGAGATTGAAGCTGATAAATTAAAGGACCATATTGAAAGTGACCAATGCATTAAGTCCTGTGGTTTGGACAGAAAATCATTTGGAATCTCGTCTGATTCTCTTCTTGAATCTAGTTTCACAAAAAATCTTTGTTCTCCTCAGTGTTACAAAAGTTGTCCCAACATTGTTGATCTCTACTTCAACCTTGCTGCTGGTGAAGGTACACATATATTGAACAATGTTAATAAGATTTTCTTTGTATACATCTTTGTAAAATTAATTTGTTGTATATAACATTGTTGTTCGTCGTCCCCGTGAGCTTAGCTCAGTTGGTAAGGACATTGCATAATTTATGCAGGGGTAGGGGTTCGAACCCCTGAAACCCCACTTCTCCACATTTAAAATGTGTGAGCTCTAGCCACTAGACAACTTAACAAAAAAATAAATAAATTGTTGTTTGTCAAAATCCAAACTTAAATCTTAAAATTCAGAAATTTGCAACTTTATTTACCTCCAATGACTCAAATCCATAGCAGAATCGCAAAACAAGCAAAATCCTTGTAAAATCGGATCAAAATCGTGAAATCCATATAAAATCATAGAATTTTAAAGGATTTTGTCCTTTTTTTTAGTGTACTTTAAACCGAGTCATTTATGACAATATACAATTTATAACATATATTTAGCATTATTTTTGTTTTTAGTCATTTATGTACATGTTTTTTTTGGAGTTTAAACTGGAACACCAGCTCCTTTCGGTTTGTGCATGCATTTTTTTTTTTTACATAAAACTTATCAATTAATAAATGCCCTTAGAGTATTTGTTAGCAAAATCCATCTTTAAGAAGAGAAACGTTATAATCCATCAATTTTGATTGCGATTTTATGATTTTTAATATCGATTCTACAAAAGTAGTTCATAAAATCATTCGATTTTGATTGCAATTTTACGAATTTTGATTTTGCTCATCCCTTTCGACGTGAAGCAAAATCTCGATTTTAACAACCTTGGTATATACCATCATTATCTTCCTGAATTATAATTTTACATATTTTAATTGTTAAATAAGATTAAAGCCTTTAAATAATTTGAATCAAATGATGCTTAAATTTCTCAATCTTGATTTGCATTACCAAAATATTGAATTTATTCTTTTAATTATGTATAGGTGTGTTTCTTCCCAAGCTGTGTGAAGCTCAAGGTGCTAATGCTCGTCGAGAAATGGCTGAGATTAAAAGCTCTGGAATTGTTGCACCAGGACCAGTGCATTCTGCAAAGTTCGTAGCTACATCTCCAAAATCCTCTGAAGCCATGAAACTCACAGTTGAACCTCCAGTTGCACCAGCAATCCCACCATTCTAAGTAGTAAAGCTTTTGCAAAACAAAGAAATAAATTATGATAAATATATTTAATGTTTATTGATGTTATATTATGTCCAGTTTATTTATAATAAAGAAGTTGATCACAGATAATATATAGGATTTTGGAATGTATTAGTAATATATTTTGTTGTCCACTCAAAATAATGTGTGTAACTGTTGTATGAGAGGATCTAAATCAATGAATAATTGAAGTACAATAGCGACTTCAATTTTATATAATTGGTATGATATTGAACCAACCATTTTATTTCTTTGCCTGCCAAGAAATTCTTTCAAATTAATTAACGTTATTGATCAACTAAATCATGGACCCGTCACACTCACATAAAGCTATTTATAATTGAGTTTTTTTTTTTATTTTTTTTTATTTTAAGAAACTATAAATTTATTCAAGAAATAAGAGGGAAAAAAACTGGAGAAACGTAAACATAACTCTCTAAAAGATTAAAACAAAAAAGAAAAAATAATACAAAGAAATATAAAAACATCTTCAAATTACAATAGATTTCTACCTGTATATCTCCAGTATAGTATTTCTTTGTCACTCTAGCCGACTTCATTCATTTGGATATCTTTCCCTCCATTGTTAAAGTTAGGGATTTCGTGGTTACTTACCTTACTTTATAATTCTTCTTTACATCGGTTACAATATCACCATCCACATGTTGTATATTCATCGCCATCTGGCTCCCTTTCCCACTGTTCTGAACCGGTCAGAAGACCAATCACGCGTTAACACTTGGCATAACTTCCACCACCTTAAGGTTTCACCTCTAAGGGAACACACCGACTTAAATGCACCGTGCCACACAGAAGAGCGCCCCGCACGAGGATCATCCTACACGTGTCCTCTACTGTCCCTAATCACCCGCCGCATAACTTGGAGACAATTATGTCCAACACGCGCTTATATAGAGGTGAACTTGCTTCACCCTCAAGGTATGATTCACTTTTCGCAACACTTTCTACACACTCTTTCTCAGTTTCATTACTGACTTGAGTGTTAGAGTACTAACGTGCCTGTAGGCACCTTCCGTTCCACCGCGAAGACTCAATGCCGCCGTACCAGAAGCACCGTCACCGTCACAACGGAGCATTATCCGCCACTATTGCCACTCATCTGATCTCACTGGACATATCATTTGGCGCTAGAAGGAGGGATTCGTTCGCTAACCGCCATGGTCTAACGATCCTCCACCGTAACTGTTTCTCGTTACACACACCTCTGCCGTAACCGTTTTTAGTTACACGTTCCTCCACTGCAACGGTCTATAGTTAACAACTTCAAATATTTCCTAAAATATAATAACAACTTTAGGAATATTCCACAGCTGATTTTGTAAAGATATTTGCGTTGCTTAGTCAATAAGATAAGGGCATATTGTTTCCTTAAACAATAAAGGGAGCGCATACAAATAGGCATGAACCCAGGCACACTGAACCATGCCAGGATGTTGGAACATCGTATCCAACATCTTACAGAGATGCCTAAACACATGTTGGAACATTGGTTCCAACTTACACAGTCAAGGATATTTGTTTTAACAACAATGCAGCCAATACAAGTACCCAACAATCTTCCCCTTTGACAAATTTTTGGCTAAAACAAATTAAGACCAATCTTTAGAGAACAAAGGGATACAAAACAAGACTATTTCCTCACGTAGCATGATACCACACTTATGACGAAACGGTCAGCACACACGATCTATAGAGATACCTTACATACACTTCCTAAAATCATCACGAACACATATTCAAGAAGAAGAGTAGCAAGACAGTATCACTAAAGAATTATCAGAAGTGTGCATACAAAAATACCTCACAAAATATTCAATCACAGCTTTAGCTGTAGAGGTATTACACTTTCCAGAGACATGTAGCAACGAATCAGATAATTAGCATAGTATCACAAGAGCAAAGGACAAATAAATTCATAAGCTACAAACAGGGAAAAATAAATTCCCACACAAGATAGGATGTTCCAGCATCCTTCACAACATCAGACAGGAGTACTTGCCACATGTAACACCCCAATTTCCCGACTTAAAAATTTCGTTAATAAAACATAATCAGAGTACTTCTCAAAAGGAGTGTCACATTCATCGTAAAAACAAATTAGATAATAAATTATCCTTCGCAAAATAGTCATATATAGCAGCGGAATTCAAAAGTCAGATTTTCATAAATAGTCTTGGCTCAAAGCCATCAAAACGTCTCATAGCATCTAAAGTCTCAAAGTCAACAAATAGTTTTAAAACGTGATACATAAGGAATAGACTCATAGAGGACCCCATCCCGTTACATATCAGAGCAATCCTACGTCACACAAGACTCCTCGCATCTGCGCATCTAAGACTGGTTACCTGCTGTCATCGCGATTTTTGGGTGTCAAATCATTGATTAGATTTGAACCTTTCAATCATTGATGTCTCTTATTTTTTTTGGGGGGAGGTAAAACCGAGAGAAAACCTCAGAAATTCTAAGTTCGGGGCTGATTTCATTACGGGAAGGTGTTAGGCACCCGCAATGACTATAGTATCCTATAGGAACCGTTTTACTATGCTTTACGTATACGCTTTGCTTTTATCGCTATTTGTGAAAAGAGATTGATTTTAAGAATGAGAGGGAGAAGATTGGATTTTATTTTATTGGACTTGGAGAGATTTTGAGTCTCTTGCCTACATACCCTTTTAAGGGATCAAAATTCCATGTAGTTCTCTTCCAAAATATTTTTGTGAGTTTTGTTCTATTTTAGTTTTGAAAAAAGGTTTTGAAGAAAAAGATGAGAGGCCTCAAAGGCATGAGATTTTGGAAACAAGTGAGGTTAGTCCAATTTATTTACAAAACGGTTAAAGTTGAATACTAAGATTCATTTTGGTTTTGCTTAAGAAAATAAAGGAAAAAATGGGTGAAGTTTTGACTTCACTTTATTGCAAAATTTTTTGAGTGATGTGTTAGTTTTTGAGAAAGAAAGAATGAGTTTTTTCCTAAGTATCACGCTTCCTAAACATACACCTAGCGTTAGCTCATGCAACGTGTGTGCGTGTCGGTGCGTGTGTCGGTGTACATCATTATAGTCCATAGTCCTTTACATCGGGTCCTATTTTACATTCTATAGTCTTGCATGAAATTAAAGAAAAGTAAACTACCTAAACATTGCATGAGAATCAGTTGAACGCTCCATGAAAGGGGTTAAAGGAAGAAATGGGAATGAGATGAGATGCTTAGTATGCATGAAACATAGAGTAAAGTGGTTAGTAAAACAAGATGAAATAATGATGAAATACTAATCCTAAACAAAATGGCAAACTATCACAAATTGACATGAAATCACACTACACAAAATTGCAAGATATCACAAAATTGGCATCCAAACTCTAACTAAACAAGATTGCAAGATAGCACAAAATTGGCATCAAGAACCAAACTAAACATAGTGGCAAAATATCACGAAATTGGCATCAAGAATCAATTTTAACCAAAAAATGGAAATACCACAAAATTGTAATCAAGAATCAAATTTAACAAACAATGGGAATATCAAAAAAATAGTAATCGAGAATCAAATTTAACAAAAAAAACGGAAATATCACAAAATAGTAATCAAGAATCAAATTTAACAAGAAATGGAAATACCTCGAAGACAAAAGAAAATTAAAATTACCGAGATTAACTGAGTTTATCAAGAAAACAGAAGTAATCATCATAGAATCAAGTACCAAGCACTAGAATTATATGACAAAAATTTGGATGAAAGAAACATACAAGAAAGTTTACTAAGAACACACAAAATACGTCAATCAAAAGGGAAATTTACACTGATCATTTTTTATCAACGAAGCTCTTGCAAAAATGTCACAAAAATGTTCACAAACATGCTAAAATCACATAGTAATTTTTTTGGATTTTTTGTAAAAAATTAGGATGAACAGGGGGCTCAAATAGCAAGCATGAGGGGTATGCATAGCAAAACATCAAGAATTTGCAAAGAAACTGAAAAGAAACAGAATTACCCGGCCCAAATCCACGGATCTGATGGATCCGGATCAAACTAATGCTCTAGGAGCGTTGGATTGATCCAGATCCATCAGGATCTTGATCCAACGCACAGTAAAAAGAGAGAATGGATCGGGTTTTGGGTCAACCCGACCCAGTGTGAGTATAAAAGGGCTAGGAACCGGTTCCCATTCATTTTCTCAAGCATTTCTCTTTCTTCCCCCCTTTCTCTCTTCTTCTCTCCGCCGTTCCTCATCAAACCCTAACCCTAACTTTCAAAATCCAACCCAGAAATGTGTAATTCATGGCTCAAAAGTTTCATCTAGTTGTTCTAGTCATGAATCCGTGGCTGGAGTTCACATGCATCAGCTGCAACGACGTAGATCTTGAAATTTCTTTTGCAAATTTTCGAATGGTTTTGGTTCTGTTCTTGGTTCAAATCTTTTTTGGATGATTTTGCTCGCGGATCCGTTGATTCACAACGGTTGTTATTCGTTGTAAATCTTTGAATCTTTCACGTTTTTTCTGGAAAATTAGGGTTTCGTAATTCCGAACCAAAACCTTTCGAATTCTTTACGGATTTACGTCGATTCAGCTTCGTTGATTCTTGAATGAAAAAAGAGTAAGTTTGTGGTTTTTACCTGGTTTTAATCGGAGATTCGAGCTAGAATCTTCAAGAACATGGAATTTGTGATTCTGCTTTGTTGATTCTTGGTTCGGATCCGGAAATGAACTGGTAGTTCCCTCTTCTTCCTCCTAACCGGTTCGGAATCCTTGAATTTCTTTCCCTCTTCTTCTCAATTTTGCTCCTGTGATCGCATTTGGATTCGTTGCTTCCAGCGATGAATCTGATGCTTGAATTGCAGAAATGAAGGCTCAGTGATGAAGATTCACCATTGAATCTCTGAGAGCTATCCCAAATCCCATTGATTTCGCTTGCATTCAATTCTGGAAAAGGCTAGGGTTCATGAAACTGTTCTTGAACTTTCTGATTTTTTGTGATTTTTGATCTAACTGAATGGAGAGAGAAAAACTGAATCTGTTTGTGTTGATGTGGCGCGTAATGAATGGATTTTTTTCTGACTGGTACAGTGCATAGCCTTTTATAGGCTGCCATGTGTGCATTTGGACCAATTGCATTGTGACATCTGGACATAGAACTGCTTGCGTGGCCTCTTGGACTTGAATCTGAAAAAAAAAAGAACTCAAGGACCAAAATGAAATTTTAAAGAATTTGGGACTAAACTGCAAAATAAAAAAAGAAGAAAAATTGGACTGTTTTTGGAATTTAAAAAGGAAATTGAACTGTTTTTGAGAATTAAAAAGAAATTGGGGCGTATTTGTAATAAAGTATAAAATCTGGACTGAATTGCAATTATCATAAAAATTTGGACTAAGTTGCAAAAAGTTAAAAAAGTAAAACTGGTAAAAAGGGTAACTTGAAACAACGTAAAGTGAAACAGTTAAAACTGACAAAATGGACTAAAATGAACAAACTACCAAAATGAGGTATTTTAAAATACCTCTCTGCCCAAAAATCAAATAACGTGAAAAGACTAAAATGCCCCTGGGGACCAAAATGACTCAGACTGACTCAGACTGACTCAGATGCAAAACTAAGACGATTTTTTAAACAGAATTTGACAAATGATTCATGCAAACAGATTGAAAAGACTCAGGGACAAATTGTAGGGACTAAAATGGGTTCCATTGTAGGAAATGACCAAAATACCCTTTTGTATGATCTTATGCAAAAATTCAAAAGACTGAAACAGTAATGTATGCAGTTGAAGCACAGTAGAAAACACGGTGGATTTGAAAGCATTAGAAAATAGAAGAGGAATTTGAGTGAGTATTTTTAGGTCCAAAATGAGGGTATGACAGCTGCCCCTATTTAAGTTTCTTTGTCTGGAGAGTCAAGAGACGGAGTCTTTGGCTTGACGCGACGAAGATACTTAAATATCGACATTTGCACTGATTTTGGGCGTAAAAATACGTTTGTAAATGTCATGTATGCCATGCAACATTTGTGTCATGAATGCAAGACAAACTGAGAATTGAATTTAACAGAATATGTCGTATCCATTGCGGGATTGGTAGACATTAACAGAATAGCAAACAACAGAGTATGTCGTATCCATTGTGGGACTGATTGACATTAACAGATAACAAAAACAGAGTATGTCGTATCCATTGCGGGACTGATTGACATTAACAGAATAGCAAAAAGGAGTATGTCGTATCCATTGCGGGACTGATTGACATTAACAGAATAACAAGACTCACTGGGGAGACTCGATAGCGAATTTGACAGGTACAAGCTGTTCTTGGGTGCGAACTGGCCACTTGACCGAGAGTATTGACAACAAAAGGGCGCAAGCTGCTCTTGTATTCGAGCTGGTCACTTGGCTGAAAGAAAATATAGAAAGCACAAGCTGTTCTTGGACATGAACTAGTTACTTGGCTGGAAGGAAAAGTAAGAAGCACAAGCTGTTCTTAGACACGAACTGGTTACTTGGCTGACAGGAAACAAAATAGAAAGCACAAGCTGTTCTTGGATCTGAACTAGCCGCTCGGCGGATATCAAAAGGGTAGGTACAAGCTGTTCTTGGATGTGAACTTGCTACTTGACCGATAACAGAAACAAATTGACAGGTACAAGCTGTTCTTGGGTACGAACTTGCTGCTTGACCGATAACAGAAACAAATTGACAGGTACAAGCTGTTCTTGGGTACGAACTTGCTGCTTGACCGATAACAGAAACAAATTGTATTTGAAAAAGACTTGAATTTGATTGACATAACTGCAGGAGCTTGAATTTGACAGGAATGTCGACAAGACTGTTGATCTTTGAGATTGACATGGCAGTAGACATTTGTCGTTAGCAGAAGAAATTTGAAATTGACATGATTGATTTTGATTGAGATCAACATAGGGATTGAGAATGCAGATGCGTATGAATAGCATGACAATTTTATCAAATGCATGAACACATAGGGTGTATGATTATGCATGTATGAATGTTTTGAAATGCATGATGATTGGCAATTTGTAGGCACAATTCCGCAGAGACAGACAAAACATTGGAATATTGGGCACGTAATGGCTCGCGCTCGGACATATATTTGCAAAAGTTCCTCTTCTGGGGATGCAGTCGTCGGGAGATGCATCGAGACCATCGCTGAAGGCAGGAAGCAGTAAAATCGTAGAGAAAAATAGTCTGAATAGTATTGCTGCTTGTTGGAACAGTCACGTAAATGCTTCGGACATCGCATCTGTGGTCAATGCTTCTTGCATGTTTGTTTTTTTTTTTTTTACTTCTTTTTCATTTTTTCTTTCATCATCCCATTTTTGCCTGGATCGCCCTTTCGGGTTTTCGACCCACCGGGGAATAGTCTTTTTCCAAATGCCCCTGTTTTTGCCTGAATTGCCTTCGAAGGTTGTCAATCCATCGGGGTGCTCATTTTTGCCTAAGCCGCCCTTTCGGGTTTTCGACTTAGCGAGCATATTCATTTTTCATGCCTTTCATTCTGTTTTTTCATTCTTGCCATTGACCACAGACCGTCACTGGGGGCAGGCTTGCTAGCAACTTGGATTAGAACTGATATCAATGTAGATTTGTTCATGCATGTTTCATTTGAATATACCTAGTTGCTCAGGCTTGTTTTCAAAATACTCAAAAAAAAAAAAATTTCAATTTTCATAATGTTTATTCCAGACATGCACCATTATTAACATAGAAAAATCTTTTGTACAAAGCTTTGAAAATAGAATAAAAGAGGAGTGCCAAACAAAAGCATAGGCTCAAGTCGATGTATAAGGGTGGTAACCAGCCCAAAGGCGTGACTCCACGGATTTACAAGGCTTGGAAAATGGTAATTTCATTGGTTGGTGGTACATTGAACACAGTAGCTGCTATGGTATCTGAAACTCTTGAATCCACAGGCGTCGGAACCTCGGATGAGAACAGCCAATCATTAGTCGCAAAAATCCCAAGGGGAATGGTAACCTGCCAGATATAGTCAATTGTCTATTATTTCAATCTCATTTTTGCATGAACCGCCCTTTCGGGTTTTCGGCTCATCGAGACGCCCATTCTTGCCTGAGTTACATGTAATCTCAGCGAGCTTTTACATTTTGTTTCTTGTCCCTTATTTTTCCTGGACCGCCCTTTCGGGTTTTCGATCCACCGGGAAGCGCATTTTTGCCTAGGCCGCCCTTTCGGGTTTTCGACCTACCACGCTGTTCTTTTCATATCTAGACAAAGTATTTCTTGACTATATCGGCATTCACAGGATTCGGAAGTTCTACACCATCCATGTGTGTGAGAATCAAAGCACCGCCAGAGAAAGCCTTCTTGACAACATAAGGTCCCTCATAGTTAGGCGTCCATTTGCCCCTTGGGTCGGGTTGCTGACTCATTCTTCTCTTCAACACGAGCTCACCCTCTTTGAATACCCTAGGACGGACTTTCTTGTCAAAAGCATTTTTCATCCTTGTTTGATACATCTGACCGTGAGCCAAAGCATCCAGGCGTCTTTCCTCAATCAAATTCAACTGGTCGTACCGACTTTGGCACCACTCAGCCTCAGACAATTTTGCTTCCATAATCACACGGAGAGATGGAATCTCCACTTCCAATGGGAGGACTGCTTCCATGCCGTACACAAGAGAAAAAGGCGTTGCCCCGGTTGAACTACGGACTGTAGTGCGGTAGCCGTGTAAAGCATAAGGCAACATCTCGTGCCAGTCTTTGTATGTTGTTACCATCTTCTGCACAATCTTCTTGATGTTCTTATTGGCAGCCTCAACTGCACCATTCATCTGAGGTCTGTAAGGAGAAGAATTGTGGTGTTCAATCTTGAATTTCTCACATAAGGCCTGCACCATGTCATTGTTCAGGTTGGTACCGTTGTCAGTGATAATCTTGATAGGAACACCATACCGACAGATGATATTGTTCTTGATGAATTTGACTACTACTTGCTTAGTCACGTTGGCATAAGATGCAGCTTCGACCCATTTGGTGAAATAATCGATTGCTACCAGGATAAAACGATGACCATTCGAAGCTTTCGGTTCAATTCTTCCGATCATATCAATGCCCCACATAGAGAAAGGCCATGGAGAAGACATAACATTCAGAGCGTGCGGGGGCACATGGATCTTATCAGCATATATTTGACATTTGTGGCACTTCTTGGCATATTGATAGCAATCGCGCTCCATGGTCATCCAGTAGTAACCAGCTCTCAACAGCTTTCTAGACATAGCATGCCCCGATGCGTGGGTCCCAAAGGTGCCATCGTGCACATCGTGCATTAGCTGTTCTGCTTCACATTCATCAACACATCTTAACAACACCATATCGAAATTCCTTTTGTACAGGACATCACCATCCAGCAGGAACTTGCTAGCCAACCTGCGCAGCGTCTTCTTGTCTCTATTGGAAGCACCCGGCGGATACTCACGGCTTTGCAAAAATTGTTTGATATCATAATACCAGGGTTTGCTGTCGACTCCGCCTGAACTTGTCTGTACAATTGCATCACTGACAGTAAACACATGAGCGGGCCGATCTAAGCGTTGTACTTTGATCATCGGTACATGATTCCAATGGTTCACTTGAAGCATGGAAGATAAGGTAGCAAGAGCATCGGCCATTTGGTTCTCCTCTCGGGGGATATGGTGCAACTCGACCTTTGTAAAATACGTTAACAGACGTCTTGCATAATCACGGTAAGGGATCAGATTGGCATGATGGGTCTCCCATTCTCCCTTTATCTGGTTGATGACTAGTGCAGAATCTCCATAGATATCCAGATGCTTGATTCTCATATCGATGGCTTCTTCAATTCCCAAGATGCACGCTTCATATTCGGCCACGTTGTTGGTGCATTCAAACACAATCCGGGCTGTGAAAGGGATGTGATGCCCCTGCGGAGCCACAATTACTGCGCCAATTCCTCGGCCATAAGCATTAACAGCACCATCAAAGACCAATCCCCACTTGCTATCCGGGTCTGGACCTTCACCGATCAGTGGTTCTTCGCAGTCTCTTGACTTCAAGAACATGACCTCTTCGTCGGGGAAATCGAACTTCAAAGGTTGATAATCATCGAGCGGCTGGCAAGCGAGATGGTCAGCCAGGATACTCCCTCTAATGGCTTTTTGAGCTTTAAACACGATATCATACTCTGACAGTAACATTTGCCAACGTGCGATTTTTCCAGTAACAGCCGGTTTCTCAAAGATGTATTTGATTGGATCCATCCGGGATATCAACCAAGTGGTGTGGTTTATCAAGTAATGACGCAGGCGTTTGGCAGCCCAGGCTAGTGCACAACAGGTTTTCTCGAGCAGTGTGTACCGAGTCTCACAATCGGTGAATTTCTTGCTCAAATAGTAGATAGCATGCTCTTTCTTTCCAGTTTCATCTTGCTGACCGAGCACACATCCCATGGATTCATCCAACACTGACAGATACATGATCAATGGCCTTCCTTCCACCGGCGGAATGAGGATAGGAGGTTTTAGCAAATAACTCTTGATGTTGTCGAAAGCTTCTTGGCATTCATCATTCCATACCACAGGTTGATTCTTCCTGAGTAGTTTGAAAATCGGCCCGCAGGTCGCAGTCATGTGGGATATAAATCTGGAAATGTAGTTCAAACGCCCGAGGAACCCTCTGACCTGCTTCTCGGTTTGCGGAGCTGGCATCTCGCGGATAGCTCGGACTTTGTCGGGATCTACCTCAATGCCTTTCTGGCTGACAATGAAGCCTAGCAACTTCCCTGATCTGACACCGAACGTGCATTTGTTTGGATTCAGCCGAAGCTTGTACTTCCTCAACCTTTCAAACATTTTAGCCAAGTACTCGACGTGTTGCTCTTCATCGCTTGACTTGACAATCATGTCATCTACATACACTTCAACCTCTTTGTGAATCATGTCATGGAACAAAGTGGTCATCCCCCTTTGGTAAGTAGCACCAGCATTTATTAGACCGAACGGCATTGCTTTGCAGCAGAAAGTTCCCCACGGAGTGATGAACGATGTCTTCTCCCTGTCCTTGGGTGACATTTTGATTTGGTTATAGCCAGAAAACCCGTCCATGAAGGAGAACACCTTGCACTGGGCAGTGTTATCAACAAGCACATCGATGTGAGGCAGCGGGAAATTGTCTTTCAAGCTTGCTCTATTCAAATCTCTGTAGTCAACACACATCCGAACCTTACCATCCTTCTTCGGCACTGGCACGATGTTAGCAACCCACTCGGGATACTCAACTGTCATGAGAAAACCCGCATCAATCTGTTTCTGCACTTCACCTTTGACCTTCAGAGCCATGTCCGGCCGAGTCCGTCTCAACTTTTGTCTGACAGGGGGACAATCTGGTTTAGTCGGTATCCGATGCTCCACAATCTGAGGATCCAAACCTGGCATGTCTTCATACGACCATGCAAAAATGTCCGAGTATTCGCGGAGAAGTTGGAAGATCCTTTTCTTGACCCCTTCCTCCAATGCAGCACCGACTTTGATTTCTCTCTTGTTATCCTCAGTACCCAAGTTGATTAGCTCGATCTCCTCCTGATGAGGCCGAATGGTTTTCTCTTCTTGCTCAAGCAGCCGGGCAATCTCGTCTGGTATACTATCACTATCCTCATCTTCGATCTCGAACACCGGGGATTCAACAGTTTGGAGAAACATAGGGTTACTGTGTTCAACGGGTTCATTTTGGTTCGATCTGCGTGACATGATTGGATGATTTTTTAGAAAATAATTTTCATGCAGATCTTTGAAATTAATAAGAAAATACAGATGTTTTGGTTTTTTCTGGCATTACCATTATTTCCAAGGAAAAAACACTAAAGAAAAAGAGAGTCGTGAAAGAAACGACGTTTTTTTATTGATAATGGTGATGTCGGAACAAACATGCCCTTTACAAAAGTGTCACTTCCGCCTCGGGCAGGGCGGAAGGATTCTTATTTTGAAAACAAAGCCTAAACAGCAAGACATATTACTTAGAATCATGCACAAACACAGGGAGATTGATAACGTTCCAGTTCTTTGCAATGCCTCCTGGTATCACAAATGTGGGCCTAACCCCTCTTTCAGCAGCACCATCAAGAATTGCATTGGCAAACCCGGCACTACGGAACGTTCCAGTTGACACGCCTGACATCGGAGAGAAACCGAGACCCTCTTTGTGTTTGTTGTCCTGCAGCTGTATCAATTGGCCCCAACCAGCGGCCTGACCCTCCTGAACGGCCTTCTGCGCATCTTTCAATGAAGCCATGGCAGCACTAGCTCTCTTGGGCTCCGTACCCTCGATGGTCAAACCCTGGAATGCAGTTCCTTCGGCAGATTTAGCTTCGATGCAAGAGAAGGATGATAACTGACTGACCAGATAAGCTTCTTCCCCATGCACTGTCACAAGTTTACCATTCCTTACGAACTTTAGCTTCTGATGGAGGGTAGAAGTGACTGCCCCGGCCTCGTGTATCCATGGTCTGCCGAGGAGGCAACTGTAAGAGGCATCTATGTCCATAACTTGGAAAGTAATCATGAATGTTTCAGGACCAATAGTCATGGGGAGGTCTACTTCTCCAAGCACAGTTTTACGGGAACCATCGAAAGCCTTGACTAGAAAAGTACTCCTTCTCAAAGGAACTCCTTGACAACTTAACTGATCCAAAGTCGATTTAGGCATCACATTCAACGACGACCCAGTGTCTACCAACACGTTGGACAGCATATCTGTTTTGCAGTTCATGGAAATGTGCAGGGCCAAGTTGTGGTGCTTTCCTGCCTCTGGAAGTTCATCTTCACCAAACCAAAGGTTACTGCAAGCAGTGATGTTAGCCACTATTCCACCAAATTGATCCTCTGTGACTTCGTGGTCGACATAGGCTTGTTCCAACACCTTCAATAACACATTCCTGTGAGCCTCCGAACTGAGGAGTAGGGCCAAGATGGATATCTTCGAAGGAGTTTGTAACAGCTGATCAACGATCTTATAATCGCTTTTCTTAATTATCTTCAAAATCTCATCCAGATTGGAATCTTCAATGGAATGGCCTGGACGGCTGGTACTTTCAACAACAGGAGGGATTGTCAATGGAGTAGTCTTATCAACAGGAATTGTAACTTGCACATCATCTTTCTTCTGGAATAAAAGTGGTCGGACCTTGCCGCTCCTCAAAGCCGTCACTTCAGCGATACTGCCTACTGTGCTTGAGGACACCAAAGGTACTTCTTTCCCATTTTCCAACATAGTCGCACTGTACTTGTACGGGATGGCTTTCGCTGAGGTATATGGCACCGGACCAGGCAACCGTATGACCAATGGTTCAACGTCCTTCCTGACGGGCGTGCTCTTGACCGGAGTATCGTGGAAGATCGGCACTATCATACAAACATCACTGGTAGTTAGGTAGTTGTCATTCATCAATCTTTGGATATCAGTCTGGACTATGTTGCAACCCATAGGGTTCTGAAGACATTCACAGCAAGCAGCGTGGTCGTGGCTGAACAGAGCAGCTTGGCAAAGTTTGATATGTAGTGGCACTAGGGGAGTAGCGACATTACGGACATTGAGACGAGGGATTTCTTCACAGACTTCGATCATATTCACAGCGGCATGGTTGGGGAGTGGATTGTCGAGCACATGTGGGACATTGTTTTCAAAAGATAGCTTTCCCTGGTCGATCAACTTCTTCACAATGTATTTCAGAGCGTAGCAACCTTCTACATCATGACCTAGGGCGCCTTGGTGGAAATCACATCTGAGATCGGAGCGGAATCTGGGAGGCAATGGGTTTGGCGGAGGCTTGCCAGGCCTAGTGGTGCAATACCCCTTATGTAACAGAGTTGGGAGTAGTTCGGCATACGCCATTGGTATCGGCGGGAAAGATGGTCTAGATTGAGGGCCTTGTTGTTGTTGTTGCGGTTGTTGTTGAGCTAGTGGTTGTTGTTGCATTTGTTGGGCGATGGCATTAACAGGGACCTGAGGTTGGCCCGGTAGTGGAGGGTATTGATGGTAGAACGGCGGATAGAACAGATGCTGGGCATACTGTAGGTACTGGTACGGTTGAGGCAGTTGTGTAGCATTGACAGGAGCGGTAGTGGCAGATTGATTGGTTCCGGCAGACACCATTCCAACTTCTGATTCCTTTTTCTTATGGTGACCATTGCCGTATTTCTTCGGTGCATTCGAGGACTCACCTTTCTCAAACACGATAATCCCTTCTCGGACAGCTTCCTCCA
This sequence comes from Medicago lupulina, assembly GCA_958299785.1. Taxonomy (NCBI): domain Eukaryota; kingdom Viridiplantae; phylum Streptophyta; class Magnoliopsida; order Fabales; family Fabaceae; genus Medicago; species Medicago lupulina. Next base: position 40,103,975 of record OY283146.1, on the reverse strand, counting down.
AGCGGGTCCCCATAGTGACCATCTCAGAGAAGTTGCTTGGGGCAGCAATAATCATTCTCTCAACATAATCTTTCTTCAGGGTCTTCAAGAATGTTTGAGTCATTTCTTCCTCGTCCAAAGCGGGAGTGATACGGGCAGCTGCCCCTCTCCACCTCTGTGCGTATTCGCGAAAACTTTCGTCCTTTTTCTGAGAAAGAGACCGGAGGAACTCTCTATTCGGTTTGAGCCTGGTGTTGAATCCATAGTGGCTCTTGAAAGCAGTAGCCAGATCATCAAAAGTACGGATATCATCCTTGCTCAAGCCGGTATACCACTCCGCGGCATCTTCCATTAGGCTGTCCTGGAAGCAATGGATCATAAGTGAATCATTATCTGCATGGTTAGCCATCTTCCGGACGTATTTGATGATATGGTTCTGGGGGCAAGTCAGCCCGTTGTAGCGGTCAAATTCCGGGACCTTGAATTTCTTGGGGACATCGACCCTCGGCACTAAACAAAGATCGTGGGTTCTGACGAGGTCACTGTTCCCACGGTTGGCCTTGATCTCGCGACGGAGTTCTCTGGCAAGCTCCTCCATTCTTTCTTCCACAGTTCCCAATACAGGAGTCTTTCCACGATAATCATTAGCATTGGCGCCCTGAGGCGTAGAGTGCACAATCGGATCTGTGTAGACGGTTGACTGAGGCAGAGTAGTGTGGAGAGAAGTGAGATCTGGTGGGGGTATTTGACCAACATTAGCAGCACCTGAAGTCGCGGCCCCTGAAACACCGGCTGCAGTATTGGGAGAGTAATAAGATGGGAGCCCATAGGGGTATCCCCTCGGTATAGCAAGAGATGCGGCGGGAATCGCTTCGGTAGTTGCCTGAGTGGACACGATCGGTTGTTCTTGAGCGGCTATCAGAGCAGTCATGGCGTCGAGAGCTTTGGCTAACTCTTCTCTCACAGAGGCTAGTTCAGTGCGGAGCTGTGCATTCTCTTCTTCCATAGCTACTTGATTTCTCCTTCTGTATTGTCTAGTCTGATGTACTCTGGTAGGTTGATCGGTCCTTCGAGCACGAGCCACTTTTCACACTGCGGCAGAAGAACCAGGAGGCAATGAGCACTTGGAAGTTTTTTGTGACCGATGAATGATGCATATGATGCATGATATGCAAATGCGGATGCAAAAATGACTCTTTTTATTACCAAAGGGTTTTTTAAACAAATTAGAATTCTTTGCAAACATTTTTGGACTAACAAACTATTCAAAGCAAGTTGTTTTGATACATTGAGCCAAAGGAGTAGGCTTCTGAAACATAAGCTGAACAAACAACATAACCAGTAGCAATCCTATCATCCAGAACTAAGGAGTGACTGGGTAGTATTCGGAATCCGAGTCTGAAGCTGAACCACAATAACTGGCGAAGAAATCTCGACGACCTCTGACTCTCCTGGAGTCTCTCCTCAATAGATCATCCTTCTCTTCAAGCTCCTTCCTAACTCTGGCTAGTTCTTTCTTCAGCATCCGGTTCTCATGATCCTTCTGCTCGTCTCTGCCATCCAAAGTCATGATCAAGTTCTCAGCCTCACTGTAACGGGCTTTCCATGCTCGCTTCTCCTCACTCTCCATAGCTAGATGCTCCTGATACATCTCCTGAGTCACGGGAAGCAACGGTAATGGTCTAGACAGAGTAGATGCAGATACATGCCTCATAGCAGGGTAAGGCATGCCAATCTCTTCGGCTCGATCTATTACCCACTGAGTATAGGCTTCATGAGCAATACCGGATCTCACACCCAAATGCTTCACATCTTTCCTACGAACCTTAGACCAAGCATCTGTAAAAGCTTTCCTTTGCCCGGTGGGAGCATTGGAATAGTAGAAGAACTCCTGAGATGTAGCAAGGTTGATGGGCTTCGCTCTCATAGGAAAACCAAACTGTCTCATGGCTAACTCGGGGTTGTAGTTGATTCCTCCCCGGGTACCGAGAAGAGGTACATTGAGGAAATCTCCACAACCAGTGATAATCTCCTTGACTCGAGCTGCTGGAGTAATCCAAACCACCTCATCGGGAGTAAGAGCCATAATCCGCTGCGAATAAGACCAATTCTCCGTGTTGGCATGGAAAGAACTCGGGAGGTGAGAAATAAACCATCTATAAAGAAGAGGTATGCAGCAAAGAATAAATCCACGACCCTTGAGAGTCCGATCATGGATGGCATGGTATGTGTCAGCTAACAAAGTAGGAACCGGGTTCCTGGAATGGAAGATCTCAATAGCATTCATGTCCACAAAGTTGTCGAGATTCGGAAAGAGGACGAGCCCGTAGATGAGTAGTGCAAGAATAGCTTCAAGAGTGTTCTGACAAGTAGATTCAAGATTAGCCCGCTCAAGTAAGTACTTCGAAGTGAAACCCTGAATGTGAGACTTGGTAATGAGATTCTTAGACACATCGGAAGTCTTGAGATAAAGATCCTTAGCAATAACCAGAGGAGTAAGAGAAGATCCTGGGCCTGTGAAAGGTGTCTCCTCAGCTATAGGTAAACCCAATAAGCAAGAATAAGCCTCGAGTGTAGGAACCAACTGAAAATCCGGGAAAGTGAAGCAACGGAAAACCGGGTCATAGAATTGCACCAGAGTGTGCACCAGCTTCTCTTCTACATTAGTCCGGAGAATACCAAGCAAACCACCGTATCGGAGCCGAAACCCAGTCGGATTCTTAACTTTAAGTGCCAACTCCCTTAGGCTAGCCAAATCAACTTCTTTGAACTTGTAAGACTTAGTCCTCTTCATGCCTGGTTATATTTGCAAAGAATTTTAGTTTGTCTTTACCCTTTGATTAATGCATGTAGAAAATTTATGCATGAATGCATGTATGCATGGTTTTAACAAGGAAAGCACGGTGGGCTAAGGTAACAAGTGGACACGGTGCCCGGTGAAACTAAGGCTTTGATAGTAGTAACCAAGGTTCTACAAAGTTCCCAAACCACAACCTCTCTTGCGTATATCATGGTAGTACAAAGCAACGCTTGTCCATGATTATTCGTAAGAAGGTTTAGTTTGGGTGTAGTATCGCGTGACAACTAAATTTCGAGACAACGCTCGGTTTAGCCACCGCACTACGTCCTAAGAAAGGCCAAGGATGGGTTTGGTAACTACGGTTCATAGCCTTCATCGGTCAATTGGAAGTAAAGTGTCTAAGCATGACAACACATGCCGACAACATCACCTCCAAAATGCCTCAGCTATGTGAGATTGATCGCGTAATCCAATGCACGAGGCAACCTCCGGAATGGATTGTCGATTATATCTCTTCCTAATCTTAGGTTCACTCAGCCCGGGTATAGGGCTTTTGATATTCTCACCCCACACATACATAAGAAAATTTTACATGTAACAATAAAGCAGAGCATAAACATAAAGCATGAAAAACTAGGTGTAGCCCTAAATTCCCCAGTGAAGTCGCCATTTCTGTCATCGCGATTTTCGGGTGTCAAATCATTGATTAGATTTGAACCTTTCAATCATTGATGTCTCTTATTTTTTTTGGGGGGAGGTAAAACCGAGAGAAAACCTCAGAAATTCTAAGTTCGGGGCTGATTTCATTACGGGAAGGTGTTAGGCACCCGCAATGACTATAGTATCCTATAGGAACCGTTTTACTATGCTTTACGTATACGCTTTGCTTTTATCGCTATTTGTGAAAAGAGATTGATTTTAAGAATGAGAGGGAGAAGATTGGATTTTATTTTATTGGACTTGGAGAGATTTTGAGTCTCTTGCCTACATACCCTTTTAAGGGGTCAAAATTCCATGTAGTTCTCTTCCAAAATATTTTTGTGAGTTTTGTTCTATTTTAGTTTTGAAAAAAGGTTTTGAAGAAAAAGATGAGAGGCCTCAAAGGCATGAGATTTTGGAAACAAGTGAGGTTAGTCCAATTTATTTACAAAACGGTTAAAGTTGAATACTAAGATTCATTTTGGTTTTGCTTAAGAAAATAAAGGAAAAAATGGGTGAAGTTTTGACTTCACTTTATTGCAAAAAATTTTGAGTGATGTGTTAGTTTTTGAGAAAGAAAGAATGAGTTTTTTCCTAAGTATCACGCTTCCTAAACATACACCTAGCGTTAGCTCATGCAACGTGTGTGCGTGTCGGTGCGTGTGTAGGTGTACATCATTATAGTCCATAGTCCTTTACATCGGGTCCTATTTTACATTCTATAGTCTTGCATGAAATTAAAGAAAAGTAAACTACCTAAACATTGCATGAGAATCAGTTGAACGCTCCATGAAAGGGGTTAAAGGAAGAAATGGGAATGAGATGAGATGCTTAGTATGCATGAAACATAGAGTAAAGTGGTTAGTAAAACAAGATGAAATAATGATGAAATACTAATCCTAAACAAAATGGCAAACTATCACAAATTGACATGAAATCACACTACACAAAATTGCAAGATATCACAAAATTGGCATCCAAAAGTCTAACTAAACAAGATTGCAAGATAGCACAAAATTGGCATCAAGAACCAAACTAAACATAGTGGCAAAATATCACGAAATTGGCATCAAGAATCAATTTTAACCAAAAAATGGAAATACCACAAAATTGTAATCAAGAATCAAATTTAACAAACAATGGGAATATCAAAAAAATAGTAATCGAGAATCAAATTTAACAAAAAAAACGGAAATATCACAAAATAGTAATCAAGAATCAAATTTAACAAGAAATGGAAATACCTCGAAGACAAAAGAAAATTAAAATTACCGAGATTAACTGAGTTTATCAAGAAAACAGAAGTAATCATCATAGAATCAAGTACCAAGCACTAGAATTATATGACAAAAATTTGGATGAAAGAAACATACAAGAAAGTTTACTAAGAACACACAAAATACGTCAATCAAAAGGGAAATTTACACTGATCATTTTTTATCAACGAAGCTCTTGCAAAAATGTCACAAAAATGTTCACAAACATGCTAAAATCACATAGTAATTTTTTTGGATTTTTTGTAAAAAATTAGGATGAACAGGGGGCTCAAATAGCAAGCATGAGGGGTGTGCATAGCAAAACATCAAGAATTTGCAAAGAAACTGAAAAGAAACAGAATTACCCGGCCCAAATCCACGGATCTGATGGATCCGGATCAAACTAATGCTCTAGGAGCGTTGGATTGATCCAGATCCATCAGGATCTTGATCCAACGCACAGTAAAAAGAGAGAATGGATCGGGTTTTGGGTCAACCCGACCCAGTGTGAGTATAAAAGGGCTAGGAACCGGTTCCCATTCATTTTCTCAAGCATTTCTCTTTCTTCCCCCCTTTCTCTCTTCTTCTCTCCGCCGTTCCTCATCAAACCCTAACCCTAACTTTCAAAATCCAACCCAGAAATGTGTAATTCATGGCTCAAAAGTTTCATCTAGTTGTTCTAGTCATGAATCCGTGGCTGGAGTTCACATGCATCAGCTACAACGACGTAGATCTTGAAATTTCTTTTGCAAATTTTTGAATGGTTTTGGTTCTGTTCTTGGTTCAAATCTTTTTTGGATGATTTTGCTCGCGGATCCGTTGATTCACAACGGTTGTTATTCGTTGTAAATCTTTGAATCTTTCACGTTTTTTCTGGAAAATTAGGGTTTCGTAATTCCGAACCAAAACCTTTCGAATTCTTTACGGATTTACGTCGATTCAGCTTCGTTGATTCTTGAATGAAAAAAGAGTAAGTTTGTGGTTTTTACCTGGTTTTAATCGGAGATTCGAGCTAGAATCTTCAAGAACATGGAATTTGTGACTCTGCTTTGTTGATTCTTGGTTCGGATCCGGAAATGAACTGGTAGTTCCCTCTTCTTCCTCCTAACCGGTTCAGAATCCTTGAATTTCTTTCCCTCTTCTTCTCAATTTTGCTCCTGTGATCGCATTTGGATTCGTTGCTTCCAGCGATGAATCTGATGCTTGAATTGCAGAAATGAAGGCTCAGTGATGAAGATTCACCATTGAATCTCTGAGAGCTATCCCAAATCCCATTGATTTCGCTTGCATTCAATTCTGGAAAAGGCTAGGGTTCATGAAACTGTTCTTGAACTTTCTGATTTTTTGTGATTTTTGATCTAACTGAATGGAGAGAGAAAAACTGAATCTGTTTGTGTTGATGTGGCGCGTAATGAATGGATTTTTTTCTGACTGGTACAGTGCATAGCCTTTTATAGGCTGCCATGTGTGCATTTGGACCAATTGCATTGTGACATCTGGACATAGAACTGCTTGCGTGGCCTCTTGGACTTGAATCTGAAAAAAAAAGAACTCAAGGACCAAAATGAAATTTTAAAGAATTTGGGACTAAACTGCAAAATAAAAAAAGAAGAAAAATTGGACTGTTTTTGGAATTTAAAAAGGAAATTGAACTGTTTTTGAGAATTAAAAAGAAATTGGGGCGTATTTGTAATAAAGTATAAAATCTGGACTGAATTGCAATTATCATAAAAATTTGGACTAAGTTGCAAAAAGTTAAAAAAGTAAAACTGGTAAAAAGGGTAACTTGAAACAACGTAAAGTGAAACAGTTAAAACTGACAAAATGGACTAAAATGAACAAACTACCAAAATGAGGTATTTTAAAATACCTCTCTGCCCAAAAATCAAATAACGTGAAAAGACTAAAATGCCCCTGGGACCAAAATGACTCAGACTGACTCAGACTGACTCAGATGCAAAACTAAGACGATTTTTTAAACAGAATTTGACAAATGATTCATGCAAACAGATTGAAAAGACTCAGGGACAAATTGTAGGGACTAAAATGGGTTCCATTGTAGGAAATGACCAAAATACCCTTTTGTATGATCTTATGCAAAAATTCAAAAGACTGAAACAGTAATGTATGCAGTTGAAGCACAGTAGAAAACACGGTGGATTTGAAAGCATTAGAAAATAGAAGAGGAATTTGAGTGAGTATTTTTAGGTCCAAAATGAGGGTATGACAGCTGCCCCTATTTAAGTTTCTTTGTCTGGAGAGTCAAGAGACGGAGTCTTTGGCTTGACGCGACGAAGATACTTAAATATCGACATTTGCACTGATTTTGGGCGTAAAAATACGTTTGTAAATGTCATGTATGCCATGCAACATTTGTGTCATGAATGCAAGACAAACTGAGAATTGAATTTAACAGAATATGTCGTATCCATTGCGGGATTGGTAGACATTAACAGAATAGCAAACAACAGAGTATGTCGTATCCATTGTGGGACTGATTGACATTAACAGATAACAAAAACAGAGTATGTCGTATCCATTGCGGGACTGATTGACATTAACAGAATAGCAAAAAGGAGTATGTCGTATCCATTGCGGGACTGATTGACATTAACAGAATAACAAGACTCACTGGGGAGACTCGATAGCGAATTTGACAGGTACAAGCTGTTCTTGGGTGCGAACTGGCCACTTGACCGAGAGTATTGACAACAAAAGGGCGCAAGCTGCTCTTGTATTCGAGCTGGTCACTTGGCTGAAAGAAAATATAGAAAGCACAAGCTGTTCTTGGACACGAACTAGTTACTTGGCTGGAAGGAAAAGTAAGAAGCACAAGCTGTTCTTAGACACGAACTGGTTACTTGGCTGACAGGAAACAAAATAGAAAGCACAAGCTGTTCTTGGATCTGAACTAGCCGCTCGGCGGATATCAAAAGGGTAGGTACAAGCTGTTCTTGGATGTGAACTTGCTACTTGACCGATAACAGAAACAAATTGACAGGTACAAGCTGTTCTTGGGTACGAACTTGCTGCTTGACCGATAACAGAAACAAATTGACAGGTACAAGCTGTTCTTGGGTACGAACTTGCTGCTTGACCGATAACAGAAACAAATTGTATTTGAAAAAGACTTGAATTTGATTGACATAACTGCAGGAGCTTGAATTTGACAGGAATGTCGACAAGACTGTTGATCTTTGAGATTGACATGACAGTAGACATTTGTCGTTAGCAGAAGAAATTTGAAATTGACATGATTGATTTTGATTGAGATCAACATAGGGATTGAGAATGCAGATGCGTATGAATAGCATGACAATTTTATCAAATGCATGAACACATAGGGTGCATGATTATGCATGTATGAATGTTTTGAAATGCATGATGATTGGCAATTTGTAGGCACAATTCCGCAGAGACAGACAAAACATTGGAATATTGGGCACGTAATGGCTCGCGCTCGGACATATATTTGCAAAAGTTCCTCTTCTGGGGATGCAGTCGTCGGGAGATGCATCGAGACCATCGCTGAAGGCAGGAAGCAGTAAAATCGTAGAGAAAAATAGTCTGAATAGTATTGCTGCTTGTTGGAACAGTCACGTAAATGCTTCGGACATCGCATCTGTGGTCAATGCTTCTTGCATGTTTGTTTTTTTTTTTTTTTACTTCTTTTTCATTTTTTCTTTCATCATCCCATTTTTGCCTGGATCGCCCTTTCGGGTTTTCGACCCACCGGGGAATAGTCTTTTTCCAAATGCCCCTGTTTTTGCCTGAATTGCCTTCGAAGGTTGTCAATCCATCGGGGTGCTCATTTTTGCCTAAGCCGCCCTTTCGGGTTTTCGACTTAGCGAGCATATTCATTTTTCATGCCTTTCATTCTGTTTTTTCATTCTTGCCATTGACCACAGACCGTCACTGGGGGCAGGCTTGCTAGCAACTTGGATTAGAACTGATATCAATGTAGATTTGTTCATGCATGTTTCATTTGAATATACCTAGTTGCTCAGGTTTGTTTTCAAAATACTCAAAAAAAAAAAAATTTCAATTTTCATAATGTTTATTCCAGACATGCACCATTATTAACATAGAAAAATCTTTTGTACAAAGCTTTGAAAATAGAATAAAAGAGGAGTGCCAAACAAAAGCATAGGCTCAAGTCGATGTATAAGGGTGGTAACCAGCCCAAAGGCGTGACTCCACGGATTTACAAGGCTTGGAAAATGGTAATTTCATTGGTTGGTGGTACATTGAACACAGTAGCTGCTATGGTATCTGAAACTCTTGAATCCACAGGCGTCGGAACCTCGGATGAGAACAGCCAATCATTAGTCGCAAAAATCCCAAGGGGAATGGTAACCTGCCAGATATAGTCAATTGTCTATTATTTCAATCTCATTTTTGCATGAACCGCCCTTTCGGGTTTTCGGCTCATCGAGACGCCCATTCTTGCCTGAGTTACATGTAATCTCAGCGAGCTTTTACATTTTGTTTCTTGTCCCTTATTTTGCCTGGACCGCCCTTTCGGGTTTTCGATCCACCGGGAAGCGCATTTTTGCCTAGGCCGCCCTTTCGGGTTTTCGACCTACCACGCTGTTCTTTTCATATCTAGACAAAGTATTTCTTGACTATATCGGCATTCACAGGATTCGGAAGTTCTACACCATCCATGTGTGTGAGAATCAAAGCACCGCCAGAGAAAGCCTTCTTGACAACATAAGGTCCCTCATAGTTAGGCGTCCATTTGCCCCTTGGGTCGGGTTGCTGACTCATTCTTCTCTTCAACACGAGCTCACCCTCTTTGAATACCCTAGGACGGACTTTCTTGTCAAAAGCATTTTTCATCCTTGTTTGATACATCTGACCGTGAGCCAAAGCATCCAGGCGTCTTTCCTCAATCAAATTCAACTGGTCGTACCGACTTTGGCACCACTCAGCCTCAGACAATTTTGCTTCCATAATCACACGGAGAGACGGAATCTCCACTTCCAATGGGAGGACTGCTTCCATGCCGTACACAAGAGAAAAAGGCGTTGCCCCGGTTGAACTACGGACTGTAGTGCGGTAGCCGTGTAAAGCATAAGGCAACATCTCGTGCCAGTCTTTGTATGTTGTTACCATCTTCTGCACAATCTTCTTGATGTTCTTATTGGCAGCCTCAACTGCACCATTCATCTGAGGTCTGTAAGGAGAAGAATTGTGGTGTTCAATCTTGAATTTCTCACATAAGGCCTGCACCATGTCATTGTTCAGGTTGGTACCGTTGTCAGTGATAATCTTGCTAGGAACACCATACCGACAGATGATATTGTTCTTGATGAATTTGACTACTACTTGCTTAGTCACGTTGGCATAAGATGCAGCTTCGACCCATTTGGTGAAATAATCGATTGCTACCAGGATAAAAACGATGACCATTCGAAGCTTTCGGTTCAATTCTTCCGATCATATCAATGCCCCACATAGAGAAAGGCCATGGAGAAGACATAACATTGAGAGCGTGCGGGGGCACATGGATCTTATCAGCATATATTTGACATTTGTGGCACTTCTTGGCATATTGATAGCAATCGCGCTCCATGGTCATCCAGTAGTAACCAGCTCTCAACAGCTTTCTAGACATAGCATGCCCCGATGCGTGGGTCCCAAAGGTGCCATCGTGCACATCGTGCATTAGCTGTTCTGCTTCACATTCATCAACACATCTTAACAACACCATATCGAAATTCCTTTTGTACAGGACATCACCATCCAGCAGGAACTTGCTAGCCAACCTGCGCAGCGTCTTCTTGTCTCTATTGGAAGCACCCGGCGGATACTCACGGCTTTGCAAAAATTGTTTGATATCATAATACCAGGGTTTGCTGTCGACTCCGCCTGAACCTGTCTGTACAATTGCATCACTGACAGTAAACACATGAGCGGGCCGATCTAAGCGTTGTACTTTGATCATCGGTACATGATTCCAATGGTTCACTTGAAGCATGGAAGATAAGGTAGCAAGAGCATCGGCCATTTGGTTCTCCTCTCAAGGGATATGGTGCAACTCGACCTTTGTAAAATACGTTAACAGACGTCTTGCATAATCACGGTAAGGGATCAGATTGGCATGATGGGTTTCCCATTCTCCCTTTATCTGGTTGATGACTAGTGCAGAATCTCCATAGATATCCAGATGCTTGATTCTCATATCGATGGCTTCTTCAATTCCCAAGATGCACGCTTCATATTCGGCCACGTTGTTGGTGCATTCAAACACAATCCGGGCTGTGAAAGGGATGTGATGCCCCTGCGGAGCCACAATTACTGCGCCAATTCCTCGGCCATAAGCATTAACAGCACCATCAAAGACCAATCCCCACTTGCTATCCGGGTCTGGACCTTCACCGATCAGTGGTTCTTCGCAGTCTCTTGACTTCAAGAACATGACCTCTTCGTCGGGGAAATCGAACTTCAAAGGTTGATAATCATCGAGCGGCTGGCAAGCGAGATGGTCAGCCAGGATACTCCCTCTAATGGCTTTCTGAGCTTTAAACACGATATCATACTCTGACAGTAACATTTGCCAACGTGCGATTTTTCCAGTAACAGCCGGTTTCTCAAAGATGTATTTGATTGGATCCATCCGGGATATCAACCAAGTGGTGTGGTTTATCAAGTAATGACGCAGGCGTTTGGCAGCCCAGGCTAGTGCACAACAGGTTTTCTCGAGCAGTGTGTACCGAGTCTCACAATCGGTGAATTTCTTGCTCAAATAGTAGATAGCATGCTCTTTCTTTCCAGTTTCATCTTGCTGACCGAGCACACATCCCATGGATTCATCCAACACTGACAGATACATGATCAATGGCCTTCCTTCCACCGGCGGAATGAGGATAGGAGGTTTTAGCAAATAACTCTTGATGTTGTCGAAAGCTTCTTGGCATTCATCATTCCATACCACAGGTTGATTCTTCCTGAGTAGTTTGAAAATCGGCCCGCAGGTCGCAGTCATGTGGGATATAAATCTGGAAATGTAGTTCAAACGCCCGAGGAACCCTCTGACCTGCTTCTCGGTTTGCGGAGCTGGCATCTCGCGGATAGCTCGGACTTTGTCGGGATCTACCTCAATGCCTTTCTGGCTGACAATGAAGCCTAGCAACTTCCCTGATCTGACACCGAACGTGCATTTGTTTGGATTCAGCCGAAGCTTGTACTTCCTCAACCTTTCAAACATTTTAGCCAAGTACTCGACGTGTTGCTCTTCATCGCTTGACTTGACAATCATGTCATCTACATACACTTCAACCTCTTTGTGAATCATGTCATGGAACAAAGTGGTCATCCCCCTTTGGTAAGTAGCACCAGCATTTATTAGACCGAACGGCATTGCTTTGCAGCAGAAAGTTCCCCACGGAGTGATGAACGATGTCTTCTCCCTGTCCTTGGGTGACATTTTGATTTGGTTATAGCCAGAAAACCCGTCCATGAAGGAGAACACCTTGCACTGGGCAGTGTTATCAACAAGCACATCGATGTGAGGCAGCGGGAAATTGTCTTTCAAGCTTGCTCTATTCAAATCTCTGTAGTCAACACACATCTGAACCTTACCATCCTTCTTCGGCACTGGCACGATGTTAGCAACCCACTCGGGATACTCAACTGTCATGAGAAAACCCGCATCAATCTGTTTCTGCACTTCACCTTTGACCTTCAGAGCCATGTCCGGCCGAGTCCGTCTCAACTTTTGTCTGACAGGGGGACAATCTGGTTTAGTCGGTATCCGATGCTCCACAATCTGAGGATCCAAACCTGGCATGTCTTCATACGACCATGCAAAAATGTCCGAGTATTCGCGGAGAAGTTGGAAGATCCTTTTCTTGACCCCTTCCTCCAATGCAGCACCGACTTTGATTTCTCTCTTGTTATCCTCAGTACCCAAGTTGATTAGCTCGATCTCCTCCTGATGAGGCCGAATGGTTTTCTCTTCTTGCTCAAGCAGCCGGGCAATCTCGTCTGGTATACTATCACTATCCTCATCTTCGATCTCGAACACCGGGGATTCAACAGTTTGGAGAAACATAGGGTTACTGTGTTCAACGGGTTCATTTTGGTTCGATCTGCGTGACATGATTGGATGATTTTTTAGAAAATAATTTTCATGCAGATCTTTGAAATTAATAAGAAAATACAGATGTTTTGGTTTTTTCTGGCATTACCATTATTTCCAAGGAAAAAACACTAAAGAAAAAGAGAGTCGTGAAAGAAACGACGTTTTTTTATTGATAATGGTGATGTCGGAACAAACATGCCCTTTACAAAAGTGTCACTTCCGCCTCGGGCAGGGCGGAAGGATTCTTATTTTGAAAACAAAGCCTAAACAGCAAGACATATTACTTAGAATCATGCACAAACACAGGGAGATTGATAACGTTCCAGTTCTTTGCAATGCCTCCTGGTATCACAAATGTGGGCCTAACCCCTCTTTCAGCAGCACCATCAAGAATTGCATTGGCAAACCCGGCACTACGGAACGTTCCAGTTGACACGCCTGACATCGGAGAGAAACCGAGACCCTCTTTGTGTTTGTTGTCCTGCAGCTGTATCAATTGGCCCCAACCAGCGGCCTGACCCTCCTGAACGGCCTTCTGCGCATCTTTCAATGAAGCCATGGCAGCACTAGCTCTCTTGGGCTCCGTACCCTCGATGGTCAAACCCTGGAATGCAGTTCCTTCGGCAGATTTAGCTTCGATGCAAGAGAAGGATGATAACTGACTGACCAGATAAGCTTCTTCCCCATGCACTGTCACAAGTTTACCATTCCTTACGAACTTTAGCTTCTGATGGAGGGTAGAAGTGACTGCCCCGGCCTCGTGTATCCATGGTCTGCCGAGGAGGCAACTGTAAGAGGCATCTATGTCCATAACTTGGAAAGTAATCATGAATGTTTCAGGACCAATAGTCATGGGGAGGTCTACTTCTCCAAGCACAGTTTTACGGGAACCATCGAAAGCCTTGACTAGAAAAGTACTCCTTCTCAAAGGAACTCCTTGACAACTTAACTGATCCAAAGTCGATTTAGGCATCACATTCAACGACGACCCAGTGTCTACCAACACGTTGGACAGCATATCTGTTTTGCAGTTCATGGAAATGTGCAGGGCCAAGTTGTGGTGCTTTCCTGCCTCTGGAAGTTCATCTTCACCAAACCAAAGGTTACTGCAAGCAGTGATGTTAGCCACTATTCCACCAAATTGATCCTCTGTGACTTCGTGGTCGACATAGGCTTGTTCCAACACCTTCAATAACACATTCCTGTGAGCCTCCGAACTGAGGAGTAGGGCCAAGATGGATATCTTCGAAGGAGTTTGTAACAGCTGATCAACGATCTTATAATCGCTTTTCTTAATTATCTTCAAAATCTCATCCAGATTGGAATCTTCAATGGAATGGCCTGGACGGCTGGTACTTTCAACAACAGGAGGGATTGTCAATGGAGTAGTCTTATCAACAGGAATTGTAACTTGCACATCATCTTTCTTCTGGAATAAAAGTGGTCGGACCTTGCCGCTCCTCAAAGCCGTCACTTCAGCGATACTGCCTACTGTGCTTGAGGACACCAAAGGTACTTCTTTCCCATTTTCCAACATAGTCGCACTGTACTTGTACGGGATGGCTTTCGCTGAGGTATATGGCACCGGACCAGGCAACCGTATGACCAATGGTTCAACGTCCTTCCTGACGGGCGTGCTCTTGACCGGAGTATCGTGGAAGATCGGCACTATCATACAAACATCACTGGTAGTTAGGTAGTTGTCATTCATCAATCTTTGGATATCAGTCTGGACTATGTTGCAACCCATAGGGTTCTGAAGACATTCACAGCAAGCAGCGTGGTCGTGGCTGAACAGAGCAGCTTGGCAAAGTTTGATATGTAGTGGCACTAGGGGAGTAGCGACATTACGGACATTGAGACGAGGGATTTCTTCACAGACTTCGATCATATTCACAGCGGCATGGTTGGGGAGTGGATTGTCGAGCACATGTGGGACATTGTTTTCAAAAGATAGCTTTCCCTGGTCGATCAACTTCTTCACAATGTATTTCAGAGCGTAGCAACCTTCTACATCATGACCTAGGGCGCCTTGGTGGAAATCACATCTGAGATCGGAGCGGAATCTGGGAGGCAATGGGTTTGGCGGAGGCTTGCCAGGCCTAGTGGTGCAATACCCCTTATGTAACAGAGTTGGGAGTAGTTCGGCATACGCCATTGGTATCGGCGGGAAAGATGGTCTAGATTGAGGGCCTTGTTGTTGTTGTTGCGGTTGTTGTTGAGCTAGTGGTTGTTGTTGCATTTGTTGGGCGATGGCATTAACAGGGACCTGAGGTTGGCCCGGTAGTGGAGGGTATTGATGGTAGAACGGCGGATAGAACAGATGCTGGGCATACTGTAGGTACTGGTACGGTTGAGGCAGTTGTGTAGCATTGACAGGAGCGGTAGTGGCAGATTGATTGGTTCCGGCAGACACCATTCCAACTTCTGATTCCTTTTTCTTATGGTGACCATTGCCGTATTTCTTCGGTGCATTCGAGGACTCACCTTTCTCAAACACGATAATCCCTTCTCGGACAGCTTCCTCCAAGCGGGTCCCCATAGTGACCATCTCAGAGAAGTTGCTTGGGGCAGCAATAATCATTCTCTCAACATAATCTTTCTTCAGGGTCTTCAAGAATGTTTGAGTCATTTCTTCCTCGTCCAAAGCGGGAGTGATACGGGCAGCTGCCCCTCTCCACCTCTGTGCGTATTCGCGAAAACTTTCGTCCTTTTTCTGAGAAAGAGACCGGAGGAACTCTCTATTCGGTTTGAGCCTGGTGTTGAATCCATAGTGGCTCTTGAAAGCAGTAGCCAGATCATCAAAAGTACGGATATCATCCTTGCTCAAGCCGGTATACCACTCCGCGGCATCTTCCATTAGGCTGTCCTGGAAGCAATGGATCATAAGTGAATCATTATCTGCATGGTTAGCCATCTTCCGGACGTATTTGATGATATGGTTCTGGGGGCAAGTCAGCCCGTTGTAGCGGTCAAATTCCGGGACCTTGAATTTCTTGGGGACATCGACCCTCGGCACTAAACAAAGATCGTGGGTTCTGACGAGGTCACTGTTCCCACGGTTGGCCTTGATCTCGCGACGGAGTTCTCTGGCAAGCTCCTCCATTCTTTCTTCCACAGTTCCCAATACAGGAGTCTTTCCACGATAATCATTAGCATTGGCGCCCTGAGGCGTAGAGTGCACAATCGGATCTGTGTAGACGGTTGACTGAGGCAGAGTAGTGTGGAGAGAAGTGAGATCTGGTGGGGGTATTTGACCAACATTAGCAGCACCTGAAGTCGCGGCCCCTGAAACACCGGCTGCAGTATTGGGAGAGTAATAAGATGGGAGCCCATAGGGGTATCCCCTCGGTATAGCAAGAGATGCGGCGGGAATCGCTTCGGTAGTTGCCTGAGTGGACACGATCGGTTGTTCTTGAGCGGCTATCAGAGCAGTCATGGCGTCGAGAGCTTTGGCTAACTCTTCTCTCACAGAGGCTAGTTCAGTGCGGAGCTGTGCATTCTCTTCTTCCATAGCTACTTGATTTCTCCTTCTGTATTGTCTAGTCTGATGTACTCTGGTAGGTTGATCGGTCCTTCGAGCACGAGCCACTTTTCACACTGCGGCAGAAGAACCAGGAGGCAATGAGCACTTGGAAGTTTTTTGTGACCGATGAATGATGCATATGATGCATGATATGCAAATGCGGATGCAAAAATGACTCTTTTTATTACCAAAGGGTTTTTTAAACAAATTAGAATTCTTTGCAAACATTTTTGGACTAACAAACTATTCAAAGCAAGTTGTTTTGATACATTGAGCCAAAGGAGTAGGCTTCTGAAACATAAGCTGAACAAACAACATAACCAGTAGCAATCCTATCATCCAGAACTAAGGAGTGACTGGGTAGTATTCGGAATCCGAGTCTGAAGCTGAACCACAATAACTGGCGAAGAAATCTCGACGACCTCTGACTCTCCTGGAGTCTCTCCTCAATAGATCATCCTTCTCTTCAAGCTCCTTCCTAACTCTGGCTAGTTCTTTCTTCAGCATCCGGTTCTCATGATCCTTCTGCTCGTCTCTGCCATCCAAAGTCATGATCAAGTTCTCAGCCTCACTGTAACGGGCTTTCCATGCTCGCTTCTCCTCACTCTCCATAGCTAGATGCTCCTGATACATCTCCTGAGTCACGGGAAGCAACGGTAATGGTCTAGACAGAGTAGATGCAGATACATGCCTCATAGCAGGGTAAGGCATGCCAATCTCTTCGGCTCGATCTATTACCCACTGAGTATAGGCTTCATGAGCAATACCGGATCTCACACCCAAATGCTTCACATCTTTCCTACGAACCTTAGACCAAGCATCTGTAAAAGCTTTCCTTTGCCCGGTGGGAGCATTGGAATAGTAGAAGAACTCCTGAGATGTAGCAAGGTTGATGGGCTTCGCTCTCATAGGAAAACCAAACTGTCTCATGGCTAACTCGGGGTTGTAGTTGATTCCTCCCCGGGTACCGAGAAGAGGTACATTGAGGAAATCTCCACAACCAGTGATAATCTCCTTGACTCGAGCTGCTGGAGTAATCCAAACCACCTCATCGGGAGTAAGAGCCATAATCCGCTGCGAATAAGACCAATTCTCCGTGTTGGCATGGAAAGAACTCGGGAGGTGAGAAATAAACCATCTATAAAGAAGAGGTATGCAGCAAAGAATAAATCCACGACCCTTGAGAGTCCGATCATGGATGGCATGGTATGTGTCAGCTAACAAAGTAGGAACCGGGTTCCTGGAATGGAAGATCTCAATAGCATTCATGTCCACAAAGTTGTCGAGATTCGGAAAGAGGACGAGCCCGTAGATGAGTAGTGCAAGAATAGCTTCAAGAGTGTTCTGACAAGTAGATTCAAGATTAGCCCGCTCAAGTAAGTACTTCGAAGTGAAACCCTGAATGTGAGACTTGGTAATGAGATTCTTAGACACATCGGAAGTCTTGAGATAAAGATCCTTAGCAATAACCAGAGGAGTAAGAGAAGATCCTGGGCCTGTGAAAGGTGTCTCCTCAGCTATAGGTAAACCCAATAAGCAAGAATAAGCCTCGAGTGTAGGAACCAACTGAAAATCCGGGAAAGTGAAGCAACGGAAAACCGGGTCATAGAATTGCACCAGAGTGTGCACCAGCTTCTCTTCTACATTAGTCCGGAGAATACCAAGCAAACCACCGTATCGGAGCCGAAACCCAGTCGGATTCTTAACTTTAAGTGCCAACTCCCTTAGGCTAGCCAAATCAACTTCTTTGAACTTGTAAGACTTAGTCCTCTTCATGCCTGGTTATATTTGCAAAGAATTTTAGTTTGTCTTTACCCTTTGATTAATGCATGTAGAAAATTTATGCATGAATGCATGTATGCATGGTTTTAACAAGGAAAGCACGGTGGGCTAAGGTAACAAGTGGACACGGTGCCCGGTGAAACTAAGGCTTTGATAGTAGTAACCAAGGTTCTACAAAGTTCCCAAACCACAACCTCTCTTGCGTATATCATGGTAGTACAAAGCAACGCTTGTCCATGATTATTCGTAAGAAGGTTTAGTTTGGGTGTAGTATCGCGTGACAACTAAATTTCGAGACAACGCTCGGTTTAGCCACCGCACTACGTCCTAAGAAAGGCCAAGGATGGGTTTGGTAACTACGGTTCATAGCCTTCATCGGTCAATTGGAAGTAAAGTGTCTAAGCATGACAACACATGCCGACAACATCACCTCCAAAATGCCTCAGCTATGTGAGATTGATCGCGTAATCCAATGCACGAGGCAACCTCCGGAATGGATTGTCGATTATATCTCTTCCTAATCTTAGGTTCACTCAGCCCGGGTATAGGGCTTTTGATATTCTCACCCCACACATACATAAGAAAATTTTACATGTAACAATAAAGCAGAGCATAAACATAAAGCATGAAAAACTAGGTGTAGCCCTAAATTCCCCAGTGAAGTCGCCATTTCTGTCATCGCGATTTTCGGGTGTCAAATCATTGATTAGATTTGAACCTTTCAATCATTGATGTCTCTTATTTTTTTTGGGGGGAGGTAAAACCGAGAGAAAACCTCAGAAATTCTAAGTTCGGGGCTGATTTCATTACGGGAAGGTGTTAGGCACCCGCAATGACTATAGTATCCTATAGGAACCGTTTTACTATGCTTTACGTATACGCTTTGCTTTTATCGCTATTTGTGAAAAGAGATTGATTTTAAGAATGAGAGGGAGAAGATTGGATTTTATTTTATTGGACTTGGAGAGATTTTGAGTCTCTTGCCTACATACCCTTTTAAGGGGTCAAAATTCCATGTAGTTCTCTTCCAAAATATTTTTGTGAGTTTTGTTCTATTTTAGTTTTGAAAAAAGGTTTTGAAGAAAAAGATGAGAGGCCTCAAAGGCATGAGATTTTGGAAACAAGTGAGGTTAGTCCAATTTATTTACAAAACGGTTAAAGTTGAATACTAAGATTCATTTTGGTTTTGCTTAAGAAAATAAAGGAAAAAATGGGTGAAGTTTTGACTTCACTTTATTGCAAAAAATTTTGAGTGATGTGTTAGTTTTTGAGAAAGAAAGAATGAGTTTTTTCCTAAGTATCACGCTTCCTAAACATACACCTAGCGTTAGCTCATGCAACGTGTGTGCGTGTCGGTGCGTGTGTCGGTGTACATCATTATAGTCCATAGTCCTTTACACCGGGTCCTATTTTACATTCTATAGTCTTGCATGAAATTAAAGAAAAGTAAACTACCTAAACATTGCATGAGAATCAGTTGAACGCTCCATGAAAGGGGTTAAAGGAAGAAATGGGAATGAGATGAGATGCTTAGTATGCATGAAACATAGAGTAAAGTGGTTAGTAAAACAAGATGAAATAATGATGAAATACTAATCCTAAACAAAATGGCAAACTATCACAAATTGACATGAAATCACACTACACAAAATTGCAAGATATCACAAAATTGGCATCCAAAAGTCTAACTAAACAAGATTGCAAGATAGCACAAAATTGGCATCAAGAACCAAACTAAACATAGTGGCAAAATATCACGAAATTGGCATCAAGAATCAATTTTAACCAAAAAATGGAAATACCACAAAATTGTAATCAAGAATCAAATTTAACAAACAATGGGAATATCAAAAAAATAGTAATCGAGAATCAAATTTAACAAAAAAAACGGAAATATCACAAAATAGTAATCAAGAATCAAATTTAACAAGAAATGGAAATACCTCGAAGACAAAAGAAAATTAAAATTACCGAGATTAACTGAGTTTATCAAGAAAACAGAAGTAATCATCATAGAATCAAGTACCAAGCACTAGAATTATATGACAAAAATTTGGATGAAAGAAACATACAAGAAAGTTTACTAAGAACACACAAAATACGTCAATCAAAAGGGAAATTTACACTGATCATTTTTTATCAACGAAGCTCTTGCAAAAATGTCACAAAAATGTTCACAAACATGCTAAAATCACATAGTAATTTTTTTGGATTTTTTGTAAAAAATTAGGATGAACAGGGGGCTCAAATAGCAAGCATGAGGGGTGTGTATAGCAAAACATCAAGAATTTGCAAAGAAACTGAAAAGAAACAGAATTACCCGGCCCAAATCCACGGATCTGATGGATCCGGATCAAACTAATGCTCTAGGAGCGTTGGATTGATCCAGATCCATCAGGATCTTGATCCAACGCACAGTAAAAAGAGAGAATGGATCGGGTTTTGGGTCAACCCGACCCAGTGTGAGTATAAAAGGGCTAGGAACCGGTTCCCATTCATTTTCTCAAGCATTTCTCTTTCTTCCCCCCTTTCTCTCTTCTTCTCTCCGCCGTTCCTCATCAAACCCTAACCCTAACTTTCAAAATCCAACCCAGAAATGTGTAATTCATGGCTCAAAAGTTTCATCTAGTTGTTCTAGTCATGAATCCGTGGCTGGAGTTCACATGCATCAGCTGCAACGACGTAGATCTTGAAATTTCTTTTGCAAATTTTTGAATGGTTTTGGTTCTGTTCTTGGTTCAAATCTTTTTTGGATGATTTTGCTCGCGGATCCGTTGATTCACAACAGTTGTTATTCGTTGTAAATCTTTGAATCTTTCACGTTTTTTCTGGAAAATTAGGGTTTCGTAATTCCGAACCAAAACCTTTCGAATTCTTTACGGATTTACGTCGATTCAGCTTCGTTGATTCTTGAATGAAAAAAGAGTAAGTTTGTGGTTTTTACCTGGTTTTAATCGGAGATTCGAGCTAGAATCTTCAAGAACATGGAATTTGTGATTCTGCTTTGTTGATTCTTGGTTCGGATCCGGAAATGAACTGGTAGTTCCCTCTTCTTCCTCCTAACCGGTTCAGAATCCTTGAATTTCTTTCCCTCTTCTTCTCAATTTTGCTCCTGTGATCGCATTTGGATTCGTTGCTTCCAGCGATGAATCTGATGCTTGAATTGCAGAAATGAAGGCTCAGTGATGAAGATTCACCATTGAATCTCTGAGAGCTATCCCAAATCCCATTGATTTCGCTTGCATTCAATTCTGGAAAAGGCTAGGGTTCATGAAACTGTTCTTGAACTTTCTGATTTTTTGTGATTTTTGATCTAACTGAATGGAGAGAGAAAAACTGAATCTGTTTGTGTTGATGTGGCGCGTAATGAATGGATTTTTTTCTGACTGGTACAGTGCATAGCCTTTTATAGGCTGCCATGTGTGCATTTGGACCAATTGCATTGTGACATCTGGACATAGAACTGCTTGCGTGGCCTCTTGGACTTGAATCTGAAAAAAAAAGAACTCAAGGACCAAAATGAAATTTTAAAGAATTTGGGACTAAACTGCAAAATAAAAAAAGAAGAAAAATTGGACTGTTTTTGGAATTTAAAAAGGAAATTGAACTGTTTTTGAGAATTAAAAAGAAATTGGGGCGTATTTGTAATAAAGTATAAAATCTGGACTGAATTGCAATTATCATAAAAATTTGGACTAAGTTGCAAAAAGTTAAAAAAGTAAAACTGGTAAAAAGGGTAACTTGAAACAACGTAAAGTGAAACAGTTAAAACTGACAAAATGGACTAAAATGAACAAACTACCAAAATGAGGTATTTTAAAATACCTCTCTGCCCAAAAATCAAATAACGTGAAAAGACTAAAATGCCCCTGGGGACCAAAATGACTCAGACTGACTCAGACTGACTCAGATGCAAAACTAAGACGATTTTTTAAACAGAATTTGACAAATGATTCATGCAAACAGATTGAAAAGACTCAGGGACAAATTGTAGGGACTAAAATGGGTTCCATTGTAGGAAATGACCAAAATACCCTTTTGTATGATCTTATGCAAAAATTCAAAAGACTGAAACAGTAATGTATGCAGTTGAAGCACAGTAGAAAACACGGTGGATTTGAAAGCATTAGAAAATAGAAGAGGAATTTGAGTGAGTATTTTTAGGTCCAAAATGAGGGTATGACAGCTGCCCCTATTTAAGTTTCTTTGTCTGGAGAGTCAAGAGACGGAGTCTTTGGCTTGACGCGACGAAGATACTTAAATATCGACATTTGCACTGATTTTGGGCGTAAAAATACGTTTGTAAATGTCATGTATGCCATGCAACATTTGTGTCATGAATGCAAGACAAACTGAGAATTGAATTTAACAGAATATGTCGTATCCATTGCGGGATTGGTAGACATTAACAGAATAGCAAACAACAGAGTATGTCGTATCCATTGTGGGACTGATTGACATTAACAGATAACAAAAACAGAGTATGTCGTATCCATTGCGGGACTGATTGACATTAACAGAATAGCAAAAAGGAGTATGTCGTATCCATTGCGGGACTGATTGACATTAACAGAATAACAAGACTCACTGGGGAGACTCGATAGCGAATTTGACAGGTACAAGCTGTTCTTGGGTGCGAACTGGCCACTTGACCGAGAGTATTGACAACAAAAGGGCGCAAGCTGCTCTTGTATTCGAGCTGGTCACTTGGCTGAAAGAAAATATAGAAAGCACAAGCTGTTCTTGGACACGAACTAGTTACTTGGCTGGAAGGAAAAGTAAGAAGCACAAGCTGTTCTTAGACACGAACTGGTTACTTGGCTGACAGGAAACAAAATAGAAAGCACAAGCTGTTCTTGGATCTGAACTAGCCGCTCGGCGGATATCAAAAGGGTAGGTACAAGCTGTTCTTGGATGTGAACTTGCTACTTGACCGATAACAGAAACAAATTGACAGGTACAAGCTGTTCTTGGGTACGAACTTGCTGCTTGACCGATAACAGAAACAAATTGACAGGTACAAGCTGTTCTTGGGTACGAACTTGCTGCTTGACCGATAACAGAAACAAATTGTATTTGAAAAAGACTTGAATTTGATTGACATAACTGCAGGAGCTTGAATTTGACAGGAATGTCGACAAGACTGTTGATCTTTGAGATTGACATGACAGTAGACATTTGTCGTTAGCAGAAGAAATTTGAAATTGACATGATTGATTTTGATTGAGATCAACATAGGGATTGAGAATGCAGATGCGTATGAATAGCATGACAATTTTATCAAATGCATGAACACATAGGGTGCATGATTATGCATGTATGAATGTTTTGAAATGCATGATGATTGGCAATTTGTAGGCACAATTCCGCAGAGACAGACAAAACATTGGAATATTGGGCACGTAATGGCTCGCGCTCGGACATATATTTGCAAAAGTTCCTCTTCTGGGGATGCAGTCGTCGGGAGATGCATCGAGACCATCGCTGAAGGCAGGAAGCAGTAAAATCGTAGAGAAAAATAGTCTGAATAGTATTGCTGCTTGTTGGAACAGTCACGTAAATGCTTCGGACATCGCATCTGTGGTCAATGCTTCTTGCATGTTTGTTTTTTTTTTTTTTTACTTCTTTTTCATTTTTTCTTTCATCATCCCATTTTTGCCTGGATCGCCCTTTCGGGTTTTCGACCCACCGGGGAATAGTCTTTTTCCAAATGCCCCTGTTTTTGCCTGAATTGCCTTCGAAGGTTGTCAATCCATCGGGGTGCTCATTTTTGCCTAAGCCGCCCTTTCGGGTTTTCGACTTAGCGAGCATATTCATTTTTCATGCCTTTCATTCTGTTTTTTCATTCTTGCCATTGACCACAGACCGTCACTGGGGGCAGGCTTGCTAGCAACTTGGATTAGAACTGATATCAATGTAGATTTGTTCATGCATGTTTCATTTGAATATACCTAGTTGCTCAGGTTTGTTTTCAAAATACTCAAAAAAAAAAAATTTCAATTTTCATAATGTTTATTCCAGACATGCACCATTATTAACATAGAAAAATCTTTTGTACAAAGCTTTGAAAATAGAATAAAAGAGGAGTGCCAAACAAAAGCATAGGCTCAAGTCGATGTATAAGGGTGGTAACCAGCCCAAAGGCGTGACTCCACGGATTTACAAGGCTTGGAAAATGGTAATTTCATTGGTTGGTGGTACATTGAACACAGTAGCTGCTATGGTATCTGAAACTCTTGAATCCACAGGCGTCGGAACCTCGGATGAGAACAGCCAATCATTAGTCGCAAAAATCCCAAGGGGAATGGTAACCTGCCAGATATAGTCAATTGTCTATTATTTCAATCTCATTTTTGCATGAACCGCCCTTTCGGGTTTTCGGCTCATCGAGACGCCCATTCTTGCCTGAGTTACATGTAATCTCAGCGAGCTTTTACATTTTGTTTCTTGTCCCTTATTTTGCCTGGACCGCCCTTTCGGGTTTTCGATCCACCGGGAAGCGCATTTTTGCCTAGGCCGCCCTTTCGGGTTTTCGACCTACCACGCTGTTCTTTTCATATCTAGACAAAGTATTTCTTGACTATATCGGCATTCACAGGATTCGGAAGTTCTACACCATCCATGTGTGTGAGAATCAAAGCACCGCCAGAGAAAGCCTTCTTGACAACATAAGGTCCCTCATAGTTAGGCGTCCATTTGCCCCTTGGGTCGGGTTGCTGACTCATTCTTCTCTTCAACACGAGCTCACCCTCTTTGAATACCCTAGGACGGACTTTCTTGTCAAAAGCATTTTTCATCCTTGTTTGATACATCTGACCGTGAGCCAAAGCATCCAGGCGTCTTTCCTCAATCAAATTCAACTGGTCGTACCGACTTTGGCACCACTCAGCCTCAGACAATTTTGCTTCCATAATCACACGGAGAGACAGAATCTCCACTTCCAATGGGAGGACTGCTTCCATGCCGTACACAAGAGAAAAAGGCGTTGCCCCGGTTGAACTACGGACTGTAGTGCGGTAGCCGTGTAAAGCATAAGGCAACATCTCGTGCCAGTCTTTGTATGTTGTTACCATCTTCTGCACAATCTTCTTGATGTTCTTATTGGCAGCCTCAACTGCACCATTCATCTGAGGTCTGTAAGGAGAAGAATTGTGGTGTTCAATCTTGAATTTCTCACATAAGGCCTGCACCATGTCATTGTTCAGGTTGGTACCGTTGTCAGTGATAATCTTGCTAGGAACACCATACCGATAGATGATATTGTTCTTGATGAATTTGACTACTACTTGCTTAGTCACGTTGGCATAAGATGCAGCTTCGACCCATTTGGTGAAATAATCGATTGCTACCAGGATAAAAACGATGACCATTCGAAGCTTTCGGTTCAATTCTTCCGATCATATCAATGCCCCACATAGAGAAAGGCCATGGAGAAGACATAACATTGAGAGCGTGCGGGGGCACATGGATCTTATCAGCATATATTTGACATTTGTGGCACTTCTTGGCATATTGATAGCAATCGCGCTCCATGGTCATCCAGTAGTAACCAGCTCTCAACAGCTTTCTAGACATAGCATGCCCCGATGCGTGGGTCCCAAAGGTGCCATCGTGCACATCGTGCATTAGCTGTTCTGCTTCACATTCATCAACACATCTTAACAACACCATATCGAAATTCCTTTTGTACAGGACATCACCATCCAGCAGGAACTTGCTAGCCAACCTGCGCAGCGTCTTCTTGTCTCTATTGGAAGCACCCGGCGGATACTCACGGCTTTGCAAAAATTGTTTGATATCATAATACCAGGGTTTGCTGTCGACTCCGCCTGAACCTGTCTGTACAATTGCATCACTGACAGTAAACACATGAGCGGGCCGATCTAAGCGTTGTACTTTGATCATCGGTACATGATTCCAATGGTTCACTTGAAGCATGGAAGATAAGGTAGCAAGAGCATCGGCCATTTGGTTCTCCTCTCAAGGGATATGGTGCAACTCGACCTTTGTAAAATACGTTAACAGACGTCTTGCATAATCACGGTAAGGGATCAGATTGGCATGATGGGTCTCCCATTCTCCCTTTATCTGGTTGATGACTAGTGCAGAATCTCCATAGATATCCAGATGCTTGATTCTCATATCGATGGCTTCTTCAATTCCCAAGATGCACGCTTCATATTCGGCCACGTTGTTGGTGCATTCAAACACAATCCGGGCTGTGAAAGGGATGTGATGCCCCTGCGGAGCCACAATTACTGCGCCAATTCCTCGGCCATAAGCATTAACAGCACCATCAAAGACCAATCCCCACTTGCTATCCGGGTCTGGACCTTCACCGATCAGTGGTTCTTCGCAGTCTCTTGACTTCAAGAACATGACCTCTTCGTCGGGGAAATCGAACTTCAAAGGTTGATAATCATCGAGCGGCTGGCAAGCGAGATGGTCAGCCAGGATACTCCCTCTAATGGCTTTCTGAGCTTTAAACACGATATCATACTCTGACAGTAACATTTGCCAACGTGCGATTTTTCCAGTAACAGCCGGTTTCTCAAAGATGTATTTGATTGGATCCATCCGGGATATCAACCAAGTGGTGTGGTTTATCAAGTAATGACGCAGGCGTTTGGCAGCCCAGGCTAGTGCACAACAGGTTTTCTCGAGCAGTGTGTACCGAGTCTCACAATCGGTGAATTTCTTGCTCAAATAGTAGATAGCATGCTCTTTCTTTCCAGTTTCATCTTGCTGACCGAGCACACATCCCATGGATTCATCCAACACTGACAGATACATGATCAATGGCCTTCCTTCCACCGGCGGAATGAGGATAGGAGGTTCTAGCAAATAACTCTTGATGTTGTCGAAAGCTTCTTGGCATTCATCATTCCATACCACAGGTTGATTCTTCCTGAGTAGTTTGAAAATCGGCCCGCAGGTCCCAGTCATGTGGGATATAAATCTGGAAATGTAGTTCAAACGCCCGAGGAACCCTCTGACCTGCTTCTCGGTTTGCGGAGCTGGCATCTCGCGGATAGCTCGGACTTTGTCGGGATCTACCTCAATGCCTTTCTGGCTGACAATGAAGCCTAGCAACTTCCCTGATCTGACACCGAACGTGCATTTGTTTGGATTCAGCCGAAGCTTGTACTTCCTCAACCTTTCAAACATTTTAGCCAAGTACTCGACGTGTTGCTCTTCATCGCTTGACTTGACAATCATGTCATCTACATACACTTCAACCTCTTTGTGAATCATGTCATGGAACAAAGTGGTCATCCCCCTTTGGTAAGTAGCACCAGCATTTATTAGACCGAACGGCATTGCTTTGCAGCAGAAAGTTCCCCACGGAGTGATGAACGATGTCTTCTCCCTGTCCTTGGGTGACATTTTGATTTGGTTATAGCCAGAAAACCCGTCCATGAAGGAGAACACCTTGCACTGGGCAGTGTTATCAACAAGCACATCGATGTGAGGCAGCGGGAAATTGTCTTTCAAGCTTGCTCTATTCAAATCTCTGTAGTCAACACACATCTGAACCTTACCATCCTTCTTCGGCACTGGCACGATGTTAGCAACCCACTCGGGATACTCAACTGTCATGAGAAAACCCGCATCAATCTGTTTCTGCACTTCACCTTTGACCTTCAGAGCCATGTCCGGCCGAGTCCGTCTCAACTTTTGTCTGACAGGGGGACAATCTGGTTTAGTCGGTATCCGATGCTCCACAATCTGAGGATCCAAACCTGGCATGTCTTCATACGACCATGCAAAAATGTCCGAGTATTCGCGGAGAAGTTGGAAGATCCTTTTCTTGACCCCTTCCTCCAATGCAGCACCGACTTTGATTTCTCTCTTGTTATCCTCAGTACCCAAGTTGATTAGCTCGATCTCCTCCTGATGAGGCCGAATGGTTTTCTCTTCTTGCTCAAGCAGCCGGGCAATCTCGTCTGGTATACTATCACTATCCTCATCTTCGATCTCGAACACCGGGGATTCAACAGTTTGGAGAAACATAGGGTTACTATGTTCAACGGGTTCATTTTGGTTCGATCTGCGTGACATGATTGGATGATTTTTTAGAAAATAATTTTCATGCAGATCTTTGAAATTAATAAGAAAATACAGATGTTTTGGTTTTTTCTGGCATTACCATTATTTCCAAGGAAAAAACACTAAAGAAAAAGAGAGTCGTGAAAGAAACGACGTTTTTTTATTGATAATGGTGATGTCGGAACAAACATGCCCTTTACAAAAGTGTCACTTCCGCCTCGGGCAGGGCGGAAGGATTCTTATTTTGAAAACAAAGCCTAAACAGCAAGACATATTACTTAGAATCATGCACAAACACAGGGAGATTGATAACGTTCCAGTTCTTTGCAATGCCTCCTGGTATCACAAATGTGGGCCTAACCCCTCTTTCAGCAGCACCATCAAGAATTGCATTGGCAAACCCGGCACTACGGAACGTTCCAGTTGACACGCCTGACATCGGAGAGAAACCGAGACCCTCTTTGTGTTTGTTGTCCTGCAGCTGTATCAATTGGCCCCAACCAGCGGCCTGACCCTCCTGAACGGCCTTCTGCGCATCTTTCAATGAAGCCATGGCAGCACTAGCTCTCTTGGGCTCCGTACCCTCGATGGTCAAACCCTGGAATGCAGTTCCTTCGGCAGATTTAGCTTCGATGCAAGAGAAGGATGATAACTGACTGACCAGATAAGCTTCTTCCCCATGCACTGTCACAAGTTTACCATTCCTTACGAACTTTAGCTTCTGATGGAGGGTAGAAGTGACTGCCCCGGCCTCGTGTATCCATGGTCTGCCGAGGAGGCAACTGTAAGAGGCATCTATGTCCATAACTTGGAAAGTAATCATGAATGTTTCAGGACCAATAGTCATGGGGAGGTCTACTTCTCCAAGCACAGTTTTACGGGAACCATCGAAAGCCTTGACTAGAAAAGTACTCCTTCTCAAAGGAACTCCTTGACAACTTAACTGATCCAAAGTCGATTTAGGCATCACATTCAACGACGACCCAGTGTCTACCAACACGTTGGACAGCATATCTGTTTTGCAGTTCATGGAAATGTGCAGGGCCAAGTTGTGGTGCTTTCCTGCCTCTGGAAGTTCATCTTCACCAAACCAAAGGTTACTGCAAGCAGTGATGTTAGCCACTATTCCACCAAATTGATCCTCTGTGACTTCGTGGTCGACATAGGCTTGTTCCAACACCTTCAATAACACATTCCTGTGAGCCTCCGAACTGAGGAGTAGGGCCAAGATGGATATCTTCGAAGGAGTTTGTAACAGCTGATCAACGATCTTATAATCGCTTTTCTTAATTATCTTCAAAATCTCATCCAGATTGGAATCTTCAATGGAATGGCCTGGACGGCTGGTACTTTCAACAACAGGAGGGATTGTCAATGGAGTAGTCTTATCAACAGGAATTGTAACTTGCACATCATCTTTCTTCTGGAATAAAAGTGGTCGGACCTTGCCGCTCCTCAAAGCCGTCACTTCAGCGATACTGCCTACTGTGCTTGAGGACACCAAAGGTACTTCTTTCCCATTTTCCAACATAGTCGCACTGTACTTGTACGGGATGGCTTTCGCTGAGGTATATGGCACCGGACCAGGCAACCGTATGACCAATGGTTCAACGTCCTTCCTGACGGGCGTGCTCTTGACCGGAGTATCGTGGAAGATCGGCACTATCATACAAACATCACTGGTAGTTAGGTAGTTGTCATTCATCAATCTTTGGATATCAGTCTGGACTATGTTGCAACCCATAGGGTTCTGAAGACATTCATAGCAAGCAGCGTGGTCGTGGCTGAACAGAGCAGCTTGGCAAAGTTTGATATGTAGTGGCACTAGGGGAGTAGCGACATTACGGACATTGAGACGAGGGATTTCTTCACAGACTTCGATCATATTCACAGCGGCATGGTTGGGGAGTGGATTGTCGAGCACATGTGGGACATTGTTTTCAAAAGATAGCTTTCCCTGGTCGATCAACTTCTTCACAATGTATTTCAGAGCGTAGCAACCTTCTACATCATGACCTAGGGCGCCTTGGTGGAAATCACATCTGAGATCGGAGCGGAATCTGGGAGGCAATGGGTTTGGCGGAGGCTTGCCAGGCCTAGTGGTGCAATACCCCTTATGTAACAGAGTTGGGAGTAGTTCGGCATACGCCATTGGTATCGGCGGGAAAGATGGTCTAGATTGAGGGCCTTCTTGTTGTTGTTGCGGTTGTTGTTGAGCTAGTGGTTGTTGTTGCATTTGTTGGGCGATGGCATTAACAGGGACCTGAGGTTGGCCCGGTAGTGGAGGGTATTGATGGTAGAACGGCGGATAGAACGGATGCTGGGCATACTGTAGGTACTGGTACGGTTGAGGCAGTTGTGTAGCATTGACAGGAGCGGTAGTGGCAGATTGATTGGTTCCGGCAGACACCATTCCAACTTCTGATTCCTTTTTCTTATGGTGACCATTGCCGTATTTCTTCGGTGCATTCGAGGACTCACCTTTCTCAAACACGATAATCCCTTCTCGGACAGCTTCCTCCAAGCGGGTCCCCATAATGACCATCTCAGAGAAGTTGCTTGGGGCAGCAATAATCATTCTCTCAACATAATCTTTCTTCAGGGTCTTCAAGAATGTTTGAGTCATTTCTTCCTCGTCCAAAGCGGGAGTGATACAGGCAGCTGCCCCTCTCCACCTCTGTGCGTATTCGCGAAAACTTTCGTCCTTTTTCTGAGAAAGAGACCGGAGGAACTCTCTATTCGGTTTGAGCCTGGTGTTGAATCCATAGTGGCTCTTGAAAGCAGTAGCCAGATCATCAAAAGTACGGATATCATCCTTGCTCAAGCCGGTATACCACTCCGCGGCATCTTCCATTAGGCTGTCCTGGAAGCAATGGATCATAAGTGAATCATTATCTGCATGGTTAGCCATCTTCCGGACGTATTTGATGATATGGTTCTGGGGGCAAGTCAGCCCGTTGTAGCGGTCAAATTCCGGGACCTTGAATTTCTTGGGGACATCGACCCTCGGCACTAAACAAAGATCGTGGGTTCTGACGAGGTCACTGTTCCCACGGTTGGCCTTGATCTCGCGACGGAGTTCTCTGGCAAGCTCCTCCATTCTTTCTTCCACAGTTCCCAATACAGGAGTCTTTCCACGGTAATCATTAGCATTGGCGCCCTGAGGCGTAGAGTGCACAATCGGATCTGTGTAGACGGTTGACTGAGGCAGAGTAGTGTGGAGAGAAGTGAGATCTGGTGGGGGTATTTGACCAACATTAGCAGCACCTGAAGTCGCGGCCCCTGAAACACCGGCTGCAGTATTGGGAGAGTAATAAGATGGGAGCCCATAGGGGTATCCCCTCGGCATAGCAAGAGATGCGGCGGGAATCGCTTCGGTAGTTGCCTGAGTGGACACGATCGGTTGTTCTTGAGCAGCTATCAGAGCAGTCATGGCGTCGAGAGCTTTGGCTAACTCTTCTCTCACAGAGGCTAGTTCAGTGCGGAGCTGTGCATTCTCTTCTTCCATAGCTACTTGATTTCTCCTTCTGTATTGTCTAGTCTGATGTACTCTGGTAGGTTGATCGGTCCTTCGAGCACGAGCCACTTTTCACACTGCGGCAGAAGAACCAGGAGGCAATGAGCACTTGGAAGTTTTTTGTGACCGATGAATGATGCATATGATGCATGATATGCAAATGCGGATGCAAAAATGACTCTTTTTATTACCAAAGGGTTTTTTAGACAAATTAGAATTCTTTGCAAACATTTTTGGACTAACAAACTATTCAAAGCAAGTTGTTTTGATACATTGAGCCAAAGGAGTAGGCTTCTGAAACATAAGCTGAACAAACAACATAACCAGTAGCAATCCTATCATCCAGAACTAAGGAGTGACTGGGTAGTATTCGGAATCCGAGTCTGAAGCTGAACCACAATAACTGGCGAAGAAATCTCGACGACCTCTGACTCTCCTGGAGTCTCTCCTCAATAGATCATCCTTCTCTTCAAGCTCCTTCCTAACTCTGGCTAGTTCTTTCTTCAACATCCGGTTCTCATGATCCTTCTGCTCGTCTCTGCCATCCAAAGTCATGATCAAGTTCTCAGCCTCACTGTAACGGGCTTTCCATGCTCGCTTCTCCTCACTCTCCATAGCTAGATGCTCCTGATACATCTCCTGAGTCACGGGAAGCAACGGTAATGGTCTAGACAGAGTAGATGCAGATACATGCCTCATAGCAGGGTAAGGCATGCCAATCTCTTCGGCTCGATCTATTACCCACTGAGTATAGGCTTCATGAGCAATACCGGATCTCACACCCAAATGCTTCACATCTTTCCTATGAACCTTAGACCAAGCATCTGTAAAAGCTTTCCTTTGCCCGGTGGGAGCATTGGAATAGTAGAAGAACTCCTGAGATGTAGCAAGGTTGATGGGCTTCGCTCTCATAGGAAAACCAAACTGTCTCATGGCTAACTCGGGGTTGTAGTTGATTCCTCCCCGGGTACCGAGAAGAGGTACATTGAGGAAATCTCCACAACCAGTGATAATCTCCTTGACTCGAGCTGCTGGAGTAATCCAAACCACCTCATCGGGAGTAAGAGCCATAATCCGCTGCGAATAAGACCAATTCTCCGTGTTGGCATGGAAAGAACTCGGGAGGTGAGAAATAAACCATCTATAAAGAAGAGGTATGCAGCAAAGAATAAATCCACGACCCTTGAGAGTCCGATCATGGATGGCATGGTATGTGTCAGCTAACAAAGTAGGAACCGGGTTCCTGGAATGGAAGATCTCAATAGCATTCATGTCCACAAAGTTGTCGAGATTCGGAAAGAGGACGAGCCCGTAGATGAGTAGTGCAAGAATAGCTTCAAGAGTGTTCTGACAAGTAGATTCAAGATTAGCCCGCTCAAGTAAGTACTTCGAAGTGAAACCCTGAATGTGAGACTTGGTAATGAGATTCTTAGACACATCGGAAGTCTTGAGATAAAGATCCTTAGCAATAACCAGAGGAGTAAGAGAAGATCCTGGGCCTGTGAAAGGTGTCTCCTCAGCTATAGGTAAACCCAATAAGCAAGAATAAGCCTCGAGTGTAGGAACCAACTGAAAATCCGGGAAAGTGAAGCAACGGAAAACCGGGTCATAGAATTGCACCAGAGTGTGCACCAGCTTCTCTTCTACATTAGTCCGGAGAATACCAAGCAAACCACCGTATCGGAGCCGAAACCCAGTCGGATTCTTAACTTTAAGTGCCAACTCCCTTAGGCTAGCCAAATCAACTTCTTTGAACTTGTAAGACTTAGTCCTCTTCATGCCTGGTTATATTTGCAAAGAATTTTAGTTTGTCTTTACCCTTTGATTAATGCATGTAGAAAATTTATGCATGAATGCATGTATGCATGGTTTTAACAAGGAAAGCACGGTGGGCTAAGGTAACAAGTGGACACGGTGCCCGGTGAAACTAAGGCTTTGATAGTAGTAACCAAGGTTCTACAAAGTTCCCAAACCACAACCTCTCTTGCGTATATCATGGTAGTACAAAGCAACGCTTGTCCATGATTATTCGTAAGAAGGTTTAGTTTGGGTGTAGTATCGCGTGACAACTAAATTTCGAGACAACGCTCGGTTTAGCCACCGCACTACGTCCTAAGAAAGGCCAAGGATGGGTTTGGTAACTACGGTTCATAGCCTTCATCGGTCAATTGGAAGTAAAGTGTCTAAGCATGACAACACATGCCGACAACATCACCTCCAAAATGCCTCAGCTATGTGAGATTGATCGCGTAATCCAATGCACGAGGCAACCCCCGGAATGGATTGTCGATTATATCTCTTCCTAATCTTAGGTTCACTCAGCCCGGGTATAGGGCTTTTGATATTCTCACCCCACACATACATAAGAAAATTTTACATGTAACAATAAAGCAGAGCATAAACATAAAGCATGAAAAACTAGGTGTAGCCCTAAATTCCCCAGTGAAGTCGCCATTTCTGTCATCGCGATTTTCGGGTGTCAAATCATTGATTAGATTTGAACCTTTCAATCATTGATGTCTCTTATTTTTTTTGGGGGGAGGTAAAACCGAGAGAAAACCTCAGAAATTCTAGGTTCGGGGCTGATTTCATTACGGGAAGGTGTTAGGCACCCGCAATGACTATAGTATCCTATAGGAACCGTTTTACTATGCTTTACGTATACGCTTTGCTTTTATCGCTATTTGTGAAAAGAGATTGATTTTAAGAATGAGAGGGAGAAGATTGGATTTTATTTTATTGGACTTGGAGAGATTTTGAGTCTCTTGCCTACATACCCTTTTAAGGGATCAAAATTCCATGTAGTTCTCTTCCAAAATATTTTTGTGAGTTTTGTTCTATTTTAGTTTTGAAAAAAGGTTTTGAAGAAAAAGATGAGAGGCCTCAAAGGCATGAGATTTTGGAAACAAGTGAGGTTAGTCCAATTTATTTACAAAACGGTTAAAGTTGAATACTAAGATTCATTTTGGTTTTGCTTAAGAAAATAAAGGAAAAAATGGGTGAAGTTTTGACTTCACTTTATTGCAAAAAATTTTGAGTGATGTGTTAGTTTTTGAGAAAGAAAGAATGAATTTTTTCCTAAGTATCACGCTTCCTAAACATACACCTAGCGTTAGCTCATGCAACGTGTGTGCGTGTCGGTGCGTGTGTCGGTGTACATCATTATAGTCCATAGTCCTTTACATCGGGTCCTATTTTACATTCTATAGTCTTGCATGAAATTAAAGAAAAGTAAACTACCTAAACATTGCATGAGAATCAGTTGAACGCTCCATGAAAGGGGTTAAAGGAAGAAATGGGAATGAGATGAGATGCTTAGTATGCATGAAACATAGAGTAAAGTGGTTAGTAAAACAAGATGAAATAATGATGAAATACTAATCCTAAACAAAATGGCAAACTATCACAAATTGACATGAAATCACACTACACAAAATTGCAAGATATCACAAAATTGGCATCCAAAAGTCTAACTAAACAAGATTGCAAGATAGCACAAAATTGGCATCAAGAACCAAACTAAACATAGTGGCAAAATATCACGAAATTGGCATCAAGAATCAATTTTAACCAAAAAATGGAAATACCACAAAATTGTAATCAAGAATCAAATTTAACAAACAATGGGAATATCAAAAAAATAGTAATCGAGAATCAAATTTAACAAAAAAAACGGAAATATCACAAAATAGTAATCAAGAATCAAATTTAACAAGAAATGGAAATACCTCGAAGACAAAAGAAAATTAAAATTACCGAGATTAACTGAGTTTATCAAGAAAACAGAAGTAATCATCATAGAATCAAGTACCAAGCACTAGAATTATATGACAAAAATTTGGATGAAAGAAACATACAAGAAAGTTTACTAAGAACACACAAAATACGTCAATCAAAAGGGAAATTTACACTGATCATTTTTTATCAACGAAGCTCTTGCAAAAATGTCACAAAAATGTTCACAAACATGCTAAAATCACATAGTAATTTTTTTGGATTTTTTGTAAAAAATTAGGATGAACAGGGGGCTCAAATAGCAAGCATGAGGGGTGTGCATAGCAAAACATCAAGAATTTGCAAAGAAACTGAAAAGAAACAGAATTACCCGGCCCAAATCCACGGATCTGATGGATCCGGATCAAACTAATGCTCTAGGAGCGTTGGATTGATCCAGATCCATCAGGATCTTGATCCAACGCACAGTAAAAAGAGAGAATGGATCGGGTTTTGGGTCAACCCGACCCAGTGTGAGTATAAAAGGGCTAGGAACCGGTTCCCATTCATTTTCTCAAGCATTTCTCTTTCTTCCCCCCTTTCTCTCTTCTTCTCTCCGCCGTTCCTCATCAAACCCTAACCCTAACTTTCAAAATCCAACCCAGAAATGTGTAATTCATGGCTCAAAAGTTTCATCTAGTTGTTCTAGTCATGAATCCGTGGCTGGAGTTCACATGCATCAGCTGCAACGACGTAGATCTTGAAATTTCTTTTGCAAATTTTCGAATGGTTTTGGTTCTGTTCTTGGTTCAAATCTTTTTTGGATGATTTTGCTTGCGGATCCGTTGATTCACAACGGTTGTTATTCGTTGTAAATCTTTGAATCTTTCACGTTTTTTCTGGAAAATTAGGGTTTCGTAATTCCGAACCAAAACCTTTCGAATTCTTTACGGATTTACGTCGATTCAGCTTCGTTGATTCTTGAATGAAAAAAGAGTAAGTTTGTGGTTTTTACCTGGTTTTAATCGGAGATTCGAGCTAGAATCTTCAAGAACATGGAATTTGTGATTCTGCTTTGTTGATTCTTGGTTCGGATCCGGAAATGAACTGGTAGTTCCCTCTTCTTCCTCCTAACTGGTTCAGAATCCTTGAATTTCTTTCCCTCTTCTTCTCAATTTTGCTCCTGTGATCGCATTTGGATTCGTTGCTTCCAGCGATGAATCTGATGCTTGAATTGCAGAAATGAAGGCTCAGTGATGAAGATTCACCATTGAATCTCTGAGAGCTATCCCAAATCCCATTGATTTCGCTTGCATTCAATTCTGGAAAAGGCTAGGGTTCATGAAACTGTTCTTGAACTTTCTGATTTTTTGTGATTTTTGATCTAACTGAATGGAGAGAGAAAAACTGAATCTGTTTGTGTTGATGTGACGCGTAATGAATGGATTTTTTTCTGACTGGTACAGTGCATAGCCTTTTATAGGCTGCCATGTGTGCATTTAGACCAATTGCATTGTGACATCTGGACATAGAACTGCTTGCGTGGCCTCTTGGACTTGAATCTGAAAAAAAAAGAACTCAAGGACCAAAATGAAATTTTAAAGAATTTGGGACTAAACTGCAAAATAAAAAAAGAAGAAAAATTGGACTGTTTTTGGAATTTAAAAAGGAAATTGAACTGTTTTTGAGAATTAAAAAGAAATTGGGGCGTATTTGTAATAAAGTATAAAATCTGGACTGAATTGCAATTATCATAAAAATTTGGACTAAGTTGCAAAAAGTTAAAAAAGTAAAACTGGTAAAAAGGGTAACTTGAAACAACGTAAAGTGAAACAGTTAAAACTGACAAAATGGACTAAAATGAACAAACTACCAAAATGAGGTATTTTAAAATACCTCTCTGCCCAAAAATCAAATAACGTGAAAAGACTAAAATGCCCCTGGGGACCAAAATGACTCAGACTGACTCAGACTGACTCAGATGCAAAACTAAGACGATTTTTTAAACAGAATTTGACAAATGATTCATGCAAACAGATTGAAAAGACTCAAGGACAAATTGTAGGGACTAAAATGGGTTCCATTGTAGGAAATGACCAAAATACCCTTTTGTATGATCTTATGCAAAAATTCAAAAGACTGAAACAGTAATTTATGCAGTTGAAGCACAGTAGAAAACACGGTGGATTTGAAAGCATTAGAAAATAGCAGAGGAATTTGAGTGAGTATTTTTAGGTCCAAAATGAGGGTATGACACCTGCACTTGCCCACAAGGCGGCAATTCCAGCAGAAGGGGTGAGATTCACAACAGAATATTAATATATAAATCAAGCAGTTATGATTAACAACATAAAATTCATCACATAAAACAACTTATTAACACAGGGTGTCATCATCACAAACATCTTTAAACAAACACATCAACGTCTCAAAACATCGTCTCATATTATGTCAACAATTTGACTCAACTAAATGCAACTCTTAACATCTTGACATCATGCATGTGGTACCATATATAAGCATTAATATGCTTCACCGTCGCTTTGAGCAAATGCTCCACCGTCGCTTTGAGCAAAAGCTCCACCGTCTCATAATATGCAATGCATGAACACGACTCTTTACGTCTTAAACAAATTATTTACAACTTCTCAAACATCATTAACAACTCAAACTGACACATGCAATTATAATAAATACACGGCAGAAGTTCAACTCATTTATCACACATACAAAGGCACATAACATCATCAACATCACTTAACATCTTGCTTATAAATCATTAAAATGTAAGCAATACATCACTTTAATATCAACATAGGGAACATCTTTAATCCTCATTACATACTCCATCTCAGGTCATAAACCATCTCTAATACCACCCAAATGTCTCCTCTCAAAGTCCTATGCGAAACAGATCGCAAGATAACAAATCAGCCCTGAACCAACTAGCTCGCCACGGCGAGTGATCTGCTCGCCACGGCGAGTACTCACAAAAGGTTACTCGCCAAAGGCGAGTTGGGGGCGAACTGGAGGCGAGAAATCCTGGGTGCTCTCGGCCTTTTTGACACTTTCACCAAAAATCTTCGTTTTAAGTTCCCTAAATCCAATTTGGTCCAAACAACTTCACAGGTCTTTCCTATAAATAATAAGGCACTCAAAACCACCTAAGGTTTGGCAAAAATCTCAACTTTCAGGATTGTGCTCGCCACGGCGAGCTATACTGCTCGCCTCGCGAGCGATAGGTGCTTGCTCGCCACGGCGAGTTGTCACTCGCCACAAGCGAGCGATCTCAGACCCACTACGGGTTTGCCCCAATTCTCACCAACTCATCTCAATTCTCTCTTGTTAGGCTCCTAATTCATCAGCAATGTTGTTCTAGGGAATAATTTAGGTTCTGTAACACGTTTCTACGGCCATTACATCAATCCACACCTCTCTTTCATCAAAATCATCCTAACCCTAATTCATGAACTCTTCCCAATTTCTTCCTAACCTCTTAGCTAATCAAAACAGATGATTTTCAGTCAAAATAACTGAAGTTAGGCTCACCCTTATCTAATAAAATAATCAAATAAATAAAGAGGGCGTTACAACTCTCCCCCTCTTAAAGGATTTTCGTCCTCGAAAATTTACCTCGATTAAACAACTCTGGATAGGATTCCAGCATCTTACTCTCTAGCTCCCAAGTCCAGCTTTCACCCGTCGCTCCGTCCCAAACAACTCTCACAAGAGGTATCTCCTTGCCTCTCAACGTCTTCATTTTCCGATCATCAATCCTTACTGGTAAGGTCTCAACCGTAAGGTTGTCTCTAACTTGCACATGATCACTTTGGATCACATGAGACGGATCCGGAACATACTTCCTCAACTGCGACACATGGAAAACATCATGCAAATTCGATAAATGTGGTGGTAATCCAACACGATATGCCACCGTCCCAATCCTTTCTGAAATCTGATACGGACCAATAAACCTCGGAGTCAACTTCTTTGACTTCAAAGCACGTCCAACACCTGTCATAGGAGTAACTCTCAGGAACACATGTTCTCCCTCTTGGAACTCAAGGTCCTTCCTACGCTTGTCATGGTAGCTCTTTTGTCGACTCTGCGATGCTTTCATCTTCTCTTGGATCATTCTTACCTTCTCGGTAGTCTGTTGAACAATCTCCGGTCCTAAGACCACTCTTTCACCTGACTCAAACCAGCACAACGGAGTTCTGCATCTCCGACCATACAAAGCCTCAAAAGGTGCCATTCCAATACTCGAATGGTAACTGTTGTTGTACGTGAACTCTATCAACGGAAGATGACTATCCCAAGTCCCTCCTTGCTCAAGTACACAAACTCTCAACAAATCTTCCAACGGCTGAATCGTCCTCTCCGACTGACCATCTGTCTGCGGATGGTAAGCCGAACTCAACCTCAACTGAGAACCTAAAGCCTCTTGCAAACTCTTCCAAAATCTAGAAGTAAACCTTGGATCTCTATCTGATATGATGCTCGAAGGAACACCATGCAGCTTCACAATGTCTCTAATATAAATTTCTGCCAACTGAGCTACAGGAAAAGTAATGTTAATCGGTAGAAAATGAGCCGATTTTGTCAATCTATCAACAATGACCCAAATTGCATCGTTTCCTCTAGGGGTATTTGGCAAGCTCGTCACAAAATCCATAGATATACTGTCCCATTTCCACTCTGGCACATCCAAGGGTACCATCATCCCAGCCGGTTTCTGATGTTCAATCTTCGATTTCTGACAAACCAAGCAAGAATACACAAATTGTGCCACGTCACGTTTCAAGCCAGACCACCAAAATAACCTCTTCAAATCATGATACATCTTTGTAGCTCCCGGATGGATACTCAAGCTACTTCTGTGACTCTCTTCAAGAATCATCTTCTTCATTTCATCATTGTCAGGAATGCAAATTCTACCTCGGAACCTTAACACTCCCTGATCATCGACTTGAAAGTCACTATCTTCAGTCTGATTACTAGCAACCAATAAGTCTACAAACTTAACATCTTCTTTCTGTGCCTCTTTGATACTTTTCAAGAAATCATTATCAATTCTCAACATTCCCAGTTTTATGCTCTGAGGTGTCCTTTCACAAACTAAGCTCAAATCTCTAAACTGTTCCAACAACTCAAATTCTTTCACCATCAAAGCCGACATATGCATAGTCTTCCTACTCAAGGCATCTGCAACCACATTATCCTTACCCGGATGATAATTCAAACCGAAGTCGTAATCTTTCAATAATTCAATCCACCTTCGCTGCCTCATATTCAATTCCTTCTGATCAAACAAATACTTCAAGCTCTTGTGATCACTAAACACCTCAAACCTCGAACCATACAAGTAATGTCTCCATATTTTCAATACAAAGACCATAGCTGCCAACTCTAAGTCATGCATCGGGTAATTCTTCTCATGGACTCTTAACTGTCTTGAAGCATAAGCCACCACTTTGCCATCTTGCATAAGAACACCACCTAAACCCAGCTTGGACGCATCACAATACACCACAAAAGGTTCATCGGACTTCGGCAAAATCAAAACTGGGGCCGTCGTCAGACGCTTCTTCAACTCATTGAAACTATTCTCACAATGTACGTCCCACACAAAAGACTTACCCTTACACGTCAACTGCGTTAACGGAAGAGCCAACTTAGAAAATCCTTCTATAAACCTTCTGTAGTAACCAGCTAGCCCCAAAAAGCTTCTAATTTCCGTAATCGACTTAGGAGTCTCCCATTGCGATACCGCTTCAACTTTAGACGGGTCAACCGCAATACCTTCACCAGAAATAACATGGCCAAGAAAACTCACTTCCTTTAGCCAGAACTCACACTTAGACAGTTTAGCATACAGCTTCTTTTCCTTCAACACTTGCAAAACAATCTTCAAATGTTCAGCATGTTCTTCTTCAGTCTTGGAGTAAACCAGAATATCATCAATAAATACGACCACAAACTGATCCAAAAATGCATGGAAGATGCGATTCATATACTCCATAAATACTCCAGGGGCATTGGTAACTCCAAAAGGTATAACCTTGTACTCATAGTGACCATAGCGAGTTCTGAAAGCTGTCTTCTGCATATCTTCATCTTTTACCTTAATCTGGTGATAACCGGACCTCAAATCAATCTTGCTGAACACGCGGGCACCCACTAACTGATCCATCAAATCGTCAATTCTCGGAAGTGGATACCTATTCTTGATAGTTACCTTGTTCAATTGCCGATAGTCAATACATAGCCTCATACTACCATCTTTCTTCTTTACTAGCAACACTGGTGCTCCCCAAGGCGAAACACTTGGTCTAACAAATTTCTTTTCGAGCAAGTCCTCTAACTGTTTCTTCAACTCAGCTAATTCGGAAGCAGACATACGATAAGGTGCCATCGACACCGGCTTAGTTCCAAGAACAAGATCAATAGAAAACTCAACTTCCCTCTCTGGAGGCACATCAGGAATTTCATCTGGGAAAACTTCAGGGAAGTCGCACACCACTCATAGTTTATAAATTACCGCTTGATTCTCTAAAGATAAGGAAGCCATCAACGAAAACATCAACATTCCATCACGTTCCAGTTGCTTCAGTTGCTTAGTAGATAAGAACTCTGCACCACTTTCCTCTTCGGCAGAAGAGAAACGTACCGTCTTGCTAAAACAATTAATAAGCACATGGTTGTATTTTAACCAGTTCATACCCAAAATCACATCCATCCCAACCAACGGCAGACAGACTAAATCAATCTCAAAATCACGGCCGAACATAGACAAAGGACTTCTTAAACACACAAGGGAAGTAGTCACCGAACCCTTAGCTGGAGTTTCGACAACCATCTCCCCGTTCATATAAGATACAACAAGATTTAACTTAGCAGCACAATCAAGAGCAATAAAACAATGCGTAGCACCAGTATCAATAATAGCAACTAAAGATTGATCAGCAATATAACAAGTACCTCTGATCAAACGGTCATCATTCTCGGTCTGTGTGCCAGTCAACGCGAACACTCTTCCAGTGGTCTTAGTCTTCTTTGGTTGTTTGCACTGCGAACCGATATGTCCTTGCTCATTGCAGTTGAAACACACAACATCATCAAACTTGCAGTCATTAGTAGTATGCCCTTTCTGACCACAACGATAGCATCTCTTCACATCAGCAGTACACACATTACTCTTGTGACCCTTCTCACCATAAGTGAAGCAAGTAA
Organism: Medicago lupulina; assembly: GCA_958299785.1. Lineage (NCBI taxonomy): Eukaryota > Viridiplantae > Streptophyta > Magnoliopsida > Fabales > Fabaceae > Medicago > Medicago lupulina. Next base: position 40,061,330 of record OY283146.1, on the reverse strand, counting down.
TCTCAGTAGGAGCAGTCTTCTTCTGAGGCCTTCTTTCATCATTCACTCTTTGCTTCCCTTTATCTCTAGGAGCATCATAAGGTTTCGGGCGACTCTGCTGGCCCTTAGCTTTCCTATCGTTCACTACCTTGTAGTGAGCCTTGGTATCCTCCTCATATATCCTGCAGCTACTCACCAACTCAGAAAAGTTGCGGATCTTCTGATAACCAATAGCTCTCTTGATATCCGCGCGTAAACCATTCTCAAACTTGATGCATTTTGAAAACTCAGCAGTCTCCGGGGTATAATGCGGATAAAACTTAACCAACTCCACAAACTTGGCCGCATACTCTGTCACCGACATGTTCCCTTGCTTAAGCTCCAGGAACTCAATCTCTTTCTTTCCACGGACGTCTTCTGGAAAGTATCTATCAAGGAATTCTCTCTTGAAGATAGCCCACGTAACCGCGGCTCCGTCTTGTTCCAGAATGGGTAGAAGGCTAACTCACTAATCATCAGCCTCCTCGGCAAGCATGTGCGTACCAAAACGCACCTTTTGAGCATCTTCACACTGCATAACCCGGAACACTCTTTCAATCTCCTTGAGCCATGTCTGGGCTCCATCTGGATCATAACGTCCCTTGAAGGTAGGCGGGTGATTCCTCAGAAAAGTCTCTAACATCCTCGTCCCGTCGTTTCCACCAGTATTATTCTGATTACCCACAGCATTAGCCATTGCTTCCAAAGCAGCAGCAAGAGCAACATCGTTTCTACCAGCCATCACAGTTCTCTACAAAGCAAACATAAGTTAGAATAATACAAACATAGTATTCTAACTCTAAGACAACGTCACTCGACTCTCTAACTGGCCGGACGGACCGACTTGCTCTGATACCAATTGTAACACCCCAATTTCCCGACTTAAAAATTTCGTTAATAAAACATAATCAGAGTACTTCTCAAAAGGAGTGTCACATTCATCGTAAAAACAAATTAGATAATAAATTATCCTTCGCAAAATAGTCATATATAGCAGCGGAATTCAAAAGTCAGATTTTCATAAATAGTCTTGGCTCAAAGCCATCAAAACGTCTCATAGCATCTAAAGTCTCAAAGTCAACAAATAGTTTTAAAACGTGATACATAAGGAATAGACTCATAGAGGACCCCATCCCGTTACATATCAGAGCAATCCTACGTCACACAAGACTCCTCGCATCTGCGCATCTAAGACTGGTTACCTGCACTTGCCCACAAGGCGGCAATTCCAGCAGAAGGGGTGAGATTCACAACAGAATATTAATATATAAATCAAGCAGTTATGATTAACAACATAAAATTCATCACATAAAACAACTTATTAACACAGGGTGTCATCATCACAAACATCTTTAAACAAACACATCAACGTCTCAAAACATCGTCTCATATTATGTCAACAATTTGACTCAACTAAATGCAACTCTTAACATCTTGACATCATGCATGTGGTACCATATATAAGCATTAATATGCTTCACCGTCGCTTTGAGCAAACGCTCCACCGTCGCTTTGAGCAAAAGCTCCACCGTCTCATAATATGCAATGCATGAACACGACTCTTTACGTCTTAAACAAATTATTTACAACTTCTCAAACATCATTAACAACTCAAACTGACACATGCAATTATAATAAATACACGGCAGAAGTTCAACTCATTTATCACACATACAAAGGCACATAACATCATCAACATCACTTAACATCTTGCTTATAAATCATTAAAATGTAAGCAATACATCACTTTAATATCAACATAGGGAACATCTTTAATCCTCATTACAGACTCCATCTCAGGTCATAAACCATCTCTAATACCACCCAAATGTCTCCTCTCAAAGTCCTATGCGAAACAGATCGCAAGATAACAAATCAGCCCTGAACCAACTAGCTCGCCACGGCGAGTGATCTGCTCGCCACGGCGAGTACTCACAAAAGGTTACTCGCCAAAGGCGAGTTGGGGGCGAACTGGAGGCGAGAAATCCTGGGTGCTCTCGACCTTTTTGACACTTTCACCAAAAATCTTCGTTTTAAGTTCCCTAAATCCAATTTGGTCCAAACAACTTCACAGGTCTTTCCTATAAATAATAAGGCACTCAAAACCACCTAAGGTTTGGCAAAAATCTCAACGTTCAGGATTGTGCTCGCCACGGCGAGCTATACTGCTCGCCTCGCGAGCGATAGGTGCTTGATCGCCACGGCGAGTTGTCACTCGCCACAAGCGAGCGATCTCAGACCCACTACGGGTTTGCCCCAATTCTCACCAACTCATCTCAATTCTCTCTTGTTAGGCTCCTAATTCATCAGCAATGTTGTTCTAGGGAATAATCTAGGTTCTGTAACACGTTTCTACGGCCATTACATCAATCCACACCTCTCTTTCATCAAAATCATCCTAACCCTAATTCATGAACTCTTCCCAATTTCTTCCTAACCTCTTAGCTAATCAAAACAGATGATTTTCAGTCAAAATAACTGAAGTTAGGCTCACCCTTACCTGGAAAAATTGCAGAAATCGCAGCTCCTATGTTCCTCTCTTCTCTTCAACCGTTCCTCTCCCTTTTCCAAAGTCTGTACGCATTTCTGATTATTTCCTTAACCTAATTTCCTTTTATACCACCTCCCAACTTATCTAATCCTATCTCAACCCTCAAAACTCTTCCTATTATAAATATAACCCCACTTCTCAAAATAATATATTTTCATAACAAATCTCTATTTTTCATATAAATATACATATAAATACCACTTATATTATTTTATTAAACAATAAAATAATCATCACGTCACATATCACAAATACGTCACATAATCACCAAAAATCATATAATATATAATAATATACTATATCATCTAATAAAATAATCAAATAAATAAAGAGGGCGTTACACCACACATAGAGGCAAGGAAAAAAATACCTACAGGGTACTCTCACCAATCAACCATAGAAGCAAAGGAAAAATAAATTCCCACACTTACAGGTGACAGACATAGATATCTACAGAGTATTGTCACCAACCACATATAAAAGCCAGGGAAAAATAAATTCCCACGCTTTGAGGTGACAGACATAGATGTTTACACATCTGACTCAACATCTAGTCAACCAGCTTGAACTAGCACAAACACACAATTATAGTAGCACTCCCCCTCAACATAAGACCCTATGAGTGACTACTTACAGGAATGTTCCATTACTCCCCCTATATTTTAATGCATAGAACGAGTACCTTTAGGGCATGGTCAGATTTCTTTAGTGAATGACCATATAGACTTTTAAGGAATATTCACAAAACACTTGGACCTCTATGAGGTCACATAGACATGTTCCAAACATGATATAGAACATTTAGCAGAGAACATGTACAACAAAAAATATGCTGAGATTTTGAGAACTCTCAGAACAAATAAGACGTTACAGCATCAGCAACAACATACAAGTGCATATAGACAAGTTCCAATATTCTATAGAGCAGCAACAAGGAACATGTACACAATGAGAAAAATACTGAGAAAAATAAATTCCCAGAACATCATAGAGATGTTGCAGCATCAATGCCAACATCTAGAGAAGCATCAGACATGTTTCAATGTTAGGAACTCTTACATTGAAATAAAAAATACTGAGAACAAATTCTCAGATCATCATTAAGAACATCAAGATGTTGTAACGTCAATGACAACATCTACATACACCTGAAATAGTTGAAAAATAAATGCAACAACAGAAAATACAGGCATACAAGCATAACCGACAATTCTGCAAAATAAATGCCGAATACACAGGCATATAAAGAGTATAAATATACCATTTTCTCCCCCTTTTTAGCCACAAAATATGCCAAACAGAAAAACTTCATGCAGGATCCACAAAATATCAGGATTACAAACCAAAAATAGGCACACACAGGTGCACAAAATTATCCAAGACACACTTAGGTGTACAAAAATTCAAGGCATGACCCACAAAATAAATTCTGGAAAAAAAATCATTCAGCAGCCTCAGAGTGGTTGCCAGAATCTTCCTCGTCGCTTTCATCCTCATTGCCAGCATCATTTGTATCTCCACCCTCATCCTCTTCTGGTACATCCTCAGCTGCAGCATCCTCCTTTTGAAGGGATTGGATCATTATCTCAAACTGAGATTTCCTTTCATCCAACATGACACAAGTGTCCTTGAGAGCAGCTATAATTTGCTCCTTTGTCATTGCTCCAGCAACAGGTACCCTTCTAGATGTTCCAACAATGTCTGGAACATGATCAAAACCAAAAAGTTTCTTAATGTTTGGGTGTTGGTCCATAATGATGCTACAAAGTAAAGTGGGAAAAGCAATTGGAAATTTAATAGCATCTGTTTTGGCATGCCTCACAGTTTGTTAAATAATGTAAGCACCAAAATCCATTTTGGTCTTAGTTCCTATGGCAAAAATAAATCTGGCAAGTCCAGTGGCAATATCTAAGGAATGGGTGGTAGGAACCCAATTTATAGCAACAATTCTATTGAGAATGACATGCTTTGACTTGGTTGGCAGTGATTTCTCTACACACTTGATTATCAGATGCCTCTAGCTCGGAGAAATTGTTTTCTTTAATGCCAAGAAATTTGTTGATGATGTTGGCCGAAAAATTGACATACTCTCCTCTTACAAATACCTTTTGATGTTCCTTACTAAGGGGATTGTCACAATCAGAAGGGATATTCATTAGAAATTCCTTCATCAACTGCTCATAACAATTTCCCAGTTTGGAAACTATCTTCATCAGTCCTGCTTCCTTGATCAACTCCATTACAACTTTAATTTGCAAAGCCTCCTTACCTAGTTCTCTTTCCAGTGCCAGTCTTCTATGATAGATAAACTTCCACCTATGTGAATTTTCAGGTAGATGCAACGAGACCTTGTCAATAGGAACACTTTCAATAGTCTGCACACCCTTCTTTCCTGCAGACTTCCTAGAAGCAGAGAGAATGATGTTCGGAACAGCTTCTGCAACATCATGATCAGATTCACTAGAAGAGACAACCTTCTTCTTTCTTATCCTCCAAACAGTTGTTTTGACCTTTACCTTGATTCAACCTCTCTTAGGTCCTACTCCCGCAGTTTTGGATATGGTTTTGGGGTTATCCTTCACAGAAGGATTTTCAGATATACTACCCACACTTTTCTTGGATATTCTAGTTTCAGGTAAGACAACCTTCCCTGAGTTACTTCTCAGCCTCTTGGAAACATTTTCACCACATCTTTATCCCAAAGGAATATCTTCTGAGTATTCACTAAGTCTTCATGATCCTTCTCAATAGATTGGTACTTATCAGGATCAGCCTCAATATCAGATTGTTTTTCTCCTTCAGATGCAGAGTTCACAACTGTATCTTCAAAAGGGACACCCTTTTCTGATGCAGTCCTAAGACATGACTCATCTTCTATATGGGTTCCAGACCCCTCATCATGTTTGTCCTTTTGGATCAAGGGTATTTCAACATCCTTTTAAATATTGGTTTTCTCAAGAGAAGGTTGAACAGAGTTGTCAACAACATTTTCATTATCAGCCTCATCGACATCCATATTTTTGGTACTATTTATAGCATAATTCAGGTCTTCTAACCCTAGTTTTCTCCTAGATTCAGAGACAATGGAATTTAGGGGTTTTATCAGGGTTACCTTTTTCACCCTCTGGAGAGGCAACATCAGTACCAATCTTTAGATTTGCTTCAATATCAATAGTCTTAAGAGCCTTCTCAGAGACGCATATACTTGGTTCAACAATAGTAGAGATGAAAGGGTTCTCCTTTTCGTACAGATCAACCATGCTCAAAGCAGTCTTAGTTTCACCCCTTTTTGACTTGGAGGGCTTCTTTTTCTTCGAAGCCAATTTGGTGAGGATCTTTTTCTTAGATTTGCTAGGAGAAACCGAAGAGATTGGTTTGATGGTGTTTCTTTCTTCAAAAACAGGGATGTCAGTCTTGAACTTCATGTTGATGTGAAGTTGATGGAAATGTTCAGTGGAGAAGGAAGGATGTTGATACTTGGTTACAGAGATGTGAATGATTATGCTAAGTTCTGAAAGAAACAAATCGTGATTAGGGTTTAGAGTGGTGTGATTTCTCTTAGTCAGACGTTGGGTCATGATTTGAAAACTGTTTCTTGAATTAGTGTGGGCTAACGGAAGTAAAGAGGCAAGTACGGTTTTTTGCACCTAACCTTTAAAAACAACTTCAACTTCTCATTTATAAAAATTCTAATTTGCCCTTTGAATTTTCTAAGTGCTTAGCACCCAAGATTCTGGCAGACGTCTCACTTGTGGGTTTCTCACGTGGCCCAGAGACACGATTCTCAATGTTTGCTTTATTAAGGTGTGGGGAATGAACTCCTTTAGGGATATCTAGATGTTTCAACATTGTGTGGAACATTTCAGTTGATCCATCAATTAAATTTTCACTTTGAGGTACCCATGTGTAGCAATTATTTTTAGTTTTGATGCCTCTCATTAACACTTCCTCTTTCTCATCAGTCACTATGCATCCAGATTTGATGAAAGTCACAGTCATTCCTTGATCACACAACTGGCTTATGCTGATCAAATTAAAGGTCAATCCTTTTACCAATAGAACATTGTTCAGATTAGGTAAGCCATTATCAATCAGGTTACCAGAGCCTAGGATCTTTCCTTTTTCTCCATTACCAAAAGTAACATAACTGTTGGTGTAAAATTTCTCAACATCAAGAGGTTTTCTGACACCAGTAATATGTTTAGAACATCCACTATCAAAATACCATTCTTCCCCAGAGGGTGTTCTTGAAGAACCAAGAGCCATTAGCCCTACATTGTTGATTTTAGGTTTCCACACTTTCTTGACATTAATCTCTTTTGGCTTCTGTGCCTTTTGATGAATTTGTTGTTGGAATCCATGCAACTTATGACAGAACGGTCTTATTGGCCCTTTTCTTTTACAGAAGTGAAATATCTTCGGGGAAGAAACTTTTCCCACTTTAGGCATCTGATGTTCCTTGGTATGTTACAACATACATTTGCTTATGGTTGGATCTTTTGTTCCAGTGGATGCTACAAAATTTATATTTCTAATAGGTTTCGTTTTCCTCTTAAACATCCCATATTCTTCTAAGGCCTGAGCAAAGGTCTTGATTTGTTGGTTCTGGTTTGAATGTTCAAAATTGAACCCTATCCCATTTAGTTTACCTTGAATTTGCCCTTCCAGAATCTCATCCAGGACATCAGTCCCAGTGTTCATCATCTTTACTTGTTTCATAACATGATTAAGTTGAGAGTTTAGCTGATTTACCTCATTATTGAGTTCAAAATCTTTTTCTAGAAGACACCCCTTTTCCACCTCCAATGGATTGGTGATATTTTTCTGCTCCTCAAGTTGTCTGCAAGTGTCAGTGTTTCTGTCATCCAGGTTTTTATAAGACACAACTAATTTATCATAAACTAACTCACAAGATTCATCATCAGAAAAAACTCTTCCAGTTAATTCAACAACATGTTTGGTAGATTTATTCTCCCTATCCCTTTCAGATTCATCATCAGACCAAGAGACAGTCAAGCTCTTCTTCTGCTTCTTAAGAAATGTAGCACATTCTGTTCTAATGTGACCATATCCTTCACATTCATGACATTGAAATCCTTTGTATTGATTGCTTTTCTCATCAGGTCTAACATACTTCTCATTTCTGGTGTATTGATCATTGTTGAAACTGATGTTCTGCTCATTTGACCTAGGTCTCCTATTTACATGCTTCATAATTCTGTTAAATTGTTTTTCAAGCAAGACAAAATTTTCTGATAGGTCTTCATCACCCACACAGTCTCCCAGAGCAATACTTTTGCCTTTCTCCTCAGTTCTGTTGTCAACAACCAGTTCAAAATTTTGGAGTGAGCCTATAAGTTCACTAACTTTCATACTGGAAATATCATGAGTTTTCTCAATGGCAGTTACCTTCATGTCAAACCTCTTGGGAAGAGATCCGAGGATTTTTCTCACAAGTTTTTCTTCAGAGATTTTCTCTCCAAGTAAGTCAAAAGCATTGGCAATGTCAAGAATATTCAGGTGATAGTCTTGTATACTTTCATCCTCCAGCATTCTCAAATTTAGTGGTAAGAAGTTGAAGTTTTGCACTTTTTACCTTAGATGTGCCTTCATGTGCTGTTTTGAGAATCTCCCAAGCCTCCTTAGCCACAATACATTGTTTGATCAGTCTGAACATGTTCTTGTCTACACCATTGAATAGAGCATTCAATGGCTTGGAATTTCCAAGAGCCAATTCATCTTCAGCAGCTGTCCATTCTTCTTCTGGTTTTAGGATATTTGTCCTCTTACCATCTGCATCAAGTGCCAAAGAATGTTCCAAACCTTTCAAGACAGCTTTCCAAGTTTTGCTGTCAATGGATTTGAGGAAAGCACTCATACGTGATTTCCAATAATCATAGTTTGAACCATCCAACAGAGGGGGTCTGTTTACAAATCCACCTTCCTTGTCCATAGTGATAGAATGAAACTTCCTTGGAGCTCACCCTAAAATAGGCAGGGTGCCTGCGCTGATGCCAATTGCATTTCTAACGTACTTGTTTTAATATGTTCTGTGCGATGTTTTAACGGTTGCAATATTCCGTTTAATGTTCCAACATTGTAAAGTAAATAGAAAGAAAAACAAGAAAATAAATGAAGAGAAAGTAAAAGACACAGTGAGTTTGTTGACCCAGTTCGGTGACAAACACACATACTCCGGAGGCTACCAAGCTAGGAAGCAAATCCACTAGTGTAGTCCTTATTCTATAGCTCTCAGCAAACTCCTCGTTTACACTAAAGACCTAGGACCTACCCGTATAGACTTCAACCTATGAACTCCTAGATCTGAGATCCCATCTCACTATCCTATGGTCTGTCACAGCCCGTGTGACCTATCAGACCTAAATACAAACTCAAGAATGAAGTTACCTTCAAACACAAAAAACTAACACCTTGTTTCATGTAACACCCCGTTCACCCAACATCATAATATAACATATAAATCAGAGTTATTCATCAACAATGAAGTGCTACACTACCATTTTCTACATCTCATAAATAGGTTAGACGCTATTTAACAAAATCTTCAACATTTATAATTCAACACATTTGCAGCGGAAAATTATTTCATTAATTCAACATCGTCAACATCAGCATAATCCAACAATATCTTGGCACAAAGGCCTTAACAAATTCTCCTTCAATACTAAAACAACATTGTAACACCCCGTTTCCCAAAACAACGTTTAATAAATATATTATCAGAGTAATCATCAAATACGGGCATGTCACACTACTTTTCAAAATTTATTTAAATAGAATATAAAACTATTCAAATACCAACAAGAGCATCTTTATAAAATTCTGCAGCGGAAATCTTTAATTTAAATTCATCAATATTCAACTACAACAAAACCCTTGGCTCAAAGGCCTCAACAATCAAAATATTATTTAATCATCATAATTTCTTCAACAACTTATTTAAAACAAATGATACATAAAGGAATGAAATAACACAACGACGTTTCCCATCCCGTTACGTATCAGAGCCCTAGGACACATGAGCCGACATCCTACTAGTCTTCGTTACCTGCACTTGCCCATAAGGCGGCAATTCCAACAGAAGGGGTGAGATTCTCAAACAATAAATAATAGAAGTATAACTCATCAATAAATCTAACACCCTAAATATCAACAAAGTAATTCAATACACATCATTTACAATAAATCAACAACATTAGCATCGTCTTCAACTCAACTAACAACAACAACCACAACAACGACAACGACTCACCAACAACGACTCCGACAATGCACCGACGACAACAACAAATGCAATATGCATGTGGTACCATTTTACGCGCGTTGAATGACAAGCATTCCAGGGCATGAGCCCTCAACAATTGGATGGTTAAAGCATCCCAGGGCATAAGCCCTCAACGGGTGAATGACTAGCATTCCAGGGCATGAGCCCTCAACAGTTGAATGATAAACATTCCAGGGCAATAAGCCCCCAACAAATGCATATGAGTATAAAATGAACTCAATGGTGTATATCAACATACAACCAACAACAACAACAACAGCTACTATGACAACAACAACTGTGCCTAAATCATTTAAGACACACTCCCCAACTTGGACGACAACAACAACAACGCAACAAATGCATATACGAGGTATGACTTACATTTTCAACAACTCAATCAATAATAGTCTAACCTTTGAAACTAAGTTCAATAACATAAAATAGACATATACAAATACACCAACTACCATATTATTATCTCCAACCAAATTTAATCAACCAAGTAATCAAACATAGAAACTTACTTCAGATACAGGGCTACTCGCCTCGACGAGTACATCTGCTCGCCATGGCGAGCTCAAAGAAAGGGCTACTCGCCTTAGGCGAGCTAGGGGCGAGCTGGGAGCTCTCGGCCTTTTTGACATTTTTCTCACCAAAACTTCATTTTAAAGCTACCTAATCATCTTTTTAATCTGAAAACTGTCCCAGTCATCTCTAAAAATATTAAGGTACACAAAGCTATCCATCCCACACCTTATAACAACATTTCAAAAATCACATTTTTCTAAGGCCCTACTCGCCGTGGCGAGTAGTTTTGCTCGCGAGGCGGGCTAAGAACATTGCTCACTCGCCATGGCGAGTCATGCTGCTCGCCGCGGCGAGCGATGAATGTCAGCACGGGCAGTACGCAATTCTCTCCCAAAAATCCCATTTTTCTCAATTTCCAACCCCAAAACAATCCACAGAAATGTAATAAAGTTCTGCCTATAACCTGATTGCATTCTAACATCAATACAGTACAATCTACACCTTTATTCCCCCATAATCATACTCTAAATCTAATTCCCAATTCTCATAAATTTCCACAATTCCATGTTAAATTCAAAATCAAAGATATACAATCTATTACTATTGAAAGATAATCTCACCCTTACCTTAGATTATGATTCCTGAATTAAGCTGCGTTCTTCTCTCTTCTTCTAGCCTCTTCTCTTGGTTCTAGGTTTTCTCCTCTTCTTCTCTCAAAAACTCACTTTCTTTTTTTTTTTTTTCCAATTGTACGTAAAACTCTTTCTGACTCTCCTTTTCTTTTTATTGTAAACTATAACCCCCTCTTATTTCCTTAACTCCCACTTATTCCTCATAATTATACTTAATTCCCTTTAACCAAATAATACTATTTTCTACCTTTTTATTAAATAAATAAAATAATCAAACAACATTTATTTAAATAAAACACAACACCATAAATTATATAATAAATTATCATCACACCAAATATCACACAATTCATACCAAGTCATATATTTTACATAAAATCATATCTAAATCATATATGTCAAATATAGTCATATAAAATCATATAAAAATACTCAAACATCAACCAAAAATAATTAAATAAAAATGGGGCGTTACAAACATAAAGGTCAACATTGATACATAAAGGAATGACAACAATTCAACATGTTATATCCCCATCCCGTTACGTATCAGAGCCCTACGACACAATGTGAGGAACATTTTCATAATATATGTTTAATTATTTAATTATTTTATTAGATGTTATGATATATGTTTATATATTATATGGTTTTGATGATTATGTGACGTATTTGTGACGTATTTGTGACGTGTGAAGTATTATTATTTTATTGTTTAATAAAATAATATAAGTGATGTTTATATGAATATTTAATTGGTAAATAAATAGATGTGGTGGAAAAAGATAGAATTTTAAGAGATGGGGTTATAATTATAATTAAGAAGAGTTGTGTGGGTTAAGAAAGAATTAGTTAAGTTGTGAGGGAGTATATAAGAGAGGTAGGTTAAGAAAGGAAGTTTTTGGTGAACGCGTATCAGACATTTTAGAGAAGAAGAAGAACGGTCAAGAGAGAAGAGAAAGCTAGGTTCCAATTCTGCAATTTTTCCAGGTAAGGGTGAGCCTAACTTCAATAATCTTAATGTAAATCATCTGTTTTGATTAGCTTAGGATTTGGGAAGGATTGAGAGAAGTTTTGAGAATTAGGGTTATGGTGAATTTTGATAAATTTGATGTGAGAATGTGTTGCATTGCTGTATAGATGTGTTACAGAACCTAGATTATCCCCTAGGATGTTATTGCTGATGAATTAGAAGCTTAAGTGGAGAGAATTGACAGGTTTTGGTGTGAATTGGACTGAACCCGTAGTGGTTCTGAGAGCGCTCGCCTGAGGCGAGCAGATCACTCGCCGTGGCGAGTAACCCTTGGTTGCTCGCGAGGCGAGCAGTATAGCTCGCCGTGGCGAGCTTGACCCTTAAATTTAGGTTTTTTGCCAAACTTTAGATGGTTTTGAGTGCCCTCATATTTTTAGAGATGACCTGTGAAGTTGGTTTGGTCAAATTGTATTTAGGGAGCTTAAAAATGAGAATTTTGTCGAAAAATGTCAAAAAGGCCGAAGCACCCAGTATTTCTCGCCTCCAGCTCGCCCCCAACTCGCCTTTGGCGAGTGAGCTGAAGTGAGTGCTCGCCTGTGGCGAGCAGATGTACTCGCCGTGGCGAGTTAGATGGTTCAGGACTGTTGTTGTTTTTGCGATCTGTTTCGCATGGGACTTTGAGAGGAGCCCTTTGGGTAGTGTTAGTGAGGTTCTATACCCTTTAATGTATGCTGTAAAGATGAATGATGATGGTTCTGTTAGACCCTTGATAAATGATGTGTTGTTGAATATAAGTGATGTATGAGTATGATGCTAATTGAATAAGATGATGCTATGTGCTGCAATGTGTATGTATATTGAGATGATGTTCTGCAATGTAATTATTATTAACTGCATGTGTCAGTCCTGAAAATGTAATGATGTTGAGACGGTGTATTAAGTTGTTAACGACGAGCCCATGCATTTGCATAATTATGAGACGGTGGAGCTTTATGCTCAAAGCGACGGTGGAGCATTTGCTCAAAGCGACGGTGAAGCATATTAATGCTATAATTATATGGTACCACATGCATGATGATGAGATGTTAGGTGTTGCATTTAGTCGAGTCAATTGTGACATATATGAGATGATAATTGAGACGTTGTTGTGTGATGTAATGTTGTTTATGATGATGTTTATGATGATGCTAAGATGATGCTTATGATGATGCCATGAAGTGCCATAATGTATATGTGATGACTTGGATGTATGATTTGTTAATCTTAACTTATGATTATATATTAATATTATTGTTGTGAATCTCACCCCTTCTGCTGGAATTGCCGCCTTGTGGGCAAGTGCAGGTACCCAGTCTTAGTTGCGATGATGCGAGGATTGTGTGAAGTTAGGGTTGCTCTGATATGTAACGGGATGGGGTCTTTTGTGGAGTCTATTCCTTTATGTATCGTGTTGAATAAATGATGTTGACTTTTGTGATGTAGAAACTTTAAACATTTTGAGACGTTTTTGCTGGCTTTTAAGCCAAGACATTTATGAGATGAAACTTTTGAAATACCGCTGCTTAACTGATTGTTTTGTAATATGATAAATTATTATCTAAGCTATTTTTAAAGATGAAATGTGACACTCCTTTATGATGAATACTCTGATGTACGATTTATTTTAATGAAATTTTTAAGACGGGAAATTGGGGTGTTACAGCAACGGACTCCAATTGTGTATATCAAGATACAATTCGACTACACCGACAACAACTTAACAACCAACGACTTAGCAACTTGAATGAGATAAACATCACAATATTATACAACATACGATATTCACGTAATATATATATATATATATATATATATCAACTTGATGACAAAAATATACATAATATTCATTAACTTCATTTACACTAAACCAAGTTAGTTCATCACGACCTAGGTTAGATACTCATAAACACCTCAAATAAACCCCTGAAACTTAAGTTTGAAGTTTGGAAACCAACCATAAGTTTTTGGCCCGACTTGGGATTAGTTATGCTAAGTTTTTCATGAAGTTTTCAACTGGAACTATGCTAAACCAAAATCAGAATTATATAACCATTATCATTGAGAGATAGTCTCAGCCTTACCTTAATTGATGAATCAAACTCTACAGCAAGGCACTTCTCTTCCTCTTGGCTCTTCTCCCTTGTTCTTGGTTTTTTTTCTTCTCTTTTTCTCCCAAAAACTCAAAGTACGTTAAACTCTTTCTGACTTCCTTTTTCAATTCTCACTAATATTCTCTTAACTCCTCCTAACTCCTAATAACTCCCTTTCAACTTCTTTTTATAAAATATAACCCCCCAAAACTTCTAAATATTTATTATTCTCACCAAAACTAATAATTACTATAATAAACCATATAATAACATACACCACACCATAAAATCACATATTAATATTTAAATAATACACCAAGACTCTAAATAAAACCAGAATAAAATAATTAACGACTAGGGCGTTACATTTCACAACTTCGGTGTAGTACACAACGAGTATACAAGTCAATCTAAGTCCTGAGCATGTATCACAAACGATACAAGAAAGACTCACAAATAATCAGAACTAAACTTGCATTAAACGATACAAGAGTAGAACACACAACGACTCAAAATCCTAAAAATCTAAACTTTTTAGTATGACAGCTTGAATGATGAATTAGGTCTTGAAGTCTTGTTTATATATTGAAGCAGCTTGGGCCAAATATTCTTGTTGGGCTTCAGAACAAAGCAGATCAATTCAGCTAATCTGCGAAACAGAAATCAGTAACAAATATGGAAAGTCCTAAAAAATCGGAACATCTTTACGATCGTCCAAACCAACTTCAAATATTTCCTAAAATATAATAACAACTTTAGGAATATTTCACAGCTGATTCTGTAAAATATGCGCGTTATTTGGTCAATAAGATAAGGAAATATTGTTTCCTTAAACAATAAAGGGAGCTCGTACAAATAGGCATGAACCCAAGCACAGTGAACTGTGCCAGGATGTTGGAACATCGTATCCAACATCTTACAAAGATGCCTAAACACATGTTGGAACATTGGTTCCAACTTACACAGTCAAGGATATTTGTTTTAGCAACAATGCAGCCAATACAAATACCCGACAAGTACCCTCACCACCAGTTAAAGAATGATTTAGTGCATTCATAGGAGATTTAGATGTGGAGAGGTTTGAACTTAGGTACTATGTTGCTGAATTCATGAAGATAAGTTTGCCATTGCTGCTCATTTTTTGGTCTCTTAATGTCTTTAGTTTTGATAAATGAACTAGGACAGGTTTGGATCAAACCAAATTGTCTCGCCATTAAATTTGGCTAATAACCAAATACACCATAAGAATATGAAGTAGTATTAGTGGATGTCCTACTAGAGATGACGGCTTGAGTCAAATAGGCTTTCCAAATGGCATTTGTAACACCCCGTTTTCCCGACTTAAAAATTTCTTTAAACAAATCAGAGTTAATCACATAACGGAGCGTCACATTTCACATAAATCTCATATATGAATAAATAACAATTTATTCTTTATTAAAACATCATAAACATTGCAGCGGAATCATAAAAGTCTTGGCACACAGGCCTCATCAAAACGTCTCAGAAAGTTCATCTAAAAATAGTCTTATGAAATCATAAATTGACATGCAAGGAATAGAAAAGCATTTAACACGTTTCCCCATCCCGTTACATATCAGAGCACCTAAGACTCAACTGAGGAAAGTCCTCACACGCCTGCACCTAATCTTGGTTACCTGCAAGTTACCCATACGAAGAGCAACATTTTCAAGCAGAAGGGGTGAGATTCACAAAACAATAATATTAAACATATAATTCAATAATTATAGTTAACAACAAATCATCACATAAACACGTCGCAACAACATCATTTAGCATCACAGGCAACATCATAAAGCATCACCATAAACATCTTAAACAACTTGACTCGACAATGCAACTTCACTTGACTATGCAACTCTAACATCTTAAATGCATGTGGTACCAATCCAGGGCATAAGCCCTCGTCGCTTTGAGCATAAATATACTCCCAAGGCATAAGCCCTCGTCGCTAGTGAGCAAAAGCTCTAGGGCATGAGCCCTCGTCGCTGGTGAGTAAAAACTCCAGGGCATGAGCCCTCATCTCTGAACGGGTATGCATGAGACTCAATCTATTATAACTTAAACAAGTTAAACATCTTGAAACATCGCAACATCATAGACATCTTGGACCGACACATGCAGCATTAATCATATATAAACGACTACATGGCAGCAACTCATCAATCATGGCATATAGAAACATCAAGGATTCATCACATAAGCATCACATATATTACACATATAGTCCACATAATACACATATGTTTCATAAATCATTCTCAAAGACATCAAATTATCACTAAGCATCATCACAGATCATCATTTATATCATAGTTATCTTCCATTACTACCCAAGGGTCAACTCTCAAAGTCCTACACGAAACAGATCTCAAAATACAAGGTTATGGCAGTCTGAAACCGCACTACTCACCGTGGCGAGTTGATCTACTCGCCTCGCGAGCTCAACGAGGGGTTACTCGCCTCCGACGAGTTGGGGGCGATTTGAGAGCGAGCAATACTGGGTGCTCTCGGCCTTTTTCATATTTTTCATCCAAAAACTTCAATTGTAAGTTCCCTAGGTCCAATTTGATCCTAAAAACTTACCTAACCATTCTTATATACATCAAGGCACTCAAAACCATCTACGACACGTCTCAAAACAACATCTTAAAAATCAAGATTCTCTTAGGTCAACTCGCTATGGCGAGTGGGGTTGCTCGCCTCGCGAGTGATCAAGGGCTACTCGCTATGGCGAGTTGGGTTGCTCGCCTCGCGAGCGATGAAGGTTTACTCGCCGTGGCGAGTTGCTTAGCTCGCCTAGGCGAGCGATGAACAGACAGCACGGGTTCATCAAAATTCTCACCAAAGGTCACCAATCTCGCTATGCTAAACCTCAAAACGATCAGGAACATTAACCCTATGATTATTCTAGGTTCTGTACACAATTTCTTCACTAGTTCTACAGCTTTTCATCACCAGATCATTAATTCTCCACTTTTAACCTAATTTCCAATTCCTCAAAAATCATTCCTACACTTGTTAATTATAATACATGAATTACAGGCTTAATAGAATTGTAATGCTAGGCTCACCCTTACCTTAAAATTGCAGAAAATCGTAGCTCTCCCTGATTCTTCTCTCTTCTCTGGTTTTTCTCCCTTTTTCACCAAAACGTACGTACTGACATTCTGACCTAATTTTCCCCATTTTATATTCCCAACAAATCTTATCTTATTTACTCTTTCTCCCACATAACTCTCTAAAATCTCAAAACTACCCCACATCTCTATATTTTATTTTATTTTCAAATCTTATTTTATTAAACAATAAAATAAGTCACCACATCACATAAAAAATCACTTAAATCTTAATCTCAACATCTCTTAGAATATATATAAATATATCTAGACTCCTCAAGTAATTCAAATAATTAAATAATAAAAATAACTCAAAGTGGGCGTTACAACTCTCCCCAACTTATGAGATTTTCGTCCTCGAAAATTTACCTCAACTCTGGATAGGATTCCAGCATCTTACTCTCTAGCTCCCACGTCAAGCTTTCACCAGTCGCTCCATCCCAAACGACTTTCACAAGAGGTATCTCCTTGCCTCTCAAACGCTTCACTTCACAACACCCCGTTTTCCCGACTAAAAAATTTCATTAAACAAATCAGAGTTAATCACATAACGGAGCGTCACATTTCGCATAAATCTCATATATGAATAAATAACAATTTATTCTTTATTAAAACATCATAAACATTGCAGCGGAATCATAAAAGTCTTGGCACGCAGGCCTCATCAAAACGTCTCAGAAAGTTCATCTAAAAATAGTGTTATGAAATCATAAATTGACATGCAAGGAATAGAAAAGCATTTAACACGTTTCCCCATCCCGTTACATATCAGAGCACCTAAGACTCAACTGAGGAAAGTCCTCACACGCCTGCACCTAATCTTGGTTACCTGCAAGTTACCCATACGAAGAGCAACATTTTCTAGCAGAAGGGGTGAGATTCACAAAACAATAATATTAAACATATAATTCAATAATTATAGTTAACAACAAATCATCACATAAACACGTCGCAACAACATCATTTAGCATCACAGGCAACATCATAAAGCATCACCATAAACATCTTAAACAACTTGACTCGACAATGCAACTTCACATGACTATGCAACTCTAACATCTTAAATGCATGTGGTACCAATCCAGGGCATAAGCCCTCGTCGCTTTGAGCATAAATATACTCCCAAGGCATAAGCCCTCGTCGCTAGTGAGCAAAAGCTCCAGGGCATGAGCCCTCGTCGCTGGTGAGTAAAAACTTCAGGGCATGAGCCCTCATCTCTGAATGGGTATGCATGAGACTCAATCTCTTATAACTTAAACAAGTTAAACATCTTGAAACGTCGCAACATCATAGACATCTTGGACCGACACATGCAACATTAATCATATATAAACGACTACATGGCAGCAACTCATCAATCATGGCATATAGCAACATCAAGGATTCATCACATAAGCATCACATATATCACACATATAGTCCACATAATACACATATGTTTCATAAATCATTCTCAACGACATCAAATTATCACTAAGCATCATCACAAATCATCATTTATATCATAGTTATCTTCTATTACTACCCAAGGGTCAACTCTCAAAGTCCTACACGAAACAGACTTCAAAATACAAGGTTATCGCAGTCTGAAACCGCACTACTCGCCGTGGCGAGTTGATCTACTCGCCTCGTGAGCTCAACTAGGGGTTACTCGCCTCCGGCGAGTTGGGGGCGATTTGAGAGCGAGCAATACTGGGTGCTCTCGGCCTTTTTCACATTTTTCATCCAAAAACTTCAATTGTAAGTTCCCTAGGTCCAATTTGATCCTAAAAACTTACCTAACCATTCTTATAAACATCAAGGCACTCAAAACCATCTACGACACGTCTCAAAACAACATCTTAAAAATCAAGATTCTCTCAGGTCAACTCGCTATGGCGAGTGGGGTTGCTCGCCTCGCGAGTGATCAAGGGCTACTCGCTATGGCGAGTTGGATTGCTCGCCTCGCGAGCGATGAAGGTCTACTCGCTGCGGCGAGTTGCTTAGCTCACCTAGGTGAGCGATGAACAGACAGCTACGGGTTCATCAAAATTCTCACCAAAGGTCACCAATCTCACTATGTTAAACCTCAAAACGATCAGGAACATTAACCCTATGATTATTCTAGGTTCTGTACACAATTTCTACATCAGTTCTACAGCTTTTCATCACCAGATCATTAATTCTCCACTTTTAACCTAATTTCCAATTCCTCAAAAATCATTCCTACACTTGTTAATTATAATACATGAATTGCAGGCTTAATAGAATTGTAATGCTAGGCTCACCCTTACCTTAAAATTGCAGAAAATCGCAGCTCTCCCTGATTCTTCTCTCTTCTCTGGTTTTTCTCCCTTTTTCACCAAAACGTACGTACTGACATTCTGACCTAATTTTCCCCTTTTTATATTCCCAACAAATCTTATCTTATTTACTCTTTCTCCCACATAACTCTCTAAAATCTGAAAACTACCCCACATCTCTATATTTTATTTTATTTTCAAATCTTATTTTATTAAACAATAAAATAAGTCACCACATCACATAAAAAATCACTTAAATCTTAATCTCAACATCTCTTAGAATATATATAAATATATCTAGACTCCTCAAGTAATTCAAATAATTAATTAATTAAAATAACTCAAAGTGGGCGTTACAACTCTCCCCAACTTATAAGATTTTCGTCCTCGAAAATTTACCTCAAGCAAACAACTCTGGATAGGATTCCAGCATCTTACTCTCTAGCTCCCACGTCAAGCTTTCACCAGTCGCTCCATCCGAAACGACTTTCACAAGAGGTATCTCCTTGCCTCTCAAACGCTTCACTTCACAACACCCCGTTTTCCCGACTTAAAAATTTATTTAAACAAATCAGAGTTAATCACATAACGGAGCGTCACATTTCACATAAATCTCATATATGAATAAATAACAATTTATTCTTTATTAAAACATCATAAACATTGCAGCGGAATCATAAAAGTCTTGGCACGCAGGCCTCATCAAAACGTCTCAAAAAGTTCATCTAAAAATAGTGTTATGAAATCATAAATTGACATGCAAGGAATAGAAAAGCATTTAACACGTTTCCCCATCCCGTTACATATCAGAGCACCTAAGACTCAACTGAGGAAAGTCCTCACACGCCTGCACCTAATCTTGGTTACCTGCAAGTTACCCATACGAAGAGCAACATTTTATAGCAGAAGGGGTGAGATTCACAAAACAATAATATTAAACATATAATTCAATAATTATAGTTAACAACAAATCATCACATAAACACGTCGCAACAACATCATTTAGCATCACAGGCAACATCATAAAGCATCACCATAAACATCTTAAACAACTTGACTCGACAATGCAACTTCACTTGACTATGCAACTCTAACATCTTAAATGCATGTGGTACCAATCCAGGGCATAAGCCCTCGTCGCTTTGAGCATAAATATACTCCCAAGGCATAAGCCCTCGTCGCTAGTGAGCAAAAGCTCCAGGGCATGAGCCCTCGTCGCTGGTGAGTAAAAACTCCAGGGCATGAGCCCTCATCTCTGAATGGGTATGCATGAGACTCAATCTCTTATAACTTAAACAAGTTAAACATCTTAAAACGTCGCAACATCATAGACATCTTGGACCGACACATGCAGCATTAATCAGATATAAACGACTATATGGCAGCAACTCATCAATCATGGCATATAGAAACATCAAGGATTCATCACATAAGCATCACATATATTACACATATAGTCCACATAATACACATATGTTTCATAAATCATTCTCAACGACATCAAATTATCACTAAGCATCATCACAGATCATCATTTATATCATAGTTATCTTCCATTACTACCCAAGGGTCAACTCTCAAAGTCTTACACGAAACAGATCTCAAAATACAAGGTTATGGCAGTCTGAAACCGCACTACTCGCCGTGGCGAGTTGATCTACTCGCCTCGCGAGCTCAACTAGGGGTTACTCGCCTCCGGCGAGTTGGGGGCGATTTGAGAGCGAGCAATACTGGGTGCTCTCGGCCTTTTTCACATTTTTCATCCAAAAACTTCAATTGTAAGTTCCCTAGGTCCAATTTGATCCTAAAAACTTACCTAACCATTCTTATATACATTAAGGCACTCAAAACCATCTACGACACGTCTCAAAACAACATCTTAAAAATCAAGATTCTCTCAGGTCAACTCGCTATGGCGAGTGGGGTTGCTCGCCTCTCGAGTGATCAAGGGCTACTCGCTATGGTGAGTTGGGTTGCTCGCCTTGCGAGCGATGAAGGTCTACTCGCTGCGGCGAGTTGCTTAGCTCACCTAGGTGAGCGATGAACAGACAGCTACGGGTTCATCAAAATTCTCACCAAAGGTCACCAATCTCACTATGTTAAACCTCAAAACGATCAGGAACATTAACCCTATGATTATTCTAGGTTCTGTACACAATTTCTACATCAATTCTACAACTTTTCATCACCAGATCATTAATTCTCCACTTTTAACCTAATTTCCAATTCCTCAAAAATCATTCCTACACTTGTTAATTATAATACATGAATTGCAGGCTTAATAGAATTGTAATGCTAGGCTCACCCTTACCTTAAAATTGCAGAAAATCGCAGCTCTCCTTGATTCTTCTCTCTTCTCTGGTTTTTCTCCCTTTTTCACCAAAACGTACGTACTGACATTCTGACCTAATTTTCCCCTTTTTATATTCCCAACAAATCTTATCTTATTTACTCTTTCTCCCACATAACTCTCTAAAATCTTAAAACTACCCCACATCTCTATATTTTATTTTATTTTCAAATCTTATTTTATTAAACAATAAAATAAGTCACCATATCACATAAAAAATCACTTAAATCTTAATCTCAACATCTCTTAGAATATATATAAATATATCTAGACTCCTCAAGTAATTCAAAATAATTAAATAATTAAAATAACTCAAAGTGGGCGTTACAGCATTGGTATCTTCTTGGTGTTCAACATCTTTGGTAAAGAATTCCCTAACAAACCATTTCGGGCCATGTGTCCTTTTCAAAAAAAGGCTAAAGAAGGTGTGAAAACATCACAATCCATAAAAACCTTGAAATATTATTGAAAAAGGACTTGAGTAGTTTCGTTTTCTCTATATCGGAACAATGCAAGACCAGCCCCTTTAGTGGGTCTTTTGTCATATGCATCTTTGAAGTCTTCAGGAAAATAAAGAGATAGTTTCGACCCAAAAGTGGCCAGAAGCCATAATTGGAATAACCTAATTAGACCAGGGATAATTAGGATGTCAAATTGGCCTCTCATGTCAGCTACTCCATCATTAAGGCTTTCATACAAACTTCCTAAGATGAATTTGCTAAGACAAATTGGTTTTCCCTCATGTAGCTGATAAGCTAAAGCCCTATAATGCTTTGCTACGTGAATGGATCTAGTGCAAAAGACGTATATAGATAGCCAATAGGTCAAGAAATCTATGTGTTCATAATCCGAAACTTCCTTAGTATGAGGTTTGCGTTGATGTTTGACGTAGGGACCACAAGTAGCTTTGACAAAATCAAAGGTAACGACCGATTTACATTTGCTAGGATCAAATGTTTCACCGATGGGTTGTAAGCCTGTAATGGCTGCAATATCTAACAATGTAGGCGTAAGCATGCCACATTTCAGATGCAAACTACTGGTCGAACTATTCCAAAAATGTGGTGCAGCTAAGATCATGTGTTTTTGATACCTAGGACCTTGTCTCGACAACTGAACAAGATCGAAAATGCCAAAATCTTTCCAAAAACTACCTTTATGGTTTTCTACCCTATCGAGCCATGTGATATAATCTTCGACTTTATCGATTCTTGGAGCTACCCTGAAAACCCTAGTTTTTAAATAATGAAGGTCATAGGGTTCGTCAGGGTATCTAGCAAAGATAAGAGGTAAATCTGTTTTATCATGGGGAAAAAGGCTTTAGTCTCCTCACTTTCAACTTTCTTAAGAGGTCAAAAGTACGCATGTAATGAGTTAAAAGAAGGGATTAATACCTGGGGTTTCCAGATTTGAGTTTTTTCCTCTCTCAAATCCAGTTCATTGGCAAACCAAGCATTCCCAAGTTGGTACTACACTGAAAATTTTTGTAATCCTCGTTTCAGTTTAGATTGCGAAGGATTATCAGTATCATTTCTCATAGTAGTATGAAATTGATGGATGATGATTTGGTTTTTCAGAAGAAAGGTCTTTGTTGACAAAGATTTTGAAGTGAAGGGTTCAAAAATGAAAACACGATGAAATTTCGCGATAGAGAAGAAGAAAAGAGTGAAAAGTGTAAACTGAGCTGAAAAGTGTCAATATCTTAAGTTGACAGTTATTAAAAAATGAATAGTGTGGTAGTTCCCAAAAATTGGAACGTGGCCCACTAAGTGGGATTTGATGACATCATAAAAGGTTTATCAACTGCCTTTGGATGCTGATGATAGTGATGTTATCTATTTCGACGAGAAAGATATGTTCGACGAAGTTCAAAAACGTCTTTTTCTTCTTCTATCTGAAGATACAAACAAAAAAGACATTTTTGGGGGCAATTTGCTAGCCTGTATTTTCAACAGTCTATAATAAATACAATCAATTAAATTTGACATAGGTTTTGAAGAAAACTAAATGAGTTCGAATCACAAGCTGGATCGAGTTTATGGACTTAAAGAGATTTTGTCGTTTGATGGTGAAGCTTCAACGAGCAAGCAAGATGTCGAAGAGAATTTGGTGTCGGATTAACAAGCCAAGCAGCAGTTACTGTCGAGAGATGTCATTTGAAATTCAAAAGATGTTAGGAGTAGTTATTAGCAGTTATGTTCAACCGTTTCTTTATAGGCAGTTATTTAGTATAAATAAGAGTTTTTCATATGAAAAACGGGTCACAATTCAATCATACACAAAACTTACACATTCAAACTATCTGCACTCAAGGAGAAACGAGTAACAAGTTAAAAATGTATGAATATGTGTACCAATTTACATTAAATTTATGCAGTTTAAGTTTATCTCTTTAAATTCCTTGTAGTTTATTCATTCTTTCTAGCAATTTTCTTCAACTGATTCGACGCGTGTTGATTTCGACGATTACATTCATATTTTACATCAAGATTATTCATATTTTCTAGAAAACATAAGCGCAACATGTCCTAAGATTTACTAGTTTATCTTGCAAGTAACCCATTTTGGAAACCAGCGGTTGTTTACCAAAAACCAAGGTAAACACCTTTGAAAAAGGGGCGGACGAACGACCAGTCTGTTTGCCTGTACTTTCAACAGGCTATAATAAATGTAGTAAATTAAGTTTGACTTAGGTTTTGAAAAAAACTAAATGAGTTCGACTCACAAGCTGGATTGAGTTTATGGACTTAAAGATATTTTGTCGTTTGATGGTGAAGCTTCGACAAGCAAGCAAGATGTCGAAGAGAAGTTGGTGCCGGATTAAATAGCCAAGCAGTAGTTATTGTCGAGAGATGTCATTTGAAATTCAAAAGATGTCTCGAGTAGTTATTTGCAGTTATATTCTACCATTTCTGTATAGGCAGCTATTTAGTATAAATAAGAGTTTTTCATATGAAAAACGAGTCACAATTCAATCATACACAAAACTTACACACTCAAACTATCCGAAATCAAGGAGAAACGAAAACAAGTTGCAAATGTATGAACCTGTGTACCAATTTCCATTCAATTTATGCAATTTAAGTTTATCTCTTTAAATTTCTTGCAATTTACTCATTCTTTCTAGCAATTTACTTAAACGGATTCGACATGTGTTGATTCTGACGGTTACATTCATATTTTACATCGAGAACATTTATATTTTCTGGAAAACAGAAGCGCAACATGTTCTAAGATTTACTGGTTGATCTTGCAAGTAAAGTATTTTGGAAACCCGCGGTTGTTTACCAAAAACCAAGGTAAACACCTTCGAAGAATTATTGAACCATTATGATTAAAGATAATAAACCATTATGATTAAAGAATTATTGAACTTTGATTAATTCCTTGGTATTTAACTTGTGCTCTTGAGTGTTTTACTAAGATAGGAACAAGGTTTAATCATACCAAGATTCAAAGAATCAAAGGACATTTAAATTCATGATCTAACATTGAGGTCAGAAACTTAGATCAGAATGTTGCTTAAAGATCAGAATGTTCACGCAGAGATCAGAAGGTTGCTTCAATACAAGCCCAGAATCTCAAGAACATTGATCAAGATCATGCAAGGTACATGTGACATGAATACATGTCAAGGAAAGTACTTCTGCATGGATCAATCTAGCAATAAAGGCATATACAAGGATTATGTCAAAAAGGATACTCAATGTTCATTTAAGACTATGAACATTGAAGTACTAGGAATATTCCAAAGGAGAATATCATCCTAGATGTTATATTCACTGCTCTTCATTGTTGTTTCACTATTAGGATTTGATTACATCAAATGGTAGTCTTACAAATCATCCTAAGTGAAAGAAAAGGAACATCCTAATGGTCAGAATGTCCAGCTCTGCACATGCTTACTTTACGAATAGTACAGTAGGTGAAAAGCAAAGAGCAAAAGCAAAGCAAATATGTCCTGCTCAATCAGAGATAGACACACATAGGGGTTGGTACAGTAAAAGGACCACACAATCCCTCAAAGCATGGGCATGAAGATGCAGAATCCACTTTATCTCTCCTGCACTAGTCCCTAGGCAAATTTGGGAAAGTAACTTTCTGATGTATGTGGAAAAGCCTATACTTTGGTTATTGCCCGGAAATTCATGTGCTCATTCATACATGATGAAACCAGATGAAGATCATGATGAACCCAATTGAAGATCATCAAGAACACAACAACATTTTGAAGTTCATCTTTTGATCAAAATGTTCACCTAGATTTTCAAGTAAAAGCTTGTGGGACCCAAGACACATGGCATAACACCATTGGACACCCTACAACGGCTATATGTGCTCAAAGACTCTATAAATAGAGATCAAAGGCTCAACATTACTTGCACCATTGCAAAGCATTCTTAAAAACATATGAAACATGTTTGAAGCTCTTGCAATTTGAATTGATCATCACTGAAGGCTCTTTCTACCTTCTTTGTAGTGTAAATCAATTCTTTCTGTTATCTCTTTTCTAGATAACTTCTTCCATTCCTCTTTGTTTGTTTTCAAACATTCAACCTCCATACAAATTGTAAACAAAGTCTCATCTAACTTTAGGGGTACTAAAGTGTTAGTTTGAGCAAAGGTTGTAAAAGTCTAAGTGGTTAACTTAGCAAGAAGGTGCAAGCCTGCTGAGGCTTAGAGAATACAGAGTTGTAATTGTTCAAGTGAACAAAGATTGTATGGTGCAGGATTTGAGAGGTTATCTCAAGCATCATAGTTGAAACTCTCACAAGATTGTGAGGAGTGAACTAGCCCACATTGGGTGAACCACTATAAATCTCTGTGTGTTCTTCCTCTCTTTCCTATACTCTTTAATTACAATATACACAACACACACTTATACACTTACTGTATTAATATGTTTTTGTGCATGAACTTCAGAACGTTCTGAAGTCAGAATATTAACTTAACCATTCCAAGTAAACAACTTGAGAATCAATTTTAAGTTTCAAGATAATTTTTAAAGGTTTACAATTCAAACCCCCCCTTCCTTGTGACTATTTTATCTACTTCAATTGGAAGCAGAGCCCGGTTCTAAGGGTTTGAACACTTAAACAAGTGTTAGAGAAAAGATTCAGGAAGTATGTCTAAAGTCAAGTACATAGCTGAAGGAGGATCATCAAACAAACCACCACTATTTGATGGATCAAACTACTACTTCTGGAAAGGCAAGATGGAACTCTCTCTCAGATCTCAAGTCAATGATATGTGGACTGTCATCACAAATGGAGACTTTATTTCAACATCCAAAGAAGGAGCTGTTAAAGATAAAATTGCATGGTCAACAGATGAAAACGCTCAGGTATTATTAAACTCTAAAGCTAGACTCTTTCTATCATGTGCACTAACCATGGAAGAAAGTGAAAGAGTTGATGAACGTAAAAATGCTAAAGATGTATGGGATACTTTGAGGGTACATCATGAAGGTACATCTCATGTCAAAGAAACTAGAATTGACATAGGAGTCAAAAAGTTTGAAGTCTTTGAAATGAGTTAAAATGAAACCATTGATGAGATGTATGATAGATTTACTACAATAGTAAATGAAATGAGATCTCTTGGAAAGACATATTCCACTCATGAGAGAATCAGAAAATTATTGAGATGCCTTCCAAGTATGTGGAGACCTATGGTCACTGCAATTACTCATGCCAATTATTTATAATGTATGAACCTAGAAGATCTAATTGGTTCACTGAGAGCTCATGAAGTTGTACTTCAAGGAGACAAACCAGTGAAGAAGGTAAAATCACTTGCCTTGAAAGCTTCTCAGCAAACTTCATCAGTAACTGATGATGATGTGCAAGAACCACAAGAATTAGAAGAAGTTCATGAAGAAGAAGATGAAGATGAACTTGCACTAATCTCCAAAATAATACAAAGAATGATGATGAGAAGAAATCAAATCAGAAAGAAGTTTCCAAACACCAACAACAACACTAAAATTGAAGCTGACAAAAGCCAAGTCACTTGTTTTGGATGCAACAAAACTAGACGCTACAAGGGTGAATGTCCTTACATCAAGAAGGTACAAAGAAAACCCCCCTTCAAGAAGAAGGCAATGATCACTTGGGATGATATGGAAGAATCAGAAACTCAAGAAGATGCAGATGCAAACACGGGACAGATGGCTCAGTCAGATGATGAGGAAAAGGTAATTATCTAGAAAATTGACTCTTTATATAAAGATCTTGAAAGTAGAATAGATAGTCTCCTATATGATTCAAATTTTTTAACTAATAGATGTCATTCATTAATTAAGGAACTTTCTGAAATAAAAGAAGAAAAAGAGAAACTTCAAAACAAGTATGATGAATCAAGAAAGACCATACAAATTCTGCAAGACTCTCACTTTGAAATGTCTGAAACACAAAAAGAGTTAAATAAAAAAACAAAAGGGCATTCTTTCTAAATCTTCTGAAATATAAAAGGAAAATACACTTTTGAAAAAGGAAGTTGAAGAATTAAAAAATGACCTTACATGTTTCATAAAGTCTACAAAAACATTTCAAAACATTTTGGGATCTCAAAATGAAAGTGATAAAAAATCTAGTTTAGGCTTAAAAGATCAAAGCAAAATTATTGAAAACTTTGTACCTAATTAAAGACTGAGATGAAAATGAAATGTTCTTTTTGTGATAGGTTAGGACATAATGAATCAGTATGTTTTGTTAAGAAAAGACTTATCAGAAAAAATAAGTTTAATCTTAGTTCAGAACGTTCTCATCTCAATAGATCAGAAAGTTCACAAAAGGCTGAGAAGGCTAAGAAGACATGTTTCTATTGTAAAAAATCTGATCATACAAGACAAAATGTTACTTTAAGAAAAGATCTCTTAGAATAACTTACCCTCAAGGACCAACATTACATGGGTACCTAAAGTTTTTATCTTGTCCAATGTAGGTCCTGCCTCAGGGTGCAAGAACAAAACCATGGTACCTGGATAGTGGTTGTTATAGGCACATGACAGGAACTGTTTTCTGACCTTTGAAAAGAAGGATGAAGGACTGGTGACATTTGGAAACAATGACAACAGTAAAATTAGAGGTAAGGTACTATAGGTAAACCTAATTCTGCTAAAATAGAAAATGTTTAGTATGTAGAAGGTTTAAAACATAATCTACTTAGCATAAGTCAATTGTGTGATAGTGGATTTGAAGTTGTCTTTAAACCTAACATATGTGAAGTAAGACAAACCTCCTCTAACAAACTGTTTTTCTCTGGATCAAGGAAAAAGAATTTGTATGTTTTAGAACTAAATGATATGCCTGCTGAATCTTGTTTTATGTCTCTTGAAAAAGACAAATGGATTTGGCACAAAAGGGCTGGTCAGATAAGCATGAAAACCATTGCTAAACTTTCTCAACTTGATCTAGTTAGAGGGTTGCCTAAGCTTAGCTTTGAAAAGAACAAGATCTATGAAGCTTGTGTTAAAGGTAAACAAGTAAAAAGTAGTTTTAAAACTATTGAGTTTATTTCAACTCAGAAACCTTTAGAGCTTCTTCTCATTCATCTCTTTGGTCCAGTTCAAACTGCAAGTCTAAATGGGAAAAGATATGGTTTTGTTATTGTCGATGACTTTTCCAGATTTATATGGGTTCTATTTTTAAAATACAAAGATGAATCTTTTGAAGCTTTCCAAAACTTTTATAAAAGAGTTCAAAATGAAAAAGGTCCTAATATCATCACAGTAAGGAGTGATCATGGAGGAGAATTTGAAAATACATCCTTCAAAACATTCTTTGATGAAAATGGTATTAAACATAATTTCTCTTATGCAAGAACTCCACAACAAAATGGAGTTGTTGAAAGAAAAAAATAGAACTTTGCAAGAATTGGCTAGAACAATGTTAAATGAATCAAATGTTGAAGAGTATTTTTGGGCTGAAGCAATTAACACATCTTGTTACATTTTAAATAGAGATTCAATAAGAAAGGTTCTTAACAAAACCCCATATGAACTCTGGAAAGACATTAAACCTTGCATATCTTACTTTCACATATTTGGCTGCTATTGCTACATTCTGAACAATAAAGAAAAATTGGGTAAGTTTGATCCTAAATCAGATAAAGCTATCTTTTTAGGATACTCTACAACTTCTAAAGGTTATAGAGTGTACAATCTAAAAACCCAGACAGTTGAAATTAGTATGCATGTCATATTTGATGAATATGATGAACATTCTCAACCAAAAGAAAGTGAAGACACTGAGGTGCCAACACTTCATAATGTTCCTAGTCAAAACACTGTTGATACAGTAGAGAAAGACGATGATCAGAATGTTCAGGATCAAACCCTCCAAAGTCCACCTAGAAGTTGGAGAATGGTAGGAGATCATCCTGTAGATCAAATCATTGGAAGCACAACTGATGACTCATGGATTGAGGCCATGAAGGAGGAACTCTCTCAGTTTGAAAGAAACAAAGTTTGGAACCTGGTTCCAAATAATCATGCCAAAACCATCATTGGTACAAGATGGGTGTTCAGAAACAAGCTTGATGAAGAAGGTAAGGATCTTAGAAACAAAGCAAGGTTAGTTTCTCAAGGCTATAACCAACAAGAAGGTATTAACTATGATGAGACCTTTGCACCAGTTGTAAGGTTAGAGGTCATCAGAATTCTTCTTGCATATGCTGCACATAAAAGCATTAAAATTTTTCAAATGGATGTGAAAAATGCATTTTTTAAATGGTTTTCTAAATGAAGAAGTTTATGTAAGCCAACCTGCTGGTTTCATAAATAAAGATAAACCAAATCATGTTTTTAAACTCACTAAAGCATTATATGGTCTTAAACAAGCTCCCAGAGCTTGGTATGATAGACTCAACACATTTTTAATTGAAAATGGATTTT
Source organism: Medicago lupulina (assembly GCA_958299785.1). Classification (NCBI taxonomy): domain Eukaryota; kingdom Viridiplantae; phylum Streptophyta; class Magnoliopsida; order Fabales; family Fabaceae; genus Medicago; species Medicago lupulina. The sequence continues at coordinate 40,030,543 of OY283146.1, read as the reverse complement.
CAAGAGGACAAATTGATACCACACTCTTTAGAAAAACACATAATTCTGACTTACTTATAGTTCAAGTTTATGTTGATGACATCATATTTGGTGCAACTAAAGAGAAAATGTGTGAAGAATTTTCCAACCTTATGCAAAATGAATTTGAGACGAGCATGATGGGTGAACTTGGTTTTTTTCTTGGTTTACAAATTAAACAACATCCAAATGGAATTTTCATAAGTCAAGAAAAGTATGTCAAAGACATTCTTAAGAAATATAGAATGAATGAGGTAAAAATCATGGTCACCCCTATGTATCCATCTTCAAGTTTAGATAAGGATGAGAGTGGAAAATCTATTTCTGAAAAAGAATATAGAGGCATGATAGGTTCATTACTATATTTAACTGCTAGTAGACCTGACATAGTGTTTGCAGTAGGTTTATGTGGTAGATTTCAAACTTGTGCAAAAGAATCTCATTTAACTGCAGTTAAAAGGATTCTTAGATATCTAGTAGGTACTACTGATCTTGGCCTTTGGTATAGAAAAGGTTCTATTTTTGATCTTGTAGGATATTGTGATGCTTATTATGCTGGAGACAAAGTTTAAAGGAAGAGTACAAGTGGATCCTGTCAATTCTTGGGACAAGCATTGATTGGATGGTCTTGCAGAAAGCAAAACACCATTGCACTCTCCACAACTGAAGATGAGTATGTATCTACAGCTAGCTGTTGCTCTCAAATTTTATGGGTAAGAAATCAGTTGGAAGACTACTCTCTAAGGTACACAAGTGTTCCTATTTTTTGTGATAATACAAGTGCAGTTAATCTTTCAAAGAATCCTATTCAGACCATGTTCAGAAAAAGAATATTGCATTAAGCTTTGTTTACACTGAAAATCAACTAGCTGACATTTTCACAAAATGCCTTGTTGAGGATAGATTCAATTTTCTTAAAGAAAAATTGTTAATCATGAAAAATCCCAATAAAGATTGATTACTAATCACTAAGGGCCTTAGACTAACCCCCTTGATGTTATCTGATTCAATTCAGACAAATCAATTTCAATCAGAATGTTCATATGATCAAAATGTTCATAGTATGCTCAAGTGATCAAAATGTTCATATGATCATAATATTCATCTAAGTGTTCATACGATCAGAATGTTCACAAGTATGTTCATTTGAGTTAATCTATGTAGGATGATCATGGAACTCAGATTGTTCAGAACTTTAATTCTGGGTCAATAATCTCATAAGTGAGATTTTGTATTGACTTTTTCTAGAAATTCTTCCATAATCTTAAGCATTAAATGCTTGATATGGAGTAGTTAGGTTTAAGCTTTAACCTCCATGTAATGGCTGCAATTGTCAACTCACTCAATTACCTTTCCCCTTCACAAATGGCTACTTCTCTCTCTCTCTCTCTCTCTCTCTCTCTCTTGTCCGTTCACTTTTTCACAATTTTCCTCCTTCCCAATGAAAACTGTCATCATTTCTATTCTTTTCTCTTTCCTTCCATCACGTCTTGGTCTATTAATAAGAAACCAACTCTGATTAAAAAATTCAAATAACTATGTTCTTCATTTTTTTTTTGCGAAATGGCAAGAAGCAAAACAACTTCAAAATTTGTTGATGATGAGAACACTCAAGTGGAACGTTCTCCATCACCACCACAAAACGCCGCTGCTGATTAAACCTCTGATCAACAACCATTGAACGAAACCCATGTTCACACTATTCTCCCAGATGTGATCATTCCTGCTTTTGACACCCCAAAATCTTCTAAACCAAAGTCTTCTAAGAAACTAATCATCAAACCTAGACCTATTCCTACTAGACGTTCACAGAGGATGAAGAAATCCTCAAAAGAACCTAAGGTATCTCATGTGAATCTTGTCTCTGATGAAGAGAGAAAGACATATTCAATGGATGAAGAGAAGGAAACTGATTCAAGTGATGATGAAATGGATGAGACTTATGAGGAAGAAATGGAGGAAGACTCTGAACAAACTCTCATTGAGATTGTGCAAGCTGCAAGAAAGTCTTACAAAGGAAAGAAAGTTGCTTCTCCATCAAAGGAAGAATCTGCATCACAGCATAAGGATGAGAATGCTGCAGATGAAGAAAAAGAAGAGGTTGTTGAAGAAGAAAAGGAATCTTCTCTAAGGAAGTGTGGCAAAGGAGAAGGCATTGCCAACATTGCTACTGTTATGAGGGCTCAGAGAGCAGACAAGATTTCTCTTAGACCAATGAGCAGATCTAAGTACTTTGAGTTTGACAGCTTAGAGACAAAGGGTTGGGATCTGAAGAAATTCACAGATCCACAAGTCTAGTAGATGTCCCAAAAATCCTTCACAACATGATTAGGCACACTCTAGTACCCAAATGTGTCTCTTTTGATGTAGTTTATGATATGGATCTATGCATCATCCACCACCTCATGAACAAAACCAAACTCAACCTTTGTTTCATCATTATCCAACAAATGATTGATTCATGTTTGGCCATCAAACAAATTGTTGCTAGGTTGCCCTATGGAATGCACCTCACTCCCATCTTCTAGAAGGCAAATATTCCTCTTGATGGTGAAAAACGCAAACTTGAGTTCATGAAGTTCACCTATAAGACTCTAGGTTAACTACGCATCACCACTACAAACATGCCTTCCTTCACAACCTCTGGCTCTATTAAGAGACCTGCTAGTCAGAATGTTCAGAAAACAAGAAAGAAGAGACAGAAAGAGGAGATCAGAGATCAATCTCCAAAGAAAGCAGAAGTCAGACCTTCCTCCTCACCAACTTTAGAATTATTCTCTAAAGTAGCAGAACTTGCAAAGGAGATTGTGGAAAATCAGTGGCTAAGGAGAATGCTCAACAAGAAAATGAGGCATCTTTTCCAAAAGAAGCTATGGATATTGAGAAAGCTGTTGAGACTCATGAAGGTATACCTCAGACTGTTGAAGAAAACTCTCTTGAAAGAGATCAGAGAGTTGAAGAAACAAAGTTTAATTAAAAAGGGGGAGATTGGTGAGGCAAAATCCCTAATTAATTTTAAAGATAATAAACCATTTTGATTAAAGAATTAATGAACTTTGATTAATTCCTTGGTATTTAACTTGTGCTCTTGAGTGTTTTACTAAGACAGGAACAAAGTTTAAATCATACCAAGATTCAAATAATCAAAGGACATTTGAATTCATGATCTAACACTGAGGTCAGAAAGTTAGATCAAAATGTTGCTCAAAGATCAGAATATTCACGCAGAGATCATAAGGTTGCTTCAATACAAGCCCAAAATCTCAAGAACATTGATCAAGGTCATGCAAGGCACATGTGACATGAATAAATGTCAAGGAGAGTACTTCTGCGTGGATCAATCAAGCAATAAAGGCATATACAAGGATTATGTCAAAAAGGATACTCAATGTTCATTTAAGACTATGAACATTGAAGTACTAGAAATATTTAAAAGGAGAATATCATCCTAGATGTTATATTCACTGTTATACATTGTTGTTTCACTATTAGGATTTGATTACATCAAATGGTAGTCTTACAAATCATCCTAAGTGAAACAAAAGGAACATTTTGATGGTCAGAATGTTCAGCTCTGCACATGCTTCCTTTATGAACTAGTAGGTGAAAAGAAAAAAGCAAAAGCAAAGCAAATTTGTCATGCTCAATCACAGATAGACACACATAGGAGTTGGTACAGTACATGCACCACACAATTCCTCAAAGCATGGGCATGAAGATGCAGAATCCACTTTATCTCACCTGCACCAGTCCCTAGGCAAATCTGGGAAAGTAACTTTTTGATGTTTGTGGAAAAGCCTATGCTTTGGTTATTGACTAGAAATTCATATGAAAAGCATATGACACGCCCAGAAATTCATGTGTTCATTCATACATGATGAACCCAGATGAAGATCATGATGAACCCAGATGAAGATCATCAAGAACACAACAACATTCTGAAGTTCATCTTTTGATCAGAATGTTCACCTAGATTTTCAAGTAAAAGCTTGTTGTACCCAAGACATATGGCATAACACCATTGGACACCCTACAACGGCTATATGAGCTCAAAGATTCTATAAATAGAGATCAAAGGCTCAACTTTACTTGCACCATTGCAAAGCATTCTTAAAAACATATGCAACGTGTTTGAAGCTCTTGCAATTTGAATTGATCATTACTGAAGGCTCTTTCTACCTTCTTTGTAGTGTAAATAAATCTTTCTGTTATCTCTTGTCTAGACAACTTCTTCCATTCCTCTTTGTTTTTTTTCAAACATTCAACCTCCATAAAAATTGTAAACAAAGTCTCATCTAGCTTTAGGGGTACTAAAATGTTAGTTTGAGCAAAAGTTGTAAAAGTCTAAGTGGTTAATATAACACCCTAGTCATTAATTATTTTATTCTGGTTTTATTTAGAGTCTTGGTGTATTATTTAAATATTAATATGTGATTTTATGGTGTGGTGTATGTTATTATATGGTTTATTATAGTAATTATTAGTTTTGGTGAGAATAATAAATATTTAGAAGTTTTGGGGGGTTATATTTTATAAAAAGAAGTTAAAAGCGAGTTATTAGGAGTTAGGAGGAGTTAAGAGAATATTAGTGAGAATTGAAAAAGGAATTCAGAAAGAGTTTAACGTACTTTGAGTTTTTGGGAGAAAAAGAGAAGAAAAAAAACCAAGAACAAGGGAGAAGAGCCAAGAGGAAGAGAAGTGCCTTGTTGTAGAGTTTGATTCATCAATTAAGGTAAGGGTGAGACTATCTCTCAATGATAATGGTTATATAATTCTGATTTTGGTTTAGCATAGTTCCAGTTGAAATTGGGTTTTGACAAAAGTTGTAGGTTGTGAGTTTTGGGGATTAGGGTTGATCTTATGTTGTTGTTCAGAGCTTTGTTGTTTGAGAAATTAAGTCCTTGAATTGATGTTCAAGTCTTAGAATGATCATAGGCAATGTTCCCTATCAAATTTGGGGTTTGGGTGCTTGAAAATTGGGTTTTTGGGGTGTAAAATGGTGTAAAAATCATAACAGCCTGTGCCAAATCGTACTCCGATTTTTTCAAATCATACTCCGATTATTTACGAATAAAAACGCAATTTTTGACCCAGAAAATCGTACTCCGATTTTCCAAATCGTGCTCCGATTTGACAGCATCCCCTGTTCCTCGTTCTTGTGTCTTTTTCACTCATTTCTGTTTTGAACTGGCTTTTGGTGTAAACATGAAAGTTGTAGATAATTGAGTTAGCTTTCTAATGGCTTTGGTTTGACTTAAAAATGATTTTTATATTTTGAGTTATGATGGAAATAGTCCAGGTGGGTATTGAGAAAACTTTAAGAAAAACTTAGCATAACTAATCCCAAGTCGGGCCAAAAACTTATGGTTGGTTTCCAAACTTCAAACTTAAGTTTCAGGGGTTTAGTTGAGGTGTTTATGAGTATCTAACCTAGGTCGTGATGAACTAACTTGGTTTAGTGTAAATGAAGTTAATGAATATTATGTATATTTTTGTCATCAAGTTGAAATATATATATATATATATATATATATATATATTATGTGAATATCGTATGTTGTATAATATTGTGATGTTTATCTCATTCAAGTTGCTAAGTCGTTGGTTGTTAAGTTGTTGTCGGTGTAGTCGAGTTGTATGTTGATATACACAATTGGAGTCTGTTGCATAGTCTAAAAGCGGTGAGGACTTCGGTCCTGGAATGCTCGTCATTCAAAAGCGGTGAGGACCTCGGTCCTGGAATGCATTGTCATTCAAAAGCGGTGAGAGCTTATGCTCTGGAATGCTCATCATTCAAAAGCGGTGAGGACCTCGGTCCTGGAGTGCATTGTCATTCAAAAGCGGTGAGAGCTTATGCTCTGGAACACCTTGACGTTCAAAAGCGGTGAGGACTATTGTCCTGGAATGTTTAGCATTCAAACGCGTTAGTATGGTACCACATGCATAGTACTTGAGTCGTTGTTGTCTTTGTCGGTGGACATTGTCGTTGTCGTTGTTGTCGGTGTCGGTGGTTGTTGCATATGTCGGTGGGCATTGTATATGTCATTGTTGTCGCTGTTGTCGTTGTCGGTGGACATTATTGTTGTTGTTGTTGGATGATATTTAAATGCTGGTTAAACTGTTGATTTTTGTTATATATATATAATGATATGATGATGCTAATACGGTGTTGAATTCATTGATGAAATATTTATCTATTATTTTTGTATCAGAATCTCACCCCTTCTACTTGGAAATGTTGCCTCTTTACGTGGGTAACTTGCAGGTGATCAAGATTAGTAGAAGTTTAGCTGTTGTGAGAAGACTCCTCACATTGTGTCGTAGGGCTCTGATACGTAACGGGATGGGGATATAACATGTTGAATTATTGTCATTCCTTTATGTATCAATGTTGACCTTTATGTTGTTTAGTATTGAAGGAGAATTTGTTAAGGCCTTTGTGCCAAGATATTGTTGGATTATGTTGATGTTGACGATGTTGAATTAATGAAATAATTTTCTGCTGCAAATGTGTTGAATTATAAATGTTGAAGATTTTGTTAAATAGCGTCTAACCTATTTATGAGATGTAGAAAATGGTAGTGTAGCACTTCGTTGTTGATGAATAACTCTGATTTATATGTTATATTATGATGTTGGGTGAACGGGGTGTTACAATTGGTATCAGAGCAGGTCGGTCCGTCCGGCCAAGTAGAGAGTCTTGTTGAGTCGTGTATCAGTTTATTACTGCCTTGTGTTGTGTTGATTGTGGTTTTTCGTGTAGAATTCTAAGATGGCTGGAAGGAATGATGCCGCGATCGCTGCTGCCCTGGAAGTTGTTGCTCAAGCTGTGGGACAACAGCCAAATGTTGGTGCTGGGAACGAAGGTGTGAGGATGTTGGAAACTTTCCTGAGGAACCATCCGCCAACATTCAAGGGGAGATATGACCCTGATGGAGCTCAGAAGTGGCTCAAAGAGGTTGAGAGGATTTTTAGAGTAATGCAGTGCAGTGAAGTTCAGAAGGTGCGGTTTGGTACGCACATGTTGGCTGAAGAGGCAGATGACTGGTGGGTGAGTCTTTTGCCTGTGCTTGAACAAGACGGTGATGTTGTGACCTGGGCTGTGTTCAGGAGGGAGTTCCTGAATAGGTATTTTCCGGAAGACGTCCGAGGTAAGAAAGAGATTGAGTTTTTGGAGTTGAAACAGGGTGATAAGTCTGTGACTGAATACGCTGCCAAGTTTGTGGAACTTGCAAAGTTTTACCCACACTACACTGCTGAAACTGCTGAGTTTTCTAAGTGTATCAAGTTTGAGAATGGTCTCCGTGCTGACATTAAACGGGCCATTGGCTACCAAAAGATAAGAAACTTTTCTGATTTGGTGAGTAGCTGCAGAATGTATGAGGAGGATAGTAAAGCTCACTATAAGGTGATGAATGATAGGAGGAGTAAGGGACCGTCTAGTCGTCCGAAGCCATATAGTGCACATGCTGACAAAGGGAAGCAGAAAGTGATTGACGAGAGGAGACCTAAAAGAGGAGATGCTCCTGCTGAGATAGTTTGCTTCAAATGTGGTGAGAAAGGCCGCAAGAGTAATGTATGTGGACGTGATGAGAAAAAGTGTTTCAGATGTGGGCAGAAAGTGCACACGGTGGCTGAATGCAAGCGTGGTGACATTGTGTGCTACAATTGTAATGAAGAGGGCCATGTTAGTTCTCAGTGTAAGAAGCCAAGGAAGACTCAGGCTAGTGGCAGAGTGTTTGCATTGACTGGTACGCAAACCGAGAACGAGGATCGACTTATCAGAGGTACTTGTTTCTTTAATAGTACTCCTTTAATAGTACGCAAACCGAAAAAGTGTAAACACTTTTTATAATGGTCTTTCATATACCACAAAAATGACTGTTGATGCAGCTGCAGGTGGACCTATAATGAACAAGAACTATACAACAGTATACGGTTTGATCGAAGACATGGCACAAAACCACTACCAGTGGACTAATGAGCGGGCCATCACTGCTTATTCACCCTCTAAAAAGGAGGCAGGTATGTATTAAATTTCTTCCTTCGATCATCTAGCTGCTAAGGTTGACGCACTCACTTAAAAATTTGATAAAATGAATTTTAGTGCCGTCACACCTGCTCCTGTTTCACCCCCATGTGAAGTTTGTGGTGTGTTTAGCCATATTGGCGTTGATTGCCAGTTAGGTAGTCCTATTGAGGGTGTTGAGCAAATGAATTATTCTCAATACAACCAAGAAATGAGGCAAAATCAAAACTTTTACAAAACTCCTCAAAATTCCTATGGGCAAATGGCACCACCTGGCTATGCAAACAACCAGAGAGTCCCTCAGAAATCTAGTCTGGAAAATTTAATGGAAAATTATGTCATGAATCAATCTAAGCAGCTCCAAGAGCTTAAAACCCAAACTGGATTTTTGAATGACTCTCTCACCAAACTTAATTCCAAGGTAGACTCCATTGCCACTCATACCAAAATACTGGAAACCCAAATCTCCCAAATATCTCAACAAGTAGCTATCTCCTCTCAAACACCGGGAATCTTTCTAGGTCAAACTGAAGCCAACCCCAAAGCCCATGTAAATGTTATTACCCTTAGGGACGGTAAACAGTTAGAGGACCTCGTTGTGAAAACCACAACAATTGAGGGAGAAGAGAGTGACAACCCAAAGAGTGTGGAAACCTTAGGAAAAAGTGATAAGTCTCTTTATTCACCACCGTTTAAGTCTAAAGTCCCTTTTCCCCAAAGGCTTGTTAAGCCTAGCTTGGAGGCACAATTTGGAAAGTTTATTAACATGCTAAAAAAGATTTACATTAACGTTCCTTTTGCTGAAGCTTTGTCCCACATGCCCCTCTATACAAAAAATTTAAAAGATATCTTGTTAAAGAAAAGAACAATAGAAGGTAATGATACAATAGCCTTAATAAAAGAATGCAACAATGTCATTAAGAAAGTGCCTCCAAAGCTTGGAGACCCATGTAGTTTTTCCATCCCTTGTGTGATTAGGAGTGTGACCATTGAAAAGGCCATGTGCGACCTAGGCGCTAGTGTTTCACTACAACATTTTAAGTCTACCACAACGCCTATTTTTCCAAAGGTAAAATTACCGTTCTCGTAGAGTACATTAGACAATGGATTTACATTTTTGTTGGCGCAGTGCATTGAATTTTACGATTATTTTTGCCACTTCAATAACCGTTTTCGTACACACAATAGAGTACGGTCTTCTATTAATTCAATTGGGTAACAAATATAAACCGTGTGCGCATAGTTTCTATTTTTTTTAACAAAAAGATAACAATAAAATAAAAACAAAACAAAAAGAATTTCAAAGCTGGTTACACTATTTTTATTTTTTTTAAGAAACTTGTACACTAATTTGATTGTCAAACCCAAAATATTCACGAATCATCTCTAGATCCACGATCCCACTAAATTTCAAAGCTTTTTTTTTTTTTTTGAAGTTTGTTGGGTCCAAAATCGCAAATCCTGCCATCTCCATCCCCAAATCGTTTGCTCATATTTGCAATCGGCGTCCTTCATCATCTTCAGCAACCGTGAGTCCTTCAACACACTAAACGCTTTCTACGATTGAGAGGAAAAACCCCTAATTCAATTTGTCGGCCACCGTCTTCTTCAGATTGCACCGTAGTAATTGAATATATCATTTCACTTCTGCAATTTTACCCTGATTCGCTTTGCTCTCGATCCCCGTTGCGGTAGTACGTCTCACTGGTTTCACATCTCCGCCAAAGGTAATGTCATTGTTCTAATGCCTTGCTTTCTTTCTTTCAATTTGGATTTTCACATTGATAAATCAAATGGTTGATATGAAGTGTGATTTTTTGTTTTCTATTGTTTTGGTTTTGATTTTGATTTTGCTATTGGTTTGCCTCATGGTATAATGCCCTGTTCTGTTTGATAAAATGCTTCAACCAACCTCTATTAACAATGCTTGTTTTCTGTTCGTTAAAATGTTTCAACCAAATTTTATATACTTCTTTAATCTTAGTAATGGTGTTCTCCTACACATATGCTCATTAAAGTTGTTTGGATTCTGCACCTATTCTTAGTAATGTCATTTTTCTGCATGTTACTTTATGATTAAAATGTCTTTGATCATTCTCACTTTTGTCAAATATTCAATTTATGTCATATTGCACAATAAGTTACGCTTGTTCAGATTAACATGTTTCATATTACTTGTTGTCTGGGTTCTAAATATGTAAAAAACCATTTTAGGCACCATATCTAAAAGTGTCTCAGAGAATTTATTTACATTAGGGCTACAAATTGGTTGTTAGGAAGATCAATACTGATTGTTGAGCCACTTCGATTTCAATAGCTGACTTCTACATGGTAAGTTTTTATGACAATGCTTATCTTGTTATGTTGACCTTTGCCTCTTGTTTATTTTATTTGCTTATTTTGTAATGAACCGAATTCCAATAAAAATGCTATTGTTGAATTGAAGGAACTACATAAGGTTAATAGTTTTTCAAGTGATATATTGCTGGCATATTAGTTAAGTTAACAGTATAAATACTTTGGTGTTTATTTATTGTTAATATTCTGATTTATGTTTCGTTTTAGATCAAATAATTTCACCATTTCAAATGATTTTACCCGCGTTTACTTCTTAGCATTGTTTCAGATCTTGAAGCTCTAGATTCGAATCACTATCTCAAGCTATCGGATATGAATTCTCACTAAATAGGAGCTTACACCCTGTTTCTATCTTCTTCCTTTTTTTTCTTTCTTTATTGTTTTGGGAGTTGAGAATACTTTAAAGAATACGAAGCTAATCACTTCTAAGATACCATATTTCTATCATCTAAGATATTTTAACACCTAGCGTTCCTCATCCGTCTTCGAAGATCTTGAACCCACTGTCATCAACATTGTCAACTCTTCCACAAGATAAAATTTGGCATTCTTCATTGTTTTCTATTATTCCCTTCTTGTCTTATACTTAGTCCTATTTTACGCAGCCTTTAACCATGTAAGGTGGAATTTATTGTCTATTAAGTGATAAATGGAGAAGATAGGGGAAAAAGTCCACTCGTGATTAAAGTGTTTAAAGGAGGCGTCAAAAGGTATGGACATCTTATGTCACTATATCCAATTGTCATATGCATTTGAACTTAGTAACTCTTGGAACATGCTTATGTATATTTCTGGTGATTTTCCATGTATGCTTGTATTTCTTTAAGTCGGTTCTTCATGCCTTTCTATACCCTGATATATAGGTTGAGCATCCTGTACTAAATGGATAGATAAGATAAATTTTCCAGTAACACAAGTTGCAATCGGGATGAGTATCCTATGAAGCATGGATACAAATATGGACATCGGACATGAACACAAATACAACACCAATAATAATTTGAGAAAATCACATAATTCAATGTAATTATGTGTCAGTGTCGTGCCGGTGCCCAACACCGACAGATGTCCAACAACAGGACACACCTAATCAGAAGGATGTCCGTGATTCATAATGATGTGTACCCCTCTAAACTTTTTTTTTTTTTTACTCTTATTGCTTTCTTACTGTATTAATTAACATCATCTCTAAAGGGTTAAGTTATGAATCTATAGTGCTATTAATATATACCTATTTACGATTCCAAGTGATACATATACTAATACTATATATTGATAAAACATAGTTCCATAAAGACAAAATGGAATCCCAATCCATTGTGCCTTGTTATTTGGGTTGAAATAATTTGGTTTGTTAATCTCTAGTGTGAATCATGTTATGATATGAATACATGAGTACTATTTATGTAAATTTCATGACTAATTAAGTTGTAGGAATGTGTTTTTTTTTTCATTTTTTTTGACTAGTTCTCTTTTTTGATTGTTTCTCTTGTACAAGGCCTAATTGAAAGTATCCAAGTGTCATTTGCACATAATATTAGTTTCCTCACCCCCATGTCTGATTGGTGCTCTCTCATCCTCTCGTTTGCCCTTTTTTCTTTGTTTCCTCCATGGTTGCCCATCCAATTTACTTTTGCATCTTTGACTAGAACTTTATTAATTTTTATCTCTTTAAATTGTCATTGATTTATCTCCCATTGGTTTCCTATTTTCCATGACTATATTGTTGCATTTGTGTTTCCTCACTGATTCTTTTTATTATTGGCAGATTAGTCATCAATTTTGTAGCCTTCAATGAAGCTCGGCAAGTTGATACAACAATATATATAAAGCATAAAATAAATAAGGTTTTCATCTCTTTCTTTTTGTTTTGATCTGTTAAAGTTTCTTATGATATAGAGACATAATAGTCTTATGTACTTATATAAAGCATTTTAGTTTACCTCTTTGTATGGTTCTTTGCCACAGTTTGCTATTACCATCTTTGGAATTTGTATTGTGCATGAGAATTTTTGTACACATTATTTATTGAACATTTTAATTTTATTCTAGAAGAATAATGATGATATTGATGAAGAATTTCAAGATTTGGAAGCACAAGATGAAGAAATATTGGTGCTTAAGTTTATTATTTTTTTTCCTGATAGATATTGGTGGTCACTTTGAAGATGTTATATTGATTGTGATCAATGATAATTGTCATTATATCCAAGGGTATTCATTAGAAATCCAATTTTTTTTTATTATATATGTAATTATGAAGATGTTATTTTCATTGTGATCAATGATGATTGACATCAATTTCGTTTTATGTAATTTTTTAATTTAGTATCATGGAACAATTTTATATGAATAATGTTTTTACTTTTTTTTTTGAAGGAATGTTTTTACTTATGTTATTGTTCTTTTCAGACCTTATTTTCTTAATTAATTCATTTATGAAATAATTTTTTTTTTTTTAAAAAAGGGTTTCACAACGCTTTTTGAATGTTGGAGTAGTTATGAAGAGGCCATTAGATACAGGTCTTCAAGAACGGTTCTCGTAATAGCAACGGTTAGAGGCGTAGCAACATCCCCTAAAAAACCGTTTCCAAAGGCTACTTATTGCTACGCTTTTGTTCTTCCCTACGGCGAAACACCGTTGTAGTTTGGATCTTTGAAAACCGTTTTCTTATGAATCATAATACTACGGTTTTTCATACGTCATTGCCCTTTATGAACAAAACCGTTGTGAAAAGATAAGACAACGCCTCAGTTTGCCACAGACGGGAAAGCGTTCTAGTAGGATACAACAACAGTTTTTTCGCATTTTGCTACGTTTTTTCGACGTTGCCGTAGGATGAATATGTTGTTGTGTTTACACTGATTTTTGGTAAACAATCGCTGGTTTAAAAATATTTACTTGCAAGATCAACCAGTAAATCTTAGGACATATTTGCATTTATGATTTTGATATATTGATATTGTTTTTTTTGTAGGATTTTAATAATGAAAAATAAAGGAAAATGATTGAATTCAATTCGATTGAATCCTATCGAAAATGATGTAAATTAGAAAAGATAAATTGCTTTAACGAAAATGAATAAATTGCAAAAGCATTCAAGAAAATGAACTTAAATTGCATTGATCAAATGTAAATTGGTACACAGATTCATACATTGCAACTTGTGACTCGTTTCTCGCTTCCATACGGATAATTTGAGTGTAAGTTTTGTGTATGAGTAAATTGTGACCGTTTTTCCTTTGGGAAAAATACTATATATACTAATAGGAAATAACTACCTAAATTCGAAATAAACATAACTGCTACGAATCATTCGATTTGAATTTCGAACGTCTTTTGAAGAGGTTTCCGTTGCCCTGATGTCCAACCGTCGAAATAAAATTCTTACTTTCGAGTATTCCCAACAAGTCTAACTTCGATAGAAATATAATGAAATAAAGATCTTGATCGGTCAGTCAACCTATTTGACCCATTAATAATAATAACATCCAAGACTTTGGGATAACAAATTGCCTCCCAGACACGTCATTTTCGACTCATCCTAGGATAGGGAGAAGATGATGTTTCTGATCTCTAGTCGAAAATAAAATCCGGATGTCACAACCTTGGACATACTTCATGGAAACCTTTATGGTGTCCCCACCATGGCTAGTGGGCCACGTTTTTAGTCATTGGGAACTACCAATTTCTAATTTAAATAAAAACCTAACCTTTTGACATAGGATGTTGACATCTGTCCAGATCAAAGGCTATAAAGCAAAGCATATAGCTTTACCCTTTTATGTTTCCAGAAAAAGTTTTCACTTTTCATTGTTCAACCTTCTTCTCCGTAATCGCTCCTTTCCATAAACCCTTACGCACCCTCAAAATTTCTTAAGATCTTTGATCGTTCTTTTTACCGTTTCTACCAGCAATTTCAAATCATGGCGCATGCAGAACAATCAACTCCAAAGATTCCAACTCAAGGAGAAACCATTAATTTCTCAAAGGAAATTCCAAGTGGTCACCTCCCACTCATCGTAGAACCAGACATAAAGGAAGTTGAAGACAAAATCTGGAAAACCCAGGTAATTATTCCTTGCCCTAACTCACCACATACATTTTTAGGAACCTTTCGAGATGACACAGAAAAACTAGAAAGCCTTAATGTGGTCTTTCCCTGTTTTGAAGAAAGATCTCCTTTGATTTTCACCCAATGTCCTTATGACCTAAGTTTTTTAAAATCTAAATTTTAAACGGAACCTCGGCACAAAAACAACGAGAGGTATTTGTGTTGGTTAGTGTAACGCCCTAGTTGTTATTTTATTATTTTTGGTTGATTTTAAGTATTTTATATGATTTTAAATGATTTTCGTGATTATTGGTGTTTTGTTATTTTATTATTTAATAGAAATAGGTGAGAAATAGAGTTATTTTGGACTTAAAGGAGATTAAATTAGAATTATGATAATTTAAGGGAGTTAAGGAAAATAAAGTGGGGGTTATGTTTTGGTGAGAATATGAAAAGAAAGGTCAGTAACATTTTTCACGTACAATAGAGAAAACAAGAGTTTTGGGAAGAAGGGAGAAAACCAAGAACAAGGAAGGAGAGCCATGGGGAGAGTCTATTGCTGTAGATTTTTGTTCATCTTAATTCAGGTAAGGGTGAGGCTAGCTTTCAATGAATAATATGTATATAATTGTTGAAATTGAATTGAAATTGTGGTTCTTGAGTTAGGGTTGCAAAGTTTATGAAAAGTTGCTAAATGTTGTGAATTATGTTGTTGATTGCATGTTTTCTGAGTTGTTTTGGTTGTTGTATTGCATATAAAACCTGTAAACATTGTAGTAATTCATTTTGGGTGATCCGGGGATCAAAATTGGGTTTTTGGATGAAAAAGAGTTAGAAAATTCGTGAGTTTTTGTACTGCCCAGATGAAGCTTCGCTTAAGCGAGATGCTCTTCGCTTAAGCGAGCGACCCAGAGTGCTACCCAGAATTGTAGAATGACCTTTCGCTTAAGCGAGATGCAAGCGAACTCTAAGCGAGCAAAATCCTGACTTACGACATTTAGGCCACTTGAAGCGAACCACGAGCGAACCTTGAGCGAGCGTGAACCAACCATTCTGTGAAGATTTTGCTTAAGCGAACAGGCATTCGCTTAAGCGAGATAGGTCCTGTACGACCATTTTTCTAAATTTTTCTTCGTGAATTAGGACATTAATTTGAGCATCCTAAATTGTTTCTTTGAGTTATTTAACCTTGTTTATGTAGTAAATATTATAAATGAAAGTGAAGCTATGTGAATGCATGTAAATATATATAAATATGGTTATATATGCTATGTCGTTGTTTCCCGTTGTTGTTGTCGTTATGTCGTGTTGTCCAAGTTGGGGAGTGTGTCATAAATGATTTAGGCACAGTTGTTGTTGTCGCAGTTGTTGTTGCTGTTGTCGTTGAGTTGTATGCAGATATACACAAGGAGTCATTTCATACTCATGCATTGTTGGGGGCTTATGCCCTGGAATGTTAATCATTCAACTGTTGAGGGCCTATGCCCTGGAACGCCTTGTCGTTTAACTGTTGAGGGCTCATGCCCTGGGATGCTTTAACCATCCAAATTGTTGAGGGCTCATGCCATGGAATGCCTTGTCATTCAAACGCGTTAAATGGTACCACATGCATATTGCGTTAGTAGTTGTCGTCGTGCATTGTCGTAGTTGTTGTTATCAGTTGAGTCGTTGGTGTTGCAGTTGATGATGATGTTGTTGTTGCTCAAACTTAAATTAAATGTTGCAAGTCAAATATGAATTGATGTAGTCGTTGTTGATAATACTGCTGCCATGTATATATGAGCTTAATGATGCCTGTTGTTATGAATGTTGTTGTTTTTAATTCAGTTGATGAATTATATATATATTATTGTTGTTTGTGAATCTCACCCCTTCTGCTTGAAAATGTTGCTCTTCGTATGGGTAACTTGCAGGTAATGAAGACTAGGTGGATGTCTGGCTCAAGTGTCTTAGGGCTCTGATATGTAACGGGATGGGGAAACGTTGTTTTGTTCTGTCATTCCTTTATGTATCAAATTTTGAAACAATGTTGTTGGAGTTTATTTTTGTTGAATAATATTTAATTTTGTTGAGGCCTTTGTGCTAAGATTTGTTGGAAGTTGATATTAATTTAAAAGAATTTTCCGCTGCAGTTTACGAGATGATATGTTGTTGAAATTAAATAGTTTTATTTTCTATTTAAGAATTTTTGAAAAGCAGTGTAATGCTCCGTTTGTTGATTAACTTTGATTAAATTATTTGAATATTACGTTGTTGGGAGAACGGGGTGTTACAATTGGTATCAGAGCAGGTCGGTCCGTCCGACCAATTAGTAGAGTCGTGTCGAGCCTAGTAGTGTTGTGTGACAGCTTTACACTGTCTTTTGTTGTCCTGATTTGTTGTTGTTGTGTAGAACTTTGAAATGGCTGGAAGAAATGATGCTGCTCTAAAAAGAAGAAACACATGAATTCGAACCCTAACAGCGCTCACTCCCATGTTGGAGACAACGGTTCGAAGGTAAAAACTTTCCTTATCAAAGCTTGCCTTCTTTTGAGATTTTCGACAACCACGGTTTTCTTAGCAATCAATGCTTTTCTTTATGTAGGGTATCGAGCATAGTCAACTCGACAAATCCCAGCATGCACAGCTTGTTTTTACGGACCATGTTAGCGCATCTCAAATTGCTGAGGAAGACGAGCGCGTTGAGACCAACAATCCTTCACCTCAATTCGAACATGTTCCTGATGAAGGTATGGCTGGGGCAACCGCGGTCGAAGACAGCGATCTTGACGTAGTAGCGGACCAATACCTCCTTGCTTCGAGAGAAGAAAACACAGATCTAGCCCAGCTCAATGTTCCAGGTGAAAAATCTTTGGCCGAAATTTCGCCAGCGAAATCCGTTCGGTCTGTCAAAACAATTAGTCAAGAAGAACTCGACCAACTTGAGAAGGCCAATCCTCTAGACGCATTTGACGTCTTGGCACAAGATGTTCTTCTGTCTCGGAGTACTGGGAAACTTTCCAATGTCTCCACTGAAGATGTGTCAGATATTTCGAAGGAAAATCTTCTTGCAGAACTTCAAAGTAAAGTTTTGGAGGTCAACTTATTCGAAGTTATGGAACAGGATGATAGCATCATTGCTAAAGTGACAGATCTACTTCGCAGAGTGACTTCTCTCCTTCCTGGATCGAAGATTCCAGAATTCTCTCGAGCCATCACCTCTTATGGAAAATGTTTGCCAAAGTTTTCAGCAAAAGAGGATGGTCCTAGCCAAACTCGAAGAAGACACTCTTCGTTATGATCAATTGTTAGATGAGGTGGCTGCCTTTAAAGCCAAACTGGAAGTCTTCCGACAAGAAATCCCCCTCAACGAATGCAAGGTAGCGGAGATTGATTCCGCTATTGCAAAATATCAGGCAGAAATTCTAAATTTGGAGACTCAAAAGAATGAACTCTTATCACAACATAAACTCATGAAGCAAGAGGCTCAGGTGGCTATCCATAAAGCCAAAGAGTCCAAATTGTCTCAACAAAAGATAGCATCTCTTGCGGAGGAAGACAAAGCTTTCGACGAAAAACTTAGTGATTACAAGAATCAAATGACCAAACTTATTTCCACACTTGTAATCTAACAATTCTTCGTATATTTGAACTTTTCAATCATTACTTCGTTCCTTATGTTATGTAAATTTGCCAATGGTTTAGCCACCATTTTTGACAATTTTAAAATTTCCTTCACACCATTTTACTTGTCAAATCATGTGAGACTATTGGATTGAAACTTGGAACAAGTTTCAATAAAATGTAATGATGAGAAACCCAAAAGTCTATTTTTTTGTGGAAACCCCTACAAACTAGACCAGTCTAGGAAACCGCAACTTTTCACATTATGGAAATAAAAACACATCAATTAAATAAAAGTTTTTTACCACTTTCTCCCTTTTCCAAACGAATCTACCACCGCTGATTTTTTCTACGTGTGTACATCCGGGCAAGGCAAGTAAACCGTACTAATACCAACTCCTTGTAACTTCCTTGCTTATAAATCTTTCAACTTCTCTAGTAAGTTTTCATTCTCTCCATTCTATATTCTTCCTCATTTGAAACAAATTCAAACACAAAAACTTCTTCCCCCTTTTTTCTTTAGAAGAAAGTTTTACTTGCGCACAGTATGTATGATCTTTTCAACTTCCAAATAACTAACAAACGACATGCAGCGCTCTGCAAAGATCCCATTGTTTCCAGGGCTGTCTTTACCGATTGTATTCCGCTTCTCACTGATCTTGACCTAACGCCTGAGAAACTTTCTTTCATGAACCGTTAATGGGATCATGGGAACCCCTTGTTCTGTATCCTCAGATGCTCTCAACACATGCTGCATGCTACTCCTAACTTTGGCACCATACGACGACTGTTGTCAAACGCTAAAGCTGCTGGCTCAAATAGCGCCAAGTACTTTCATCTTCTGATAAGAGCTACTGCTCCGCCTCCTGTCTATGAGGCTGAACTTCTGAAAGATCTCTATGATCTTGTGATGACCAGGCGTACCTCTCGATATCGAGTAGATATGTTGGGAGGTAGTACCTCTTTCAGATTTCGCAACACCTGGTACGATAGGTACATGCCCCTAGGCATGGTTCGTCACAGATTCTACAACAACTGGCACAACTACCCAGGAGATGGAATGAGGAGGGGAAATCGTCGTGGTTATCTTCCGGCTGATGATGATGAATATCCTTTGAATGACTTCTGTCTTCGTTGCCGTCTCGATTCTGAAGTTCGATGGCTTGTCGAAGTTTGTGGCATTACCCATCATTGGTAGCACCATTTAGCGTTTCAGGTTTATTTTGGTTTATGCTTTTGTATCCTAGGGGCTGGTTGGTTTTATCCCCTTTTTGGGAATGTTGAATGTAACCTGCCCGTTAGTTGGCATCTTTATCTATTGCAATGCCATATTTCGTTTCTTCTTTTCGAACTACTCTTGCGCAATTTTAATTTCTTGTAGCATCGGTCTATATTTTTTCAAATACTTCCAGTTTATGCGCAGAATTCTTTGATCGTCGTCCAATTCTTCGATCTCATACGCATTGTTTGAAAAAACACTCAATATCTGCCATGGTCCTTCCCAACTAGGAGACCATTTTCCCAAGAATCTGTTTTTCTTATCCATTTGCAAAATGACTTTCCACACCAAATCCCCTTGAACGAATAGCTTTGATTTCACTTTTTTATTATAAGCCTTCGCGACTCTTTCTTTCTGTTTCGCAAGGACTTCTACTGTTGTCCATCTCTCTTCGTCCAAATCAACCAACTCATCTAACATCATATTCCAATAATGGTTTGTTGGTATTTCGAATTGCCTTTGTATTCTGGTCAATTGGAGCAAAATTTCGACTGGTAATACAACATCATTACCAAATGTCAATCTAAATGGTGTGGTATTAGTTGATTCTTTGGGAGATGTTCGACTTGCCCACAAAGCTTCGCCAAGAAATTCGTGCCAATTCTTGGGTTTGCCCTTGGCTTTCCTTTTGATGATGGAAATAAGGCTCTTATTAGCTGCTTCAACTTGTCCGTTCGCTTGTGCATAATATGGTGTTGAAGTTAAGAGTTTGAAACTCGTATTTTCAGCAAACTTTACCATTTTTTGACCAGTGAACACCGATCCTTGGTCTGTAGTTATGGTTTCTGTAACACCCCGTTCCCGAAATAACGTAATAGTAATAATCATAAAATAATAATCAGAGTTATTCAACAAACAACGGAGTATTACACTACTTTTTCAAAATTATTTAAATAGAATATAAAAACTATTTAAAACCATCAACAATTTCATCGTATTAAAATTCTGCAGCGGAAAATCTTTAATTTAAAAATCATATTCAATAACTACATCATATCCTTGGCACAAAAGGCCATCAACATAGTAAAACTATTCAACAAATAAATCTCAACAACATCTTCTTCAAAAGAAATGATACATAAAGGAATACAAGAAAGATAACGTTTCCCATCCTTACTATGTATCAGAGCCCTAGACGCAAGAGCCAACATCACTAGTCTTCGCTACCTGCACTTGCCCACGAGGCGGCAATTCCAGCAGAAGGGGTGAGTTCACAAATCAAAAGTAATGTACAAATATATGAATCATCAAAGTAAATTGAAACAACAACAGTTCATAACAACTATCAGCAACAACATCATCAATATCATCTCAACTTTATAATCTAAATTCATCTTTGATTAACATAAACAACAACACTTGTGGCGACACCTCACCAACAACAATCCCAAAAGGACAACTTACACCTACAACTAATGCAAGACTCCATCAACATCTAATGCATTATGCATGTGGTACCATACTACGCGCGTTGAATGCTAAGCATTCCAGGGCAATAAGCCCCCAACAGTTTGGATGGTTAAAGCATCCCAGGGCAATAAGCCCCCAACAGGTGAACGATAAAGCGTCCCAGGGCAATAAGCCCCCAACAGGTGAATGATAAACATTCTAGGGCAATAAGCCCCCAACAAATGCAAATGAGTATGAATGACTCTATGGTGTATATCTGCATACAACCCAACATCTTAATGGAGCATATCAGCATGCAGCCAACAACAACAACTTAGGATACCCTCCCCAACTGGACACTACCACTCAACATCAACAAGGCAATTCAACTTAGCAAGTATAATTATTTGCACATAAGCACACAATCTTTCCATCTTAATCATCTTCATAATATAGTTTTTACCATCTAAACAATTCTTAATAAATATAATAATCATCTTAGAAAGCTTAGGTTTGGGTTTGGAACACTTTGGAAAATTGCACAAAATGGTCGTTCAGGACCAATCTCGCTTAAGCGAAGCTAATCTCGCTTGAGCGAGTCAAATGACGAAAGTCAGGTTGTTCCTCGCTTGAGGCTCGCTTGGCGTTCGCTTGAGCGACGCTCACTTACTACAGGTTTGGGCAGACTTCGCTTGAGCGACAGGAATTTCGCTTGAGCGAAGCAAATGACGAAGGTTGGGATTTCGCTCGCTTGGAGTTTGCTTAGCTCTCGCTTGAGCGAACGGGCGCGAAACGATCTGGGTAGGGAAAAGTGCCGCTCGCTTGAGCGACGGCTATCTCGCTTAAGCGAGAATTCATCTGGGCAGACTAAAAACCTACGATTTCACAACCTCTAACTCATCCAAAAACCCCTTTTTGATCCCCCAAACACCCAAAATGATTTGCTACAATGGTTAAGGGTTCAATTCACAACTAAACAACAGAAACATGCCATAACAATATCATCAACAACATAATTCAACAACAATGAGCAATTTATCATGTTTCTTAAACCTAGAACAACAATCACCAATTTCAATCTATTTTCATGAAAACACATACATATACATTAACAATTGAAGAGTAAACCCACCCTTACCTTAATTCAGCAAATTCTACAGCAAATGGATGAATTTCCCTCTTCCTAGTTCTCCCCTCTTGGTTCTTCTCTCAAAAGCTCTTGTTTTCCTTTTTACTGGTACGTACAAAATATTTGTCTGACTTCTCCTATTTCCTTACCAACCAAAACATAACCTCTCTTTACTCTTTACTCCCTCACTAACTTTCTATTAATTTCTCATTAAACCTTCCTTAATTCTAATAATTCTAAATAAATCCCCTTTTCTAAAATAACTATTATTCCTACTATTTTCACTTAAATAACAAAAGTCATTACTAATTCTCATATAATAAAATACAACAAAATAACAACTACCAATAATTCACATAAATCAACATAAATAATTTTAAAGCACATAAAACACACAAAAATCAACTAAAATAAATAAATAACAACTAGGGCGTTACAGTTTCTGGAATGTCAAACCTATATACAACGTGTTTTTGAATGAAATTTATGACTTCATCCTGGGTCACTTCTGGGCCTTAGAAATCAAACCAAATAGAACCTCCACACAAATAATATAAAGGTATGGGGATAAAAGATCCCCTTGTCGCAGGCCTCTATGAGGATGGAATATCTCAGTAGGCTGGCCATTGATGAGAATAGAAAAAGACACATATCTGATGCATTCCATGTTGATTAAAATGATTTTATTAGGGAAACCCATAATTTTAAGGGTGTTCTCAATAAAATCACATTCAAGCCTATCATAGGCCTTAGCAACATCTAATTTAATTCCCACAAAACCATTGTTTTTCCTTCTAGGTTTATTAATATAATGAAAAGTTTCAAAAACAATTAAAGAGTTATCAGTTATAAGTCTACCTGGAAGGAAAGCACTTTGATATTCCTTAATGATATTAGGCAAAATCTGCTTAATTCTATTAGCCAGGGATTTTGTGACCGTTTTTAAAATCACATTGCAGAGGCTAATAAGCCTAAAATCAGAAGGATAAACGGGGGAATTGATTTTAGGTATAAGGCTTATGTAAGTATGATTAATCTTAGAAATGTCACCCCCATTATTATGAATATTGAGAGTAAAATCCAAAATCTCAGGGCCTAGAATGTCCCAATAATGATGATAAAAGTGAGTTGTGAGCCCATCAGGCCCAGGGGCAGAGTTGCCTTTCAGGGATTTGATGGACTCGGCCACCTCTTGAGCTGTAAAATCACCACTTAAAAATTCAAAATCAAGAGATGACATTGTAACACCCCGTTTTCCCAACATGTAAATATCATATAATAAATCAGATTTCATCACAACAGGATGTCACATTTCGTTTTTCCAAAAATATAAATAGAGTTAAATTCACTATTTATTTAAACAACTGTTTTCAATAATTCAAATAACATCGCAGCGGAAAATATTCAACGTTTTAATCAAAACTCAGCACTAAGGCCTCAACATCAGCAACATAATAAGTTTCAAATCCGAAAGTGGCTCAACAACAACAACTTAAAAAGTAATATATAACAAGGAAAACAAAACATATAATTATCCTCATCACGTTACGTATCAGAGCATGACTCCTATGACGACTCGAGGAATCAACTCACATCAGCGGTTACTCCTAGTTATCTGCACATTACCCACGTAGAGGCAACATTCAAACAGAAGGGGTGAGATTTCACATTCAATAATAATAAGCAACAATTCATATAAAGAACTAATCAACTAAAACAACAACTTTTCATCATTAATAATACTTCACATATTTCCAACACAATCATCATTTAACTTCATGCAAATAATGCAGCAACAACATCAACAATGCAACAACAACGACTCGAATATGCAACAACGACTACTCAACAAAATGCAATGTAATTATGCACGTGGTACCAACAGAGCATCAAGCTCCCTTCGTTAAAGTCATAATTAGACTTGTCAGGCATCAAGCCCCCTTCGTTAAAGTCATTCGACTTGTCATGCATCAAACCCCCTTCGTTGGACTATGCTATGCAATGACACAACTTAAATGCAACGACATCAATATAATAAACTCATATTAAATCAACTACAACAGATTTGCACATCAACTCAAAGCCACTGAAAAGATAATTCCGATATCAACAATTTTCATGTTTATGACAAAATCCAATTCAAAACAGAAACGAGTGAAAATATACATGAACGCGGATTGGGCATTCTGTCACTGAGCAGTTCGCTAGGCGAACACTGCTACTCGTTGTGGCGAGAGACGGCGTCTACTCGCTAGGCGGGGAAAACATTCGTTGTGGCGAGTTAGGATCTACTCGTCGGGCAACCAAAAACACTCGTTGTGGCGAGTTGCGAACTACTCCCCAGGTGACCAAGTACACTTGCTGGGCGAGCGATGACATCTGCTCGTTAGGCGAGTTTGAGCACTCACCGTGGCGAGCGACGACAGACAGGTCTGCGAACAGACCTCTGTTCTCACTCAAAACCCGAATTTTGACAACCCCAAACCCCAAAATTGATAGGGAACAATACCTACTGATATTCTACAACCTAGACATCACTTCCTTACATTAATTCATGGAATTACCTACACTTTCAACAATTTTTATTGAATTTAGACCTAACTCCCAAAATCCCAAAACTTCACAACAACTACATGATTAGACCCTTTACAGAATCATATGCTTAAGATTATAGAAAGTTAGTCCCACCCTTACCTTAGGTTGTTGAAATCGCAAATCACAAGCTTCTCTTCTCTGACTTCTCACTTTCTCCCTTTTCTCCCAAAAAAACAGTTTGCACGTATTCTAATTTTTTTCTAACTCTGGCTCTCCCCTTTATATAAATCCTTAACCTACTTATTTTCCCTTATTTCCAATTCTGCCCCCAAAGCCTCATAATTCTAATTAATTATATACCTTCACTAATAATATTATAATAAACTACTAATAAATACCCACACCTAATACAAAAGTCACATATCGCAATTATTCAAATAAAATATACAAAAAGACACTAAACTCGATAAAATAAATAAATAATAAAAATAGGGCGTTACAGACATTCTGTCTTTTACTACTTGAAGAACATCAGGCCTGCTATTTTGATTTTGACTAGAAAATATGTTTTTAAAATAGTTTAAAAAAATAGAGTGAATTTGAGTATTGTCCTTCCAAACATTCCCCAACGGATCCTGAATACTGTGGATGTGATTTTTCCTCCTCCTTTGATTGGCTCTATGGTGGAAAAACATTTTTAAGTAGATCCTCAAGAGCTTGCTCAGTGTCTTTAATTTTAGCAATATCCTCCTTGCTAGGGACCAGGTTCTTTAAATCCTCAAGTGTAGTTTGTAGATTCTTGATAGTAGAAGGGAATTTTCCATACTTAGTTTTTCCCCACCTGGCTAGATTGTCAAAAACTGTTTGAAGTTTCAAAAGACTAGGACCACTAGAGCTATTCTAAATATTTTTGACAAGGGAAAAACTCACCTGGTCCTAAATCCAAATGTGCTCAATTCTCTTAATTTTGGTCCTGTGATTGTAGTTCTTAGCAAAACTTTCTTCATGAAACTCTAAGAGAATGGGATTGTGGTCAGAGGTATATCTGATGAGATGTTTGTTGACATATCTGGGAAAAGAGAGAATCCAGTTAGAAGTGGCAAAAAAAATGTCTATTCTTTCTTTAATATGTGTATTGTCAGGCTGATTATTTGTCCAACTGAATTGATTGCCAACATAGCCAAGGTGAATAAGGTCACAACAATTAATAGTGTCATTAAAGAGTTTAGTTAAGTTGAAATCTATCATATTACCACCCATTTTTTCAGAAGCTTTAAGAAGCAAGTTAAAATGACCAAAAAGTAGCCAAGTGGCACCATTTCTAGATTGATAAAGATTTTTAATAATTTCACAAGTTAAGTGCTTCTTTGGTGTATAAGGGAAACCATATAGGCCAATAGCAAAGTAAGACATATTCAAATTACTAGAGGTAATGTACATGTCAATCACAATTTTATTAGTATTAATGAAATCAATGTTTACACTATCATTCCGTAAAATGGCAAGACCCCCTGACCTATGACCATTAACCATATCACAATCAATTATTAACAAGTTGGAAAGAGGGCTGTAACGCCCTCTTTAATTATTTAATTATTTTATTAGATGATATGGTATATGTTTATATATTATATGATTTTGATGATTTTGTGACGTGTGACGTGTTATTATTTTATTGTTTAATAAAATAATATAAATGATGTTTATATGAATATTTATTTGGTAAATAAATAGATTTGGTGGAAAATTATAGAATTTTAAGAGATGGGGTTATATTTATAATTAAGAAGAGTTGTGTGGGTTAAAGGAGAATTAATTAAGTTGGGAGGGAGTATATAAGAGAAGTAGGTTAAGAGAGGAAAGTTTTGAGAACGCGTACAGGCAATTGAGAAAAGAGAAGAAGAACGGTCAAGAGAGAAGAGAAAGCTAGGTTCCAATTCTGCAATTTTTTCCAGGTAAGGGTGAGCCTAACTTCAGTAATCTTAATGTTAAATCATCTGTTCTTGATTAGCTTAGAGTTTGGGGAGAATTGAGAGAAGTTTTGAGAATTAGGGTTTGATGAATTTGATGGATTTGATGTGAGAATGTGTTGCATTGCTGTAGGAACTTGTTACAGAACCTAGATTATTCCCTAGGATGATATTGCTGATGAATTAGAAGCTTAATTGGAGAGAATTGGCAGGTTTTGGTGTGAATTGGACTGAACCCGTAGTGGTTCTGAGATCGCTCGCCTGTGGCGAGCAGATCACTCGCCGTGGCATTTAGTCGAGTCAATTGTGACATATATGAGATGATGTTTGAGACGTTGATGTGTGATGTAATGTTGTTTATGATGATGTTTATGATGTTGTTATGATGATGTTTATGATGTTGTTATGATGATGTTTATGATGTTGTTATGATGATGCTTATGATGATGTTGTGATGTGCTATATTGTATACGTGATGATTTGGATTTATGACTGTTAATCTTGACGTATGATTTATATATTAATAGTATTGTTGTGAATCTCACCCCTTCTGCTGGAATTGCCGCCTTGTGGGCAAGTGCAGGTACCCAGTCTTAGATGCGTTGATGCGAGGATGTGTGAAGTTAGGGTTGCTCTGATATGTAACGGGATGGGGTCTTTTGTAGAGTCTATTCCTTTATGTATCGTGTTTGAATAAATGTTGACTTTTGTGATGTTGAAACTTTAATATTTTGAGACGTTTTTGCTGGCTTTTAAGCCAAGACATTTATGAGATGAGACTATTTGAATTCCGCTGCTTAACTGAATGTTTTGTAATTTGATAAATTATTATCTAAGCTGTTTTTAAAGAAGAAATGTGACACTCCTTTGTGATGATTACTCTAATATATGATTTATTTAATGAAATTTTTAAGATGGGAAATTGGGGTGTTACAATTGGTATCAGAGCAGGTCGGTCCGTCCGGCCAAGTAGAGAGTCGAGTGACGTTCTCTTAGAGTTAGAATAGTATTATTGCATTATTCTGACTTATGTTTGTTTCCAGAGAACTAGATGGCTGGTAGAAACGATGCTGCTCTTGCTGCTGCTTTGGAAGCAATGGCTAATGCTGTAGGCAATCAGAACAATGCTGGTGGTAATGACGGAACTAGAATGTTGGAGACCTTTCTGAGGAATCACCCGCCTACTTTCAAGGGGCGTTATGATCCTGATGGAGCTCAGACGTGGCTCAAGGAAGTTGAGAGAATCTTCAGGGTCATGCAATGTGACGATGTTCAGAAGGTGCGGTTTGGTACGCACATGCTAGCGGAGGAGGCCGACGATTGGTGGGTTAGTCTCCTACCTATTTTGGAGCAAGATGAAGCTGTGGTGACGTGGGCTATTTTCACGAGGGAGTTCCTTAATAGATACTTTCCAGAAGATGTTCGTGGAAAGAAAGAGATCGAGTTCCTGGAGCTTAAGCAAGGGAACATGACGGTGACCGAGTATGCGGCCAAGTTTGTGGAGTTGGCTAAGTTCTATCCGCATTATGCACCCGAGACTGCTGAGTTTTCAAAATGCATCAAGTTTGAGAACGGGTTGCGCGCTGATATCAAGAGGGCTATCGGTTATCAGAAGATCCGCGACTTTTCTGAGTTGGTGAGTAGCTGTCGGATATATGAAGAGGATACTAAGGCTCACTACAAGGTAGTGAACGATAGGAAAGCTAAGGGCCAGCAGAGTCGCCCTAAACCTTATGATGCCCCTAGAGATAAAGGGAAGCAAAGAGTAAATGATGAGAGGAGGCCCCAGAAGAAGACTGCTCCTGCTGAGGTTACTTGTTACACTTGTGGCGAGAAAGGCCATAAGAGCAATGCATGTACTGTTGAGGTGAAGAGGTGCTACCGTTGTGGCCAAAAAGGGCATATTACTAGTGACTGCAAGTTTGATGATGTCGTGTGTTTCAACTGCAATGAGCAAGGACACATTGGTTCGCAGTGTAAGCAACCCAAGAAGACTAAGACTACTGGGAGAGTGTTTGCATTGACCGGCACTCAGACTGAGAATGATGATCGTTTGATCAGAGGTACTTGCTATATTAATAATACTCCTTTAGTTGCTATTATTGATACTGGTGCTACGCACAGTTTTGTTGCTTTAGATTGTGTTTCTGCTTTGGGTCTTGATGTTTCTGATATGAATGGGGAGATGGTTGTCGAGACTCCAGCTAAGGGTTCGGTGACTACTTCTCTCGTATGTGTAAATTGTCCTTTATCTATGTTTGGCCGTGACTTTGTGATGGATTTAGTGTGCCTACCTTTAAGTGGTATGGATGTGATTCTGGGTATGAACTGGCTAGAATACAACCGAGTTCTTATCAACTGTTTTAGAAAGACGGTGCATTTTTCTTCCGTCGAAGAAGAGTGGGGCGCAGAGTTTCTATCTACTAAGCAGCTGAAGCAACTAGAACGTGATGGGATGTTGATGTTTTCGCTGATGGCTTCGTTATCTTTAGAGAACCAAGCTGTAATTGATGGGCTGCCTGTTGTGAAGGAATTTCCTGAAGTTTTCCCTGATGAGATTCCAGATGTGCCTCCGGAGAGAGAATTTGAGTTCTCTATTGACCTTGTTCCTGGAACGAAGCCGGTGTCGATGGCACCTTATCGTATGTATGCTTCTGAGTTAGCAGAGTTGAAGAAACAGTTGGAAGACTTGCTTGAGAAGAAGTTTGTGAGACCTAGTGTTTCACCGTGGGGAGCTCCAGTGTTACTTGTGAAGAAGAAAGACGGCAGTATGAGGCTGTGTATTGATTACAGACAACTGAACAAAGTGACGATCAAGAATAGGTATCCACTTCCGAGGATTGACGACTTGATGGATCAGTTAGTGGGTGCAAAGGTATTTAGCAAGATTGACTTGAGGTCAGGTTACCATCAGATTAAGGTGAAGGATGAAGATATGCAGAAGACGGCCTTTAGGACGCGTTATGGTCATTATGAATATAAGGTGATGCCTTTCGGTGTTACTAATGCGCCTGGTGTGTTTATGGAATATATGAACAGAATTTTTCATGAGTACTTGGATCAATTTGTTGTGGTTTTTATTGATGATATTCTGATCTATTCTAAGACTGAAGCTGAGCATGCAGAGCATTTGAAGATTGTATTGCAAGTGTTGAAGGAAAAGAAGCTGTATGCTAAATTGTCTAAGTGTGATTTCTGGCTAAACGAAGTAAGTTTTCTTGGCCATGTTATTTCTGGTGAAGGTATTGCGGTTGACCCGTCTAAAGTTGAAGCGGTATCGCAATGGGAGACTCCTAAGTCGGTTACGGAGATTAGAAGCTTTTTGGGACTAGCTGGTTATTACAGGAGGTTTATAGAAGGATTTTCTAAATTGGCTCTTCCGTTAACGCAGTTGACGTGTAAGGGTAAGTCGTTTGTATGGGATGTGCATTGTGAGAACAGTTTCAATGAATTGAAGAAGCGCCTGACGACGGCTCCAGTTTTGATTTTACCGAAGCCTGATGAACCTTTTGTGGTGTATTGTGATGCGTCCAAGTTGGGTTTAGGAGGTGTGCTTATGCAAGAAGGTAAGGTAGTGGCATATGCTTCAAGACAGTTGAGAATTCATGAGAAGAATTATCCGACGCATGACTTAGAGTTGGCAGCTGTGGTCTTTGTATTGAAAATATGGAGACATTACTTGTATGGTTCAAGGTTTGAAGTATTCAGTGATCATAAGAGTTTGAGATATTTATTTGATCAGAAGGAGTTGAATATGAGGCAGAGAAGGTGGCTTGAGTTATTGAAGGATTATGATTTTGGTTTGAATTACCATCCTGGTAAAGCAAATGTGGTTGCAGATGCCTTGAGTAGGAAAACTGTGCACATGTCTGCGTTGATGGTGAAAGAATTTGAATTGTTGGAACAGTTTAGAGATTTGAGCTTGGTGTGTGAAAGAACACCTCAGAGCATAAAACTGGGAATGTTGAGAATTGATAATGATTTCCTGAAGTATATCAAAGAAGCACAAAAAGAAGATGTCAAGTTTGTAGACTTGTTAATTGCTAATAATGAGACTGTGGATGGTGACTTTAAGGTCGATGATCAAGGAGTGTTGAGATTCCGAGGAAGGATTTGCATTCCTGACAATGAAGAGATTAAGAAGATGATTCTTGAAGAGAGTCATAGAAGTAGCTTGA
The DNA here is from genome assembly GCA_958299785.1 of Medicago lupulina. Lineage (NCBI taxonomy): Eukaryota > Viridiplantae > Streptophyta > Magnoliopsida > Fabales > Fabaceae > Medicago > Medicago lupulina. Next base: position 40,000,000 of record OY283146.1, on the reverse strand, counting down.
GTATTCACCCGGGAGCTACGAAGATGTATCATGACTTAAAGAGGCTGTTTTGGTGGTCTGGTTTGAAACGCGATGTGGCACAATTTGTGTATTTTTGCTTGGTTTGTCAAAAGTCGAAGATTGAGCATCAGAAGCCGACTGGTATGATGGTACCTCTAGATGTGCCAGAGTGGAAATGGGATAGTATATCCATGGATTTTGTGACGAGTTTGCCCAATACTCCTAAAGGGAATGATGCTATTTGGGTAATTGTTGATAGATTGACGAAGTCTGCTCACTTTCTACCAATTAACATTACTTTTCCTGTGGCTCAGTTGGCGGAGATTTATGTTAGAGAGATAGTTAAGCTGCATGGTGTTCCTTCGAGCATCGTATCTGATAGAGATCCAAGGTTTACTTCTCGATTTTGGAAGAGTTTGCAAGAGGCGTTAGGGTCTCAGTTGAGGTTGAGTTCGGCTTATCATCCGCAAACAGATGGTCAGTCGGAGAGGACGATTCAGTCGTTGGAGGACTTGTTGAGGGTTTGTGTACTTGAGCAGGGAGGGACTTGGGATAGTCATCTTTCATTGATAGAGTTCACGTACAACAACAGTTACCATTCGAGTATTGGAATGGCACCGTTTGAGGCTTTGTATGGTCGGAGATGCAGGACTCCGTTGTGCTGGTTTAAGTCGGGTGAAAGAGTGGTCTTAGGACCAGAGATCGTTCAACAGACTACTGAGATGGTGAGAATGATCCAAGAAAAGATGAAAGCGTCGCAGAGTCGACAAAAGAGTTATCATGATAAGCGTAGAAAGGACCTTGAGTTCCAAGAGGGGGATCATGTGTTCCTGAGAGTGACTCCTTTGACGAGTGTTGGACGTGCTTTGAAATCAAAGAAGTTGACTCCGAGGTTTATTGGACCGTATCAGATTTCAGAGAGGATTGGGCCGGTGGCGTATCGTGTTGGATTACCACCGCACTTGTCGAATTTACATGATGTTTTTCATGTATCTCAGCTGAGGAAGTATGTTCCGGATCCGTCTCATGTGATCCAAAGCGATGATGTGCAAGTTAGGGACAACCTTACGGTTGAGACCTTACCCGTGAGGATTGATGATCGAAAGACAAAGACGTTGAGAGGCAAGGAGATACCTCTTGTGAGAGTTGTTTGGGACGGAGCGACGGGTGAAAGCTTGACTTGGGAGCTAGAAAGTAAGATGCTGGAATCCTATCCAGAGTTGTTTGAGCGAGGTAAATTTTCGAGGACGAAAATCCTTTAAGAGGGGGAGAGTTGTAACGCCCTCTTTAATTATTTAATTATTTTATTAGATGATATGGTATATGTTTATATATTATATGATTTTGATGATTTTGTGACGTGTGACGTGTTAATATTTTATTGTTTAATAAAATAATATAAATGATGTTTATATGAATATTTATTTGGTAAATAAATAGATTTGGTGGAAAATTATAGAATTTTAAGAGATGGGGTTATATTTATAATTAAGAAGAGTTGTGTGGGTTAAAGGAGAATTAATTAAGTTGGGAGGGAGTATATAAGAGAAGTAGGTTAAGAGAGGAAAGTTTTGAGAACGCGTACAGGCAATTGAGAAAAGAGAAGAAGAACGGTCAAGAGAGAAGAGAAAGCTAGGTTCCAATTCTGCAATTTTTTCCAGGTAAGGGTGAGCCTAACTTCAGTAATCTTAATGTTAAATCATCTGTTCTTGATTAGCTTAGAGTTTGGGGAGAATTGAGAGAAGTTTTGAGAATTAGGGTTTGATGAATTTGATGGATTTGATGTGAGAATGTGTTGCATTGCTGTAGGAACTTGTTACAGAACCTAGATTATTCCCTAGGATGATATTGCTGATGAATTAGAAGCTTAATTGGAGAGAATTGGCAGGTTTTGGTGTGAATTGGACTGAACCCGTAGTGGTTCTGAGATCGCTCGCCTGTTGCGAGCAGATCACTCGCCGTGGCGAGTAACCCTTGGTTGCTCGCGAGGCGAGCAGTATAGCTCGCCGTGGCGAGCTTGACCCTTAAATTTAGGATTTTTGCCAAACTTTAGATGGTTTTGAGTGCCCTCATATTTATAGAGATGACCTGTGAAGTTGGTTTGGTCAAATTGGATTTAGGGAGCTTAAAAATAAGGATTTTTGGTGAAAATGTCAAAAAGGCCGAAGCACCCAGGATTTCTCGCCTCCAGCTCGCCCCCAACTCGCCTTTGGCGAGTGAGCTGATGTGAGTACTCGCCTGTGGCGAGCAGATGTACTCGCCGTGGCGAGTTAGATGGTTCAGGACTGTTTGTTGTTTTGCGATCTGTTTCGCATGGGACTTTGAGAGGAGCCCTTTGGGTGGTGTTAGTGAGGTTTTATACCCTTTAAAGAATTCTGTAAAGATGATTGCTGATGTTTCTCTTGAGCTGTCGATAAATGATATATTGATGTGTATAAGTGATGTATGTGTAAGATGATAAGTGAATGATGATAAATGTTGCAATGTGTATGACTAATATGATGATGCTCTGCCATGTAATTACTATTAACTGCATGTGTCAGTCTTGAAAATGTAATGATGGTTTTGAGATGGTGTAATAAGTTATTAAGCGACGAGTCCATGCATTTGCATATTTATGAGACGGTGGAGCTTTATGCTCAAAGCGACGGTGGAGCATTTGCTCAAAGCGACGGTGAAGCATATTAATGCTATAATCATATGGTACCACATGCATGATGTTGAGACGTTAGGTGTTGCATTTAGTCGAGTCAATTGTGACATATATGAGATGATGTTTGAGACGTTGATGTGTGATGTAATGTTGTTTATGATGATGTTTATGATGTTGTTATGATGATGTTTATGATGTTGTTATGATGATGTTTATGATGTTGTTATGATGATGCTTATGATGATGTTGTGATGTGCTATATTGTATACGTGATGATTTGGATTTATGACTGTTAATCTTGACGTATGATTTATATATTAATATTATTGTTGTGAATCTCACCTCTTCTGCTGGAATTGCCGCCTTGTGGGCAAGTGCAGGTACCCAGTCTTAGATGCGTTGATGCGAGGATGTGTGAAGTTAGGGTTGCTCTGATATGTAACGGGATGGGGTCTTTTGTAGAGTCTATTCCTTTATGTATCGTGTTTGAATAAATGTTGACTTTTGTGATGTTGAAACTTTAATATTTTGAGACGTTTTTGCTGGCTTTTAAGCCAAGACATTTATGAGATGAGACTATTTGAATTCCGCTGCTTAACTGAATGTTTTGTAATTTGATAAATTATTATCTAAGCTGTTTTTAAAGAAGAAATGTGACACTCCTTTGTGATGATTACTCTGATATATGATTTATTTAATGAAATTTTTAAGATGGGAAATTGGGGTGTTACAAGGGCCACATTCTAAGGTACACTTAGCTTTTGTATCTGAACTTTTAAGCCTAGTTTCCATAAGGAAAGCAACATATGGACACTGACATAAGGAGCTTCTTAAGAGCCCTAACTGCAGATGGGTTCCCAAGCCCTCTGCAGTTCCAGGAAAGGAGCTTCATGATTGTTGGTTGGCCTTGTAAACAAGGCCTGCCATCTCTTCTGCTTGCTTGTTAGCTGAATTTTCCATAGTATCTGAATGCCCTTGTTTCCTCTTCATTACTGTTGATGTTTAATCTAAAACCATCTGCTGGGATTTGTGTAATTCTCCACAATCTGGGCCTGTAGTGATTATAGCTTGAGTTGTCTAAAGTGTAGATCCAAAAACACAAGTTGCAGGTTGTTTAGGACTGTACTTGCAACTGCTTTGTCCATGGTTATTTTCTTCCTGTTTGTGAAGTTTCATATCTGCCATTTGTTCGAGTAAACCTTTAGGAATAGGGCTGAATTTCCCTCCACTCAAAGACCTTAGAGGATTACTGCAGAAAGATTTTTCAGGTCTTTAAAAGATTCTTCTCCCATAGTTTTTTTATCTTAGCCATGCCCCTCTATGAATAGTTCCTCCTTCAAACTGTAGAGGTTGATTTTTGCAGCCATCAATGATATGACCCACTAGACCACACCCAAAGCAAAACATTGGTAGATTTTCAAAACGAAAATCCACCCATGTGATTCCATCCTATTAATTACCAATAAACATACCAGCTCTAATAGGGTTTTTGATGTTAAACAAAACCTTGACCTTAATTGTTTTGGCTTTTTCTGGAAAATCATATAGGCCAACATCTAAAACTGTGCCAAGTTATGACCTCATCTCTCTTTGCATGGAAATAGATTTGCAGTGAAGTAGGAGGCCCCAAAATTGAATCCAAAGTGGCACATGGGTGAAATCTAGATAATTTACCTCTATATTGCGGTTCCACTTGTGCAGAATTAGCCAACAGTTTCTAATTGTCCATGGACTGTTCTTTAAGATTCTTTCCATATCTTCTTCTTTTTCTAGTTGAATTCGATACACTTTCCCTTCCAATTCAGTGACCTTGAGCCCCACAGGATTACACCAGATCCTAGAAATAGTGCTTGAAAAGATTTGAGTAGATATAGGTTTTTCAGACAGTATTTTACCTAATAAGCTATTGTTGCATTGCTGAATACTATCTTGGACATGTGGATCTTGCTAGTATAAGAAAGGTGATTCATCATGGCTAGGCTCTGATTCCTGATGTTCTTTATTTTGTGTAGGTTCTTGGTGAAAAGCATCTTGACTTTCTTGGTGAAACTGATAAGATTTGTGACTAGTGTTAGCCTCCTCAAAGAGATAAGAGTCTGGAGTAAAACCTGACATGGCTGACCCAATTTGCAATTTCTAAAATTTGAATGGCCGCACAATACAAGGAGAAGATGAGGATTGGTCATCCATGGGAACAGTGTTGGAGACAACACCTTTGTGTCTTGATTGATCCATGATGAAGGAGACGAAAAGAAAGAGATTGAAAGACGATAGGAAAGTGATTGAAAGGCAAAACTAGGTAGCAGAAATAAAATTGGGAAATAAGGAGAAAAGGTTCAGGGAAGATAAAGGGAGAAGGAGACAGAAACCAATCGGTGAAAATCTACACTCAAAGAGGAGATAACTAGGGCATAACTACCTTCAATTAAGATTGAGAATTGAAGGATGAAAACAAAGGAAGGGTGAAAAAGATAGAGGGATGAAAAGGGAAAACCTAAGCGATGAATGTGAATCTTGATCTTATGGTTCTATTGATGTTCTTAAAAGGACATAAAACATTATTTATTTTTTTAACGAAAACTAAGAGAAAACTAAAATATATCTAAATTTCCTATCTGTACCTCTTGAAATATTGTTTTCATATTGCTTTTTGATTTTAAGGTTTATTCTTTCAAAATTGGGTATTTTTTATTTTATTTTTCTTTATGAAATTCAAAACAAATATTTAAACCAATTTAAAGATCCTCAAATGTATTTTAATATTTAAGCTAGTGCTCCTTCAAAAATAATTTTTTAAAAATATTTTAAGTGTTTTCTATTGTTGAAGAAAAACAAAACCAAACTGAACCACAACCTCTCTCTTCTATTATAATAGCAGTCTTTAATTCATATATACTTATTTATTTATAAACTATAAAATAATTTAATTAAAAAATCATGTATTTGTTTTTAAAAAAAAATGTGATTATTAATTAAATAAAACAACTTAGGTGGACTTGACCAAAAAAAAAAAACTTAGGTTGATCCTGATCGTAGTCGAGGATGTACAAAACTCGACTTTCTCGAAAAGGAAAGGACAAAAAAATGTTCAAAAATTTGGTATGATTGAAGGAAGGAATAGATCTGAGTTAACACAACAAATCACTCTTCCCATCCTATTGTATTTCATAACATTCTAATTGAAATGGAAAAGATCAATTTCATATTGTGAAAGTGATTTTTAGGAGGCTTAAATATGATTTTCGTCCTTGCAAAAAACAAAAAAAATTTGAAAAACATCCCTGTAAAAAAAAATTTGTTTGAAAAAGGTCCATGACCCCACCAAAATGTTGATGTGTCATGGTTTTTGCAACGTGGCGCTGATGTGGCACGCCACATAATATTAAATTTTAAAAAATATTTTTAAAATACTTAAATTTGTTTTTAAAATTTAAAAATATGAAAATAAATTTTAAAAATATAAAAAAACATTTTAAAAAACCTAAAAATAAATTTTAAAATATAAAAACATTTTAAAAATTCTAAAAATAGATTTAAAAATATTAAAATAAATTTCTGAAATTATTTTTATTACATAATTTTGAAAAAGTAATATTTTTATTGAAAATTTAAAATCTAAAATTTATGAAAATAACTTTTGGAAAAAAAATGAAATGTTTTTTTCAAATTTTTTTTCTAAATATAATTTTTTTTTTAAAATATGAAGGAAAAAATGTAATTTTGAAAATAAAAAAAAAAAACTAAGTGTCCAAAATTTAATTTTAACAGCTTTTTTTTCCGAAAATTTTTTCGGATTTTTTTTCAAAAATGTCTTTATAGATTTTTTTTTATGATTTTTAGATTTATTTTCTGATTTTTTTAAATTAAAAAAATTAATTTGAGAATTTAAAAAAAAAAATATTTAATTACGTGGACTGCCACGTGGCAGAAGTTGCACAGTCAGCAACTGCCACATGGCGAAACCCATGCCATATCAGCAAAAATGTGGGGCCAGGGACCTTTTTCTAACAAAATTTTGCAGGGATGTTTTTCAATTTTTTTTTAGGGACGAAAATCAAAAGTGGCCCAAATTATAGGGACGGAAATCATATTTAAGCCCTTTTAGGATGATTTTCTGGTATCTAGGGTTGATTGAGATAAGCAACCTATTCTATGTTGGTACTACTATATTGGGGCTGTTGCAGGTACTACTATGTTAGAGACTTGTGAGGGATCATATTGGGGTGTAGCACGGGTACAACAAAATGGTGTTTTAGATTCAACTGAAAAATGGATGATAAATAGCCAATTGTGGATGCTAACAGCCTTTTAGAGTCAATATAGAGTCAAAAAAATTGACGACAGTAAAAGCTTGGATGCTAAACACTAGCATCCCGCTGACGCTTAAATAGCATCTACAAAAATGGACGCTAAAATTGAAGCTAAACACGTATTAAAATTGTATGTAATGTAGACGTTACTTAGCAACTATAAAAATGGACGCTCAAAATTAGGCTAAATTTAGCATCCATATCTTTAAATGGTAAGATGAAAGATTTAGAAAACTAAATTCTGTCAAGTTTAGCTTTCGAAATTATGGATGCTAATCTTAGCATCCAATTAAATCAGAAGTTGAATTGATCAATTTTATTGAAAACAAAATAATTATAAAAGATGGATTTTAATTTATAAAAGTAAGTGTATGATCAATTGTAAAAGAAACAAAAATGAAATACCCTCGACCAAGAGGGCGTATGACAGTCTTTATAATAGCATCATCCTGGTTGTCGTCCTGCTCGTTCTCTAGGTTGTCTCCCTGCAAGCCTTCCATGGATTTTGTGATAAGTTTTCCGAATACCCCGAGAGGGAATGAGGCTATTTGGGTGATTGTTGACAGATTGACGAAGTCGGCTCATTTTATTCCAATTAATATCAGTTTTCCCGTATCACAGTTGGCAGAGATTTATATTTGTGAGATTGTGAAGCTACATGGTGTTCCGTCGAGCATTGTGTCAGACAGAGATCCAAGGTTTACTTCTAGATTTTCGAAGAGTTTGCAAGAGGCCTTGGGTTCTAAGTTGAGGTTGAGTTCTGTAACGCCCAAATTTCTTATTTATTATTTTATTAATTTATTGTATTTTTAGTGTGTTATTATTTGATTGATAATATATATATTTTGATGAAATATATTAGGCTTAATTGCACTTTTGGACCCCTATCTTTCCAAAAGTTGCGGTTATGGACCCCTAACTAATTTAAATACAAAACAGCCCCCTATGTTTTGATTCTTTAGAAGTTTTGGACCCCCAAGACAAAATAAAAATAAAAATATTGACATGTGGCACCTCACTTAGGGTGCCACGTCAGCATTGACCGAGTCAACAATGGACTGGGGGTCCAAAACTGCCAAAGAATCAAAACATAGGGGGCTGTTTTGTATTTAAATTAGTTAGGGGTCCTGTCATCGCGATTTTCGGGTGTCAAGTCATTAATTAGGCTTGAACCTTTCAATCATTGATGTCTCTAAAATTTTTTTTGGGGAAGGGTAAAATTGAGAAAACCCTTAGAAATTCTAAGTTCGGGGCAATTTTCGCTACGGGAAGGTGTTAGGCACCCGTAACGACTATAGTACTCTATAGGAACCGTTTTTCTAGATTTATCTTTTACGCTTTATTTTTAATGCTATTTTTGAAAACGTTGTTTTTAAAGAATGGGGGGAAGAAGTGTTTGGATTTTATTTTTATTGGACTTGGAGAGGTTTTGACCTCTTGCCTACATACCCTTTTAAGGGATCAAACTCCATGTAGTTCTCTCTCAAAAAAGCTTTGTGAGTTTTGATTCATTTTAGTTTTAGAAAAAAATGGTTTTGAAGAAGAGAAAGAGGCCGTAAAGGCTTGAGAAAATAAAACGGTGAGGTTGGTCAATTGTTTACAAAAAGTCTAAGTATGGATTATTTTCATTTGAATTTTGATTAAGAAAAGGAAAGAAAATGCAATGGAGTTTTGACTCCAAGGTTTATTGAAAAAGGTTTTCAAGTGATAGAATTGTTAACACTTTTTGGAAAATGATTTTTTCTAAGTTTCGCGCTTCCTAAACATACACCTAGCGTTAAATCATACAACGTGTGTGCGTGTCGGTGCGTGTGTCGGTGTACATCATTATAGTGTCCATTGTCCTTTACATTGGCCCTAGTTTACATTCTATGGTCTTGCAAGAAATTAAAATAAAGAAACTACCTAAACATTGAGAAATTTAATGGAACCTAAACTTAAAGAATGGAGATGGAATTGAGTGCTCAATGTGCATGAAACATAGAATGGTTAGTGAAACAATATGAAGTGATAGTAAAAAATGTTAAACAAGGTATGAAAAAATGGGAAGAAAAATGCATGCAAACTAACATTACTTACAAAGCAAGAAACTAAAAAAATAAACTTTACAAAATTTGGAAGCTAGCATATAAACTTGCAAGACAAAAGCTAATCAATTAAACTAACAAGATTGAAAATATTGCCACACTAAACATTGAAAATATTGCAAAATAGTATACAAAATCCCATTTTAACAAGGTTGGGGAAAAATTGTAAAAGATGGGAAACACACATCAAACTTACACAATTTGAGCACATTGTAAAAGAAATTGCAAGCAAAGATCAAATCTAACAAAATCGAACACATTGTAAAAAAAATTGTAAACAAAGGTCAAACTTAACACAATTGAACATATTGTAAAAATTGTAAACAAAGATCAAACTAACACAATTGAACATATTGCAAAAATTGTAAACAAAAATCAACTAACACAATTGAATGAATTAGCACAAAATTAGAGGTAAACTCATCATAAAATTAAGTGCCAAACATCAACATCACATGACAAATTTTGGATCAAAAATCATACAAGAAAATTCACACAAAAACACACAAAATATACAAATCAAAAGAGAAATTAACACATATTATTTTCATCAATCTTAAACATGTAAAAATATCCCAAAACAGTCAAAAACATATCAAGAACACATAGTAATTTTTTGAGATTTTTGTGAAGAAATTAAAACGCACAGGTGGTCCAAATAGCAAGAACAGGGGTGAACATAGCAAGAAAATCAAGAAACTGAAAAGAAAGCAAAAAGCCCAAAGCTTCCCGGCCCAAACCTACGCGGTTGATGGATCCGGATCTCCAGAACGCCTTAGAGGCGTTGGATTGATCCAGATCCATCAGGACCTAGATCAAACGGTCCAAAGCGTGGGGCGCTGGATCGGGTCAGAACCCACCCGGTCCAGCGCCTTATATAAAAGGTTCTAACCCGGTTTTCCTTCATTTTTTCCACAACGTTCTCTCTCTTCACTCTTCACTCTTCACTCTTCTCTCTTCTCTCTTCTCTGTAACGCCCACTTTCGTTTTATTATTTATTTAAATTGAGTTTAGGTGATTATATTATATTTATATAATATATGTGTGATTTTGGTATGTTTTGATGATTTTGGATGATTTAGTTGACGTTGTGATAAGTTATGATTTTGTAGATTTGATAAGATTAAGAGACTTATTTTATTGTTAAATAAAATAAGATTTGAAAAGAAAATAAAATATTTAGTTGTGGGTTAGTTTTGGATTTTAGAGAGTTATGTGGGAGAAAGAGTAAATAAGATAAGATTTGTTAGGAGTATAAATAAGGAAGTTAGGTTTAGAAAGTCAGTAACGTATCAGACTTTTGGGAGAAAAAGAAACGCACGCGTGAAAGAGAAGAGAAGGAAGGAGTGCTACGATTTTGTCTTCTAAACCAGGTAAGGGTGAGACTAATAACTTAGTAATGTTAATTAACGTAATTCTGATGATAGTTAGCAAGGATTAAGATTGAATTGGGAGAAGGAGAAAACTAGGTCAAATCCCTAGAATTGGTGAATTGAACGGTAGGAATTGGTGTATTTGATGTAGGAATAGGTTACAGAACTTAGAATATGATTAATGCTGTGATTACAGTCATATTTGGGGCTTAACATGATGAAAAATAGGATTTGGGGTGAAAAAGTTCGTAATCCCGTAGTCTGTTCTGACACCGTTCCACCAGGCGGGACATAGCTCGCCATAGCGACAAACCTTCATCGCTCGCCAGGCGAGATTTAGCTCGCCATGGCGACAGACCTAAAACTTTCCGCCAGGCGAGATTTAGCTCGCCATGGCGACGAACCCGTAACGTTTCGCCAAGCAAGAAAACCCTCCGCCATGGCGAGAGAGGCCTGTAATCTCTCGCCAGGCGAGCAGTTGAGCTCGCCATGGCGACCTGTGCTGTGACAGAATGTCATGTTTTCCATGTTTATGCGATCTGTTTCGCACAAGACTTTGAGAGAGGATCCCTAAGTGTTAGTAAGGCCGAATGGTAATATTGAGAGTAATCTGTATAGCTGATTAAGATATATTTATGATATTTGCGCAAGGATTTAAGTATTATACCTTATGCAAGATATGATAAAGTTAATGTTGCCTTGAATTGTAATTGATATAATGATATCATTCTGCTTTTGATGATTGATTATGCTGCTGTTGTTATTAAACTGCGTCGCATGACACACACACACACACACACAGATATATATATATATATATATATATATATATATATATATATATATATATATATATATATATATATGATGAATAAGATATTGTTTAGCTCCAATTTCTTGGATGCATGTTGATGAGACGATTAAGATGTTTTGTTGATTTGATTTGAGTCCATGCATTAGCATTCATTGAGCTTAGTCCTCACCATGATAGGAGCTTTGTCCTCCGCACGTTTAATAGGAGCTTTGTCCTCCGCAGGTTTAAAAGTATATTAATACTTATGATGAAGTTTGGTACCACATGCATATAAGGAGTCTAAGAGCATTGTGCATTGTTGTGTCTAAGATGATGCATTATTGATGAAGATTGATTATGTGACTACGTGATACTTGTTATTTAATTATGTAAAGTTGTTTAAGAATGTTTTGATGTTAATTATTATTCTAAATTATGTTGATTAATATTATTTTGTTATGAAATCTCACCCCTTCTGTTGGAATTGCCGCCTTGTGGGCAAGTGCAGGTGATCGTGCTTAGTGTGCAGTTGCTTCGTGAGTGGCCTTGCCTCACTGTGTCGTCTAGGTCGCTCTAATACGTAACGGGATGGGGTTATCTATTATGCATGCTTCATTCTTTTACGTGGATCCTTACGTTATTTTGTTATAATGCAATTAACTCTTTTGAGACATTTTTATGGGGCCTGCGTGCCAAACGTTTATGATTTATAAGTAATTTTTCCGCTGCAATGTGTTGAAGTTATTTGGTTAAATTATTATTTAACTATTTTTCGAATTATGTTATATGTGATATCCCGTTGTTTGATGTGTACTCTGATTATTTATTTTAAAGAAATTTTTATGTTGGGAAAACGGGGTGTTACAATTGGTATCAGAGCAAGTCGGTCTGTCCGGCCAATTAGAGAGTCCTGTTGAGTCTTAGTAATATTTGTATTACTAATCTTATGTTGCTGTTACTGCTTGATGTAGAATATCAGAATGGCTGGAAGGAACGATACTGCGTTAGCTGCTGCTCTACAAGCTGTTGCCCAAGCTGTGGGACAACAACCTAACGCGAATGCTGGCGTGAATGCTGAGACTAGGATGTTGGAGACTTTCATGAGGAATCACCCTCCAACTTTCAAAGGGAGGTATGACCCCGATGGAGCCCAGACGTGGCTTAAGGAGATCGAGAGGATTTTCCGGGTGATGCAGTGCACCGAAAGTCAGCAAGTGCGCTTTGGTACACACCAGCTGTCCGAGGAAGCCGATGACTGGTGGGTTAGCGTGTTACCTAGCCTTGAGCAAGATGGAGCTGTTGTGACTTGGGCTGTGTTCAGGAGAGAGTTCCTGAGGAGGTACTTTCTGGAGGATGTTCGCGGGAAGAAAGAGATCGAGTTCCTTGAGCTGAAGCAAGGAAATATGTCAGTAACTGAGTATGCTGCCAAGTTTGTGGAGTTGGCAAAGTTCTACCCGCACTATGCTACCGAGACTGCTGAGTTTTCGAAGTGTATCAAGTTCGAGAACGGTTTGAGGCCCGACATTAAGAGGGTGATTGGGTATCAACAGATTCGAGTTTTTCCGGATTTGGTTAATAGCTGCAGGATATATGAAGAGGATACCAAGGCTCACTACAAGGTAGTGAACGATAGGAAAGCTAAGGGCCAGCAGAGTCGTCCTAAGCCGTACAGTACTCCTGCTGATAAAGGGAAACAGAGGATGGTTGTTGATAGGCAGCCTGCAAGGAAGGGTACTCCTACAGAGATTGTGTGTTTCAACTGTGGTGTGAAAGGCCACAAGAGTAATGTTTGCCCTGAAGAGATTAAGAAATGTGTCCGGTGCGACAAGAAGGGTCATATTGTAGCTGATTGTAAGCGTAATGATATTGTGTGCTTCAATTGCAATGAAGAGGGTCATATTGGTTCCCAATGCAAGTAGCCGAAGAGGGCGCCTACTACGGGTCGAGTTTTTGCCCTGACTGGTACTCAGACAGACAGTGATGATCGTTTGATCAGAGGTACTTGCTATATTAATAATACTCCTTTAGTTGCTATTATTGATACTGGTGCTACACATTGCTTTATTGCTTTAGACTGTGTTTCTGCTTTGGGTCTTGATGTGTCTGATATGAATGGAGAGATGGTTGTCGAAACTCCAGCTAAGGGTTCGGTGACTACTTCTCTCGTATGTTTGAATTGTCTTTTGTCTATGTTTGGTCGCGATTTTGAGATGGATTTAGTTTGTCTACCTTTAAGCGGTATGGATGTAATTTTGGGGATGAATTGGTTAGAGTACAACCACGTTCTTATCAATTGTTTTCGCAATACGGTGCATTTCTCGTCCGCTGAAGAGGAAAGTGGTGCTGAGTTCTTATCTACTAAGCAGCTGAAGCAACTAGAACGTGATGGTATGTTGATGTTTTCGCTGATGGCTTCTTTATCTTTAGAGAATCAAGCGGTGATCGATAAACTACAAGTGGTATGCGATTTTCCTGAAGTTTTCCCAGATAAAATTCCTGATGTGCCTCCAGAGAGGGAAGTCGAGTTTTCTATTGATCTTGTTCCTGGAACAAAGCCGGTGTCGATGGCACCTTATCGTATGTCTGCTTCCGAGTTAGCTGAGTTGAAGAAACAGTTGGAAGATTTGCTCGAAAAGAAATTTGTTAGACCAAGTGTTTCACCTTGGGGAACGCCAGTGTTGCTAGTGAAGAAGAAAGATGGTAGTATGAGGCTATGTATTGACTATCGGCAGTTGAACAAGGTAACTATCAAGAATAGATATCCACTTCCGAGAATTGATGATTTGATGGATCAGTTAGTGGGTGCACGTGTTTTCAGCAAGATTGATTTGAGGTCAGGTTATCACCAGATTAAAGTAAAAGATGAGGATATGCAGAAGACAGCTTTCAAAACGCGTTATGGCCACTATGAGTACAAGGTTATGCCTTTTGGAGTTACTAATGCACCTGGAGTGTTTATGGAGTATATGAATCGCATCGTCCATGCATTTTTGGATCGGTTTGTAGTTATGTTTATTGATGATATTCTGATTTACTCCAAGACTGAGGAAGAGCATGCTGAACATTTGAAGATTGTCTTGCAAGTGTTGAAAGAGAAGAAACTTTATGCCAAATTGTCTAAGTGTGAGTTCTGGTTGAAGGAAGTAAGTTTCCTTGGTCATGTCATTTCTGGTGATGGTATAGCAGTGGATCCGTCTAAAATTGAAGCAGTATCGCAATGGGAGACTCCGAGATCAGTTACTGAGATTAGAAGCTTCTTGGGTTTAGCTGGTTACTATAGAAGGTTTATTGAAGGATTTTCTAAGTTAGCTCTTCCGTTAACACAGTTGACTTGTAAAGGTAAAGCTTTTGTATGGGATGTTCATTGTGAGAACAGTTTCAACGAATTGAAGAAGCGTTTGACGACTGCTCCAGTTCTGATTTTGCCAAAGTCCGATGAACCTTTTGTGGTGTATTGTGATGCGTCTAAGTTGGGTTTGGGAGGTGTGCTTATGCAGGAAGGTAAAGTGGTAGCTTATGATTCAAGACAGTTGAGAATTCATGAGAAGAATTAGCCGACGCATGATCTGGAATTAGCGGCTGTGGTCTTTGTATTGAAAATATGGAGACATTACTTGTATGGTTCGAGGTTTGAAGTGTTCAGTGACCACAAGAGCTTAAAGTATCTGTTCGACCAGAAGGAATTGAATATGAGGCAGAGAAGATGGCTCGAATTGTTGAAGGATTTTGACTTTGGGTTGAATTATCATCCGGGTAAAGCTAATGTGGTAGCAGATGCCTTGAGTAGGAAGACCTTGCATATGTCCGCTTTGATGGTTAGAGAGTTTGATTTACTTGAGCAGTTTAGAGACTTGAGTTTAGTCTGTGAAAGGACACCTCAGAGTGTAAAGCTGGGAATGCTGAAGATTGATAGTGACTTCTTGATGAGCATCAAAGAGGCACAGAAAGAAGATGTTAAGTTTGTAGACTTATTAGTTGCTAGTAATCAGACTGAAGATAGTGATTTTCAAGTCGATGATCAAGGAGTGTTGAGATTCCGAGGTAGGATTTGCATTCCTGACAACGAAGAAATTAAGAAGATGATTCTTGAGGAGAGTCACTGAAGTAGCTTGAGTATCCATCCGGGAGCTACGAAGATGTATCATGATTTGAAGAAGTTGTTTTGGTGGTCTGGATTGAAGCGAGATGTGGCACAGTTTGTGTATTCCTGTTTAGTTTGTCAGAAGTCAAAGATTGAGCATCAGAAACTGGCTGGCATGATGGTATCTTTAGATGTGCCAGAGTGGAAATGGGATAGTATATCCATGGATTTTGTGACGAGTTTGCCGAATACTCCTAGAGGGAACGACGCAATTTGGGTTATTGTCGATAGATTGACGAAGTCGGCTCATTTTCTACCGATTAATATTAGTTTTCCTGTTGCCCAGTTGGCAGAGATTTATATCAAGGAGATTGTGAGGTTGCATGGTGTTCCTTCGAGCATTGTATCCGATAGAGATCCAAGATTTACTTCTAGATTTTGGAAAAGTTTGCAAGAGGCTTTGGGTTCTAAGTTGAGATTGAGTTCGGCGTATCATCCGCAGACAGATGGTCAGTCGGAGAGGACAATTCAGTCGCTAGAGGATTTGTTGAGGGTTTGTGTCCTTGAGCAAGGGGGAACTTGGGATAGTCATCTTCCGTTAATCGAGTTCACATACAATAATAGTTATCATTCTAGTATTGGAATGGCACCTTTTGAGGCCTTGTATGGTCGGAGGTGCAGAACTCCGTTGTGCTGGTTTGAGTCAGGTGAAAGAGTGGTCTTAGGACCGGAGATTGTTCAGCAAACTACTGAGAAAGTTAAGATGATTCAAGAGAAGATGAAAGCGTCGCAGAGTCGACAAAAGAGTTACCATGATAAGCGAAGGAAAGATCTTGAGTTTCAGGAAGGAGACCACATGTTTTTGAGAGTCACCCCTGTGACTGGTGTTGGACGTGCTTTGAAGTCAAAGAAGTCGACTCCGAGATTTATTGGTCCGTATCAGATATCGGAAAGAGTTGGAACGGTGGCGTATCGGGTTGGATTACGACCGCATCTTTCGAATTTGCATGATGTTTTCCACGTATCGCAGCTTCGGAATTATGTTCCGGATCCATCTCATGTGATTCAGAGTGATGATGTGCAAGTTAGAGACAACCTTACGGTGGAGACTTTACCGGTAAGGATTGATGATCGGAAAGTGAAATCGTTGAGGGGCAAAGAGATACCTCTCGTTAGAGTCGTTTGGTCGGGAGCGACTGGTGAAAGCTTGACGTGGGAGCTTGAGAGTAAGATGCTGGAGTCTTATCCAGAGTTGTTCGCTTGAGGTAAATTTTCGAGGACGAAAATCTTTCAAGTGGGGGAGAGTTGTAACGCCCACTTTCGTTTTATTATTTATTTAAATTGAGTTTAGGTGATTATATTATATTTATATAATATATGTGTGATTTTGGTATGTTTTGATGATTTTGGATGATTTAGTTGACGTTGTGATAAGTTATGATTTTGTAGATTTGATAAGATTAAGAGACTTATTTTATTGTTAAATAAAATAAGATTTGAAAAGAAAATAAAATATTTAGTTGTGGGTTAGTTTTGGATTTTAGAGAGTTATGTGGGAGAAAGAGTAAATAAGATAAGATTTGTTGGGAGTATAAATAAGGAAGTTAGGTTTAGAAAGTCAGTAACGTATCAGAATTTTGGGAGAAAACGAAACGCACGCGTGAAAGAGAAGAGAAGGAAGGAGTGCTGCGATTTTGTCTTCTAAACCAGGTAAGGGTGAGACTAATAACTTAGTAATGTTAATTAACGTAATTCTGATGATAGTTAGCAAGGATTAGGATTGAATTGGGAGAAGGAGAAAACTAGGTCAAATCCCTAGAATTGGTGAATTGAACGGTAGGAATTGGTGTATTTGATGTAGGAATAGGTTACAGAACTTAGAATATGATTAATGCTGTGATTACAGTCGTATTTGGGGCTTAACATGATGAAAAATAGGATTTGGGGTGAAAAAGTTCGTAATCCCGTAGTCTGTTCTGACACCGTTCCGCCAGGCGGGACATAGCTCGCCATAGCGACAAACCTTCATCGCTCGCCAGGCGAGATTTAGCTCGCCATGGCGACAGACCTGAAACTTTCCGCCAGGCGAGATTTAGCTCGCCATGGCGACGAACCCGTAATGTTTCGCCAGGCAAGAAAACCCTCCGCCATGGCGAGAGAGGCCTGTAATCTCTCGCCAGGCGAGCAGTTGAGCTCGCCATGGCGACCTGTGCTGTGACAGAATGTCACGTTTTCCATGTTTATGCGATCTGTTTCGCACAAGACGTTGAGAGAGGATCCCTAAGTGTTAGTAAGGCCGAATGGTAATATTGAGAGTAATCTGTATAGCTGATTAAGATATATTTATGATATTTGCGCAAGGATTAAAGTATTATACCTTATGCAAGATATGATAAAGTTAATGTTGCCTTGAATTGTAATTGATATAATGATATCATTCTGCTTTTGATGATTGATTATGCTGCTGTTGTTATTAAACTGCGTCGCATGACACATATATATATATATATATATATATATATATATATATATATATATGATGAATAATATATTTTTTAGCTCCAATTTCTTGGATGCATGTTGATGAGACGATTAAGATGTTTTGTTGATTTGATTTGAGTCCATGCATTAGCATTCATTGAGCTTAGTCCTCACCATGATAGGAGCTTTGTCCTCCGCACGTTTAATAGGAGCTTTGTCCTCCGCACGTTTAAAAGTATATTAATACTTATGATGAAGTTTGGTACCACATGCATATAAGGAGTCTAAGAGCATTGTGCATTGTTGTGTCTAAGATGATGCATTATTGATGAAGATTGATTATGCGACTACGTGATACTTGTTATTTAATTATGTAAAGTTGTTTAAGAATGTTTTGATGTTAATTATTATTCTAAATTATGTTGATTAATATTATTTTGTTATGAAATCTCACCCCTTCTGCTGGAATTGCCGCCTTGTGGGCAAGTGCAGGTGATCGTGCTTAGTGTGCAGTTGCTTCGTGAGTGGCCTTGCCTCACTGTGTCGTCTAGGTCGCTCTGATACGTAACGGGATGGGGTTATCTATTATGCATGCGTCATTCTTTTACGTGGATCCTTACGTTATTTTGTTATAATGCAATTAACTCTTTTGAGACATTTTTATGGGGCCTGCGTGCCAAACGTTTATGATTTATAAGTAATTTTTCCGCTGCAATGTGTTGAAGTTATTTGGTTAAATTATTATTTAACTGTTTTTCGAATTATGTTATATGTGATATCCCGTTGTTTGATGTGTACTCTGATTATTTATTTTAAAGAAATTTTTATGTTGGGAAAACGGGGTGTTACATTCTCGCTCCAGTGATGCTATGAAACCCTAACCCTAACTCACTCAAATCAACCCAGAAATTCACAAATCATGGCTCAAACGTTCCGTCTAATCATTCTAGGCATGAATCTACCACTGAAATCCACATGCATCAACTGAAACGATGTAGATCTTGAATTCTTGTTCACGGATTTCGAACGGTTTTGGTTCTGTTTTTTGGTTCAAATCTTTTTCTAAATGGTTTTGCTTACGGATTCGTTGGTTACAACGGTTGAGACTCGTTGTAAACCTTGGAATCTTTACGGTTTTCAAAGATTTTTAGGGTTTCATGATTTTTGAACCAAAACTCTTCGAATCTCCTACGGATCTACATCGATTTGGATTCGTTGTTGTTTTCGAATATGCAAGAGGTAAGTTTTGATTTTCACCTGGTTTTATTCGGAGATTTGATTTTGAATCTTCAGAATGCTTTGATTTGATTCTGTTTCTGCTGATTCTTGCTTGAAATCCGGAAATAAACCGGTGATTCTTCTTCTTCTTCTTCGCCGGTTCAAAACCTTTGAATTTCTTTCCCTTTTCTGTAACACCCCGTTTTCCCAACATACAAATTTCTCAATATAATAATCAGAGTTTCACAACTTAAACGGAATGCTACATTTCTTAAAAATCACAATGGAATAAATAATAATTTATCCTTCAAAATATTTCAATAAAATCTTAAATCACTTCGCAGCGGAATTTATTTCAAAAATCTTAAAAACAACTTTGGCACGAAGGCCTCTACGTAAAATCTCATCAAATTCTTTAATATCATGTTCATAAAATCTCATAGTTTAATACGTAAAGAATAGAAAACATAAGCAAAGTTCCCCATCCCGTTACGTATCAGAGCACCTAGACACGTGAGGAGTCCACTCACATCAACAGCTAGTCCTGGAAATCTGCACTTGCCCACAAGGCGGCAATTCCAACAGAAGGGGTGAGATTTCACAAACATTAAACTTAAGCATATAATTCATCAATTTACAACTAACAACTTAAAACATCAATTAATCACATAATCTTCAACAAGTACAATCATAAAGCAACTCATCATAGTTCATCATATTCATCAACAGATATAATCTCAAACAACTCATCATAATCATGTATAGAAACATCATCAAAATTCATCATATAGAAAACATCATCGCATCATCAAGTTCATCATGTTAAACAATGAATGCATTCATAATTATTTCATCAAGACTCTTCTTCAACAACTCAACATCTTAGACAACTTAGACAACTCGACACGACTATGCAACTTCTTAACATCTTGACATCTTAACAACTTATATGCATGTGGTACCATGCAGGGCATAAGCCCCCATCGCTAAAGGTCAAATAGGACCTGTCAGGCATCAAGCCCCCATCGCTAAGGTCGTAAAAGGACCTGTCAGGCATCAAGCCCCCATCGCTGACTATGCTATGCAATAACACGACTCAATGCAACGACACGACTCAATGCAACGACACGACTCAATACAACGACACCATCTCAATACCACAACAACAACTTCATAATTCAGTATTAAATCAACCATAAAAGATTCATTAATCATAAACAACTTCATCATATAACTCATGCACAATCAATTAAAGAAAGAATTGCATATCAAATTACAAGTATTGAAACGATAATTCAATTACCAGCAACTCATATATTCATATCAAAACTCAAATCATAATCAAAACAATTCAAAACAGCACAAGTAAACAACTTAGAAAATCTGGAACAGCCTAATCTCATGGTTCTAACCTTAAAACTAATTCTGATTATCATCTTATGAATTATCTAAGGTCTGTGCATCAATTTTGCATCACTTAACCGTTAAACATCAATAAACCATTAAATTCTCTCATAACCCTAATTCTCAAAAACTCTCAAAACTAATCCCTAACATGTTAGATGTAATTTCAGAGATCATACACTTAATTTTAATGAGAGTTAGTCTCACCCTTACCTTAATTCAGATGAACAAAGCTTACGAAAGAGAACAAAAGTGATGAAAACACCCAAATATACTGCTTCAGTGCGCGACAGTTTTCTCTTAACTCCGACCTTGTTTCGACGATCCGAACGGTGAAAAGGTAGACCCAGGTGTTGTGAACCTTGTGTCCAAAATTCGTCACGATCCAACGGTTAACGAGTGAGAAATCGCTGTTTTACTGAGGCAGATTTCAAAAAAACGAGAATTGCTTTCTCTCTTCTCTTTGGTGGCTACTTTTCTCACAAAAACTGTTTTTACCTTAAAACTATTCTAACCTAGCTTCTCCTATTTATATATCTCTTCTCCTCTATCTTATTTACTCTTATCACCAAAAACTACTCTCTTCCCTAATAACTTAATAATAATAATAATACACCAAATAACAAATATATTTCTATACTTGATAACATATATATATCCACACAAAATAACATATATATTTCTACATAAAATAACAAATATATTTTCAAACCAAATAACAAATATATTTCTATAACAAATATATCTTCACATAACAAACATATTTCTATAACAAATATATCTCTACATAACAAACCTATTTCTATAACAAATATATCTTTACACCACATAACACATATTAGCATATTTCATCAAAATATATATTATAAATCAAATTATAATACACTAAAAATACAATAAATTAATAAAATATTAAATATTAAAAGTAGGGCGTTACATTTTCTTCTCAAACTTCTTCTCTGTGATCGCATTGGGCTCATTGCTTTCAGTGATGAGTTTAGTGCTTAAATTGTAGAGGAAATAGCTCAATGATGAAGATTCACCATTGAATCTCTGAGAGCTAACGCCATTTCCATGGATTTGGCCTGAATTCAGTTCTGAAAATTTTAGGGTTTGCGAATTTTTCTTCAATCTTTTCTGAGTCTTTGTGATTTTGATCTAACTGAATAGAGAGAGAAAGTTGAAAATGTGTTTGTGATGTGGCGTTATTTCTGTGGCTTTTTTCTGACTCTGACAGCGTGTGGCCTTATATAGGCTGCCATGTGGTCTCTGAACCAATGAGAATATGACATGTGGACTGGTATTTGCTTGCGTGGCATTTTGGACTGAGCTGTAAAAACTTGAGGACTAAAATGCAATTTGAAAAAAGATAAGGACTAAACTGCAATTTAAAAAAGAATTTGGGACTGTTTTGAAATTAAAAAGAATTAGACTGTTTTGAAATTAAAAGAATTGGACTGTTTTGAAATTGAAAATTGGATTGTTTTGCAATTAAAACAAAAATTTGGACTTACTTGCAAAAAACAAAATAAAATTGGAAAAAATGTAATTTGAAAAAAACGTAAAGTGAAACAGTTAAAAAACGATAAAATGGACTAAAACGAACAAATTACCAAAATGAGGTATTTAAAATACCTCTCTACCAAAAAATTGTTTGATGTGAAAAGACCAACATGCCCCCTAAGGACTAAAACGACTCAGACTGACTCAAATGCAAAACTAAGACGATTTTTGGACAAAATTTGATTAATGATTCATGCAGACAAGTTGAAAAGACTCAGGGACAAATTGTAGGGACTAAAATGGGTTCCTTTGTAAGAAATGACCAAAATGCCCTTTTGTATGATTTTATGCAAAAAATTGGAATAAAATGTAGGAAAATATGCAACGGTTTTAGAAACCCTTTTTAATGACTTGCAATGCAAGAAAACATTCTGGATGGTTTTATATGCAAGAAAATTTAGAGACAGAGACAGTGCAATGTGCGTTTGAAGCACAGTAGAAAACTGTGAATTTGAAAAAGTATCAGAAGTAAACAGTAAAGGAAAGAAGTTTGAAGGAGTAGTTTTTAGGTCCAAAATGAGGGTATGACAGGTCCATAACCGCAACTTTTGGAAAGATAGGGGTCCAAAAGTGCAATTAAGCCTATATATTATTATGTGCATTATTTGGTGTGTTAATATTCTAAGTGGGGGAGGAATATAATTATTAGAAATAATAAGATAAAGGGGAAGAGTAACTTTGTGGTGATAAGAGTAAAAAGGTGTATTAGGTTAAGAGTCAGTAAGGAGAGATGAGAAAGTCAAAACACGTACCATTTTTGGAGAAAAAGGAGAACTCAGAGAGAACCCTAGGAAAGAAGAACGCTGTTGTTGATTTCATAAGAACAATCTAAGGTAAGGGTGGGACTAACCTTCTATAATCTTAAGTGTATAATTCTGTAAAGATTGATCGGCTTGTTGTAGGTTTTTAAGAGTTTTGGGAATTAGGTTTAATTCTATAAAAATTGTAGAAAGTATATGAATTGTCATTAATTGTTGTGTTAAATTGATGTTCAGATGTTAGTATGATCATAGGTAATGTTTCCTATCAAATTTGGGGTTAGGGTTGATGAAATTGGGGTTTTTGGGGTGAAAACTAGTCCATTCCCGTAGGGTTGTCTGTCGCAACTCGCCACAACGAAGACGTTTGTAACACCCCGTTTTCCCAACGTAAAAATTTCGTAAATTAAATCAGAGTTTTCACATAAACGGAGTATCACTTTCTTAAAACATCTCAAAGGAATTGAATAACAATTCATTCATCATAAAAATAGTTATTAAACTTCTCAAAACATTGCAGCGGAATCTTAAAAGTCTTGGCACGCAGGCCTCTTCATAACATTTCAAAAGTTCATCTAAAATTAGTCTTTATAAAATTATAATTGACATGCAAGGAACAGAAAAGCATTTGACAAGATTCCCCATCCCGTTACATATCAGAGCACCTAAGACACAGTGAGGAATGCCTCACACGACTGCACCTAATCTTGGTTACCTGCACTTGCCCACAAGGCGGCAATTCCAACAGAAGGGGTGAGATTCACAAACAATATAATAAACAGATAATTCAACAATTAAGTTTAACAACAATTAACATATAAGCACGTCTCAAATATTTATCTCATAACATCTTAAGCAACATCAAGAATATCATCACTAAACATCTTAAACATCATCAAAGAACATCATCACAAAACATCTTAAACATCATCAAATACACTTAACAACTCATAGATATCATCATGTAATCATCATCACTAATAAATTTAAAACAACTCAATGTAATCATCATCTCACTATAATAATCAACATCGTAAACAACATTATAACATTATAATTAGTATCATATACAACATCATAACAACATAACAATATCATAATCAATATCTTAAACAACATAGCAACATAACAATATCATAATCAATATAGCAACATCTTAGTCAACGTCATATAATTCACATCATAAACATCGTATAATCTTCATAGGTACTTTTTTAACAACTCATGGATGATAATTCATCAACAACGACTTTGACTCGACAAATGCGACAATGCAACTTAGACACTTATATGCATGTGGTACCAATCGTCATCATAAGTATTAATATACTTTAATCGTGCGGAGGACAAAGCTCCTAATAATCGTGCGGAGGACAAAGCTCCTAATAATCGTGCAGAGGACAAAGCTCCTATCATGGTGAGGACAAAGCTCAATGAATGCTAATGCATGGACTCTATCAACAAGACACCTTAATCAACTTATCACTTATACTTCCAATAATTTGGAGTTCATCATCAACTTATTCATACTCATGCAACTTAGTTAAATAACAATTGCAGCATAATCAAATCACATCAAGCTTAATAACAATTCATTTCAACAACATCTTGATCATTCAATAATATTTCGAGTAATGCATTTAATCATTAAATCACATTACAAACAACTTAGCAGTTCATAACAGCAACAGAAACAACACAAGCAATTCACAATCATTATCAACAACATCAAATCATCACATTAACTCTATAAATATAGCACATTATGCACTCATCATTCATAATTCATAAGCAATAACATTCTTCAAAAGTAATCAAGTATGATTAAATAAGACATAAGCCAAATAATCATAAAACACCTCAACTAAATCCCTAATACCTAAGTTTGAAGTTTGGAAACCAACTCTAAGTCTTTGGACTAACTTGGGATTAGTTATGCTAAGTTTTCTTAAAGTTTTCTCAAGACCTACTTGGACTATTTTCATCATAACTCAAAATCTACAAATAATTTTCTAGTCACTCTAGATCCATTAGAAATCTAACTCAATTACCTACAACTTTCGTGTTTACACCAAGACCCATTTCGTAACAGAAATGTATGAAAAAGACACAAGAACGTGAAACAGAAAATGCTGTTTTTTCCAAGACCTATTTGGAGTGTTTTTATCATAACTCAAGATTCAAAAACATTTTTGAGTCACTCTGAAGCCATTTAAAAGCTAACTCAATTATCTACAACTTTCGTGAATACATTAAAAGCTAATTATGAACAGAAAAGTCCCAGTTTTTATTTTAGTTTTTCGGTTACAGAAAATCGAAAAGAGAACGAGCCTGTTGACCCCTTTGTAGTATTTTAATCATATCTAGAGTTCTAAAAGCTTAAATTGAGTCACTCCAAAGGCTAGTGAAAGCTAACATCTATATCTACAACTTTCATGAAGATATCTAAACCCAGTTCGGAACTTAAACTTGTCCAACTGAGACAACAAGTAACGTGTTTTGCACAGCGACAGCAAAATCGCAGTTCAGTTGCGGTTTCGCCTTGGGGAAACCTTTTCTACTCCGTTTTCGATCCAATACCCTCAAAACATGACCTTAAACATCACCCTATGATTATCCTATCATTAGAACATTAATTATTCATTAACCTACTAGATTATCCACTCTTTTTAAGACTAGAAACTCAATTCGAAACCTAAACTAGTTTTCATTAATTCTCACCTTTCAACTTCATCTTTTAATTCATTCACCTTAACCTAGTTCTTAATTCTCTCAAAAACTCATCCATCTCTTGTTAATCATAACTGAATTGAATTACAGTTTAATATAATGAAAGCTAGGCTCACCCTTACCTTAATTTGGTCTCCTGAATCAAGCTGCGTTCTTCTTAGGTTTTTCTTCTCTCCTTCGCGCCTCCTCTCTTTTTCTCTAGGTTTCTCCAAAAGTTATATCACGTACTAAATAATTCTAACCCTAATTCTCTTATTTATATTCTCTTACTCATCTTATCTTATTTCTACTCCTTCCCTCAAATTCTCTAAAATTATGTAACAACCCATATTTAATTAAATATATTATATTATAAATCAAATAAGATAATACTAAAAATACATAAAAGCACACATCATCAAAATATATATTATATTATATCATCATATCTTATTATTTCTACAACAAATAACATATATTTCTATAACAAATAACATATATTTTCTACAACAAATAACATGCATTTCTATAACAAATAACATATATTTTCTACAACAAATAACATGTATTTCTATAACAAATAACATATATTTTCTACAACAAATAACATGTATTTCTATAACAAATAACATATATTTTCTACATATATTTCCACTTATTCCACTAAACTCTTCTAAATTTCCAAATCAGCCCCACAACTTAATCTTATTTCTATTTTCAAGACTTATTATATTAAATAATAAAATAACACTACTTAATAAAATAACGACACACCACATAATCATTTAAATCATATAAATACTAAAATAAGCTACTTAATAAATCACATAATCATATAAATATATTCTAAACCTTTTAAAACAATCAAATAAATCAAATAATTCAAAGAGGGCGTTACAACGTTACTCGCCTCGCGAGCTGCACAGTTACAACATCCCCTATTTTGCGTTCTTGCGTCTTTTTCACCTGTTTCTGTTTTGAACTGGCTTTTGGTACAAACATAAAAGTTGTAGATAATTGAGTTATCTTTCTAATGGCTTGGGAGTGACTCGAAAATGTTTTGTGAATCTTGAGTTATGATAAAAACACTCCAAGTGTGTTTTCGGAAAACCATCCTCTGTTTCGCGTTCTTGCGTCCTTTTCACCCGTTTCTGTTTTGAACTGGCTTTTGGTGTAAACATGAAAATTGTAGATAATTGAGTTAGCGTTCCAGTGGCTTTAGTTTGATTTGAAAATGATTCTTAGTCTGAGATATGATGAAAACACTCCAGGGAGGTGT
This sequence comes from Medicago lupulina, assembly GCA_958299785.1. Classification (NCBI taxonomy): domain Eukaryota; kingdom Viridiplantae; phylum Streptophyta; class Magnoliopsida; order Fabales; family Fabaceae; genus Medicago; species Medicago lupulina. The sequence continues at coordinate 39,973,291 of OY283146.1, read as the reverse complement.
TAGTGAAATTTTCTGAAAATTAACCCAAAACTTATAGATTGTCTCCGAACTTCAGAGCTTAAGTACTACGAGTTTAATTAAGATGTTTATAAGTATTTAATCTATGTTGTGATGAATCTAACTTGGTTTGATATGTAAGTAATACATTAATGTATATGTTGCTATTGTTATTGCTAGGTTGGAATATATTATGTGATTATTGTATGTTGTATAATGTCATGTTGCTTATGCCATTTAAGTTGTTGATTGTTAAGTTGTTGGTTGTCTAAGTTGTTGGTTGTTTAAGTTATTGGTTGTCCAAGTTGTTGGTTGTCTAAGTTGTTGATTGTCTAAGTTGTTGGTCGTTGAGTTCATGCATACAACGTTGAGGGCTTATGCTCATTAAAGTTGAGGGCTTATGCCCTGGAGTTTATGCTCATTAAAGTTGAGGGCTTATCCCCTGGAGCTTATGCTCATTAAAGTTGAGGGCTTATGCCATGGAGCTTATGCTCAATTAAATTTGAGGGCTTATGCCCTGATTGGTACCACATGCATAATGCATTTGTCAAGTTGCTAAGTTGATGTTGTTGCATAGTCAAGTCGGTGTCATTGTGTCGTGTTAGTTGTTGTTGTCAAGTTGGTTATTATTAATGAGATACTAATGAAGAATTATGTGAAGTAATAATATTGTTAAACATTGTAGCTTATGTTGTTGAATTCCATTGATGAATTATATGCTTACTATTTTTGAATATGTATCTCACCCCTTCTGCTTGGAAATGTTTCTCTTCGTATGAGTAACTTGCAGGTAATCGAGAATAAGTAGCTGTTGATTGCTGTCGTGAGTGGCTATCTCTCGTTGTGTCTTTAGGTGCTCTGATACGTAACGGGATAGGAGTTTGCTATGTTTGATTGCATTTCTTGTTGCGTGTCTCTTTTACTAAACAATAATGAACTATTTTTATGAGGATTCAAGATAATGTTGATGTTGTGGCCTTTTAGTGCCAAGTACTATTTAAGATGTTGAAAATAATTCCGCTGCATTTTGTTGAATTTCTATTAAGGCAGATGTTTTAATAAATAGCATTTTTGTTCCATTTATATTTGTGGAAAATTTTGTAAATTGAATGTGACACTCTGTTTTTAAGTTGAAAAACTTTGATTAATCTATGTTATTTAAAAGTTGGGAAAACGGGGTGTTACAATTGGTATCAGAGCAGGTTGGTCCGTCCGACCAAGTAGTAGAGTCGTGTTGAGCCACGTAGTGTTGTGTAATAACCTTACATTGTCCTTGTTGTTCTGATTGTTGCTTGCTATGTAGAATTTCGAGATGGCTGGGAGAAACGATGTTGTTATTGCTGCTGCACTCGAAGTTGTTGCTCAAGCTGTAGGACAACAACCAAATGTTGGTGCTGGTAACGATGGAGTGAGAATGCTGGAAACCTTTCTAAGGAACCATCCACCAACATTCAAAGGAAGTTATGATCCGGATGGAGCTCAGAAGTGGCTCAAAGAGGTTGAGAGGATCTTCAGGGTCATGCAGTGCAGTGAGGTACAGAAGGTGCGTTTTGGTACGCACATGTTGGCTGAAGAGGTAGATGACTGGTGGGTGAGTCTTCTACCTATCCTAGAGCAAGATGGTGCTGTTGTAACCTGAGTTGTGTTCAGGAGAGAGTTTCTAGACAGGTATTTTCCAGAGGATGTCCTGAAGGTGGGAAAAACACAAGAAGGGGGGGGTTGAATTGTGTTTTCAAAAACGCTTCTTTCTCACGAAAATAAGCAACTGTTCTCAGGATCAGAGTCTGATAGAGTTCAGAGTCTGAGTGAGTTCAGAGTCTTAGTGCAGCGGATAGGAAGTAAGAAAGCAGAAAACAAAAGAAGAACACAAGCAATTTATACAGGTTCCTTCCACAATCCGGAAGTAGTCATGTCCCCCTTGCACTTCCAAGGAGAGTTCCACTAAAATGTAATATCAAATTACAAGTTGCTCAAGCACACAAGTAAGAGACTTCCTTTGCTCAATCACACAAGAAAGAGACTTCAATGCTCAAGGACAACTCCAAGAGACTTCTAAACAATTACAGAGAATTGAAAAGAGTTTTGAATACTTGATATACAATTAGAGGTATTCACAAAACAAAACGAACAGAACAGACTCTGTTTTTCTTAGACACTTAGAAATTCTAAAATATGAACTTTTGTAAGAATTATCTAAGTTGTTTGATGAGCAATGTTTGCGACTTTGAATATAAGAAATAGCCTTGTTCGCGTATGTGTATATGTATATATCTAAGTTCTTCATGTCTTCATCTCTATTTATAGAGGATTTGAGAGACGTTGGGAACTAGCCAGCTCATCACTTTATCTTTGACCGAAGCTGATTTGACACCATTGATCTTTTGCTTGATTTGAGGATTGTACTATGAAAACAATTTCAAATCCATTCCCGTAAATATGGAATAAAGTCTGCAGTTGTTGCTGTTATTCTTGTTGTGTATAGAAGACACACTGCAAAGTTGGTGGTTGCAGGGACAAGCGTAGACTTAGTGGTTGTACATTTCGTACACTGTACTTTGTCAACGCTCTTTAGCCTCTAGAGAAATTGGCTTCTGATGAACTTGCTTCTGGAGAACTGGCTTCTGATGACGTCATCTTCAGGAGCGCTTTCTTCAGACACACTATGCTTCTGACTTTCCAGGAGCGCTTTCAATCAGATGCTCTTCAAGCTTCAATCTAAATTTCCTTTGCTCTTTAATTCATTTAGTTCAGAACCTCTTGTAATTAACTTTTTATTAATTGGTCCTGTACACTTGAATAAACTTTTAGCATATCCAATTGATAATTTTAATACCTTGTTATCATCAAAACTTAAATGGTATAATTGTGAAACACCCTTTGTTCCAACAATCTCCCCCTTTTTGATGATGACAAACATAAGTATTTAAAAAGATCAATTGTTGTTAACTTAATTAACAAGTCGACTTTTAGGGGTTCTGAGGTTTGTAAGCTTTGACTCCCCCTGAGTCTGATATTCTTTAAGGTGAGGTTTGTAAGCTCCCCCTAAGTCCTATCCAGGTTAATTAAATTCATTTTATAATCAATAATTATTTCGTAATACTCAGATGAAATAAGATAAGATTCTCAAATAAAATAAAATATGTTAGAATTTTTATTTTATTCTTGGGCTCAGATTCTTTGTTAAATGCTTCTATTACTCCCCCTTTTGTCATCAGTCAAAAAGAACAAAAAAGAATAGAAGTAAAGACAAGGAAATAGACATTGCAACTGACGAAAAATTTATATATAAGCGAGACAGTCAAAAAGAATACAAAGAAATCAGAGGCGAGAAATTAAAACATATAACAAAAAGAAATAGGGTGTGCAATCTAAGGGTTGGGTTGAGGTTGTTGCTGCTGAATAAAAGCCATTAGACGCTGAATATCTTCAGACTGCTTCTTAACAGAGCCAACTGCCTCTGAAGAAAATATTCTTCCCTAGCCTTGGATTCCTCTTGTTGCTTCAGCACCTTTTGCTTTAGCATCTTGAACACCTTGGATTCTCTTGTTACATATTCTGACTCAGCGTAGAAAGGAGCATTGGTCAGATACAGAGGCTTGAATGAAAGTTGCTGTGAAGAGTGCAGATCCTGCATACGTCGCTTCATAGCATGAGCTTGAATGCGGCAGCACTTCTTGGCAACAACATTGTAGAAAAGGAGTTTTCCTGAGGAGAACCAGAGACTGCATTTCCTCATTGATTTCTACTAGCTGATCTTCAAGATAATCAGATTCCAGTATGTTTATGGGTGGTTGGTCATGGGTCTGAATTTGTGAAGATGAGGGTTGGTCAGAATCACAAGGTTTCAGGTTTTGTGTTGGTTCAGAACTTGAGCCAAACACAGTGGGTTCAGACTCTGTCACTTGGACAGACTCTTTAGCCACTGTCTCCTTAATAGATTATGGAATAGTCTTATCTTGATTTTTGGTTGATTGAGGGGGATTTACAGAAGTCTTTTGTTTTTGATATTCAGGAAGTTCTCCTGAATAATGGCATTCTAGGTTGGTAATGACATGTTGTTCTGAGGGTTGGTTAAGTGGTGAAGAGGTTGTTTGTTGTTGTTTGTTGGTAGGTGAGTCTGAGAGAGATAGTTCAGCAGTTGTTGGTTCCTCAGTAACTACATGCTCTTCAGTAGTAGCTGTTGAATCAACAACTTTTGGACTATCTTGGTTTGGTGATTGATTTGAGATTGAAGAGGATGGAATGGGTTGTCCTGCAGTTATCATGTTAAGAGGTTTGATAATGGGAAGTTGGAAGGGATGATCAATAGGTAGTTTGTTGCAAATACCTACTCTCCTTTCAGATAACTCCCCTATTGTCTTAAGAATTTCAGAGTGAACCGGTTTGAAAGGTTTGGTTTTGGGAGAGAGTTTTGGTTTTGATGTTATTTTGGATTTTGGGGTTCGTTTGGATTTTGGTGAGGGTTTGGTTAAATTGTATTTCTGACTTAAAGGAATGTTATCTAAGTCAGAATCTGTTGAAGATGAAGGTGAAAGAGTGGTTTGGGGGACTGGAATCTGACTTACCTTATCAGATTTAGTGGCTTCTGAGACAGCAGCCTCTGAAACAGCCACTTGAGGAGCAGATACTGAAGCAACAGCTTCTGATGTTCCTGGTGCCTCTTTCAGAACCTTCTTAGCTCCCTTAAAAGCTTCTTCCTCTAATTTATTTGCAAGCGTCTGAACCTCAATTATCTGTTCAATGGTGTGTTGATCACAGTGTTCAAGACCTAATGCTTTCAGTTTCTCATCTCTCTCGATCTTATACTGAGCTTTCAACCTTTTCTTCTCATTTATCAGGTTCTTAGAATATTCTTTACTTCTCTTTTCCAGCTCAGGAGTCATTGTGAACATAGGACACTCAATTACTCCTCCAGCTTGCCTTTTGGGAGGCTTTTCTATACCAGCAGCTTCTTCAGCTTCAATTTCTTCCAGAGCTAATCTGGCAGCTTCCATAGTGATTGTAGAATCAGCTTTTCCCCTTTTTCTCTTAGGAGCAGCCACTCTGTCGTAATTGGCTGCTTCAGACTTGGCAGCCTTTTGCTTTCTGGCCAGAGCAACTTCAGCTTGCTGAGAGGCATCTTCAGATTCCTTAGCAAAAGCTGCTAGATAAGCAGTCAGTGCTTCAGGATTATCTTGCTTAAGAATTGAAGGAAAGTCTCTTATAGATTGAGACGGTGTTGTAGATTCTTTCAGATCCTTTTCATCAGTAAGGATCATCTGGGTGGCCTTCATGTTGAACAGAGTCTTGCCACTAATCATTCTTCCAGTAGCAATTCCCAGAACTCTGTCAGACACAAGGTTGAACTTGTCCAGAGTCTTCAGCACACCTCCTTGACAGAAGATTTCAGAGAGAAGTCTTCCACAAGGAACTTGTTTCCTTTTTTCTTTTGATGCTTCCTTGATAGCCCAGCACAGGTGATGCATGATATATCTTGGAAGATTGATAGGTTGAAATGCAGCCAAGAAATACAACACCAGTTTATGGTCCAGACTGGGTTGATCAGCACCTCCTCCCTTTTGAAAGAAGCATTCATTAACAATTTTCAGAAGCACCCTGTGCTTGATATCCATGTTTACCAACTTGGTTGCTGGATTTCCTTTCAACAGCAGATTGGTGTAGCTTTCCAACAACGCATCTTTCCTGCTAACATTCCATACGAACCTTCCTTTAGGAGCCATCCTGCAGGCTTTAGCAATCACCCCTTCTGTGATAGATATTGGAATTCCCATCACAGCAGACTTGATTTCTAAACCTCTGAAAGGTTCAAGACCCATTTCTTCTTTTGATTTACCTTTCAGACTTGGATTTCTTGATACAGCTTGACTTTCTTGTGACTTAGCAGATTCTACGTCACATACTTCAGCCCTAATCCAGAATTATTTTACTAGATTCACATACGTTGGTCCATTTATCATCCGAAAATATTCAAACATCTTCTGAGCAGTGTAACACCCCGTTTCCCCAAAACAACATAATAATATTAAAACAATCAGAGTTCAACAATAACGGGCATGTCACACTACTTTTCAAAATTATTTAAATAGAAAATAGAACTATTTAAAATACCAACAAAATCTCATTCTTATAAAAATCTGCAGCGGAAATATTTCTTTTAAAATCATCATCATTCAACTTCAACAGAATTCTTGGCACAAAGGCCTCAACAACAAAATATTATTCTTCAACTTAAAATCCAACAACATGTTCAAAATTCGATACATAAAGGAATGAAAGAAACAAAACAACATTTTCCCCATCCCGTTACGTATCAGAGCCCTAAGACACAAGAGCCAACATCCTACTAGTCTTCGTTACCCGCACTTGCCCACAAGGCGGCAATTCCAACAGAAGGGGTGAGATACACATTCAATAATAATAATATATAATCAATCAAGTTAATGAAAACAACAACAATTCAATGACAAGCATCATCAGGTTCACATATATATACATATATATATAAATACACCAACAACAGAATCATCAATCAACAAAACATCATATAGTCATAGCAAAATAGGCATCATCTAACATCATAATTATCGTCCTAAATCACCTTATACATCATCAAGCACACCATTCACGAAACACGTTAAACGTCAATCAAGAATATCATCACGAAATATCATCAAGAGCTTCAAGGAACTTCATCACGAAGATACCATCAAGAACATCAAAGAACAATCATCATCACAAATGCATCACAAACCATCATAAATCATCGTCTTAACAACCATCTCAAACATCACATCATCATCACAAATCATCGTCACGACATCTCATAAGACACGACTCAACAAATGCAACTCTACGTCTTAGACATCATGCATGTGGTACCATCAGGGCATAAGCCCCCATCGCTAAAGGTCAAATAGGACCTGTCAGGCATTGAGCCCCCATCGCTAAAGGTCATAAAAGAACCTGTCAGGCATTAAGCCCCCATCGCTGACTATGCTATGCAACGACACGACTCAAATGCAACGACACGAGTAAAGACTCAACAATGCACATCTTTAGATGAATCGACAAATACACATCTTTAAATAGCATCATCGTCAAATATCACATATTTAAATATGACATCTTTATATAGCACATATTTAAGTCACACATCTACAAACAACACATCTTGATATAACACATATTTAAATCACACATCTCCGGAAAGCACATATACATTAATCAACTACATTCATATCAAAGTCCAACACATCCTTCAACAAGCAAATCAAGTTTGATCAATAAAACATAAGTCAAATACTCATAAAACACTCCGACTAAATCCCTAATACTTAAGTTTGAAGTTGGGAAACCAACCATAAGTTTTGGACTAACTTGGGATTAGTTAAGCTAAGTTTTCTAAAAAAATTCTGAAGACCTACTTGGACTATTTTCATCATAATTCCAAATCTACAAATCCTCTTCGAGTCAAACCAGTTCCATTAGAAAGCTAACTTAATTATCTACAACTTTCATGTTTACACCTAAAGCCAATTATGTACCATTCAATACCAGTTTTCATTTCAAATTCGGACAAAGTTGTGCTGAAATTCATAAAAATTCACTGTGACCTACGTTCAGTAATTTGACCATAACTCAAGTTCTATAAATTATTTTGACGTCAGACCAACGGCATTAGAAAACTAACATTCATACCTACAACTTTCGTGTTACACCGAAAGCTAGTTCGAAACAGAAACTGATGCAAAAGACGCAACAACATGAAACAGGGTATGCTGTCAAAGGTAGCTCTCGGGAAAACTCTATTTTTCACTCAAAAACCCAAATTTCATCTACCCAAATCCCAAATTTGATAGAGAACAATGTTTACAGGTTCTATATACAACATAACAATCAAAACAACACAGAAACATGCATTAAACAACACAATTCATCACATCATATCAATTATCATAAACTTTCTAAACCCTAAACCTAGAACACAATTTCATCAACAATCAAAATTATATATACATATTATTGAAGGAATCCCACCCTTACCTTAATTCAGCAAGCAAAAACTCTACAGCAATTGATTCCCTCTTCTCTTAGCCTCTTCTAGGGTTCTCTTCTTTCTCTCCAAAAACTCTCTTTTCTAAAGTTTTGTACGTGAAAAATGAAACAGACTTTTGTTTTTCTGTAAACTAAAACCTCTCCTTTCTCTTTCTATTTTTCCTTAACCTCCCACTTATTTCACTTAACTCCCTCCTTAATTTCTATTAATTCTCATTAAACCCCATAATTTCAAGTAAATAATAATCTTACTTATTTTTATTAAACAATAAAAATAATCATATATTCACATAATCACATAAATACTATATAATAAAATAGTAACACCCCACATATTCACATAAATCATTAAAAAATCATATAAAAGATTTTAAAATCAACCAACGATAATTAAAATAAAACTAGGGCGTTACAAGCAGAAATCTGGGCTTCTATATCTACCCCGTTTCTTTTCAGAGATCCAAAGTCCACCGGTGATTCAATCTGAACGTCCAATGAATCAATTGGAATCGACATTGTTAGAGGTTTGATGGAGTAGTTTGATCTTGTGGCCTGTTGCATGCTAGAACCGCTTGTTGAAGTAGCCATTTAGAAGAAGTTGAAGGTTGAGGGTAAAGGGTTTCTAATGTAAGAGAAGAGAGAAAAACTGATTTTCTGTCGCAACTGCTTAAAGATTTGAAAGTGTAGGAAAGTGAGTGAGTAGTGTGTGTTTGGTATTTATAGTGATTTCTGAAAAACAACTTTTTCAATATCAGAGGGGACAACCAGACACAAACATTAATGACATACAGGGGCGCGAGAATATTTGCTAAAGAGAATAACCATCATTGCCCTAAAAGAGTTGTTTCCCAATGCAGATAGACCGTGTCAGAAGTCTACAAAAGTAACTTTAACCTTTTCCACTTCAAGGTACTATTAGAGTCAAAAAGATTCCTTCTCAGAGTCTGAAGATTTTTCAGAGGCTGAGTCTCTTCAAATTCCCCAAGGAGAGTCTGATACTCAATCAGCTTCTGATAATTTTCAGAGTCTGGTTTTCATTCAGAGGCAAGAATTACTCAGAGACAAAATGCATGTTCAAATTTTTCTTTATAAAATTTAATCTTTCAACAGTTAGGGGTTTAGTAAAGATATCAGCCCATTGATGATCAGTATCAATGAATTGAATATCTAAAACTCCCTTTTGAACATAGTCTCTAATAAAATGATGTTTAATTTCAATATGCTTGGCTCTTGAATCAAGAATAGGATTTTTAGACAAACAAATAGCAGCTGTGTTATCACAGTAAATTGGAATACAGTTTTCAGTTATTTGATAGTCTTCTAACTGATGTTTCATCCAGAGCAGTTGTGTACAACAACTAGCAGCTGAGATGTATTCTGCTTCTGCTGTTGACAAAGCAATAGTTGCCTGTCTCTTACTGGCCCAGGATATCAGATTCTCACCAAGAAATTGACAATTTCCACTGGTTGATTTTCTTTCAATCCTATCACCAGCATAGTCAGCATCGCAGAATCCAACTAGCTTATAATCTGAAGATTTCTTATACAGAAGTCCAAGATTAGTTGTTCCTTTCAGATATCTAAAGATTCTTTTAACAGCAGTTAAGTGAGATTCTCTAGGATCTGATTGAAACCTTGCACACAAGCACACACTGAACAAAATATCATGTCTGGATGCAGTGAGATACAATAGAGAACCAACCATACCTCGATACTGCTTCTGGTCAACTTTAGATCCTTGATCTTCTTTGTTCAGAGTACAGGTAGGGTGCATTGGAGTGTTCATTTCTTTGCAGTCTTCAAGCTTAAACTTTTTTAGAAGCTCTTTGGTATATTTGGACTGATGAATATACACTCCTTCTTTGCATTGGTTGATCTGAATTCCTAGAAAGAACTTCAGTTCTCCCATCATGCTCATTTCAAACTCCTCCTGCATCATCTTAGAAAATTCCTTGCAAAGAGATCTATTAGTTGAACCAAAAATGATATCATCAACATAAATTTGCACAATCAGAATGTCTTTTTCAAGTGTCTTCTTGAAAAGTGTTGTGTCAACCTGTCCTCTTTTAAAATCATTTTTAAGCAATAAATTGCTCAATCTGTCATACCAGGCTCTAGGAGCTTGTTTCAGACCATACAAGGATTTCTTTAGCTTATAAACGTGGTCAGGATGTTTTAAATCCTCAAAACCAAGTGGTTGTTTCACGAACACTTCTTCAGAGATGACTCCATTGAGAAATGCACTTTTAACGTCCATTTGATACAAAGTTATGTTGTGATTAACTGCGTAGGAAATAAGTAACCTGATTGCCTCCAATCTTGCAACTGGAGCAAAAGTTTCAGTGTAGTCAATGCCTTCTTGTTGGCTGTATCCTTGAGCAACAAGTCTGGCTTTGTTTCTGATTACTTCTCCCTGTTCATCTAGCTTGTTCCTAAACACCCATTTGGTTCCAATAATGTTCTTGTGTTCAGGCTTAGGTACAAGATCCCATACATCATTTCTTTTGAATTGATTGAGTTCATCTTGCATTGCTAAGATCCATCCATCATCAGCTAGTGCTTCATCAACTGTTGTAGGTTCTATCATAGACAACAATCTCAGGGCAGATTCTTCAGGTCTGAAATCAGATCTAGTTCTCCTGGGACTTTCTTTGTTGCCAATGATCTGATCCTCAGGATGAGAAGACTTGTATTTGAATGAGTTTCTGGACTGGATAACTTGTTGTGAATTTTCTTGAGCTTCTTCAGAAGCTTCTACAATTGGGACATCAGGGGCTGTCACAACTTCTGAAGTATCATTCAACTCTGAAGTCTGATCAGGTTCTGAATAATCATCAGACTCTTCTGAACCTGCAATGCTTTCATTCTGCTATGGAGTTTTACTTCCAGGCTCTTTGTCATCAAATTTGACATGCATAGACTCTTCAACACATAGTGTTTCTAAGTTATACAGGCTGTATGCCTTAGACCTCTCAGAGTAACCTAGAAAGATTCCCTTTTGTGCCTTTGCATCAAATTTCTTCAGATAGACTTTATTGTTCAAGATGTAACATGTACATCCAAACTGATGAAAATAAGAACTGTTAGGTTTCCTGCCTTTAAAGAGTTCATACGCTGTTTTATTCAGTATGGGTCTGATATAGATCCTGTACTGAACATAACATGTTGTGTTTACTGCTTCTGCCCAAAAATGTTTTGCCAGATTGTTTTCGTGAATCATGGTTCTTGCCATTTCTTGTAGGGTCCTATTCTTTCTCTCTACAACCCCATTTTGCTGTGTAGTTCTAGGAGAAGAGAATTCATGGATAATTCCAAATTTTTCACAAAATATTTCAAATGGCTCATTTTCAAATTCTCCCCCATGATCACTTCAGACTTTTAGGATTTTTAGTTCCTTTTCAGATTGGACTTGAATGCAGAATTTTGTAAACACATCATATGAATCATCTTTAGATTTGAGAAACTTAACCCAGCTCCATCTACTGTAATCATCAACTATAACCAATCCATATTTACTTCCATATAGGGATGCAGTACTAACTGGTCCAAATAAATCAATATGGAGTAATTCCAAGGGTCTGGAGGTAGAAACAATGTCTTTTGATTTGAAAGAAGTTTTAACAATTTTTCCCTTCTGACATGCACCACACAGTGCATCTGAATGATAATTGTCATCGCGATTTTCGGGTGTCAAGTCATTAATTAGGCTTGAACCTTTCAATCATTGATGTCTCTATTTTTTTTGGGGAAGGGTAAAATTGAGAAAACCCTTAGAAATTCTAAGTTTGGGGCAATTTTCGCTACGGGAAGGTGTTATGCACCCGTAACGACTATAGTACTCTATAGGAACCGTTTTTCTAGATTTATCTTTTACGCTTTATTTTTAATGCTATTTTTTTTGAAAAGGTTGTTTTTAAGAATGGGGGAAAGAAGTGTTTGGGATTTATTTTTATTGGACTTGGAGAGGTTTTGACCTCTTGCCTACATACCCTTTTAAGGGATCAAACTCCATGTAGTTCTCTCTCAAAAATACCTTTGTGAGTTTTGATTGATTTTAGTTTTTAGAAAAAATGGTTTTGAAAAAGAGAAAGAGGCCGTAAAGGCTTGAGAAAATAAAACGGTGAGGTTGGTCAATTATTTACGAAAAAGGTCTAAGTAAGAATTATTTTCATTTGGATTTGATTAAGAAAAGGAAAGAAAATACAATGGAGTTTTGACTCCAAGGTTTATTGAAAAATGTTTTCAAGTGATGGAATTGTTAACACTTTTTGGAAAATGATTTTTTCTAAGTTTCGCGCTTCCTAAACATACATCTAGCATTAGATCATACAACATGTGTGCGTGTCGGTGCGTGTGTCGGTGTACATCATTATAGTGTCCATTGTCCTTTACATTGGCCCTAGTTTACATTCTATGGTCTTGCAAGAAATTGAAATAAAAGAAACTACCTAATCATTGAGAAATGGAATGGAACCTAAACTTAAAGAACGGAGATGAAATGGAGTTCTCAATGTGTATAAAACATGAAAATGGTTAGTAAAGCAATATGAAATGAATGTAAAAATGTTAAGCAAAGTAAAAATAATGACAAAGTATGAAAAGATGGGAAAAAAAGAAAAGGCATGCAAACTAACATTACTTACAAAGCAAGAAACTAAAAAGTAAACTTTGCAAAATTAGAAACTAGCATGTAAACTTGTAAGATAAAAGCTAACCAATTATACCAACAAGATGGACAATATTGCAAAACTAACAAGATTGAAAATATTGCAAAATAGTAAACAAGATTGAAAATATTGCAAAATAGTAAACGAAATCCAACTTAACAAGGTTGGAGAAAAATTGTAAAAGATGGGGAAACACACATCAAACCTACACAATTTGGACATATTGTAAAAGATTTGCAAGCAAAGATCAAAGTTAACAAAATTGAACACATTGTAAAAATTGTAACCAAAGATCAAACTTAACAAAATTAAACATATTGTAAAAAATTGTAAACCAAGAATCTAACTAACACATTTTGGTAAATTAGCATGAATTCAGAGGTGAACCATCATGGAATCAAATGCCAAGCATCAAAATCAAATGATAAATATTTGGATTAAAAATTATGCAAGAAACTTCTCACAAAAACACAAAATGCACCAATCAAATGAGGAATTGGCACATATCATTTTTATCCATTTTACGCATGTGAAAATGTCATAAAAACAGTCAAAAATACATCAAGAACGCATAGTAATTTTTTTGCATTTTTGTGAAAAATTCAAAGCACACAGAAGGTCCAAATAGCAAACAAAGGGGTGTTTATAGCAAGAAAACAAAAAAACTGAAAAGAAGCCAAAAGATCCAACACTACCCGGCCCAAACCCACGCGGTGGATGGATCCGGATCTCCAGAACGCTCCAGGAGCGTTGGATTGATCCAGATCCATCAGGATCTAATCTAAGGGCTCAGAATACGGGGCGCTGGATCGGGTCAGGACCCACCCGGTCCAGCGCCTTATATAAAAGCTTTGTAACCCGGTTTCCCTCATTCTTCTTCTCCACTTCTCTCTCTTCCTCTCTTCTCCGTTCGCCTTCTCTCTAAAACCCTAACCCTAGCTTTCACAATTCAACCCAGAAACACATGGATCATGGCCTAAAAGCTTCGTTTCGTTGTTCTAACCACGAATCTACCATTAAAAAACGCATGCATCAACTGAACTGATGTAGATCTTGAAGTTTTGTTACGGTTTCGAACGGTTTTGGTTCTTGTGTTTTCGATTCAAATCTCTTTCAAAACGCGTTTGCTTATGGATTCTTTGGCTTACAACGATTGATATTCGTTGTAAACCTCGGAATCTTTACGGTTTTCTGGAAAATTTTAGGGTTTTTTATGATTTTGAACCAAAACTCTTCGAATCCTTTACGGATCTACATCAATTGGGATTCGTTGTTGTTCTTGAGTATGAAGAGGTAAGTTTTTTTGATTTTTTACCTGGACTTATTCGGAGATTTGATTTGAATCTTCAGAATTCTTTGGTTCGATTCTATTTTTCGCTGATTCTTCTTGAAATCCGGAAATAAACCGGTGATTCTTCTTCTTCTTCTTCTTCACTGGTTCAAAACCTTTGAATTCTTTCCCTTTTCTTCTTGGATTCGCAACTCTATGATCGCATTAGGGTTTGTTGCTTTCTGCGATGAATCTGATGCTTGCATTGCAGAGGCACTAGCTCAATGATGAAGATTCACCATTGAATCTCTGAGAGCTAACACAAACTCCATTGACACAAACTCCATTGGTTCTGCTTGAATTGAGCTTCTGAAAACGGTTAGGGTTTGAAATTGTTCTTCAATTTTTCTGAAATTTGTGATGATTTTGATCTAACTGAATAGAGAGAGAAATGTAGATTGTGTTTGTGATGTGGCATTCGATCTGTGGACCTCCTTCTGACTGGTACAGTAACCGGCCTTTTATAGGCTGCCATGTGTGCCTTTGAACCAATGAGACCTGGACACCTGGCCCTGGACAGCTTGCGTGGCATATTGGACTAAACTTGTAAAAAAACTTAAGGACTAAAATGCAATTTTAAAAGAATTAAGGACTAATCTGCAATTTTTTTAAAAGGACTCTGGACTGTTCTGAAATTAAAAATTGGACTGTTCTGAAATTAAAATTGGACACATTTGCAATTAAAACAAAATTTGGACTTATTTGCAAAAACAAAATAAAATTGGTAAAGAAAATGTAATTTGAAAAAACGTAAAGTGAAACAGTTAAAACGATAAAGAATGGACTAAAACGAACAAACTACCAAAATGAGGTATTTTAAAATACCTCTCTGCCCAAATATTATTTGACGTGAAAAGACCAAAATGCCCCTAGGGACTAAGACGACTCAGACTGACTCAGATGCAATGCTGAGATGATTTTTGGACAGAACTTGACAAATGATGTGCAGACAAGTTGAAAAGACTCAGAGACAAATTGTAAGGACTGAATGGGTTCCACTGTAGGAAATGACCAAAATACCCTTTTGTATGATTTTATGCAAAAATTTGGAATAAAATGCGAAAAAATATGCAATGCGTTTAGAAATTTTCAAATGACTTGTAACGCGAGGAAAACACTTTGGATGGCTTTAAATGCAAGAAAATTAGAGACGGAAACAGTAAAATGTGCGGTTGAAACACAATAGAAAACTGTAAAATAGACATAGTGAATTTGAAATAATCAGAAACAGAAAAGAAGTTTGAACGAGTATTTTTAGGTCCAAAATGAGGGTATGACAGCTGCCCCTATTTAAGTTTCTTCGTCTGGAAGGGTCAAGAGACGGAGTCTTTGGCTTGACGGGACGAAGACACTTAAATATCGACACTTGCACTGATTTTGGGCGTAAAAATTCGTTCGTAAATGTTATGTATGCCATGCAACATTTAGATTATGAATGCAAGACAAAACTGAGAGTTAAGTTTAACAAAATATGTCGTATCCATTGCGGGATTGGTAGACATCAACAAGGTAGCAAAAATCAGGGTATGTCGTATCCATTGCGGGATTGGTAGACATCAACAAGGTAGCAAGTAACAAAGTTTACTGGGGAAACAAACAGCAAATTGACAGGTGCAAGTTGTTCTTTTGGCTCGAACTGGGGACTTGACCGAGACTATTGACAAGGGGATGAGCACAAGCTGTTCTTGTATTTGAACTGGCCGTTTGGCTGATAACAGACACAAAGAGCATAGGTACAAGTTGTTCTTGTATTTGAACTAGCTACTTGACCTATAACAAGAATGACAGCAAATCGACAGGTACAAGCTGTTCTTGGACGCGAACTAGTCACTTGACCGACAACAAAAATGAATCGACAGGCGCAAGCTGTTCTTGGATACGAACTAGTCACTTGGCCGATAACAAGGGTAAATTGACAGGCACAAGCTGTTCTTGGATGCGAACTAGCCACATGGCCGTTAACAGAAACAAATTGTATTGCAAAAACAAATTGAAATTGGCTGACATGACTGCAGGAGCTTGAAATTGACAGGACTATTGAAGTTTGGTATTGGTGTGACCATAGAAGCTTGAAATTAACATGACAATAGAAGTTTGAAATTAACATGATAGTAGAGGTTTGAAATTGACATGATTGATTTTGACAGAGATTAACATAGGAATTAAAAATGCAGATATGTATGAATAGTGTGACAATTTTATCAGATGCATGAGCATATAGGATGCATGATTATGCATGTATGAATGCTTTGAAGTGCATGATGGTTGACAACTTGCAGACACGACTTCACGGAGGTGGACAAAATATTGGAATATTGGGCACGTAATGGCTCATGCTCTAACATATGCTTGTGAAATTTCCCTTTGGAGATACCGTCGTTGGAAGACGCACCGAAACCATTGCTGAGGGCAGGGAGCTATATCCCATTCATAAACTTGTAGAGAGTGAAACCTCTTGATGGTACTGCCATTGCTGGATGCTTTAATGCTGAGCACACTTTGGATATTGCATCTGTGGTCAATGCTTTTTGCATGTTTGCTTTTGTTTTGTTTTTTTTTTGTTATTGGTTTTTCATCATCCCATTTTTGCCTGGATCGCCCTTTCGGGTTTTCAATCCACCGGGGAATAAATTCTTTTCATTTCCCCTGTTTTTGCCTGAATTGCCTCTGTAGGTTGTCAATCCATCGGGGTGCTCATTTTTTGCCTAAGCCGCCCTTTCGGGTTTTCAGCTTAGCGAGCTTATTCATTTTCATGCTTTTCATTCTGTTTTTTCATTCTTGCCATTGACCACAGACCGTACTAGGGAGAGATCCTGCTGGTAACCTGCATCGAAATGGATATCAACACACGTTTGTTCATGCATGTTTCGCTTGAATGCACCTAGTTGCTCAGGTTGGTTTTCAAAATACACACAAAAAATTTCAATTTCAAAGATGTTTGTTTTAGACATTGTCATTATCAAAATACAAAAAGAAGATGTTTTCGCATAAGGCCTTGAAAATAGAATGAAGAAATAGAGTTTCAAACAAAAGCATAGGCTCAAATCGACGTATAAGAGTGGTAGTCATCCAAAGGCGTGACTCCACGGATTTACAAAGCTTGGAAAATGGTAATTTTATTGGTTGGTGGTACATTGAACACAGTGATCATTACAGTTCCCAGCAATTTTGAATTCATAGGCACAACAGCTTCAGATGAGAGCGGCCATTTATCAGTTGCTCGTGCCCCAAGGGGATGGTAGTTTGCCAGATATAGTCAATTGCCTTTCGTTTCAATCTCATTTTTGCATGAACCGCCCTTTCGGGTTTTCGGCTCATCGAGACGCTCATTTTTGCCTGAGTTACGTGTAATCTCAGCGAGCTTTTTCACATTTATTTTTTTTGTCCCTTATTTTGCCTGCACTGCCCTTTCGGGTTTTCGATCCACTGGGAAGCGCATTTTTGCCTAGGCCGCCCTTTCGGGTTTTAGACCTACCACGCTGTTCTTTTCATATATCTAGACAAAGTATTTCTCGACTATATCGGCATTCACAGGGTTTGGAAGTTCCACACCATCCATATGTGTAAGAATCAAAGCTCCGCCGGAGAAGGCCTTCCTGACAACATAAGGTCCTTCGTAGTTTGGCGTCCACTTGCCCCTTGGGTCGGGTTGTTGACTTACTCTTCTTTTCAATACAAGTTCACCTTCCTTGAATTCCCGAGGACGAACTTTCTTGTCAAAAGCAGTTTTCATTCTCGCCTGATACAGCCGTCCGCGAGCCAAAGCATCCAGACATCTTTCTTCAATCAAATTTAACTGGTCATACCGGCTTTGGCACCATTCAGCCTCAGACAATTTTGCTTCCATGATCACGCGGAGAGACGGGATTTCTACTTCCAAGGGGAGAACTGCTTCCATGCCATATACAAGGGAGAAAGGCGTTGCCCCGGTCGAACTGCGTACTATAGTGCGATAGCCGTGCAGAGCATAAGGCAACATCTCATGCCAGTCTTTGTATGTAGTTACCATCTTCTGCACGATCTTCTTGATATTCTTGTTGGCGGCCTCAACTGCACCATTCATCTGGGGCCTATAAGGAGAGGAGTTGTGATGTTCAATCTTGAATTTCTTGCACAGGGCCTGCACCATGTCATTGTTCAGATTGGTACCATTGTCAGTAATAATCTTGCTGGGAACACCATATCGACAAATGATATTGTTCTTGATGAATTTAACCACCACTTGCTTGGTTACGTTGGCGTAAGAGGCAGCTTCAACCCACTTGGTAAAGTAATCAATTGCTACCAAAATGAAGCGATGACCGTTCGAAGCCTTTGGTTCAATTCTTCCGATCATGTCGATACCCCACATAGAGAAAGGCCATGGAGAGGAAATAACATTGAGGGCATGCGGGGGCACATGAATCTTATCGGCACAGACTTGACATTTATGACATTTCCTGGCATACTGGTAGCAATCGCGTTCCATGGTCATCCAATAGTAGCCAGCCCTCAACAATTTTCTAGACATGGCATTCCCCGAAGCATGAGTCCCGAAAGTGCCATCGTGCACATCGTGCATCAACTGCTCTGCTTCGCGTTCATCAACACATCTCAACAATATCATATCGAAATTCCTCTTGTACAAGACATCCCCATCTAACACGAACTTGCTAGCCAATCTGCGCAAGGTCTTCTTGTCTTTGTTAGAAGCATTCGGCGGGTACTCACGGCTTTGCAAAAACTGCTTGATACCATGATACCAGGGTCTGTTGTCAACTATATCCGCATTCGTTCGAGCAGTCACATCACTGATGGCAAACACATGAGAAGGCCGGTCAAGGCGTTGCACTTTGATTACTGGCACGTGGTTCCAATGGTTCACTCGAAACATGGAGGATAAAGTAGCAAGAGCATCGGCCATTTGATTTTCCTCACGGGGAATATGGTGCAATTCGACTTTTGTAAAGTACGTCAGCAGACGTCTCGCGTAATCACGGTAAGGGATCCGATTGGCATGATGGGTCTCCCATTCCCGTTTTATCTGGTTAATGACAAGTGCAGAATCTCCATAGATGTCAAGATGCTTGATTCTCATATCGATTGCTTCCTCGATCCCTAAGATGCATGCTTCATATTCGGCCATGTTGTTTGTGCATTCAAATATAATCCGAGCGGTAAAAGGAATGTGGTGCCCCTGTGGGGATACAATCACTACGCCAATTCCTTTGCCGTAAGCATTAACAGCACCGTCGAAGACCAATCCCCACCTACTATTAGGGTCTGGGCCTTCACCAATCAACGGCTCTTCACAGTCTCTTGACTTCAAGTACATGACCTCTTCGTCGGGGAAATCGAACTTAATGGGCTGATAGTCATTTAGTGGCTGGTAAGCGAGGTGATCAACTATAACACTTCCTCTGACGGCTTTTTGGGCTTTGAACACAATATCATATTCAGACAGCAGCATTTGCCAGCGCGCAATCTTTCCAGTGACTGCAGGCTTCTCAAAGATGTATTTGATCGGGTCCATCCTGGATATCAACCAAGTTGTATGGTTCATCAAGTAGTGACGCAGGCATTTGGCAGCCCAGGCCAAAGCACAACAAGTCTTTTCGAACATCGTGTACCGGGTCTCACAGTCAGTGAATTTCTTGCTCAGAAAGTAGATAGCATGTTCTTTCTTCCCAGTCTCGTCCTGCTGACCGAGTACACATCCCATGGACTCATCTAACACTGACAGATACATAATCAACGGCCTTCCTTCCACGGGCGGGACAAGGATGGGTGGCTATAGCAAATAGTCTTTGATGTTGTCAAAAGCTTCCTGGCATTCATCGTTCCACACAATGGGTTGATTTTTCCTGAGTAGCTTGAAAATTGGCCCGCAAGTCGCGGTCATGTGAGATATGAATCAGGAGATATAATTCAGACGTCCGAAGAAACCCCTAACTTGTTTCTTAGTCTGTGGGGCCGACATCTCTCGGATTGCTCGGACTTTGTTAGGATCTACTTCAATGCCTTTTTGGCTGACAATGAAACCTAGCAGCTTCCCGGATCTAACGCCGAACGTACATTTGTTGGGGTTCAGCCGGAGCTTGTACTTTCTCAATCTTTCGAACATCTTCGCCAAATATTCAACATGTTGCTCCTCATCGCTTGACTTGACAATCATGTCGTCCACATACACCTCGACTTCTTTGTGAATCATATCGTGGAACAACGTGGTCATCCCCCTCTGATAGGTGGCACCAGCATTTATCAGACCGAACGGCATCGCTTTGCAACAGAAAGTTCCCCACGGAGTGATGAACGATGTCTTTTCCCTGTCTTTGGGTGACATCTTGATTTGATTGTATCCAGAGAATCCATCCATGAAGGAGAACACCTTGCACTAAGCAGTATTATCAATAAGCACGTCAATATGAGGCAGCGGGAAATTGTCTTTCAGACTGGCTTTTTTCCAATTCCTTTAATCAACACACATCCGAACTTTGCCATCCTTCTTCGGTACGGGCACAATATTAGCAACCCACTCGGGATACTCAACTGTGAATTCTTCGGTACGGTCCATGACTTTGAATTCTTTCCCTTTTCTTCTCGGATTCGCGCCTCTGTGATCGCATTAGGGTTTGTTGCTTTCTGCGATGAATCTGATGCTTGCATTGCAGAGGCACTAGCTCAATGATGAAGATTCACCATTGAATCTCTGAGAGCTAACACAAACTCCATTGGTTCTGCTTGAATTGAGCTTCTGAAAACGGTTAGGGTTTGAAATTGTTCTTCAATTTTTCTGAAATTTGTGATGATTTTGATCTAACTGAATAGAGAGAGAAATGTAGATTGTGTTTGTGATGTGGCATTCGATCTGTGGACCTCCTTCTAACTGGTACAGTAACCGGCCTTTTATAGGCTGCCATGTGTGCCTTTGAACCAATGAGACCTGGACACCTGGCCCTGGACAGCTTGCGTGGCATATTGGACTAAACTTGTAAAAAAACTTAAGGACTAAAATGCAATTTTAAAAGAATTAAGGACTAATCTGCAATTTTTTTAAAAGGACTCTGGACTGTTCTGAAATTAAAAATTGGACTGTTCTGAAATTAAAATTGGACACATTTGCAATTAAAACAAAATTTGGACTTATTTGCAAAAACAAGATAAAATTGGTAAAGAAAATGTAATTTGAAAAAACGTAAAGTGAAACAGTTAAAACGATAAAGAATGGACTAAAACGAACAAACTACCAAAATGAGGTATTTTAAAATACCTCTCTGCCCAAAAATTATTTGACGTGAAAAGACCAAAATGCCCCTAGGGACTAAGACGACTCAGACTGACTTAGATGTAATGCTGAGATGATATTTGGACAGAACATGACAAATGATGTGCAGACAAGTTGAAAAGACTCAGAGACAAATTGTAGGGACTAAATGGGTTCCACTGTAGGAAATGACCAAAATACCCTTTTGTATGATTTTATGCAAAAATTTGGAATAAAATGCGAAAATATGTGCAATGCGTTTAGAAATTTTCAAATGACTTGTAACGCGAGGAAAACACTTTGGATGGCTTTAAATGCAAGAAAATTAGAGACGGAAACAGTAAAATGTGCGGTTGAAACACAATAGAAAACTGTAAAATAGACATAATGAATTTGAAATAATCAGAAACAGAAAAGAAGTTTGAACGAGTATTTTTAGGTCCAAAATGAGGGTATGACAATAATCAATGTCTGGTAAGCCTCTGACAAGTTGTAACTTGCTAAGTTTAGAGATTAACCTCCAGTTAGCATGTCCTAACCTTCTGTGCCACAACCATTTCTTATCACTCATTGACAGAAGACAAAATACCTTCTGATCAGTCAGTTCTGAAAAATTAATCTTGTAAACATTGTTCTTTCTCTTTCCCTTAAACACTACAGATTGATCATCTTCGTTGACTACTGTGCAGTTGTTCTTATTAAACAAGACGTCATAACCATTATCACAAAATTGACTTATGCTAAGTAGGTTATGCCTTAGTCCATCTGCAAACCACACATTATTGATTGAGACTGAGGAATTACCAATTGTTCCAGTACCAATGATTTTGCCAGTTTGGTTTCCTCCAAATCCCACAGTTCCTCCCTCTTTCATGGTCAGGGTTAGGAACATAGACTTTTCTCCCGTCATATGTCGCGAGCAGCCACTGTCCAGATACTAGGACTTCTGCTTTTCATTTCCTTTTAGACATACCTGCAACATCAACAATTTCATTCTTAGGTACCCATATTTTCATGGGTCCTCTTGGGTTAGTCCTAGGAGTTCTGAGTCTCATCTGTGTTTTCTGTCTGAAATTGTCTTGTTCTTTCTTCTTCCAGACTCTAGGTTCAGAATCTTTAGTCTTAGAGTGTGACTTAACACAGACAGCTTCCTTCCTCTGAAATTTAGACTTTTGAGTTTCAGACTTTGTTTTCTTCAGAATCGGTTTATTAGGTTCTGATCTCTTCAGAATCTGTAACGTTGGAGCTTTTGATTTAGAGTCATTCGTTACCTTTGTCTTTTGATTCTCAGATTTTGACTTAGTCATTACCTTTGAATTCAAAGATTTAGGTTCTGAATGAGAAGTTTTTCCAGACTTAGACACAAAGTGAGTTTTCAGTCCTTCCTTGATGTTATCAGAACAAGGTTTCAGAATTACTTCACTAGAGTTTCCTCCAGTGAAACCAATTCCCTTTTTATTGTTCTGATTTATGCTATAAATCATAGATGCAACTTTGGTTCTATCAATTCCTGTGTTAATAAACTCTTGAAGAGCAGCATCCTGCTCAGATAAAGGTTTATTATCACCTTTCTTAGTCATCGTTTTTAAATCATTATTTTCTTGTTGTAAAGCATCCATTTCCATCTTAGTTGATTCATGGAGTTTTAGCAGCTTAATGTATCGTTGCTTAACTCTCCTCAACTCAGTGGATTGGTTTTCATAATGACCAAGAAGTTCCTTGAGAGAATCAATCAATTCAGATCTAGTGAGTTTAGAATATACCTCTGTTTCAGTTTCAGAGTTTGTACTTAACTCAGCATCAGATGAATCTTGTTCATTTTCAGCAGTAGCTACCAAAGCTAGAGCTATTTTTGCTTCATCTTCAGCATCATCTTTGTCAGACTCAGACTCATTATCCAGATCTTCCCACGTTGCCATCAAACTCTTCTTGAATTGTTTCTTGAATTTGTTGGATTTGAAGATTTGCTTCTTCGATTTTTCTTTGGATTTTTCTTTCTGTAGGTTTGGACATTCAGCAATGAAGTGTCCCATTTTCTTGCAGTTAAAGCAACCTTTCTGATCTTCTTTTCTAGAGTTTTTGTGACTACTGCCTCTGCTCATGAACTTCTTGTTCTTCTTAGCAAGATATTGTAGCCTGTTAGTGAGCATAGCCATCTCCTGAACAATCTCAGGATCTTCATCAGAATCTTCAGATGTAGATTCTTCTTCAGATTCTAATGCCTTGAGAGCCTTACTAGACTTGCCTCTAGATTTTAGTGCAATGGACTTAGGCTTCTTGACAGGTTCATGCTCATTAAGACCTATCTCATGACACTTTAAAGAGCTTATAAGATCTTCAACACTCAAGGTGTTTAAATCTTTAGCTTCTTCAATGGCTGTCACTTTTGGTCTCCACTTTGCAGGTAAACTTCTCAGAATCTTGTTCACATGATCAGACGCTACGTAGCTTTTCTTCAGAATCTGAAGTCCAGAAACAAGAGTCTGAAACCTTGAGTACATGGTCTCAATGTTTTCATCCTCCTTCATTCTGAACAACTCGTACTGATGAACAAGCATAGTAGCCTTAGCTTCTCTGACTTTCTTGTTACCCTCATAAAGTGAGCACAATGAGGTGAACATAGCCTTTGCTGTTGATTTTTCACTCATCTTTAAGTACTCTTTATGAGGCAAGGCAGCCACAAGAATGCCTCTGATCATATGATGTTTCTTATAAAGCTTTTTCTGCTCAGCAGTGTGAGCTTTCCTATCAAGAGCAGCGCCTTCTTCATCCAGCTTCAAATCACCAACACCATCTTCAAGAACATCCCACAACTCTTCATCCATTCCCATGATGTGACTATACACCTTGGTCTTCCACCAAGAGAACATTTCTGGATCACCATTAAACATGGGAGGTTTGTTGTGATTAGTAGATCTTTCATTTCTGTTGTTGTTGCTATAATCATAGTGCACAACAGCTCTAGAACCAGAACCAGAAGCTTCTTCCCCATACATGTTTTTCTCCAATCGTTTACTGTAACACGGTTAAGTGCTAGCTACAGAGCCGAAGCTCTGATACCAACTGAAGGTGGGAAAAACACAAGAAGGGGGGGTTGAATTGTGTTTTCAAAAACGCTTCTTTCTCACGAAAATAAGCAACTGTTCTCAGGATCAGAGTCTGATAGAGTTCAGAGTCTGAGTGAGTTCAGAGTCTTAGTGCAGCGGATAGGAAGTAAGAAAGCAGAAAACAAGAGAAGAACACAAGGAATTTATACAGGTTCCTTCCACAATCCGGAAGTAGTCCTGTCCCCCTTGCACTTCCAAGGATAGTTCCACTAAAATGTAATATCAAATTACAAGTTGCTCAAACACACAAGTAAGAGACTTCCTTTGCTCAATCACACAAGAAAGAGACTTCAATGCTCAAGGACAACTCCAAGAGACTTCTAAACAATTATAGAGAATTGAAAAGAGTTTTGAATACTTGATATACAATCAGAGGTATTCACAAAACAAAACGAACAGAACAGACTCTGTTTTTCTTAGACACTTAGAAATTCTAAAATATGAACTTTTGTAAGAATTATCTAAGTTGTTTGATGAGCAATGTTTGCGACTTTGAATATAAGAAATAGCCTTGTTCGCGTATGTGTACATGTATATATCTAAGTTCTTCAAGTCTTCATCTCTATTTATAGAGGATTTGAGAGACGTTGGGAACTAGCCAGCTCATCACTTTATCTTTGACCGAAGCTGATTTGACACCATTGATCTTTTGCTTGATTTGAGGATTGTACTATGAAAACAATTTCCAATCCATTCCCGTAAATATGGAATAAAGTCTGCAGTTGTTGCTGTTATTCTTGTCGTGTATAGAAGACACACTGCAGAGTTGGTGGTTGCAGGGACAAGTGTAACGCCCTATTTCTTTAATTATTATTATTTGATTTATAATGTATATTTTGATGAAATATGCTAATATGTGTTATTTTTGTGTTATATGTTGGTGTTTTAGTACAATATTATGTTATAAAAATATATGTGTTATTTGGTGTAGAAATATATATGTTATTTTGTGTAAAAATATATTGTGTTATTTGTTATAGAAATATGTTTGTTATGTAGAGATATATTTGTTATAGAAATATATTCGTTATTTGGTTTGAAAATATATTGGTTATTTGTGTCGAAATATATATATATATATATATATATATATATATATATATATATATATATATATATATATATATATATATATATATATATATATATATATTATCTAGTGTAGAAATATATTTGTTTTAGAAATAATAAGATATGATGATATAATATAATATATATTTTGATGATGTGTGCTTTTATGTATTTTTAGTATTATCTTATTTGATTTATAATATAATATATTTAATTAAATATGGGTTGTTACATAATTTTAGATAATTTGAGGGAAGAAGTAGAAATAAGATAAGATGAGTAAGAGAATATAAATAAGAGAATTAGGGTTAGAATTATTTAGTACGTGATATAACTTTTGGAGAAACCTAGAGAAAAAGAGAGGAGGCGCGAACGAGAGAAGAAAAACCTAAGAAGAACGCAGCTTGATTCAGGAGACCAAATTAAGGTAAGGGTGAGCCTAGCTTTCATTATATTAAACTGTAATTCAATTCAATTATGATTAACAAGAGATGGATGAGTTTTTGAGAGAATTAAGAACTAGGTTAAGGTGAATGAATTAAAAGATGAAGTTGAAAGGTGAGAATTAAGGAAAACTAGTGTAGGTTTCGAATTGAGTTTCTAGTCTTAAAAAGAGTGGATAATCTAGTAGGTTAATGAATAATTAATTTTCTAATGATAAGATAATCATAGGGTGATGTTTAAGGTCATGTTTTAAGGGTATTGGATCGAAAACGGAGTAGAAAAGGTTTCCCCAAGGCGAAACCGCAACTGAACTGCGATTTTGCTGTCGCTGTGCAAAATACGTTACTTGTTGTCTCAGTTTGACAAGTTTAAGTTCCGAACTGGGTTTTGGTGTCTTCATGAAAGTTGTAGATATAGATGTTAGCTTTCACTAGCCTTTAGAGTGACTCAATTTAAGCTTTTAGAACTCTAGATATGATTAAAATACTACAAAGGGGTCAACAGGCTCGTTCTCTTTTCGATTTTCTGTAA
The DNA here is from genome assembly GCA_958299785.1 of Medicago lupulina. NCBI lineage: Eukaryota > Viridiplantae > Streptophyta > Magnoliopsida > Fabales > Fabaceae > Medicago > Medicago lupulina. Next base: position 39,946,846 of record OY283146.1, on the reverse strand, counting down.
CCGAAAAACTAAAATAAAAACTGGGACTTTTCTATTCATATTTAGCTTTTGATGTCTTCACGAAAGTTGTAGATAATTGAGTTAGCTTTTTAATGGCTTCAGAGTGACTCAAAAATGCTTTGTGAATCTTGAGTTATGATAAAAACACTCCAAGTAGGTCTTGGAAAAAACAGCATTCTCTGTTTCACGTTCTTGTGTCTTTTTCACACATTTCTGTTCCGAACTGGGTCTTGGTGTAAACATGAAAGTTGTAGATAATTAAGTTAGCTTTCTAATGGCTCTGAAGTGACTAGAAAATTATTTGTATATTTTGAGTTATGATGAAAATAGTCCAAGTAGGTCTTGAGAAAACTTTAAGAAAACTTAGCATAACTAATCCCAAGTTAGTCCAAAGACTTAGGGTTGGTTTCCAAACTTCAAACTTAGGTATTAGGGATTTAGTTGAGGTGTTTTATGAGTATTTGGCTTATGTCTTATTTAATCAGACTTGATTACTTTTGAAGAATGTTATTGCTTATGAATTATGAATGATGAGTGCATAATGTGCTATACTTCAAAAGTTAATGTTATGATTTGATGTTGTTGATAATGATTATGAATCATATGTGCATTATGTGAACTATATTGTAATATATGTGATGCCTAAATGATGAATTTTTGATGCTGTTATATGATTGATGATTTGCTGCCATGTTGCTGTTATTATTTAATTAAAGTTGCATGAGTCGGTCTATGATGTGAGATGTTGTCCAATTTGTTGGAGTCATATGAGAAGTTGTGCTAACTTGTTTAAGATATAAAGAGTCGAGTCCATGCATTTGCATAATTTGAGACGGTGGAGCTTTTGCTCAAAGCGACGGTGGAGCATTTGCTCAAAGCGACGGTGAAGCATATTAATGCTTATATATGGTACCACATGCATATAAGATGTCTAAGATGTTTAAGATGTTAGAGTTGCATAGTCGAGTTGCATTGTCGAGTCGAGTTGTTTAAGATGTTTTGTGATGATGTTCTTTGATGCTTATTAAGATGTTTCGTGATGATGATTCTTTGATGATGTTTAAGATGTTTTGTGATGATGTTCTTTGATGCTTATTAAGATGTTTCGTGATGATGATTCTTTGATGATGTTTAAGATGTTTTGTGATGATGTTCTTTGATGATTATTAAGATGTTTCGTGATGATGATTCTTTGATGATGTTTAAGATGTTTAGTGATGATATTCTTGATGTTGCTTAAGATGTTATGAGATAAATATTTGAGACGTGCTTATATGTTAATTGTTGTTCAACTTAATTGTTGGATTATCTGTTTATTATAGTGTTTGTGAATCTCACCCCTTCTGTTGGAATTGCCGCCTTGTGGGCAAGTGCAGATTTCTAGGACTAGCTGTTGATGTGAGTGGACTCCTCATGTGTCTAGGTGCTCTGATACGTATTCCGCTGCGAAGTGATTTAAGATTTGATTGAAATATTTTGAAGGATAAATTATTATTTATTCCATTGTGATTTTTAAGAAATGTAGCATTCCGTTTAAGTTGTGAAACTCTGATTATTATTTTGAGAAATTTTTATGTTGGGAAAACGGGGTGTTACAATTGGTATCAGAGCAGGTCGGTCCGTCCGGCCAAGTAGTTGAGTCGCGTAGTGTCGTGTGACAGTTGAATACTGTCGTTGTGTTTTTTTTCTAATTAATGGTTGTGTTTTATTATGTGATTATGTTTGACTGACTAACTTTAATGTGATTTTTGTGTAATGTTTGAAGTTACTATTTTGTTATATATTGTTTAAGAATAATTAAGCAACAATTAAATTCATTTTTCTATTGTGCTTTGAATTTCGAGGACGAAATTCTTTTAAGGAGGGTAGAGTTGTAACGCCCTATTTCTTTAATTATTATTATTTGATTTATAATGTATATTTTGATGAAATATGCTAATATGTGTTATTTTTGTGTTATATGTTGGTGTTTTAGGAGCATATTATGTTATAAAAATATATGTGTTATTTGGTGTAGAAATATATATGTTATTTTGTGTAAAAATATATTGTGTTATTTGTTATAGAAATATGTTTGTTATGTAGAGATATATTTGTTATAGAAATATATTCGTTATTTGGTTTGAAAATATATTTGTTATTTGTGTAGAAATATATATATATATATATATTATCTAGTGTAGAAATATATTTGTTTTAGAAATAATAAGATATGATGATATAATATAATATATATTTTGATGATGTGTGCTTTTATGTATTTTTAGTATTATCTTATTTGATTTATAATATAATATATTTAATTAAATATGGGTTGTTACATAATTTTAGATAATTTGAGGGAAGAAGTAGAAATAAGATAAGATGAGTAAGAGAATATAAATAAGAGAATTAGGGTTAGAATTATTTAGTACGTGATATAACTTTTGGAGAAACCTAGAGAAAAAGAGAGGAGGCGCGAACGAGAGAAGAAAAACCTAAGAAGAACGCAGCTTGATTCAGGAGACCAAATTAAGGTAAGGGTGAGCCTAGCTTTCATTATATTAAACTGTAATTCAATTCAATTATGATTAACAAGAGATGAATGAGTTTTTGAGAGAATTAAGAACTAGGTTAAGGTGAATGAATTAAAAGATGAAGTTGAAAGGTGAGAATTAAGGAAAACTAGTGTAGGTTTCGAATTGAGTTTCTAGTCTTAAAAAGAGTGGATAATCTAGTAGGTTAATGAATAATTAATTTTCTAATGATAAGATAATCATAGGGTGATGTTTAAGGTCATGTTTTGAGGGTATTGGATCGAAAACGGAGTAGAAAAGGTTTCCCCAAGGCGAAACCGCAACTGAACTGCGATTTTGCTGTCGCTGTGCAAAATACGTTACTTGTTGTCTCAGTTTGACAAGTTTAAGTTCCGAACTGGGTTTAGGTGTCTTCATGAAAGTTGTAGATATAGATGTTAGCTTTCACTAGCCTTTAGAGTGACTCAATTTAAGCTTTTAGAACTCTAGATATGATTAAAATACTACAAAGGGGTCAACAGGCTCGTTCTCTTTTCGATTTTCTGTAACCGAAAAACTAAAATAAAAACTGGGACTTTTCTATTCATATTTAGCTTTTGATGTCTTCACGAAAGTTGTAGATAATTGAGTTAGCTTTTTAATGGCTTCAGAGTGACTCAAAAATGTTTTGTGAATCTTGAGTTATGATAAAAACACTCCAAGTAGGTCTTGGAAAAAACAGCATTCTCTGTTTCACGTTCTTGTGTCTTTTTCACACATTTCTGTTCCGAACTGGGTCTTGGTGTAAACATGAAAGTTGTAGATAATTAAGTTAGCTTTCTAATGGCTCTGAAGTGACTAGAAAATTATTTGTATATTTTGAGTTATGATGAAAATAGTCCAAGTAGGTCTTGAGAAAACTTTAAGAAAACTTAGCATAACTAATCCCAAGTTAGTCCAAAGACTTAGGGTTGGTTTCCAAACTTCAAACTTAGGTATTAGGGATTTAGTTGAGGTGTTTTATGAGTATTTGGCTTATGTCTTATTTAATCAGACTTGATTACTTTTGAAGAATGTTATTGCTTATGAATTATGAATGATGAGTGCATAATGTGCTATACTTCAAAAGTTAATGTTATGATTTGATGTTGTTGATAATGATTATGAATCATATGTGCATTATGTGAACTATATTGTAATATATGTGATGCCTAAATGATGAATTTTTGATGCTGTTATATGATTGATGATTTGCTGCCATGTTGCTGTTATTATTTAATTAAAGTTGCATGAGTCGGTCTATGATGTGAGATGTTGTCCAATTTGTTGGAGTCATATGAGAAGTTGTGCTAACTTGTTTAAGATATAAAGAGTCGAGTCCATGCATTTGCATAATTTGAGACGGTGGAGCTTTTGCTCAAAGCGACGGTGGAGCATTTGCTCAAAGCGACGGTGAAGCATATTAATGCTTATATATGGTACCACATGCATATAAGATGTCTAAGATGTTTAAGATGTTAGAGTTGCATAGTCGAGTTGCATTGTCGAGTCGAGTTGTTTAAGATGTTTTGTGATGATGTTCTTTGATGCTTATTAAGATGTTTCGTGATGATGATTCTTTGATGATGTTTAAGATGTTTTGTGATGATGTTCTTTGATGCTTATTAAGATGTTTCGTGATGATGATTCTTTGATGATGTTTAAGATGTTTTGTGATGATGTTCTTTGATGATTATTAAGATGTTTTGTGATGATGATTCTTTGATGATGTTTAAGATGTTTAGTGATGATATTCTTGATGTTGCTTAAGATGTTATGAGATAAATATTTGAGACGTGCTTATATGTTAATTGTTGTTAAACTTAATTGTTGGATTATCTGTTTATTATATTGTTTGTGAATCTCACCCCTTCTGTTGGAATTGTCGCCTTGTGGGCAAGTGCAGATTTCAAGGACTAGCTGTTGATGTGAGTGGACTCCTCACGTGTCTAGGTGCTCTGATACGTAACGGGATGGGGAACTTTACTTATGTTTTCTATTCTTTACGTATTTAACTAAGAGATTTTATGAACATGATATTAAAGAATTTGATGAGATTTTACGTTGAGGCCTTCGTGCCAAAGTTGTTTTTAAGATTTTTGAAATAGATTCCGCTGCGAAGTGATTTAAGATTTGATTGAAATATTTTGAAGGATAAATTATTATTTATTCCATTGTGATTTTTAAGAAATGTAGCATTCCGTTTAAGTTGTGAAACTCTGATTATTATTTTGAGAAATTTTTATGTTGGGAAAACGGGGTGTTACAACAAGCGCAGATTTAGTGGTTGTACATTTCGTACACTGTACTTTGTTAACGCTCTTTAGCCTCTGGAGAAATTGGCTTCTGATGAACTTGCTTCTGGAGAACTGGCTTCTGATGACGTCATCTTCAGAAGCGCTTTCTTCAAACGCACTATGCTTCTGACTTTCCAGGAGCGCTTTCAATCAGATGCTCTTCAAGCTTCAATCTAAATTTCCTTTGCTCTTTAATTCATTCAGTTCAGAACCTCTTGTAATTAACTTTTTATTAATTGGTCCTGTACACTTGAATAAACTTTTAGCATATCCAATTGATAATTTTAATACCTTGTTATCATCAAAACTTAAATGGTATAATTGTGAAACACCCTTTGTTCCAACATGTCTGAGGTAAGAAAGAAATTGAATTTCTGGAGTTGAAGCAAGGTGATATGTCTGTGACAGAGTATGCTGCCAAGTTTGAAGAGTTGGCTAAGTTTTACCCACACTACACTGCTGAGACTGCTGAGTTCTCTAAGTGTATCAAGTTCGAGAATGGTTTGCGTGCTGAGATCAAGCGGGCAATTGGATACCAGAAGATCCGTCAGTTCGCTGAGTTGGTTAGTAGCTGTAGAATTTATAAGGAGGATACGAAGGCTCATTATAAGGTTCAAAAGGAGAGGAAGGGTAAGCAACAGGATCGTGGAAAACCTTACAGTGCTCCGGCTAATAAGAGTAAGCAGAAGGTGAATGACGAGAGGAGGCTCAGTGTAACACCCCGCTTTCCCAACATAAAAATTTCTTTAAAAAGATAGTCATGCATCAGAGTAAGCACATAAACAGGGCATCACATTTCATAATCATCTCATAGTAATGAATAAATAATCATTTATTCCTTCAAAAAAATAGTCATAAATAATACTCAAATTATGCAGCGGAATTCATAAAAAGTCATCACAAAAGTCTTTGGCACGCAGACCTCATCAACGTCTTATTAAAAGATCTTCAGAGTAAACGTAATCATATAAATTAGCATAATACGCAAGGAACAGAGAAATAAAAGAAGATCCCCCATCCCGTTACGTATCAGAGCACCTAGACTCAACTGCAGAAAACCTCACACGTCCGCACCTAATCTTGGTTACCTGCACTTGCCCACAAGGCGGCAATTCCAGCAGAAGGGGTGAGATTCACAAATAATTATATCAAACATGTAATTAAATAATCACAATTCAACAACCAAACATAATTCAACATATCGCAGATAAACATCTAGCATTTAGAACATCAACATAAACAACACATCATTAAGCATCGTCATAATCATCATCATAAACATCTTAGTAAACATCTTAGACGACTCGACTCGACATCATCACTTGACTATGCAACCCTACGTCTTATATGCATGTGGTACCAATCCAGGGCATGAGCCCTCGTCGCTATGAGCATAAATATACTCCAAGGCATAAGCCTTCGTCGCTGGTGAGCAAAGCCCCAGGGCATAAGCCCTCGTCGCTGGTGAGTAAAAACTCCAGGGCATAAGCCCCCATCATAGAATGAGTATGCATGAGACTCAATGCAATTTTAACTTAAACAAGTTAACATCATAAACGTCTTAATAACCATCTTAATCATCATGGACTGACACATGCAGCAACTATACATAAGTAAATAGCAACATGGCAGCAAGTACATCATACATATAGCATCCATAATGCAAGCATCGCAAGTAAATCAACCATTCATAATTTAATTAATTCATATATCACACATAAGCTTCATAAAATCATCATAAACAATCTCAATCATCATGTATCATCATTACAGATTATATTAAACATCATTAGAAGTCTCTTAAGCTACCCCAAGGTCATCTCTCAAGGTCACATGCGAAAACAGATCGCAACAGAACAGGTTCTGAGTTCTAACAGAACTCGCTATGGCGAGTGGGAATGCTCGCCTCGCGAGTAACTAGAGGTCCTGCTCGCTATGGCGAGTTGGAGTGCTCGCCTCGCGAGCTCTAGGGGACTGCTCGCTATGGCGAGCTGGGTTGCTCGCCTCGCGAGCGATCTAGGTCTGCTCGCCGCGGCGAGTAGCATAGCTCGCCTAGGCGAGCGATGAACAGGTTGCTTACGGGTTCTGCGAAAATCTCATCAAAAGGTCCCAAAAACATCACTCTAAACATCTAAACTCTCAGAAATGTCATCAGTATGAATAATCTACGTTCTGTACACAATCTAAACATCTATTCTACAGCTTTATGGCTTAATTCAAGGTTTTTCTCAATCTTAACCTAATTTCAAATTCTCACAAAACTCAATCCTATGTTGTTAATCGAGATTAGATGAACTACAGATCAATATAATTAAGTGTTAGGCTCACCCTTACCTGGTAATAGCAGAAAAATCGCAGCCCCTATGCTCTCTTCTCACTTCACGTCCGTTTGCACCTTTTTCCAAAACTCTGACAACGCGTACTGACTTCTTAACCTAATTTCCCTTTATATACTCCCAACAAATCTTATCTTATTTACTCTTTCTCCCACATAACTCTCTAAAATCCAAAACTAACCAACAACTAAATATTTTATTTTATTTTCAAATCTTATTTTATTAAACAATAAAATAAGTCACCACGTCGCATAAAATCATATTAAATCTTCATTCAACATCGCATAATATATTAATAAATATATAACAACTTCTCAAATAATTTAAATAACTAAATAATCAAAAATGGGCGTTACAACTCTCCCCAACTTAAAAGATTTTCGTCCTCGAAAATTACCTCAAGCAAACAATTCTGGATACGACTCCAGCATCTTACTCTCTAACTCCCACGTCAAGCTTTCGCCGGTCGCTCCCGACCAAACGACCCTAACGAGAGGTATCTCCTTGCCTCTCAGCGTCTTCGTCTTTCTGTCATCAATCCTCACTGGTAAGGCCTCAACCGTAAGGTTGTCCCTAACTTGCACATCATCACTTTGGATCACATGAGACGGATCCGGAACATACTTCCTTAGTTGCGACACATGAAAAACATCGTGCAAATTCGATAAATGTGGTGGCAATCCAATACGATAGGCCACCGCCCCAATCCTCTCTGATATCTGATATGGGCCAATAAACTTCGGGGTTAACTTCTTTGACTTTAATGCACGACCAACACCGGTCATAGGAGTCACTCTCAGGAACACATGATCTCCCTCTTGGAACTCAAGGTCCTTCCTACGCTTGTCACGGTAACTCTTTTGTCGACTCTGCGACGCCTTCATCTTCTCTTGGATCATTCTTACTTTCTCAGTAGTCTGCTGAACAATCTCCGGTCCTAACATCACATTTTCACCTGACTCAAACCAACACAACGGAGTTCTGCATCTCCGACCATACAAAGCCTCAAAAGGTGCCATTCCGATACTCGAATGGTAACTGTTGTTGTACGTGAACTCTATCAATGGAAGATGACTATCCCAAGTTCCTCCTTGCTCAAGTACACACACCCTCAATAAATCCTCCAACGACTGAATCGTCCTCTCCGACTGACCATCTGTTTGCGGATGATAAGCCGAACTCAACCTCAACTGAGAACCTAAAGCCTCTTGCAAACTCTTCCAAAACCTAGAAGTAAACCTCGGGTCTCTATCTGATACGATGCTCGAAGGAACACCATGCAACTTCACAATCTCCTTGACATAAATCTCTACCAACTGGGCAACAGGAAAAGTAATATTAATCGGTAGAAAATGAGCCGACTTCGTCAATCTATCAACAATCACCCAAATAGCGTCATTCCCTTTAGGAGTATTCGGCAAGCTCGTCACGAAATCCATGGATATACTATCCCATTTCCACTCTGGCACATCTAAAGGTACCATCATACCAGCAGGTTTCTGATGTTCAACCTTCGATTTCTGACAAACCAAACAAGAATACACAAACTGTGCCACGTCACGTTTCAAACTAGACCACCAAAACAGCTTCTTTAAATCATGATACATCTTCGTAGCTCCCGGATGAATACTCAAGCTACTTCTATGACTCTCTGCAAGAATCATCTTCTTCATTTCCTCATTATCAAGAATGCAAATCCTACCTCGAAATCTCAACACTCCTTGATCATCAACTCTAAAGTCGCTATCTTCCGTCTGATTACTAGCAACCAACAAGTCCATAAACTTGACATCTTCTCTCTGCGCCTCTTTGATACTTTTCAAGAAATCACTATCAATCTTCAGGATTCCCAGCTTTATACTCTGAGGTGTTCTCTCACAGATTAAACTCAAATCTCTAAACTGTTCTAGTAACTCGAATTCCTTCACCATCATAGCAGACATATGCAAAGTCTTCCTGCTTAAGGCATCTGCAACCACATTAGCTTTGCCCGGATGATAATTCAAACCAAAGTCATAATCTTTCAATAATTCGAGCCACCTTCGCTGCCTCATATTCAATTCCTTCTGGTCAAATAAGTACTTCAAACTCTTGTGATCACTAAACACTTCAAACCTCGAACCATACAGGTAATGTCTCCATATTTTCAATACAAAGACCACAGCCGCCAACTCTAAGTCATGCGTTGGATAATTCTTCTCATGAATCCTCAATTGCCTTGAAGCATAAGCTACCACTTTACCATCCTGCATAAGCACACCACCTAAACCCAACTTGGACGCATCACAATATACTACAAAAGGTTCATCGGGCTTCGGCAAAATCAAAACTGGAGCCGTCGTCAAACGTTTCTTCAACTCATTAAAACTGTTCCCACAATGCACATCCCACACAAAAGATTTACCTTTACACGTCATCTGCGTTAATGGAAGAGCCAACTTAGAAAATCCCTCTATAAATCTTCGGTAATAACCTGCTAATCCCAAAAAGCTTCTAATCTCTGTAACCGACTTAGGAGTCTCCCATTGCGATACCGCTTCAACTTTAGACGGGTCAACCGCAATGCCATCGCCAGAAATAACATGACCAAGAAAACTTACTTCTTTCAACCAGAACGCACACTTAGACAACTTAGCAAAAAGCTTCTTTTCTTTCAACACTTGCAAGACGATCTTCAAATGCTCAACATGTTCTTCTTCAGTTTTAGAGTAAACCAGAATATCATCGATGAATACCACAACAAAACGATCCAAATAAGCATGGAAGATTCTATTCATATACTCCATAAATACGCCAGGTGCATTAGTCACACCGAAAGGCATCACCGTATACTCATAATGTCCATATCGCGTTCTAAACGCTGTCTTCTGCATATCCTCATCCTTCACTTTAATCTGGTGATAACCTGATCTCAAATCTATCTTGCTGAATACACAAGCACCCACCAACTGATCCATCAAGTCGTCAATTCTCGGAAGTGGATACCTATTCTTTATCGTTACTTTATTCAACTGACGATAATCGATGCACAACCTCATACTTCCATCTTTCTTCTTGACTAACAACACTGGAGCTCCCCACGGTGAAACACTTGGTCTCACGAACTTCTTATCAAGCAAATCCTCTAACTGTTTCTTCAGCTCCGCCAATTCAGAAGCTGACATACGATAAGGCGTCATAGACACAGGCTTCGTTCCAGGAATAAGATCGATCGTAAATTCAACTTCTCTCTCCGGAGGCACATCAGGAATCTCATCTGGGAAAACTTCAGGAAAATCACATACTACTTGTAGCTTATCAATCACTGCCTGATTCTCAATAGATAAGGACGCCATCAAAGAAAACATCATAATTCCATCGCGTTCCAACTGCTTCAACTGTTTAGTAGATAAGAATTCTGCCCCACTCTCTTCTTCGGGAGAAGAAAAATGCACCGTCTTGCTAAAAGAATTAATCAGAACATGATTGTACTCTAACCAATTCATCCCCAAAATCACATCCATCCCAATCAACGGTAGACACACTAAATCAATCTCAAAATCACGACCAAACATAGACACAGGACATCTTAAACACACAAGGGAAGTAGTCACCGAACCCTTAGCTGGAGTTTCGACAACCATCTCCCCATTCATATCAGATACAACAAGATTCAACTTAGCAGCACAATCAAGAGCAACAAAACAATGTGTGGCACCAGTATCAATAATAGCAACTAATGGTATATTATCAAAATAACAAGTACCTCTGATCAAGCGATCCTCGCTCTCCGTATGCGTACCAGTCAAAGCAAAAACCCTCCCAGTAGTCTGAGCCTTCTTAGGCTTCTTGCATTGTGAACCAATGTGACCCTCTTCACCGCAGTTAAAACACACAATGTCACCATGCTTGCAATCCGCAGTAGTATGACCCTTCTTGCCACAATGAAAACACCTCTTCACCTCTCCAGGACAAGCATTACTCTTATGGCCTTTCACGCCACAAGTATAGCAAACTATCTCAACAGGAGCATCTTTCTTCACAGGTCTCCTTTCATCATTAACTCGCTGTTTGCCCTTATCTGCAGGGGCACTGTAGGGCTTAGGACGACTTTGCTGCCCTTTTCCTTTCCTCTCATTAACCACCTTGTAATGAGCCTTAGTGTCTTCCTCGTAGATTCTGCAACTACTCACCAGCTCGGAAAAGTTCCTAATCTTCTGATACCCAATAGCCCTCTTGATATCAGCACGCAATCCATTTTCAAACTTAATGCATTTAGAAAATTCAGCAGTCTCTGGGGTATAATGTGGGTAAAATTTTGCCAGCTCCACAAACTTTGCCGCATACTCTGTCACGGACATGTTCCCTTGCTTTAGCTCCAGGAACTCAATCTCTTTCTTGCCCCGAACATCCTCTGGAAAATATCTGTCGAGGAACTCTCTTCTGAAAATAGTCCAAGTAACCTCAGCACCACCTTGCTCCAGAACAGGTAGAAGACTAATCCACCAGTCATCAGCCTCCTCAGCCAGCATGTGCGTACCAAAACGCACCTTCTACACCTCCGTGCACTGCATCACTCGGAACACCCTCTCAATCTCCTTGAGCCAAGTCTGGGCTCCATGTGGGTCATATCTCCCCTTGAAGGTAGGAGGATGGTTTCTCAAGAAGGTCTCCAGCATACGGACCTCCGCACTAGCACCAGCATTTGCATTCGGTTGCTGTCCCACCGCTTGAGCAACAGCTTCCAAGGCAGCAGCAATCGCAGCGTCGTTTCTTCCAGCCATCTTAATCCTCTACAAAGCAAACATAAGTTAGAATAATACAACAATAGTATTCTAACTCTACGACAACGTCACTCGACTCTCTACTTGGCCGGACGGACCGACCTGCTCTGATACCAATTGTAACACCCCGCTTTCCTAACATAAAAATTTCTTTAAAAAGATAGTCATGCATCAGAGTAAGCACATAAACAGGGCATCACATTTCATAATCATCTCATAGTAATGAATAAATAATCAATTATTCCTTCAGAAAAATAGTCATAAATAATACTCAAATTATGCAGCGGAATTCATAAAAAGTCATCACAAAGGTCTTTGGCACGCAGGCCTCATCAACGTCTTATTAAAAGATCTTCAGAGTAAACGTAATCATATAAAATAGCATAATACGCAAGGAACAGAGAAATAAAAGAAGATCCCCCATCCCGTTACGTATCAGAGCACCTAGACTCAACTGCAGAAAACCTCACACGTCCGCACCTAATCTTGGTTACCTGCACTTGCCCACAAGGCGGCAATTCCAGCAGAAGGGGTGAGATTCACAAATAATTATATCAAACATGTAATTAAATAATCACAATTCAACAACCAAACATAATTCAACATATCGCAGATAAACATCTAGCATTTAGAACATCAACATAAACAACACATCATTAAGCATCGTCATAATCATCATCATAAACATCTTAGTAAACATCTTAGACGACTCGACTCGACATCATCACTTGACTATGCAACCCTACGTCTTATATGCATGTGGTACCAATCCAGGGCATGAGCCCTCGTCGCTATGAGCATAAATATACTCCAAGGCATAAGCCTTCGTCGCTGGTGAGCAAAGCCCCAGGGCATAAGCCCTCGTCGCTGGTGAGTAAAAACTCCAGGGCATAAGCCCCCATCATAGAATGAGTATGCATGAGACTCAATGCAATTTTAACTTAAACAAGTTAACATCATAAACGTCTTAATAACCATCTTAATCATCATGGACTGACACATGCAGCAACTATACATAAGTAAATAGCAACATGGCAGCAAGTACATCATACATATAGCATCCATAATGCAAGCATCGCAAGTAAATCAACCATTCATAATTTAATTAATTCATATATCACACATAAGCTTCATAAAATCATCATAAACAATCTCAATCATCATGTATCATCATTACAGATTATATTAAACATCATTAGAAGTCTCTTAAGCTACCCCAAGGTCATCTCTCAAGGTCACATGCGAAAACAGATCGCAACAGAACAGGTTCTGAGTTCTAACAGAACTCGCTATGGCGAGTGGGAATGCTCGCCTCGCGAGTAACTAGAGGTCCTGCTCGCTATGGCGAGTTGGAGTGCTCGCCTCGCGAGCTCTAGGGGACTGCTCGCTATGGCGAGCTGGGTTGCTCGCCTCGCGAGCGATCTAGGTCTGCTCGCCGCGGCGAGTAGCATAGCTCGCCTAGGCGAGCGATGAACAGGATGCTTACGGGTTCTGCGAAAATCTCATCAAAAGGTCCCAAAAACATCACTCTAAACATCTAAACTGTCAGAAACGTCATCAGTATGAATAATCTACGTTCTGTACACAATCTAAACATCTATTCTACAGCTTTATGGCTTAATTCAAGGTTTTTCTCAATCTTAACCTAATTTCAAATTCTCACAAAACTCAATCCTATGTTGTTAATCGAGATTAGATGAACTACAGATCAATATAATTAAGTGTTAGGCTCACCCTTACCTGGTAATAGCAGAAAAATCGCAGCCCCTATGCTCTCTTCTCACTTCACGTCCGTTTGCACCTTTTTCCAAAACTCTGACAACGCGTACTGACTTCTTAACCTAATTTCCCTTTATATACTCCCAACAAATCTTACCTTATTTACTCTTTCTCCCACATAACTCTCTAAAATCCAAAACTAACCCACAACTAAATATTTTATTTTATTTTCAAATCTTATTTTATTAAACAATAAAATAAGTCACCACGTCGCATAAAATCATATTAAATCTTCATTCAACATCGCATAATATATTAATAAATATATAACAACTTCTCAAATAATTCAAATAACTAAATAATCAAAAATGGGCGTTACAACTCTCCCCAACTTAAAAGATTTTCGTCCTCGAAAATTACCTCAAGCAAACAATTCTGGATACGACTCCAGCATCTTACTCTCTAACTCCCACGTCAAGCTTTCGCCGGTCGCTCCCGACCAAACGACCCTAACGAGAGGTATCTCCTTGCCTCTCAGCGTCTTCGTCTTTCTGTCATCAATCCTCACTGGTAAGGCCTCAACCGTAAGGTTGTCCCTAACTTGCACATCATGACTTTGGATCACATGAGACGGATCCGGAACATACTTCCTTAGTTGCGACACATGAAAAACATCGTGCAAATTCGATAAATGTGGTGGCAATCCAATACGATAGGCCACCGCCCCAATCCTCTCTGATATCTGATATGGGGCAATAAACTTCGGGGTTAACTTCTTTGACTTCAATGCACGACCAACACCGGTCATAGGAGTCACTCTCAGGAACACATGATCTCCCTCTTGGAACTCAAGGTCCTTCCTACGCTTGTCATGGTAACTCTTTTGTCGACTCTGCGATGCCTTCATCTTCTCTTGGATCATTCTTACTTTCTCAGTAGTCTGCTGAACAATCTCCGGTCCTAACATCACATTTTCACCTGACTCAAACCAACACAACGGAGTTCTGCATCTCCGACCATACAAAGCCTCAAAAGGTGCCATTCCGATACTCGAATGGTAACTGTTGTTGTACGTGAACTCTATCAATGGAAGATGACTATCCCAAGTTCCTCCTTGCTCAAGTACACACACCCTCAATAAATCCTCCAACGACTGAATCGTCCTCTCCGACTGACCATCTGTTTGCGGATGATAAGCCGAACTCAACCTCAACTGAGAACCTAAAGCCTCTTGCAAACTCTTCCAAAACCTAGAAGTAAACCTCGGGTCTCTATCTGATACGATGCTCGAAGGAACACCATGCAACTTCACAATCTCCTTGACATAAATCTCTACCAACTGGGCAACAGGAAAAGTAATATTAATCGGTAGAAAATGAGCCGACTTTGTCAATCTATCAACAATCACCCAAATAGCGTCATTCCCTTTAGGAGTATTCGGCAAGCTCGTCACGAAATCCATGGATATACTATCCCATTTCCACTCTGGCACATCTAAAGGTACCATCATACCAGTAGGTTTCTGATGTTCAACCTTCGATTTCTGACAAACCAAACAAGAATACACAAACTGTGCCACGTCACGTTTCAAACCAGACCACCAAAACAGCTTCTTTAAATCATGATACATCTTCGTAGCTCCCGGATGAATACTCAAGCTACTTCTATGACTCTCTGCAAGAATCATCTTCTTCATTTCCTCATTATCAAGAATGCAAATCCTACCTCGAAATCTCAACACTCCTTGATCATCAACTCTAAAGTCGCTATCTTCTGTCTGATTACTAGCAACCAACAAGTCCATAAACTTGACATCTTCTCTCTGCGCCTCTTTGATACTTTTCAAGAAATCACTATCAATCTTCAGCATTCCCAGCTTTATACTCTGAGGTGTTCTCTCACAGATTAAACTCAAATCTCTAAACTGTTCTAGTAACTCGAATTCCTTCACCATCATAGCAGACATATGCAAAGTCTTCCTGCTTAAGGCATCTGCAACCACATTAGCTTTGCCCGGATGATAATTCAAACCAAAGTCATAATCTTTCAATAATTCGAGCCACCTTCGCTGCCTCATATTCAATTCCTTCTGGTCAAATAAGTACTTCAAACTCTTGTGATCACTAAACACTTCAAACCTCGAACCATACAGGTAATGTCTCCAAATTTTCAATACAAAGACCACAGCCGCCAACTCTAAGTCATGCGTCGGATAATTCTTCTCATGAATCCTCAATTGCCTTGAAGCATAAGCTACCACTTTACCATCCTGCATAAGCACACCACCTAAACCCAACTTGGACGCATCACAATATACTACAAAAGGTTCATCGGGCTTCGGCAAAATCAAAACTGGAGCCGTCGTCAAACGTTTCTTCAACTCATTAAAACTGTTCCCACAATGCACATCCCACACAAAAGATTTACCTTTACACGTCATCTGCGTTAATGGAAGAGCCAACTTAGAAACTCCCTCTATAAATCTTCGGTAATAACCTGCTAATCCCAAAAAGCTTCTAATCTCTGTAACCGACTTAGGAGTCTCCCATTGCGATACCGCTTCAACTTTAGACGGGTCAACCGCAATGCCATCGCCAGAAATAACATGACCAAGAAAACTTACTTCTTTCAACCAGAACTCACACTTAGACAACTTAGCAAAAAGCTTCTTTTCTTTCAACACTTGCAAGACGATCTTCAAATGCTCAGCATGTTCTTCTTCAGTTTTAGAGTAAACCAGAATATCATCGATGAATACCACAACAAAACGATCCAAATAAGCATGGAAGATTCTATTCATATACTCCATAAATACGCCAGGTGCGTTAGTCACACCGAAAGGCATCACCGTATACTCATAATGTCCATATCGCGTTCTAAACGCTGTCTTCTGCATATCCTCATCCTTCAGTTTAATCTGGTGATAACCTGATCTCAAATCTATCTTGCTGAATACACAAGCACCCACCAACTGATCCATCAAGTCGTCAATTCTCGGAAGTGGATACCTATTCTTTATCGTTACTTTATTCAACTGACGATAATCGATGCACAACCTCATACTTCCATCTTTCTTCTTGACTAACAACACTGGAGCTCCCCACGGTGAAACACTTGGTCTCACGAACTTCTTATCAAGCAAATCCTCTAACTGTTTCTTCAGCTCCGCCAATTCAGAAGCTGACATACGATAAGGCGTCATAGACACAGGCTTCGTTCCAGGAATAAGATCGATCGTAAATTCAACTTCTCTCTCCGGAGGCACATCAGGAATCTCATCTGGGAAAACTTCAGGAAAATCACATACTACTTGTAGCTTATCAATCACTGCCTGATTCTCAATAGATAAGGACGCCATCAAAGAAAACATCATAATTCCATCGCGTTCCAACTGCTTCAACTGTTTAGTAGATAAGAATTCTGCCCCACTCTCTTCTTCGGGAGAAGAAAAATGCACCGTCTTGCTAAAACAATTAATCAAAACATGATTGTACTCTAACCAATTCATCCCCAAAATCACATCCATCCCAATCAACGGTAGACACACTAAATCAATCTCAAAATCACGACCAAACATAGACACAGGACATCTTAAACACACAAGGGAAGTAGTCACCGAACCCTTAGCTGGAGTTTCGACAACCATCTCCCCATTCATATCAGATACAACAAGATTCAACTTAGCAGCACAATCAAGAGCAACAAAACAATGTGTGGCACCAGTATCAATAATAACAAGTACCTCTTAACCTAATTTCCCTTTATATACTCCCAACAAATCTTATCTTATTTACTCTTTCTCCCACATAACTCTCTAAAATCCAAAACTAACCCACAACTAAATATTTTATTTTATTTTCAAATCTTATTTTATTAAACAATAAAATAAGTCACCACGTCGCATAAAATCATATTAAATCTTCATTCAACATCGCATAATATATTAATAAATATATAACAACTTCTCAAATAATTCAAATAACTAAATAATCAAAAATGGGCGTTACACTCAGGGAGAGTGATGCTCCTGCTGAAGCTGTTTGCTATACCTGTGGTGAGAAAGGCCACAAGAGTAATGCTTGTACTGGGGATCTGAAACGGTGTTTCCGATGTGGTAAGAAGGGGCATACTATTACAAAATTCAAGCATGGGGACATTGTGTGTTTCAACTGCAATGAAGAAGGTCATATTGGCTCGCAGTGCAAGAAGCCTAAGAAGACTCAGACAAGAGTGAGGATCGTCTGATCGGAGGTACATTTTCGAGGACGAAAATATTCTAAGTGGGGGAGGAATATAATTATTAGAAATAATAAGATAAAGGGGAAGAGTAATTTTTTGGTGATAAGAGTAAAAAGGTTTATTAGGTTAAGAGTCAGTAAGGAGAGATGAGAAAATCAGAACACGTAAAATTTTTGGAGAAAAAGAGGAGAACTTAGAGAGAACCCTAGGAAAGAAGAACGCTGTTGTTGATTTCAGAAGAACAATCTAAGGTAAGGGTGAGACTAACCTTCTATAATCTCAAGTGTATAATTCTGTAGAGATTTATCGGTTTGTTGTAGGTTTTTAAGAGTTTTGGGAATTAGGTTTAATTCTATAAAAATTGTAGAAAGTATATGAATTGCCATGAATTGTTGTGTTAAATTGATGTTCAGGTCTTAGTATGATCATAGGTAATGTTTCCTATCAAATTTGGGGTTAGGGTTATGAAATTGGGGTTTTTGGGGTGAAAATTGGTCCATTCCCGTAGGGTTGTCTGTCGCAACTCGCCACCGCGTACGTTACTCGCCTCGCGAGCTACACAGTTACAACATCCCCTGTTTCGCGTTCTTGCATCTTTTTCACCCGTTTATGTTTTGAACTGGCTTTTGGTGCAAACATAAAAGTTGTAGATAATTGAGTTATGTTTCTATTGGATTTGGAGTGACTCGAAAATGTTTTGTGAATCTTGAGTTATAATAAAAACACTCCAAGTGTGTTTTGGGAAAACCATCCTCTATTTCACGTTCTTGCATCCTTTTCACCCGTTTCTGTTTTGAACTGGCTTTTGGTGTAAACATGAAAGTTGTAGATAATTGAGTTAGCGTTCCAGTAGCTTTAGTTTTATTTGAAAATGATTCTTAGGTTTTGAGATATGATGAAAATACTCTAGGGAGGTCTTAGTGAAATTTTATGAAAACTAACCCTAAACTTATAGATTGTCTCCGAACTTCAGAGTTTAATTACTATGAGTTTAATTAAGGTTGTCATACCCTCATTTTGGACCTAAAAATTACTCCTTCAAATTTCTTCCTTTTATTATTTACCTCTGATACTTTTCAATTCACTGTGTATTACTCTACAATTTTCTACTGTGGTTCAACCGCATATTTTACTGTTTATGTCTCCAATTTTCTTGCATGTAGGACCATCCAAAGTGTTTTTCTTGCATTACAAGTCATTGAAGAGTTTCTAAAAACATTGCATATTTTCCTGCATTTTATTCCAAATTTTTGCATAAAATCATGCGAAAAGGGTATTTTGGTCATTTCCTGCAGTGGAATCCATTTTAGTCCCTACATTTGTCTCTGAGTCTTTTCAACTTGTCTGTATAAACCATTGATCAAACCCTACCTAAAAAAGTCGTTTCAGCATTGCATCTGAGTCAGTCTGAGTCGTTTTAGTCCTTAGGGGCATTTTGGTCTTTTCACATCAAATTTTGACAGAGAGGTATTTTAAAATACCTCATTTTGGTAGTTTGTTCGTTTTAGTCAATTTTGTCGTTTTTAACTGTTTCACTTTACGTTTTTTTCCAAGTTACATTTTTTTGCCAATTTTATTTTTTTTTGCAAATCAGCCCAATTCTATTTTTGCAAATTAGTCCAAATTTTACTTTTATTTGCAGATTAGTCCAATTTTACTTTTTATTTGCAGATTAGTTCAATCTTTACTTTTTTGCAGATTGGTCCTTTAGTTTTATTATTTTGAAGAGAGGTCCTTAGGTCAAAATTCAGTCTAGAAGCCACGCAAGCAAGTCCAAGTCCAGGTGTCACATTTCAATTGGTTCAAGGTACACATGGCAGCCTATAAAAGGCCAGCTACTGTAGAAGTCAGAGGAGGAGCCACATAATTCACGCCACATCACAAACACCTCACAACTTTCTCTCTCTATTCAGTTACAATCAAAATCCACAAAACTCAGAAAAATCCCAAGAACACGAAGAACAACTTCTACAAACCCTAATCTTCCAGAATCAAATTCAAGCACAATGCAGTGAAATTCACCACGGTTCTCAGAGATTCGTCACTGAATCATCATCACCGAACCATTTCCCCTGCAATTCAAGCGTGAATTCACCACTGAAAGCGGCGAATTCAACACGATCACAGAGGGAAGAGTGAGAAGAAGAAGGAAGAAAATTCAAAGGATTTGGACCGGTGAAGAAGAAGAAGAGAAATCACCGATTTATTTTCGGAATTCAAGCCAAAAAATCAACAAACAGAATCAAATTCAAGAGTTCTTGAAGATTCCAGTTCAAATCTCCGAATAAAACACAGGTGAATACGTAAACCTGCCTCTTTCTTGCTTAAGAACGTCAACAAATCCAAATCGATGTAGATCCGTAGACGTTCAAAGAGCTTTGTTCAAAATCATGAAACCCTAAAAAAAAAATCTTTGAAAACGTAAAGATTCCACGGTCTACAACGAGTATCAACTATTGTAAACCTACGAATCCATAAAGGATTTCATTCAGCAAAAAGATTCGAACAAAAGCACATAAAATAGTTTGAAAACCGTGAAAAACTTTCAAGATCTACATCGATTTACAGCATGCATGTGAATTTCAATGGTGGATTCGTGTTTGGAACAAGAAGACAAATCGTTTGAACCATGTTTGATTGGATTCTGGGTAGTATAGGTCAAGATTAGGGTTAGGGTTCATCGTAGGAAGTAGAGAGAACAACGGAGAAGAAGAGAGAAGAAGAGAGATGAAAGAGAAATGAAAGAAAGAAATGAGAGCGAACCAGACCTTTTTCCTTTTGTATAGGCGCTGGACCGGGTCGGTTCAGACCCGATCCAGCCTTCCTGCGTTTCTGGCCGTTAGATCTAGGTCTTAGAGGATCCGGATTGATCCAACGCCTCTGAGGCATTCTGGAGATCCGGATCCACCAGACTGCGTGGGTTTGGGCTTCGTAACCGTGGGCCTTTGATTTCTTTGGATTTTTTTTTCTTGAGTTTTTGCTATGCACACCTCTGTTCTTGCTACCTGAACCCCTGTGCGTTTTAATTTTCTTCAAAAAAATTCCTAAAAAAATTGCTATGTGTTTCTTGATGCATTTTTGATTGTTTTGTGATGTTTTTACATGTCTAAAATTGATAGAAAAATATGTGCTCATTTTTTCTTTTGATTTGTGTGTTTTGTGTATTTTTTGTGAAGTTTCTTGCATGACCTTTGGTCCAATTTTTTGCCATATGATGTTGATACTTGGCACATGACTTCGTGATGTGTTCACTTCTGAGTTCATGCTAATTCTTCCAATTTTGCAATGTTAATTGTTAATCTCCAATTTTGTTTAGTTTAAGTGATTAGTTTCTTGTTTTGTAAATTTACTTGTTAGCTTACATTTTTGTTAGTTTAATTGTTAGTTTCCAATTTTTGCAATGTTAATTGTTAGTTTCCAATTTTACAATGTTAATTGTTAGTTCCTTGTTTTTTTGCAAATTTAATTGTTAGTTTCTTGCTTTGCAAGTAATGTGGATTTTGTTCATTTGAAAACAAAGTGTGGAATATGCTTGTGAATGTGTGCTAAGATGAAGTTTGGGCATGTCTCATAATTCTCATATTGTGCTTGAAATAAACCTCTTAAAAATTGCTTTGAATGAGAATTATAGGGCATGTGCTTGCTTAAAACCTTGTGACTAGTTTTGTGCATTTTCTTGCCATTATTATATCTTGCTTTTTTTTTGTCAATTAGTTTATCATTTTATACTCTCGTTTTATATCTTGTTTTACTAACCATTTCATTTCATGTTTCATACATATTGAGTATTCTACCACCTCATCTCCATCCTTTAGTCTAGGTTTTATTCAATTTTCTAATCTTTAGGTGGTTATCCCTTTCTTTTAATTTTTGCAAGACCATAGAATGTAAACTAGGGCCAATGTAAAGGACAATGGACACTATAATGATGTACACCGACACAAGCACCGACACGCACACACGTTGTATGATTTACCATTAGATGTATGTTTAGGAACGCAAAACTTAGAAAAAACCCATTTTCCAAAAAGTGTTAACAATCTCATCACTTGAAAATACAATTTTTTCCAATAAACCTTGGAGTCAAAACTCCATTGTATTTTTTCTTTTATTTTCTTAATCAAAATTTAAATGAAAACTAATTCCTACTTAGACTACCATTTTCTTTAATAATTGAACCAACCTCACCATTTTCTTTCTCAAGCCTTTACGGCCTCTTTCTTTTCTTCAAAACTATTTTCAAAAATTAAAATCAACCTAAACTCACAAAAAATCTTTTTGAGAGAGAACTACATGGAGTTTGATCCCTTAAAAGGGTATGTAGGCAAGAGGTCAAAACCTCTCCAAGTCCAATAAAAATAAAATCCAAACACTTCTTCCTCCATTCTTAAAACGAACAATCTTTTTCCCAATGAGTAGCATTAAAAATAAAGCATAGACGTAAATCTAGAAAAACGGTTCCTATAGAGTACTATAGTCGTTATGGGTGCCTAACACCTTCCCGTAGCGAAAACTGCCCCCGAACTTGGAATTTCTAAGGGTTTTTCTCAATTTCTCCCTTCCCCAAAAAAATAGAGATATCAATGATTGAAAGGTTCAAGCCTAATTAATGACTTGACACCCGAAAATCGCGATAACAGAAATGGCGACTTCACTGGGGACTAAATCCTGCGGGCTACGCCTAGTTTTTTCATGCTTTATGTTTTACGCTTTATTTTATTGCTATATGTAAATATTTTCATGCAACGTGTGGGGTGAGAATATCAAAAGTCCTACGCCCGGGCTGAGTGAACTTAGGAATAGGTGGAGATATAATAGACAATCCAATCCGGGGGTTGCCTCGTGTATTGGGTTATGCGATCAATCTCACATAGCTGAGGCATTTTGGAAGTGATGTTGTCGGCGTGTGTTGTCATGCTTAGGCACTTTACTTTCAATTGACCGGTGACGCTATGGACCGTAGTTACCAAACCCATCTTTGGCCTTTTTAGGACGTAGTGCGGTGGCTAAGCCGGGCGTTGTCTCGAGTTTTAGTCGTCACGCGATACTACACTCAAACTAGACCTTCTTACGAATAATCATGGAACGGGTGTCGACTCGTGCTACCATGATATGCGTAAGAGAGGTTGCGGTTTGGGAACCTTATTAGAACCATGGTTACTACTATCAAAGCCTTAGTTTCACCGGACGTCGTGTCCACCCGCAGCTCTGTGAATCTTAACCCACCATGTTTTCTCTAAAATCATGCATACATGCATTCATGCATAAACCTTTTGCATGCATTTATCGAAAGGTCTAGACAAATTAAAAAACTTTGTCAACATTACAGGTATGAAAAGGACTAAATCTTACAAGTTCAAGGAAGTCGATTGGGTTAGCTTAAGGGAGTTGGCACTCAAGGTTAAGAATCTGACCGGGTTTCGTCTCCGATACGGTGGTTTGCTTACTATTCTCCGGACTAATGTGGAAGAGAAGTTGGTGCACACTCTGGTACAATTCTATGATCCGGTTTTCCGTTGCTTCACTTTTCCGGATTTTCAGTTAGTTCCTACACTCGAGGCTTATTCTAGCTTGTTGGGTTTACCTATAGCCGAGGGGACACCTTTCACGGGTCCCGGATCTCCTCTTGCTCCTCTGGTGATCGCTAAAGATCTTTATCTCAAGACTTCCAATGTGTCGAAACATCTCGTAACCAAGTCTCATATCCAGGGCTTCACTTCAAAGTACTTACTTGAGCGGGCTAATCTCGAATCTACTTGTCAGGACACACTTGAGGCTATTCTTGCACTACTTATCTACGAGCTCGTTCTCTTCCCGCATCTCGACAACTTCATAGACATGAATGCTATTAAGATCTTCCATTCCAAGAACCCGGTCCCTACTCTGTTAGCTGACATGTACCACGCCATCCATGATCGGACTCTCAAGTGTCGTGGATATATTCTTTGATGCGTGCCTCTTCTATATAGGTGGTTTATTTCTCACCTTCCGAGTTCTTTCCATGCCAACCCGGAGAATTGGTCTTATTCACAGAGAATTATGGCTCTCACTCCCAATGAGGTGGTTTGGATTACTCCGGCAGCTCGAGTCAAGGAGATCATCACTGGTTGTGGGGACTTCCTCAATGTACCTCTTCTCGGTACTCGGGGAGGAATTAACTACAATCCTGAGCTAGCCATGAGACAGTTTGGTTTCCCGATGAGAGCAAAGCCCATTAATCTTGCAACATCTCAGGAGTTCTTCTACCATTCAGACGCCCACGCCGGGCAAAGCAAAGCTTTTTTGGACGCTTGGTATAAGGTTCGAAAGAAGGATGTAAAGCATTTGGGTGTGAGATCCGGTGTCGCTCATGAGGCCTAGACTCAGTGGGTGATGGATCGAGCCGAGGAGATTGGTATGCCTTACCCTGCTATGAGACATGTGTCTGCATCTGCACCATCTCGGCCATTACCTTTGCTTCCCGCGACCCAGGAGATGTATCAAGTGTAACACCCCGTTTCCCCAAAACAACATAATAATATTAAAACAATCAGAGTTCAACAATAACGGGCATGTCACACTACTTTTCAAAATTATTTAAATAGAAAATAGAACTATTTAAAATACCAACAAAATCTCATTCTTATAAAAATCTGCAGCGGAAATATTTCTTTTAAAATCATCATCATTCAACTTCAACAGAATTCTTGGCACAAAGGCCTCAACAACAAAATATTATTCTTCAACTTAAAATCCAACAACATGTTCAAAATTCGATACATAAAGGAATGAAAGAAACAAAACAACATTTTCCCCATCCCGTTACGTATCAGAGCCCTATGACACTTGAGCCAACATCCTACTAGCCTTGGAAATCTGCACTTGTCCACAAGGCGACAATTCCAACAGAAGGGGTGAGAAACACATTCAATAATAATAATATATAATTCATCAAATCGATGAAACAACAACAAATTATACCACAAGTATCAACAAGTTCATATATGTATGTATACATATATATATATATATAGCAACAACAACGTTATCAACATCAACGACATTTAGCAAGATACAACAACAATAAACAATCAACAACAACAATATCAACAACATCAACAAATCATCACATATAACGAAAACATCTCAAACATTCACAAGTACATCATAACATCACAAATACTTCAACACGTCATAAATACATCAACAAGTCACAATTACACCATCACGAATACATCATCACTTTGCAAATTATATCATCACTTCACAATTACATCATCACTTCACAAACGACACGACACGACTATGCAACACTTAGACCTCATGCATGTGGTACCATCAGGGCATTAAGCCCCCATCGCTAAGGTCAAATAGGACCTATCAGGCATTAAGCCCCCATCGCTAAGGTCATAGAGGACCTGTCAGGCATTAAGCCCCCATCGCTGACTATGCTATGCAACGACACGACTCAAATGCAACGACACGAGTAAAAACTCAACAATGCACATCTTTAGATGACTCGACAAATACACATCTTTAAATAGCATCATCGTCAAATATCACATATTTAAATATGACATCTTTATATAGCACATATTTAAGTCACACATCTACAAACAACACATCTTGATATAACACATATTTAAATCACACATCTCTGGAAAGCACATATACATTAATCAACTACATTCATATCAAAGTCCAACACATCCTTCAACAAGCAAATCAAGTTTGATCAATAAAACATAAGCCAAATACTCATAAAACACTCCGACTAAATCCCTAATACTTAAGTTTGAAGTTGGGAAACCAACCATAAGTTTTGGACTAACTTGGGATTAGTTAAGCTAAGTTTTCTAAAAAATTTCTGAAGACCTACTTGGACTATTTTCATCATAATTCAAAATCTACAAATCCTCTTCGACTCAAACCAGTGCCATTAGAAAGCTAACTTAATTATCTACAACTTTCATGTTTACACCTAAGACCAATTATGTACCAATCAATACCAGTTTTTATTTCAAATTCGGACAAAGTTGTGCTGAAATTCATAAAAATTCACTGTGACCTACGTTCAGTAATTTGACCATAACTCAAGTTCTATAAATCATTTTGACGTCAGACCAACGGCAGTAGAAAGCTAACATTCATACCTACAACTTTAGTGTTTACACCGAAAGCTAGTTCGAAACAGAAACTGATGCAAAAGACGCAACAACATGAAACAGGGTATGCTGTCAAAGGTAGCTCTCGGGAAAACTCTATTTTTCACTCAAAAACCCAAATTTCATCTACCCAAATCCCAAATTTGATAGAGAACAATGTTTACAGGTTCTATATACAACATAACAATCAAAACAACACATAAACATGCATTAAACAACACAATTCATCACATCATATCAATTATCATAAACTTTCTAAACCCTAAACCTAGAACACAATTTCATCAACAATCAAAATTATATATACATATTATTGAAGGAATCCCACCCTTACCTTAATTCAGCAAGCAAAAACTCTACAGCAATTGATTCCCTCTTCTCTTAGCCTCTTCTAGGGTTCTCTTCTTTCTCTCCAAAAACTCTCTTTTCTAAAGTTTTGTACGTGAAAAATGAAACAGACTTTTGTTTTTCTGTAAACTAAAACCTCTCCTTTCTCTTTCTATTTTTCCTTAACCTCCCACTTATTTCACTTAACTCCCTCCTTAATTTCTATTAATTCTCATTAAACCCCATAATTTCAAGTAAATAATAATCTTACTTATTTTTATTAAACAATAAAAATAATCATATATTCACATAATCACATAAATACTATATAATAAAATAGTAACACCCCACATATTCACATAAATCATTAAAAAATCATATAAAAGATTTTAAAATCAACCAACGATAATTAAAATAAAACTAGGGTGTTACATCAAGAGCATCTAGCTATGGAGAGTCAGGAGAAGCGAATATGGAAGGCCCGATACAATGAAGCCGAGAACCTGATTATGACTTTGGATGGTAGGGATGAGCAAAAGACTCATGAGAACTTGATGTTAAAGAGGGAATTGGCCAGGGTTAGAAGGGAGCTCGAAGGAAAAAATGATTTGCTTATGAGGGACTCCAAGAGAGCCAGGGGTCGACATGATTTCTATGCTAGGCATTGCGGTTCAGCATCTGATTCTAAGGACTACCCTGCCACTCTTTAGGTTTAGATGTTTGTGATTGTTTGTATTGATTATGTTTCAGAGTCTACCTCCCTTGGCTTAGCATCTCAAAGGGATTTATCTTGCCCGCTTCCTAGTCGCTTTATTTTTCTAATAATGTTTGCAAAGTTTCCAATTTGTCTAAAAAACCTTTCGATTACAAAAAAAGAGTCGTTTTTGCATCTGCATTTGTACATATCATGCATCATATGCATCATTCATCGTTCACAAAAAGCTTCCAAGTGCTCATTGCCTCCTGGTTCTTCTGCCGCAGTTTGAAAAGTGGCTCGTGCTCGAAATATCTATCAACCTACCAGAGTGCATCAGACTAGACAATACAGAAGGAGGAATCAAGTAGCTATGGAGGAAGAAAATGCACAACTCCGTACCGAATTGGCTTCCCTAAGGGAAGAGTTGGCTAAGGCTCATGATGTTATGACCGCTCTATTGGCTGCCCAGGAACAGCCATCTTAGTCTCCTCCGACAACCGCTGAAGCGATTCCAACAGCACCTCTCGATGACCGCTTTGTTATGCCAAGGGGACGCCCTTATGGACTCCCACCTTTCTTTGCTCCCAATACTGCAGCAGGTATTTCTAGTGCTATCAGTAGTGACTAGATCCCCATACCAGAGCATACCTCTCCCAACACTACTTTGCCTCAGACAACCGTCTTCATCGAACCAATCGTGCATTCTATGCCTCAGGACCCCAACACCGATACTCACCGTGGGAAGGCTCCCATGATTGGAACTATGGAAGAAAGGATGGAGGAACTTGCTAAAGAACTCCGTCGTGAAATCAAAGCTAACCGAGAAAACAATGATCTTGTTAAGACTAATGATCTCTGCTTGGTGCCAAGGGTAGATGTCCCTAGAAAATTCAAAGTCCCAGAGTTCGACCGATACAATGGGCTGACTTGTCCTCAGAATCATATCATCAAATATGTCAGGAAGATGGCTAATTACTCAGACAATGATTCGCTCATGATTCACTGCTTCCAAGACAGTTTAATGGAAGACGCTGCAGAATGGTATACTGGCCTGAGTAAAGATGACATTCGTACCTTCGATGATTTGGCTGCCGCTTTCAAGAGTCACTACGGGTTTAATACCAGGTTGAAGCCAAACAGGGAATTTCTCAGATCCCTCTCCCAAAAGAAAGATGAAAGTTTCCGTGAGTATGCGCAGAAGTGGAGAGGGGCAGCTGACCGTATTACCCCTGCTCTAGATGAAGAGGAAATGACTCAGACGTTTCTGAAAACTCTGAAAAAGGACTACGTTGAAAGGATGATCATCGCTGCTCCGAGTAACTTCTCCGAGATGGTCACCATGGGAACCCGCTTAGAAGAAGCTGTCAGAGAGGGTATCATTGTGTTCGAAAAAGTTGAATCCTCCGCAAATGCACCAAAGAAATATGGCAATGGCCATCACAAGAAGAAGGAGACAGAGGTCGGGATGGTGTCTGCCGAGACCAATCAATCCATGGCTCCCATTGCTCCTATCAATGTTGCTCAACTACCTCTGCCATACCAATACATGCAATACGCCCAACATCCGTTCTTCCCACCGTCCTACCATCAGTATCCTCTACCGCCGGGCCAACCTCAGGTCCCTGTCAACGTTATCACTCAGCAGGTGCAACAGCAGCCACTGGCTCAACAGCAACAGCAACAACAGCAAGGTCCTCAGGCCAGACCATCTTTCCCTCCGATACCAATGACATATGCCGAACTGCTTCCAACTTTGTTACACAAAGGGTACTGCACAACCAGACCCGGCAAGCCTCCGCCTAACCCATTACCTCCTAGGTTTCGTTCTGACCTCAGATGCGATTTTCATCAAGGGGCTCTGGGTCACGACGTGGAAGGATGTTACACCTTTAAGTACATTGTGAAGAAACTAATAGATCAAGGTAAGTTGTCTTTCGAGAACAATGTCCCGCATGTTCTCCATAATCCACTTCCAAATCATGTTGCTGTGAACATGATCGAAGCATATGAAGAAACTCCCCGCCTTGATGTTCGTAATGTTGATATTCCTTTGGTACCACTACATGTTAAGATGTGCCAAGCTTCCTTGTTTCACCATGACCATGCCGCTTGTTACGAATGTCTCCAGAATCCTATGGACTGTGACGTGGTTCAGATCGACATCCAGAGCCTGATGAATGATAACTATCTGATCGCCAGCGACGTTTGTGTGATTATGCCAGTCTTCCATGATACCCCCATTAGGAGCACGCCTCCGAAGGAGAATGTTGAACCTCTAGTGATAAGGCTACCTGGGCCAGTGCCTTATGTTTCCACAAAGGCTATTCCCTACAAGTACAATGCAACCATGATTGAGAATGGGATAGAAGTACCTCTGGTATCCCCAGGTGTAGTAGGCAACATCGCCGAAGAGACGACAACTTTGAGAAGCGGTAGAGTCCGCCCACCTTTGTTCCAAAAGAAGATCGCGGCGCCTACCACAGCTCCTGTTGATAAAACCACTCTACCTGTTGTTCCTCCTGTTGCTGAAGACGCTAGCCGGCCAGGCCAATCTATTGAAGATTCTAATTTGGATGAAATCCTGAGGCTAATCAAGAGAAGTGACTATAAGATCGTGGACCATTTGTTGCAAACTCCGTCAAAGATATCTATCTTATCCTTGCTCCTGAGCTCTGAAGCCCACAGGAATATCTTGCTAAAAGTATTGGAGCAAGCGTATGTCGATCATGAGGTCACGGTGGATCAGTTTTGTGGTATAGTGGGAAATATTACCGCTTGCAGTAATCTCTAGTTTAGCGAGGACGAACTCCCGAAAGCGGGGAGAAACCACAATCTGGCCCTACACATCTCTATGAATTGTAAGACTGACATGCTGTCAAATGTATTGGTGGATACTGGCTCATCGTTAAACGTAATGCCCAAGTCAACTCTAGATCAGTTAAGCTATCGAGAGGTCCCTTTGAGGAGAAGTACCTTTTTGGTCAAAGCCTTTGATGGATCTCGCAAGAACGTTCTTGGAGAAGTGGATCTTCCAATGACCATCGGCCCCGAGACATTCCTGATACATTCCAAGTCATGGACATCGATGCTTCCTATAGCTGTCTCCTTGGGAGGCCATGGATACACGAGGCTGGCGCTGTGACCTCCACTCTCCACCAAAAGCTGAAATTTGTGAAGAATGGTAAACTTGTTACTATACACGGAGATGAATCATACTTGATTAGCCAATTGTCATCGTTCTCTTGCATTGAAGCAGGATCTGTCGAGGGAACTACATTCCAGGGTTTGACTATTGAAGGTACGGAGCCCAAAAAGGTCGGTGTTGCTATGGCTTCTTTAAAGGATGCTCATAAGGCTGTCCAGGAGGGACAGGCCGCCGGTTGGGGTCAGCTAATACAACTTCATGAGAATAAGCGCAAAGAAGGTCTTGGGTTTTCACCGACATCAGGTGTATCTACCGGAACTTTCTACAGTGCTGGGTTCACCAATGTAATTACTGAGGGTGCTACTGGAAGTGGTTCTAGGCCCGTGTTTGTTATATTAGGAGGCATAGCAAAGAATTGGGATGTCGTCGACCTTCCTTTGATCATGCATGGTTCCGAGTAATGTGTCTTGTTGCTTAAGTCTTTGTTTTTTCAAAATAACAATCCTCTTGCTCTGCCCAAGGCGAAAATGATGTTTTTGTATGTTTGTTTCGGCATTGCCATTATTAATAAAAATCGTCGTTTCTTTCACGACTTTTGTTTCTTTTAATGCTTTTTCCTTGGAAATAATGGTAATGCCAGAAAAAACCAAAACATCTTTGTTTTCTTATTAATTTCAAAGATCTGCATGAAAAACCTTTTCTAAAAATCATCCAACCATACCATGCAGATTGAACCATAATGAACCCGTTGAACATAGTGACCCTACGTTTCCTCCGACTTTTGAATTCCCGGTATGTAAAGCCGAAGATGAGGAGGATGATGATATACCATCTAAGATTACCCGACTGCTTGAACAAGAGGAGAAAACCATTCAGCCCCACCAGGAGGAGATTGAGTTGATCAACCTGGGTACCGAAGACAATAAGCGGGAGATCAAGGTTGGTGCTGCACTAGAAGAGGGGGTTAAGAAGAGGATCTTCCAACTTCTCCGAGAGTATTCAGATATTTTTGCATGGTCGTATGAAGATATGCCGGGTTTGGATCCCCAGATCGTAGAACACCGGATACCAACAAAGCCAGAATGTCCTCCTGTTAGACAAAAGCTAAGAAGAACTCGTCCTGACATGGCTCTCAAGATCAAGGGTGAGGTACAAAAGCAGATTGATGCAGGTTTCCTCATGACGGTCGAGTACCCCGAATGGGTTGCTAATATTGTACCTGTACCGAAGAAGGATGGGAAAGTCCGGATGTGTGTCGATTATAGGGATTTGAATAAAGCCAGTCTGAAAGACAATTTCCTGCTGCCTCATATTGACGTGCTTGTTGATAATACTACTCAGTGCAAGGTGTTCTCCTTCATGGATGGTTTCTCTGGATACAATCAAATCAAAATGTCACCCAAAGACAGGGAAAAGACATCGTTCATTACCCCATGGGGTACTTTCTGTTGCAAAGCGATGCTGTTCGGCCTGATAAATGCTGGTGCCACCTATCAGAGGGGGATGACTACGTTGTTTCACGATATGATTCACAAAGAAGTTGAAGTATATGCGGACGACATGATCGTAAAGTCGAGCGATGAAGCGCAACATGTTGAATATTTGGCAAAAATGTTTGAAAGATTGAGAAAATACAAGCTTCGACTATGTCCCAACAAGTGTATGTTCGATGTTAGATCCGGGAAGCTGCTAGGGTTCATTGTCAGCCAAAGAGGCATTGAAGTAGATCCTGACAAAGTCCGGGCCATTCGTGAGATGCCGGCCCCGCAGACCGAGAAGCAAGTCAGAGGTTTCCTCGGGCGTCTGAACTATATCTCCCGATTCATATCTCACATGACCGCGACTTGCGGGCCAATCTTTAAGCTGCTCAGGAAGAATCAACCTATTGTATGGAACGATGAATGCCAGGAAGCTTTTGATAGCATCAAAGATTATTTGCTAGAGCCACCCATCCTTGTCCCGCCTGTGGAAGGAAGGCCGTTGATTATGTAACTGTTAGTGTTAGATGAATCCATGGGATGTGTGCTCGGTCAACAAGACGAGACCGGAAAGAAAGAACATGTTATCTACTATCTGAGCAAGAAATTCACTGACTGTGAGATTCGGTACACGGTGCTCGAAAAGACTTGTTGTGCTCTGGCTTGGGCTGCCAAACGTTTGCGTCACTATTTGATGAACCATACAACTTGGTTGATATCCAGGATGGACTCGATCAAATACATCTTTGAGAAGCCTGCAGTCACCGGGAAGATTGCGCGTTGGCAGATGCTTCTGTCTGAATATGATATTGTGTTCAAAGCTCAAAAAGCCATCGGAGGAAGTGTTCTAGCTGATCACCTCGCTTATCAACCGCTTGATGACTATCAACCCATCAAGTTTGATTTCCCCGAAGAAGAAGTCATGTATTTGAAGTCAAGAGACTGCAAAGAACCGTTGATTGGTGAAGGTCCAGACCCTAATAGCAAGTGGGGATTGGTCTTTGATGGTGCTGTCAATGCTTACGGCAAGGGGATTGGGGCAATAATCGTATCTCCGTGGGGGCATCATATTCCCTTTACCGCCCGAATTCTATTTGAATGCACAAACGACATGGCTGAATACGAAGCATGCATCTTGGGGATTGAGGAAGCAATTGACATGAGAATCAAGCATCTTGACATTTACGGAGATTCTGCGCTTGTTATTAACCAGATAAAGGGTGAGTGGGAGACCCATCATGCCAATCTGATCCCTTACCGTGATTATGCGAGACGTCTGCTGACGTACTTTACAAAGGTCGAACTGCACCACATTCCCCGTGAAGAAAATCAAATGGCCGATGCTCTTGCTACTTTATCTTCCATGTTTCAAGTAAACCATTGGAATCATGTGTCGTTAATCAAAGTACAACGCCTGGACCGGCCTTCTCACGTGTTTGCCATCGGAGATGTGATTGTTCAGGCAGATGCGGATGTAGTTGACAACAAACCCTGGTATTATGATATCAAGCAGTTTTTGCAAAACCGTGAATACCCGCCGAGTGCTTCCAACAAAGACAAGAAGACCCTGCGAAGATTGGCCAGTAAGTTCCTGCTGGATGGAGATGTTTTGTACAAAAGGAACTACGATATGATATTGTTGAGATGTGTTGATGAACACGAAGCGGAGCAACTGATGCACGATGTGCACGATGGCACTTTTGGGACCCATGCTACGGGGCATACCATGTCTAGAAAACTGTTAAGGGCTGGCTACTATTGGATGACCATGGAGCACGATTGCTACCAATATGCCTGGAAATGTCACAAATGTCAAATCTATGCTGATAAAATCCATGTGCCTCCGCATGCTCTCAATGTTATTTCCTCTCCGTGGCCTTTCTCTATGTGGGGCATCGATATGATTGGGAGAATTGAACCAAAGGCTTCAAACGGTCATCGTTTCATCTTGGTGGCAATCGATTACTTTACCAAATGGGTCGAAGCTGCATCTTATGCCAATGTAACCAAGCAAGTGGTGGTTAAGTTCATCACGAACAATATCATCTGTCGATATGCTGTTCCCAGCAAGATTATCACTGACAATGGTACAAACTTGAACAATGATATGGTGCAAGCCCTGTGTGAGAAATTCAAGATTGAACATCATAACTCTTCTCCTTATAGGCCCCAGATGAACGGTGCAGTTGAGGCCACCAATAAGAATATCAAGAAGATCGTACAGAAGATGGTAACTACATACAAAGACTGGCATGAGAAGTTTCCCTTTGCTTTACACGGCTACCGCACTACAGTACGTAGTTCGACTGGGGCAACACCTTTTTCCCTCGTATATGGCATGGAAGCAGTCCTCCCTTTGGAAGTAGAAATCCCATCTCTCCGCGTGATCATGGAAGCAAAATTGTCTGAGGCTGAATGGTGCCAAAGCCGATATGATCAGTTAAACTTGGTTGAA
This sequence comes from Medicago lupulina, assembly GCA_958299785.1. Classification (NCBI taxonomy): domain Eukaryota; kingdom Viridiplantae; phylum Streptophyta; class Magnoliopsida; order Fabales; family Fabaceae; genus Medicago; species Medicago lupulina. The sequence continues at coordinate 39,912,712 of OY283146.1, read as the reverse complement.
GAAAAGCGTCTGGATGCTTTGGCCCGTGGACGGCTGTATCAAACAAGAATGAAAACTGCTTTTGACAAGAAAGTCCGTCCTCGAGAATTCAAGGAAGGTGAACTTGTATTGAAGAGAAGAATAAGCCAGCAACCCGACCCAAGGGGCAAGTGGACGCCTAACTATGAAGGACCTTATGTTGTCAAGAAGGCCTTCTCCGGCGGTGCTTTGATTCTTACATACATGGATGGTGTAGAGCTTCCAAACCCTGTAAATGCCGGTATAGTCAAGAAATACTTTGTCTAGATATTTGAAAAGAACAGCGTGGTAGGTCGAAAACCCGAAAGGGCGGCCTAGGCAAAAATGCGCTTCCCGGTGGATCGAAAACCCGAAAGGGCGGTCCAGGCAAAATAAGGGACAAAAAAAATGATTGTGAAAAAGCTCGCTGAGATTACACGTAACTCAAGCAAAAATGAGCGTCTCGATGAACCGAAAACCCGGAAGGGCGGTTCATGCAAAAATGAGATCGAAATGAAAGACGATTGACTATATCTGGCAAACTACCATCCCCTTTGGGCACCTGCAACTGATAAAAGGCCGTTCTCATCAGAAGCTTTTGTACTTGGGAATTCAAAATTTCTAAGGACTGTAGTGGTTACAGTGTTCAATGTGCCACCAACCCAAAAAATTACCATTTTCCAAGCTTTGTAAATCCGTGGAGTCATGCCTTTGCTGACTACCACCCTTATACATTGATTTGAGCCTATGCTTTTGTTTGAAACTCTACTTCTTCATTCTACTTTCAAAGCTTTATACAAAAACATTTTCTTTCTATTTTAATAATGACAATGTCTGAAACAAACATTTTGGAAATTGAAAACTTTTTGTGTGTATTTTGAAAACAAACTTGAGCAACTAGGTGCATTCAACGAAACATGCATGAACGAATGTGTGTCGATGTCCATTCCAATACAAGCTACCAGCAGGCTCTCTCCCCAGTATGGTCTATGGTCAATGGCATGAATGAAAAAACAGAATGAAAAGCATGAGAAAATGAATAAGCTCGCTAAGCTGAAAACCCGAAAGGGCGGCTTAGGCAAAAATGAGCACCCCGCTGGATTGACAACCTACAGAGGCAATTCAGGCAAAAACAGGGGCAATGAAAAGAATTTATTCCCCGGTGGATCGAAAACCCGAAAGGGCGATCCAGGCAAAAATGGGATGATGAAAAAAAACAACAACAAACAAAACAAAAGCAAACATGCAAAAAGCATTGACCACAAATGCGATATCCAAGGCGCGCTCCGCATTAAAGCACCCAGCAATGACAGTGCCATCGAAAAGGTTCTACTCTCTACGGGTTTATGAATGGGATACAACTCCCTACCCTCAGCCATGGTCTCGATGCGTCCTTGTCATCGCGATTTTCGGGTGTCAAATCATTGATTAGATTTGAACCTTTCAACCATTGATGTCTCTATTTTTTTGGGGAAGGTAAAATCGAGAAAAAACCTTTAGAAATCCTAAGTTCGGGGCTGATTTCATTACGGGAAGGTGTTAGGCACCCGCAATGACTATAGTATCCTATAGGAACCGTTTTACTATGCTTTTCGTATACGCTTTGCTTTTATCGCTATTTGTGAAAGAAGATTGATTTTAAGAATGAGAGGGAGAAGATTGGATTTTATTTTATTGGACTTGGAGAGACTTTGGGTCTCTTGCCTACATACCCCTTTTGAGGGATCAAAATTCCATGTAGTTCTCTTCCAAAATATTTTTGTGGGTTGGATTTGTTTTTTAGTTTTGAAAATGGTTTTGAAGAAGGGAAGGAGGCCGTATAGGCATTAGAATTGAAAAAGAATTTGGTTGGTTCGATTGTTAATGAAAACGGTTAAAGTTGGAAATTAATTGCATTTTGATTTGATTAAGAAAGTAAAGGAAAAATCCTTTGGAGTTTGGACTCCAAGGTTTATTTGGAAAATATTTGAAGTGATGGAAGTTATTTGTTTTTTTTAAAAAGATTAATTTTCTCTAAGTATCGCGCATCCTAAACATACACCTAAACGGTAGACATACAACGTGTGTGCGTGTGTCGGTGCAGGTGTCGGTGCACATCATTATAGTCCATAGTCCTTTACATCGGGTCCTATTTTACATTCTATAGCCTTGCATGAAATTAAAGAAAAGTAAACTATCTAAACATTGCATGAGAATCAGTTGGACGTTCCATGAAAGGGTTAAAGGAAGAAAGGGGAATGAGATGAGATGCTTAGTATGCATGAAACATAGAAAAAAGTGGTTAGTAAAACAAGATGAAATATTAATGAAATACTAATCCTAGACAAAATTGCAAAATATCACAAAATTGGCATAAAATCACACTTAACAAAATAGCAAAATACCCCAAAATTGGCTTCAAGAATCAACTAAACATAATTGCAAAACATCGCAAAATGGTAATCAAGAATCAAATTTAACAATAAAATGGAAGTATCACAAAATTGTAATCAAGAATCAAATTAACAAAAAGGCAAAATATCACCAAAATGTAATCAAGAATCAAATGTAACAAAATAGTAAAATATCACACAATTAGTATCAAGAATTAAGTTTAACAAAATTGCAAAATATCACACAATCGGTATCAAGAACCAAGTCTAACAAAGTAGCAAAAATATCAAAAGAAATCTAAGTTCAACAACATTGAGGATGTTACAAAAGCATCAAACTTAACACGATCCAATGAGCTATTATGAGAACAGGGGTAAATCACCATGGAATCAAGTGCTAATCCACCAAAATCATAGGACAAAAATTTGGAGAAGCAAACATGCGAGAAAACTCATAAAAAACACAAAATATCCCAATCAAATGAGAAATTAGCATTTGCCAAATTTTTATCAATTTTCGCATGTAAAATATCACAAAACAGTCACAAATATATCAAGAACGCATAACAATTTTTTGGAATTTTTGTAAAGAAGTTAAAACACACAAGAGGTCCAAATAGCAAACTCAGGGGTGCACATAACAAGAAAAGCTCAAGAAATTGAAAGAAAACCAAAAGCCTGCGGGTAAAAAGCCCAAACCCACGGATCTGATGGATCCAGATCAAGCTAACGCTCCAGGAGCGTTGGATTGATCCAGATCCATCAGGATCTTGATCAAACGGCCAGGAACAGAAGAGAGTGGGCCGGGTTTGGGTCAACCCGACCCAAGCACGCATATAAAAGGGGTTTCTTACCCATTTCTTTCATTTTTTTCAAAACCTTTCTCTTTCTTCCTCTCTTCTTCTCCGCCGTTCTCTTTTCTCTCCACAAACCCTAACCCTAATTTTGTTTACATGGCCCAGGAATCAAAGAAACACAGTTTTAACAAATCATGTGGCTATTCTAAGCATGAATCAAACACCAGAAGCTACATATGTTGGCTGAATCATCGTAGATCTTGAACTTCCACTCACGGATTTCGAACGGTTCTTGATGCGTTCTTGGTTCAAATCTTTGTTCAAACCTTCGTCCTAATGGAACCTCTCACGGATTTAAAGGTTTACAACGATTGATTTGCGTTGTAAACCCTAAAATCTGTTACGGTTTTGAAAATTTCTTAGGGTTTCGTTGCTTTGGAACTGAACCGTTCGAAATCCTACAGTACTACGTTGATTCGAACTCGTTGATGTGCATACACATAATGGAGGTAAGTATTGATTCAAACCTGGTTTTGTTCGGAGATTTGGACTTGAATCTTCAGAACTCTTGGCTTTGATTCTGTTTTTTCTTGCTGGTTCTTGCTTGAAATTCGAACGAAACCGTGAATCTTCTTCTTCTTCTTACTGATTCAGAACCGTGAAATTCTTTCCCTTTTTCTTCTCCTCTTCCTCCTCTGTGATCGCGTTCGAATTCGCAGCTTCCAGTGGCGAATTCACGCTTGAATTGCAGGGGAAATGGTTCGATGATGATGATTCAGTGATGAATCTCTTAGAACTGCGATGAATTTCGCTGCATTGTACTTGAATTTGATTCTGGAAAGTTAGGGTTTGTAGAAATTGTTCATTGTGTTCTTGAGGTTTTCTGGGTTTGTGATGATTCTGATCTAACTGACATGAGAGAGAAAGATGAATTCTGTTTGTGACTGTGGCGCGTGAATGTGATCTCCTTTTTTCTGACTCTGACACGCGTGGCTTTATATAGCTGGCCATGTGGCTGCTGGACCAATTGCATTGTGACATCTGGACATAGAACTGCTTGCGTGGCCTCTTGGACTGAATCTGAAAAAAAAAGAACTCAAGGACCAAAGTGAAATTTTGAAGAATTTGGGACTAAACTGCAAAATAAAAAAGAAGAAAAATTGGACTGTTTTTGGAATTTAAAAGGAAATTGAACTGTTTTTGAGAATTAAAAAGAAATTGGGGCGTATTTGTAATAAAATATAAAATCTGGACTGAATTGCAATTACTAAAAATGTTTGGACTAAAATGTAAAAATAATAAAATTGGCTAAAAAATGTAATTTGAAATGCAACGTAAAGTGAAACAATTAAAATTGACAAAACGGACTAAAACGAACAAATTACCACAAATGAGGTATTTTAAAATACCTCTCTGCCCAAAATTTATTTGATGTGAAAAGACCAAAATGCCACTAGGGCCAAAACGACTCCGACTGACTCAGATGCAAAACTAAGATGATTCTTCGTACAAAATTTGATTAATGATTCATGTAAACAAATAGAAAAGACTCAGGGACAAATTGCAGGGACTAAAAATGGGTTCCATTGCGGGAAATGACCAAAATACCCTTTTGTACGATTTTATGCAAAAATTAAAAGACAGAAACAGTAATGTATGCAACTGAGGCACAATAGAAAACACGGTGAATTTGAAATTATTAGAAAATAGCAGAGGAATTTGAGTGAGTATTTTTAGGTCCAAAATGAGGGTATGACAGCTGCCCCTATTTAAGTTTCTTTGTCTGGAGAGTCAAGAGACGGAGTCTTTGGCTTGACGCGACGAAGATACTTAAATATCAACATTTGTACTGATTTTGGGCGTAAAAATACGTTTGTAAATGTCTTGTATGCCATGCAACATTTGTGTCATGAATGCAAGACAAACTGAGAATTGATTTTAACAAGATATGTCGTATCCATTGCGGGACTGGTAGACATTAACAGAATAACGAAAGAGAATATGTCGTATCCATTGCGGGACTGATTGACATTGACAAGATAACAAAAACAGAGTATGTCGTATCCATTGCGGGACTGGTTGGCATTAACAGGATGGTAGATAACAAGACTCACCGGGGAGACTTAATAGCAAATTTGACAGGTACAAGCTGTTCTTGGATGCGAACTGGCCACTTGACCGGGAATGTTGACAGAAGGCGCAAGCTGCTCTTGTATTTGAGCTGGTTACTTGGCTGAAAGCAAACATAAAAAGCACAAGCTGTTCTTGGACGCGAACTGGTTACTTGGCTGAAAGGAAACAAAATAGACAGCACGAGCTGTTCTTGGACCTGAACTAGTCGCTCGGCGGATATCAAAAGGATAGGCACAAGCTGTTCTTGGATACGAACTTGCTACTTGACCGATAACCAAAACAAAATGACAGGTACAAGCTGTTCTTGGGTACGAACTTGCTGCTTGACCGATAACAGAAACGAATTGTATTTGAAAAAGACTTGAATTTGATTGACATAACTGCAGGAGCTTGAATTTGACAGGAATGTTAGAACAAGACCGTTGATCTTTGAAATTGACATGACAATAGACATTTGTTATCAGCAGGAGAAATTTGAAGTTGACAAGATTGATTTTGATTGAGATTAACATAGGGATTGAGAATGCAGATGCGTATGAATAGCATGATAATTTTATCAAATGCATGAACACATAGGGTGCATGATTATGCATGTATGAATGTTTTGAAATGCATGATGATTGGCAATTTGTAGGCACAATTTCGCAGAGACGGACAAAACATTGGAATATTGGGCACGTAATGGCTCGCGCCCGGACATGTATTTGCAAAAGTTCCTCTTTTGGGGATGCAGTCCTTTGAAGATACATCGAGACCATCGCTGAAGGCAGGAGGTTGTAAAATCGTAGAGAAAAACAGTCTGAATGGTATTGCTGCTTGTTGGAACGGTCACGTAAATGCTTCGGACATCGCATCTGCGGTCAATGCTTTTTGCATGTTTGTTTTTTTTTCATTTCATTTTTTTCTTTTTCTTTCATCATCCCATTTTTGCCTGGATCGCCCTTTCGGGTTTTCGATCCACCGGGGAATAGTTTTTTTTCTTTTTTGCATGCCCCTATTGTTGCCTGAATTGCCTTTGAAGGTTGTCAATCCATCGGGGTGCTCATTTTTGCCTAAGCCGCCCTTTTGGGTTTTCGACCTAGCGAGCATATTTGTTTTTCATGCTTTTCATTCTGTTTTTTCATTCTTGCCATTGACCACAGACCGTCACTGGGGGCAGGCTTGCTAGTAACTTGAATTGGAACCGATTATCAATGTTGATTTGTTCATGCATGTTCATTCGAATGTACCTAGTTGCTCAGGCTTGTTTTCAAAATACTCAAGAATTTTCAATCTTCATAATGTTTATTCCAGACATGCATCATTATTAACATAGAAAAAAAATTTGTACAAAGCTTTGAAAATAGAACGGAAAATGAGTGCCAAACAAAAGCATAGGCTCAAATCGATGTATAAGGGTGGTAGTCGGCCAAAAGCGCGACCCCACAGATTTACAAATCTGGAAAAATGGTAATTTTATTGGTTGGTGGTACATTGAACACAGTAACTGCTATGGTATCTGAAACCCTTGAATCCACGGGCGTCGGAACCTCGGATGAGAACAGCCAAACATCAATTGCAAAGATCCCAAGGGGAATGGTAATTTGCCAGATATAGTCAATTGTCTTTTATTTCAATCTCATTTTTGCATGAACCGCCCTTTCGGGTTCTCGGCTCATCGAGACGCTCATTTTTGCCTGAGTTACATGTAATCTCAGCGAGCTTTTACATTTTGTTTCTTGTCCCTTATTTTGCCTGGACCGCCCTTTCGGGTTTTCGATCCACCGGGAAGCGCATTTTTGCCTAGGCCGCCCTTTCGGGTTTTCGACCTACCACGCTGTTCTTTTCATACCTAGACAAAGTATTTCTTGACTATATCGGCGTTCACAGGATTCGGAAGTTCTACACCATCCATGTGTGTGAGAATCAAAGCACCGCCAGAGAAAGCCTTCTTGACAACATAAGGTCCCTCATAGTTAGGCGTCCATTTGCCCCTTGGGTCGGGTTGCTGACTCATTCTTCTCTTCAATACGAGTTCACCCTCTTTGAATACCCGAGGACGAACTTTCTTGTCAAAAGCAGTTTTCATCCTTGTTTGATACATCTGACCGTGAGCTAAAGCATCCAGGCGTCTTTCCTCAATCAAATTCAACTGGTCGTACCGACTCTGGCACCACTCAGCCTCAGACAACTTTGCTTCCATAATCACACGGAGAGACGAGATCTCCACTTCCAATGGGAGGACTGCTTCCATGCCGTATACAAGAGAAAAAGGCGTTGCCCCGGTTGAACTACGGACTGTAGTGCGGTAGCCGTGTAAAGCATAGGGTAACATCTCATGCCAGTCCTTGTATGTTGTTACCATCTTCTGCACAATCTTCTTGATGTTCTTATTGGCGGCCTCAACTGCGCCATTCATCTGAGGTCTGTAAGGAGAAGAATTGTGGTGTTCAATCTTGAATTTTTCACATAAGGCTTGCACCATGTCATTGTTCAGGTTGGTACCGTTGTCAGTGATGATCTTGCTAGGAACACCATACCGACAGATGATATTGTTCTTGATGAACTTGACTACCACTTGCTTAGTCACGTTGGCATAAGATGCAGCTTCGACCCATTTGGTGAAATAATCGATTGCTACCAGGATAAAACGATGACCATTCGAAGCTTTCGGTTCAATTCTTCCGATCATATCAATGCCCCACATAGAGAAAGGCCATGGAGAAGACATAACATTGAGAGCGTGCGGAGGCACATGGATCTTATCAGCATATATTTGACATTTGTGGCACCTCCTGGCATATTGATAGCAATCGCGCTCCATGGTCATCCAGTAGTAACCAGCTCTCAGCAGCTTTCTAGACATAGCATGCCCCGATGCGTGGGTCCCAAAGGTGCCATCGTGCACATCGTGCATTAGCTGTTCTGCTTCACATTCGTCAACACATCTTAACAACACCATATCGAAATTCCTTTTGTACAGGACATCACCATCCAGCAGGAACTTGCTAGCCAACCTGCACAGTGTCTTCTTGTCTCTATTGGAAGCACCCGGCGGATACTCACGGCTTTGCAAAAATTGTTTGATATCATGATACCAGGGTTTGCTGTCGACTCCGCCTGAACCCGTTTGTACAATTGCATCACTGACAGTAAACACATGAGCGGGCCGATCTAAGCGTTGTACTTTGATCATCGGTACATGATTCCAATGGTTCACTTGAAGCATGGAAGATAAGGTAGCAAGAGCATCGGCCATTTGGTTCTCCTCTCGGGGAATATGGTGCAACTCGACCTTTGTAAAATACGTCAACAGACGTCTCGCATAATCACGGTAAGGGATCAAATTAGCATGATGGGTCTCCCATTCCCCCTTTATCTGGTTGATGACTAATGCAGAGTCTCCATAGATGTCGAGGTGCTTGATTCTCATATCGATGGCTTCTTCAATCCCCAAGATACATGCTTCATACTCGGCCACATTGTTGGTGCACTCGAACACAATCCGGGCTGTAAAAGGGATGTGATGCCCCTGCGGAGCCACAATTACTGCGCCAATTCCTCGGCCATAGGCATTAACAGCACCATCAAAGACCAATCCCCACTTGCTATCAGGGTCTGGACCTTCACCGATCAATGGTTCTTCACAGTCTCTTGACTTTAAAAACATAACCTCTTCGTCGGGGAAATCGAACTTCAAAGGTTGATAATCATCAAGTGGTTGGCAAGCGAGATGGTCAGCCAGGATACTCCCTCTAATGGCATTCTGAGCTTTAAACACAATATCATACTCTGACAGTAACATTTGCCAACGTGCAATTTTTCCAGTGACAGCCGGTTTCTCAAAGATGTACTTGATTGGATCCATCCGGGATATCAACCAAGTTGTGTGATTTATCAAGTAATGACGCAGGCGTTAGGCAGCCCAGGCTAGTGCACAACAGGTTTTCTCGAGCATTGTATACCGAATCTCACAATCGGTGAATTTCTTGCTCAAATAGTAGATTGCATGCTCTTTCTTTCCAGTTTCATCTTGCTGACCGAGCACACATCCCATGGATTCATCCAACACTGACAGATACATGATCAATGGCCTTCCTTCCACCGGCGGAACGAGGATAGGAGGTTCTAGCAAATAACTCTTGATGTTGTCGAAAGCTTCTTGGCATTCATCATTCCATACCACAGGTTGATTCTTCCTGAGTAACTTGAAAATCGGCCCGCAGGTCGCAGTCATGTGAGATATAAATCTGGAAATGTAGTTCAAACGCCCGAGGAACCCTCTGACCTGCTTCTCAGTTTGCGGGGCCGGCATCTCGCGGATGGCTCGGACTTTGTCAGGATCTACTTCAATGCCCTTCTGGCTGACAATGAAGCCTAGCAATTTCCCAGACCTAACACCGAACGTACATTTGTTTGGATTCAGCCGAAGCTTGTACTTCCTCAACCTCTCAAACATCTTTGCCAAATATTCAACGTGTTGTTCTTCATCGCTTGACTTGACAATCATGTCATCTACATACACTTCAACCTCTTTGTGAATCATGTCATGGAACAAAGTGGTCATCCCCCTTTGGTAAGTAGCATCGGCATTTATTAGACCGAACGGCATCGCTTTGCAGCAAAAAGTTCCCCATGGAGTGATGAACGACGTCTTCTCCCTGTCTTTGGGTGACATTTTGATTTGGTTATAGCCAGAAAACCCGTCCATGAAGGAGAACACCTTGCACTGGGCAGTGTTATCAACAAGCACATCGATGTGTGGCAGTGGGAAATTGTCTTTCAAGCTTGCTCTATTCAAATCTCTGTAGTCAACACACATCTGAACCTTACCATCCTTCTTCGGCACTGGCACGATGTTAGCAACCCACTCGGGATATTCAACTGTCACGAGAAAACCCGCATCGATCTGTTTCTGCACTTCACCTTTGATCTTCAGAGCCATTTCCGGCCGTGTCCGTCTCAACTTTTGTCTGACAGGATGACAGTCTGGTTTAGTCGGTATCCGATGCTCCCCAATCTGAGGATCCAAACCTGGCATGTCTTCATACGACCATGCAAAAATGTCCGAGTATTCGCGGAGTAGTTGGAAGATCCTTTTCTTGACCCCTTCCTCTAATGCAGCACCGACTTTGATCTCTCTTTTGTTATCCTCGGTACCCAAGTTGATTAGCTCGATCTCCTCCTGATGAGGCCGAATGGTTTTCTCTTCTTGCTCAAGCAGTCGGGCAATCTCATCTGGTATGTCATCACTATCCTCATCTTCGGTCTCGAATACCGGGGATTCAACAGTTTGGAGAAACATAGGGTCACTGTGTTCAACGGGTTCATTTTGGTTCGATCTGCGTGACATGATTGGATGATTTTTAGAAAATAGTTTTCATGCAGATCTTTGAAATTAATAAGAAAATGCAGATGTTTTGGTTTTTTTCTGGCATTACCATTATTTCCAAGGGAAAAGCATTAAAGAAAAAAAGAGTCGTGAAAGAAATGACGTTTTTTATTGATAATGGTGATGTCGGAACAAACATGCCCTTTACCAAAGTGTCACTTCCGTCTCGGGCAAGACGGAAGGATTGTTATTTTGAAAACAAGAGCCTAAACAGCAGGACATATTACTTAGAATCATGCACAAACACAGGGAGATTGATAACGTTCCAGTTCTTTGCAATGCCTCCTGGTATCACAAATGTGGGTCTAACCCCTCTTTCAGCAGCACCGTCAAGAATTGCATTGGTAAATCCAGCACTACCGAACGTTCCAGCTGACACGCCTGACATCGGAGAGAAGCCGAGACCCTCTTTGTGTTTGTTGTCCTGCAACTGTATCAATTGGCCCCAACCGGCGGCCTGACCCTCCTGAACGGCTTTCTGCGCATCTTTCAACGAAGCCATGGCAGCACTAGCTCTCTTGGGCTCCGCACCCTCGATAGTCAAACCCTGGAATGCAGTTCCTTCGGCAGATTTAGCTTCGATGCAAGAGAAGGATGATAACTGACTGACCAGATAAGCTTCTTCCCCATGCACTGTCACAAGTTTACCATTCCTTACGAACTTTAGCTTCTGATGGAGAGTAGAAGTGACTGCCCCAGCCTCGTGTATCCACGGTCTCCCGAGCAGGCAACTGTAAGAGGCATCTATGTCCATAACCTGGAAAGTAATCATGAATGTTTCAGGACCAATAGTCATGGGGAGATCTACTTCTCCAAGCACAGTTTTACGGGAACCATCGAAAGCCTTGACTAGAAAAGTACTCCTCCTCAAAGGAACTCCTTGACAACTTAACTGATCCAAAGTTGACTTAGGCATCACATTCAACGACGACCCAGTGTCTACCAACACGTTGGACAGCATATCTGTTTTGCAGTTCATGGAAATATGCAGGGCCAAGTTGTGGTGCTTTCCTGCCTCTGGAAGTTCATCTTCACCAAACCAAAGGTTACTGCAAGCAGTGATGTTAGCCACTATCCCACCAAATTGATCCTCTGTGACTTCGTGGTCAACATAGGCTTGTTCCAACACCTTCAATAACACATTCCTGTGAGCCTCCGAACTGAGGAGTAGGGCCAAGATGGATATCTTCGAAGGAGTCTGTAATAGCTGATCAACGATCTTGTAATCGCTTTTCTTGATTATCCTCAAAATCTCATCCAGATTGGAATCTTCAATGGAATGGCCTGGACGGCTGGTACTTTCAACAACAGGAGGGATTGTCAATGGAGTAGTCTTATCAGCAGGAATTGTAACTTGCACATCATCTTTCTTCTGGAATAAAAGTGGTCGGACCTTGCCCCTCCTCAAAGCCGTCACTTCAGCGATACTGCCTACTGTGCTTGAGGACACCAAAGGTACTTCTTTCCCGTTTTCCAACATAGTCGCACTGTACTTGTACGGGATGGCTTTCGCAGAGGTATATGGCACTGGACCAGGCAACCGTATGACCAACGGTTCAACATCCTTCCTGACGGGCGCGCTCTTGACGGGAGTATCATGGAAGATTGGCACTATCATACAAACATCACTGGTAGTCAAGTAGTTGTCATTCATCAATCTTTGGATATCAGTCTGGACTACGCTGCAACCCATAGGGTTCTGAAGACATTCACAGCAGGCAGCGTGGTCGTGGCTGAACAGAGAAGCTTGGCACAGCTTGATATGTAGTGGTACTAGGGGAGTAGCAACATTACGGACACTGAGATAGGGGATTTCTTCACATACTTCGATCATATTCACGGCGGCATGGTTGGGGAGCGGGTTGTCAAGCACATGTGGGACATTGTTTTCAAAAGATAGCTTTCCCTGGTTGATCAACTTCTTCACAATGTATTTCAGAGCGTAGCAACCTTCTACGTCATGACCCAGGGCGCCTTGGTGGAAATCACATATGAGATCGGAGCGGAACCTGGGAGGCAATGGGTTTGGCGGAGGCTTGCCAGGCCTAGTGGTGCAATACCCCTTATGTAACAGAGTTGGGAGTAGTTCAGCATACGCCATTGGTATCGGCAGGAAAGATGGTCTAGATTGAGGGCCTTGTTGTTGCGGTTGTTGTTGAGCCAGTGGTTGTTGTTGCGTTTGTTGGGCGATGGCATTAACAGGGACCTGAGGCTGGCCCGGTAGTGGAGGGTACTGATGGTAGAACGGCGAATAGAACGGATGCTGGGCATACTGTAGGTACGAGTACTGTTGAGGCAGTTGTGTAGCATTGACAGGAGTGGCAGTGGCAGATTGATTGGTTCCGGCGGACACCATTCCAACTTCTGATTCCTTTTTCTTATGGTGACCATTGCCGTACTTCTTCGGTGCATTCGAGGACTCACCTTTCTCAAACACGATAATCCCCTCTCGGACAGCTTCCTCCAAGCGGGTCCCCATAGTGACCATCTCAGAGAAGTTGCTTGGGGCAGCAATAATCATTCTCTCAACATAATCTTTCTTCAGGGTTTTTAAGAATGTTTGAGTCATTTCTTCCTCGTCCAAAGCAGGAGTGATACGGGCAGCTGCCCCTCTCCACCTCTGTGCATATTCGCGAAAGCTTTCGTCCTTTTTCTGAGAAAGAGACCGGAGGAATTCCCTATTCGGCTTGAGCCTGGTGTTGAATCCATAATGGCTCTTAAAAGCAGTAGCCAGATCATCAAAAGTATGAATATCATCCTTGCTCAAACCGGTATACCACTCCGCGGCATCTTCCATTAGGCTGTCCTGGAAGCAATGGATCATAAGCGAATCATTGTCTGCATGGTTAGCCATCTTCCGGATGTACTTGATAATGTGGTTCTGAGGGCAAGTCAGCCCGTTGTAGCGGTCAAACTCCGGGACCTTGAACTTCTTGGGGACATCCACCCTCGGCACTAAACAAAGGTCGTGGGTTCTGACGAGGTCACTGCTCCCACGGTTGGCCTTAATCTCGCGACGGAGTTCTCTGGCAAGTTCCTCCATTCTTTCTTCCATAGTTCCCAACACAGGAGTTTTTCCACGGTAATCGTTAGCATTGGCGCCCTGAGGCGTAGAGTGCACAATCGGATCTGTGAAGACCGTTGACTGAGGCAAGGTACTGTGAAGAGATGCCTGCCCTGAGACGGGGATCTGGTTACTGTTGGCAGCACTGGAAGCAACTGTTGTGGGATCTGGAGCAAAGAAAAGTGGGAGCCCGTACGGGTATCCCCTTGGCATGGCGAAGCGGCTATCGAGAGATGATGTTGGAATCGCCTCGGTGGTCTCTGGAGCAGACGAGGTTGGTTGCTCTTGAGCGGCTACCAGAGCAGTCATGGCGTCGAGAGCTTTGGCTAACTCTTCTCTCACAGAGGCTAGTTCAGTGCGGAGCTGTGCATTCTCTTCCTCCATAGCTACTTGATTTCTCCTTCTGTACTGTCTAGTCTGATGTACTCTGGTAGGTTGATCAGTCCTTCGGGCACGAGCCACTTTTCACACTGCGGCAGAAGAACCAGGAGGCAATGAGCACTTGGAAGTTTTTTTTTGTGACCGATGAATGATGCATATGATGCATGATATGCAAATGCGGATGCAAAAATGACTCTTTTCATTACCAAAGGGTTTTTTAGCCAAATTAGAATTCCTTGCAAACATTATTGGACTAACAAATTATTCAAAGCAAGTTGTTTTGATACATTGAGCCAAGGGAGTAGGCTTCTGAAACATAAGCTGAACAAACAACATAACCAATAGCAATCCTATCATCCAGAACTAAGGAGTGACTGGGTAGTATTCGGAATCCGAGTCTGAAGCTGAACCACAATGACTGGCGAAGAAATCTCGACGACCTCTGACTCTCCTGGAGTCTCTCCTCAATAGATCATCCTTTTCCTCAAGCTCCTTCCTAACTCTGGCTAGTTCCTTCTTCAGCATTCGGTTCTCATGATCCTTCTACTCGTCTCTGCCATCCAAAGTCATGATCAAGTTCTCAGCCTCACTGTAACGGGCTTTCCATGCTCGCTTCTCCTCATTCTCCATAGCCAGATGCTCCTGATACATCTCCTGGGTTGCGGGAAGCAAAGGTAATGGTCTAGACGGAGTAGATGCAGATACATGCCTCATGGCAGGGTAAGGCATGCCAATCTCCTCAGCTCGGTCTATCACCCACTGCGTATAGGCTTCATGAGCAATACCGGATCTCACACCCAAATGCTTCACATCCTTCCTACGAACCTTAGACCAAGCATCTGTAAAAGCTTTCTTTTGCCCGGTGGGAGCATTGGAATAATAGAAGAACTCCTGAGATGTAGCAAGGTTGATGGGCTTCGCCCTCATAGGAAAACCAAACTGTCTCATGGCTAACTCGGGGTTGTAGTTGATTCCTCCCCGGGTACCGAGAAGAGGTACATTGAGGAAATCTCCACAACCAGTGATAATCTCCTTGACCCGAGCTGCTGGAGTGATCCAAACCACCTCATCGGGAGTAAGAGCCATAATCCGCTGCGAATAAGACCAATTCTCCGTGTAGGCATGGAAAGAACTCGGGAGGTGAGAAGTAAACCACCTATAAAGAAGAGGTATGCAGCAAAGAATAAATCCACGGCCCTTGAGAGTCCGATCATGGATGGCATGGTATGTGTCAGCTAACATAGTAGGAACCGGATTCCTGGAATGGAAGATCTCAATAGCATTCATGTCCACGAAGTTGTCGAGATTCGGAAAGAGAACGAGCCCATAGATGAGTAGCGCAAGAATAGCCTCAAGAGTGTCCTGACAAGTAGATTCGAGATTAGCCCGGTCAAGTAAGTACTTCGAAGTGAAACCCTGAATGTGAGACTTGGTAATGACATTCTTAGACACATCGGAAGTCTTGAGATACAGATCCTTAGCAATAACCAGAGGAGTAAGAGAAGATCCTGGGCCTGTGAAAGGTGTCTCCTCAGCTATAGGTAAACCCAATAAGCAAGAATAAGCCTCGAGTGTAGGAACCAACTGAAAATCCGGGAAAGTGAAGCAACGGAAAACCGGGTCATAGAATTGCACCAGAGTGTGCACCAGCTTCTCTTCTACATTAGTCCGGAGAATACCAAGCAAACCACCGTATCGGAGACGAAACCCTGTTGGATTCTTAACCTTGAGTGCCAACTCCCTTAGGCTAGCCAAATCAACTTCTTTGAATTTGTAAGACTTAGTCCTCTTCATGCCTGGTTATATTTGCAAAGAATTTTAGTTTGTCTATACCCTTTGATAAATGCATGTAGAAAATTTATGCATGAATGCATGTATGCATGGTTTTAACAAGGGAAGCACGGTGGGCTAAGGTAACAAGTGGACACGGTGTCCGGTGAAACTAAGGCTTTGATAGTAGTAACCAAGGTTCTATAAAGTTCCCAAACCACAACCTCTCTTGCGTATATCATGGTAGTACAAAGCGACGCTTGTCCATGATTATTCGTAAGAAGGTTTAGTTTGGGTGTAGTATCGCGTGACGACTAAATTTCGAGACAACGCTCGGTTTAGCCACCGCACTACGTCCTAAGAAAGGCCAAGGATGGGTTTGGTAACTACGGTCCATAGCCTTCATCGGTCAATTGGAAGTAAAGTGCCTAAGCATGACAACACACGCCGACAATATCACCTCCAAAATGCCTCAGCTATGTGAGATTGATCGCGTAATCCAGTGCACGAGGCAACCCCCGGAATGGATTGTCGATTATATCTCTTCCTAATCTTAGGTTCACTCAGCCCGGGTATAGGGCTTTTGATATTCTCACCCCACACGTACATAAGAAAATTTTACAAGTAACAATAAAGCAAATCATAAGCATAAAGCATGTAAAACTAGGTGTAGCCCTAAAGTCCCCAGTGAAGTCGCCATTTCTGTCATCGCGATTTTCGGGTGTCAAATCATTGATTAGATTTGAACCTTTCAACCATTGATGTCTCTATTTTTTTGGGGAAGGTAAAATCGAGAAAAAACCTTTAGAAATCCTAAGTTCGGGGCTGATTTCATTGCGGGAAGGTGTTAGGCACCCGCAATGACTATAGTATCCTATAGGAACCGTTTTACTATGCTTTTCGTATACGCTTTGCTTTTATCGCTATTTGTGAAAGAAGATTGATTTTAAGAATGAGAGGGAGAAGATTGGATTTTATTTTATTGGACTTGGAGAGACTTTGGGTCTCTTGCCTACATACCCCTTTTGAGGGATCAAAATTCCATGTAGTTCTCTTCCAAAATATTTTTGTGGGTTGGATTTGTTTTTTAGTTTTGAAAATGGTTTTGAAGAAGGGAAGGAGGCCGTATAGGCATTAGAATTGAAAAAGAATTTGGTTGGTTCGATTGTTAATGAAAACGGTTAAAGTTGGAAATTAATTGCATTTTGATTTGATTAAGAAAGTAAAGGAAAAATCCTTTGGAGTTTGGACTCCAAGGTTTATTTGGAAAATATTTGAAGTGATGGAAGTTATTTGTTTTTTTTTAAAAGATTAATTTTCTCTAAGTATCGCACATCCTAAACATACACCTAAACGGTAGACATACAACGTGTGTGCGTGTGTCGGTGCAGGTGTCGGTGCACATCATTATAGTCCATAGTCCTTTACATCGGGTCCTATTTTACATTCTATAGCCTTGCATGAAATTAAAGAAAAGTAAACTATCTAAACATTGCATGAGAATCAGTTGGACGTTCCATGAAAGGGTTAAAGGAAGAAAGGGGAATGAGATGAGATGCTTAGTATGCATGAAACATAGAGTAAAGTGGTTAGTAAAACAAGATGAAATATTAATGAAATACTAATCCTAGACAAAATTGCAAAATATCACAAAATTGGCATAAAATCACACTTAACAAAATAGCAAAATACCCCAAAATTGGCTTCAAGAATCAACTAAACATAATTGCAAAACATCGCAAAATGGTAATCAAGAATCAAATTTAACAATAAAATGGAAGTATCACAAAATTGTAATCAAGAATCAAATTAACAAAAAGGCAAAATATCACCAAAATGTAATCAAGAATCAAATGTAACAAAATAGTAAAATATCACACAATTAGTATCAAGAATCAAGTTTAACAAAATTGCAAAATATCACACAATCGGTATCAAGAACCAAGTCTAACAAAGTAGCAAAAATATCAAAAGAAATCTAAGTTCAACAACATTGAGGATGTTACAAAAGCATCAAACTTAACACGATCCAATGAGCTATTATGAGAACAGGGGTAAATCACCATGGAATCAAGTGCTAATCCACCAAAATCATAGGACAAAAATTTGGAGAAGCAAACATGCGAGAAAACTCATAAAAAACACAAAATATCCCAATCAAATGAGAAATTAGCATTTGCCAAATTTTTATCAATTTTCGCATGTAAAATATCACAAAACAGTCACAAATATATCAAGAACGCATAACAATTTTTTGGAATTTTTGTAAAGAAGTCAAAACACACAAGAGGTCCAAATAGCAAACTCAGGGGTGCACATAACAAGAAAAGCTCAAGAAATTGAAAGAAAACCAAAAGCCTGCGGGTAAAAAGCCCAAACCCACGGATCTGATGGATCCGGATCAAGCTAACGCTCCAGGAGCGTTGGATTGATCCAGATCCATCAGGATCTTGATCAAACGGCCAGGAACAGAAGAGAGTGGGTCGGGTTTGGGTCAACCCGACCCAAGCACGCATATAAAAGGGGTTTCTTACCCATTTCTTTCATTTTTTCAAAACCTTTCTCTTTCTTCCTCTCTTCTTCTCCGCCGTTCTCTTTTCTCTCCACAAACCCTAACCCTAATTTTGTTTACATGGCCCAGGAATCAAAGAAACACAGTTTTAACAAATCATGTGGCTATTCTAAGCATGAATCAAACACCAGAAGCTACATATGTTGGCTGAATCATCGTAGATCTTGAACTTCCACTCACGGATTTCGAACGGTTCTTGATGCGTTCTTGGTTCAAATCTTTGTTCAAACCTTCGTCCTAATGGAACCTCTCACGGATTTAAAGGTTTACAACGATTGATTTGCGTTGTAAACCCTAAAATCTGTTACGGTTTTGAAAATTTCTTAGGGTTTCGTTGCTTTGGAACTGAACCGTTCGAAATCCTACAGTACTACGTTGATTCGAACTCGTTGATGTGCATACACATAATGGAGGTAAGTATTGATTCAAACCTGGTTTTGTTCGGAGATTTGGACTTGAATCTTCAGAACTCTTGGCTTTGATTCTGTTTTTTCTTGCTGGTTCTTGCTTGAAATTCGAACGAAACCGTGAATCTTCTTCTTCTTCTTACTGATTCAGAACCGTGAAATTCTTTCCCTTTTTCTTCTCCTCTTCCTCCTCTGTGATCGCGTTCGAATTCGCAGCTTCCAGTGGCGAATTCACGCTTGAATTGCAGGGGAAATGGTTCGATGATGATGATTCAGTGATGAATCTCTGAGAACTGCGATGAATTTCGCTGCATTGTACTTGAATTTGATTCTGGAAAGTTAGGGTTTGTAGAAATTGTTCATTGTGTTCTTGAGGTTTTCTGGGTTTGTGATGATTCTGATCTAACTGACATGAGAGAGAAAGATGAATTCTGTTTGTGACTGTGGCGCGTGAATGTGATCTCCTTTTTTCTGACTCTGACACGCGTGGCTTTATATAGCTGGCCATGTGGCTGCTGGACCAATTGCATTGTGACATCTGGACATAGAACTGCTTGCGTGGCCTCTTGGACTGAATCTGAAAAAAAAAGAACTCAAGGACCAAAGTGAAATTTTGAAGAATTTGGGACTAAACTGCAAAATAAAAAAGAAGAAAAATTGGACTGTTTTTGGAATTTAAAAGGAAATTGAACTGTTTTTGAGAATTAAAAAGAAATTGGGGCGTATTTGTAATAAAATATAAAATCTGGACTGAATTGCAATTACTAAAAATGTTTGGACTAAAATGTAAAAATAATAAAATTGGCTAAAAAATGTAATTTGAAATGCAACGTAAAGTGAAACAATTAAAATTGACAAAACGGACTAAAACGAACAAATTACCACAAATGAGGTATTTTAAAATACCTCTCTGCCCAAAATTTATTTGATGTGAAAAGACCAAAATGCCACTAGGGCCAAAACGACTCCGACTGACTCAGATGCAAAACTAAGATGATTCTTCGTACAAAATTTGATTAATGATTCATGTAAACAAATAGAAAAGACTCAGGGACAAATTGCAGGGACTAAAAATGGGTTCCATTGCGGGAAATGACCAAAATACCCTTTTGTACGATTTTATGCAAAAATTAAAAGACAGAAACAGTAATGTATGCAACTGAGGCACAGTAGAAAACACGGTGAATTTGAAAGTATTAGAAAATAGCAGAGGAATTTGAGTGAGTATTTTTAGGTCCAAAATGAGGGTATGACAGTCCTTCAACGTCGGTATCTCCAAAGGGGGTTTTCACAAGCATATGTTAGAGCACGAGCCATTACGTGCCCAATATTCCAATGTTTTGTTTACCTCTGTGAAATTGTGTCTGCAAACTGCCAACCATCATGCACTTCAAGCATTCATACATGCATAAATCATGCATCCTATATGCTCATGCATCTGATAAAGTTGTTATACTATACATACACATTGCATTTTCAATTCCTATGTTAATCTCTGTCAAAATCTCGCAAGTCAATTTCAAACTTCTACTGCCATGTCAATTTCAAACTTCTACTGCCATGTCAATTTCAAACTTCTACTATCATGTCAATTTCAAACTTCAACAGTCTTGTCAATTTCAAACCCTTGCAATCATGTCGAGTCAATTTCAATATGTTTTCACAAATGCAATTTGCTGCTGTTAACGGCCAAGTGACTAGTTCGCATCCAAGAACAACTTGTGCCTGTCAATTCATTATGTTAACGGCCAAGTGACTAGTTCGCATCCAAGAACAGCTTGTGCCTGTCAATTCACTTTTGTTATCGGTCAAGTGACTAGTTCGAATCCAAGAATAGCTTGTACCTGTGCTTTTTGTGTCTGTTATCAGCCAAACGGCTAGTTCAAATACAAGAACAGCTTGTGCCTATCTACTGTCAGTATCCTTGGTCAAGTTCCCAGTTCAAGCCAACAGAACAAACTTGTACCTGTCGATTTGTTGTTTGTTTCCCCAGTAAATCTTGTTATTTGCTACCTTGTGGATGTCTACCAATCCCGCAATGGATACGACATACCCTGTTATTTGCTATCTTGTTAATGTCTACCAATCCCGCAATGGATTTGACATACTTTGTTAAACTCAACTCTCAGTTTGTCTTGCATTCATAATCCAAATGTTGCATGGCATACATGACATTCACAAATGTATTTTTACGCCCAAAATCAGTGCAAATGTCAATATTTAAGTGTCTTCGTCCCGTCAAGCCAAGGACTCCGTCTCTTGACCCTCCGGACAAAGAAACTTAAATAGGGGCAGCTGTCATACCCTCATTTTGGACCTATAAATTACTCCTTCAAATTTCTTCCTTTTATTATTTACCTCTGATACTTTTCAATTCACTGTGTTTTACTCTACAATTTTCTACTGTGGTTCAACCGCATATTTTACTATTTTTGTCTCCAATTTTCTTGCATGTAGGACCATCCAAAGTGTTTTTCTTGCATTACAAGTCATTGAAGAGTTTCTAAAAACATTGCATATTTTCCAGCATTTTATTCCAAATTTTTGCATAAAATCATGCGAAAAGGGTATTTTGGTCATTTCCTGTAGTGGAATAAATTTTAGTCCCTGCATTTGTCTCTAAGTCTTTTCAACTTGTCTGTATAAACCATTGATCAAACCCTACCTAAAAAAGTCGTTTCAGCATTGCATCTGAGTCAGTCTGAGTCGTTTTAGTCCTTAGGGGCATTTTGGTCTTTTCACATCAAATTTTGACAGAGAGGTATTTTAAAATACCTCATTTTGGTAGTTTGTTCATTTTAGTCCATTTTGTCATTTTTAACTGTTTCACTTTACGTTTTTTTCCAAGTTACATTTTTTTGCCAATTTTATTTTTTTTGCAAATCAGCCCAATTCTATTTTTGCAAATCAGTCCAAATTTTACTTTTATTTGCAGATTAGTCCAATTTTACATTTTATTTGCAGATTAGTTCAATCTTTACTTTTTTGCAGATTGGTCCTTTAGTTTTATTATTTTGCAGAGAGGTCCTTAGGTCAAAATTCAGTCTAGAAGCCACGCAAGCAAGTCCAAGTCCAGGTGTCACATTTCAATTGGTTCAAGGTACACATGGCAGCCTATAAAAGGCCAGCTACTGTAGAAGTCAGAGGAGGAGCCACATAATTCACGCCACATCACAAACACCTCACAACTTTCTCTCTCTATTCAGTTACAATCAAAATCTACAAAACTCAGAAAAATCCCAAGAACACGAAGAACAACTTCTACAAACCCTAATCTTCCAGAATCAAATTCAAGCACAATGCAGTGAAATTCACCACGGTTCTCAGAGATTCATCACTGAATCATCATCACCGAACCATTTCCCCTGCAATTCAAGCGTGAATTCACCACTGAAAGCGGCGAATTCAACACGATCACAGAGGGAAGAGTGAGAAGAAGAAGGAAGAAAATTCAAAGGATTTGGACCGGTGAAGAAGAATAAGAGAAATCACCGATTTATTTTCGGAATTCAAGCCAAAAAATCAACAAACAGAATCAAATTCAAGAGTTCTTGAAGATTCCAGTTCAAATCTCCGAATAAAACACAAGTGAATACGTAAACCTGCCTCTTTCTTGCTTAAGAACGTCAACAAATCCAAATCGATGTAGATCCGTAGAAGTTCAAAGAGCTTTGTTCAAAATCATGAAACCCTAAAAAAAAAAATCTTTGAAAACGTAAAGATTCCACGGTCTACAACGAGTATCAACTGTTGTAAACCTACGAATCTATAAAGGATTTCATTCAGCAAAAAGATTCGAACAAAAGCACAGAAAATAGTTTGAAAACCGTGAAAAACTTTCAAGATCTACATCGATTTACAGCATGCATGTGAATTTCAATGGTGGATTCGTGTTTGGAACAACAAGACAAATCGTTTGAACCATGTTTGATTGGATTCTGGGTAGTATAGGTCAAGATTAGGGTTAGGGTTCATCGTAGGAAGTAGAGAGAACAACGGAGAAGAAGAGAGAAGAAGAGAGATGAAAGAGAAATGAAAGAAAGAAATGAGAGCGAACCGGACCTTTTTCCTTTTGTATAGGCGCTGGACCGGGTCGGTTCAGACCCGATCCAGCCTTCCTGCGTTTCTGGCCGTTAGATCTAGGTCTTAGAGGATCCGGATTGATCCAACGCCTCTGAGGCATTCTGGAGATCTGGATCCACCAGACTGCGTGGGTTTGGGCTTCGTAACCGTGGGCCTTTGATTTCTTTGGATTTTTTTTCTTGAGTTTTTGCTATGCACACCTCTGTTCTTGCTACCTGAACCCCTGTGCGTTTTAATTTTCTTACAAAAAATTCCTAAAAAAATTGCTATGTGTTTCTTGATGCATTTTTGATTGTTTTGTGATGTTTTTACATGTCTAAAATTGATAGAAAAATATGTGCTCATTTTTTCTATTGATTTGTGTGTTTTGTGTATATTTTGTGAAGTTTCTTGCATGACCTTTGGTCCAATTTTTTGCCATATGATGTTGATATTTGGCACATGACTTCGTGATATGTTCACTTCTGAGTTCATGCTAATTCTTCCAATTTTGCAATGTTAATTGTTAATCTCCAATTTTGTTTAGTTTAAGTGATTAGTTTCTTGTTTTGTAAATTTACTTGTTAGCTTACATTTTTGTTAGTTTAATTGTTAGTTTCCAATTTTTGCAATGTTAATTGTTAGTTTCCAATTTTACAATGTTAATTGTTAGTTCCTT
This sequence comes from Medicago lupulina, assembly GCA_958299785.1. NCBI lineage: Eukaryota > Viridiplantae > Streptophyta > Magnoliopsida > Fabales > Fabaceae > Medicago > Medicago lupulina. Next base: position 39,889,107 of record OY283146.1, on the reverse strand, counting down.
GTTTTTTTGCAAATTTAATTGTTAGTTTCTTGCTTTGCAAGTAATGTGGATTTTGTTCATTTGAAAACAAAGTGTGGAATATGCTTGTGAATGTGTGCTAAGATGAAGTTTGGGCATGTCTCATAATTCTCATATTGTGCTTGAAATAAACCTCTTAAAAATTGCTTTGAATGAGAATTATAGGGCATGTGCTTGCTTAAAACCTTGTGACTAGTTTTGTGCATTTTCTTGCCATTATTATATCTTGCTTTTTTTTTGTCAATTAGTTTATCATTTTATACTCTCGTTTTATATCTTGTTTTACTAACCATTTCATTTCATGTTTCATACATATTGAGTATTCTACCACCTCATCTCCATCCTTTAGTCTAGGTTTTATTCAATTTTCGAATCTTTAGGTGGTTATCCCTTTCTTTTAATTTTTGCAAGACCATAGAATGTAAACTAGAGCCAATGTAAAGGACAATGGACACTATAATGATGTACACCGACACAAGCACCGACACGCACACACGTTGTATGATTTACCGTTAGATGTATGTTTAGGAACGCAAAACTTAGAAAAAACCCATTTTCCAAAAAGTGTTAACAATCTCATCACTTGAAAAAACAATTTTTTCCAATAAACCTTGGAGTCAAAACTCCATTGTGTTTTTTCTTTTATTTTCTTAATCAAAATTTAAATGCAAACAACTAATTCCTACTTAGAAGCCATTTTCTTTAATAATTGAACCAACCTCACCATTTTCTTTCTCAAGCCTTTACGGCCTCTTTCTTTTCTTCAAAACTATTTTCAAAAATTAAAATCAACCTAAACTCACAAAAAACCTTTTTGAGAGAGAACTACATGGAGTTTGATCCCTTAAAAGGGTATGTAGGCAAGAGGTCAAAACCTCTCCAAGTCCAATAAAAATAAAATCCAAACACTTCTTCCTCCATTATTAAAACGAACAATCTTTTTCCCAATGAGTAGCATTAAAAATAAAGCGTAGACGTAAATCTAGAAAAACGATTCCTATAGAGTACTATAGTCGTTATGGGTGCCTAACACCTTCCCGTAGCGAAAACTGCCTCCGAACTTGGAATTTCTAAGGGTTTTTCTCAATTTCTCCCTTCCCCAAAAAAATAGAGATATCAATGATTGAAAGGTTCAAGCCTAATTAATGACTTGACACCCGAAAATCGCGATAACAAAGGTGTTCATAAGTATTTAATCTATGTTGTGATGAATTTAACTTGGTTTGATATGTAAGTAATTGATTAATGTATATGTTGCTATTGTTGTTGATAGGTTGGAATATATTATGTGATTATTGTATGTTGTATGATGTCATGTTGCTTATGCCATTTAAGTTGTTGGTTGTTAAGTTGTTGGTTGTCTAAGTTGTTGGTTGTTTAAGTTGTTGGTTGTCCAAGTTGTTGGTTGTTTAAGTTGTTGGTTGTCTAAGTTGTTGGTCGTTGAGTTCATACATACAAAGTTGAGGGCTTATGCCCTAGAGCTTATGCTCATTAATGTTGAGGGCTTATGCCCTGGAGCTTATGCTCATTAAAGTTGAGGGCTTATGCCCTAGAGCTTATGCTCAATTAAAGTTGAGGGCTTATGCCCTGGAGCTTATGCTTAATTAATTTTGAGGGCTTATGCCCTGATTGGTACCACATGCTGTAACGCCCTAGTTTTTATTTGATTATTTTTAGTTGATTTTTAATATGTTTTATGTATTTTATATGATTTATGTGATTATTGGTGTTTGCTATTTTATTATAATTATTTTTATTATTTAATAGAGTTAAGTAAGAAAATAGAAATTATTAGTAATTTGGGTGTTATTGAGAATTAAGAGAATTTAAGGGAGCTAAAGGAAAAAGTGGGAGTTATGTTTTGGTGAGAATAGGAAAGAGTAGGCAGAAAAACATTTGTACGTATCAGTAAGAAAAGTAGAGAAAAGAAGAGTTTTTGGGAGAAAAGGGAGAGAAGCCAAGATCAAGGGTGGAGAGTCAATTTTTTGTAGATTGTTGATTCGTCTTAATTCAGGTAAGGGTGAGGCTAACCTTCAACTAATAATATATGTTTAATTTCTGAAAATTGAATTGAAATGGTGGTTCTTGAGTTAGGGTTGCAAAGATTATGAAAGTTGCAAAATGCTGATGATTATGCTGTTGATTTCATGTTTCTGTGTTGTTTTGAGTACTATGTTGCATATTGAACCTGTAAACATTGTAGAAAATCGTTTTGCGTGATTCGGGGATCAAAATTGGGTTTTTGGATGAGTTAGGGTTAGAGAACCCGTAGAGTTTTTCCCTACCCAGATGAATGCACGCTCAAGCGTCCCCTTGCACGCACAAGCGAGCATTCAAACCTATGCCCAGAATTTGAAATTAGTCGTACGCTCAAGCGAGCTCTTAGCGAGCTCCCAAGCGAGCAACTTCCAACTTTCGTCATTTAGGTCGCTCAAGCGTGCGGCAAGCGTGCCACAAGCGTGCAAACCCTGAAGCTACGTCTTTTTGGACGCTCAAGCGAGCAGTAGGTCGCTCAAGCGTGCTGGGTCCTGTGCGACCATTTTCTGAATTTTGCTTCGTGCATTAGGACTTTAACCTGAGCTTCCTAAAATGTTTCCTTGATTTATTTAACTCTGTTTATGAAGATAAATGTTGTGATTGAACGTAGAATCATATGAATGAATGTATTTACATATATAAATGAATGTTGAACGTGGAGAATAGTTGTGTCACATTAGACAAAGTTGGGGAGTGTGTCATAAATAAATTAGGCACAGTTGTTGTTGTTGTTGTTGTCGTTGTCGTTGCTGTTGTTGTTAGGTTGTATGCTGATATACACCACGAGTCTTTCATACTCATGCATCGTTGGGGGCTCATGCCCTGGAATGTTAATCATTTAACCGTTGAGGGCTTATGCCCTGGAATGCTAGTCATTCACTGTTGAGGGCTCATGCCCTGGGATGCTTTAACCATCCAAATTGTTGAGGGCTTATGCCCTAGAATGCTTTGTCATTCAAACGCGTTAAAATGGTACCACATGCATATTGCATTAGTTGTTGTCGTCAATGCATTGTCGGAGTCGTTGTTGGTGAGTCGTCGGAGTCGTAGTAGTTGATGGTTGAGTTCATGGTGTTGTAGTCGATGATGTTGTTGCATCTTAAATAAGACTTGATGTAGATTGTTGTTGCAATTGTTGATGCCACATGATATAAATATGTGCTAATGATGCTATTTGTTGAGTTGTTGTTGTTTTAATTCAAATTGATGAATTATATATATATATATATATATATATATATATATATTATTGTTGTTTGTGAATCTCACCCCTTCTGCTTGAAAATGTTGCTCTTCGTATGGGTAACTTGCAGGTAATGAAGGCTAGGTTGGTGTATGGCTCAATGTCTTAGGGCTCTGATACGTAACGGGAAGGGAAACGTTGTCTTGTTCTTTCATTCCTTTATGTATCGATTTTGAAATAATGTTGTTGAACCTTATTTATGTTGGATATCATTCTATTGTTAAGGCCTTTATGCCAAGATTTTGTTGAAGAAGAATATTATGTTGAAAAGAATTTTCCGCTGCAAATTATTATGAGATTAAAGTTTATTGAAGTTAAATAGTTTTATTTTCTATTTAATAATTTTTGAAAAGCAGTGTAATGCTCCGTTGTTGATTTACTCTGATTTATTTATATTAATATTACGTTGTGGGAGAACGGGGTGTTACACATGCATAATGCATTTATCAAGTTGCTAAGTTGATGTTGTTGCATAGTCAAGTCGGTGTGTCGTGTTAGTTGTTGTTGTCAAGTTGGTTACTATTAATGAGATATTAATGAAGAATTATGTGAAGTAATAATATTGTTAAACATTGTAGCTTATGTTGTTGAATTCCATTGATGAATTATATGCTTACTATTTTTGAATATGTATCTCACCCCTTCTGCTTGGAAATGTTGCTCTTCGTATGAGTAACTTGCAGGTAATCGAGAATAAGTAGTTGTTGATTGTTGTTGTGAGTGGCTATATCTCTTTATGTCTTTAGGTGCTCTGATACGTAACGGGATGAGAGTTTTCTATGTTTGATTGCATTTCTTGTTACGTATCTCTTTTACTAAACAATAATGAACTATTTTTATGAGGATTCAAGATAATGATGATGTTGTGGCCTTTTAGTGCCAAGTACTATTTAAGATGTTGAAAATAATTCCGCTGCATTTTGTTGAATTTCTATTAAGGCAGATGTTTTAATAAATAGCATTTTTGTTCCATTTATATTTGTGGAAAATTTTGTAAGTTGAATGTGACACTCTGTTTTTAAGTTGAAAAACTCTTATTAATCTATGTTATTTAAAAGTTGGGAAAACGAGGTGTTACAAGTTCGGCGTATCATCCGCAGAGAAATGGTCAGTCGGAAAGAACAATTCGGTCGTTGGAAGACTTGTTGAGAGTTTGTGTACTTGAGAAAGGAGGAACTTGGGATAGTCATCTCCCGTTGATAGAGTTCACGTACAATAACAGTTATCATTCTAGTATTGGAATGGCACCATTCGAAGCTTTGTATGGTCGATGGTGCAGAACTCCATTGTGTTGGTTCGAATCAGGTGAGAGTGTAGTTTTGGGACCAGACATTGTTCAGCAAACTATTGAGAAGGTTAAGATTATCCAAGAGAAGATGAAAGCGTCGCAGAGTCGACAAAAGAGTTACCATGACAAGCGTAGGAAGGACCTTGAGTTTCGGGAAGGAGACCATGTGTTTTTGAGAGTCACTCCTGTGACTGGTGTTGGACATGCATTGAAGTCAAAGAAACTGACTCCGAAATATATTGGTCCATATCAGATATCAGAAAGAATTGGAACAGTGGCATATCGAGTGGGTTTACCACCGCATCTTTCAAATTTGCATGATGTGTTTCATGTGTCGCAACTTCGGAAGTATGTTCCGAATCCATCTCATGTAATTCCAAGGGATGATGTGCAAGTTAGAGATATCCTTACGGTTGAGACCTTACCAGTGAGAATTGAAGGTCGTGATGTGAAGACGTTGAGAGGCAAGGAGATACCCCTTGTGAAAGTCGTTTGGGAAGGAGCAACTGGTGAAAGTTTAACATGGGAGTTGGAAAGCAAGATGCTGAAATCTTATCCAGAGTTGTTTGCACAAGGTACATTTTCGAGGACGAAAATTCTATAAGTTGGGGAGAGTTGTAACGCCCTATTTATTTATTCGATTATTTTGATGAGTTTAGAGTCTAATTATATGTTTTATTTAAATATGTGATATGTGATATTTTATTAAGTGGCTTTAATTATTTATTTAGTAGATTGTGGTTAAAAATAGAATAAGATTTGTTGATAAAAGAGAATATTTAGAGTTGTGGGGCTGAAATAGAATTATGAGAGTTGGCTTAGGTTACAAAAATAGAAAACCTAGAGTCAGAATAGTTTTCACGTAAAAACAGTTTTGGGAGAAAAGGGAGAAAAGTGAGAAGACAAGAGGAAAGCTTGAGGTCTACGATTTTCTTCATTCAAGGTAAGGGTGTGACTAACCTTCTATAATCTTAAGTGTATAATTCTGTAGAGATTGATCGGTTTCTTGTAGGTTTTTAGGAGTTTTGGGAATTAGGTTTAATTCTATAAAAATTGTAGAAAGTATATGAATTGCCATGAATTGTTGTGTTAAATTGATGTTCAGGTCTTAGTATGATCATAGGTAATGTTTCCTATCAAATTTGGGGTTAGGGTTGATGAAATTGGGGTTTTTGGGGTGAAAACTGGTCCATTCCCGTAGGGTTGTCTGTCGCAACTCGTCACAGCGAGTACGTTACTCGCCTCGCGAGCTGCACAGTTACAACATCCCCTGTTTCGTGTTCTTGCGTCTTTTTCACCCGTTTCTTATTTGAACTGTCTTTTGGTGCAAACATAAAAGTTGTAGATAATTGAGTTATCTTTCTAATGGCTTTGGAGTGACTCAAAGTCTGTTTTGGGAAAACCATCCTCTGTTTCGCGTTCTTGCATCCTTTTCACCCGTTTCTGTTTTGAACTGGGTTTTGCGGTAAACATAAAAGTTGTAGATAATTGAGTTAAATTTCCATTGGCTTTGGTTTTACTTGAAAATGATTCTTAGTTTCTAAGATATGATGAAAATACTCCAGGGAGGTCTTAGTGGAATTTTATGAAAATTATCCCAAACCTTATGGATTGTCTCTAACTTTAAAGCCCGTGTACTATGAGCTCAATTAAGGTGTTTATGAGTATTTAACCTATGTTTTAATGAATCTAACTTGGTTTGATGTGAATATCTTTGATTAATGAATTATTATTATATATATATATATATATATATATATATATATAATGTTATAGGATGTTGTTTATGATTGATTTTATATGAATTTTATGAAGATGTTGTCTAAGATGTCAAGTTGTAAGATGTTGTCCAAGATGATGAAGTTATAAGATGTTGTCTAAGTTGTTGAGTTGCATTGGTTGATGAGTCCATGCATAGTCATTAAAGATGAGGGCTGATGGCCCTGAGAGTTTTGCTCTAAATGATGAGGGTTGATGGCCCTGAGAGCTTTCTCCACCACGATGAGGACTTACGTCCTGAGAGTTATTACTCTAACACAATGGGAGCTTTACTCCATATGATGAGGGCTTATGCCATGAGAGTCATTACTCTAACACGTTGAGGGCTTATGACCTGATTGGTACCACATGCATATTGAGGTCGTTGTTGTTGCATTTGTCAAGAGTTGTCATCGTCTTCAAGTTGTTGATGAATTAATAAGAGATTTAATGAAGATTATGTGTAGTATTAGCAATGTTAATTGTTGTTGTTCATGTTATTAAATTCTTTTAATGAATTATATGCTTATTATTATTGAATGTGAATCTCACCCCTTCTGCTTGAAAATTGTTGCCTTTCGTATTGGTAACTTGCAGGTGACCCAGAATAGTTGTAGTTGTGAGTGGACTTCTCTCACGTGTGTCTTAGGTGCTCTGATACGTAACGAGATAGGAAATTTTGTCGTTGCTTTCTATTCCTTACGTATTATTTATGGAACTTTATGAACCTGTTGTTGGATTAAATTTTATGAGGTTTTACGTTGAGGCCTTTTGTGCCAAAGTTGTTTAAAAGATTGAACGAATTCCACTGCGATGTAATTTTGAGATTTTGATATGACATGTTTTAAATAAATAGTAACTCTATTCTATTTATGATTTTTATGAAAAGAAATGTGACATTCCGTATATGTTGAAATACTCTGATTTTACGTATGATTTATGTTTTTTGGGAATATGGGGTATTACACAGTGTTAACTGGTCCAAATAAATTAATATGAAGCAGTTCTAAAGGTCTGGAGGTTGAGACAATGTCTTTATCTTTAAAAGATGATTTCACAATTTTTCCTCTCTGGCATGCACCTTAGGTCTGGAGGTTGAGCCATTACCTTAGGTTTAACACCTTTTGGTTTTGATTCTTCATAAGCAGCAACTATTTTGTTCTTCTGAACCTTAGACTTCAAGACATCAGATTCTGGCTTCAACAGACTCTAAGGAACAGGTTCTGATCTCTTCAGAATCTTGATCTTTGAGGTCATAGAGTCAGAATTTTTGATAACTTTAGGCTTAGAGTTCTTTGGCTTTGAAGTAATCTTAGCCTTAGAGTTGGAAGCTTCAGATTCTGACTGAACCACAGTTTCAACTTTAACACCTTCACATACAAAGAAGGTTTTCAATCCTTCCTTGATACATTCACAACATGCTTTGAGATAGGTTTCATTAGATTTTCCTTCTGAGAATCCAATCCCTTTGCCATTCTTCTTGTAAATGTTATAAATCATAGAAGCAACTCTGCTTCTGTCAATACCATACATAATAAAATCTTCAAGAGCAATTTCATGGTTGCTTAAAGGTTTTCCATTACACTTTTCTTGTAGCTTCTGACATAACAACTTGAGCTTGTCTTCATAGGTTTTACAAATGAAGTCAAAGCCTCTAAGTCCTTCTTTAGAAGCTTTCAGGTCCAATAGAGTTGATTCTTGTTGTTTCATTAAATCAACATCTTTTTCTTTTAAATCTTTCAACTCATTGGTTCTCAGTTCAAAATGTGTAAGGAGCTCTTTAAGAGACTCAATAATTTCTTCTCTGGAAATTTTAGAATATACCTCATTTTCTTCTTCTGAGTCTGATTCTGTTTCAGCTTCTGAAGTTGTTGTAGCTACTAACCCAACAACTATCTTTGCACCTTCATCAACATCATCCTTATCAGATTCAGATTCACTACTAAATCTTCCCAGGTAGCAATAAAACTCTGCATGATCTGCTTCTTGATCTTGTTTGATTTGAAAGTTGACTTCTTTGATCAGGGCAATCAGCAATGAAATGTCCAGGCTTCTTGCAGTTGAAGCAACCCTTCTGATCTTCTTTCCTAGAGCCTTTGTCAATGTTCCTTCTGCTCAAGAACTTCTTGTTCTTGTTGGCCAGATATTGCAGTCTGTTGAAGAGCATAGCCATCATCTCAGTAGGATCTTCATCAGAATCTCCATCAGGTGATTCTTCTTCTTCAGATTCTATGACTTTAAGAGCTTTTGATGACTTCCGTTTAGATGGTAAAGCTATAGATTTACTCTTCTTAGCAGACTCATGTTCATTAAGACTTAACTCATGAACTTTGAGAGAGCTAACAATATCTTTAACACTTAAAGTGTTTAAATCTTTAGGTTCCTCAATAGCAGTAATCTTTGGTCTCCGTCTAGCAGGCAGACTTCTTAGTATCTTGCTCACATGATCAGAAGCAACATAGCTTTTCTTCAGTATTTGAAGTCCAGAGACTAGGGTCAAAAATCTTGAGTACATCTCTTCAATACTTTCATCATCCTTCATCTTGAACAACTCATATTGATGAACAAGCATAAGTGCTTTAGCATCTCTAACCTTCTTGCTACCTTCATAGTTTGCACAAAGAGAAGCAAACATAACCTTTGCAGTAGATTTATCACTTATCTTCATATACTCTACACGCGGTATAGCATTAACAAGTGAGCCTCTGATCTTGTGATGCTTCTTATACATCTTCTTTTGAGCCGGAGTATGTTTCTTTCTGTCTACAGCAGCTCCTTCTTCATTAAGATCCAAGTCACCAACTCCATCTTCTAGAATATCCCATAACTCTTCATCTAAGCCCATGATATAACTCTAGAAGTTGGTTTTCCACCATGAGAACTCTTCAGGATCTCCATTGAACTTTGGAACTTTTCCTGAGTCAGCTTTCTTATCACTGTAATCATAGGGTACAACATTATGATTACCACCAAAACCAGAACCAGAAACAGATGATTCAGCAGACATGTTTTTCTCAGATCTTGGACTATTACACTGTTAAGTGTTATCAATAGAACCAAGGCTCTAGATACCAATTGAAGGTGAGAAAAACACAAGAAGGGGGGGTTGAATTGTGTTAAGATTTTCTTCGTTTTCTCCTAAGCTGAAGGACATTGATCAGAAGCAGTTCAAGAACAGCTTCTGAGTGATGTTTAGAACTAGGTTGTAGCGGATAAAAACAAAGAGAGAGAAGGAAGAAAGACACAAAGCAATTATACAGGTTCCTTCCACAAACCGGAAGTAGTCTTGTCCCCCTTGCACTTCCAAGGAGAGTTCACTAAAATGTAATATCTGATTACAAATGCTCAAGCACAACTGCAAGAGACTTCCAATGCTCAAGAACACAATCAAGAGACTTCTATGCTCAAGCACACAAGCAAGAGACTTCTAATCAAATAGAATTACAAAGAAAAATGTTTGACACTGAACACTTGATATACAATCAGAGGTGCTCACAATACAAATCAGATAAAGACACTTTAAGACTCTAGAATTTCTAAGATATCAGCTTTGAAAAGAAATTCTAAGTGAACTTTTGGATGCTGAACAATTTTGACAGAGTTTAGGTTCTTTCAAATTGTTGTTGAGTCTTATTGTTCTTCAAGTCTTCACTCCTTTATATAGAGGTTTGAAATGAACGTTGAGTTGCCCGCACATCCAAAAAGAGTCATTTGAAGCTTTGATCAATCACCAATGATTCATTGCCTGATATGGTTATTGTCCTATGAAGGATCAATTTCAAATGCATTCCATGTATGAAGGAACATTGTTACAGGCAGAGTTGTTATCCTTGTCTTGTAGCAGAGACAAACTCTGTGTAGTGGAGGTAGTGGTTGTACACTTCGTACAATTGTACTTTGTCAACGCTCTACAAAGGAACAAGCATCCAATGCTTTTGAATCCTTTTGAATTAGCCGTTGTTCTTCTTTTTCACTCTTCTGCAATACTTAGACGACATTGAATCCACTGAACAACTTTTGAATCTTTAAGTTTGCATCTCCCGATGAACTTTAACTTCTAGTGATTTTCAGCTTCTGATGACGTCATCACTTCATGAGCGCTTTGTATTCAGGAGCAGTTCTCTTCAGATGCTTTTAAGCTTTCTTTTTGTTTATTTCTTTGCTCTCTTTTGTTCTTCCAGAACCTATTAATGATTTCAAAATTTTTGTTTATGGTCCTGTACACTTGAACAAATATTAGCATATCCAATTGACAATTTTTTAATACCTTGTTATCATCAAAACTTTTAAGGGTAATGTTTAAACACATATTGTTCCAACCGATTCCATTGCTCTCATTTGTTCTTCTAGTACCTAGGCTTTTAAGTAGACACAAAATTTTTGTCTATGGTCATGTACACTTGAACAAATATTAGCATATCCAATTGACAATTTTTAATACCTTGTTATCATCAAAACTCTCAAGAGGTAATGTTAAACGCATTTTGTTCCAACAACTATGACTATAGCTCTTGGTAAATTTACCAAAGATGAAAATGATTTATTTGATATTATGGATGACTGGTTACGAAGGGACCGTTTTGTTTTTATCGTGGGGGGTTGGTTCACAGGTACCACCTTTGTAACTTCATGGTATACTCATGGATTGGCAAGTTCCTATTTGAAAGGTTGTAACTTCTTAACTGTGGCAGTCTCTACTCCTGCTAATAGTTTAGCACACTCTTTGTTCTTAGTATGGGGTCCTGAAGCACAGGGAGATTTTACCCGTTGGTGTCAATTGGGTGGTCTGTGGACTTTTGTTGCTCTCCACGGTACTTTCGGATTAATAGGTTTTCTGTTACGTCAATTTGAACTTGCTCGATATCATCAATTTTTTTGTTATGTTTCTTACATTCGAGATCAGATGGAATATAGTTGAACTTAAATTATCTATGTTAAAACCCGTATTTTGTAGGGTGAAGGACAATCTGGATTTTATAATCCAAACCTGTCGGGTATAGGAGTTTTTTGTGCTAGTTCATGATATCATAGTCATTGTTGACCATTCATACAATTCTTTAAATTGTTTTGTAGTTTATTGGGATCGTACAGTGGTCAACACGATTTTTTAATCACTTTTTGGTTTTAGACTGTATACTCCAAAGAATTCTTAGAAAGGAGTTCAGATCATACTATCCAAGAAAACGATATTTTTTAAAAAAAAATGCGTGAAAAATTTATGGAATGGAAGAAAAAAAAATAGTAGATAAACAATGGTGAGAAAACGATCAAGCCATCTTCTAATCAAAGATCCCATTGCCCCGAGCTTCATGAATTAGAGGGCCCAACTCATCAGGTGATTGTGTTAAGTGTTGACCATGAGGAATACGCATGTGTGCCAAACTTGAACTCTTATTTACTTTTTCGTCAAATACTTTTCTGAGTCTATTAAGTTTCACGTTTGTTTTAGATAGGTTTTTTAAGTTTCTATGGTTTCAGATAGGTCTTTTAAGTTTCGAGTTTGTTTTAGATAGGTCCTTTAAGTTTCTAAGATTTCAAATAGGTCCTTTAAGTTTCTAAGATTTCAGATAGGTCCTTTAAGTTTCTAACGAACAAATCAACTTTGGCTTAACGGAGATTGATAGAAAGAATATATCTGAAACAAACTCGAAACTTAAAGAACTTATCTAAAACCTTAAAAACTTAAATGACCTATCTGAAACAAACTCAAAACTTAAAGGACTTATCTAAAACTTTAGAAACTTAAAAGATATATCTGAAATAAACATGAAACTTAAAAGATTTAGGAAGGTATTTGGCCTTACTTTTTTATAGATAAAAATCAATTTGAACTCTATTTCCTTTCAGCTTGGATGCTTAAATTAACCACGAACGTAGTGAAAGATTGCAACATCAAACTAATATATGATTTTTTTTTTTGTATATGTACAATAACCGTGTTACTGAAATTATTATTGGTTGGACCCATTTCACTGTGATATCTTTATATACCAAGAATATTCTGGTTAATTAAATTAAAATATAAGAAATTAAACAAAGACCACACGTGTAGTTGTTCCCCTTTGTATTATTATCGATAATAAAACAAAACAGACAGATGTGCCTCCCTCAGTTTGTTTCTTTCGGCAATATTAATAGTTGGTGGTGCACACTTTAATTATTTATTTTATCCTCCATAGTTGCCACTTTGTCACACCCATCTTTGCCATTTTCTTCCTAAGCCAGTCCAGTCAAGCCAAATCATTACGGCAAATTCTACTTTAAGTAGTTGCATTTTTCTTTTCTATCTAGAATTAAAATTCAATTTGTTTATCGTTTCCCTTTCCATGCATATGTATAATACTGCGTGGAAAGATACTAGCTAATATTCGACAAAAAGAAACACATTTTTAATTTAACTAGTTGAGATATTCGTGCTCGCACGGTTAGGTCGCCGCGCGACAAAACGTGAAACATAATACTAAACAAAACTATACAAAATTTATAATTATTTTTCATCTTATTCATGTCACCAATTTTAACTAATTATCCAGTGACAAAATTAGTATAGTATAATAGGTGAGTAATTTTGAGCTCCGTGTGCATCAATTATGATCTTTTTGGTAATTTTGGTTGTGGAAATGTTGTATGGAGGAGTATTTAAAAAAAGAAACTTTGATATAGTATTTCTATAAAAAAAAAATATATTTTATTAGCAAATATCAAAATTAATTTTTAAAACTGGATTATCAAAGCAAACCAAAGTATTAGGCAAGAACACTACAATAACTTTGGCGGTCGTTAAGTTTCTTGTGTATATGTATACACTAGAATAAAGTTCAAATTGGGTCCCGTGTATCAATTATACACACTTTGGATAATTTTTATAGTGGAAATTTTATATTGTGTTTTTTTATAGTATTTTTATAAACTCTTAGTTCATTTTATTAGCAAATATCAGAATTAATCCTCAAAACTGAGTTATCAAAGCAAAACAAAGTATTAGGTAGGACAATACAATAACTTTAGTAGTCGTTAAGTTTCTTATATATATGTATACTTTAGATTAATGTTCAAATTGGGTCCCGTGTATCAATTATAGACTCTTTGGATAACTTTGGCAGCAGAAATTTTATATGGAGTTCTTTCAATTTGATTTTTCATATAAGTATTTTTATAAACTCATAGTTCATTTTATTAGCAAATATCAGAATTTACCCTCAAAACTAAGTTATCAAAGCAAACAGAACTATTAGGCAAGGACAATACAATAGGTTTGGCCGTCGTTAAGTTTCTTGTGTATTGTATAGATTGGCTTGGCGATCAAATTGTATCTGTAACACCCCGTTCATCCAACATCATAATATAACATATAAATCAGAGTTATTCATCAACAACGAAGTGCTACACTACCATTTCTGACATCTCATAAATAGTTTAAACGCTATTTAATAAAATCTTCAACATTTATAATTCAACACATTTGCAGCGGAAAATTATTTCATTAATTCAACATCGTCAACATCAACATAATCCAACAATATCTTGGCACAAAGGCCTTAACAAATTATCCTTCAATAGTAAAACAACATAAAGGTCATCATTGATACATAAAGGAATGACAATAATTCAACATGTTATATCTTCATCCCGTTACGTATCAGAGCCCTACGACACAATGTGAGGAGTCTTCTCACAACAGCTAAACTTCTACTAATCTTGATCACCTGCAAGTTACCCACGTGAAGAGGCAACATTTTCAAGCAGAAGGGGTGAGATTCTCATACAAAAATAATAGATAAATATTTCATCAATGAATTCAACACCGTATTAGCATCAAATATCATATATATATATATAAAACAATAATCAACAGTTAAACCAGCATTTAAATATCATCCAGCAACAACAATGATAATGTCCACCGACAACGACAACGACGACAACAATAATGTATACAATGCCCACCGACATATGCAACAACCACCGACACCGATAACAACGACAACGACAATGTCCACCGACAAAGACAACAACGACTCATGAACTATGCATGTGGTACCATACTAACGCGTTTGAATGCTAAACATTCCAGGACAATAGTCCTCACCGCTTTTGAACGTCAAGGCGTTCCAGACCATAAGCTCTCACCGCTTTGAATAACAATGCATTCCAGGACCGAGGCCCTCACCGCTTTTGAATGACGAGCATTCCAAGACCGAAGTCCTCACCGCTTTTAGACTATGCAACGGACTCCAATTGTGTATATCAACATACAACTCGACTACACCGACAACAACCACCAACACCGACTATGCATACGACTATGTATGACTCCACCATAACAACTCAATAATACCATAGTAATTTCATTCATCAGGAAGTTTTTAAAGGATTTATTACCTATACAAAGGTTATCCAACTTAAAATAAATATTTAAGAATGCTTCGAAGGATCCCCCTAATGTATAAACCAAAGGACAAAAGTGGCTGACAAATGCCCAGTTCGCTTAAGCGAAGGGCTGGTCGCTTAAGCGACCTCAACGCCGAAGGTTGGAGTTTTGCTCGCTTGTCGCTCGCTTAGACTTCGCTTAAGCGACGCGCATTCTGGAAAATCTGAGCAACTAATATGAATGCTCGCTTAAGCGACGGGTCTTTCGCTTAAGCGACGCATATTCTGGAAAATCTGGGCAACTACGATGAATGCTCGCTTAAGCGACGGGTCTTTCGCTTAAGCGACGCATCCCTTGGCAGCACAAAACCTGCGAATTTTCTAACTCTTTTTCATCCAAAAACCCATTTTAAACCCCTGATTTCCCAAATTATGTATTGACAGATGTTTACAGGCACAATTTACAACAAATACAACATCAGGAACATAAAACAACATTAACAACAACAATTCAATCACTTTCATCAAATACATAAAAACTTCTCCATTTTCTACATTAACCTAATTCTCCCCAAATTATGATTCCATCATTGTATTATGACATCTAAAGGATGAATTAGACACAACTAACATAATCTCTATAATCTTTATTCCTTTCATCTCAAATCATCACATTCACTATTTTTCCCAAAATTCTACCAAAACCCATGTTGAATCAAAATCAGAAATATAACCTATATTATTGTATAATAATCTCACCCTTACCTTAATTTAGATGATCAAAAGCTTACAGAACTCAGATTCTCCCCTCTTCCTCTTCTCTTTGCTTCTTCTAGGTTTTCTCCCCTTGGCTCTCCAAACTCTTGTTTTGCTCTTTTGTACGTGAAATGTTTTCTGCCTTCCTTTTCCTATTCTCACCAAAACATAACCTCCCTTTTTCATTTCACTTAACTCCCCTTAATTCCTATAATTAATATGTAACCCCCAAAAACTCCATAAATTCTATTTTCTTACTTATTTCTATTAAATAATAAAAATAACTAAATAATAAAATAACAACTCATCAAATAATCACATAAATTATTTAAAATCAAATAACATACTTAAAATCAAGCAAAAACAATAAAATGACAATTAGGGCGTTACAGTATCCCATGTATCAATTATACATTCTTTGGGTAATTTTTGTAGTGAAAATTTTATATGGTGTATTTTCAAAAAATAATAAGTTAATATAATACTCCCTCCTTTTCTATTTAATATAGAAATTTGGTCAACAAAATTGATGTATTTGGTAAAAAAATTGGACTAAATACACAATTTTTTGTTGTCCAAATTGTCTCGTATAATAGGAGTCTTTCTATAAAATCTTAATTTATTTTATTAGCAAATATTAGAATTAATCTTCAAAATTGAGTTATTAAAGTAAACCAAAGTGTTAGGCCCGTAAGGACAATACAATAACTTTGACAGTTGTTAAGTTTCATATATATATATATATATATATATATATATATATATATATATATATGTATACAATATATTAATGTTCAAACTGGGTCCCGTGTATCAGTTATACACGTTTTGGACTATTTTGGTAGTGGAATTTTGAGTTTTTTTTATATAGTATTTTTATAAACTCTTAGTTCATTTTATTACCAAATATCATAATTAACCCTTAAAACTGAGTTATCAAAGCAAATCAAAGTATTAGGTAAGGACAATACAATAACTTTGGCAGTCGTTAAGTTTCTTATGTATATGTATACATTAGATTAATGTTCAAATCGAGTCTCGTGTATCAATTATAAACTCTTTGGATAATTTTGGTAGTGGAGATTTTTTATGAAGTTTTTTTTATATAGTATTTTTATAAACTCATAGTTGTTTTTATTAGAAAATATTAGAATTAACTTTCAAAACTGAGTTATCAAAGCGAACATAAGTATTGGGCTTGAACAATACAATAAGTTTGGTAGTCATGAAATTTCTTATTTATACATTTATGCTATCTATTGATGAATTATATCGATCCATCTACCAATTTTTCTCATTACTATTAGGGGTCGTTTGGTGCACAGGATATGATAGAGACATGATAGGATAAGAAGCTGGATAATGATAGGTTATGATAGTAATAGGATAAACATTTATCCTATCATGTGTTTGGTGCACACATGATAAGAAAGATCATAGCATTATTTTATCATATCATGCGTTTAGTGTGCACATTTGCTATTGACATGATAAAAAATATATTATATTTAAATTTCAAAGTTAACCTTGTGAAACAAATTCATAATTTTTATGAAGAAAAAAATAATAATCTTCATACTTTTATTTGACAATAAAAAAATAATAAGTAATTAAATAATTTCATATAATTGCAAAAAAAAAAAACACTTGCACTACTAAAAATTAAAATATTCAAACACAAAAGTACCACTAAAATAAGTAAAAAAATTAAATAAAGAAATATATTGACAAAATGAAAATTGTATGAATATTAAATTGTCATACGAATAAGTAGCAATAAAACAACGAAGCAACAAAACAATTAAACTGTCGTACGGATAAGTAGCAATAAAACAACAAAGCAACAGAACAATGATAAAGCAATAAAATATTGTCAAATATTTTCAACTAACAATAAAAAAATTACTGCGTTAATGACTTCACAAAGGCAAGACGAGCACCAACATTAGCACAACCCCAAAATATATGAAGACGGTGTGGCACTGATAAAATTTTGTCAGCAGCAGCAAAACGCTCTTGTTCTGTTAACTCCATTTTCTCCAATTCCGCCATAACATTTCTGGAATCATCAGTCATGTCCTTGCCGAAACCTAGACGATTTGCAGCTTCACACAATCGTTCTGAGCTTTTTTCAAGTATACTCCCAAAAGTCTGTCCTAGCTCTGAAATACTCTGAGCAATTATATTTGCTCCTCTGTTTCTTTTTCTGGATTGCATTTCCATTTGACCAATCTTTCTTTTAGCACTACTACAAAAAAGGGCTTAAATAGCGCTTTTTTTTGGCTTTAGACAACGCTTTTAAAGCGCTATGTAATCTGGCGCTGGTAAAGGTTAAATAGCGCTTTTAAGCAAGCAAAAAGCGCTATCTAAAGATGGCCTTATATAGCGCTTTCATCTATAAATGCTATCTAAGGTGTGGCTTTACATAGCGCTTATACATTTAAACGCTAACTAAAGATGGCCTTCACATAGCGCTTTTACAGATAAGGGCTATAATAGAGTGGTATAAGATAGCGGTTTTCCTTTTCAAATTTATGAACTGATGCTTTGGTATTATAATCTAAATCAATTTATACATAATAGCACATACCATTCCAAAGAAATTATTTGTTTTCCATGTAATAATTGAGACTGATGTATTTATTGAATAGAACTTTAATAGATTATAAAATGTATGTAATTGTTATATATAGCATAAAGGTTACAAATGTATAAGCATTATCTCTAAAAAATTACAAATAATTGAATATCTCTAAGTTACAACTAGTCAACAAAAACATCAAAATCTTCATAGGTAGCATGCCAATCTTATCCTCTTTCTTCTTGATCATCTCAACCTTTCTCCCCATAACAAGCCGAAGATGTTATGTAATCAAACATATAGATCATGATGCACTTCCACATTTTGGGATCTTCCTTAAACCTAAATATAGAAGAAGAAAAAGACATTTAATGAAAACAAATAATGCAAGGTTAGAAATTACCAAATGACTTTAAAATAAAACAAAAAGGCTTAATAGGCCCATTACCATGAAAAGAAAATACCATATAACTGACACAACAACGCAATTAATAATTTTGTGACAATAATGACATGGCTACTAATTAGCTAGGTTACTATTGGCCAATATATATTAATGAATCTTATATCCAAAGATGTATGCTTTCAATAGCACGGTGGTTACTTCTTGCAATTGACTCTTAAAAATCTTCTATTGAATTGGAACCTCACTTCAATTGTGAAAAGAAAGGATCAATTTTTTCAAATTCTTGATTTAATGTAATGCAAGTAGCTGAACATTAGAAAATAGTACAGCTCAAAATTAATGAAACTTGTTATCATA
Source organism: Medicago lupulina (assembly GCA_958299785.1). Lineage (NCBI taxonomy): Eukaryota > Viridiplantae > Streptophyta > Magnoliopsida > Fabales > Fabaceae > Medicago > Medicago lupulina. Next base: position 39,870,293 of record OY283146.1, on the reverse strand, counting down.
ATTCTTAATACCAACTAACGAAGAAAGACTACACATAGTTGACTGCCCAAAACAGAGACTAACAACATTTGATTACAAATAAAACCTAGCACACATACTCTATACACAATAATTTCAAATTTGGTCCAATCTCTTTACCAATTAAATACACACTCAATATACTATGATTATCATATTTATCAAACATTTTCCAATCACCTATATACCAGAAGCATGCATCCACTAGAAATAGCTTCCTCTAATTCAAAGCAATAAATATTCATCAGAACTTTTCAATTTTCAAATGGTTTATCCAACAAGCGCTAGTGTGAGAGTTATTTTCAGAATCCAAGAGGAAATAAGGATAAACTTAAACTCTGCATAAGATCTGTATAAAGTAATTCTATAATCTGTTATAGGTAGCTTGAGAAAATAAGGTGATAAAATCTTGTTTTTATAAGTGCTTATATCTATGAAGTATGGACTCTGACACGGACAACGAAACGTAAACATTGCTTATACAAGTGCCCATGTGGATGTGTTTGAGATAAGTCTAAGAAGTCTCCATCCAATGAATTTTTATTTTACGATACTTATAATACAAGAGTTGTATTGGTGTCGGACACCAATCTAAGGAGTGTCAAAACAATGAAAATAATAGAAAAATTTGCACACTTGTATGATTGTTACAACACGTGTAGAACAACTGTCATACGAGTATTGAACCCCAACATATGTCGGATACCGTGACACTTCTAATTTTAGAGGTGTTCATGCTTCATGGGCTTATATCAATAGATAAGCTTGGATTAGCTCTTCCAAACACCTCCCTAAGGTTTAAAGTGGCAACCAGCTAACAAAGTAGGTTCATGGACTGAAATCATAATGTAGGACAGACTTACTCGTGACCAACTTTTTCATATGAACTTAATACACTATCATTGTAAATACCATTGTGCTTTCTACACTCCAATTAAGAATCAGTTAACAAATTTATACAAAATTTGTTAAATTACTTTACCAACGACGAACACACTCAATATACCATCATTATAAACACCACTTTACTATTCAATTAAGATTCAGATTATCTGTTCAAAAGAAAAATCACGGAAGAGAGATTGTCGTTCGAATCAAGATTCAAATATTGAGATTAAAAAAAAAAAAAAATCAGAACCGCCACACAGAGATATTCAGATTCTATAATTAATATTGAAGTCAACATAAAACCGAAGAAAAAGTAGAAATCACGGAAGATTGATACCTGGAGAAAGAATTGTTGGAGAGAGATTGGAGAATAGTAACCACCGTTCTAGAGTGGTGATTAAGAGGATCGGCTGCGGCGAGTGGTGGTGATGGACGTAGGATTGCAGTTTCATCGAAGAGAGAGATTCATTTACAGTTTTCTCATTGGTCGGGGGAAGTAAAGGTTTAGGGTTTGGGGGAGTAAAGTTTGGATTGAGAGGCAAACCAATTTTTTTTGAGGGAGGGAGAATGTTTTTGGAAAAGTTTTGAGGAAAGAAAAGGATCGAAGAAATTAAAAGGAAGATCCAACAAAAAGGGTATTTAAGTTAATCAGAATTGTTTTGTTTTTCTTTGTAAAAAAAAGGCGTTTTTCTAACAAAAACAAATGTAAACAAAAAAACCAAATAAAATATTAAAATACACCAAAAAAGGGGTCGAACCGCTGACCCGGTGCATATTATATCCATGTCTTACCACTGAGCTGCACATAATTCTTAATAAATAGCGCTTTTATTTTTAATATAAACGCTATCTTTCTCATGCCTGTGCCAGCGCTTTATAAAACGCTATCAATGATTGAGCCATAAATAGCGCTTTCTATAATGAACGCTATCTAAAAATAATCTTTATTTTTTTTGAATATTTAATAAATCTATGATGGCGTTTTTTAAATAAAACGCTATATAAAATAAGATTCATAAATAGCGCTTTTATGACGAAGTGCTATCTAAAGCCTCCGTGTTTTGATTTATAGCGCTTTTGTGTTAAAAGCGCTGGTAAATGGGCGCTATATTTTCCCAATTCTGTAGTAGTGTAGATTGATTAATAGAAGGTGACTGTGAGATTTCTTCTTCCTTCTCTTCGTCATTAAGTTGTTGTTCTTCTTCTCTATCGATTTCCTCAACATTGTCAGCAGAAGGAGCAGCACCTTTACCAGTAGCATGATCTTTTCCAAAAGCATGACCAAGTTTGTCAAAAAGTGGGATTGGAGCATACCTATAATCTTTTGCATTTGGGTGACTCTACACAAGGATAAAAAATATATGTTTATAGGTAATCAAAAAGAGCAAACAAAGACATTAAAAAATATATATTAATAAACACCAACCTTTACATACTCCTTCCAAACTTCATCACTATCCACCTTAATAGTTTTTGTATCATCATTCCAACCAAATCCACTTTGGCTTAACATATCATAAATTATTCCATAAAGTGTCCTTAGCCTCTTCATAGCTGATTCAATATGCGGTTTTACCTTAATTCCACATCCAGGAAACTTCTCCTCCAACTTTGTCTCAGCTGTTTTTAGGGTATGTGATTTGAATTGTCCATTGTCACGTCTTTGAGCTTTGCTCACAGCTTCAATTAGCATATCAAGTAATGTTTCATCCTCCAGTTCAGACCATTGTCTACGATCTCTCTTTCGCTTGTTGGTTTGTTGCATGCTGTTCTCAGATTCCATTCCTATGATATTACCAAATTATCAATCACAAAAACACAAACGACTATAAAAAAATATGCAACATTGAAACAATTAATGGTAAAATAAATTAAAATATGGTGCTCATTTAGTTTCAGCTCAATCTCAAATCACCATGTAAAAGTGGAAAGAAATCAAATCAGGAAAATAGACAATCAAACCAAAAAAATGTAGAATCAAACCATAACAATATATCATTTCCAAATAGATCAAAGTATGACCAACCAAGTCTCAAACAAGTAGGCATTACATAATAAAAAGTAGTCTAACTCCATATTGAAATCAAAAATAAATAAACTAATAATAAAACAATCAATTCATGTGTCTAAGAAGCCATTCATTCCATGATTCTGTTGCTAAGTTTTCTCTCCAAGTAGACCATGCTTCACTTCCTTCAATTGTATCTATAGGAGCAGCATGTGCAATATCTTCATTATGTAGTTGTGCTTCCAAATTTATGCCTAATTGTTCTTCCATAGGATCAATAGGCATTTCTCTTCGAATGAAATTGTGTAACAAACAACAAGCATTTATAATGCAAATTTGAATTTTAATTGGGTAGTATGAGCGACTCCTGAGTATAGCCTAACGTATTTTTAGCAATCCAAAAGTCCTTTCTATCACATTTCTTGCCATAGAGTGTTTCATATTAAATAACTCTTGCTTATTTGAAGGTGTGTATCCATGTCTCCATTCACTCCGATGATAACGACACCCTCTATATGGAGCAAGAAATCCTTCAGAATTTGTGTAGCCAGCATCCACAAGATAATAATAACCTATAATGAACACACTTGTCAAATAAAAATATTTTTTCACTATTAAAATTTGAAATCAACATGATTTCTCTAACCTGTTGGAACATTTAACCCATTCCTCCTACTAATAGCATTCCTCAATACCCTCGAGTCAGATGCTGATCCTTCCCATCCAGGAAGCACATAAATAAATTGCATATCCCTAGAACATACACCCAAGACATTGGTTGATATATCCCCTTTTCTATTACGATATCGAGGCTTGTCAACTGCTGGTACATTAACTTGGATATGTGTTCCATCTAATGCCCCAAGACAATTCTATAAACAAATATCAAATTACAAACTGAATATTTTGTAGTAAAGAAAATAAGAAATACAAATTTCAAAATAGTTCCTAAAAACGTACCTTAAACAATTTCCATCTTTCATCCGTACAATTTTCTAGGACAGGTTCAGGAGCTTTAAGAAGTATTTCATGTAATCTTAAAATCACATTCAACACTAGATTAAAATACGTACTAATAGTTTCGCCTGATCGTTTAAATAGGAAATTAATTACACGATTCTTAGAATGATGTGCCAATATGTGTAAGAACATAGCCACTTGTTCTTCAGTACATACCAGACCATCTTCTTTCAATTTACCTTCATTACGAAGGAGAAAACACAATGAACGAAATGATCTAATATCCATCCGAAGTTGAGTAACACATATCACATCGTCTCTCTTGATTATAGACTCTAGGAATTCCCCCCTTAATCCTTCTCTATCCATTGGTTGTTGCTTAATGCAATGGTTTTCATAAAGCCATATCGAGTGTAACACCCCGTTTTCCCAACAACTAAATATTAATATAAAATCAGAGTAAATCAACAACGGAGCATTACACTGCTTTTCAAAAATTTCATAAATAGATTAAAAATACTATTTATTCAACAACGTCAACAACATATTACTGCAGCGGAAAAATCTTTTTAATCATTACAACCATATCATATAATTCTGGCACAAAGGCCCCAACATAACAAATATTCAACATTTATTTCAAAATAAAACTCCAACAGCATGCTTCAAAATTTGATACATAAAGGAATGAAAATACAACAACTAATTCCCATCCCGTTACGTATCAGAGCCCTAAGACACAAGAGCCACCACTTCTACTAGTCTTCGCTACCTGCAAGTTACCCATACAATGGGCAACATTTTCAAGCAGAAGGGATGAGATTCACAAACAATAATAATAGAATTATAATTCATCAATTGAATCTAACACCCTAATATCAACAAAATACTTCATTATATTTCTATGTACTTCATAGATAACAGCATAATTAAATTCATCCAATCAACAACAACACAACAGCAACTCAACCGACGACAACGACACAACGACGAACAACAACAATGCAACAATGCAACCAACGACAACTACTAATGCAATATGCATGTGGTACCATTTTACGCGTTTGAATGACAAGGCATTCCAGGGCATGAGCCCTCAACAATTTGAATGGTTAAAGCATTCCAGGGCATGAGCCCTCAACAAATGAACGACAAGGCGTTCCAGGGCATAAGCCCTCAAAAGTTGAATGATGAACATTCCAGGGCATGAGCCCTCAACAAGGTATGAGTATGAATGGACTCGAATTGTGTATATCTGCATACAACTCAACAACAACAACAACAACTACTAATATGCATAATCAACTATGACATACTCCCCAACTTGGTCAAATGTGACACAACAATACACACGGCAAAATTCATCAACATGACACAATTCTCATAAATCAATCCAATTCATATATCAAAAAGTTTTTATAAGGTTTAGTGCATATACAGAGGTTATACAATATAAAATAAACATTTTAGAATGCTTAGACGGATCACCTAATGCATGAAACGAAAATCAAAAAGTGGCTGACAGAAGCCCAGCTCGCTTGAGCGTGCTAAATCACGTAAGGTCAGGTTCTGCACGCTTACTGCTCGCTTACGGTACGCTTGAGCGACCTAAATCACGTAGCTACAGGTTTTGCACGCTTGTGGTATGCTTATGGCTCGCTTGAGCGTGCAGTCATTTTCAAAATCTAGGCACAAAGTTTGAATGCTCGCTTAAGCGACGGGTTCCTCGCTTAAGCGACCATTCATCTAGGTTGGGAAAAAGCTCTCAGATTTTCTAATGCTATCTCATTCAAAATCCAATTTTTAACCCCTGATCACCCAAAACGTGTTCTAACAAATGTTTACAGGTTCAACATACAATAATGTGCAACAAACAACACAAAACAACATCATTAAACAGTAATTCAATTCGTTTCTCAACAATTGCATTTTCTCCAAAAACCTAACTATCATTCTCTCATTTTCAACAAATCACCATGTTAAATCAAATCAGAATTTTAACAATACTATTATTGAGAGATAGTCTCACCCTTACCTGAATTACAGATGAATCAAAGCTCTACAATCTCTCTGGTTCTTCTCTTAGCTACCTTGGCTCTTCTCCCTTTTTCTCCCAAAAACTCACTGTACGTGAAAAAATGTTTCTGACTTTCTCTAACTCCCACTAATATTCCTTAACTCCCTTTTTCATTTCACTTAACTCCTACTAAATCTTATTAATTAAAATGTAACCCCCAAAACACTAATAAATTATATTTCTCACTATATTTATATTAAATAATAAAAACAACTATATAAATAAATAACAACACATCAAATAATCACATAAATCATTTAAAATCATATAAAATACTTAAAATCAATCAAAAATAATTAAATAGCAACTAGGGCGTTACATCGAGGAATGACTCACTATCATTAAAATTTGAAAACAAAGTTCAACCATATCTAAAAACGATTGTTGCAAAATTAGATATAGGATCATATTCCATTGTTCCTGTAAATCATCCATTCTTACCTATAAAAAGGAACAAGTATTCTGAGAGTACTCACATAACCATTCATACAGTATTAAAACAAACAAACACACAAACTTTCTTTGTAGAAATCAAACAAATATTCAAAATGATAATATATTTTTTTTGAATCGGCAAATATTATTCTCATCGGCAAATGCAAGGTGCATTAAAACCGCGGAAAGAACATAAAAACCATACAAAGACAACACCGCATATATGCGAAATGCCGCAAAACAAAACAACTCCAAATAATGAAGCAAAATTATACACCCTAAGACAACAAAAGCATAACTTTGCTTCACCACCTTATCACGTGAACAGGCAGGGGGAAAACAACACCACCCAAACCCAAGGAAATGGGAAATCCAACAAACTACAGGCCATCAAGGTAGCAGCAGCGCTGCATCAGTATAAAGTGGCGACTGGTGGGTAGCCACACCAGCTATAGCACAAAATTATATAGCACAAAATTATGTTACATGTTATATAATTATCATGTGGGTTAGTTTTGATTAGAAAATTTCAGCAACTATAATAACAGCTCTATAATAATAGCAACTCTCATTGAACATAATAGCAGAACCAACCTGTTACATGTAATATTTCAATGACATTTTTTTTCCCTTCCAATTAACAAATTCAATTTTTTTTTATCAATCGTTACAGATTTTCACAATAATATAAACAATCAGAAGAGTTACAAATTTTCACAAGAATAGAAACAACCAGAAGAAGAATAAAGTGATTCATGGAAAAACCCTACCTGAAGGTTTTGTGTGTGTGTGTGTGTGAGAGAGAGAGGGAGATAGAGAGAGAGAGAGAGAGAGGGGGAGGACCAACCTGAGAGTGAGAGAGATCGCAGGAGAGGAGAAACGTGAAACCGATGGAAGGTGAAAACGTGAAACGTGAAGCGGCTGAAGCGTGAAAGCGTGTTTCTAATCCTATCGGGTTTGTAACCCACCAAAAATAAAGGATTAAAATAACAAAGGAGGGGTAGGATAGGATTAAAATTAGGTTAAACTTATCCTTTCCTATCGGCGCACCAAACAACAGATTGAAACAGGATAGGATATTCTAATCATATCCTGTCTCCTTATCCTGCGCACCAAACGGGCTCTTAAGTTTTTGTCATCATCACATTCAAAACAATTTATAATATCTTATTAATATTTATATTTATTTAATTATTATTTATTAATTGCAAAAACAGAAAAGGAAGTTAGTGATTACAAATTACAATGTTCAGTTTTCTAATTTCTCAAGAGATATCACCAGCATTTTCTCTTTTTATCTCCACACAACAGCCTCCTCTCTCCCTTGTTCTCACGTTTTTCTCTCCAACAGAATCCACCGTCATACCATCTTCTCTCTTCATTTTCTACAAACTTCGACAACCGTTTAGCAAAACAAAAACCACCATTCTATTCATCTCACTCTCCTCTTCAAAACCCATTATTAAATTTGAGTTAGTTCTTTCATCCATTGCTGCGAAACTTGTAAGACCATTTACAATGGCAAAAATCTTCAACACCCACTTTTTCAATTTCCAATACTCCACATTATTTTCTCTCTCTTATTCAACACTCATTCAACAAATACCCTCTCCAATGGTTTTTCATTCAACACTCTTATTTAATTTTATATTTTTGTTTTTATAATTACATAAAATTACAATTATCGATTATAGTTAAATTAAAATAATAAACACTTAACCATTTATTTATTAGGTTTTTGTAAAAACAAAATTTATTTAAATAATTTATTTTTGTTTTTTTAACTTAAAATGCAATACAATAAACTAATAGAAGGATAATAATAATAATAATAAGATTAAGATAGTGAAAAACTTGTTTTTTTTCTGTGTCTAAATCAAATGAATCAAGTCTCTATTTATAGACAAAAAAAAATCATGAATTTTTGTAAAAAAAATAAAAAAATAAAAAATATTTGCAATGAAATAATTGAGTTCAAATTATTAAAATGAGAAAAATTATGACAACCAATCAAAATTTGCCAAGTGTCATTCATTATCCACTCAGCAATCTTCTCTCTCATCTGCCTGCAGCTCCACTCGCCCCTGTCAGTGCGTGTGGCACACTCGCCTGCTTTCACAAACCAGAACTCGCCACGTGTCCCTCGGTTACAGGTTTCAACTATGTTGAACTCATTCAAGTCCTCTCTCCTCCACATCATTTTATTCCCAATTTCAACACTACCATTGCACATGGTTTAACAACAACAACAACAACATCAATCAAATGGAAATATTAGATCTAATATTATTTTTTTTGTGAAGTAAATATCAGATATGGTTTTGTTGTATATTATGATCTATATTTTTTATATCAATGAACCTTTGAAATTTTTATTTACAGTTTTTATTTGTTTAGTAAAAAGAATATGAATTTAACAATAACACAAAAGAGAAAAATATTAAATTTGGTGTTGTATTTTTGTATCAATTTCTTATTCTAAATAATTTATTCTCACCATGTATTTTGTAACAACAGCAAAAACAAAATATACAAATTTGAATTGATTTTAGATGTATCAATGTTGGATTGAAATTGGAAAGTATAATCTCATCACTAAATATATATTATTTACTCAAGTTTGTATTGATTTTTTTTCAATATGAAATATATTTTGCTACTGCACAATAATGTTTTTGAAGGTGAGAAAAACACAGGAGGGGGGGTTGAATTGTGTTGGCTTTTTCTTCTTTTTCTCCTACTGAAGTCACTGGTCAGAAGCAGTTAGATTACAGCTTATGAAGTGATGTTCCGATTCTAAATGCAGCGGATAAAAACAGAGAGAGAGAGAGAGAGAGAGAGAGAGAGAGAGAGAGAGAAGAAAGACACAAAGCAATTATACAGGTTCCTTCCACAAACCGAAAGTAGTCTTGTTGCCCTTGCACTTCCAAGGAGAGTTCACTAAAATGTAATATCTGATTACAAATGCTCACTGCTAAAACTAGCAAGAGACTTCAAATTACTCAAGCACAACTGCAACAGATTTCCTATGCTCCTGAACACAATCAAGAGACTTTTATGCTCAAGTACAACTGCAAGAGACTTCTAATTAAACCGAATTACAAAGAAATTTTCTTGAAGTTGAACACTTGATATACAATCAGTGGTGTTCACAATACAAATCAGATACAGACTCTTAAGACTCTAAAATTTCTAAGATATGAACTTTGATAAGAAGTTCTAAGTGAACTTTTGATGTAGACAAATTTTGACAGAGTTTTGGCGCTTTCAAAATGTTGTTGAGTCTCTTACAATTCTCAAAGTCTTCACTCCTTTATATAGAGGTGTGAGAGAGACGTTGTGAATTGCCAGCACATCAAAAACAGTCGTTTGAAGCTTTGATAAATCACCAATGATCTTTTGTCTGATATGGTTATTGTCCTATGAAGGATCAATTTCAAATCCATTCCAAGTTTGTAGGAACATTGTTGCAGGCATAGCTATTTTACTTGTCTTGTAGCAGAGACACATTTTGAGTAATGGAGGTAGTGGTTGTACACTTCGTACAATTGTACTTTGTCAACGCTCTTCAAAGAACAAGCATCCAATGCCTTCAAACTCATTTGAATTACCCGTTGCTTCACTCTTCTAGTCTTCTGCAATGCTAGGCGAGATTAAATCATTTGTACAGCTTTTCAAGCTTTACGTCTCTCATCTTCTGATGAACTTCAGCTTCTGGTGGTCTTGCTTCTGATGACGTGCTTCTGATGAACTTGCTTATGATGACGTCATCACTTCAGAAGCACTTTGACTTCAGGAGCACTTTTCTTCAGATGCGTAAAGCTTCCTTCTTGTTGATTCCATAGCTCTCATTTGTTCTTCCAGTACCTAAGCTTTAGGTAGACACAAAATTTTGTCTATGGTCCTGTACACTTGAACAAATATTAGCATATCTAATTGACAATTTTTAATACCTTGTTATCATCAAAACTCTAAAGAGGTAATGTTAAACACATTTCGTTCCAACAATCTCCCCCTTTTTGATGATGACAAACCTTAGTATTTAAAAATGTTCAATTGTTGTTAATCTAATTAACAAGTTGATTATTAGGGTATGAGGTTGTTGGAAAAAAATGTGTTTAACACTACCTCTTGAGAGTTTTGATGATAACAAGGTATTAAAAATTGTCAATTGGATATGCTAAAATTTCTTCAAGTGTACAAGACCATAGACAAAAAATTTGAGATCATCATTAGTTCCTGGAAGAACAAAAGAGAGCAAAGGAATCAACAAAAAGGAAGCTTAAAGCATCTGAAGAGAACGACTCCTGAAGGCAAAGTGCTCCTGAAGACAAAGTGCTCCTGAAGTAATGACGTCATCAGAAGCTAGTTCATCAGAAGCATCTCATCAGAAGCTGAAGATCACCAGAAGTTGTAGTTAATCAAAAGATGCAAGACTTAAAGCTTCAAAGGTTGTTCAATGGATTTAATCTCGTCTAAGCATTGTAGAAGACCAGAAGAGTGAAGCAACGGCTAATTCAAATGAATTTGAAGACATTGGATGCTTGTTCTTTGAAGAGCATTGACAAAGTACAATTGTACGAAGTGTACAACCACTACCTCCACTGCTCAGTTTTTGTCTCTGGTACAAGACAAGAATAACAACTCTGCCTGCAACGATGTTCCTACAGACTTGGAATGGATTTGAAATTGATCCTTCATAGGACAACAACCATATCAGGCAAACGATCATAGGTGATTGATCAAAGCTTCAAACGACTCTTATCTTGATGCGCTGGCAATTCACAACGTCTCTTTCACACTTCTATATAAAGGAATGAAGACTTGAAGAATTGTATGAGAGACTCACAACAATTTAAAAGCGCCAAACCTCTTCTGAAATTGTTCTGCATCAAAAGTTCACTTATAATTTCTTATCAAAGTTCATATCTTAAAAATTCTAGAGTCTTAAGAGTCTGTATCTGATTTGTATTGTGAACACCACTGATTGTATATCAAGTGTTCAACGTCAAATGTAACACCCACGTTCGTTTTAGTATTTATTTAAATCGAGTTTAGGTGATTATATTATATTTATATAATATATAAGTGTTTTGATATGTTTTGATATGTTTTGATGTGCTTCGATATATTTTGGATGATTTTGTGATAAGTTATAATGTTAAGGATAAGGTTAAGAGACTTATTTTGTTATTAAATAAAATAAGATTTGAAAAGAAAATAAAATATTTAGTTGTGGGTTAGTTTTGGATTTTAGAGAGTTATGTGGGAGAAAGAGTAAATAAGATAAGATTTGTTGGCAGTATAAATAAGGCAACTAGGGTTAGGAAGTCAGTAACGCTTCAGACTTTGGAAACAGAAAGAGAGAAAACGCACGCACGCGTGAGAAGAGAAGAGAAGGAGAGCTGCGATTTTCTGCTTCAATCCAGGTAAGGGTGGGACTGATAACTCTGTGATATTGATTAACGTAGTTCTGATAGCAATTAACAAGGGTTAGGACTGATTTAAGAGAATGAGAAAACTAGGTCAAAACCTTATAATTTGATGAATTAACGGTTGGAATAGGTTTAATTGATGAAGAAAGTGTTCCTAGACCTTAGAATATGCTTAGGATGAATTCTGGAATCAGTAGAAGGCTTAGAACCATGAGAATTTGTGAGATTTTGAGAGATAGCAGTTCTGGCCGCAGCGAAATTCATCGCTCGCCACGGCGAGCAGTGATCCTCGCCTCGCGAGTGATGAGCTTCATCGCTCGCCACGGCGAGTACTTATCCCCGCCTCGCGAGTTGCTTCTGGCAGCTCGCCATAGCGAGCACTTTTCTTCGCCTCGCGAGTTGCTTCTGGCAGCTCGCCACGGCGAGCTAACCCACTCGCCTCGCGAACACTACCAGACTGGGAGTTGTGAGGGTTAGTGTGATCTGTTCCATGTGTTTGGTTCGGGGATGATCCCTGAGTGTTATTTAGGCCTAGTGGTGATGCTGAGAGCCCTGTTCAGAGCCTTTCTAAGTATGGATTGTTGGGTTATGGTAGTAGAGCATGAATTAAGTATTAAACCTTATGCTAAAATGTTAAAGTTTATGTTGCCTTGAATTGTAATTGATATAATGATATCATTCTGCTATTGTTATTTGAATTATGCTGCTGAGGTTATTAAACTGAACCGTTATGATATATGTATATATTATATATGCAATGATAAGTTGTTGTTTAGCTCCAATTTCTTGGATGCATGTTGATAAGATGATTAAGGATAAATGTTGTTTTGAATTGAGTCCATGCATAGCATACATTGAGCTTCATCCTCACCATGATAGGAGCTTTGTCCTCCGCACGTTATTTAGGAGCTTTGTCCTCCGCACGTTTTAAAAGTATATTAATACTTATGATGAAGTTTGGTACCACATGCATATAAGGAGTCTAAGAGCATTGTCGCATGGTCATATTTATGATGTCATGTTGTTGATAAAGATTGAATATATGATTACGTGATAAGTGTTCTCTATCTATGCTACTTGCTTAAAAATGATATGAAGTTGATTATGTGATTACGTGCTATTTGCTATTAAATTATGCCAGAATGCTATTGATGTTTTGATGTTAATTGTTATTCTAAATTATGTTGATTAATATTATCTTGTTATGAAATCTCACCCCTTCTGCTGGAATTGCCGCCTTGTGTGCAAGTGCAGGTGATCGTGCTTAGTGTTCAGGTGGTTCGTGAGTGGCCTTACCTCACCGTGTTGTCTAGGTCGCTCTGATACGTAACGGGATGGGGTTGTCTTATGCATGCTTCATTCTTTACGAGTATTTGATGTTCCTTGCTAACATTTGAGATATTTTATGGGGCCTGCGTGCCAAACGTTTACGAATTTTCAGTAATAATTCCGCTGCAAAGTTTTGAAGTAATCTGGTTAAATAAATTATTACTTAATTGTTTTGGATTATGATTTATGTAATATCCCGTTGTTGTGTTTGCATACTCTGATAATTGTTTAAGAAATTTTTATGTTGGGAAAACGGGGTGTTACAATTGGTATCAGAGCAAGTCGGTCTGTCCGGCCAATTAGAGAGTCTTGTTGAGTTTTAGTAATATTTGTATTACTAAATCTTATGTTGCTGCTACTGTTTGTTGTAGAATATCAGGATGGCTGGAAGGAACGATGCTGCTCTTGCTGCTGCTTTGGAAGCAATGGCTAATGCGGTGGGACAGCAACCTAATGCAAATGCTGGCGTGAATGCTGAGACGAGGATGTTGGAGACTTTCATGAGGAATCATCCTCCAACGTTCAAGGGAAGGTATGACCCCGATGGAGCCCAGACGTGGCTTAAGGAGATAGAAAGAATTTTCAGAGTGATGCAGTGCACCGAAGCCCAGCAGGTGCGATTTGGTACACATCAGCTGTCTGAGGAAGCTGATGATTGGTGGGTCAGCGTGTTACCTAACCTAGAGCAAGATGGAACTGTGGTGACTTGGGCTGTTTTCAGGAGAGAGTTCCTGAGGAGGTACTTTCCGGAAGACGTTCGCGGGAAGAAAGAGATCGAATTCCTTGAGCTGAAGCAAGGAAATATGTCAGTGACTGAGTATGCTGCCAAGTTTGTGGAGTTGGCGAAGTTCTATCCGCACTATGCTGCTGAGACCGCGGAGTTTTCTAAATGCATCAAGTTCGAGAACGGTTTGAGGCCCGACATTAAGAGGGCGATTGGGTATCAGCAGATCAGAGTTTTTCCGGATTTGGTGAATAGCTGTCGGATATATGAAGAGGATACGAAGGCTCACTACAGGGTAGTGAATGAGAGGAAAGCCAAGGGCCAGCAGAATCGCCCTAAACCTTATAGTGCCCCTGCTGATAAAGGGAAACAGAGGATGGTCGTTGATAGGCAGACTGCGAAGAAGGGTACCCCTGCTGAGATCGTGTGTTTCAACTGTGGTGTGAAAGGCCACAAGAGCAATGCTTGTCCAGAAGAGATCAAGAAGTGTGTCCGGTGTGGCAAGAAGGGTCATTTAGTAGCTGATTGCAAGCGTAATGATATCGTGTGCTTCAATTGCAACGAAGAGGGTCATATTGGTTCCCAGTGCAAGCAGCCAAAGAGGGCGCCTACTACGGGTCGAGCTTTTGCCCTGACTGGTACTCAGACAGACAGTGATGATCGTTTGATCAGAGGTACTTGCTATATTAATAATACTCCTTTAGTTGCTATTATTGATACTGGTGCTACACATTGCTTTATTGCTTTAGACTGTGTTTCTGCTTTGAGTCTTGCTATGTCTGATATGAATGGAGAGATGGTTGTCGAAACTCCAGCTAAGGGTTCGGTGACTACTTCTCTCGTATGCTTGAGTTGTCCTTTGTCTATGTTTGGTCGCGATTTTGAGATGGATTTAGTTTGTCTACCTTTAAGCGGTATGGATGTAATTCTGGGTATGAATTGGTTAGAGTACAACCACGTTCTTATCAATTGTTTTCGCAAGACGGTGCACTTCTCGTCCGCTGAAGAGGAAAGTGGTGCTGAGTTTTTATCTACTAAGCAGATGAAGCAACTAGAACGTGATGGCATGTTGATGTTTTCGTTGATGGCTTCTTTATCTTTAGAGAATCAAGCAGTGATCGATAAATTACAAGTGGTATGCGACTTTCCTTAAGTTTTCCCAGATGAAATTCCTGATGTGCCTCCAGAGAGGGAAGTCGAGTTTTCTATTGATCTTGTTCCTGGAACTAAGCCGGTGTCGATGGCACCTTATCGTATGTCTGCTTCCGAATTAGCTGAATTGAAGAAACAGTTGGAAGATTTACTCGAGAAGAAATTCGTTAGACCAAGTGTGTCACCTTGGGGAGCGCAAGTGTTGCTAGTAAAGAAGAAAGATGGTTGTATGAGGCTATGTATTGATTATCGGCAGTTGAACAAGGTAACTATCAAGAATAGGTATCCACTTCCGAGGATTGATGATTTGATGGATCAGTTAGTGGGTGCACGTGTTTTCAGCAAGATTGATTTGAGGTCCGGTTATCACCAGATTAAAGTAAAAGATGAAGATATGCAGAAGACAGGTTTCAGAACGCGTTATGGCCATTATGAGTACAAGGTTATGCCTTTTGGAGTTACTAATGCACCGGGAGTATTTATGGAGTATATGAATCGCATCTTCCACGCATTTCTGGATCGGTTCGTAGTTGTATTTATTGATGATATTTTGATTTACTCTAAGACTGAGGAAGAGCATGCTGAACATCTGAAGATTGTCTTGCAAGTATTGAAAGAGAAGGAACTTTATGCCAAATTGTCTAAGTGTGAATTCTGGTTGAAAGAAGTGAGTTTCCTTGGTCATGTTATCTCTGATGATGGTATTGCAGTAGATCCGTCTAAGATTGAAGCCGTATCGCAATGGGAGACTCCGAAGTCAGTTACTGAGATTAGGAGCTTTTTGGGTCTAGCTGGTTATTATAGAAGGTTTATTGAAGGATTCTCCAAGTTAGCTCTTCCGTTGACCCAGTTGACTTGTAAAGGTAGAGCTTTCGTTTGGGATGTGCATTGTGAGAACAGTTTCAACGAGTTGAAGAAGCGTTTGACGACTGCTCCAGTTTTGATTTTGCCGAAGCCAGATGCGCCATTTGTAGTGTATTGTGATGCGTCCAAGTTGGGTTTGGGAGGTGTGCTTATGCAAGAAGGTAAAGTGGTAGCTTATGCTTCAAGACAGTTGAGGATTCATGAGAAGAATTACCCGACGCATGATTTGGAATTAGCAGCTGTGGTTTTTGTATTGAAGATGTGGAGACACTACTTATATGGTGCGAGATTCGAAGTGTTCAGTGATCACAAGAGCTTGAAGTATCTTTTCGATCAGAAGGAATTGAATATGAGGCAGAGAAGATGGTTAGAACTTTTGAAGGACTTCGACTTTGGGTTGAATTATCATCCGGGTAAAGCGAATGTGGTAGCAGATGCTTTGAGTAGGAAGACTTTGCATATGTCTGCTATGATGGTTAAGGAGTTCGAATTACTTGAGCAATTTAGAGATTTGAGTTTGGTTTGTGAAAGGACGCCTCAGAGTGTGAAGCTAGGGATGCTGAAGATTGATAGTGACTTCTTGATGAATATAAGAGAGGCGCAGAAAGAAGATGTCAAGTTTGTGGACTTAATGGTTGCTGGTAATCAGACTGAAGATAGTGATTTTCAAGTCGACGATCAGGGAGTGTTGAGATTCCGAGGTAGGATTTGCATCCCTGACAGTGAAGAGATTAAGAAGATGATTCTTGAAGAGAGTCACAGAAGTAGCTTGAGTATTCACCCGGGAGCTACGAAGATGTATCATGATTTGAAGAAGTTGTTTTGGTGGTCTGGATTGAAACGTGATGTGGCACAGTTTGTGTATGCTTGTTTAGTTTGCCAGAAGTCGAAAATTGAGCATCAGAAACCGGCTGGCATGATGGTGTCTTTAGATGTGCCAGAGTGGAAATGGGATAGTATATCCATGGATTTTGTGACTAGTTTGCCAAATACTCCAAGAGGGAATGACGCCATTTGGGTGATAGTCGACAGATTGACGAAGTCGGCTCATTTTCTACCGATTAATATTAGTTTTCCTGTTGCCCAGTTGGCAGAGATTTACATCAAGGAGATTGTGAGATTGCACGGTGTTCCTTCGAGCATAGTATCCGATAGAGATCCAAGATTTACTTCTAGATTTTGGAAAAGTTTGCAAGAGGCTTTGGGTTCTAAGTTGAGATTGAGTTCGGCGTATCATCCGCAGACAGATGGTCAGTCGGAGAGGACAATTCAGTCGCTAGAGGATTTGTTGAGAGTTTGTGTGCTTGAGCAAGGAGGGACTTGGGATAGTCATCTTCTCTTAATCGAGTTCACATACAATAATAGTTATCATTCTAGTATTGGGATGGCACCTTTTGAAGCTTTATATGGTCGGAGATGCAGAACTCCGTTGTGTTGGTTTGAGTCGGGTGAAAGAGTGGTCTTAGGACCGGAGATTGTACAGCAAACCACTGAGAAAGTTAAGATGATTCAAGAGAAAATGAAAGCGTCGCAGAGTCGACAAAAGAGTTATCGTGATAAGCGAAGGAAAGATCTTGAGTTTCAGGAAGGAGACCACGTGTTTTTAAGGGTCACACCTATGACTGGTGTTGGACGTGCGTTGAAGTCAAAGAAGTTGACTCCGAGGTTTATTGGCCCGTATCAGATATCAGAGAGGGTTGGCACGGCGGCGTACCGAGTTGGGTTACCACCGCATCTTTCGAATTTGCATGATGTTTTCCATGTGTCGCAGCTTCGGAAGTATGTTCCGGATCCATCTCATGTGATCCAGAGCGATGATGTGCAAGTTAGAGACAACCTTACGGTGGAGACTTTACCGGTAAGGATTGATGATCGGAAAGTGAAGACGTTGAGAGGCAAGGATATACCTCTCGTTACAGTCGTTTGGTCGGGAGCGACTGGTGAAAGCTTGACTTGGGAGCTTGAAAGTAAGATGCTGGAGTCTTATCCAGAGTTATTTGCTTGAGGTAATTTTCGAGGACGAAAATCTTTTAAGTGGGGGAGAGTTGTAACGCCCACGTTCGTTTTAGTATTTATTTAAATCGAGTTTAGGTGATTATATTATATTTATATAATATATAAGTGTTTTGATATGTTTTGATATGTTTTGATGTGCTTCGATATATTTTGGATGATTTTGTGATAAGTTATAATGTTAAGGATAAGGTTAAGAGACTTATTTTGTTATTAAATAAAATAAGATTTGAAAAGAAAATAAAATATTTAGTTGTGGGTTAGTTTTGGATTTTAGAGAGTTATGTGGGAGAAAGAGTAAATAAGATAAGATTTGTTGGCAGTATAAATAAGGCAACTAGGGTTAGGAAGTCAGTAACGCTTCAGACTTTGGAAACAGAAAGAGAGAAAACGCACGCACGCGTGAGAAGAGAAGAGAAGGAGAGCTGCGATTTTCTGCTTCAATCCAGGTAAGGGTGGGACTAATAACTCTGTGATATTGATTAACGTAGTTCTGATAGCAATTAACAAGGGTTAGGACTGATTTAAGAGAATGAGAAAACTAGGTCAAAACCTTAGAATTTGATGAATTAACGGTTGGAATAGGTTTAATTGATGAAGAAGGTGTTCCTAGACCTTAGAATATGCTTAGGATGAATTCTGGAATCAGTAGAAGGCTTAGAACCATGAGAATTTGTGAGATTTTGAGAGATAGCAGTTCTGGCCGCAGCGAAATTCATCGCTCGCCACGGCGAGCAGTGATCCTCGCCTCGCGAGTGATGAGCTTCATCGCTCGCCACGGCGAGTACTTATCCCCGCCTCGCGAGTTGCTTCTGGCAGCTCGCCATAGCGAGCACTTTTCTTCGCCTCGCGAGTTGCTTCTGGCAGCTCGCCACGGCGAGCTAACCCACTCGCCTCGCGAACACTACCAAACTGGGAGTTGTGAGGGTTAGTGTGATCTGTTCCGTGTGTTTGGTTAGGGGATGATCCCTGAGTGTTATTTAGGCCTAGTGGTGATGCTGAGAGCCCTGTTCAGAGCCTTTCTAAGTATGGATTGTTGGGTTATGGTAGTAGAGCATGAATTAAGTATTAAACCTTATGCTAAAATGTTAAAGTTTATGTTGCCTTGAATTGTAATTGATATAATGATATCATTCTGCTATTGTTATTTGAATTATGCTGCTGAGGTTATTAAACTGAACCGTTATGATATATGTATATATTATATATGCAATGATAAGTTGTTGTTTAGCTCCAATTTCTTGGATGCATGTTGATAAGATGATTAAGGATAAATGTTGTTTTGAATTGAGTCCATGCATAGCATACATTGAGCTTAGTCCTCACCATGATAGGAGCTTTGTCCTCCGCACGTTATTTAGGAGCTTTGTCCTCCGCACGTTTTAAAAGTATATTAATACTTATGATGAAGTTTGGTACCACATGCATATAAGGAGTCTAAGAGCATTGTCGCATGGTCATATTTATGATGTCATGTTGTTGATAAAGATTGAATATATGATTACGTGATAAGTGTTCTCTATCTATGCTACTTGCTTAAAAATGATATGAAGTTGATTATGTGATTACGTGCTATTTGCTATTAAATTATGCAAGAATGCTATTGATGTTTTGATGTTAATTGTTATTCTAAATTATGTTGATTAATATTATCTTGTTATGAAATCTCACCCCTTCTGCTGGAATTGCCGCCTTGTGGGCAAGTGCAGGTGATCGTGCTTAGTGTTCAGGTGGTTCGTGAGTGGCCTTACCTCACTGTGTTGTCTAGGTCGCTCTGATACGTAACGGGATGGGGTTGTCTTATGCATGCTTCATTCTTTACGAGTATTTGATGTTCCTTGCTAACATTTGAGATATTTTATGGGGCCTGCGTGCCAAACGTTTACGAATTTTCAGTAATAATTCCGCTGCAAAGTTTTGAAGTAATCTGGTTAAATAAATTATTACTTAATTGTTTTGGATTATGATTTATGTAATATCCCGTTGTTGTGTTTGCATACTCTGATAATTGTTTAAGAAATTTTTATGTTGGGAAAACGGGGTGTTACATCAAACATTTTTCTTTGTAATTCTGTTTGATTAGGAGTCTCTTGCAGTTGTGCTTGAGCATAAAAGTCTCTTGATTGTGTTCAGGAGCATAGGAAGTCTCTTGATTGTAGAATTTCTTATCAAAGTTCATATCTTAAAAATTATAGAGTCTTAGTCTGTATCTGATTTGTATTGTTCAGGAGCATAGGAAGTCTCTTGCAGTTGTGCTTGAGCATTTGAAGTCTCTTGCTAGTTTTAGCAGTGAGCATTTGTAATCAGATATTACATTATAGTGAACTGTCCTTGGAAGTGCAAGGGGGACATGACTACTTCCGGTTTGTGGAAGGAACCTGTATAATTGCTTATGTCTTTCTTCTTTCTCTCTCTTTGTTTTATCCGCTGCATCTAGAATCTGAACATCACTTCAGAAGTTGTACTCTAACTGCTTCTGATCAGTGACTTCAGTAAAAGAAAACGAAGAAAAAACTAACAAAATTCAATCCCCCCCTTCTTGTCTTTTTCTCACCTTCAGAGGTTTGTAAGCTCCCCCTGAGTTCTATTCTTGTTAATTGAATTCATCATTAAAAATGTAATAACTCTCAGAATTAACTCACATTAATAGACTAAGAGATAAGAAGATGGTTCTATTAATTTAAATTGTTTGAAATTAAATTAATGGGGCTGAGAGCCTTTAAATACTATACATTTGCTCCCCCTTTTGTCATCAACAAAAAGTATAATATAAAGACAAAAAGAAGAGATGAGAAAAACATAGTGAGAAAATTCAATATGTAAAAACATAGTTCAGAAGCAATTTATATTCAGAAGCACATGAATTGTTCAGAAGCACATAAGTATTGATCAGAGCAGTAATTCAGAAGCATAAACATAAGTTCTGAAGTAAACATAAGCAAAGATACAAACAACAAACATAAAAACAAGCTAAGGGTGTGCAACTAGGGTTGGGCTTGTTTTTGGAACATCTCCATCATTTGTTTCATCATCCTGTTTGTTTCTTCTACTTGTTCCTTCATCTCTTTCTTGAATTCATTGTTGCTTCTGATGAGATTCTCTTCTCTGACTCTGGCTTCTTTCAGTTTTGCTTCTGTAAAGGTCTTGTATTCAAGCAGTAGAAGCTTCTGGTCAAGAAGTTCTTTCCTTAACTGCTTATTTTCTTTTTCCAACTCAACATTTCTTTGCAGGAAGGCTAGATCCGTAGAGACTGGTTTGATATTAATCTTTGACAACCAGTTGATGTTCAACTCTCTTGGGTGTATTCCTGAGGGAATGAAATCAGTAGCATTCCTTGCTCTTAAGCTAAGAGGAGTATGCACCCAAGTTCTTAGCACTTGCACTTCTTGAAGATTGCTATCAACCCCTTTCAGCCAATCTTGAAGCTTGCTTTAAGCAGCGTCTTGAGCATCAAGACATGATCTCTGAAGTTCAGTCAAGACATAGTCTCCTCTTTCCTTTAATCTCTTCCACTGCTTCTCATAGCTGTACTCATGAATGAGATTGTTCCTTGAATGAACCAAGTTGTTCAGCTCCTGAAAAATGTTCTCACACACATCTGCTAGAATAGTAGAATCTAGAAACAGGGTGGGTGGAGAAGGGACATTTGTTCTGACAGGAGCACAAGGTTGAATAGCTAAGTTAGAGGATGAGGGTTGATCATTTATGGAGGTTTGAGGTTCAACAATGGTGTTGGTTGCTGGTGATTGGTTGTTTATAACTTGTTTAGGGACAATTAGTTCAGAAGCAGGTTGTTCAAGAACAACTAGTTCGGAAACATTTTGTTTAGGAACAGGATCAGAGATAGGGATAGACTCGGTGTTGGTTGATGAGGCCTGTCGTACCCCAATTTTTGACCTAAGACATCACTGACACGCGTCATTCGGTCCGAAATAATCTTCGACTTTTCAGACGAAATTTCGGCAGATAGGTATTTTAGAATACCTCATTTTTTGGTTCCGATTCGAGCCCTCTTTTTTTTTTTTTATTATTTATTTTTATTTTGATTTAATTTCCATCTTTTACTTCAACTCTTTTAATTTCACCTTTTAAATCTTTATTTTTATTATTATCTTTATCCATGTTTGTTTTTATTTTATTTTATTTATTTTTATTATTTTGAGTCCTTTATGTTTATATATATATATATATATATATATATATATATATATATATATATATATTTTATTTATTTATCTTTTTTAAATGTCCAAAATTTCCAGTTCATATCTCATCTGTAGCAATTTCATAGGAACAGAAACACGCTCTATTTCAATTCATTCCAATCCAGAATGCCAGGATTTTCTAGGTCCTTAACAAACTCCAAGCCTCAATAAAACCGGAAGCAAGCACACACAGAAAGGGGATCACACGCAAAAAACCAAACATCACAGCCGAACTCATACCCCATACAACCCAACACAAATTCAGTACACAAACAGTCCTTGCATCACACAACCCACACACGCACACGAACCCAACCACGAATCCGAGCCCACAAACACCACGCGAACAACACACAATCACACACACACGGATTCAAACCAAACAACACAGCCGCGCGCAGCAACGAAACCATTAAGCCGCGACACGCCAGAACCAAATCCGGCCAGGACCCAACACAACATACACGCGTACGGCGCGCTTACACACAGAAGCCAACACAACACCACAGTACTATACGACACCACAGATCCAACACGCGGCAGCACCATGACACAGCCGCACACACGCGCAAACAGTCAACACACAGCCGATTCCCTATCAAAAGGTATCTATTCCTCTCGTTTTGTTTTTTTTAGATCTAGAGGTTTAGGGTTTGTATTTGAGGAATTGGAGTTTAGAAACGAGAAGAGGGGAAGCAAAGGGTTAGGAAAGGCGGATTTTTTTTTTGAGAAAGGAGAGTTAATTCTCTCCGACGCGGTGGCGCCGCCACCTTGGTCGCCTAACCACCGCGCCAGCCACCGCGTCTCCCACCGGAGAAGATGAAGATTCGTCGGAATCTTCATCCCAAATCCAGAATGAAGAACACGAGAGAGAGAGAGAGGTGAGAGGGTTCGGATGAGTGAGAAAGAGAAGAGAGAGGTTTTTTTGTGTTAAAATGGGAAAATGGGTCTTACACCCTATTTATACATATCCACCAGACCCGAACCGGTCCAGACAACCCGCTCCAGTTACCCATAAACCGACCCAGCAGGGGTTTTAAGCCCAATCCTTTTTTTTTTAATTTTTACACCCCCTGCTAGCTGCTTGCACCCCCATTTCCTTTATTTTCTTTGTTTTCTTTATTTCTTTTCTGTTCTTTTGGCATGCATTTTTTTTTACTATTTTATTTATTTTAAATCATCATATGCATATTTAAATTATGTCATTTTGTTTTATTAGTTATCTTTTGTTGGGACTTAGAATGTAAATTAGGTTTTATGTAAATCATTTTTCTGTTATTTAATTTGCGCACACCATAGAATGTATTAATAGGTTTTTTTTGTAATAGATTAGGTGCATGTGTGCGTGTGTTCGTGTGTATGCTTTATTACGCTTTATAGTTTAGGTCAAAGGGTCCTTGTGGTGGTCCAACGCCACCATGAGGTCCTTACACTTTTATTTCTTTCTATTCTGTTAGTTTAATTATTCAAAAATAACAAAAACATTCAAATACCAAAAACCACAAAAATATTTTCATAATAAACCTCGACTTTCAATCGAGTGATCGTTCATTTTTAGTTTTTTTTTCTTAA
This sequence comes from Medicago lupulina, assembly GCA_958299785.1. Lineage (NCBI taxonomy): Eukaryota > Viridiplantae > Streptophyta > Magnoliopsida > Fabales > Fabaceae > Medicago > Medicago lupulina. The sequence continues at coordinate 39,846,613 of OY283146.1, read as the reverse complement.
TCAAATTTCAAGTCAAACTTAATCATATCATAAGTCTACTTTCATTAATATTAAAAAACACAAACAAATTCTTACCTTTGCCACTTTGGCTTTTTTTTTTTCATTTTAAAACCTTTTTTCAAACTAATAAAAAATACAAAACAAGTCAAACGGTAATTTTTACCCCGAACTACGAGGTTCTGATCCCTCACGGGTACGTAGGCAAAGGACTTGGTCCTTCCGAATCAATAAAATGTAGATAACTAGGTCTTTTTCTTTTTAAATTACTATTCTCAAACCCCTTTCTTTCAAACAAAAATAAGTAAGTTATAGCACAAAAAATAAAATAAATTCGAAAGGTTCTCGTAGAGTACTATGAATATTTAGGGTGCTAATACCTTCCCTAAATATAACCAACCCCCGGACCCCACCTTTAAATAAATTTTTTCAATCAAAAGTTGTGAAATAATTAGTGAGTCAAAAGCTAATCAAATAGCCTTGACCTTTGAAAAATGGCGCGATAAGGCCATTTCTTGGTTAGGTTCATGTTGTTGGGGGCTTTCTGTCATAACTTCATCAAAAGTTATGTCAGAGGCTTTTTCTAAGTTGGACTCATAACCAGGTAATTCACATGAGTAATGATTTACTAGGTTTTGTATGATTGAAGGTTAAGAAGTTTGAGTTGTTTGAGTTGTTTGAGAGATAGGTTGAGATGATGATACATCAATGTTAGCAATATTTGTCCTTGTGTGATCATCAACACCCTCTACATCAGCATGAACAAATTGAATAGGATCAATCATGGATGGTTGCAAAGGATGATCAACAGGTAGATTTTTGCAAACATCAATTCTCCTTTGTTGCATGTCAATTAACCTCTCTTCAACAGAGGGATACATTGGCACAAAGGTATCATAATCTGGCTTTTTAGAAGTTTTGGTTGATGGTATTGGGGACAAGCTTTCATTGAGAGTGTTGTAGACTTTGTTGAGAGGGACATCATCCATATCAGATGATATGGATGAGGATGATGAGAGGGAGGCTGGACTAGACCTAGTGTCAGAGGATGTACTAGATTCTATATTAACTATTTTAGCAGTAGTGTATAGAGAATCAATATTACCTTCAGGAGCTTCTGAAGCAACAACTTCTGAGCAGCTAGCTTCCACTTGAGCATCTTCAGTAGTCTTCAAAACACCATCAGCTACTATCATCTGCTGCAGGTTCTCTGTAAGTTCCAATCCAAGTTGAGCAGCTTCAACTGTGGATTCCTTTGCTAGAACCTCAACAGGAATCTCAATCTCCTTTACTAACTGAAGTGTTTTCTGTAACGCCCTATTTTATATTTTACTAATTTTGGTTGATTTTAATATGATTGGTGTATTTTATATGAAAATGTTGATTTATGTGAATATTGGTGTGTTGTTATTTGATATATATTTTTATATAATTATTTGTAGAATTTTATGAAAATAGGAGAAATAATATTTATGTGGTTGAAAAAGGGATTTATTAGAATTAATAGAATTAAGGGGGAATTAATAGAAAATTAGTGGGGAGTTAAGATAGAAAGAGGGAGTTATATTTTGTTAGGGAGAGAATGGCAAAAGTCAGTAAAAGGAAATAAGGAACAGAACACGTATCAGTAGAAACAAGAAAAAGGAACATAGCTTTTTGAGAGAAACCAAGGGGAAGAACTAGGAAGGGAGAAGCTGCCATTTCTTTGCTGTAGAATTTGCTTAATTGAGGTAAGGGTGGGTTTATGATTCAATTGCTATATATAAATATGTATGCTTTCATGAATTGAATTGAAAAATGGTGGTTTTGTTGGATTAGGGTTAAAGATATGAAAATGCCGTGATTGATGAATTATATGATGATGATGATGCTGATGTGAATTGTTTCTTTTGTTTTGTTATGCCATGAACCCATAAACATTGTTTCTAAATCATTTTGGGTGATTGGGGGATTAAAATTGGGTTTTTGGATGAAAATGGGGTTAGAAAATCGTAGGTTTTTATTCTGCCCAGATGAATTCTCGCTTAAGCGAGATAGCCGTCGCTCAAGCGAGCGGCACTTTCCCTTGCCCAGAACTGTTTCGCGCCCGTTCGCTCAAGCGAGCGCCAAGCGAACTCCAAGCGTGCAAGACCTGAAGTTACGTCTTTTTGGTCGCTTAAGCGAGCTGCCCGTCGCTTAAGCGAGCAACGCGAATTTTGCCCAGAACTTTAGAAAATAGCCTGTTCGCTTAAGCGAACCAGAAGCGAGCGAAACTCTAACTTACGTCTTTTTGTTCGCTCAAGCGAGCAGCTGCTCGCTTAAGCGAGCTGGGTCCTGTGCGACCCAAAATGTGATTTTTCTGGAGTGTTCCTAAACCAAACCTAAGCTTCCTAAGTTGTTTGTTGGATTTATTAAGAATTATTGGGGTGATAAAACTATAAAATGAAGATGTTTATGATGGATTTATCCATGATTATATGAAATGAAATATACTTTGCTAATTTTGAAGTTGTTATTGAGGTGGTGATTGGTTGTGTCTAGTTAGGGAGGGTGTCCTAGTTGTTGTTGGTGTTGGTTGCATGTTGATATGCACCATTAGATGTTGTAGGGTTGTATGCAGATATACACCACAGAGTCTTCATAACTCATTTTCATTGGTGGGGGCTCATGCCCTGGAATGTTTATACATTCAACTGGTGAGGGCTCATGCCCTGGAATGCTAGTCATTCATCTGGTGAGGGCTTATGCCCTGGGATGATTTAACCATCCAAATTGGTGGGGGCTTATGCCCCGGAATGCTTAGCATTCAACGCGCGTAGTTGGTACCACATTTGCATAATGCATTAGTAGTTGATGGAGTCTTGCATTAGTTGTTGTAGGTGTGAGTTGTTTTGTAGAGATGTTGTTGGTGAGGTGTCGCCACAAGTGATGTTGTCGTTGATGTTGTTAACCGAAGATGAATCTAAATAATATTGAAGATGTTGTTGTTTATATTGATGATGTTGCTGCTTATGCTGATGATGGTTATTATTATTGTTGTTGTTTTCCAATGCAATTTGTTGATTCATATATTTATATATAACTTTTGTTTTGTGAACTCACCCCTTCTGCTGGAATTGTCGCCTTGTGGGCAAGTGCAGGTAGTGAAGGCTTATAGGTTGATGGCTCTTGTGTCTAGGGCTCTGATGCGTAACGGGATGGGAACATTGCATGTTTAATTCTTCATTCCTTATGTATCACTTGTTGAACTATGTTGTTGATTTCATTATTGGAGAATATTGATATGTTGAGGCCTTTGCGCCAACGATTGATGTAGTTGATTTGAGATGTTTTTAAAATAAATATTCCGCTGCAGAATTGTAATATGAGGGAATTTGTTGATGTTTTTAAATAGTTTTATATTCTATTTAAATAATTTTGAAAAGTAGATGTAATACTCCGTTGTTTGTTGAACTCTGATGATTGTTGCATATTATTATGTCATTTTGGGAAACGGGGTGTTACATTTTCTCTATAGCAGCATCAATTTCCTTCCTTGTCTTAACCAGTTTTGTTGCTTCTCCATATTCTTCTTCAGAAGCAAGCTTTAACTTCCTGACAACAGGTTTCCTTTTCCTTCTAGGAATGGAGGGTTGAGCAGGCTGAGGTGGTGAAAGTTCAGCTTCCTTCCCACTTCTGGTTCTTTTGTCAGGACCTTAACAGGTTCCAGATCCTAAACTTCTTCTTGAATTGTAGACAAGCCAGAACCAGTTGCTTCAACAACTTTGGCTTTCTTGGATTTCTTGGGAGGTTCTTCAGAAACTTCTTCAAGATACTTAGCTTCTGTGAGTGCTCTTTTCTTTGACTTTCCGCCCTTTGCTACTGGAAGAGCACCACCATACATTTGCTCTGGTATATCCTCTAGTTAAATAGTCTCTCCAAGGACTTGCAAATGGTCATGAATGTAGTAGAGTTGCACATCTAATGGATCTTGTTTGCAGATTGGAGAAAAGTCTTCCATAAGATTGGAAATAGCTGTAGATTCCTTCAAATATGTGTTCAGCTTCTTGTAATCTTCCTTTCTGATCAACTTCATATGCCTCAGAGTGCTACCATTGATTACTTTTCTAGTAACTGTGCCAAGGTGCTTATTAGTGAAGACCTTAGTATCACTCAATGCTCTGAAAATTCCTCCTTGATGAAGAATTTCTGAGATGAGTCTCCCATAAGGAATCCAGGTTCTGTTGTTCAATTGACTCTCCCTTAGTGTTTTGATCATGTTCTTGAAGATGTACTTAGGCACATTTGCTTTTTCCTTCTGAATAAAGTAATGAAGAAACACCCTGTGTTCCAAAAAAGGTTGATCAGAGCCTCCTCCCTTAGGCAAAAGATTCTCATTCTGAATCTTCAAAAGCATTTTCTTTTCCATGCTGAAATCACTATAGGCACCTTTCTTTTTGCTGTTGAACATAGTCTGATTGACTATTTCATTCCAAGGACTTTTCTTGTTGTTGTCCAGTCCATCCTTGAAGCTACCTTCAGAAGCTCTCCTAATAACAAAAGCCATTACGTCCTGAGAGATGTAGACCGGAATCCGCATGACGCTTGATCTAATTTCAGTACCAATGAAGGGTTCCAAACCCATTTCTTCTCTTGTCTTACCAGCCAGGGTAGGATCAATCAGCACCTTTTCATCCATTTCTTGTTTAGCAGCCTTTCTATCATAAACATGAGCTCTTACCCAGAAGTGCCTTACCAGACTCATGTATGTTGGACCGTTTATCATGTTGAAGTAATCCATGAGGTCCTGTGACTCATAATACTCTTGGATGTTACAACCGTCATATGATAGGGAAGTGAAATCCACAGGACTCTCAACTTGAACGGTCGAATCCCATTCTTCCAATGACATGGTTCTTCCCTTTATTTCATAAGTAGGAGCTTCTTGAGTAGACGTTCCTTGTGCTATTTCTTGAGAAGAGGTTCCTTGAGAAATCTCTTGCATGATTGATTTAGGAACAAAGCTTAACGATGCCATTGATGATAATGAAGATTTAGGGTTCTAGGTTTTTGATTGAAGGAGATGAACTTTTGCCTTCGTAGAGAATAGGTTGTGAGATTAGAAGTGTAGGTTGTGAAGTGAGTAATGTGTGTTTTGTCTAAGTGTTTTGAATAAAAACAAACGATTGCAATTCATAGGGGACAAACAAACACAACATTAATGACAATTGGGGGCGCGAGAAAGTACATTCAAAGCTTAAAATCATCATTGCCCTTTAAAGTTATACACCAATACATTTAAGCCATGTCAGATAACTTCATATGCGCTGTCAAGTTAGTGGGACAGGTGTTACCAAAAAGTAACTCCAACGTTTCCACTAGCTCTGTTATTCAGAAGCACAAAATCCAGCTTCTGAAGTTAAGATACTGATGTCATCTTCAAAAGCACATTTTCCTCAGAACCTCAGTTAAGAGCTTCTGATGGACCATAGCTTCTGAACTAACTTCAGGACCAAACTTCTAGTTTAGGAGCAAGCAATTTTAATCAAACACAAAGTTCATGTTCAAATTTTTATTTATAAAATCAAATCTTTCTATAGTTAAAAGTATAGTGAATATATCAGCCCACTGATGTTCAGTATCAATGAATTGTATATCCAGGATTCCTTTTAGAATATAGTCTCTAATAAAATGGTGTTTGATTTCAATATGCTTGGCTCTTGAATGTAGAATTGGATTCTTAGACAAACAAATTGTAGCAATATTATCATAGAAAATGGGAATACGGTTAGCATTAATCTGATAATCTTCCAATTGATGTTTCATCCAAAGTAGTTGTGTACAACAACTTGCAGCTGAGATGTATTCTGCTTCTGTTGTAGACATAACAATAGTTGCTTGTCTTTTGCAAGCCCAGGATATCAGATTCTCTCCTAGGAACTAACAGTTACCACTGGTTGATTTTCTTTCAATCCTATCATCAGCATAGTCAGCATCAGAGAACCCAACCAACTTATAATCTAAGGATTTCCTGTAAAGGAGTCCAAGATTTGTTGTTCCTTTCAAATACCTGAAGATTCTCTTAGCAGCTGTTAAATGAGATTCTCTAGGATCTGACTGGAATCTTGCACACAAGCATACACTGAATAAAACATTTGGCCTAGATGCAGTGAGGTATAACAGAGAACCAATCATACATATATACAGCTTCTGATCTACCTTTGACCTAGTATCTTCTTTGCTTAAGGTAAAAGTTGGATGCATTGGAGTGTTCATCACTTTACAATCTTCTAGCTTGAACTTCTTCAGTTGTGTACTTTGTTTGATGAACATATACTCTATCTTTACATTGATTGATTTGAATACCAAGGAAGAACTTCAATTCTCCCATCATGCTCATTTCAAATTCATCCTGCATTAACTTAGAGAATTTCTTGCAAGGAGATGCATTAGTAGAACCAAATATTATATCATCAACTTATATCTGTACAACAAGAATGTCTTTCTCAAAAGTCCTTCTGAAGAGTGTTGTGTCAACTTGACCTCTTTTAAAATCATTTTTAATCAGGAAATTACTCAGTTTATCATACCAAGCTCTGGGAGCTTGTATCAAGCCATATAGTGATTTCTTAAGTTTATAAACATGGTCACGATGCTTAAGATCCTCAAAACCAGGAGGTTGTTTGACAAACACTTCTTCTTCTATGACTCCATTTAGAAATGCACTCTTGACATCCATTTGATATAATATTATGCCATGATTAATTGCATGGGATAGAAGTAACCTGATTGCTTCCAATCTTGCAACTGGAGCAAATGTTTCAGTGTAATCAATGCCTTCTTGTTGACTATAACCTTGTGCAACAAGTCTAGGTTTGTTTCTGGTTACTTCACCTTGTTCATTCAGCTTGTTTCTGAATACCCATTTTGTTCCAATAATGTTCTTTTGAGGAGGTTTAAGTATCAGATCCCACACATCATTTCTTTGAAACTAATTAAGCTCTTCTTGCATAGCTAGTATCCATCCATCATCTAAAAGTGCTTCATCAACTGTAGTAGGTTCAATCACGGATAACAATCCTATCATAGACTCTTTTTGTCTAAAATATGATCTTGTTCTTCTAGGACTGTCTTTGTTTCCAATGATTTGATCCTCAGGATATGAAGACTTGTACTTGAATGTATTTTTGGATTCATTTGGTTGCTGAGAGCTGTAACGCCCTAGTTTTTATTTAATTATTTATGGTTGATTTTTAATATGTTTTATATATTTTATATGATTTATGTGATTTTTGGTGTTGCTATTTTATTATTTAATTATTTTTATTATTTAATAGAAATAGGTGAAGAATTAGAATTTATGGAGTTTTTGGGGGTTACATATTAATTATGAGATTAAAGGGGAGTTTAAGAGAAAAGGAGAGGTTATGTTTTAGAAAATAGAAAGTCAGTAAGGGAGAAAACTTTTGCACGTACAGTAAAAAAGAAAACATAAGCTTTTGGGAGAAAAAGGGAGAGAGACCAAGAACAAGGGGGAATTGCTAGAGGAGAGCTTGAATTGCTGTAGTTGTTCATCTAATCAGGTAAGGGTGAGACTAGCAATTACTTAATAATATATATACATGATTCTGAAAATTGGATTGAATTGGTGCTGTTCATGGTTAGGTTTTGAAAATATGTTGAATTGTTGAAAATATTGATGAAATGTTATTGATTCTATGTTCTGGTGATGTTTTGAGTGCTATGTTGTTTATAAGGCCTGTAAACGTTTCTGTAAATCATTTTGGGTGATTGGGGGATCAAAATTGGGTTTTTGGATGAAAATGGGGTTTTGAAATCGTAGTTTTGGAACTGCCCAGATGAGCGTTCGCTCAAGCGAACAACCCTCGTAGTCGCTCAGAAATTGTTAGTGCCAGTTCGCTCAAGCGTAAGCCAAGCGAACGCTAAGCGAACAAGAACCTGACCTTCGGCGTTGGTGTTCGCTCAAGCGAACTTCCCGTCGCTTAAGCGAACGACGCTAAAATCTGCCCAGAACCTGTAGCAAGAGAGCGTCGCTCAAGCGAACGCCAAGCGAGCCTCAAGCGAGGAACATCCTGACTTACGTGAATTGGTTCGCTTAAGCGAGATATGCTTCGCTTAAGCGAGTTGGTCCTGAACGACCATTCTGTGAATTTTGTTAGGTGATTTAGGACTTTAATCTGAGCTTCCTAAATGGTTTGATGGATTTATTGATACTGTTTATGAGGTGAAAAATTATAAAAAGATGGAAAATCATGTGGGATGATGCATATTAAATTTATTTACAAATATGTACGCCGTGTTGTCGAGTTGCGTTGAGTCTGATGTCCAGTTGGGGAGTGTGTCATAACTATTTAGGCACAGATGTTGATGTTGTATGTAGATATACACAAGTGGAGTCCATTTCATAATGCATAAAAAGCGGTGAGGGCTCTGCCCTGGAACGCCTCGTCGTTCAAAGCGGGAGGACTCATGTCCTGGAACACTTTGTTGTTCAAAAGCGGTGAGGACTTAGGTCCTGATGAATGCTTTAACCATTCAATTTCCGGTGAGGGCTTCTTCCCTGTATATTGGTACCACATGCATGTGCATTGTTGCATCGTCATAGTCGTTGTATTGGGTGAGTCGTCGTTGTTGTTGACGTGTCGTTGATATTGAGTTGGTGTCGGTGTGTAACCATCATGAAATGAAATTGATGCAAATAATTATAAATAAGAGAATGGTTGATAATCAAGGATAATGCTATATTCACAAATATGATTTGATTGATGTTGTTGAGGTGTATTGTTGTTGTTTCATTTCAATTGATGAATTATTTATATATATTATTTGATTGTGAATCTCACCCCTTCAGCTTGAAAATGTTGTCCTTCGTATGGGTAACTTGCAGGTGATCCTGAGTAGTAGGTGGTGGCTCAATGTCTAGGGCTCTGTTGTGTATGGGATGGGATTGTTTTATTATTTTCATTGATATGTAACGAATTTTGAGGCATGATGATGTAGTCTTGGTTGAATAAATGATTGTTGGTTGAGGCCTTTGTGCCAAGATTTTATTTGAGGATTAATTATGATTGAACGAATATTCCGCTGCAAATTTTTATAAATTGGTTGTTGAAGTTTAATAGTTTATTTTCTATTAAAGAATTTTTATATAAGCAGTGTAATGCTCCGTTTGTGGTTTAACTCTGATTGCTTTATTTAAATTACGTATTTTTGGGAACGGGGTGTTACAAGAGCCATCTTGAGCTTCATCAGAAGCTACTTCATCTTGAGCTTCTGAAGTTGGTTCAGCTTCTGGACTATCTTCATATTCTTTAGTCTGATCAGGTTCTGTGGTATCTTCAGTAGCCTGTATATCTGCATAACTTTCATCTTGCTCTGGAGTTTCACTTTCAGGCTCTCTGTCATCAAATTTAACGTGCATAGATTCTTCAACACAGAGTGTCTTTGAATTATACACTTTGTATGCCTTTGACCTTTCAAAGTAACCTAAGAAGATTTGTAACACCCCATTCCCAAAAATACGTAATTTGAATAAAACAATCAGAGTTATACCACAAACGGAGCATTACACTATTAAACGGAGCATTACACTGCTTACATAAAAAATTCTTTAATAGAAAAATAAAACTATTAAACTTCCAACAACTCATTATATATACAACTGCAGCGGAATATTCATTCCATTTATAATTTAATCCTCAAATAAAAATCTTGGCACGAAGGCCTCAACCAACAATAATTATTCAACCATACTTAAATAATTCCGGCATAAAAGCCTCATCAAAATAATTCAATAAAAACAACATCATCATGTCTCAAAATTTGATACATAGGAATGAAAATAATATAAAAATCCCATCCCATACGTATCAGAGCCCTAGACATTGAGCCACCACCTACTACTCAGGATCACCTGCAAGTTACCCATACGAAGGGCAACATTTTCAAGAAGAAGGGGTGAGATTCACAATCAAAGATAATATATATATATATATATCTATATATATATATATATATATATATATAATTCATCAAATGCATTGAAACAGCAGCAAATTCACAACAACAACATCAATAAGAAATATATATATAAATATAGCATCATCCTTGATTATCAACACTACTTCAATTATATTTAATTTGAAACCAACTTCATTCATGATGACAACACACCGACAACGACTTAACACCAACGACACATCAACAACATCGACAACTCACCCAACACAACAACTACTACGATGTAACAATGCACATGCATGTGGTACCAAAAATACAGGGCAGAGCCCTCACCGCTTTGAACAACAAAGTGTTCCAGGACATGAGTCCTCCCGCTTTGAACGACAAGGCGTTCCAAGGCAAAAGCCCTCACCGCTTTGAACAAAAAGTGTTCCAGGACATGAGTCCTCCCGCTTTGAACGACAAGGCGTTCCAGGGAAAAAGCTCTCACCGATTTGAACAACAAAGTGTTACAAGACATGAGTCCTCCCGCTTTGAATGACAAGGCGTTCCAGGGCAAAAGCCCTCCCGCTTTTATGCATTATGCAATGAACTCCACTTGTGTATATCAACATACAACATCAACAACTCAATGGTGTATATCAGCATACAACCAAACAACAACAACAACACCTACTACGACATCAACATCTGTGCCTAATACTTATGACACTCTCCCCAACTTGGACAACACGACTCAACAACATCAACAACGGGAACAACGATACACCGTATATAATTGTACATATATAAACATATATATTCCAACATATCAAGAACAATAGCAACATATACATTAATCAATTACATTCATATCAAAGTCCAAAACATGCTTCAAAAGCAAATCAAGTTTGATCAATAAGACATAAGCCAAATACTCATAAAACAGCTCAACTAAATACCTAATACTTAAGTTTGAAGTTGGGAAACCAACCATAAGTTTTTGGACTAACTTGGGACTAGTTATGTTAAGTTTTCTTAAAGTTTTCTAGAGACCCACTTGGAATATTTTCATCATAACTCAAAATCTAAACATCATTTTCAAGTCAAACCAAAGCCATTAGAAAGCTAACTCAGTTATCTACAACTTTCATGTTTACACGAAAAGCCAGTTCGGAACAAAAATGGGTGAAAAAGACGCAAGAACACGAAAAACAGGGGATGTTGTTCACTGAAAATCGTACTACGATTTCAAGGCATCGTACTACGATGGAATGTGCTGAAAAAGTCATTTTTGCTACTGGAAAAATCGTACTACAATTTCCCAGCATCGTACTACGATGGAATGTGGACAAACCTACGGAAACAGACCAGTTTTCACTCTAAAAACCCAATTTTCAATCACCCAAACCCCAAATTGAATTACAAAAATGTTTACAGGTTCTATTTTCTACACAACAACCAAAACAACTCAGAAACATGCATCCAACAACATAATTCACAACATCTTTGCAATTCCATCATGCTTTTCTAACCCTAACTCAAGAACAACAATTTAATCCAATTTCAGAATTCATATATATATATATATATATATATATATATATATATATAATTGAAAGCTAGCCTCACCCTTACCTCAGATTGTTTTCCTGAAATCAATCCGCGTTCTTCTCTCTTCTTGCTCCTTCTCTCTTCTCTAGGTTTTCTCTTCTTTTCTCCCAAAACTGTTTTTCTTTTCTTTTACGTGAAAAATGTCTTTTTTTGACTTTTCTTTCCTAACTCAGTAAAACATAACCCCCAACTTCTATTTTTCCTTAACTCCTCCTAACTACTATTAATTTCTCATTAACCCCAACATAATTCGAAATAAATATTATTTCCTCTATTTCTATTTCCTTTCTCCCACTAATATTCCTTAACTCCCTTTTACATTTTCAAATGAATAATATTCTTACTTATTTTTATTAAACAATAAAAATAATCATATATTCACATAATCACATAAATACTATATAATAAAATAGTAACACCCCACATATTCACATAAATCATTCAAAAATCATATAAAAGATTTTAAAAATCAACCAACGATAATTAAAATAAAACTAGGGCGTTACAACTCTCCCCAACTTAAAGAATTTTCGTTTTCGAAAATGTACCTTTGATCGGACGATCCTCACCCACGTCTGAGTACCGGTCAAAGCAAAGACTTTACCACCTGTCCTAACCTTCTTCGGCTGCGTACACTGTGAACTGATATGACCTTCCTCATTGCAGTTATAGCAAACAATATCCCCACGCTTACAATCAGCTAATGTGTGTCCTTTCTGACCACACCTGAAGCACTTCTTCTCCTCACGGTCACAGACATTACTCTTGTGGCCTTTCTCGCCACACTTGAAACAAACAATCTCAGTAGGAGCATCTCTCCTATTGGGCCTCCTCTCGTCATTCACTTCCTTCTTACTCTTATCGGTCGGAGCACTATAAGGCTTCCCACAGTCTTGTTGCTTACCTTTTCTTTCCTTCATAATCTTATAATGAGCATTGGTATCCTCCTCATAAATCCTACAACTACTCACCAATTCAGAAAAGTTACGGATCTTCTGATAACCAATGGCCCGCTTAATCTCAGCACGCAGACCATTCTCAAACTTGATGCACTTGGAGAACTCAGCCGTCTTAGCAGTATAGTGCGGATAAAACTTTGCCAATTCAACAAACTAAGCAGCATATTCAGTTACTGACATATCACCTTGCTTCAGTTCTAGGAACTCAATCTCCTTCTTCCCACGAACATCTTCCGGGAAGTACCTATTCAAGAATTTCCTCCTGAACACAGCCCAGGTCACCACAGCACCATCCTGTTCAAGTACAGGCAGCAGACTTACCCACCAATCATCAGCTTCTTCAGCTAACATGTGCGTACCAAACCGCACCTTCTGAACCTCACTGCATTGCATAACTCTGAAAATTCTTTCAATTTCTTTGAGCCAATTCTGAGCTCCGTCAGGGTCATACCTTCCCTTGAAGGTTGGTGGATGGTTCCTCAGAAAGGTCTCCGACATCCTCACACCATCGTTACCAGCAGCACCGTTAGGTTTGTGTCCTACAGCTTGAGCAACAGCCTCTAGTGCAGCAGCGATAGCAACATCATTACGACCAACCATTTCAAAGTTCTATATCAGAAACAACAGCTCAGAAACAACAACAAAAGCAACATTAGAGTTGACACTCTATCCTAGGTGGCTCAACACGACTCTACTACTTGGCCGGATGGACCAACCTGCTCTGATACCAATTGTAACACCCCATTCCCAAAAATACGTAATTTGAATAAAACAATCAGAGTTATACCACAAACGGAGCATTACACTGCTTACATAAAAAATTCTTTAATAGAAAAATAAAACTATTAAACTTCCAACAACTCATTATATATACAACTGCAGCGGAATATTCATTTCATTTATAATTTAATCCTCAAATAAAAATCTTGGCACGGAGGCCTCAACCAACAATATTATTCAACCATACTTAAATAATTCCGGCATAAAAGCCTCTTCAAAATAATTCAACAAAAACAACATCATCATGTCTCAAAATTTGATACATAGGAATGAAAATAATATAAAAATCCCATCCCATACGTATCAGAGCCCTAGACATTGAGCCACCACCTACTACTCAGGATCACCTGCAAGTTACCCATACGAAGGGCAACATTTTCAAGCAGAAGGGGCGAGATTCACAATCAAAGATAATATATATATATATATATATATATATATATATATATATATATATATAATTCATCAAATGCATTGAAATAGCAGCAAATTCACAACAACAACATCAATAAGAAATATATATATATATATATATATATATATATATATAAATATAGCATCATCCTTGATTATCAACACTACTTCAATTATATTTAATTTGAAACCAACTTCATTCATGATGACAACACACCGACAACGACTTAACACCAACGAGACATCAACAACATCGACAACTCACCCAACACAACAACTACTACGATATAACAATGCACATGCATGTGGTACCAAAAATACAGGGCAGAGCCCTCACCGCTTTGAACAACAAAGATTCACAATCAAAGATAATATATATATATAATTCATCAAATGCATTGAAACAGCAGCAAATTCACAACAACAACATCAATAAGAAATATATATATATATAGCATCATCCTTGATTATCAACACTACTTCAATTATATTTAATTTGAAACCAACTTCATTCATGATGACAACACACCGACAACGACTTAACACCAACGACACATCAACAACATCGACAACTCACCCAACACAACAACTACTATGATGTAACAATGCACATGCATGTGGTACCAAAAATACAGGGCAGAGCCCTCACCGCGTTGAACAACAAAGTGTTCCAGGACATGAGTCCTCCCGCTTTGAACGACAAGGCGTTCCAGGGCAAAAGCCCTCACCGCTTTGAACAACAAAGTGTTCCAGGACATGAGTCCTCCCGCTTTGAATGACAAGGCGTTCCAGGGCAAAAGCCCTCCCGCTTTTATGCATTATGCAATGAACTCCACTTGTGTATATCAACATACAACATCAACAACTCAATGGTGTATATCAGCATACAACCAAACAACAACAACAACACCTACTACGACATCAACATATGTGCCTAATACTTATGACACACTCCCCAACTTGGACACCACGACTCAAAAACATCAACAACGGGAACAACGATACACCGTATATAATTGTACATATATAAACATATATATTCCAACATATCAACAACAATAGCAACATATACATTAATCAATTACATTCATATCAAAGTCCAAAACATCCTTCAAAGGCAAATCAAGTTTGATCAATAAGACATAAGCCAAATACTCATAAAACACCTCAACTAAATCCCTAATACTTAAGTTTGAAGTTGGGAAACCAACCATAAGTTTTTGGACTAACTTGGGACTAGTTATGTTAAGTTTTCTTAAAGTTTTCTAGAGACCCACTTGGACTATTTTCATCATAACTCAAAATCTAAACATTATTTTCAATTCAAACCAAAGCCATTAGAAAGCTAACTCAGTTATCTACAACTTTCATGTTTACATGAAAAGCCAGTTCGGAACAAAAATGGGTGAAAAGACGCAAGAACACGAAAAACAAGGGATGTTGTTCACTGAAAATCGTACTACGATTTCAAGGCATCGTACTACGATGGAATGTGCTGAAAAAGTCATTTTTGCTACTGGAAAAATCGTACTACGATTTCCCAGCATCGTACTACGATGGAATGTGGACAAACCTACGGAAACAGACCAGTTTTCACTCCAAAAACCCAATTTTCAATCACTTAAACCCCAAATTGAATTACAAAAATGTTTACAGGTTCTATTTGCAACACAACAACCAAAACAACTCAGAAACATGCATCCAACAACATAATTCACAACATCTTTGCAATTCTATCATGCTTTTCTAACCCTAACTCAAGAACAACAATTTAATCCAATTTCAGAATTCATATATATATATATATTACTAATTGAAAGCTAGCCTCACCCTTACCTCAGATTGTTTTCCTGAAATCAAGCTGCGTTCTTCTCTCTTCTTGCTCCTTCTCTCTTCTCTAGGTTTTCTCTTCTTTTCTCCCAAAACTGTTTTTCTTTTCTTTTACGTGAAAAATGTCTTTTTTTGACTTTTCTTTCCTAGCTCGGTAAAACATAACCCCCAACTTCTATTTTTCCTTAACTCCTCCTAACTACTATTAATTTCTCATTAACCCCAACATAATTCCAAATAAATATTATTTCCTCTATTTCTATTTCCTTTCTCCCACTAATATTCCTTAACTCCCTTTTACATTTTCAAATGAATAATATTCTTACTTATTTTTATTAAACAATAAAAATAATCATATATTCACATAATCACATAAATACTATATAATAAAATAGTAACACCCCACATATTCACATAAATCATTCAAAAATCATATAAAAGATTTTAAAAATCAACCAACGATAATTAAAATAAAACTAGGGCGTTAGAAGATTCCTTTTTGAGCCTTGGCATCAAATTTCTTTAGGTAGAGCTTGTTATTTAGAATGTACCAGGTACATCCAAATTGATGAAAGTAAGATATATTGGGTCTTCTTCCCTTAAAGAGTTGATATGCAGTTTTCTCCAAGATATAGATCCCATTTTCAACATAACATGTTGTATTCACTGCTTCTTCCCAGAAATGTTTAGCCAAATTATTTTCATGAATCATGGTTCATGCCATTTCTAGTAAAGTTCTATTCTTTCTCTCTACAACCCCATTTTTCTGTGGAGTTCTAGGAGAAGAGAATTCATGGACAATTCCATGTTTTTCAAAAAGTTTCATATGGTTCATTTTCAAATTCTCCACCATGATCACTTCTGACTTTCAAAATATTTCTTTCTTTTTCAGACTGTATTTGAGTGCAGAAGTTACTGAATACATCATATGCATTATCTTTACTTCTCAGGAATTTTACCCAAGTCTATCTGCTATAATCATCAACAATGACTAATCCATATTTACTTCCATATAATGATTCAATATTAACTGGTCCAAATAAATCAATATGAAGCAGTTCTAAAGGTCTGGAGGTTGAGACAATGTCTTTAGATTTAAAAGATGATTTCACAATCTTTCCTTTCTGGCATGCACCACAAAGTGCATCTGAATGATAATCAATACTAGGTAGACCTTTGACAAGTTGTAACTTACTAAGCTTAGAGATTAACCCCCAGTTAGCATGTCACAACCTTCTGTGCCACACCCACTTCTTATCATTCATTGATAGAAGACAGATTACCTTCTGATCAACCAGTTCAGAAAAATTGATTTTATAGACATTCTCTACTCTCTTTCCTTTGAACACTAAGGACTTGTTATCTTTGTTGATTACTGTGCAGTTTGTCTTTCCAAACATCACATCATAACCATTGTCACAAAACTGACTGATACTCAAAAGGTTATGTTCAAGACCATCTACCAACCACACATTTTTAATAGATATAGAGGAGTTACCAATAGTTCATGTACCAATGATCTTGCCAGACTAGTTGTAACACCCCGTTATCCCAACAATTAAATATTAAATAAAATAAATCAGAGTTCAACAACAAACGGGCATGTCACACTGCTTTTCAAAATTTCTTAAATAGGATAAAATACTATTTATTAAAACCAATAGTGATAAATTATCCAACATTGCAGCGAAATATTCTTAACATCATAAAACATTAAATGGTCATCCATAATACTGGCACATGGCCTCTACATGAGTAGTCCTTAGCATTAAATTCAACAACAAACAAATCTCCAACAACATGGTTTAAAATTTGATACATAAGGAATGAAAAACACAACAACAATTCCCATCCCGTTACGTATCAGAGCCCTAAGACACTTGAGCCACCACTTCTACTATTCGGGATCACCTACAAGTTACCCATACGAAGGACAACATTTTCAAGCAGAAGGGGTGAGATTCACAAACAACAATAATAGAAATATAATTCATCAACTGAATCTAACACCCTAATATCATCAATACTCCAATATATTTATATAATTCATGGTCAACATCATAACAATATATTCCATTTCAACTAGCAATACACCGACTACTCAACCAACAACAACGACTCATGCAATGGCATGACAACACCAGATAGACTCAACGACAAAATGTGACAATGCACATGCATGTGGTACCATTTATCGCGTTAGAATGACAAGGCATTCCAGGGCATAAGCCCTCACCAATTTTGAATGGTTAAAGCATTCACAGGGCATGAGCCCTCACCAAATTGAATGAACTAGCATTCACAGGGCATAAGCCCTCACCACTTTGAACGACAAGCCGTTCCAGGGCATGAGCCCTCACCAATTTTATGATTATGCATTGGACTCCACTTGTCTATATCAACATACAACTCGACTACTACTCAACAATGCATATATACATACATATGACTTACACTCCTCACCACTCAACCAAATATACTTCAACCTTGAAAATAATTCAATATCATGCATAATTATAAATATTCAGATATACCATTAGTCATAAACATGATCCTCACCAGAATTCAACCAACAATAATCAAACACATAGAACCACTTCGGGTACAGGGCTACTCGCCTCGGCGAGTACATCTACTCGCCATGGCGAGCTCAATGAATGGGTTACTCGCCTCAGGCGAGTTAGGGGCGAGCTGGAGGTGAGTAAAACTTGGCGCTCTCGGCCTTTTTGACATTTTTCTCACTAAAACTTCATTTTTAAGCTCCCTATTCATCTTTTTAATCTGAAAATTGTCCCAGTCCTCTCTAAAAATATCTAGGTACATAAAACTATCCATCCCACGCCTTATAACAACATTTCAAAAATCAAGATTTCTAAGGCACTACTCGCGGTGCCGAGTGGTTTTGCTCGCGAGGTGAGCTATGAACATTGCTCACTCGCTATGGCGAGTCATGCAACTCGCCGCGGCGAGCGATGAATGTCAGCACGGGCAGAATGCAGTTTTTTCCCAAAAATCCCATTTTTCTCAATCTCTATCCCCAAAACAATTTACAGAAATGTAATAAGGTTCTGCCTACAACCTGAATGCATTCTGACGCTATTTTAACATTCTATACACCTTTTCCATTCAAAAATCATACTCCAAAACCTAACACCCCCCCCCCCCCCCCCCCCACCCCAAATCCCCAATTTCCACTAAAAACCATGTTAAACCCAAAATCAAAATTATATAATCCATTATTATTGAAAGATAGTCTCACCCTTACCTTAATTCGACGAACAACGCTCCCAAAAGTCAGAATCTTCTCCCTTGGCTCTTCCCTTGCTTTTTCTCCCAAAAACTGATAATACGTGAAACTGTTTTCTGACTTCTCTGACTCTCTTACTTAACTCTTGTTAATTCTAATTAACTCCCACTTAATTCTTTTAATTAAAAAGTAACCCCCAACCTCTAAATAAATTCTATTTTTCACATTAATCTAATAAATAATGAAAATAAACCATCCAATAAAATACACTACACCACACCACACCATCAAGAAATATTATTTAAAATCATAAAAGGACTCTAAATAAATCAAAAATAATTATATAACAACTAGGGCGTTACAACTCTCCCCTACTTAGAGAATTTCGTCCTCGAAATATTACCTCAAGTAAACAACTCCGGATAAGACTCTTGCATCTTATTTTCCAGTTCCCATGTCATGCTTTCACCAGTTACTCCTCCCCAAACAACTTTCACTAAAGGTATATCCTTGCCTCTCAACTTCTTCACCTCACGATCTTCGATTCTCAACGGTAAGGTCTCAACCGTAAGGTTGTCTCTAACCTGTACATCATCTCTTGGAATCACATGCGAAGGATCCGCTACGTACTTCCGAAGTTGCGACACATGAAACACGTCATGCAAATTTGAAAGATGTGGTGGCAAACCCACCCTATATGCCACTGTTCCAATCCTCTCAGATATCAGGTATGGACCAATAAACTTTGGAGTCAACTTCTTAGGCTTCAACGCACGACCTACACCTGTCAATGGAGTGACCCTCATAAACATATGATCTCCCTCTTGGAACTCAAGGGCCTTTCTACGTTTGTCATGGTAACTCTTCTATCGACTTTGCGACGCTTTCATCTTTTCTCTTATCAACTTGACCTTCTCCGTAGTCTGATGAACTAATTCTGGTCCCAACACTACACTTTCTCCTGACTCAAACCAACACAAAGGAGTTCTGCACCTCCGACCATACAAAGCTTCGAACGGTGCCATACCAATACTCGAATGGTAACTATTGTTGTACGTGAACTCTATCAACGGTAGATGACTATCCCAAGCTCCACCTTGCTCGAGTACGCACACTCTCAGCAAATCCTCCAATGACTGAATCGTTCTCTCCGACTGACCATCTGTTTGCGGATGATAAGCCGAACTCAACCTCAACTTTGAACCCAAAGCCTCTTGCAGACTCTTCCAAAACCTTGAAGTGAACCTCGGATCTCTGTCCGACACAATACTCGATGGAACACCATGCAACTTCACAATATTATGAATGTAGATCTCCGCCAACTGAGCTACCGGAAAACTAATATTAATCGGAATAAAATGCGCCGACTTCGTCAACCTATCAACAACAACCCAAATGGCATCATGCCCTCTCGGAGTATTCGGTAAACTAGTCACAAAATCCACGGAAATGTTGTCCCACTTCCACTCTGGCACATCTAACGGTGTCAACAACCCTACAGGCTTTTGATGTTTAACCTTAGACTTCTGACAAGTCAAACATGCATAAACAAACTGTGCAACATCACGTTTCAACCCGGACCACCAAAACAATTTCTTCAAGTCATGATACATCTTTGTAGCTCCCGGATGAATTCTTAAGCTACTTCTGTGACTTTCTTCCAAAATCAACTTTTTCAACTCATCATCATCAGGAATACAAATTCTTCATCTGAATCTCAACACACCTTGATCATCAACCTGGAAGTCACTATCTGCAGTTTGATTACTAGCAACCATTAAATCCACAAACTTGACATCAATCTTCTGCGCTTCCTTGATACTGTTCAAGAAATCATTATTAATCTTCAGCATGCCTAACCGCACACTCTGGGGCGACCTCTCACAAACTAGGCTCAAATCTCTAAATTGCTCAAGCAACTCAAACTCCTTTACCATCATAGCAGACATGTGCAACGTCTTCCTGCTTAAAGCATCTGCAACCACATTAGCTTTACCGAGGTGGTAATTCAAACTAAAATCATAATCTTTTAACAACTCAAGCCACCTTCTCTGCCTCATATTCAATTCCTTTTGGTCAAATAAATATTTCAAACTCTTATGATCGCTAAACACCTCAAATTTAGAGCCGTCCAAATAATGCCCTCACATCTTCAATACAAAAACTACAGCAACCAGTTCCAAATCATGCGTAGGATAATTCCATTCATGAATTCTCAACTTTCTCGAAGCAAAAGCTACCACTTTGCCATCCTGCATAAGTACACCTCCTAAGCCCAACTTGGACGCATCACAATATACAACAAAAGGTTCATCTGGCTTTGGTAAAATTAAAATCGGAGCAGTCGTCAACCTGCGCTTCAATTCATTGAAACTATCCTCACACTGCGCATTCCACACAAAAGATTTACCTTTACAGGTCAACTGAGTCAATGGAAGTGCCAACTTCGAAAATCCTTCTATAAACATGCGGTAATAACCAGCCAAACCTAGAAAACTTATAACCTCGGTAACCGACTTCGGAGTCTCCCATTGTGATACTGCATCAACTTTTGATGGGTCTACCGCAATACCACTACCAGAAATAATATGGCCAAGAAAACTGACTTCACTTAACCAGAATTCACATTTAGATAACATGGCATACAACTTCTTTTCTTTCAACACTTGCAACACAATCTTCAAATGTTCTGCATGCTCTTCTTCAGTCTTAGAATAAATCAAGATATCATCAATGAACACAACCACAAACTGATCCAAATAGGCATGGAAAATTCGATTCATGTACTCCATGAACACTGTAACACCCCGTTTTCCCAACATAAAAATTTCTTTAGAAAGATAATCATGCATCAGAGTAAGCACATAAACAGGGCATCACATTTCTAAAAACATCTCATGTTAATGAATAAATAAACATTAAATCTTCATAAAATATTAATCATTATCGCAGCGGAAAAATCATAAGGAAATCATCTCAAAAGTCTTTGGCACACAGGCCTCAACAGCGTCTTATTAAAGTCTTCAGGATAAGCATAAACATATCAAATCGCATAATACGCAAGGAACAGAGAAAATAAAAGAAAGATCCCCCATCCCGTTACGTATCAGAGCACCTAGACTCAACTGCAGAAAGCCTCACACGCCTGCACCTAATCTTGGTTACCTGCACTTGCCCACAAGGCGGCAATTCCAGCAGAAGGGGTGAGATTCACAAATAATTATATTAAACATGTAATTAAATAATCACAATCAACAATCAAACATAATTCAACATATCACAGATAAACATCTAGCATATAAAGCATCAACTTAACCAACACATCATTTAGCACCGCCATAATCAACATCATAAACATCTTAGTAAACATCTTAGACGACTCGACTCGACATCATCACTTGACTATGCAACCCTACGTCTTATATGCATGTGGTACCAATCCAGGGCATGAGCCCTCGTCGCTATGAGCATAAATATACTCCAAGGCATAAGCCTTCGTCGCTGGTGAGCAAAGCTCCAGGGCATAAGCCCTCGTCGCTGGTGAGTAAAAACTCCAGGGCATAAGCCCCCATCATAGAATGAGTATGCATGAGACTCAATGCAATTTTAACTTAAACAAGTTAACATCATAAACGTCTTAATAACCATCTTAATCATCATGGACTGACACATGCAGCAACTGTACATAAGTAAATAGCAACATGGCAGCAAGTACATCATACATATAGCCTCCATAATGCAAGCATCGCAAGTAAATCAAACATTCATAACTTAGTTAATTCATATATCACACATAAGCTTCATAAAATCATCATAAACAATCTCAATCATCATGTATCATCATTACAGATTATATTAAACATCATTAGAAGTCTCTTAAGCTACCCCAAGGTCATCTCTCAGGGTCACATGCGAAAACAGATCGCAACAGAACAGGTTCAGAGTTCTGACAGAACTCGCTATGGCGAGTGGGAATGCTCGCCTCGCGAGTAACTAAGGTCCTGCTCGCTATGGCGAGTTGGAGTGCTCGCCTCGCGAGCTCTAGGGGACTGCTCGCTATGGCGAGCTGGGTTGCTCGCCTCGCGAGCGATCTAGGTTTGCTCGCCACGGCGAGTTGCATAGCTCGCCTAGGCGAGCGATGAACAGACTGCTACGGGTTCTGCGAAAATCACACAAAAGGGTCCCAAATTCATCATCTAAACCGTCTAGACTCTCAGAAATGTCATCAGTATGAATAGTCTACGTTCTGTACACAATCTAAACATCTATTCTACAGCTTTATGGCTTAATTCAAGGCTTTTCTCAATCTTAACCTAATTTCAAATTCTCACAAAACTCAATCCTATGTTGTTAATCGAGATTAGATGAACTACAGATCAATATAATTAAGTGTTAGGCTCACCCTTACCTGGTAATTGCAGAAGAAATCGCAGACCTATCTCTCTTCTCACTTCACGTCCGTTTGCACCTTTTTCCAAAACTCTGACAACGCGTATATGACTTCTAACCCTAGTTTCCCTTTATATAATCCCAACAAATCTTATCTTATTTACTCTTTCTCCCACATAACTCTCTAAAATCCAAAACTAACCCACAACTAAATATTTTATTTTATTTTCAAATCTTATTTTATTAAACAATAAAATAAGTCACCACGTCGCATAAAATCATATTAAATCTTCATTCAACATCGCATAATATATTAATAAATATATATCAACTTCTCAAATAAATCAAATAATTAAATAATCAAAAATGGGCGTTACAACTCTCCCCAACTTAAAAGATTTTCGTCCTCGAAAATTACCTCAAGCAAACAATTCTGGGTAAGACTCCAGCATCTTACTCTCTAACTCCCATGTCAAGCTTTCGCCGGTCGCTCCCGACCAAACGACTCTAACGAGAGGTATCTCCTTGCCCCTCAGCGTCTTCGTCTTTCTGTCATCAATTCTCACAGGTAAGGTCTCAACCGTAAGGTTGTCCCTAACTTGCACATCATCACTCTGGATCACATGAGACGGATCCGGAACATACTTCCTCAGTTGCGACACATGGAACACGTCGTGCAAATTCGATAAATGTGGTGGCAATCCAATACGATAGGCCACCGCCCCAATCCTCTCTGATATCTGATATGGACCAATAAACTTCGGGGTTAACTTCTTTGACTTCAATGCACGACCAACACCGGTCATAGGAGTCACTCTCAGGAACACATGATCTCCCTCTTGGAACTCAAGATCCTTTCTACGCTTGTCATGATAACTCTTTTGTCGAATCTGCGACGCTTTCATCTTCTCTTGGATCATTCTTACTTTCTCAGTAGTCTGCTGAATAATTTCCGGTCCTAACATCACATTTCCGCCTGACTCAAACCAACACAACGGAGTTCTGCATCTCCGACCATACAAAGCCTCAAAAGGTGCCATTCCGATACTCGAATGGTAACTGTTGTTGTACGTGAATTCTATAAATGGAAGATGACTATCCCAAGTTCCTCCTTGCTCAAGTACACACACCCTCAATAAATCCTCCAACGACTGAATCGTCCTCTCCGATTGACCATCTGTTTGCGGATGATAAGCCGAACTCAACCTCAACTGAGAACCTAAAGCCTCTTGCAAACTCTTCCAAAATCTAGAAGTAAATCTCGGGTCTCTATCTGATACGATGCTCGAAGGAACACCATGCAGCTTCACGATCTCCTTGATATAAATCTCTGCCAACTGGGCAACAGGAAAAGTAATATTAATCGGTAGAAAATGAGCCGACTTCGTCAATCTATCAACAATCACCCAAATAGCGTCATTCCCTTTAGGAGTATTCGGCAAGCTCGTCACGAAATCCATGGATATACTATCCCATTTCCACTCTGGCACATCTAAAGGTACCATCATACCAGCAGGTTTCTGATGTTCAACCTTCGATTTCTGACAAACCAAACAAGAGTACACAAACTGTGCCACGTCTCGCTTCAAACCAGACCACCAAAACAGCTTCTTTAAATCATGATACATCTTCGTAGCTCCCGGATGAATACTCAAGCTACTTCTATGACTCTCTGCAAGAATCATCTTCTTCATTTCCTCATTATCAGGAATGCAAATCCTACCTCGAAATCTCAACACTCCTTGATCATCAACTCTAAAGTCACTATCCTCCGTCTGATTACTAGCAACCAACAAGTCCACAAACTTGACATCTTCTTTCTGCGCCTCTTTGATACTTTTCAAGAATTCGCTATCAATTTTCAGCATTCCCAGCTTTACACTCTGAGGTGTTCTTTCACAAACCAAACTCAAATCTCTAAACTGTTCAAGCAACTCAAACTCCTTCACCATCATAGCAGACATATGCAAGGTCTTCCTACTTAAGGCATCTGCAACTACATTAGCTTTGCCCGGATGATAATTCAAACCAAAGTCATAATCTTTCAATAATTCGAGCCACCTACGTTGTCTCATATTCAATTCCTTCTGGTCAAATAAGTACTTTAAACTCTTGTGATCACTAAACACCTCAAACCTCAAACCATACAAATAATGTCTCCATATTTTCAATACAAAGACCACAGCTGCCAACTCTAAATCATGCGTCGGATAATTCTTCTCATGAATCCTCAATTGCCTTGAAGCATAAGCTACCACTTTACCATCTTGCATAAGCACACCACCTAAACCCAACTTGGACGCATCACAATATACTACAAAAGGTTCATCAGGCTTCGGCAAAATCAAAACTGGAGCCGTCGTCAAACGCTTCTTCAACTCATTGAAACTGTTCTCACAATGCACATCCCACACAAAAGATTTACCTTTACACGTCAACTGCGTTAATGGAAGAGCCAACTTAGAAAATCCCTCTATAAACCTTCGATAATAACCTGCTAATCCCAAAAAGCTTCTAATCTCCGTAACCGACTTAGGAGTCTCCCATTGCGATACCGCTTCAACTTTAGACGGGTCAACCGCGATGCCATCGCCAGAAATAACATGACCAAGAAAACTTACTTCTTTCAACCAGAACTCACACTTAGACAACTTAGCAAAAAGCTTCTTCTCTTTCAACACTTGCAAGACGATCTTCAAATGCTCAGCATGTTCTTCTTCAATCTTAGAGTAAACCAGAATATCATCGATGAACACCACAACAAAACGATCCAAATAAGCATGGAAGATCCTATTCATATACTCCATAAATACACCAGGTGCATTAGTAACACCGAAAGGCATCACCGTATACTCATAATGTCCATATCGCGTTCTAAACGCTGTCTTCTGCATATCCTCATCTTTCACTTTAATCTGGTGATAACCTGATCTCAAATCTATCTTGCTGAATACACAAGCACCCACCAACTGATCCATCAAGTCGTCAATTCTCGGAAGTGGATACCTATTCTTTATCGTTACTTTATTCAACTGACGATAGTCGATGCACAACCTCATACTTCCATCTTTCTTCTTGACTAACAACACTGGAGCTCCCCACGGTGACACACTTGGTCTCACGAACTTCTTATCAAGCAAATCCTCTAACTGTTTCTTCAGCTCCGCCAATTCAGAAGCTGACATACGATAAGGCGTCATAGACACAGGCTTCGTTCCAGGAACAAGATCGATCGTAAATTCAACTTCTCTTTCCGGAGGCACATCAGGAATATCATCTGGGAAAACTTCAGGAAAATCACATACTACTTGTAGCTTATCAATCACTGCCTGATTCTCAATAGATAAGGACGCCATCAAAGAAAACATCATAATTCCATCGCGTTCCAACTGCTTCAACTGTTTAGTAGATAAGAATTCTGCCCCACTCTCTTCTTCGGGAGAAGAAAAATGCACCGTCTTACTAAAACAATTAATAAGGACATGGTTGTACTCTAACCAATTCATCCCCAAGATCACATCCATCCCAACCAACGGTAGACATACCAAATCAATCTCAAAATCACGACCAAACATAGACACAGGACATCTTAAACACACAAGGGAAGTAGTCACCGAACCCTTAGCTGGAGTTTCGACAACCATCTCCCCATTCATATCAGATACAACAAGATTCAACTTAGAAGCACAATCAAGAGCAACAAAACAATGTGTGGCACCAGTATCAATAATAGCAACTAATGGTATATTATCAAAATAACAAGTACCTCTGATCAAGCGATCCTCGCTCTCCGTCTGCGTACCAGTCAAAGCAAAAACCCTCCCAGTAGTCTGAGCCTTCTTAGGCTTCTTGCATTGTGAACCAATGTGACCCTCATCACCGCAGTTAAAACACACAATGTCACCATGCTTGCAATCCGCAGTAGTATGACCCTTCTTGCCACAACGAAAACACCTCTTCACCTCTCCAGGACAAGCATTACTCTTATGGCCTTTCACGCCACAAGTATAGCAAACTATCTCAACAGGAGCATCTTTCTTCACAGGTCTCCTCTCATCATTAACTCGCTGTTTGCCCTTATCTGCAGGGGCACTGTAGGGCTTAGGACGACTTTGCTGTCCTTTTCCTTTCCTCTCATTAACCACCTTGCTCCAGAACAGGTAGAAGACTAATCCACCAGTCATCAGCCTCCTCAGCCAGCATGTGCGTACCAAAACGCACCTTCTGCACCTCCGTGCACTGCATTACTCGGAACACCCTCTCCATCTCCTTGAGCCAAGTCTGGGCTCCATCTGGGTCATATCTCCCCTTGAAGGTAGGAGGATGGTTTCTCAAGAAGGTCTCCAGCATGCGGACCTCAGCACTAGCACCAGCATTCGCATTCGGTTGTTGCCCCACCGCTTGAGCAACAGCTTCCAAGGCAGCAGCAATCGCAGCGTCGTTTCTTCCAGCCATCTTAATCCTCTACAAAGCAAACATAAGTTAGAATAATACAATAATAGTATTCTAACTCTAAGACAACGTCACTCGACTCTCTACTTGGCCGGACGGACCGACCTGCTCTGATACCAATTGTAACACCCCGTTTTCCCAACATAAAAATTTCTTTAGAAAGATAATCATGCATCAGAGTAAGCACATAAACAGGGCATCACATTTCTAAAAACATCTCATGTTAATGAATAAATAAACATTAAATCTTCATAAAATATTAATCATTATCGCAGCGGAAAAATCATAAGGAAATCATCTCAAAAGTCTTTGGCACACAGGCCTCAACAGCGTCTTATTAAAGTCTTCAGGATAAGCATAAACATATCAAATCGCATAATACGCAAGGAACAGAGAAAATAAAAGAAAGATCCCCCATCCCGTTACGTATCAGAGCACCTAGACTCAACTGCATAAAGCCTCACACGCCTGCACCTAATCTTGGTTACCTGCACTTGCCCACAAGGCGGCAATTCCAGCAGAAGGGGTGAGATTCACAAATAATTATATTAAACATGTAATTAAATAATCACAATCAACAATCAAACATAATTCAACATATCACAGATAAACATCTAGCATATAAAGCATCAACTTAACCAACACATCATTTAGCACCGCCATAATCAACATCATAAACATCTTAGTAAACATCTTAGACGACTCGACTCGACATCATCACTTGACTATGCAACCCTACGTCTTATATGCATGTGGTACCAATCCAGGGCATGAGCCCTCGTCGCTATGAGCATAAATATACTCCAAGGCATAAGCCTTCGTCGCTGGTGAGCAAAGCTCCAGGGCATAAGCCCTCGTCGCTGGTGAGTAAAAACTCCAGGGCATAAGCCCCCATCATAGAATGAGTATGCATGAGACTCAATGCAATTTTAACTTAAACAAGTTAACATCATAAACGTCTTAATAACCATCTTAATCATCATGGACTGACACATGCAGCAACTGTACATAAGTAAATAGCAACATGGCAGCAAGTACATCATACATATAGCCTCCATAATGCAAGCATCGCAAGTAAATCAAACATTCATAACTTAGTTAATTCATATATCACACATAAGCTTCATAAAATCATCATAAACAATCTCAATCATCATGTATCATCATT
The DNA here is from genome assembly GCA_958299785.1 of Medicago lupulina. Taxonomy (NCBI): domain Eukaryota; kingdom Viridiplantae; phylum Streptophyta; class Magnoliopsida; order Fabales; family Fabaceae; genus Medicago; species Medicago lupulina. The sequence goes on along the minus strand of OY283146.1, from coordinate 39,817,845 downwards.
ACAGATTATATTAAACATCATTAGAAGTCTCTTAAGCTACCCCAAGGTCATCTCTCAGGGTCACATGCGAAAACAGATCGCAACAGAACAGGTTCAGAGTTCTGACAGAACTCGCTATGGCGAGTGGGAATGCTCGCCTCGCGAGTAACTAAGGTCCTGCTCGCTATGGCGAGTTGGAGTGCTCGCCTCGCGAGCTCTAGGGGACTGCTCGCTATGGCGAGCTGGGTTGCTCGCCTCGCGAGCGATCTAGGTCTGCTCGCCACGGCGAGTTGCATAGCTCGCCTAGGCGAGCGATGAACAGACTGCTACGGGTTCTGCGAAAATCACACAAAAGGGTCCCAAATTCATCATCTAAACCGTCTAGACTCTCAGAAATGTCATCAGTATGAATAGTCTACGTTCTGTACACAATCTAAACATCTATTCTACAGCTTTATGGCTTAATTCAAGGCTTTTCTCAATCTTAAGCTAATTTCAAATTCTCACAAAACTCAATCCTATGTTGTTAATCGAGATTAGATGAACTACAGATCAATATAATTAAGTGTTAGGCTCACCCTTACCTGGTAATTGCAGAAGAAATCGCAGACCTATCTCTCTTCTCACTTCACGTCCGTTTGCACCTTTTTCCAAAACTCTGACAACGCGTATATGACTTCTAACCCTAGTTTCCCTTTATATAATCCCAACAAATCTTATCTTATTTACTCTTTCTCCCACATAACTCTCTAAAATCCAAAACTAACCCACAACTAAATATTTTATTTTATTTTCAAATCTTATTTTATTAAACAATAAAATAAGTCACCACGTCGCATAAAATCATATTAAATCTTCATTCAACATCGCATAATATATTAATAAATATATATCAACTTCTCAAATAAATCAAATAATTAAATAATCAAAAATGGGCGTTACAAACACACCTAGTGCATTTGTAACACCGAAAGGCATCACTTTATACTCATAATGTCCATATCGCGTCCTAAAGGCCGTCTTCTGCATATCCTCATCCTTCACTTTAATTTGATGGTAACCAGACCTCAAATCGATTTTACTAAACACACGAGCACCCACCAGTTGATCCATCAAATCATCAATTCTCATAAGCGGATATCTGTTCTTTATCGTCACTTTATTCAACTTCCGTTAATCAATACACAATCTCATGCTACCATCTTTCTTCTTAAACAAAACACCGGTGCTCCCCATGGTGAAACACTTGGTCGTACAAATTTCTTATCAAGTAAATCCTCCAACTGTTTCTTCAACTCTGCTAATTCGGATGCCGACATACGATAAGGTGCCATCGACACCGGCTTCGTTCCTGGAACAAGGTCAATTGAAAATTCAACCTCTCTTTCTGGTGGCACATCATGAATCTCATCCGGAAATACTTCTGGAAATTCATTCACAACCGGCAATCTATCAATCACAGCCTGATTCTCTACCGACAAAGATGCCATCAAGGAGAACATTAAGATCCCATCACGCTCTAATTGCTTCAGCTGCTTAGTAGTTAAGAATTTTGCTCCACTCTCTTCTTCAGTAGAAGAAAAATGCACCGTCTTGCTAAAACAATATATATGAACACGGTTATATTCTAACCAATTCATCCCAAAGATCACATCCATACCCGTCAACGGCAAACATACAAGATCAACCTCAAAGTTTCTACCAAACATAGACAACGGACAACTCAAACAAACAAGAGAAGTAGTTACTAAACCCTTAGCTGGAGTTTCAACAACCATTACTCCATTCATATCAGACATAACCAGACCCAACTTACGTGCACAATCAATGGCAATGAAACAATGAGTAGCACCAGTATCAATAATAGCAATTGAAGGAATACTATTAAAGAAACAAGTACCTCTTATAAGTCGGTCCTCATTACTAGTTTGCGTACCGGTCAATGCAAACACCTTGACACTAGCCTGAGTCTTCCTAGGCTTCTTACACTGCGAACTAAGATGACCCTCCTTGTCACAGTTGTAGCAGACAATGTCACCACGCTTGCACTCAGCTACCGTGTGACCTTTCTTCCCACACCGGAAACACTTCTTCTCGTCACGTCCGCAAACATTACTCTTGTGGCCTTTTTCACCACATTTGAAACAAACAATCTCAGTAGGAGCATCTCTCCCCTTAGGCCTTCTCTCATCATTCAGTCTTTGTTTACCTTTGACAGTTGGGGCACTATACGGTTTCGGACGACTCTGTTGTCCCTTACCTCTACGCTCACTCATCACCTTATAATGAGCTTTCGTATCCTCCTCGTAAATCCTACAGCTGCTTACCAATTCGGAAAACTTCCTTATCTTTTGATAACCAATGGCCCGCTTTATATCAACACGCAGACCATTCTCAAACTTTATGCACTTAGGGAACTCAGCAGTCTCGGCGGTATAGTGTGGATAGAATTTAGCAAGCTCCATAAATTTCGCCGCATACTCGGTTACAGACATGTCTCCTTGCTTCAACTCCAGAAATTCAATCTCTTTCGTGCCTCGGACATCCTCCGGAAAATACCTGTCCAGAAACTCCCTCCTGAACACAGCCCAGGTTACTTCACCACCATCCTGTTCTAAGATAGGTAGAAGACTCACCTACCAGTCATCTGCCTCTTCAGCCAACATGTGCGTACCGAAACGCACCTTTTGTGCTTCATTACACTGCATGACCCTGAAGATTCTCTCCACCTCCTTGAGCCACTTCTGAGCTCCATCCGAATCATACCTTCCCTTGAATGTTGGTGGATGATTCCTTAGAAAGGTTTCCAGCATTCTAACTCCTTCGTTACCAGCACCAACATTCGGCTGTTGTCCTACAGTTTGAGCAACAGCTTCAAGTGCAGCAGCAATAGCAGCATCGTTTCTCCCAGCCATCTTGAAATTCTACATAGCAAACGACAATCATAACAACAAAGACAGTGTAAGGTTATTACACAACACTACGTGGCTCAACACGACTCTACTAATTGGTCGGACGGACCAACCTGCTCTGATACCAATTGTAACACCTCGTTATCCCAACAATTAAATATTAAATAAAATAAATCAGAGTTCAACAACAAACAGGCATGTCACACTACTTTTCAAAATTTCTTAAATAGGATAAAATACTATTTATTAAAACCAATAGTGATAAATTATCCAACATTGCAGCGAAATATTCTTAACATCATAAAACATTAAATGATCATCCATAATACTGGCACAAGGCCTCTACATGAGTAGTCATTAGCATTAAATTCAACAACAAACAAATCTCCAACAACATGGTTTAAAATTTGATACATAAGGAATGAAAAACACAACAACAATTCCCATCCCGTTACGTATCAGAGCCCTAAGACACTTCAGCCACCACTTCTACTATTCGGGATCACCTGCAAGTTACCCATACGAAGGGCAACATTTTCAAGCAGAAGGGGTGAGATTCACAAACAACAATAATAGAAATATAATTCATCAATTGAATCTAACACCCTAATATCATCAATACTCCAATATACTTATATAATTCATGGTCAACATCATAACAATATATTCCATTTCAACTAGCAATACACCGACTACTCAACCAACAACAACGACTCATGCAATGGCATGACAACACCAGATAGACTCAACGACAAAATGTGACAATGCACATGCATGTGGTACCATTTAACGCGTTTGAATGACAAGGCATTCCAGGGCATAAACCCTCACCAATTTTGAATGGTTAAAGCATTCACAGGGCATGAGCCCTCACCAAATTGAATGAACTAGCATTCACAGGGCATAAGCCCTCACCACTTTGAACGACAAGGCGTTCCAGGGCATGAGCCCTCGCCAATTTTATGATTATGCAATGGACTCCACTTGTGTATATCAACATACAACTCGACTACTACTCAACAATGCATATATACATATATATGACTTACACTCCTCACCACTCAACCAAATATACTTCAACCTTGAAAATAATTCAATAACATGCATAATTATAAATATTCAGATATACCATTAGTCATAAACATGATCCTCACCAGAATTCAACCCATAATAATCAAACACATAGAACCACTTCGGGTACAGGGCTACTCGCCTCGGCGAGTACATCTACTCGCCATGGCGAGCTCAAGGAATGGGTTACTCGCTGGAGGTGAGTAAAATTGGGCGCTCTCGGCCTTTTTGACATTTTTCTCACTAAAACTTCATTTTTAAGCTCCCTATTCATCTTTTTAATCTGAAAATTGTCCCAGTCCTCTCAAAAAATATCTAGGTACATAAAACTATCCATCACACGCCTTATAACAACATTTCAAAAATCAAGATTTCTAAGGCACTACTCGCGGTGGCGAGTGGTTTTGCTCGCGAGGCGAGCTATGAACATTGCTCACTCGCTATGGCGAGTCATGCTACTCGCCACAGCGAGCGATGAATGTCAGCACGGGCAGAATGCTGTTTTTTCCCAAAAATCCCATTGTTCTCAATCTCTATCCCCAAAACAATTTACAGAAATGTAATAAGGTTCTGCCTACAACCTGAATGCATTCTAACACTATTTTAACATTCTATACACCTTTTCCATTCAAAAATCATACTCTAAAACCTAACCCCCCCCCCCCCCCCCAAATCCCCAATTTCCACTAAAAACCATGTTAAACCCAAAATCAAAATTACATATTCCATTATTATTGAAAGATAGTCTCACCCTTACCTTAATTCGACGAACAACGCTCCCAAAAGTCATAATCTTCTCCTTTGGCTCTTCCCTTGCTTTTTCTCCCAAAAACTGATAATATGTGAAACTGTTTTCTGACTCTCTTACTTAACTCCCCTTAATTCTAATTAACTCCCACTTAATTCTTTTAATTAAAAAGTAACCCCCAACCTCTAAATAAATTCTATTTTTCACATTAATCTAATAAATAATGAAAATAAACCATCCAATAAAATACACCACACCACACCACACCACACCATCAACAAATATTATTTAAAATCATAAAAGGACTCTAAATATATCAAAAGTAATTAAATAACAACTAAGGCGTTACACTAGTTGTCTCCAAACTTCACATTTCCTCCTTCTTTCACTGTGAGGGTGAGGAACATTGACCTCTCTCCTGTCACATGCCTTGAGCAACCGCTGTCCATATACCATTGTCATACCCCAAATTTTGACCAGGTTCTTCTGTTTAACCATCATTTTGTGTGTTTTTAAAACTCATTTCTTTCGCCTTTAATCCCCTTTTTTCGCATTTTTATCTGCATTTTAACCGTACTTTAACGCTTGTCGCGTTCGTACTTTAATTCTCAATTTAATTTTCATTTTTAAACTCTTTGCATTTTCATTTTATTTCTCTTCTTTTTTCGCTTCTGAAAAGTTTTCGTTCGTATTTCAAAAGTCGAGTAATTTCGTCGTCTCAGACAAAATTTCGGCAGGGAGGTTACTTTGAAGTACCTCATTTGGTTCCGAAGGGACAGTTTTATTTACCTTTTTAATTTTTATTTATTTTCATTTTATTTATCCTTTATTTGTTATTTTTTTTACTTCATTTTATTTTATTTTTTCGTTTTTTCTTTTTATTTTTATTTTGTTTATGTCTCATAATGTTTTAGTCCATTTTTAGTCCAAGTCCATATAACTGTCCAGCCCAAGGGCATTTTCGTCCATTTTTTTTGCATCAGCACGACCCTAGTTTTAGGGGTATTTATAGGCAGCATTTATTACACTATACAGGGGTGAGAATCAGTCATAAACACTGTTCAAAATCGGCAGTCACAAAAATTTGGATCAAAACCTTTCTTTTTTCAAACTTTCTCAAGAACATCAAGAACATTCATACTCAAAATTTTCCAGCAATCATGTAATCACCATGACACATACCAGAATCCAACTCTTTTTTTTGGATCCATCACCGAACACAAACAACAACCACAAAATCGCACAAGGCTGGATCGGTAACACCCCGTTTTCCCAAACATAAATAAATATAAAGAATATCAGAGTTTTCATTCATAAACGGAGCATTACATTCATCTTACAACTTTTCCATAAATATAAATAGAATAAAGTACTATTTATTAAAATAATCTGTCTTTATAAAAATCTAATAAACATGCAGCGGAAATAGTTTCAACATCATAAAATGGTCTGTGGCTCTAAAGGCCATAACATCCACACCATACTTATTTATTATGGAAATAGTTCAAAACGTTCAAAAGAAAATACGTAACAAGGAAAACATGCAATAGACAATCCCCATCCCGTTACGTATCAGAGCATCCTAGACGACACGGTGGAGATTACTCACAACTGCACTATTCTTCGTTACCTGCAAGTTACTCATACGAAGAGCAACATTTTCAAGCAGAAGGGGTGAGATTTCACATTCATTAATAGCAAGCAACAATTCATAAAAGATAATCAACAACCATATATCCAGCATAGAATAAACATCACATAACATCATTTAATAAAGGTAAAACAGCAACAACAACATCATCAACAACAGCAACATCATCAGCAACAACAACAACATCATAATCAACAACAGCAACAACTTCTCAAATGATCATCAATTATATTATGCAATGACGACCTTACAATGCAACGACAACAACAACTCATCTTAACATCACATCGACTCGACAATGCAATATGCATGTGGTACCATCAGGGCATAAGCCCCCATCGCTAAAGGTCAAATAGGACCTGTCAGGCATTGAGCCCCCATCGCTAAAGGTCATAAAAGGACCTGTCAGGCATTAAGCCCCCATCGCTGACTATGCTATGCAACAACACGACTTAATGCAATGACACGACTCAAATGCAACAATTTTCAAATATCACATCTTTATATAACACATCTTTTAAATCACACGTCTTTAAATAACACATATTCATATAGGACATTTAGTTACACATCTTGAAATATTACATTATCTTCACATCATAAAATACACATCAATTACACATTATAGTTTAAAGATATTGACAGTGTAAAACAAATGAACATGAATCTACTCTAATTTCTATATTTTATCACCTTATTATATTTGGAATATTGACATGGGTCTAACTTGGTGTTCATACCTCAAATTCATATTTTTATGATAAATGGTGTTTTCTGCACATTACTTTCCCAAACTTCTAAAAAATTATTGAAATTACTTTTTAAAGATAATTAACCTATTTAATTATTTTTAGGGACTTATATAATTACTATACAAGTTTGAAGGCATATGAGTAATGTAAGGGGTATACTCGAGGCAACAAAATGCTAATGCACAAATCATTTAGATTCACGTAAGTTCCAAGCATGTGAATCTTGTTCACTACAAGTACCCCATGCTAGTATTCTCTTAAAACTAGGTATATTATGTTTGAAATAAGGAAGTTCAACCTCATGAGTATTTTACATAATTTAATCAAAGGGTGCTTCAGTATACATTAGAACTATCATACCTTAGATTTGGCAAGCTATATAAAGCTGGTAACAATAAAGTAGTGAAAATTACTCTAGACGTAGCATGATAGCATGATATAATAACATATATACCACAAAAAGTAACACCATGGAAGTTACTATATATTTAGCACTTTATCAGACCCCAAATCTTACGGAAGTACGACGGCTAGGAAATAAATGCTTAGCAGACTATAGCTGTACTGATTATAAAAACAAATAAACTTTGCACAAGTAGTCATGAAGTTCATGATTTATGAAACGAACTATTAGATCAATCTAATTGAATTTAAACTTAATTTCTATAACATCAAAAATTCAACAAAACAACGTGATTAAACTCTTTTTAAAATTATATGCTTAAGATTAAAGAAGGTTAATCTCACCCTTACCTTAGATTGTTTTCTGAAATCAAAAGCAGCGTTCTTCGTCCTTAGGGTTCTCTCTCTGAGTTCTCCTCTTTTCTCCAAAAACGTACATGGTCTGTTTTCTAAACTCTTATTGACTCTTAACCTAATTTATTTACTCTTCTCACCAAACACTACTCTCCCCTATTATCTTATTATTTCCAATAATATCTCTCCCTCACTTAGAATATTATAACACATAATATCACATAATATAATATTTCATCAAATATATATTATAAAACAAATTATATTATACTAAAAATGCAATAACTAATAAAATATTAAATATTAAAAGTAGGGCGTTACATGATCCATCACCGAACACAACAACAACCACAAAATCGCACAAGGCTGGATCCATCACCGAACACAACAACAACAACAACAAAATTTCACAAGGTAGAATCCATCACCGACCACAACAAGCACAAACCACCGTCGTTATTTTTTCTGCGATTTAAACAAGGAAGCAAAACGCCAGGAAGTAAGGAAACAGATCGGTTCAAAGAAGTGGTAAGAAAGAGGTAGAATTTTATTTTGATTTTTCGAATTTAAAAAGTAGATCTACGATTGTAGAAGCTTTACTTTGAGAAACCCAGACTGGATTCGAACTCTACGCGAAAAAGAAATTTAAAAACTGTGTTCGGTTTTGAAAAAGGTGGCGGTTGGATTTTCCGGCGCGGAGGCGCCGCCCTGTTGGGCCGGCCACCACCACGCTGGAGTTCTTACTTGGCCGGAGTGTTCATCTTTTTCCAGAAAATGCTAGAGAGAAAGAGAGAGAGAGACCGGTTGGTGCTGAGAGAGAGAAAAATTAAAGAAAATGAAATAAAACCAATTGATATGGCTTATGTACTCTCTCGGCCGGTTCGGTTTATTCCTGAACCGTTTCAGTTGGACCAAACCGGCCCAATCTCTCTCCCTCCAGTCTTGATTGTTTGCTCTTAGGCCCATCTTTTGCTTGCTATCCTATTTTACTGATTGTTGTTCATGCACCCCTGCACTGCTTCTGCACCTCCCTGTTTCTTTGAATTTAATTTCTTCTCACATGTTAATTGTAGCTATCATCATGCATTTTGCTGATTTTAATTTTCCACATCATATTTGTTCTATCATATAGTTTACTTGTTGATTTAATTTCCATCACATGCATTTTATTTCAAATCTTCTTTATATCATGTTTTGTTTATCTAATTCACTTAATGACTATATTCTCGTCTCATGCATTTTAGACCTTAAAAAAAATCATTACATGCATATTTGGTTTGTTTAGCATATGTGCCTATTCTATGTGTTTGTATTTTATTTTCGTTATCGCTTTATTATTTTTATTTGTTTAAATTTCATGATATTAGCGTGTATTTAGGATGTATGTAATTTAATTTTTCGCATTTTTATTTTTCTCGTCATTTATTTTTATGCAAGACTTTAGAATGTATTTAGGAATCTATGTAAATATCTAAGTAATGAGAATGTGCACCGACACAATCACACACTTTATTTTTATTTTTTTACCGCTTTATGTCGTTACCGCGATCAAGGACGAAAATGAATTAGTAACAAATTAGGTTAATAATTGGACTTTAAATATTTTCTTAAAATCAAACTACTAGTAATTTTAGGATCATTTCAAACTTGAGAATTTGCTTAGGATCCAACGTCCTTTGTAAATTTCTCGCTTTTTATTACCTTTACGTCGTTACGCTTAGTTTTATAGTTTACGTTTAACTTATAAAATTCATTTTCCAAAAAAACATTCAAATATGCAAAAATCACAAAAAAAAACATTTACTTAACAAACCTTGGAAACAAACCAAGCGGGCGTTCCTTCTTTATTTTTTCCCAAATCAAACTTCAATCAATTTTAATCATTCAAGCTTTCTTTTCTTTAACTAAAATCAAACAACCTCACATTTTTATTCTTCTATGCCTTTCGGCCTCTTTCCTCCTCTAAACATTTTCCAACTTTTAAAATCAATCCAACTCACCAAACGAAACTTTTGAGGTGAACTACATGATTTTGACCCCACTTTTTGGGTATGTAGGCAAAAGACTTTGTCTTTCCAAATCAATAAAAACAACAAAAAAACATACTTCTTCTCCCTCCATTCTTTCACTTAGACTTTAGGCAATATTTTACAAATAAATAAGCAATTAATTAGCACAAGATAATTTAGGTAAGAGGCTCCTTCGGAGTACCGAAGTCGTTTAGGGTGTTTAACACCTTCCCTATTCGAAACCAACCCCCGGACCTTGATCTCATAAGGGTTTTTACTCATTTTTTCCCTTCCCACGAATAAAAATTGAGAGTTCAAAGATTGAAAGGTTCAAAACCAATTAATAGATTGATACCCGAAAATTACGAGCACAGAAATGGCGACTTCATTGGGGAGATTTCCTAAGAGGGTTACGCCCACCTTACCTGTCTTTACTTGTGCTTTATCTTTGCTTATACCTTGTACATACATGCTTACTTGTTTATTTTCAAACGCGAGTGGTGAGATAAGTCCTACACCCGGGCTTGAGTGAAATATAAGATAGGACGGGGTATAATCAAAGTTCCACTCCAAGAGTAATCTTGAGTCTTGGTTCATGTGATAACCCCACTCCATGGAGGGATCTTGGAAGTAAAATTTGTTGACACGAGTAATCATGTTGGCTTTATTATTTTCAAGTGACCGTCGAAGTTGAGGACGTTAGTTACCTTTAACCCATCCTAGCCTTTTAGGACGTAGTGCGGTGGCTAATCAAGAGTAATCTTGAATTGGTTGATACGCGATACTACACTCAAACGAGACCTTCTTACGAGTGTTATTGGACCAAGAGTAATCTTACAACCCGATGACGTTTGGAAGTGGTTGACAACTTTGGGAACCTAGGTAGAACCCTTGTTACAAGTGCAATTCAAACCATAGTCCTTACCAAACGGCGCTATTACCCTTAAGCTCCAACATTGTGGAACTTAACCTCACCATGTTTTCCATGTTCTTTAGCATAATCATGCATACATGCATTCATTCATAAACAACTTTTTCCATCAAAAATTGAAGGACTTAGCCAAGTTTTTTCCTAAACATCAAACGAATGGACCTTGTAAGAAAGAACACCAAGAAATACAACTTCAAAATCTTATATAAGCTCTTACTTTTGTTAAGAACTTTTTCCTTGGTTTCGTTCTTACCTTTTGAAAAAGGAACCGATGGTAATATCTTTACATTTTTCAAATGAAACTATGTTCCTCTATAATGTTTACAATTAACTTTGATAAGTCCTTCAAAAAAAAATCTTTTTGCATAAGCATATCATGCATCATTTGCATTCATAGTTTCTAGTCTGTGTCTCATATTGTGTCTTCTCCATAAAAGGTCAATCCGTCAGTCGACTCGCATCTACAACACTCGGGCAAATCAGAATGGATTCAATTGAACAAGAAAACCATAGACTCCATGTAAAGGTAACTACACTCAAGGGAGAGGTGGAAAGGCTAACTGTCATGGTATCTACTTTGTTGGCCGCTCAGACTCAGCTGTCGGTTCCTCTGCCTACCAGTACTTCTCTAGCTCAACTAAATACATCAGTTATGCCAATTTCAACAATGTTTTCTAGTACCCCATAACATACTATGGTTGAAGGTTATCTCTGGAGCACGACATTTAGTGTTGGTGAAGTACTCCACTCTCACGTCTCTGAGGTTCCGGTGCCTACTACACAATATGCAGTTTCTATTCCTCCGCCTGGTACAACATCCCCTCAAGCTGCAATGACTTTCACAGCTCTAGTAGTTCACACCATCCAGCAAGACCATGGACCCGTTTTCCATGCCGAAAATGTAAAAGCTTATGACTGGGTAGATGACCTACAAGAGGAGGTCAAAGGAATGCAACGGGAGGTCAAAGCTCTATGTGGTAAAGGACAATTCGGCAAGAATGCCTACGATCTCTGCTTGGTGCCCAATGTTGTGATACCGCCCAAGTTCAAGATCCCTGACTTTGAGAAGTACAACGGGAACACTTGCTGATAGAAGTTTGGCAAGTGCACCAAATACTATCGAAGTAGTAAAAATATCGATCCCACGAGGATTGTTTTTAATCGCAATAAGTTAATTTCGTTATGCAATAGGATGTTTAAAGGTTATTATAGTTTTGCCACTAGGCGGTAGATTTGTTTGTTTTAATAACAAAAATAACAAAAGGATAGAAGTTGCTTAAGAAAATATGGAGAGAGATGAGATCGGATCGTCGAATCCTCTATGTTTCCCCTAATTGGTTACTGTACTCTATTCCTATTAATGGTTCTTTAAGTCCCACGATAGTTAACAAAATAGCCCTAATCAATCCCTTGAGTTAGGACCCTCTTCTTAAACTACAGCCCCTAATTCCTTAGGTGGTCTAATAATTCTTGAAGGATTAAACACGTTAACCTAATATCACTAATAAACGATTATCCATTCCTAGACTAACCATGTTTATTAGAACAATTCAATTAAGTCTAAGTTGAAAGCTAGGGTCAGTAGTCATCCATTCTCACGAAAACATATTTATATTTGATCAGGATATAAAAAGCATTAAGAACAATTGAATTGAATAAAGACTTAAATAATCATTAATATGGAATAGAGTTTCATCACAGCAACATAAGATCAACTAGGGTTTACACAGAATCATCTCGGATCCAATCTCTAAGAGATTTAGCTACTCATAACAATGTTTACAAATAGCATAATCAATTGAATCATTAAAACATACATGTAACTGGTAAAAGGATGAAGAAATCGTCCTCCTTGCAGTCGCCTTGATGTCAAAATCGCACTTTGCTCTCCAAGATTCGTAACCCTTGTTTTCGGAAAAGACTTCAGCTTAAATAGGCCCAGAAATTCGCCCAAAACGTGTCACGTTTTAAGTAAAACGTGACACGTTTTTTTCCTTCAGTAGCAAGTAACCAAATTAGGGTTTCACAAAACGTGTCACGTTTTTGCCAACGTGACACGTTCTTCTTTCTTCTCAAAACATGCTCTCTGACTTGTGAAAACGTGTCACGTTTTTTAGCAAGCGTGACACGTTTTTGTGACTTGCACCATTCTTCAGTTTTCTTGCTTTTTCTTGCTTTTCATGCGTTTCTTGCTGCTTAAGTTGCTTTGTGACTCCATAAAATGATAAAATATACATAGAAATTACGTAATGACAGCATGTCATCACTTGCCCTAAGGAACATTTGGTGATGTACGCAAGGAAGATGTCTTCACAAGCCGACAATGATAAACTTCTCATCCACTACTTTCAAAATAGTTTGACTGGCGTTGCTTCAAAATGGTACATGGGTCTGAACAATGCTAATATCAAAACTTTCAAAGATTTGAGTGAGGCTTTTGTCAACCAATACAACTACAATGTGGACATAGCTCCAGACAGAGATGAACTTCGGGCCATGACTTAGGAGGATCAAGAAACTTTCAAGGAATATGCCCAAAGATGGACGAATATTGCCGCTCAAGTCAGTCCGCCTCTAGATGAAAATGAGTTAACCAGGATCTTCCTCAACACTCTTAGCCCATTCTACTATGACATGATGGTTGTAAGTGCACCTAATGACTTCGCAGAGATCATGCGTATGGGAATGCGTCTTGAAGAAGGGGTCCGAGAAGGGCGACTAATCAAAGAAAGTGTTCCCACTGACAGGTCAAAGGAGGAAGACCAGGAAATGAGTATAATGAAAGGTTGGCCTCAACAACAATATCCGACCTATCACCCTGTTGCCATTGTTATGCCCGACGCAAATATTGTTCAAGATCCAGGTGATCAACCCCAGTTTCCACAATATCAACAACAGTATCAACCACAGCCTCAACAACAGGCTCTTCAACAGCTCAATCCGCAAAAGCAGGCTCCAAGAACAAAATTTGATCGAATTCCCATGAAGTATGCGGAGTTGCTCCCAATGTTGCTCGAAAGGAATTGGGTCCAGACTAAGGCACCTCCACCAATACCCAAGAAATTGCCATCACGGTTTAGAGCCGACCTTTCATGTGTCTTCCATCAAGGGGCACCCGGGCATGATATTGAGGGTTGTTACGCTTTCAAGAATGTAGTTCAAGATTTAGATGAAGCCAATCTCCTGCCTTTCTAAGATTGAACTCTGACGTGCAAGTTAACCTGCTACTGGATCTTGGAATCTAATGGTGACACGTGGAATGTTTAGCTGCATTTAGGTCATTTGTTGATGTTTCTTTCTACTACTTATTTGTTCATTTAAAATGTTTGTTTGTTGTTTTATGTTTTTCAAAAAAATCCTTTCGTCCGACCCGAGACGGAAGTGAACTTGTTTAGGGCTTTTTGCTTTATGTATTTTCGTCATTAATGAAAGGTCGACTTGATCCCGACTTTGCTTTTTATTTTGTGCTTTTCCTGGAAAAATGGTAATACAAAAAACCAAAAAATTATTTTTCTTTAATCATATCTGCATAATTATAACTTTCATTTACTTGTCAAAATCAATAATCAAATCATGCATTAATAACTCGTTGAACACTTTAACCCTGTACTCTCTCTCGACCTTGAGTTCCCTGTATCCGAGGCTGAAGGAAAGGATGTTGAAGAAGTTTCCAATGAGACTTCTCGCCTACTGGGGCATCTTAGCCATCAAAGCTACAAATACAAATACCAAGAAAGATTGTCCATAAGATGACATTCATTTACAAAGACTGGCATGAGATGCTACCATTTGCCTTGCAGGAATATTGTACTTCAAGTGCACACCTTAACAGGGGCAACCCCCCCCCCACCATCCCTCAGTATACAACATAAATGTAGTGCCTCACATGGAGGTCAAAGTCCCGTCAATGGAAGTTCCAATGAAAGCTAAGCTTGATTGAATTTAAAGTTGTTACTGTTGTATGGCGTGGACAGTTATATCAAACGGATGAAGCAAGTTTTCGACTAAGAAGGCTTGTCCCCATGAATGTCAAGAAACTGGCCTTGTGCTCAAAGTTGTAATATCTGATTTAACCAGGTTCCAGGGGCAATGAATGCCTAGTTATAGAGGATAATGACAAGCTTGTATGTCCGGTGAATACCAATGCAGTCAAGAAATACTTTGTTAAAATAAAAAAGCTCGGTAAGTCGCAAACCTGAAAAAGCGGCTTAGGCAAAAAACAAAGTGTCTCGATGGATTGAAAACCCGAAAGGGTGGTCCATGTAAAAGTTAGAGACACACACACACACACACACACACAGATATATATATATATATATATATAAAGAAAGAAAGAGGGGAACAAAAACAAAAAAAAATGAAAATGATTATCCTGATAGGTTGAAACCCGCAAGTGCGATCTATGCAAAAGTTAAGGATTATGACAAGGTAACTGCAATTGGTCGGACATGACTCACTTGGGGCATTTCAGCCGTAAAAAAAAAAAAAAAAAAAAAAAAAAAAAAAAAAAAGAGAGAGAAGACCTCTGACTCATGGCAGGGTAATTGCATCAAATCAGATATAGTTCATCTAGGGCATCTTAGCTGTTAAAGGGTTTCCGATCTGAAGCGTCTGCAAATCAAAGACTCGGAACTGTGAAATTAAAAGTTGTCAGGGAGAATAGCGGTTATTGTGTTCAATGTACCTTTCCCGTATAACTACCATTTTTCAAACTTTTAAAATCCGTGGAGTCATGCCTTTGGCGGACCACCACTCCATTTACATTAACTTGAGCCTGTGCCCATTTATTTGAAACTCTCATTTTATTCTGGTTGCATTATTCCCTTCTTTTTGTGATGTTAATATTTAAAGCAAAAAAATATATTTAAAAAAAAATAAAAAAATTCATGTCTTTTGAAATGCATAAACAACAAGTACATTTTCTTTGAACTCATGAGTAGAAGAAGTATGCATCAACATCCGTCTCAAGGACAGTTAAACCCTGCAGGATGAGTATGACCAAAGGTCGTGAGATGACCTCTGTCAAAAAAAAGAAATACAAAAAAGAAGCTCGCTAAGTTGAAAACCCGAAAGGGCGGCTTAAGCAAAAAATGAGTGTCCCGGTGGACTGAAAACCCGAAAAGGGCAGTCCAAGCAAAAATTAGGGGCATACAAAAAATATATTCCCGATGGATTGAAAACCTGAAAGGGCGGTCCAGGAAAAATTTAGGGATTTTAAAAAAAAACAATACAAAAAATGAATGATAAAAATAAAAAAAGAGACAGATGCATCACAATTCAAGTGAGCCAAACAGAAGAATACACCTTGTGCTGGTTTACAAATGGCGACTTATGCCAGTTTGATTGATTGATGGGTTTTATCCCGAGAAATGGTGACTGCTGCCTGTGGTTTGATTAATGGCAACTTCTGCCCATAGTTGGATTAATGGCGACTCTTGCATATGGTTTGAGTGATGACGATTTCTTCCAGGCTTTTGATGAATGGGGTTTACGCCTTCGGTGTTTTGATTATTGAGCTTCCTCTCATCAGTGGTTTGATATCGGGCTTTATCCCGACAGTGATTTGATTCATCTCAATAATATCATCCCACAGTGAAGATTGCCGAGTGTTTGTACTGCGATGTCAACCCGCCCCCCATCCTACCTGTCCAGTCTTGTCAGCTTCATTTGTTATATAGTCATCTAAATCATACATTCATATATTCATGTACTCATACACTCATACACTCATACATATAAACATTCATGCACATACAACACACACATTATCATTTATTCATTATTGCATTGACCACCTTGTGTCAACCATTTTTTTTATCTTCATAAAGGTGTCGTCCCCTGTTTTGTCAGATAACGAGATGTCACTCAATCTTGGTCTTTGGAAGATTATCATTCCCCGGTTTGTCGGATTACGGAATATCAAGTGGATTATTCCCCGGTTTATCGGATTACGGAATATCAAGTGGATTATTCCTCGGTTTGTCGAATTACGGAACATCAAGTGTTTCATTCCCCGCTTGGTCGGAAGACGGAATGTCAAGATTATCATTCCCCGCTTGGTCGGAAGACGGAATGTCAAGATTATCATTCCCCGGTTTGTCGGATTACGGAATATCAAGTGTTTCATTCCCCGCGTGGTCGGAAGATGGAATGTCAAGATTATCATTCCCCGGTTTGTCGGATTACGGAATATCAAGTGGATTATTCCCTGGTTTGTCGAATTACGGAATATCAAGTGGATTATTCCCCGGTTTGTCGGATTACGGAATATCAAGTGTTTCATTCCCCGCTTGGTCGGAAGAAGGAATGTCAAGATTATTATTCCCTGGTTTGTCGGATTACGGAATATCAGGTGGCTTATTCCCCGGTTTGTCGGATTACAGAATGTCAAGATTATCATTCCCCGGTTTGTCGGACTACGGAATATCAAGTGTCTTATTCCCCACCTGGTCGGAAGACGGAATGTCAACAATGTCGTCTCCCAGAATATCGGATGACGAGACATCACTCAGTTTTTTCTCTCTCCAGTGACATCCCCACTTTGTCTAACCCAAAGATATCACCAAGTATACACTTCAAGTGTCAATTTCCCCAAACCGTCAGTCTACAAATACACATTTTATTTTCTCCAGTGTCTTCTCAAGTTTTACCTCTCCAACATTGCATTTACCTTTTTACTTGTGTATTGCTTGCTAACAACAACAGCAAACACCAACATTGCCTTTACCTTTTCCGTTTTCAAGCTTTTGTTCCCCAATGAACTTTTTGTCCCCAGTCAGGTCGTCGTCACCATCTGGCATTCACAACACCACATTCGTTAATTACTCTTTCAAAAGTAATTGGCATGATTTATTTTCAGCATATTCGTCGATTACTATTTCAAAAGTAATTGGCATGGTTTATTTTCAGCATATTCGTCGATTACTATTTCAAAAGTAATTGGCATGATTTATTTTCAGCATATTCGTCAATTACTATTTCAAAAGTAATTGGCAGGATTTATTTTTTCTGCACATTCGTCGATTATTATTTCAAAAGTAATCGGCAGGATTCATTTTCAAGTACATTCGTCGATTACTATTTCAAAAGTAATTGGCATGATTTATTTTCAAGAACATTCGTCGGTTACTATTTCAAAAGTAATTGGCAGGATTTATTTTCAAGCATATTCGTCGATTACTATTTCAAAAGTAATCGACAGGATTTATTTTCAAGCATATTCGTCGATTATTATTTCAAAAGTAATCGGCAGGATTTACTTTCAAGCATATTCGTCGATTACTATTTCAAAAGTAATCGGCAGGATTTATTTTCTACACATTCGTCTTTACCAATTTAAAGGTAATAGACAGTTTTTTTTCCTCCTAGTGATGCTTAATTAATTTGTTCCCCAGCCAGCTTTTCAACTGGTCAAAATTGGTGTACTCGATATTTAAGTCTCTTCGACCCGTTGATTTAAGAAATCTCATCTTTTTAAATCCCCGTGACGAAGAAACTTAAATAGGGGCATCTGTCATACCCCAAATTTTGACCAGGTTCTTCCGTTTAACCATCATTTTGTGTGTTTTTTAAAACTCATTTCATTCGCCTTTAATCCCCTTTTATTCGCATTTTTATCTGCATTTTAACCGTACTTTAACGCTTGTCGCGTTCGTACTTTAATTCTCAGTTTAATTTGCATTTTTATTGCATTTTCATTTTATTTCTCGTCTTTTTTCGCTTTTGAAAAGTTTTCGTTTGTATTTCAAAAGTCGAGTAATTTCGTCGTCTCAGACAAAATTTCGGCAGGGAGGTGACTTTGAAGTACTTCATTTGGTTCCGAAGGGACAGTTTTATTTACCTTTTTAATTTTTATTTACTTTCATTTTGTTTATCCCTTATTTGTTATTTTTTTTACTTCATTTTATTTTATATTTTTCGTTTTTTCTTTTTATTTTTATTTTTATTTCCGGCACAAGGCTGGATCCATCACCGAACACAACAACAACCACAAAATCGCACAACACTGGATCCATCACCGAACACAACAACAACCACAAAATTGCACAAGGCTGGATCCATCACCGACCACAACAAGCACAAACCACCATCGCTGTTTTTTCTGCAATTTAAACAAGGAAGCAAAACACCAGGAAATAAGGAAACATATCAATTCAAAGAAGTGGTAAGAAAGAGGTAGAATTTTATTTTGATTTTTCGAATTTAAAAAGTAGATCTACGATTGTAGAAGCTTTACTTTGAGAAACTGAGGCTAGATTTGAACTATATGCGAAAAAGGAATTTAAAAACTGTGTTTGGTTTTGAAAACGAAGGCGGTTGGATTTTCCGGCGGCCACCACTGCGCTGGAGTTCTTACTTGGCCGGAGCGTTCATCTTTTTTCCAGAAAATGCTAGAGAGAAAGAGAGACCGGTTGGTGTTGAGAGAGAGAAAAATGAAAGAAAATAAAATAAAACCAATTGATATGGCTTATATACTCTCTCGGCCGGTTCGGTTTATTCCTGAACCGTTTCAGTTGTGTAACACCCACTTTAGATTATTTTAATTATTTGATTTATTTAAAGAGTCTATATATATATATATATATATATATATATATTATGAGATGCGGAGAATTAAGATTTATGTGATTTTTAGTGATTTTATACGATGTGGTGACTTATTTTATTGTTTAATAAAATAAGATTTGAAAATAAAATAAATATAAAGATGTGGGGTAGTTTTGAGATTTTAGAGAGTAATGTGGGAGAAAGAGTAAATAAGATAAGATTTGATGGGAGTATAAATAGGGAATATTAGGTTAAGAGTTGTCAGTACGTACAATTCAGTTTTTGGGAGAAAAAGGGAGAAGAGGCAAGAGAAGAGAAGTGAACCAAGAGAGACTGCAATCTTCGATTTCTAAGGTAAGGGTGAGCCTAACATACAATTCTATTAAACTGTAATTCATATGATTATAATTAACAAGTGTAGGAATGGTTTTAGAGAATTGGATAATTAGGTTAAACATGATGTTTTGATGATTAGATGATGTAGAACTGTAGAACTGATGTAGAAATTGATTACAGAACTTAGAATAACCTTAATGCTAATGTTTCAGTCGAATTTGGGGTTAATCATGGTGAAAATTGGGATTTTTGGTGAAAAAGTTTGTGATCCCGTACCCTGTTCTGTCACCGTTTCGCCAGGCGATAATCGTAGCTCGCCACGGCGAGCATCCCCTCATCGCTCGCCAGGCGAGCAACCCAGCTCGCCATAGCGAGAGAACCGTAACGCTTTACCAGGCGAGCAATCCAACTCGCCACGGCGAGGGACCTGTAATCGCTTCACCAAGCAAGCAATAGAGCTCGCCATAGCGAGCTGCGCTGTGACAGATTGTCACGTTTCCTGTGTTTTGCGATTTGTTTCGCACAAGACCTTGTGAGCTGAACCTTGGGTAGTATTGGAAGCTAACTATATTATAAATGACGATCTGTAAAGATTCTTCGTGAAGATTTAATGTTGTTGATAGTGATTTATGAATCATATGTGTATTATGAGAATTATATGAGTAATAAATGTGATGCTTAAATGATGAATTCTTTAATGTTGATATATGCCATGATTGATGATTTGCTGCCATGTAGTTGTTTATATATGATTAAAGCTGCATGTGTCGGTCCAAGATGTTTACGATGTTTACGATGTTTAAGACGTTTAAGTTGTTTAACTTGTTTAAGTTATAAGATGTTGAGTCCATGCATACTCATTCAGAGATGAGGGCTTATGCCCTAGAGCCTTTGCTCAACAGAGACGAGGGCTCATGCCCTAGAGCTTTTGCTCAATAGCGACGAGGGCTTATGCCCTGGGAGTATATTTATGCTCAAAGCAACAAGGGTTTATGCCCTGGATTGGTACCACATGCATATAAGATGTCTAAGATGATTAAGATGTTAGAGTTGCATAGTCAAGTGAAGTTGCATTGTCGAGTCAAGTTGTCTAAGATGTTTATGAAGAAGATTTATGATGATAGTTATGATGCTAAATGATATTTGTAGTGACGTGTTTATGTGATGTTTTGTTGTTAAATATAATTGTTGAATTATATGTTTAATATTATTGTTTTGTGAATTTCACTCCTTCTGCTTGAAAATGTTGCTCTTCGTATGGGTAACTTGCAGGTAATCAAGAATAGGTGCAGTCTTTTGAGGACTTCCCTCGGTTGTGTCTAGGTGCTCTGATACATAACGGGATGGGGAACCTTTGCTTATGTTTTCTCTATTACTTGCGTATTACTTTTATGATTTTCATGACTATGATTTAGTATTTGGAATTTTATGAGACGTTTTGATGAGGCCTTCGTGCCAAGGACTAATATGTATTTGAGTTAATTCCGCTGCGAAGTTTGAAATATTACGATGACTATTTTGAAGAATAAATTGTTATTTATTCATATTTGAGATTTTTGTGAAATGTGACATTCCGTTGTATGGAAACTCTGATTTAAATTGTGAAATTTTTATGTTGGGAAAACGGGGTGTTACAAGTTGGACCGAACCGGCCCAATCTCTCTCCCTCCAGTCTTGATTGTTTTCTCTTAGGCCCATCTTTTGCTTGATGTCCTCTTTTACTGATTGTTGTTCATGCACCCCTGCACTGCTTCTACACCTCCCTGTTTCTTTGAATTTAATTTCTTCTCACATGTTAATTGTAGCTATCTTCATGCATTTTGCTGATTTTAATTTTCCACATCATATTTGTTCTATCATATAGTTTACTTGTTGATTTAATTTCCATCACATGCATTTTATTTCAAATCTTCTTTATATCATGTTTTGTTTATCTAATTCACTTAATGACTATATTCTCGTCTCATGCATTTTAGACCTTAAAAAAAATCATTACATGCATATTTGGTTTGTTTAGCATATGTGCCTATTCTATGTGTTTGCATTTTATTTTCGTTATCGCTTTATTATTTTTATTTGTTTAAATTTCATGATATTAGCGTGTATTTAGGATGTATGTAATTTAATTTTTCGCATTTTTATTTTTCTCGTCATTTATTTTTATGCAAGACTTTACAATGTATTTAGGAATCTATGTAAATATCTAAGTAATGAGAATGTGTACCGACACAATCACACACTTTATTTTTATTTTTTTTACCGCTTTATGTCGTTACCGCGATCAAGGACGAAAATGAATTAGTGACAAATTAGGTTAATAATTGGACTTTAAATATTTTCTTAAAATCAAACTACTAGTAATTTTAGGATCATTTCAAACTTGAGAATTTGCTTAGGATCCAACGTCCTTTGTAAATTTCTCGCTTTTTATTACCTCACCTCGTTACGCTTAGTTTTATAGTTTACGTTTAACTTATAAAAATCATTTTCCAAAAAAACATTCAAATATAAAAATATCACAAAAAAACATTTTCTTAACAAACCAAGTGGGCGTTCCTTCTTTGTTTTTTCCCAAATCAAACTTCAATCAATTTTAATCATGCATGCTTTCTTTTCTTTAACTAAAATCAAACAACCTCACATTTTTATTCTTCTATGCCTTTCGGCCTCTTTCCTCCTCTAAAAATTTTCCAACTTTTAAAATCAATCCAACTCACCAAACGAAACTTTTGAGGTGAACTACATGATTTTGATCCCACTTTTTGGGTATGTAGGCAAAAGACTTTGTATTTCCAAATCAATAAAAACAACAAAAAAAAACATACTTCTTCTCCCTCCATTCTTTCACTTAGACTTTAGGCAATATTTTACAAATAAATAAGCAATTAATTAGCACAAGATAATTTAGGTAAGAGGCTCCTTTGAAGTACCGAAGTCATTTAGGGTGTTTAACACCTTCCCTATTCGAAACCAACCCCTGAACCTTGGTCTCATAAGGGTTTTTACTCATTTTTTCCCTTCCCAAGAATAAAAATTGAGAGTTCAAAGATTGAAAGGTTCAAAACCAATTAATGGATAGATACCCGAAAATCACGAGCACAACCATGATTTTTTATTTTCCTTTGCTTTTAGACATTTCTCATTTTCTTCTTCTTAATTTGATTTTGGTTCAACTTCCGAAGTTGTTGTAGCCACTAACCCAACAGCTACCTTTGTATCTTCATCAGCATCATCCTTATAAGATTCAGATTCACTGTCTAAATCTTTCCAGGTTTCCATCAAACTCTGCTTGATCTGCTTCTTGATCTTGTTTGATTTGAAAGTTGACTTCTTAGACTTGTCCTTTGATTTCTCCTTCTGAAGATCAGGGCAATCAGCAATGAAATGTTCAGGCTTCTTGCAGTTGAAGCTACCATTCTGAGCTTCTTTCCTGGAGACTTTGTAACTACTTCTTATGCTCAAGAACTTCTTGTTCTTCTTGGCCAGATATTGCAGCCTGTTTGAAAGCATAGCCATCATCTCAGCAGGATCTTCATCAGAATCTCCATCAGGTGATTCTTCTTCAGATTCTATGACTTTAAGAGCTCTTGATGATTTCCCTTTAGATGGTAGAGCAATAGATTTACTCTTCTTAGCAGGTTCATGTTCATTAAGACTTATCCCGTGAACTTTGAGAGAGTTGACAAGATCTTCAACACTTAGAGTGTTTAGATCTTTAGCTTCCTCAATAGCAGTAACCTTTAGTCTCCATCTTGCAGGCAGTCTTCTTAGTATCTTGCTCACATGATCAGAAGCAACATAGCTTTTCTTCGGTATTTGTAGTCCAGAGACTAGGGTTTGAAATCTTGTGTAACACCCCGTTTCCCAAACAACGTAATATTAATATAATTTAATCAGAGTAAATCAACAACGGAGTATTACACTACTTTTCAAAATTCTTAAATAGAACGTAAAACTATTTAACTTCGACAACATAAAATCTCATAAACTGCAGCGGAAATTTTCTTTTAAATATATCATCAACTCCCAACAAAATCTTGGCACAAAGGCCTCAACAGTAAAATATTATCCAACATAAATAAACTTCAACAACATTCTTTCAAAATTTGATACATAAAGGAATGAAAGAACAAGACAACGTTTCCCCCATCCCGTTACGTATCAGAGCCCTAAGACACTTTGAGCCAGACATCCAACTAATCTTCAATACCTGCAAGTTACCCATACGAAGAGCAACATTTTCAAGCAGAAGGGGTGAGATTCACAAACAACAATAGTATATATATAACTCATTAATTTGAATTAAAACAACAACAATCACAACAACAAACATCATTAAGCTCATATTTACAAGGCAGCTACATAATCAACAACAACTACATCAATTATATTGGATTTTCAACAACATTATTAAAGGCATCAACACACCGACAACAACTTCGACACCAACGACCCATCAACAACAACGACTCACCCGACGATAACTACTACGACAATGCACGATGACAACTACTAATGCAATATGCATGTGGTACCATTTTACGCGTTTGAATGACAAGGCATTCTAGGGCATGAGCCCTCAACAGTTTGGATGGTTAAAGCATCCCAGGGCATAAGCCCTCAACAGGTGAATGACTAGCATTCCAGGGCATAAGCCCTCAAAATTTGAATGATTAACATTCCAGGGCATGAGCCCTCAACAATGTATGAGTATGAATGACTCCATGTGTATATCTGCATACAACTTCAACAACAACAACTACAACGACAACAACATTTGTGCCTAAATTATTTATGACACACTCCCCAACTTTGTCTAATGTGACACAACAATTCTCCACGTTCAACATAACATTTATATATGTATATACATTATTCACATGATTCTACATTCATTCACAACATTTATCTTCATAAATAAGGTTAAATAAACCAATAAAACATTTTAGGAAGCTCAGATTAAAGTCCTAATGCACAAAGCAAAATTCAGAAAATGGTCGCCCAGGACCCAGTTCGCTTGAGCGAAGCTCTGTTCGCTTGAGCGAACTCAAATGACGAAAGGTAAGGTCTTGTACGCTTAGCGTTCGCTTGGCTCACGCTTGAGCGACCAAAAAGACGTAAGTCAGGATGTTGCATGCTTAGCGTTCGCTTGGCTCATGCCTGAGCGAACGGTCTCATTTCAATTCTGGGCAGTTATATGGACGCTCGCTTAAGCGACGGGCAGTTCGCTTAAGCGAAGCTTCATCTGGCAATTCAAAAACTCACGAACTCTCAAACCCTTTTTCATCCAACAGCCCAATTTTGATCCCCCAATCACCCAAACGGTTTTCTACGATGTTTACAGGTTCTATATGCAGCATAATACTCAAAACAACACAGAAACAGGCAATCAATCAACATAATCATCAACATTTTGCAAATTACCACAACCTTCTAACCATAACTCAAGAACACCATTTTCAATTCAATTTTCAGCAATTATATATATATTATTAGTTGAAGGTTAGCCTCACCCTTACCTGAATTAAGATGAACAAAAATTACAGAAATCAAGCTCCCTCTTCCTCCTCTCTTGCCTCTTCTAGGTTTCCTCTTCTATCTCTCAAAAACTCTTCTTTTTCTTTCTATTGTACGTAAAAATGTTTCTGACTCCCTTTTTCTATTCTCCCAATATTCCTTAACTCATTTTCATTTCCCTTAACTCCCCTTTATTCTCATAATTAATATGTAACCCCCAAAAACTCCATAAATTCTATTCTTACCATATTTCTTATAAATAATAAAATTACTAAATAATAAAATACAACACATCAAATAATCACATAAATCATTTAAAATCATATAAAATACTTAAAATCAACCAAAAATAATAAAATAACAACTAGGGCGTTACAACTCTCCCCAACTTAAAGAATTTCGTCCTCGAAATATTACCTCAAGTAAACAACTCAGGATAGGACTCCTGCATCTTACTCTCCAGCTCCCAAGTTAAACTTTCACCAGTTACACCACTCCAAACAACCTTCACTAGAGGTATCTCCTTGCCTCTCAACTGCTTCACCTTACGATCTTCGATCCTCAACGGTAAGGTCTCAACCGTAAGGTTGTCTCTAACTTGCACATCATCTCTTAGAATGACATGCGAAGGATCTGCTACATACTTTCGAAGCTGCGACATATGAAACACATCATGCAAATTCGAAAGATGTGGTGGCAAACCCACTCTATAAGCCATTGTTCCAACCCTCTCAGATATCTGGTAAAGAACAATAAACTTCGGAGTTAACTTCTTCGACTTCAACGCACGACCTACACCGGTCATAAGAGTGACTCTTATGAACACATGGTCTCCTTCTTGGAACTCAAGGTCCTTTCTACGCTTGTCATGATAACTCTTCTGTCGACTCTGCGACGCCTTCATCTTTTCTCTTATCATTTTGACCTTCTCCGTAGTCTGATGAACTAACTCTGGTCCCAACACCACACTTTCTCCCGACTCAAACCAACATAAAGGAGTTCTGCACCTCCAACCATACAAAGCTTCGAACGGTGCCATACCAATACTCGAATGGTAACTATTGTTGTCCGTGAACTCTATCAATGGTAGATGACTATCCCAAGCTCCACCCTGCTTGAGTACACATACCCTCAGCAAATCCTCTAATGACTGAATCGTTCTCTCCGACTGACCATCTGTTTGCGGATGATAAGCCGAACTCAATCTCAACTTTGAACCCAAGGCCTCTTGCAAACTCTTCCAAAACCTCGAAGTGAACCTCGGATCCCTATCCGACACAATACTCGACGGAACACCATGCAACTTCACAATATCTCGAATATAAATCTCCGCCAACTGAGCTACCGGAAAGGTGATATTAATCGGAATGAAATGTGCCGACTTCGTCAATCTATCAACAACAACCCATATGGCATCATGCCCTCTCGGAGTGTTCGGTAAACTAGTCACAAAATCCATGGAGATGTTATCCCATTTCCATTTTGGCACATCTAACGGTGTCAACAACCCTGTAGGCTTCTGATGTTCAACCTTGGACTTCTGACAAGTCAAACATGCATAAACAAACTGTGCAACATCACGCTTCAACCCGGACCACCAAAACAATTTCTTCAAGTCATGATACATCTTTGTAGCTCCCGGATGAATACTTAAGCTACTTCTGTGACTTTCTTCCAAAATCAACTTTTTCAACTCATCATCATCAGGAATACAAATCCTTCCTCTGAATCTCAAAACACCTTGGTCATCTACCTTAAAGTCACCATCTGTTGTTTGATTACCAGCAACCATCAAATCAACAAACTTAACATCAACTTTCTGCGCTTCCTTGATACGGTTCAAGAAATCACTATTGATCTTCAGCATACCCAACTGCACACTCTGAGGTGACAACTCACAAACTAGGCTCAAGTCTCTAAACTGTTCAAGCAACTCAAATTCCTTTACCATCATAGCGGACATGTGCAACGTCTTCCTGCTTAAGGCATCTGCAACCACATTAGCTTTACCGGGGTGGTAATTCAAACTAAAATCATAATCTTTCAACAACTCAAGCCACCTTCTCTGCCTCATATTCAATTCTTTCTGATCAAATAAATATTTCAAACTCTTGTGATCAATAAACACCTCAAATTTAGAACCGTACAAATAATGCCTCCAAATCTTCAACACAAAAACCACGGCCGCCAACTCTAAATCGTGCGTAGGATAATTCCGTTCATGAGTCCTCAACTGTCTTGAAGCATAAGCTACTACTTTGCCATCCTGCATAAGAACACCTCCTAAGCCCAACTTGGACGCATCACAATACACAACAAAAGGTTCATCCGGCTTCGGTAAAATCAAAATCGGAGCTGTCGTCAACCGTTGCTTCAACTCATTGAAACTACTCTCACACTGAGTACTCCACACAAAAGGTTTACCTTTACAGGTCAACTGAGACAATGGAAGTGCCAACTTCGAAAATCCCTTGATAAATCTGCGGTAGTAACAAGCCAAACCCAGGAAACTTCTAATCTCTATAACTGACTTCGGAGTCTCCCATTGCGATACAGCATCAACTTTCGATGGATCTACAGCAATACCATTACCAGAAATAATATGGCCAAGAAAAATTACTTCGCTTAACCAGAATTCACATTTGGATAACTTGGCATACAATTTCTTCTCTTTCAACACCTGCAACACAATCTTCAGATGTTCTGCATGCTCCACTTCATTCTTAGAATAAATTAGAATATCATCAATAAACACAACCACAAATTTATCTAGATAAGCATGAAAAATTATGTTCATATACTCCATAAACACACCAGGCGCATTAGAAACACCGAAAAGCATCACTTTATATTCATAGTGTCCATATCGTGTCCTAAAGGCCGTCTTCTGCATATCTTCATCTTTCACCTTAATCTGATGGTAACCTGACCTCAAATCAATCTTACTAAACACACGAGCACCCACCAGTTGATCCATCAAGTCATCAATTCTCGGAAGTGGATACCTATTCTTTATCGTCACTTTATTCAACTGACGGTAATCAATACACAACCGCATGCTACCATCCTTCTTCTTAACTAACAATATCGGCGCTCCCCAAGGTGAAACACTCGGTCTTACAAACTTCTTATCAAGTAAATCCTCCAACTGTTTCTTCAACTCTGCTAATTCGGACGCCGACATACGATAAGGTGCCATCGACACCGGCTTCGTTCCTGGAACAAGGTCAATTGAAAATTCAACCTCCCTTTCTGATGGCACATCAGGAATCTCATCAGGAAATACTTTTGGAAATTCATTCACTACCGGCAACCTATCAATCACAACTTGATTTTCCACCGACAAATACGCCATCAAGGAAAACATCGAGATCCCATCGCGTCCTAGTTTCTTCAGCTGCTTAGTGGTTAAGAATTCCGCTCCACTCTCTTCTTCAGCAGAAGAAAAATACACCGTCTTACTAAAACAGTTGATGTGAACACGGTTATATTCTAACCAGTTCATCCCAAAGATCACATCCATACCCGTCAATGGCAAACATACCAGATCAACTTCGAAATCTCGACCAAACATAGACAACGGACAACTCAAACAAACAAGAGAAGTAGTCACTGAACCCTTAACTGGAGTTTCAACAACCATTTCTCCTTTCATATCAGACATAATCAGACCCAACTTACGTGCACAATCAATAGCAATGAAACAATGAGTAGCTCCAGTATCAATAATAGCAATTAAAGGAATATTATTAAAGAAACAAGTACCTCTGATAAATCGGTCTTCATTACTAGTTTGCGTACCAGTCAAAGCAAACACCTTTCCACTAGCCTGAGTTTTCTTAGGCTTCGTACACTGAGAGCTAAGATAACCCTCCTCATCACAATTGAAGCAAACAATATCACCACGCTTGCATTCAGTTATAGTATGGCCCTTCTTTCCGCATCGGAAACACTTTTTCTCATCACGGTTGCAAGCATTACTCTTGTGGCCTTTAACACCACACTTATAACAAACAACTTCAGCAGGAACATCTCTACGCGCAAGTCTCCTTTCATCATTCACTCTTTGTTTACCCTTGTCAGTTGGGGCACTATACGGCTTCGGACGACTCTGCTGTCCTTTACCTCTCCGCTCACTCATCACCTTATAATGAGCTTTCGTATCTTCCTCATAAATTCTACAGCTGCTTACCAACTCGGAAAAATCCCTTATTTTCTGATAGCCAATGGCCCGCTTAATATCAGCACGCAGTCCATTTTCAAACTTAATGCATTTGGAGAACTCAGCAGTCTCCGCAGCATAATGTGGATAAAACTTGGCAAGCTCCACAAACTTGGCAGCATACTCAGTTATGAACATGTCTCCTTGGTTAAGCTCAAGGAACTCAATTTCCTTCTTCCCGCGAACATCTTCTGGGAAGTACCTTCTCAGGAACTCTCTCCGAAACACAGCCCAAGTAATTACAGCACCTTCATTCTGCAGAATCGGTTGAGTACTCACCCACCAGCCATCAGCCTCTTCCGCCAACATGTGCGTGCCAAAGCGCACCATCTGAACATCGTTACACTGCATAACTCGGAAGATCCTCTCGACCTCCTTAAGCCAAGTCTGAGCTTCGTCAGGGTCATACCTTCCCTTGAAAGTTGGTGGATGATTCCTCATAAAGGTTTCTAGCATCCGGACTCCTTCATTACCACCAGCATTATGTTGTTGTCCCTTAAACAAAAAGTTGTTAGATTTCTATTATTAAATATTAAATATAATATTGACATATGCAAATAATTTTTTTTTTATCTATTCAAAGCTCATTAAATATTGATTACCATATTTTACAACATAATAATAATAATAAGGCAATTTCTACCGTACATTCAACAAAATTGAGTGTACATGCACACCTATATATTAAATTAATAGTTAAATGAGTTAATTTTTTTAGAAAAAATATATTTTTGATCAGTTACAACTATAATAATTATATTTTATATTTCAAAAGTGTCGGCAAATCAAAATTCAACTTTTTTTAATTTTTATAACTCATAATAGTGAATATTGATTATTTTTTTATAAAATGTTAAAAAATTAGTATGATTCTTATAAAGAATGAAATGATGTTTTTTCTTATGAAATAATATTTTTTTAAATATAAAAGTCGACAAATATCTCTTTATTACACAAAAATAATCGTTAACTTATTGATTTATGAAATAGGTGTACAGGTACATCTTAATTTAAGGTGTACCGTAGAAACTCCATAATAATAATAATAATAGACTAATACCTCAAAATAGTCCTTGAATTTTCACAAATCGGCCAATTTCGTCCCTGAATTTTTCGAAATATCAAATTAGTCCCCGAATTTTACAAACGTCCATCAAATCAGTCCCTCCGTCCAAAAGGGCCGTTAGTAGTGATGATGTGGCTTCTTGCATCCTTTGCTGTCATGTACACGTGTCAGCAAGTCAACCACGTGTACAAGGACTAAATTGATGGAAATTGGAAAAATTTGAGATTTAACATTTTAGTCACTTTTTTCCTGTGTTTCCAAATATACCCTTCTATTACCATTGTCTTTCATCCTCACATTTTCACTCAGAAGCATCAAACAAGTCCCTAACCTTTCACCTTTCCGCCTAAACCGCCACCCTCTTCAGTTCACCAAAATCATCATCATCACCGGCGATCATCCTTGAAAAAGATTCGGTTTTGAAGTCAGATTTCGTGGTTTGTCAAGGTAACATCATTCAACTTTGTTTTCCATTCACTCTTGTTCGTTTCTCCCTGTTTTGTGTCCGTTTTTTGTGATTTTCGCTTTTAGTTTTAGGCTTTATTTTTTCAACTTTTAACTTCATATCATGTTTCGTTGATGTTTGTTTGATTGTTGTGTGTTTGATTGCGTTTTTTAGATTAGTAATTTTAGGGTTTTTTAGATTGTTGTGTTTTTTGGCTATGTAATGACTTATTAACATCAAATATTGACTTATGATATAATGCAAATGTCTGTCTTTTTATAATCACAATGTCTGTTTTACTTTTTACTTTTTCCAGCAATTGTATTCATCAAGGATCAAATTGATATCTGTTATGAAAATTCAAGGACCTATTTGATGGTATTTTCACTAATTTGAGGATCGAAATGATGGATACGCATATAATTCAAGGACCAATTTGATTGAACTTTTTTGACAGAAAGGTTTGATTCATTCATTGACAACCTCTTTTCATTACAACATTACATGGACTTGGCACAATACAATAACATTTTAAACAACTCAATCAAACAAAATACTCCTATCAATATCTTAATCTACCTAAGCTCACTTCCTACACAATCAACTTTATCCATCAACCTTGCCCTCCAAACCTCTTCTCTGCCCGTATCATTTGGCTTCTCCATCATAGAAAGGCCTTCCTGGGTTATTGACAGTGTTTGCTTTTCTTACAACACAAATTCTAGGACACCAACATTGAAGCTCTCTCACATCATCATTGTACATAGAGCTTGAAGATGAAGACCGGCTGTTGTAGTTGTTTTTGCCCATTCGCTCACCACCCATAAATTACGAACACCGAATCTACAAAGCAGACCACTTGATTTATGAATTTTGAATTTAATTAAAAAAATTAGGGTTCTAAGTTTTTGAATTGGGGAAGAAATTTGACATCAATTCATGGAAGAAATTTTGGGGATTTTGACATCTATGTAAGGAATTATAACATTAGGGTTCCAACTTTATATATTTGGGGAAGAAATAGCTGTTAATGAAGAAGAGCAGAAAGAGCCGTTACTCACAAAGAAGAGAAAGAGCCGTTGCCAATTTTCCGAAAATCCATCAATTTGGTCCTTGGAAATTTTCTGAAAATCAATCAATTTGGTCCCTGCTTGCGTGGCATCTGACGTGGTAAGCTTCGTCAGAGGTTAACGTTACACGTCACCTCCGTTAAGAGACCAACTTAACGGAGGGACTGATTTGATTGACATTTTGTAAATTCAGGGACTAATTTGATATTTTAAAAAATTCAAAGACAAAATTGACCAATTTGTGAAAATTCAAAGACTATTACGAAGTATTAGTCAATAATAATAATAATAACATAACACCTAAATTTGACGTGTCATATATTAGAGTTGGCATAAACAAGATCCCACGTATGACCTACCAATTTTCCTGTAGTTGCCACCACCACCCACGTGACCACGTCTCTGTATGTAAAAGAAACAAACATTATTATTATTATAAATATAAATATAACATGATTCCCACAAACATTTTCATTCATCCATTCATATTCATCACCACAAACATCTTCTTCATCCAAAAACAGCAATGGAAACCGCAACCACCCTCACCGGATTACTTCAATCCGTCGCTGAAAAATTCCCTTCTCGTCCAGCCATTTCGGTCGCCGGAAAATTCGACCTCACCCATTCCCACCTCCATGAATTAGTCGAATCCGCTGCCAATCATCTCATCTCCGCTGGAATCAAACCCAACGATGTCGTCGCTCTCACCTTCCCCAATACCATCGAGGTTCTCATAATCTCATAGATTCTCTTATTTTTATTCAATTTTTGTATTCTCTGAACACAGCACCATTAATATATTCTGAATTTTTTTTGTTTTGTTTCAGTATGTTATCATGTTCCTCGCCGTGATTCGAGTCCGAGCAACAGCGGCACCATTAAACGCAGCATACACAGCAGAAGAATTCGAGTTTTATCTCTCCGATTCAGAATCAAAGCTTCTCTTAACACCATTAGAAGGCAACCAACCGGCTCAAACCGCAGCTACAAAGCTCAACATTCCTCTCGGTTCGGTTTCCTTCAATAAAACCGAGGAAGAAACTAAACTTTCAATTTCGCTGAACCAAACCGAGTCAACAAACTCGGTTTCAGAACTCATTAACGAACCATCCGACGTGGCACTTTTTCTCCACACATCAGGAACGACAAGTCGGCCTAAGGGGGTCCCACTGAGTCAACACAATTTGGTTTCATCAGTTCGAAACATTCAATCGGTTTACCGTCTCAGTGAGTTGGATTCGACGGTGATTGTTCTTCCGCTTTTTCATGTTCATGGGTTGATCGCTGGGTTGCTGAGTTCACTCGGGGCCGGAGGTGCGGTGGCGTTACCGGCGGCGGGGAGATTCTCTGCATCGACGTTTTGGAAGGATATGATTCAGTATAATGCCACGTGGTACACCGCGGTTCCTACCATACACCAGATTATATTGGACCGCCATCAAAGTAACCCGGAACCGGTTTACCCGAAACTCCGGTTTATTCGTAGCTGTAGTGCTTCGTTGGCTCCGGTTATTCTTGGTATGTATTACTTTTTCTTTGAATTTTTTATCTTTCATGTCATTGTTATTTCATATTGCTTCGTTAGTTTTTAATTTGTTTTAAAATAAAAAAGTAGAAAGTAATAAAGACCGATAGGGATATTGTATTTTATTCGTAGGACTAGGGTCCGAACCGTTCCTCCACAATTAAATTGTGAGGTACTAGGCTACTTGACCAAAAAAAATGTAATTCGACCAACACTTTTCAGACAAACTTTTAAAACATTGTCTAAAAATTTACATAAGTCCAAATTCACATAAGTATGAGAAAGTCTTACTTTGATACAAATGTAAATAATAAATGTGTGGACACACTCGTATAAATAGAAAAAGATAAATGAGAAAGATATTTAATCGTATTATTCAATTATTCTTTATTAATCGTATTAATCTTATTTATGTTTATGATCAAATAAGTATTTTTCTTAAATTTAAATAGATTTATTGAGTTCACGCGAGTTTAACTTAGTTGATAAGACAATATATAATATATGTAAAGGTGGAGTATGAATTCCAAATACTTCACTTAAATGTATGAACTTCAGCTATTAGATTACTTGACGAAAAATAAATAGACCCATACGATTTTGCTTAATCAAACAAAAATGATAATTTGATTCATTAATGTGAATTTTAACCACATATTAGAAAATGAATGTTAAATGATGTGTTTTTAACATTATTCAAAAAAAAGTAGAATTCTAAAGGGTGCTCATATTTTATAGGGGAATAAAAGAAATTGGTGAATTCAAACTTTTAAAAAGGACGGTAACCCGAAAAGACTTTAAAGAAAAAACAAATGTTTAGAATTTAGAAATTGTTGTTTTGGACGTTACTTTTTGTTTTACTAAACTTGGTTTTTAGTTGTTTTTTAGTTCTAAAAAAAACCTTGTTAGTTAGCAAGAATGAGAACCATACGACAAAAGATGTGTGGAATAAATAAATTTATTTACGAAAGAGAACCATGATCTCTTAAGAGTTTTTATTTATGTGACATGAGTTTTGATAATATTGATGATTTTATCTCTCTTTTGATTAATTATTATCTTTACTCAAAATTTATTTTAATTATTCATCAAAATATATGAAAGTCATTCAAATCACTACAACTCAACTCTTTCATGACTTTGGCCTTTTACAATAGACATGACAACAAAGCGGGATGGAGATGCGATTAAGTATTACCGGCCCCGCCCTGCCCCATTACAATAGACATGTATATTGAAGTTTACATTCATTTCAATCAAGATTAATAATGTGGTATGGGTATTTATTAATCATGACAATCGCTGTTTCATGAATAAGGAGAGTAAGGCTTATATAGCTAGGGACGCCCTATGTCTATGTGAGCCAAAGCCCTTACTACTTTTGATCAATAAAATAAAATAATAACTAAATACTAGTACTCTTTTTTTACTCTACTACTTGATAAAGAGAAGAAATGGTAAAAGGCTCACACTTAACAAACTGTAAGGCATAAATATCTCATCTCAATTATTGTGAGATGAATAGATAAATAATTGTCTCTTACTTATATTAAGAGTTCAATAAAATTATTGACATTTAAAATAAGAAAACTATGCAATATTTTTAAAGTATGAAAAATCGTACAGAATAATTATAATATTGGAAATATATACATGTTGTCTACTAGTTAAATTTTTTGGATTTGTATTCACCAAAGAAAAAAAGAAATTCACGGGTCTGTTACTGTATATAGTGATAGGAGGAATTAACTAATTTGTTTAACTAAGTCCCCTAAAAAATAAAATTGTTTAAGTAAATACTAATAACTGTATTTGATACTAGGTCGTTTGGAGGAATCATTCGGGGCACCCGTTTTAGAAGCTTATGCTATGACTGAGGCTACTCATTTGATGTGTTCAAATCCTTTGCCAGAAGACGGCCCCCACAAAGCTGGGTCGGTCGGGAAACCTGTAGGTCAAGAAATGGCTATTTTGGATGAATCAGGTAAGGTTTTGGAGGCTGATGTTAATGGTGAGGTTTGTATTAAGGGAGAAAATGTTACAAAAGGGTATAAGAACAATGAAGAAGCTAATAAAGCAGCATTTTTGTTTGATTGGTTTCATACCGGTGATATTGGTTATATTGATTGTGATGGGTATTTGCATCTTGTGGGTCGGATTAAGGAGCTCATCAACAGAGGAGGTATGGTACTTATATATTTTTTGGCTTATTATTATATAATTATATTATTTCGGTTTTCAAAGTTCTTTTCAAATAATGATGCTTGAT
Organism: Medicago lupulina; assembly: GCA_958299785.1. Taxonomy (NCBI): domain Eukaryota; kingdom Viridiplantae; phylum Streptophyta; class Magnoliopsida; order Fabales; family Fabaceae; genus Medicago; species Medicago lupulina. The sequence continues at coordinate 39,782,036 of OY283146.1, read as the reverse complement.
TTTAAAATAGATTCTTTTTTAGTATTTTATTTTAATAGAAAATTTTGATTTGTAGTTTTGTCAGGATTTCGAAAAAAAATGAAGATAGTATAGAAAGATCATTGATATTTCTTTGATTTGGATTCTCTACCTTCATCAATCATGAAGTCCCTATATTTAATTTATTTTTTGGGGTTGTTTTTCTCATCACAACCCTCAATACTATAACCCTATAGTCATATGAAACTGCGGAGAATTCTGATCAATGTTTATTTAATTGAATTGAGGATATAGTGGAATTTTTTAATATAATAGAAATATTTTTTAAGGATATAACAGAGAAACTGATTTAACTCTAATTTAAACATATTAAGGATTGATTTGATATATTTTTTGTCGGTCTAAATTGGCTGCGGGAAAATTGTTAGAAACAAAAGTAGGTACTCCCTCTTATTTTATTTTGCCACCTAGCATAGCACATAAAACTTCTTAATTAATATATGCATGCTACTTTCTTTTGAGAAATATCAGCATGTTACATAAATATTTTCTTTAAGACTATTAAGCATTAACGGTGTCGACGTTACTTGAGCTGACTGTATATCCAGTGTGTCACGAATAATAGATTGAAAGTGATGGTTTTTAAGTTTTGATTTTACGGACACGTTGGAGAAGAAGTGGGGTAGTAATCAAGGGTACCCATTAAACAAGCAATTGTTCTATGTTTTTTAAAATAGTTTAATAATTGAAAATTGGGAAGTGAAAATTTGAAGTTTCAACCCCCTGTTACATATTGCAATGTACCTCTACTATTTGAGCCATGCTACTGGGGGCTTTGAATGATATATTGTACTGGTACAAACAAAATTGTTGTACTGTTATTAGCCATGCATATCTCTCACAAGTTACAAATCAATTTGTTTTTCGAAAATCTGTATTTGTTTCGTTTGTTCACAGTTTATTTATTCTTCAATTTTAGAAAATTTCTAATAGAGGATGTTTTAATTTTTGTCTTACCAATTATTCAGGAGAGAAAATATCACCAATTGAAGTGGATGCTGTCCTTCTGGGACATCCAGACGTAGCTCAGGCAGTTGCTTTCGGAGTGCCAGATCAGAAATACGGTGAAGAGGTTTGTCCTTTTCTCATCTTAATATTTTTTCTAGCATGACACATCTTCATTTAATACCACACAAGGAGTACTAGTATTTTAATTTCCACATATACATACTTCTCACCCAATTATTGATCTAGTAGTGAAGGTTATCAATGCATTTTCTAACACATTTTATAGACTAAAATATATTTTTGTCCATTAAGTCATTTTTATGTTTCACTTTGGTCCTTTAATTTGTATCGGTTTTATTTTGGTCTCTGAAGTTGTTTAAGTTTCATACTTTAGTCCTTTCAGTTACAAACATAAAACAATTTTTAGTTTCTTATTACAAACAATAGACACTAGAAGGGATGACTAAAATGTCTTAAGGATAAAAGTGTCTAAAGTTAGTAATTTAACATACCAAAGTGTGAAACCTTTGCAATTTAAAGGATTAAAATGAAGAAAGAAAAAAAAAAAAAAAAAAAGCATAAGAGACCAAAGTGTCGAACATTTAATTTGTAATTTAAATGATCAAAATAAAATGTAAAAAAGGTAAGGGTCCAAAATGAAATTTAAAAATAATTTGAGGGAAAAAAGTGTAATTTAGCCCAATTTTCTAACTTATTTATTTTTTTAATTTTAATCAATAGAACTTTTTTTTGTTCTTATGAATTTTAATCAATAGAAATTTGTTTTTTTAATAGTTTAATAGAGTGATAAATTGTATGCCTCTACCATTTAATAACATAAATAAGATTTGTTGCCATAAAAAAATACAATAGTTATCAATCCCAAGATATTCATATATAAAAAATGAATGATTGAGATTTTGAATTTCTTATTAGCTAAACTTAGAGTGTGAACCATTCGATCTCTATCCAACTTTGAACGATTGGCTAGAGTGAATCGGTCCTACTATTTCTATTTTATTTTTTTTTGTGAGATATCATTTCATTTGTAGTTATTGATCTGATCATTTTCATCATGTAACTCTGTTTTAAATTTTTCGATAATTGATCACTATGCATCTTTGTCCTAAGCCCCCAATAGATATCACATCAAAGGTACTCATAATTTTCAAGAATAATAACAAGAAGCAAACTTTGTTTCATAGTCATGGCATATAGTACAGTTGTCACTTCTATTTACCTAAAAGCCAAATTGATCTCATGGTTCTTGTGGAGCTGAAAGTTTTACATTCATTACTCAAATGTCATACACACTTACTCTGCTTGCGTTTAATATAAAATGATTGATTATACAGTAAAGATAATAATTTTGATGCAATTAATTTTAGTTAAAAATAAGTTTAATATAAAATGATTTATATTTACATTCGTTAACATGAAAGTGAGTAAACACAATAAAATTAAGTATAAAATCAAATTTGAAGGTAAGAGCTAAAAATCTTTACTTCAACTTATAACTGTCCCAAAATTGAACCAAACATGCAATGAGACTTATATTTACAAGTTGTGGCGTACAAGAAAACTTTTCTGGTTGACAATATTTCATTCCATTCTTATTTTTTTGGCTTAATTGCAGTTTTTATCCTCTAACTTTCACAAAGTTGTGATTTTGACCCCCTAAAAAAAAGAACTACAAAACGGCCTCCTAAGTTTTGCATTTGTGGCAGTTTTGGCCCCCAATGCCAATTTTAACTCGGTCAACGCTGACGTGGCACCCTAAGTGAGGTGCCACGTGTTATTATTATTTATTTTTTTGCCTTGGGGGCCAAAACTGCTACATATACAAAACTTGGAGGGTTTGTTTTGTAGTTTTTTTTTAGTGGCTAAAATCGCAACTTTGTGAAAATTAGGGGGTTAAAACTACAATTAAGCCTATTTTTTTAACATCACAATACCGTGTCACATGAAACTGTTGTTCTATTATTGATGATAACTTCAAAAGCATTTCGTGTATTATTGAAATCATATTTCAGAAATCTCTTTGATGTCTTTCTTATTAAGGAAAACATGTTACCTAGCATCAACTCACAACCCATGTGTGTTTGCGTGATTCTCATGCAATGACAAAAAATATGCTCTGTATTGTTTACAATATTATGAAAATGTACTTAAAAAATTTAATATTTCTAAATTTTAATAATTAGTTTTGAATTTAATTGTTATGTATTGTGAGGTTAAAGATTTTTAACATTGTCAATTATAATCGTTCAATCATTGGAAGTGTTTGACTTAAAATATATTCTTTTTACTTGTATCAAAATTAAACTTTTTGTTTTAACGGCAAAAAGAAAAATTGAGTAAATAAGGGCAATAAAAAAATGTTTTTTTTTTCCTTCCAAATCACAAATTTGCAGATTACTATCATACTTTCTCCGATCATATATATAAACAAAAAGCTACTTTTCAGGTTTATTGTATAACTGATCTAATTTGTATATATATTATATTTGGAGTATGCTTATAACATACATGTATTATTAACTTTTTTGAAAATTATGTTGTTAATATGTTTTACCTTTGAACAGATACATTGTGCAATCATTCCAAGAGAAGGATCAAACATTGATGCTGAAGAGGTGCTAAAATATTGCAAGAAGAATCTCACATCTTTTAAAGTTCCCAAAAAGGTTTTCATTACTGATTCTTTGCCCAAGACAGCCACTGGCAAGATTTTGCGTCGTCTAGTGGCAGAACACTTTGTCTCTAAAGCTTGAGTCATGAAGTCCCTAGCTTTGGAAGCTTATATATTTGATCAATAAAGGGTTGGAGGAAAACTTGGCATATAAGAGGAAAATATTTATGCAACATGTTATTCAAAATTATTAGAGTAAATTACATTCCCCTCCCCTCAAAGATGCTTGAATTACACTTCCCTCCCCTCTTATGTTAAAATATACATTCCCCTCCCCTCTTATTCAAAACATATTAGAAAATTTTTCATTCCCCTCCCCTAAAAAAAGATTTAATTACATTCCCCTCCCCTCTTATGTTAAAATCTACACTTTACTCCCTCGATATATTTTTTTAATTCTAATAATCTAGCAAAAAAATAATAATGTAATACATTTCGAAAAAAATAGTATTGCAGGTCTATTTTAACATAATAAAAAATTGAATACATATTTTTTTGCTATTTTTTATTAACAATTTCATTAACACGTAGTTTTAAACCCTATTATAAAATATGAAACAAGCCAAAATAAAATTAAAATATGTGAAAAAATACTAAAGACAATAAACTATGATTATTTGAAAGTTAATTTTAAACTCTAAATTATAAAATCAATAGCAAAATATTTAAATTTAATTATCATTAACATTTAAATTATAAAGAAATGAATTAATTTTTCTTAAAGGGTGGTTTAAAATAAATATGTATCATAAAAATATTTATTTATGTTAAAATAGATTAAAGTGTAGTGCATATTTAATTATCAAGGGAGGGGATTGTAATTCAAGCATCTTATAAGGGAGGGGAGTGTAAATTTTACTTTTCAATGGAGGAAATTGTATATTTTAACATAAGAGGGGAGGGAAGTGTATTTCAAGCATCTTTGAGGGGAGGGGATAGATTTTGATGATTCTTGTGATGTGAGAAAGAACGCAATGTTTAAGGAATATTTAATCTCTTCTTGCTAATATTTCTATTTAAGGAATATTTAATCTCTTCTTGCTAATATTTCTATTTTATGGATCAAGAGATTTAGGAGACAAAAAAATGTGTCTTTATAGAATAAACCTTGTAAATGTCTATAGCAACAAACAATTGTGCAAAACACGTGGTAAAAACATGGAATTTTGGTTAAGCAGTATTTTATATTGAAATCAAAGTCAAGGAAGTAGTCTCTCATCACAATTTTTCATACCATGGAGATGTTCATGAGTTAGGATTTCTTCATTTTCTCTATCTGAATTCTGTGTTACTTAAATATTAGGATGGTTTAGAATTTGTAGTGAATGAAAAATAGAGGATTCACTCAATTTTTGTGGCCTAAATTCCGACCTCCTATATATTGAGGGATCACACTAGTTAGAGAAACAGGAAAATATGCAATACACGAAGTAGGAGTAAATTAATAAGAGAATTGATAATTTAAATCCCACCGTCTATTTGATAAGCATTTATCAAAATCTCTTGGCGAATTAAGGCCTTGTTTGTGATGAAAAATGCCATGACAATATTTAATTACTATAGATTTTTACTTTTTTGGGGTTGTATTTCCATTCTTGTTCAGCACACATGACATCTCAAATGTCTTTAGTCGTGCAATTTCCGGTTACTGATAACCAATTCTCTATATATAATACAGAAAGATTATGCTACAGAAAAATGATACTATAAAATGGTAGCAGAGGTTTTGTTTCGAAAAGGATCATGTTCATGTCAATACATCTTCAAGTTCAATTTGGCTACCATTCTTCTAAATAGATTTCAAGAACTATAAATCATGCAAAATTGAAAGGCTTGCGCAAGCAAAGCTTCTCAACCATCCCTTCCTCAATTCTTGACTTTATGGGTGTAACTTTGATTTCATACAACTTTGGCCACAGTTTTCCAGTCACTGTAACCAAGAACAAAAGTCACATAAACTTAATGGATAAAAGAAAACTAAGACTGATTGGTTTCAAAAAAACTTCTGCTTTTATCTACTAATTTAAAAAAATTGTACAAAAAAATGTGTAAAAAACATTGTCTTCACCGTTTCCTACACAAATGTTTAAAGACAAAATGAAAACAGCAAGCAACTACAACGACAACAACAACAACAAAAACCTGTTTGGTTTGAAAACTCTGCTTTCTGAAAAATAAATTGTCTTCATTGTTTCCTACATAAAACCTTTTTTCACAAATCAAATAGGCATTGGATTAATAAAAAACTTTAAAAACCTTTTACTTACAAAAATACCACATGTTTTCACATGGCTTATGTTTTTAAAGTTTTGTATATAAAATATTGAAAAACAACTTTCCATTGTATTCATTATTTTAGAGATTTGTGGCTAGTATATTGAACCTTGTACTCAAATGCATACCAATTTTAGCATTTTAAAGTGAAACGACCATTATTTTCGTTGCATGCCATGCTTAAAAAAAATGAAATAAGTCTTGAATGGACCGAACAGAAATGATACATTAAATAAAAAAAGTGAAATCAACAATTTATAATAAATTAAAAAACTGGAGCCTACCAAAAATCCGCTCCTGCTCAGCATCCCAAGCTATCCCATTCAAAACATCGATATTCTAAAATATAAAAGATCAATACATAAGCAGAAAATCATGTGCAGCAGCTACCTCAAATAACAATTTTGATCTGGAAACAGAAATATATAAGGTAATTCTTTATTTAAAACAGCTTGTTTTATTATTTTTATCCTATTTTTAACTCATTGAATTATAAAATATAACCTATACACAATAAGACCAAAGTTTTATTTGTAGATATCAAAAGGTCAGATTCCTTACATTATTTCCAGCTTCAATTAATTCTTTCCTGCATAGAAAAGATTAACCATAACTGTAAGCAACAAATAAAGGAAGATAAACTAAACATAAACAAAGTATTGGCATCAGTATGGTTATCCCTCCAGTGATAAATGTTTGGCATCAAAATCATCAAAAAATGTTTGATAGGAACAAATTAATGCCTTGCAGTGATTTAAAATCATTGAGGGCCAATTTAATGTTGTTAATCTGCTGAAGAACCAAATTCGGGATTAACTCATCCTTACAAAACCGGCTTGTAAGGTCGGGAGTGCCTCCTCTTAACTCTTCTCAAGAGTCATATCTATCCAATGTGGGACTAAATCCAACCCCTCAAAGCCAACACAATGAAGGTGTTGGAGGCTGCAATGAAGGCAAACCAAAGGCCGCAATTAAGGCAACTAGAGGAGGACCGCAGTTAAGGCGGAATTTCCAAAAACTTCGTTGTGTCAAACTATACATACATGCAAGCATTTAGAAGATATTTTTTGGAAGAAAAGGAAAACAGATGTCATACCTTAAATTTGGAAGGAGAATCCATCCAACGACAAGACCATCATCAGGAGAGATTCTTGCAATACAGTCGGTCTACACAAGAAAAATCAAATTCAAACAAAATCCAGCTTAATAGAGAATCTTAGGCTGCAGAAATCATCCATACAGTCGCTCTAACTATCATCAGACATACCGTAAAAACATTTGCCCAAACTTCACCATTTATATATTCCAGTTCATTGAGATTGTGTACTTGATGACCCTTATAGTAGACAGCTTGTTTTGATAAAGCTACATTGAAGAAGGAAGTGTAAGTTCCATTAAAATGCAAGGCAAGCACAAAAAAACTAAACAAAGTATTGTCAAGTTAAAAAGCTAGAAACAAAAGGTAAAACGAAAAAAATAAAATTTTATTCGTGAGACTGACCTTTAAATGTTTGAGGATCAATTTTATACAACGTCGAACCGCCATCACTTCCAAACAAGACTTTTCCATCAGTTGCAAGACCCCAACCATCTTTCATGTCATGATTAAATGTCCCAAGCTACAGAAATTGTCAAAGTAAGCAGTTAAGATCTGGCTCGCAGTATTAAAAGGCATTGTGAGGCAATCAACTCTGTACAGAAGAAAATCTCTGAAAAAACAATCAAACAAAAACAAGTTTGGTATCAACTAAAATCTTGCATGTAAACTGCACCACAGGTAACAACTTGAGTATATATTACACCTATCCAGCTTGTATAAATATTTAATTTGTTTAAATGAAATCAATATTACAAGAACTGCATTTTCTGCCAGGGAAGAGTTTGAATCAGATATGGCAGTTATCTGAAATTGCTTATACTAAAGTTTAAATGTTGATCATACTTTCAACTTCTAGCTTGATGTTAAAAATCTCAAATTGAAACTGCCAAAGAAGCAAAGTAGTTTATGGTATTAATAAAAGTGAAAAATAAATTCAAAACATGCAAGATCACACAGTATAAACTAGAAGTCTGATTCAATCATGCAGAAAAGTATGGACAGATTGCATATAATCAATAATTTCACAACGCTGTTACTTTTCTTAGTAGTCTCAACGAATCAATTTTGGGAGTTTTTCAAACCATGACAAAGACAAATTATTACATGAGTAGGTAGGTAAAGCAACAAACTTCGCTTAAATTTTTCGGGTCATAGATGAAACCATTTGTCTGCAACCAAGTTACTTGAATAAGCCTACAAAAAGGGCAGCAGATAATGGCATTAGGATAAATTTAAACAACAAAAATAGTTAAAATAACTTGATGATTAATCATTATTAACAAATGTCGTTTGTCTAAAACAAAAGTACATTACAATGGGATCAAGGTAAAGTAATCCTGACAGCATCCAGAAACAATTAAATCACAATATTACAAACAAAAGTAAATAAATATATAAATCATGGTCATTCGGCAGTTTTCCAGTTTAGCAATCAAGATTGGTAAATATTTTGCATTTTAGTAGTAGTACGGATTACTTTTTTTACCAAAAAGAACTAAAAGACAATTAAAATAATGTTAATGTAGAAAAATAATATTGAGGTTGCTCAGGCACTCCTATTTAAGATGGTATTAGGACCTATCCAAGAGCAGTCCAACTATTGGGCCACTCAGGTCACGGTCTAGGAATCCAGTCCTTGGCGGAGGGGAAATGTTGAGAGTCCCACATAGAAAATAATATTGAAGTTGCTCAAGCACTCCTATTTAAGATGGTACTAGGACCTATCCAAGATCCGTCCAACTATTGGGCCACTCAGGTCACGGTCTAGAAGTCCAGTCCTTGGTGGAGGAGTGTTGAGAGTCCCACGTAGAAAAATAATATTGAAGTTTCTCAGGCACTCCTATTTAAGATGGTATTAGAACCTATCCAAGAGCCCTCCCACTATTGGGCCACTCAGGTTAGGGGTGTGTATGGTTAAAAACCCAACCAAACTGAATCCAAATATATGGTTTGGTTCAGTTCTTACAGCCATTTCATCAAAAACTGGTTTTTTGCAAAAAGCAGTTAAGGTCTGGGTCAAAACCGGTTTGAAACCGGTTCAGACCTGGTTTGCAATAAAAACTGGCTTTAACCCTAATCTTTTCCATCATCATTTTAATTCTTCAATCAATCACAAACATCATCACAATTTCCATCCGTAATTCAATCAAAAACAAAATCATAATCAAACAATCTAAATCTCCAAAACCCTATTCAACAGTTTCAATTTCCCCCAATTTTCCAGAAAACCTTCTTTAAATTCCCTCTCCTATGTCTCCTTTGCTGCCTCTTCCCTGGCTTTCTCCGCCGCACTCTTCTTCTCTTTCCCTCAAATCACCGCCGTCGTGAACCACGAAGAGAGAAGTTAGAAGAAAACTTCATGTTGAAATCAAAGGTGACAGTAAAAGGAGATAAGAGATAATGAACCGCTATTGACAAGAATCACGTTTGTAGAAAGAACAAAAGCACGTTTGTTGCGCGTTTTCAGTGAAGCGCGTTTTGTAGTAAGCACGTTTCAGAGTTTTCTTTTTTTGGGCAGAATTTCAGAGTTGAGAGATACAGTATTGGCTTTGTAAAACCAGTTTTAAACCAATTAGTAAACCAGTTCTAAACCAGTTGTTTTTATCTGGTCTGGTTTGGTTTTTGTAATAAATGGGTTGGATTTTAAAATATGGGCTGGTCTGGTTATTGATTTGGTTATGGTTAACCAAAAGTTTTGCACACCCCTAACTCAGGTCACGGTCTAGGAATCTAGTCCTTGGCGGAGGGGAAGTGTTGAGATTGCCACATAGAAAAATAGTATGGAAGTTGCTCATGCACTCCTATTTAAGATGGTATTAGAACCTATCAAAGAGCCCTCCTACTATTGGGCCACTCAGGTCACAGTCTAGAAGTCCAGTCCTTGACGGAGGGGAGTGTTGAGAGTCCCACATTGGACATAAATATGACCTAAAACTAAGAGTTGATTACTAAATTATTATTGTATACCAACAATAACAAATCACAGCATAGGTCATCCAAAAAAGAAGCTCATCATAGCCGCATTCTATTTTACTCCTGCAAAGCTCAGTTCTAGTGAGCTTGCCATCAGCTTTTGATTTGGCTGCCAGCAAACAAGAAATTATCATTTGGCCCTTTATTTCACCATCATCTACTCTGACTTTGAAAATATCAATTTTCGAATGATTTAAGGAAAATGGAAATGTCTAACTATTGAAGACAGTCGTGTCTTCCAGAAAAACAATATTAAAATATAAAATTTACTTTACTTACGATGTCCTTACAATAGAACTTTGGAGCACCGACACTTCTGATCAAAGGTGTGTCCGGTGTCCAACACAAGTCAGTACCCGACACCGACATATGTGTACATTCAATTATGTCATTTTTCAAATTATTATCATTGTCGATGTTCAGTGTCCGTATCTCTTTCGTGTGTATGTGCTTTATAGTCACTAACACATGTGACTGCATCTAATTATTTAGTATCTCAATCAAATTATTATCAGTGACGATGTGTCAATGTCGTGTCTAATGGTTGTATCAGTGTTAGTGCTTCATAGAATAGAACCTTTGTCAGATTTTATCAATTAACATAAATATAAAAAATGCACCATAATTTTCTTTACATACCTATTACCGAGGAGAGTTAAACCTTCGCCAAATAACGAATTATCCATCTTCTGAAGTTTCTCAACCTGCACATTGCACAAAGAACAAAGAATAAATATATGAAAGTTGAATGTGTCCAAATTACAAACCCAATCAAACGCAACAACCATACAACTTCTGAGAAACTCCCTAACTAATATATATACCCCAATTGAAATGTCAAAGTGGTCATCACAGATAACCAAGTGGCACAGCCATAATATAAGCAAGTGGAATATGTTTGTGAAAACTGAATAGTATCCAAAAGTCTGAATTATCTACAATCACTAATGTGTTTATATATATATATATATATATATATATATATATATATATTAACCAAATGGGCCTGCCTAACCGACTAATGGGCCTAAAACAAATTACTACTAATAAAATAAAAATTACTGCAAAAATAATAATAAAAATATATTATTCACAACACTCCCCCTCAAGCTGGTGAATGAGTATCTATCATTCACAGCTTGAAAACAATTATTTCAAAGCTATTGTTGTTCAACCCGAGTTCCAAGATCTGCAAGGTTGCTTTGGGAAGAGACATATGGAGTGCAAATTAAACCACTATCTAACAAAGTGCCTGTCAACTTCAATATGTTTAGTTGTATCATGCTGCACTGGATTATGAGTTATGCTAATGGCAGATTTATTATCACAATAGAGTCTCATTGGTTCATCACTCTTTACCCTCGAGTCTTCCACGATGCTTTTTGTCATAGTAGTTTACCTATCCCTTGTGGCATTGCCCTGAATTCTACTTCAGCACTAGAAATGAATAGCACGCTTTCTTTTTTTACTCGCAAACTCATCTTAAGGGAAAGAATATATGTAAGGAAGATGAGTCTCTTCTACTTCCCGACCTTACTCTCAGACCAGAAGTTGAGGGTGAAACTAGAGGCGACAATGTTGAGACTACAGTTGATCTTGAAAAGGAAGGAAATATTGGAGTTGAAGTAAGACATGGGAACTATATAGTATTTACAAGGAAAAAGACAATTTCTGAATTGACACATATCCGTTTTTTATAGCATTATTAATGTAAGGAATATTGGGTTTAGGAGTTGATGTAAAATTTGCGTTCTTACAAAGGGAACCAAAATCCACCCCAATAAAGCATAAGAAACGAAAATCCAGAGAAATATCACCGCTACACTCTGAAGATTTACATCTTCCAATTGCCCTTAGGAATGATACTAGAACATGTACAAATATAAGCCACTTTACCCTCTATCCAACTACCTATGCTTTGAACAGTTATCACTATAAAGCCTTTATCATAAGGCTAAACACTACCACAATAGCAAGGATAAAAAAAACGGGGGGAATAAGGATAAAAAAAAATTATTTGGAGAGACGTATAATACTGAAAACTCTTTCATATAAGTGTACCATAATTCAACTTTACAAAACTGGATTGTAAAGTGTGGAATACCTCCCACTTTTTTTTTTTTTTTGAAGGGGAATACCTCCCACTTAAAAACTTATTTTCGGTGGTATTATTGTATTTGATATGTGGGACTCTCAACACACACCCCTAAGACCCAATACTTGACATCTGGATTCTGGAGTGTGGCCAGAGTGGTGCAATTGAGGTTAGCTTAACAAATCTTGGATAGACTATGATACCACCTTAGAATTCGGGTGAACTTAATTCAACCTTATAAAACCGACTTGCAAAGTGAGAGATGACTCCCACTTACAAATCTATTTCCAGGTCATATCTGGTGTTGGACTCACAACAAAAAGAATAATGAAAAAAGAACTCAAACAAGTAAAGAGTTCATTAAGCAGGAGTCAGTACCTTCCCAGTATGAAGAGCTACTTTACGGACAGAGGACTGAAAAAAATAAATGATTGAAATGTTAAACAAATATTAAACATAAAAGCAACAATAGCACTTCAAAAAAAACACATAAAAACAACATTAATTGTATGGCCAAGAAAACAAAGATTAGAATGTAATTAGAAAAGAAACCTAATCATGCTTAACAGTATTTTATAATTACATAAAAACTTAGTGACTCTGTCTAAGAGATAGCACCAGTAGTGGTCGTATTCATATTCATCTTACTATTTGAACATAGTTGTCTTAAATGATCGATGAATAAATAGTGCGGTGAGCGTACAGAATGCAAACTATCAGAACTAATAACAAATCAATGCCTTAATCATGATGAAGATTCCCAAAACAAAGCGAGTAAAATTACCAATTCCGCTTAAATTGTATTTCACGCAATCAAGTAAAAAAGCATCAGGCCAGAGAAAGCTTTTGAGAATTGAAAGGGATTTTACCCAGCTCAATTAACAATAACTGGCCCTCGTGAATTATATGGAAAGAAACCCTGTCGGAATTCAGTGTTTTTAACTAACAGCTGAAAAGATTATTGTGCCACCGAAGTATTAATTTTTTACTAGAAAAATATTTTATAAATGACAAATGGAAGAATGCAAAGATAGAAAACAAGACTACACAAGAAAACAGCAAAAACAACTAAAATCTAAGTGATTGAATCATGTAACAAAAGCATGTCAAAAAAAAATATGTGCAAGAGACACGCCTTTAAAAAAACCACAAGCAAAGCTTCAGTAAGAAGCGAAAAAGTAACCCTGTTGCATGCAAACTATAGGCTTGAAAGAGAGCCAATGAATAGTCTTGCATTTCTTTGCAGCCACAGACACTAGATTGCAGCAAAGACTTGGCATTTCCACAAGATAGCATTTTTTGAGAGACAAACCATTTAACATAACGAGAAGAAACTAATGCAAATCAACAGGGCAGAGCCAATACTCTACAAAATCCCAAATGACTCAATCCAAAGATAATTCACTGCAGAACAGTGTAGAAGGGGAAGAGTTCAAGTTTCCAAACTAGAATATCACAATGGACATATATTAGCAGGTCATTAATGTTAATCCTGTTATAAATGGTAGTCAGGACAACAGATCAAACCATAGATGAAGCTTTGGATTTTCAGTGTTGTCCATGGCAGATGGCAGACCAGAGCCAAAAATCTGACAATACTGGCCGACATAAGGCGCTGCCATATCCAAGTACGGAGTCATGGCACCGCCATCCTTCAAAAAATTAACCATAGTGGAAAGCCAAAAAACCGCCTGCCACCGATATCCACCATAATCGATCTTTGACAACACTGGTTTGTTTCTATTAGGAGAAATTAATCTTACAGGGTAAACCACCAAATTGGTCACTGTCTTTGTAAACCATTCTCAAATTAGTCCCTAACTCTCTTAATATTTCAAACTAATCTCAGTCTTTGTCAAAAGTTTCTCAATAAGGTCCTCGTCATGTGACAAAAACATAAAGGCCAAGGACCTAATTGAGAAATTTTTGACAAAGACAGGGACTAGTTTGAATTATTAATATAGTCAGGGATTAATTTGAGAATGGCTTACAAAGACAGGGAGCAAATTGATGGTTTACTGATACTCTATGAATACAAACCGATCCTACGAGATAAACTAAGAAACTCAAACATAATCCAAGTCACATTATCTGTGTTGTGTCTCGCATCCGTGTCGTTGATGGTACTTCATAGATCCCAACTATTACTACAATCATTTTACCAGCCCAATGATAAAGGCTCCTACCATTCTAAGCTCTCGTCATGATCAGATTTGCTAAGCCCAATCCAATCAGCAAAGTTGTTTCTTCTGTGACTGTAACCCATGACCACCAGGTCAAGAGATAACAATCTTTAAGTTTAACAATGTACAGAGTACAAACATTAAAGCTCAAAAAACATTATAATCATTATTTGAACAAAATAAAGAAATTGATGTGACTGATGTCAACTGACTACTTTCAAATTCAAGGATACACAATTTTCCACCCACTACAATTGTAGAAAGGAAAAAGTAAAGCTAATAAAAAGGCAACAGAAGAAAAGAAAATGAATAACATTACCATCCCATAAGTACCAGTTGACTCAAATAAGCTGTCATTTCCAGCATAAAGAAGACCCTGAAATCAAACAAGCAGAGAGAAGCATTAACTAACAGCTTGATAAATATTTTCAAAATATATCTCCTTGGCATAAAACTCAAAATATATCTCCTTGGCTGAAATTCAGCCTTGTGTTTAAGTCATTCATTATCTTCAATTTGTGCTGAAGACAGCAGATTCTTTAAAATTTAACTGAAAAACCATTAGACTTAAAGTGTACTGTGTCACATCCAACATTAGTTAGTTCTAGTTCTATAAATAGATAAAGCAATTTTTGATTCATTTCCTAAGAAATAGATTCGGTTTCAGAGAACATTCTCTCTTTAAATGACTTGCACTTTCTTATGTTTTCTCCTCTTCTCAACTTGTATTTTAGGTCATAAGGATTAAAATGGCCCTACCTTAGTTAAACAACAAATACCATCTATATTAGTCTTTCTCAAAGATTAAGGTGTATGTTGCCTAAAAATTAGTGACTTAACATTTGGGATTCACTAGAACTACATGATGTATTAGCAATTTTTGGAAATAAGGTGTTCATAGCCAAATTTTCACAATTTGAGTTTTGTTCAAATAATATATGAAAATACAAAGCAAGACCCTCCCTTCCAAATGTCGAGATTTTAAAATACTTATTTTCTAATGTTAAATTGTAAGTCATCTAATATTTATCTAATGGCTTAAATCTGCTGAATGCAGTGACCGCAGGATTCAATGGTTGGGCCTTGAACTATATTCATCATCAACAATTAAGTAAGAAAATTGCTTTTCTGACATAGGAAACTTCCTATTGACACAAGTAAATGACGTTTTTACCCCCAGCGGCAGTTAACAACCGTTAGCCTAAGCGCCGGCAGTTAACTGTCGTTGGCTCCTCCAAAGGTAGTTAACTGCCTTTGGCTTTGCTGCTTTTTATTATGATTTTACGTGTTTCGGTCGAAAAATCAAAATAAATCGAAACTTATTCAGAATTCTACAAACTTTATAGACACCTCTATAAAAATACCTATAGATGATGTGAAAAGTTTCGTAATTGAAAAAATAAAAAAAATCGACACTTATTTGGAATGTTACGAAACTTTGCACATCATCTATATGTGTTTTTATAGAGGTGTCTATAAAGTTTCGTAGCATTTCGACTAAGTCTCGATTTATTTCGATTTTTTGACCGAACCATGCAAAATCGCAATTTTTTTTCAAGTGCGAGTCCGAAAAAGTGTCCTAGAGGTTGAACTTTTTCACGCTTTTTTGCACTCATGTTTAGAACAAAAAAATAACATCTCCCACAAAAAATTTGAATTTTTCGACAAGGGACGGATTAAATATGATTTTTTAACGCGCCTAAAATTTAAGACACGAAAACATCAAAACGTCGACCTAAAAATTGAATTTTGATCTGGTTTTTTGCATACAGCTCTAAAAATATATATAGAGAGGATCTGTAAAGTATCGTAGAATTCTGAATAAGTTTCGATTTATTTTGATTTTTCGACCGAAACGCATAAAATCACAATAAAAAGCAGCAAAGCCAGCGGCAGTTAACTGCCTCTGGAGGAGCCAGCGGCAGTTAACTGCCGGCGCTTAGGCTAACGGTTGTTAACTACCGCTGGAGGTAAAAGCGTCATTTACTTGAGTCAATAAGAAGTTTCTTATGTCAAAAAAGCAATTTTCATTAAGTAAACTTCGCATTGCATCCAAATTGTTAACTAACTCTCATGTACATTTCTTACTTCCAAAAATTTAATAAAAACCCCAAAAATTTAAATAAATAAAACTAGATGTTTGGTTCTACAGTCACACACCCGACAAACATGTTCGAGTTGGTTAGGTTTGACCAAAAACTAGTTGTATTTAATGTCCCGTCTTAAAATTGATTCTAGCCTCAAACTCAAACCTACCCAAAAGCTTAGATTTCTAGCTTTTGCAATGACATAAAAATGAATTATCAAATTTAAAAGGGCTTGTTTGGAATGACCTCTTTGAGCTTATCTACTAGCATAAGTTTTGTGAGACTATTTAGGAGAACTTAAGAAAACAGCTTATACGAAAATAACTTAGCGTTGTTTTATCTTTTACTATAGATATAACTTATATACATAAGCGCACATATCATAATAAGCGTTTGTGCTAAAGCTGCAAATAAGTTGTTTATCCTCCAAACAGACCTAAAAGGGCAACAACAACATCCAAGCCTTATCTCACTAAATGAGATTGGCATCAAATTACACCACAATATTTGATCATAGACCATATTATTAATTTTACAAAACCAACAGCAATAAGAGCCGCGTTTATTTCCACTAAGTGAGGTCGGCTAGACTATTATGTATTTGGCCCATGTCATAGAGATTCCACAAAGTTTTATGTTGATTGTCGCCTAACAAAATCAGATACAAAATCAATTTTCACGGCATAACCAAACACACTATTCAATAAACCAAACAAATTCCCATGAACTTAAGAAACTAATCAGATACAAAATATGCAGAAATAACAACAAAAGTATAAAACAAAAAAATATATATAAAAAAAATGAAGTTGACCTGAGTGAAAGCTTGAGGATCATGAGGAAAAACATTAACAACAGTGATCGTATCAACCAAAACCGTCTGTTGAAACGCACGCCAAGTATTCGACGAAACGAGCAATAGACATATGACGGACATTACAAGCAAAACAGCAAGAATGGCAGAAACAGTAGCGAGATGTTGAGGCTTGCGGCGGCGGGGAGGAGGTGAAGGAGTCGCCATGGAAGGGTTTGAATGAAGGTGTGATTCACGAGGTTTCTTCTTCAGAGATCTGGTAGTTGCCATGGTTCTTCATGAGAGAGAGAGAGCGAGAGAGAGAGAGAGAGAAGAATGTATGGGATCGTAGGCGGAGTTGAGTAACGGATGGAGCTAACGTGCGCCTGCTATTCTACTTTCTGACAGGGTAAATCAAAAGTTACAAGTAGATGTGGAAATATGATGGAAAATTGTTGGTAACCCTTTTGATAGGGTTGAAAAACACATGTAAAAACGAAAATATTCTTCGATAGGTATTTGCTGAGGTAGTAAATCTTACCTGTCGAGAAAACTTGTGCAATTATGAAAACTTCGGTGATTAAATACCGAGAAAACTCAAACCTGGTTTTTTTTGACAAAAACCATAAATTATCATTATTAATATTTATTGATTTTAAATGTTTCAATCATTATTTTAGTACGTTTCAAATAATTGTAGTATTCTACTTATGTATATATATCTTAATAAGAATATCATTTAAATCTTGGCCAAGAAAAAATAAAGAGCATTTAAGTCCTCAAAAAACATTTCAATGCAAATTACTTAAATAAAAAAAAAATCATTGTGCACAATTATTATTTTTATTTAAGTAACGTTAAAACAATATTCAAATGTTTAATTTTTACACTAATCTAAATGTTATTTTTATTAAGATATATATGCATAAGTATAATACTGCATTTAAATCATTATTTTGAATCTGCACTGAATATCAATAATTGTGCACAAAGATTTTTTTATTTAAGTAATTTGCAAAACAATATTCAACTGCTTAATTTTTACACTTATTGAAATGTTTTTTGAAGACTTAAATGCTCTTTATTTTTTTGTCAAGATTTAAATGATATTCTTATTAAGATATACATACATATATATATATATATATATATATATATATATAAGTATAATACTGCAATTGTTTGAAACATACAAAATAATGATTGAAACATTCAAAATCAATAAATATTATTGATGACAATTTATGGTTTTGTCAAAAAAAAAGGTTTGAGGTTTCATCGGCAGTTAACTGCCGAAGTTTGCAGTTTTCCTCGATAGTTTACTGTCGAAGTTTTTCTAGATAGTTAACTGCAGCCGGTTTCATAATTCGACAGTTAACTGCCGAGGGAGCATTTTCGTCTTTTATTTGTGTTTCTCAGCCAAACAACATCTGTATACAGCAATTTTCAATGGTAGAAGTAAAATTTGTAAGAGTGTATAGGATAAATATATAAGATTTTATAAGATTTTAAAACACTTTCGAGATTTGGAAGGATTTGTATTAAGAAGTTAATTGTATTCTTCCTAAATGTTTGTGTCATCTTTTTATTTTTTCCCAATATCGTGTATTACATTTTATATATATATATATATATATATATATATATATATATATATATATATATATATATATATATATTGTTAAATGAATATTGTGTTTAAATTTTTAACTAAAAAGTCTCATAAAATTCACTCCATAAAAGAATACATTAATAGAATAACAATATCTACACGAAATAACCTACACTCTCTCTTCTTCCTTCTCTCTTGTGAGTCGTCACCAAAATCCTAGTTTCTTCTCCTTCATTCACCAAAGAGAGGTGATTTCGTTTTTCTGTTTCCCTTTTATTGAAATAAGTGATTTTCACATCTATTTCGGTTTTTCTTTTGTCATTTTGTCGTCTTTGTGCAACATTGTTTGTCTTTCTTGTTTCGTTCAGGTATTTGCTCGATTTAGATTGTCAAATCAGCTTCGATCCAGTGCAGATCAAATCAATGACTTTGGAGTCATCAACGTTGCAAATCCGGAGACAAGGGTATTCCGGAGACTTAAATATAGTCATATGTGTAAGCTCTAGTACTTTGCCGTTTTATGCTATTAACATGGATGTTGTGAGTTTGTTCACATATTCATCCTTTTTGTTTTTAGCGAATTTTCATTGTATCGATGTACTTTATCAATTTAAATGAATAAATATCGTTTCTTTTTGTCAAAAAAATAAAATAAAAGAATACATTAAAATTTATAAATTTTGTTTACTTTTTTGAAAAGGCAAAAAAATCTATAAAGTTTTTAATACTAAAGGACATTTTATAAGTTTAGAGAAATCCTAATTGAATATAATAGATTTCGTTGCATTGGGAAAAAAAGTCTTGATTGTCTTAATTGAATACCACAAGATTTATTTATATTTTATAAAAGTCTTGATTGAATATCGCAGGATTTTTTACGATAAAACAAAAAGTCTTTTAAAATTCTTTAAAATCTCAATCTAATACCGCCTCCTTAATCCCTTCAATCCAGCACCTCCCACAAATTTTTTTAAACGGGAGACGCTAATCATTTATCCTAACTATTAATGATGTGTGGGACCCTATAATAAATGGGATGCTGACCTCCAAACTCATTAGGTAGTCACTTTTTTTTCCCACAATAGTGGTTTGATGATGAAAAACTGTATGATATTTTAGGATATGTTTTTTTTTATTATTTTCTTTGCATTTGAAAGAAAATTAGAAGTCATTTAGAGCACTTGTTAATGGTTTGATGAACTTTTTGTATTGTTTTCATTCAAGTTGCTGCAATTCATTTTTATCTAAAATCATTCCACTTCATAGGTGTTTTGATTCTTTTTAGTAAAAAATCATGTAAATTGTCAAAATAAGACATCGCATGAAGAAAATACAAAGTGAAAAAAAATTATTTCAAATTCCAAGGCTTTCAAGACATGAAAGTTGTAGATAATTGAGTTAGCTTTCCAGAGGCTTTGGTTTGACTTGAAAATGTTTTGTGGATTTTGAGTTATGATAAAAACACTCCAAGTGGATCTTTGAGAAACTTTAAGGAAGCTTAGCATAACTATTTCCAAGTCAACCCAAAACTTGTGGTTTGTTTTCCAAACTTCAAAACTTGAGTATTACGAGTTCAATTAAGGTGTTTTATGAGTATTTAACATATGTCTTGTTAAATCAAACTTAGTTTTCTTTTGAAAAATGTTTTGATTTTGCAAATTAATAAAGTGAGACGAACTTTGTGATTTTTATGATTTCGTAGTATTGGGCCGGTGAAGCGCACATGTATGCATAACTACACTCATATGTGATTAATGTGTATACATAGTTGAGGCAATTGAGTTGTTCTTCTTAGTTTGGGTTCAATTGCCATGGTTGTTTTAAAGTTGTGATATGATAGACGAACTTTGTTGAAAATAATCTCTAAGACCCAATAGGCATCTTTCGCCAATCTAAAAACAAAGGCCAATCACCATCATCCAAACTCCATAAAAAGCCTTCTAAACCTGTTTCTCCTTTCAAACCAATGGAACCCCCTATTGGAGTTAGGATTGGTAATCTGCTTGAAATAAGAAGTAGTAAACTACCTCCTAACCATCCACTTCAACCACAGACAATTCAACCACTCAACATGATCCTTCCTGAAAAACCTGAAGATGATTCAGTTTTGAACAACCTTAGCAGTCATCTATCAGGTGAATTACCAAATGTTGATCTAAACCCACAAAAAGCCTCTGAAGTAACAACTTCTGAAGTTGCTTCAGAAAGTCCACAACAACATACACCTGAACCACAAATGACCCCATCCTCTCCTGAACAAAGCGTTCCTGAACACACTGTTCTTGAACAAACTACATCTGACCATACTCCTGCACCCACTCACTCTGAAAATGCTATGGAGATTGATGATATGATCACTCCTGAAGATCTTAATGAAGAGGCTGATCAATCCTCACCTATGGAGGTTGAACAGTCTGCTTCTGATCAATCATCTTCTAGAAATTCTCAATCCTTCCCCTCAAATAACCTTCAAATTGAACCTGTTGCAGCTCCCAAACCTAGAAAACAACCTTCACTACCCACCAGATTATTAGATTCTAATGTATTAAAAGGTGTGTGTGAAGACATAGCAGAGAAAATGGTCAAGCTCATTTCATCCAGAAATGACTTGAGTCACAGGGAGAGCTATGACAAGCAGTGGAGGAGGTTAAAGGAAAGAGTTGAGAATGTGATGAATGCCTTATCCTCTACGTGCATTAAAGCCCAGGAGCAAGCAAAGCAGAAGTTGCAAGACTGGCTTAGTGGTATTGATGAGAATCTTGAGGAAGTCAAGATACTGGGAAATTGGGCAAGATATTCATTGAGTATAAGAGGAAGAGAAGCAACTGACTTTCTCCCTCAATACATTCACCCAAAGGACTTGGATCTGTCTTTTCTAACCAAGGTGAATCTGAAGTCAACTGCTCCTGATCTGGCTCTAGTTCAGAAGTATAAGGTCTTGGAAAAGAAAAATCAGAAGCTTGAGAAAGACTTATTGGAACAGAAGCTACTCCTACTGGAATACAAGGCTGAAACAAATGCTAAGTTGGAAGAAGCTAGAATCAGAGAGGAAGATCTGATCAGAAGGCATGAACAATTCAAAGCAGAAATGTAGAAGAAACAAGAGGAAACAAATGAGTTGCTCAAGAAGATTCTTGAAAACACCAGCAAGCAAACCAACCCTTAGTTGCACACCTTTAGTTGTTGTTGATGTGTTTTTATTTCTCTTAATTCAAGTTTAACTTGTATGCTTCTGAATTCTACAATGCTTCTGAACTTAAATGCTTCTGATCTAATAACTGCTTCTGAATGACTTGTCTTAACGTATATATTTATTTCTCATTTTGATTTGTTTATGCTCTGAACCTTTTATACGCTATTTTTTTCTCATCTCTTCTTTTTGTTTATTTCTTTTTGTTAATGACAAAAGGGAGAGTATATGTGATAGTATTTAAAGGCTCTGAGCCCCATTAATATCTTTTGAAATTTTGAAAAACTTCTTATCATTCTTACCTGAATTAAAAGGGTAATACAAGCTCTGAATCTATGAAGGAGTATCAAAATTCAAATTAAGATTAATTGAACCTTTACTTCTTTCTTTTATTTACGTTAAAATTTATTATTGTGCGTTGAATGAATTTAATTAACAAGATAGAACTCAGGGGGAGCTTACAAACCTCACCTTGAAAGTACTATTAGACTCAGGGGGAGCTTACAAACCTCATACCCTATAAGTCAACTTGTTAATTAGATTAACAACAATTGATTAAGTTTTAAATACTATTGTTTGTCATCATCAAAAAGGGGGAGATTGTTGGAACAAAATGTGTTTAACAATAAATCCTAAGAGTTTTGATGATAACAAGGTATTAAAAATTGACAATTGGTATTGCTAACATTTGTTCAAGTGTACAGGACCATAGACCAAGTGTTATATCTTACAAAGGTGCTGGAAGAACAAATAAAGAGCAAAAGAAACATTATTTGAAGCTTAAGGCGCTCCTGAAGACTTGCGCTCCTGAAGAGTATGACGTCATCAGAAGTTGAAGGTCCTTAGAAGCTGGTTCTTCAAAAGCTGTAGTATTTTACCAAAAGCAAATTGATTCATGTTTTTATGGATTTAGTGTTATATTTTGGAGCGAGAGTCTTGAAGAAGTGGTAGAAGATCACATGGAGGTCACACGTTCTCGTTTGAAAGCATCTGGTTGCTAAAATACAAAGAGCGTTGACAAATGTACTATGTACGAACTATACAACCACCTTCTCCACTACTCTGTTCTTTGTCTCAGCTACCAGACAAGAATAACAGCTCTCATGTACAACCAAGCCTGCATCCTTATTCCCTCTCAACCGGAATGGATTTGAAATTGATCCTTTATAGGACAATAACTTAATCAGGCAAAGAATCATTGGTGAAAGATCAAGCTTCAACAACGACTCTTTTTGGATGAATTGGCACTTACAACGTTCATATTTCACACCTCTATATAAAGGAGTGAAGACTTGAAGAACAACAAGACTCTACAACATTTTGAAAGCGCCAAAACTCTGTCAAATTGTTTAAGCATCCAAAGTTCACTTAGAATTTTAGTTTTCAAGTTCATATCTTTGAAATTCAAAAGTCTTAAGAGTCTGTATCTGAATTACATTGTGAACACCACTGATTGTATATCAAGTGTTCAACCTCAAACATTTTCCTTGTAATTTTGTTTGATAGAAGTCTCTTGCTTGTGTGCTTGAGCATTAGAAGTCTCTTGATTGTGTTCTTGAGCATTTGAAGTCTCTTGCTTGTGTGCTTGAGCATTTGTAATCAGATATTACATTTAGTGAACTCTCCTTGGAAGTGCAAGGGGGACAGGACTACTTCCGGTTTGTGGAAGGAACCTGTATAAATTGCTTGTGTTCTGCTTCTTCTCTTTTCTCTCTGTTTATCATTCCGCTGCATACGCTCCTGAACCTCATCTTCAGAAGCTGTCTCAATTGCTTTTGATCATTAGTGTTCTGATTTTTTAAGAGAAAACGAAATTAAGTCTAACACAATTCAACCCCCCCCCCCCCCTTCTTGTGTTTTTCTCCCCTTCATCCCCTATATATAGAGGTGGGTGACTGCAGAGCTGTTGCAATGGCACACGTGCACCCGACAATTACGAAATCCTGTGAAGTGTAACCGCCGAGGAATGATTCGCGGGAACGTGCGAATGATTCGTGGGAACGTGCGAAAAGACGTTGCAGTTCCTTTGAACTAGTCTCATTTGCTATGTGCACCCCCCCTCACGGAGAAGGGGTGTGTTGCGAGTAATATTGCCAAATACGGTATTTGGGCTTGGATTAGATTGGGCCTAAGTAAATGGGTCTTAGGTCTTTCGACCGGTCCATAACACAATGTTTTATCTCCTTCACAAAGAAAGAATGAGAACTAGTAACCTTTGGAAATAATGACAAAAGGCAAATTAAAGGTAAATGTATTATTGGTAAGGAAGACTCTGCAAAAATTGAGGATGTTTAGTATGTTGAAGGTTTAAAACACAATCTACTAAACATAAGTCAATTATGTGATCGTGGCTTTGAAATTATTTTCAAACCTAACACATGTGAAGTAAAACATACTTTCTTAGGAAAAAAATTATTCACTGGTTCTAGAAAGAAAAATTTAAATGTTTTTATACTGATATTCTAGCTGAATCTTGTTTTATGACTATTTTAAAAGACAAATGAATTTGGGACAAAAGAGCTGGACATGTAAGTATGAAAACTATTTCAAAATGGATTTAGTAAGCAAGAGGATTTTCAAAAATTAATTTTGAAAAAGATTAAATATGTGAAGTTTGTACAAGAGGTAAACAAGTAAAAAACAGTTTTAAAACAAAAGATTTAGTTTCAACTCAGAGACCTCTCGAGCTTTTTCACAGAGATCTATTTGGTCATGTGAGAACGGCCAATTTAAGCAGAAAAGAATATGGTTTTGTTATAGTTGATGATTTTTCTACATATACGTGGGTTCTATTTTTAAAACATAAAGATGAAACATTTGAAGCATTCAAAACTTTGTGTTCACTAGTTCAAAATGAAAAAAAATAAAAAATCATCTCAGTAAGAAGTTATCATGGAGGAGAATTCGAAAATGCATTTTTCAAAATTTTCTTTGATGAAAAAGGATTTTTCACAATTTCTCATGTGCAAGAACTCCACAACAAATTGGAATTGTTGAATGAAAAAATATAACACTTTAGAAAATGGCAAGAACAATGATAAATGAATCAAATGTAAAAAGAAAAATTTGGGTTGAAGTCATAAACACTTCTTGTTATATCATAAATAGGGTTTCAATTAGAATTTTGGCCAAATACCTCCACGAGTCCTTTAAGTTTCATGTTTGTTTCAGATAGATCCTTTAAGTTTCTAAGGTTTCCGATAGGTCCTTTAAGTTTCGAGTTTGTTTCGGATAGATCCTTTAAGTTTCTAAGGTTTCAGATAGGTCCTTTAAGTTTCGAGTTTGTTTTAGATAGATCTTTTTTATCAACCTTCGTTAAGCCAAAGTTGATCTGGTTGGGGAAAAAATTGATGCCAAGTGTTAGAGAGAACCACCTCACCCACTTAACGGACATATCAGCTTTGGCTTAACGGACAAAACAACTTTGGCTTAACGGAGGTTGACAGAAATGACATATCTGAAACAAACTCGAAACTTAAAGGACCTATCTGAAATCGTAGAAACTTAAAGGACCTATCTGAAACAAACGTGAAACTTAAAGGACCCAGGGAGTTATTTGGCCTAGAATTTTTTTAAACAAAAACCCATATCAACTCTGGAAAAATATAAAACCAAACATTTCATATTTTTGGGTGTTATTGTTACATTTTAAATGAGAAAGAAAACCTAGAAGTTTTATTCAAAATTAGACAAAGGAATATTTTTGAGATATGCAACTCATTCCAAAGGTTATAGAATTTTCAATTTAAAAAATCAAACCATGGAAATAAGTATGCATGTTGTCTTTGATGGGATCGATGATTTGGTAATCAACAAAGAGGATCAAGAAGAAATCTCCGAGAAAGAAGTTAATAACAATCAAGAGCTTTCCTCACAAATACCTCCAAAAAGTTGGAAAAATATTGGTGATCATCCTCCCGAACAAATCATTGGAGATACATCTGATGGGATAAGAACAAGACGATCATTTATAAATAATGATGAAAACATGACAATGATTTCTCACATCAAACCAAAGAATATACAAGAAGAAATATGTGAAGAATCATGGGTAATAGCCATGAAAGAATAACTATCTCAATTTGAGAAGAATGAAGTGTGGAATCTTGTTCCTAAACCTCAAAATCAATCCATCATTGGAATAAGATTGGTATTTAGAAATAAATTAGACGAAGACGGTAAAGTCATCGTAAATAAAGATATACTCGTAGCACAAGGATATAATCAACAAGAAGATATTGATTACGATGAAACTTTTCCCCCAGTAGCAAGGTTAGAAGAAATTCAAATTCTTCTTGCATATGCATCTCATAAAAATATTAAATTATTTCATATGAATGTCAAAAGTGTTTTTTTAAATGTATTCTTAAATTAGGAGGTTTATGTGCATCAACCCCCTGGTTTTGAAAACACAAATAAACCTAATCATGTGTTTAAACTCGCAAAAGCTTTATATGGTCTCAAATAAGCTCATTGTGCTTGGTATAAAAGGTTAAATACTTTATTAATCAAAAATATTTTTTCTATAGGAAAAATAAACACATCTCTTTTTAGAAAAGATGTCAAAACAAATTTTTTAATCGTTCAAATTTATGTTGAAGACATCATATTTGGATCAACAAATGAAAAAATGTGATGATTTTTCCAGTCTCATGCAAAGTGAATTTGAAATGAGTACGATGACATAATTAAGATTTTTTTTTCTTGGTTTACAAATCAATCAACAAACAAATGGAATTTTGATCTGTCAAGAAAAATATTTAAAAGATCTTCTCAAAAAATATAAAATGCATGAAGGCAAAATAATGACAAATCTCATGCATCCATCTTCAAATTTAAATAAGGATGAAAACGGAAAACCTATTTATGAAAAGGAATACAAAAGATTGATTGGATCTCTGTTGTATTTAACTGCTAGTAGACCAGATATTATTTTTGTTGTTGGTTTATGTGCATGTTTCCAAACTTCTCCAAGAGAATCTCATTTAACTACTGTAAAAAGAATTTTTAGATATCTAGTAGGTGCTATTGATCTTGGTCTTTGGCATAACAAAGGTTCTTGTTTTGATCTTATAGCACATTGTGATGCTGACCATACTGGAGACAAAATCGAAAGAAAAAGTACAAGTGGAGCATGTTTGTTTCTTGGGAGTGCACTTATAAGTTGGTCCTGCAGAAAGTAAAACATTATTGCTCCATCAACTACAAAAGCATATATGTGTCACCAACCAACTGTTGTTCTCAAGTTCTCTGGATTAAAAATCAACTTGAGGATTTCTCAATAAAGTACACAAATATTGCAGTATTTTGTGACGATACAAGTGCGATAAATTTATCAAAAGACCCTTCAACATTCAAGATCATTACATATAGAAATTAAACATCACTTTATTAGGGATCATGTTAATAAAAAGGAACTTGAATTAATTTTTGTTCGATGCTAAAAATCAATTAGCTGATGTCTTTACTAAACCTTTAGTTGAAGATCATTTTAATTTCATTAAAGAAAAATTACATATTATCTAAAATCCTTGCAAAAGATCAAAATAAGAAGAACTTTCTCTTTACCAGAATGTTCTGGAATCATTCTTGAAATTAAAACCCATCCAAGACAAACTTGAGGTACACACATCAAACATATCCTTTCAAGTATCCCTTTTAAAAAATTTAATCAGTTTAAATTTAGACAATTACTGGAACCAAGAATTTTTTTTACAACTAATAAATGCTATGTTTTTACCATCATTAAACCACCAATAGTCAAATCTCATTTTTCTTCTCCCAAAACTCTCTCTCTAAACCACCTTTTTCCCTCAAAACTTCTCTTAACCTTCTCATCTTCCTTCTCTCAAAGCACCATTGTACGTCACCGCTCTCACCACCAACATGGCTAGAACAAATGGTGCCGGAATTAAGAATCAAACTCTCCAAACTCACTCTTCATCACCTTCTCAATCTCCAACACGCTCTCCTTCTCCAACATTTCCATCGTCGAAGAAAACTCCATCACCAACTCCATCACTGTCATTTGCTTCCACTCCACCACCACAAACTAAGGAACCAACTCCTTTCGAAATCCATCCACAATCACCACTGAAAAACCCAGAAGATCAACTCATGCAACATGGTTATATCTCTCTAGAAAATTCACCAGAGCAATTTGTTCATCAATCTTCACCAAAAGACCATGAGGAAAATCAAACTTCTTCACTCGATATTAACCCATAATCGTTTCATCCTTTTGCCATGGTTGTGTACACAGAACCACGACCAATTCCTATCAACCTAAATCAAACATCGCTTATGGATGTTGATGAAACTCATCCTCAAACAACTTCTCAAACTAACCCTCCAAACTTCAATCAAATGGCCCCTCATCTTTAATACTCTAAACCCTCTAATTCCAAAAAGACCAAGTTTATCCTTAATCATCGAACTCAAAGATCTCAAAGAATTCTTTCTAGAATTGGAATTCGCAAGACTAAAAGCATATACACAACTGACTATGAGATCTTTGAATCTGATGAGGAACCACAAATTCCTCCGCATGAGAAAATTGTCTCGCCTCTCAAAGCTAAACAAAAGGGTGACAAAAAGGTTCCAAAACCTTATGTCAAAACACCATTGACTAATTCAAAACCAACTCTGAAGGATAAAGGAAAACAGAAGAAAATTGTTCAGACAAAACATTCTCAAAACGTTCTCCCACGGAGAGCACTGAACCTTCTTCAGAATCTTCTCCAGAAAGTTTGCCAAAACGAAAGACTCCTTCAAAACCAAAAAAACATATTCGTTTCTCAAGCAAAAAGAATCCCTCCTTTTGATCCTGTATTCAAGAAGGAATTCAAGGAAAAGTGGGGATCCAGACCAATTGGTGTTGGGAGATATTTCGATTTCGACAAATTGGAAAATGACAACACTGTCTTGAAGACCTATGCTGATGAACTAGGTTGGACTAAGTTCCTACAAATTCGTGAGAGGCAGTACCTGAAGGTTATCCAAGCCTTATACTTCATGATGTAAGTCTTCCATGAGAAAATCTTAATAGTGTCTAGGGTCTAGGATGTTGATATTCGTCTAACACCTCAGTTAATTTATGACATCTTTCATCATCCTCTAGAAGGTCATGCTGTTTTTGGTGACAAATGGTTTGAAGAACTTGATGTTAATTTTGAAAATGTTCGTCAACTTCTTTTTAAAGCAAATGTGTTCGAGTTGTTTCTTCCAACCTTCTGTCAACTCCAAATATGATGAATCCTATGAGCCAGCATAATATCCTACCCCGAAATGGGAACTTTCAAAATGTGTCTTCAAATGATCTCTTGCCTGTGTACCATGTCTTCATGAAAGAAAAATTAAACCTTCCTCACATTCTTCTTCATAACATGATCAATACCATCCAAAATCCCAACAAGAAATCCAGTGTTCCATATGGGATGGCCCTCACAAAAATCTTCAACAAATTTAAGGTTTCTTTAGATGGGGAAGAGTCAAGTTTTGAATACTCAAAATTCACTTATAAGAATTTGAGTCACATGAAGCAAGAACTGGTATGCCTACCTATGTGCCTCATGCTGACCACACCTATGTGCCTCATGCTGACCACAAAAGAAAGAGGGAATATGATTCTACACTGCCCACACCCCTTCCAGAAAATGTCTATGGTGTGAATCTTAAGCCTCCTAAATGTTCTCCAGTAATGGAGAAGGATTAGGAATTGCTTGCTAATTTAAGCCTCCTGAACGTTCTCCATTACAATCAAAGCCCTAGGTTAACTAAGTTTAGACTACAAAGATAATATATAGAATATATAGATTGATAGGAACTAAGTTGAGATGTATAGAATATATACACGTAACAAAATAAAAACACTAAAACATATAAGAATCCTCTAAAAAAATACACAAAAAAATCATAAAATAAATTTTATATCCTAATTATTGAGTAAACCATTAAATTGGTCTTTGTAACAAATTCTCAATTTGGTCTCCGACTTTATTAATAACTGTTCCTATCTTTATCAAACGTTTATCAAAATGATCCCTCTTTTAGTTTCCATCTTCTGACGTGTTAATTGTGATAAGATGGCACGTTAAGTGCCACGTGGTGCCACTTAGACAATGCCACGTTATATAAAGTGAAATAAGAAAATAGAAAAGTGAAAAAGTGGTGGTTTTTGTTTTCTACTCACTCTCACAGTCTCACTAACGTTCCATCTTCTTTCAACACCCATCGCTCCAAACCCTTCTTCTTCCTTTAGGTCTTGTGAGTTGCGACGACGACATTCACAACACTCTCTTCTTTGCATTCTCGTAACTGCAACTGTAGAGGTATATACATTTATTCATCTTCTTCCCTTAATAAACCCTAACATTTATGCATTTTTCGGATTGAATAATCTTATTGAGTATTTTTGGAATTTAGGGTTTAGGTTTTGTAACCTTATTTGAGTCTCTGTTTCTATGAATCTATGTTTTTATCAAGTTTTAGTGGGTTTCTGTGATTTTTCTATTACTGTCTATTTATGGAACAAACATGGAGGATGGGAAAATAAGATTAAGATGTATGAGGGAAACAAAGAATTTTGGATGGAAAATATTATTCGGATCTTCATTGATTTCTCAAATTTTATTTTACCTTAATTGTTTTCAATCTCAAACTGTTGTTTTGATTTTGTAGTTAGAAATGAAGCTGATGGAGCACGTGAAGTTGTTTCAGCTGTTCAGGAAAACAACGATTAATGAGTTTGGCAGACTGATGAGCCTGAATGTCGGTGAGAAGTCTGTAGGAGTGGCGTTCACTAACGCCAACCTAAAGTTGGATTCATAACATAGCTGGTATAATATTTAATGCTCGATTTGTTTTATTGTAAGTTTGAATTGTTGTTATTGACGTTGCTCACATGAACAACTTTGCTGTTATTATTATTTGCATGTATTGCTTTGAGCTCTTAGGATATAATTTAACAACAAAATTTTGGCCCTATTTGCTAAGTACATGCATAAAAAGCCTATAATAAAACTATATATCCTTTAATGATAGCAACAAACTACATTAAGGTCACCATGATACGAGTAATGTATCGTAATTGCCTTTTGAAGGTGAGAAAAACACAAGAAGGGGGTTGAATTATGTTTTCTTTTTCTTCGTTTTCTCCTACCGAAGTCACTGGTCAGAAGCAATTAGATTACAACTTCTGAAGTGATGTTCATATTCTAAATGCAGCGGATAAAAACAGAGAGAGAGAGAGAGAGAGAGAGAGAGAGAGAGAGAGAGAGAGAGAGAGAGAGAGAGAAGAAGGACACAAAGCAATTATGCAGGTTCCTTCCACAAACCGGAAGTAGTCCTGTCCCCCTTGCACTTCCAAGGAGAGTTCACTAAATGTAATATCTGATTACAAATGCTCATTGCTAAAACTAGCAAGAGACTTCATATTACTCAAGCACAACTGCAAGAGATTTCCTATCCTCCTAAACACAATCAAGAGACTTTTATGCTCAAGCACAACTGGAAGAGACTTCTAATCAAACAGAATTACAAAGAAAAATGTTTGAAGTTGAAACTTGATAAACAATCAGTTGTGTTCACAATACAAATCAGATACTGACTCTTAAGACTCTAGAATTTCTAAGATATGAACTTTGATAAGAAATTCTAAGTGAACTTTTGATGCAGACAAATTTTGATAGAGTTTTGGCGCTTTCAAAATGTTGTTGAGTCTCTTACAATTCTCAAGGTCTTCACTCCTTTATATAAAGGTGTGAGAGAGACGTTGTGAATTGCCAGCACATAAAAAAAGGCGTCGTTTGAACTTGCTTCTGATGAACTTGCTTCTGATGACACGTCATCTCTTCAGGAGCATTTTGACTTTAGGAGCACTTTTCTTCAGATGCGTAAAGCTTCATTTACATGTTGATTCCATTGCTCTCATTTGTTCTTCCAGTACCTAAGCTTTAAGTAGACACAAATTTTTTGTCTATGGTCCTGTACACTTGAACAAATATTAGCATATCCAATTGACAATTTTTAATACCTTGTTATCGTCAAAACTCTAAACAGGTAATGTTAAATACATTTTGTTCCAACACCTTTTTATGAACCATGACCTACATTAATTCAACCGTAACCAACTTATTCATATAAATACAGCAGATCCTGCGTAACTTATTCGCGTCTGTTTTAGCCGGTGATCTAGTTAAGTAAACACTTATATGTTTGTTATGTTCAGTGTTTTTTTCAGGAAGGACCAGACTGGGGAGGACAAGCCAGCTGGCATTCTTGCACGTGAATTCAACGATATGGTACTTTTATTTTAAGCATTTATTGGTGATACTCTTAACTCATAATAATCCTATGATAACTATATTACATGGTTACTTGGGTAAATTACATTCAGTTTTTATTAGAGGTTATGTGATAGGAGGTATGTGACAGGAGGTTATGTGAAATTAATTGCTTGAAAGTTGTGTGATTAGGTGTCCAATTCGATTAGTTGTAGTTTTATGATTATATTAGTTCAAGAATTTTCTCTGTATATTGATTCATCCATTTTTATCAATAAATTCAAAAGCATGCTGCTTTATCCATTTAGTTTTTCCTTCTGTTTTTTTTTCATTTTTTCTTTTGATTCATCCATTTTTATCAATAATTTAATCTGTTTTTCCATGCAGATAACTACCCATAATGTTAAAGGGGTTGTAATATCCCGCTCGTCATTTTGGAAATGTATCAGTCGATCAAGCACACGTTTAATTACCAGTATCGAATTTTGCACGTTTGTGAAGAAGGGCGTTTTGGTACTTTCACAGAAAGAGTATATAAGGGTGTTTGGAGCTAGAAACTTCATTTTTCATGTGTTTCCTTCTCTCTAAAACTCTTAGGAGCAGAATTTCCTCTCCTCCCTCTAACTAGATGTCGCTTTCCCTAACTCCCCAAACCAACTTATTGATCCTTCTAAGTTTGTGTTGGATGTTGATGAATCAACTTGGTGATGGGTCAATCTTGAAGCTTGTTCCTTCTCCTTTCTTCCCATGATTTGAATGAAGCTCAAGATGGAATGCATGTGTGGAATTAGGTTTGGCTAGGAGTTGTTAGACTCTTGATGTAGCTTGGATTTGTGGTGAGTTCTATAGTTAGAACCCTCACCCTGGGTTTATGTTTAGAGTGTGTGAAGCTTTATCAAATGTTAGAATTATGCCATGATTTAGTACCCTTTAATTGCTATAGATTGTTGAAATTGAGTAGAGTGTTACCATGCAATTGTTTATATATGTTTTTCTGGTACTCCGGATGTATTGGGTATGTTAGAACTTGATTTTTGAGGTTTTTCAGTCAAAAACATGAATTCTGCAGGTCTGAGATGATGAATACTCGCTTAAGCGAGAAAAACCTCGCTCAAGCGAGATTCCCCGGGACTGGGCTGTTGAAGGCTCGCTCAAGCGAGATTTTGGCAGTAGCCAACTGGTGCATCTCGCTCAAGCGAGAATAATCTCGCTCAAGCGAGATTCCACAGCACAACAAATTTTTTGAAGAAACTTTGTGAATTCGAAACCCCTCCTTGCAGTTCCTTTTACAACTTTAAACCTCTCAATGTCAAGTGATTGATGTAAAATATACCTTGAGAATTTTTATCCAAGTATTGCATGAGTAAGACTCTAACGATTTCAATAACGGATAGCATGAGAACACGATAATACTCATGATTTATGTTTGTGTAGAATTATGTTTAGGTGATAGGTGAAACCTAGAGCCTCGGCTTAGGTAGCCGAGATTAAGTAAGATAGAACGCCTTAAAGCGTAACATGATTATGATAAGTATATGTGTTTACGAACAAGAATGACCATGAAAGCTTCATTACCGCTAATTGGGTAGACCACGGACCCGTGGTAAATAAGCAAGCAAGTATAGTATATGTTTTCATGTATGAACAAGACTTTAAACAAGATCGAGGTGTTGTGTCTCTTGTTATCCACGCTAGGGAGATACAAGAGGTTCACGCCAGGGGGACGGGACACGCTCCGCAAGGTAGGCTCCGCACGACACTGAGGGAGTCCGATGTACCCTAGCTAGGTTTCATCGATCATGTATGGGAATATATTCCGGGGTTACTGATGAGACAAAACTGCAAGTGCACAGTCTTATCGGAGTAGTAATAAAGAGAGTATCGTTCTGACAGGGAGTTGGTTAATTCAATCAACTTAGAATTATGATTAGAAGAGAGAATAGTAAAAATAGGGTTTTTAATGGTTGAAAGAGAAAATAATATAAAAGAAGAGCCTTGGGATTATTGGTTTGTCGTAATAACAAACCCTCTACAAACCGAAGCTTTATCCTTAAAACCTTATAATAGACCTAGTTTCGTATGACCGGTTTCCCTTTAGCCCCTTACTTTTCCTCTCAGTCCAGTAAGAGTTTACTCCTAGCAATCAATCCTATTTCGCTGAATTGATTACTAGGAGATGCATTAAGGCTGTGAAACTACTTCGTCCCAAGATTGCAAAGACTATTTCACTGCCTTTGCAATCTCTGTCTAATATTCACTTGTTCCAACATCTCATCGCAGCTTTCGCTTGTAGATTTGACGTTTGGGATAATGGATTAATAATTATCATAACCTCAGCGTTCGCTTGTTGGTATTTGATAATGATTAATCCATGTTTAATCGGTGAATTTAGATTAGAAACTAGGTTATATAGGAGTTTAATTTAAGGAGAAGGCTTGGTTTGCTTTGGATTATGTCATTAGACTATCCAGCAATCCCAAGACAAAGGAGTCTACTCACTCATGATCATAGTAGACAAAGGGAAGAAGAAGAAAAAAGACATAAGTATAATAAAGAGAAATAGAAATTATTATTAGAAACAATTGTCACTATTGTATTCCAAGAATAAGATGAATATTTGTGATGGAAGGCTCCTCTATTTATAGCTTACAATTGACTTAGAGCCTAAGCAACTATAATACTAGAGTGTCCCACAAGAAACTGTGGGCCTAAACTAAAAATAGAGTAGCTTGCACAGGAAGCAAAAGTAGATAAAGAAATCCTGAGAGGTGGCACGGCCGTGCCACATTTGGCACGGGCCGTGCCAAGCTTCTGACTTGGGGGAGACTTATTTTTGGCTCCGAATCTTCGTATTCTTGCTCCAAATCAGCTCCGAATCCCTTTCTTCTGCTCCAAGGCTCTTTCCATCCAATATTTGTCCCTGAAATATAATAGATTGTATTCTAAAGTAAAATAGTTCTATAAAATAAATAACAATAATATAAAATAAACTTAAATCTAAATATAACGAGACATAATATTATATAAAATAATCTTAGATCTAAATAAAACTGAATATTATATATAAAATAAACCTAAATCTAAATAAAACAAGATTAAATATTATATAAATAAAACTAGGACTAAATCAACTAAATGACTTAAAAAAGGAAATAATAATATACTTAAATTAAAGTAAATAAGATTAAATACTTCATTAAATATACTACTTTATTGACTCATCAGTTACTCCACTCGAGATTATTCCGTAAAATGAACCAAGATAACTATGTTTGTTCAACGCTAACATCTAACCTAATGAATGAATGAATATGACTACGTACGATACGATATGATCATGATTATGATATGATGTTAGACATGCACAACTTAGGCAATAGAGCAAGTTATGAATGTTATATCGATGACGATCTTAGGTTCCCCTAATCATCCGATTTAGGACCGTGTCATGAATATGTTATGTTATGTCTTGATGCGTTTAGTGTATCTTGAGTTAGCGGTCCTAGGATCCCTTGACTGCCATGACACATATGATGTAAGCAAGACCTATGACAAGTTAAGAAGAACCTACGGATCTAGTATGCACAACTGTCTAGGTAAGCATGACCACACACGTATAATCAACCGTCAGGTTGTATTGTAGACACGTGGTGACCGTAGGTTTCCCTGAGTTCTACTGTAGCCTAGGATTAGGTAGAACTCACTGAGACATTATGTCTCATCCCAATCCTTATTTGTTTCAGATCAGCAGGGAAGTTTAGCAAGCTTGTCGTCGAATGAATATTCAGCAAGAACTCGTTCGTACCCGCTGTAGATGTTCGCATGGATATAAGAATGCATTTCTATATTATTGGATAGTTGTATGGTAATTTTGATGTACGAACTTGAATGGTTGTATATGATATTCATTCGAAGTAATTACGTTGTAAATTTTAATGTATCCAATACTAAAGATAATGCACATGCTAAACTTTTTGGATACGTTTAGTGTGGGCGTTACATTTAGTATCAGAGCAGGTCGATTCAGATCGTGCCATAGGTCATTAAGTTTCAACTAAGGTAGTGGGACCATTGGGTTCCAGGTAAACGTTCTCACTTTCATTGTTAGTTGAGCCTGATCAACTCAATTTAGCACTCGACGGTTAGGACGGATGCCTGAGAGCTGAATAGGACCCAGGTGGAATGAAGTAAGTGTTGAAGATGAACCGAGAAGTGTGAACTCGGAGCAAGTGAAGGTAGGAATTTAATCGTGCCAGAAGGTGGCCGAGGAATTAAGCAAATAAAGTTAGTTTCCTCCGGGAACGCAAGTTCGGGATTATCATATGAAGAGAGTTTCAGAATGGAGAAGTCGACATACGTTGACGAAATCAGTAAGCTCTCAGGGATAGTGGTGTGTGAATGAAGTCAAGGACTTGGATGCTCAGAGTTGACGGGGTTCTAACGTTTGGAACATCGAGCTAATCGGCAGAGGAACAAGTTAAGCCATTCGTGGCGGATGAAGTTAAGGTTTTATGTGAAAGTTTCTTGTTGAGTGTCATCACGATTAAGACATTAATTTCCAACGTACCACGAGTTGTATCGATTGACGTTAACTCTTGCCATGCGTATGTTATGAATTGTTTTATGATGTTTGGGAGGAATGATGTGCATTGGATTAATTGTAAAACAAGATTCCTATGTAAAATGCATTTTTTGGAAAAACTGAACTGAAGACACTCACTAATAGCCAAAACTCCGCTAATAGTAAAATTACTCCAGAAGCATTTCGCTAGTAGCGAACCTGGAGCGAAATTTTCAGCTTTTCCCAAAAAGCTGTCAGTTCGTCCCTAGGGTTTTTAGTGGCTATTGGTGGTTGTTTTCGTAGTCTCTTACGCAATAAGAACCCTTTATGATATTAAAAATCGAATGCACATCGCATCCTGAGATTTTCAAGAAAAAAGCATGGACAACCATTAACGCAATCAATTCGGTTCAAGGTAACGTTAGAAGTTAATGTGTCAAGAGTTAAGAAGGCGTTTGGACCTAAAATTTTGAAGTTTCGTTATATGGAAAGGACGTCGCAGATAAAAATACACGAGACGAAAGGTGAAGTGGTGAAAATTTATGGAGATCACGGGATTCCCGGATTTCGTAAAGTTATAATTACTTCTCGGATCTATGTTTTGCTTGATTAACTTGTTAAGGCCCGTTGTAATGATGAATTTTATGTTCACAAGGTTGAAAATGGATACATGTGTATGGGCAATTGGAGTTGGCATTCTTGAACTAAATAGGAATTCTGTAGGTCCTAGTTTGTCACGACTCGCGTGAAGCGGGTTGAACTCACTTAGAGCGACACTTGGTGGCACAGTTGTGTTGTCAATTCGTTCTATGATTCATATTGACGTTTGGGGCCCAGATTCACTATATGATGAGGAATCATCAACGCCAATGACCCGTGTACTAGTACCTTGAAGTTTTCTTTAAGAGGCAAATCAACGAGCAAGCGTTGGTATGATTAAGCAAAGCGTAGCATGCGAGAATACGAAGATGCAATGTTGGATGTTTAAGGAAGGCATGTACGGGTACATGATGAATCTATCATAGGAATCCGTAAGGGTGATTCATGAGATTGGTGACCATGAAGTAGGAAGAATGTGAAGTCTCACTCGTCTTGATGGGTTAATGTTCATGACTAAAAATTAACAGAAGAAATCAGAGTGGCGCAGCAGAATATGGTAGAGGTATAATGGATGTGTTGTTGTGTGAATTGTGAATGTGTGAGATTCACTTATGTATGTTATGATTTTAGGTTCTAGTTGCCCTTTTTGCCAATTATCATTAGAAATATGTAATTTGTTGCCATGCACTGTTTCTAAACTGTTTTTCAGGTACTGGGAATGTATTGTGCATATTAGAACTTGACATTTGAAGTTTTTATGTTAAAATCACGATTTTTTGCATTCTGGACTGATGAACTTCACTTAAGCTAGTTCCTGTTCGCTTAAGCGAAGTCTTGACAGAACCAAACAGGTCCCGTTTGCTTAGAAGTTCGCTCAAGAAAACTCGTAAGCGAACTGTACGCTTAGAGGTTCGCTTAAGCGAACAACATCTGGACATCATGTCTTAAAAACCTTCTTTGTGGCCCAGAATGTCGTTCAGCGTGTTTCTTTGTAAACTTTCGTAACTTCAACGAACCCTCAAGGTCAAGAAACTAATGTACAATACATGACAAGGCATTATATGCAAAAAGCATGAATAACAATAGCATATTTCTAACGGTGAGCAACATAAGAGAGTTAGGTAAGATGTATGCGGGGTAGCGACGGATACCTAGGTATGGGAATGACTATGATCTAGACGCAGAGATCAGATTTTACATGATGTAATTCATACACCTTATGCCATGCTTGATAAGTAATAACGATACTTGCTATAATTATGTTAAACCACGATTTTTGTGACTCCTAGAGTTGAATATGTATCAAGGGACTTGGAAACGAAATTTATTTTAAAATATGACATTTTCACATTTCTGAATATGTTATGTTATGTCTTGATGCGTTTAGCGTATCTTGATTTAGCGGTCCTATGATCCCTTGACCTCCATGACACGTATGATGTAAGCAAGACCTATGACAAGTTAAGAAGAACCTACGACGGACCTAGTATGCACGACCGTCTAGGTAAGCATGACCACACACGTATAATCAACTGTCAGGTTGTATTGTAGACACGTGGCGACCGTAGGTTTCCCCGAGGTCTCCTATAGCCTAGGATTAGGTAGAACTCACTGAAACATTATGTCTCATCCCAATCCTTATTTGTTTCAGATCAGCAGGGCAGTTTAGCAAGCTTGTCGTCAAATGGATATTCAACAAGAACTCGTTCGTACCCGCTGCAGGATGTTCGCATGGATTTAAGAATGCATTTCTATATTCTTGGATAGTTGTATAGTAATTTTGATGTACGAACTTGAATGGTTGTATATGATATTCATTCGAAGTAATTAAGTTGTAAATTTTAATGTATCCAGTACTAAAGATAATGCACATGCTAAACTTTCTAGATACGTTTAGTGTGGGCGTTACAGGAGTTATTATCAGAGTGCCCGTTGGTTCTGCGGCTGCGTCAAACGTGTGTTTCATTTCTACCTGTGTAATTTTATTCATGTTCATTTTGGTAATGATTCAGTCCTTCAATCTACGTAGTTTGAAACACGCCAGATTCAAACTTTTGTTGAAGGCCTCGCTAAAACAAACATTTTGAACCATATACCTTACACATACCAAGACGAGTCCTCCACAACCCAGGTGACTCACACATTTGCTTTATTAAATTGATAGTAGGTAATATTACATAGGCAAATTGGTCTCGTGATATTAAGGGTTGCATATTTCATTGATGTGATTTTATTTGCAGAGTGCAAAGATTAGGCTTCAGTGTTCAAATCTGTCGCCGTCACCATCACGTTCAAAAATCAAAGCGATTGCTGCATAACTAACTCTGCAGGTAAGTTTTTTTTTGAATCCCTTGTAAGTGTTTTGGTTTCTTGAGCATCAATCCATGATTGATAGTCTATTTGAGATACCGCAACATCCACTTTAATTGCTGGAAATGTAATTGAGTAGGCTGCTGCATATACACATCTTTAGTTAAATTACCTTGCAAAAAAGCATGATTAACATCCATTTGATGTAGTGACCACCCATGATCTAGTGGCAAAGATACCAATCTTGTTTTGTATCTAGCTACACTTCCAGCTGGTTTCCTTTTGATTCTAAATAACCATTTGCAACCAACTGGATTTGTATTTTCTGGTTTTGATATAAGTGTCCATGTTCCATTCTTTAGTAATGCATCAAAATCTGCATAACTAGCTTCTCTCCAATGAGGAATTTTAAGAATCTGATTGATTATTGAAGGCTCAAGGTTTTCCTTAAGATCATGTTTGGTTGCAGCGAAAACCGTCTTGGGTTTAAAAATATTATTTTTGGATCGAGTGACTAATGTTTTGCTGAGTTTGATGATTAGAAGTAGTAGCGAATAAATTAAAAAAATAAGAGATTGAAATGAAAATGTTTTTTTTTTTTTTTGTAGTTGGGATATAGCATATGAATAGAGTTTCAGGATGAGTTAAGCATATGTTTACATTGCCAATTATATTGAGATTATTTTGACTTTATGATAGATTAATTGTGATTAAATTGGTGGACAATAGTGGTAGAGCTGACAGATAATTGATGAGTTGTTTTCTCTACATTACTTCTGTACTTTTATATTACTTTGTCTCTACATCTCAATCAGACTTGATTGAAAGGAAAAGTTGTTTCATGGATCCGTTAAAAATCTATTTTTCATGTATCGAGTAGACTAAAAGTTGTTTCTAAAATCTATTTTGCCAGAGGTACGCAATGTTGCTTCCCATTCATAGGTTCTATAGTTGCACAAATAACAGATTAGCAGAGACATATTCATAAGAAAAAAAATAGTTAATTTGTAAATAATTGGAGGAGTGGTCATCTACATTCAATAGTTTAGACGGTGAATATTCTTCATAAGATCATTTGCTACTTTTGCTTGTTAGATAAAAAACAAAACAACAAAGGACAAGCAATTCACTTATGTTACCACATATCACTTTAAACGGTGCTTCATGATAAAAAAATAACTTGATGATGATGCATGTAATTCATGAGAGATAATTACTAATGATGCATCAGTGCATATTTTGCACCAATTTTGAAGATAGTGGTGAAGCTAGCTTTTATCCAGTTGTGTAAATTTATCCCTCATTAGATGTTGAGAAATTTCAAGGAATATTTTAACCTTCTAAAAAAATATTCCTCATTGTTTTTTTACTAACATGTGTACCATAACCATCTTTAGCTATTTAAGGATTTAAAAGAAGTTAGGTTTGTACGTTTGTTTAAAACAAACACTTAACAATAATATCTTAGAACCTTACTTCCAGAATATATCACAAGTTAATTTAGACTTAAACCTTCACAAATAAATATGCAAGAGTCATGTATTGTTAGATTAAGCATGTTAAAAATGATGCAGTAGTGTATTAGCATCAAATATGAATATGGCGGTGAAAGTTGGTTCAAGTATATAAGCATATTTAATTCTTATTTTTCTATTGAACCCACAAAGATTTAATGAAGAACCAGGTGTAAAAAAAAGTTTCAAAGTTATGTAAACAATGACTTGTTATACTAGAGACTAGAATTGCATCATTTTGAACACATGTTGTAAGGATAAAATAACCATATAAACAACAAGACATATAACATTTAGTATCATATATGAGAACAAAGTAATGTATTTATATCTTCAAAATGAAAACAAGTGTCATAATTTAATCTTTTCAAAATTAATTTTTGGAAGACTTCTTTCAAGATAAAATTTGAATACATTTGCAAAAGTTTTCAAACATAGATGAAAAATATTTAATGTTATAAAAATATGAATCAATAAAAATTATTAAAACAAAAATTCACGAGGATTTATGTTTTTCTTTAAATATGTGGGTTTTAATTTAAAACCATTTTAACAAATGGTAAGTAAGTTATGAGTTAAATCTTTCATATATCAGATATACTTAATCTATGAAAAATTATTTTTATCAATGATACATGTACCTTTGTATTTTTAATATTTCCTAAGATTGCATATCCTCCAAATTTTTGTAATGTGAGGAGGCATCTCATCTTTCCAATCATATGTATTGAGAAGTGATTTTCTAAGCATCAATGATCTTTCTTGACAGTTAGATGATATTCCTGCAACACAAGTTTGTAATGATTTTGGTACCCATAGTGATTTGGGTCCTTGGAGGTTAGTGTTTCTTTTCTCAAGAGAATTTTTCTTATGATTACATTCTGATTCAAAATAATCAGGTTTGTTATAAGAAGAACATTCCCTTCTATCAATCTCAACCTTTCGACACCATTGTAATTTAGTGTGAGAAGAAGATTTAAATCTTTTATGAAAAGAGTTTTCAAATAATATTTTCATTTTTTTTCTTATGATAACAAAATGATTCAAGATGACCATATTTATTACAGTAGAAACATTTTGTTTTAATCTTCTCAAATTTTTTCTTGTCAAAACGTTCTGGTCTAGGATGATTAAATTTATTATAATAATAACCTTCTTCTCTAACTTTCTCAAAAAATTTCTTATGATAACAAGTTGATTGGAGGTGTCTATATTTATTGCAATACAAACATCTTTTCCTAATTTTATCATCCTTCCTTTTTGATGCAAAAAGGTTTCCATAAAGCTTTTGTTTTTGAGAAGTTTTTAGGTTTAAATAAAATTTATCAAATATCCCTATTTCAGATCCTATGATCTTTTGAGAAGTTTGAGTGGATTTTACAAACTTGTTTAACTCATTTTTCGATTCATTAACTTATACATTTAAAATGATATCTTCGTTCGGAGTTCCAGAACGTTCCGTAAGATGATTTTTGAGATTTTTCTCGTATAGAATCTTTTGTTGTTCAGACATTCTAAAATGAGATTTCTGCAATTCTTGAATAGTTTGAAAATATTTATCATTCAAGATTTGTAGTTTCTCCTTTTCTTTATTTATCTCAAAAAGTTGTTCTTTTAATAAAATACATTTCTCAGATAGAACGTTTGAATCATTTAGAAGATTATCAAAATCATCTTCCATTTGTGTGCATAAAAGACAAGGTTTAAAAGTTGTTACCTTTTCATTTTCGTTGATTTCCATTAGACACATGTTGGTTTCTTCTTCTATTTTTGAGTTATCACTGTTAACTCGAGTTGCCATCATAGATTTCTTTCTGCAAATGAATCTTCTTTCTTCTTTAATTTTAAAATGGAAGTGCTTGTTCCATCTACGACATGAACTTTGATTTGAAAGTTTCGACATCACTTCTTCCCGAATCTTTTCCTCTAGCACTGTTAAGTGCTAACCCCTTAGAGGCAGCGCTCTGATGCCAATTGAAATAGTCACAAGAAAGGGGGAGGGGGGGTGGTGTTTGAATTGTGACCCTTTTTAAATTTAATCCTGAAACTTAACAAGTTTATGTACTCAAGAAAATTCTTGGTAAAATTTAGATAAAAGAATATTATAAAATATTTAGATATTTAAACAGTTGTTTTATCAAGGACCAGAATATTCTGGATAGAGTAAGGTTTAAATAATTAAGCAGTTTTATTAAGGACCAGAATGTTATGGATAATAATTATATAATTAATAAAGAGACTGAAATAATAAAACAATATTAATAATTACTAAGGACCAGAAAACTCTGGAAGAATATAAATATTAAGCAGTTATATTAGGACCAGAATGTTCTGGATAACAGTTATAAGATTAATTATTTAAACTGAATGATAAAATAATATTATGGTTAATTAGGGACCAGAGAACTCTGGATAAATATAAAGTAGTTATAATTAATTATTAAACTAAATGATAAAACAATATTAATGATTATTTAAGGACCAGAGAACTCTGAATTAATTTGGTTGTGATTAATTAGGACCAAAATATTCTGGAGACAAATAAATATTAATGTGTGTGATAGTGTGTGCATATCGTGTAAAAATTAAAGATAGAGAGAGAGAGATAGAGAAAGAAGAATAACACAGGAGAGTAATCCTGGTTCACCAAACCCAGCTATTTCCAGTCTCCACACTTCGTGTGAGATTATCCACTATAGTATTTAGTTGGCAGAAACTTCTAACCAACACTATAAGGTCTTGATCACACCATATCAGTCTGTAACCCCTGTATTATCAACCTCAGCAGACTTCTACAATTCTTGATCACACAAGAAAGGTTGGAACTCTCCTATCTCAAACTATTAAGCCCAATAGACTTGAGATCTAGGTATTGTAACACCCCGTTTTCCCAACATAAAAATTTCTTTAAAAAGAATAGCATGCATCAGAGTAAACACGTAAACAGGGCATCACATGTCTTAAAACATCTCATGTTAAT
Organism: Medicago lupulina; assembly: GCA_958299785.1. Lineage (NCBI taxonomy): Eukaryota > Viridiplantae > Streptophyta > Magnoliopsida > Fabales > Fabaceae > Medicago > Medicago lupulina. The sequence goes on along the minus strand of OY283146.1, from coordinate 39,737,803 downwards.
GATTAAATAAACATGAAATCTTCATAAATTATTAATCATCGTCGCAGCGGAATAATCATAAGGAAAAGCATCTCAATATCTTTGGCACACAGGCCTCAACAACGTCTTAATAAAATCTTCAAAAAGAACATAATCATATCATAACATAATACGCAAGGAACAGAGAAAATAAAGAAGATCCCCTATCCCGTTACGTATCAGAGCACCTAGACTCGACTGCAGAAATCCTCACACGTCTGCACCTAATCTTGGTTACCTGCACTTGCCCACGAGGCGGCAATTCCAGCAGAAGGGGTGAGATTCACAAATAATTATATTAAACATGTAATTAAATAATCACAATTCAACAACCGACATAATTCAACTTATCACAGATAAACATCTAGCATTTAGAATATCAATATAAACAACACATCATTTAGCATCATCATAATCAACATCATATACATCTTAATAAACATCTTAGACGACTCGACTCGACATCAACACTTGACTATGCAACCCTACGTCTTATATGCATGTGGTACCAATCCAGGGCATGAGCCCTCGTCGCTATGAGCATAAATATACTCCAAGGCATAAGCCTTCGTCGCTGGTGAGCAAAGCTCCAGGGCATAAGCCCTCGTCGCTGGTGAGTAAAAACTCCAGGGCATAAGCCCCCATCATAGAATGAGTATGCATGAGACTCAACACTTTTTAACTTAAACAAGTTAACATCTTAACGTCGCAAAACATCTTAATCATCAAGGACTGACACATGCAGCAACTATACAAAAGTAAACAGCAACATGGCAGTAATCACATCATTCAAATAATATCCATAAAGCAAGCATCTTAAGTAAGTCAAACATTTACAACTTAAATAGTTCATATAACACACATAAGCGGCATGAAAACCATCAAAATCATCTCAGTCATCATGTATTCATCGTTACAGTTTATAATAAACATTATTAAAAGTCCCAGAAGCTACCCAAAGGTCATCTCTCAAGGTTCTATGCGAAACAGTTCGCAAACAACACAAGGTTCTGGGTTCTGACTTAACTCGCTATGGCGAGTGGGAAAGCTCGCCTCGCGAGTAACTTAGGCCTTGCTCGCTATGGCGAGTTGGAGTGCTCGCCTCGCGAGCTCTAGGGTAATGCTCGCTATGGCGAGCTGGGATGCTCGCCTCGCGAGTAAACTAGGTCTACTCGCCACGGCGAGTTGCATAGCTCGCCTCAGGCGAGCGACGAACAGTCTGCTACGGCTTCTACGAAATTCCACCCAAAAAGTCCCAAATTCATCATCTTAAACGTCTAAACTCTCAGAATCATCATCATTAAGGTTAATCTACGTTCTGTACTCAATCTAAACATCAATTCTACAGCTTTATGGCCTACTTCATGATTATTCTCACTTTTTAACCTAATTTCAATTCTCTCAAAACAGCCCTATGATTGTTAATTTTGATTAGATGAATTACAGAATAATATAATCAAATGCTAGGCTCACCCTTACCTGGTTATAAGCAGAAAATCGCAGCTCTAATGCTCTTCTCCTTTCACACAGCCGTTTTCTCTCTTTTCCAAATTCTGATACGCGTACGTGTTTTCTAACCTAGGTTTCCCTTTATATACTGCCAACAAATCTTATCTTATTTACTCTTTCTCCCACATAACTCTCTAAAATCCAAAACTAATCCTCAACTAAATATTTTATTTTATTTTCAAATCTTATTTTATTTAACAATAAAATAAGTCACCACGTCGCATAAAATCATATTAAATCTTCACTTAACATCACATAATATATATAAAAATATATAGCAATTTCTCAAATAAATCAAATAATTAAAAATCAAAAATGGGCGTTACAACTCTCCCCAACTTAAAAGATTTTCGTCCTCGAAAATTACCTCAAGCAAACAACTCAGGGTACGACTCTAGCATCTTACTCTCCAACTCCCACGTCAAGCTTTCGCCGGTCGCTCCCGACCAAACGACTCTAACGAGAGGTATCTCCTTGCCCCTCAGCGTCTTCGTCTTTCTGTCATCAATCCTCACTGGTAAGGTCTCAACCGTAAGGTTGTCCCTAACTTGCACATCATCACTTTGGATCACATGAGACGGATCCGGAACATACTTCCTCAGTTGCGACACATGGAACACGTCGTGCAAATTCGATAAATGTGGTGGCAATCCAATACGATAGGCCACCGCCCCAATCCTTTCTGATATCTGGTATGGACCAATAAACTTCGGGGTTAACTTCTTTGACTTCAATGCACGGCCAACACCGGTCATAGGAGTCACTCTCAGGAACACATGATCTCCCTCTTGGAACTCAAGGTCCTTTCTTCGCTTGTCATGATAACTCTTTTGTCGACTCTGCGACGCTTTCATCTTCTCTTGGATCATTCTTACTTTCTCAGTAGTCTGCTGAACAATCTCCGGTCCTAACATCACATTTACGCCTGACTCAAACCAACACAATGGAGTTCTGCATCTCCGCCCATACAAAGCCTCAAAGGGTGCCATCCCAATACTCGAATGGTAACTGTTGTTGTACGTGAACTCTATCAACGGAAGATGACTATCCCAAGTCCCTCCTTGCTCAAGTACGCACACTCTCAACAAATCTTCCAACGACTGAATCGTCCTTTCCGACTGACCATCTGTCTGCGGATGATAAGCCGAACTCAACCTCAATTGAGAACCTAAAGCCTCTTGCAAACTCTTCCAAAATCTAGAAATAAACCTCGGGTCTCTATCCGATACGATGCTCGAAGGAACACCATGCAACTTCACAATCTCCTTGACATAGATCTCTGCCAACTGAGCAACAGGAAAAGTAATATTGATCGGTAGAAAATGGGCCGACTTCGTCAATCTATCAACAATTACCCAAATGGCGTCATTCCCTTTAGGAGTATTCGGCAAGCTCGTCACAAAATCCATGGATATACTATCCCATTTCCACTCTGGCACGTCTAAAGGCACCATCATACCAGCAGGTTTCTGATGCTCAACCTTCGATTTCTGACAGACCAAACAAGAATAAACAAACTGTGCCACGTCACGTTTCAATCCAGACCACCAAAACATCTTCTTTAAATCATGATACATCTTCGTAGCTCCCGGATGAATACTCAAGCTACTTCGATGACTCTTTTCAAGGATCATCTTCTTCATTTCCTCATTATCAGGAATGCAAATTCGACCTTGGAATCTTAACACTCCTTGATCATCCACTTTAAAGTCACTATCCTCCGTCTGATTACTAGCAACCAACAAGTCCACAAACTTAACATCTTCTTTCTGCGCCTCTTTGATACTTTTCAAGAACTCATTATCAATCTTCAACATTCCTAGCTTTACACTCTGAGGCGTTCTTTCACAAACTAAACTCAAATCTCTGAACTGTTCCAACAACTCGAATTCCTTCACCATCATGGCAGACATATGCAAAGTCTTCCTGCTCAAAGCATCCGCAACCACATTAGCTTTGCCCGGATGATAATTCAAACCAAAGTCATAATCCTTTAACAATTCAAGCCACCTTCGCTGCCTCATATTCAATTCCTTCTGGTCAAATAAGTACTTCAAACTCTTGTGATCACTAAACACCTCAAACCTCGAACCATACAAGTAATGTCTCCATATTTTCAATACAAAGACCACAGCTGCCAACTCTAAGTCATGCGTCGGATAATTCTTCTCATGAATCCTCAATTGCCTTGAGGCATAAGCTACCACTTTACCATCTTGCATAAGTACACCACCTAAACCCAACTTGGACGCATCACAATACACCACAAAAGGTTCATCGGGCTTCGGCAAAATCAAAACTGGAGCCATCGTCAAACGTTTCTTCAACTCATTAAAACTGTTCTCACAATGAACATCCCACACAAAAGATTTACCTTTACACGTCAACTGTGTTAACGGAAGAGCCAACTTAGAAAATCCCTCTATAAATCTTCGATAATAACCAGCTAGACCCAAGAAGCTTCTAATCTCAGTAACCGACTTCGGAGTCTCCCATTGCGATACCGCTTCAACTTTAGACGGATCAACCGCAATGCCATCGCCAGAAATAACATGACCAAGAAAACTTACTTCCTTCAACCAGAACTCACACTTAGACAACTTAGCAAAAAGGTTCTTCTCTTTCAACACTTGCAAGACGATCTTCAAATGCTCAGCATGTTCTCCTTCGGTCTTAGAATAAACCAGAATATCATCAATGAATACCACAACAAAAAGATCCAAATAAGCATGGAAGATTCTATTCATATACTCCATAAATACGCCGGGTGCGTTAGTAACACCGAAAGGCATCACCGTATACTCATAATGTCCATAGCGCGTCCTAAACGCCGTCTTCTGCATATCTTCATCCTTCACTTTAATCTGATGGTAACCCGATCTCAAATCTATCTTGCTGAATACACAAGCACCCACCAACTGATCCATCAAGTCGTCAATTCTCGGAAGTGGATACCTATTCTTTATCGTTACTTTATTCAACTGACGATAGTCGATGCACAACCTCATACTTCCATCTTTCTTCTTGACTAACAACACTGGAGCTCCCCACGGTGAAACACTTGGTCTCACGAACTTCTTATCAAGCAAATCCTCTAACTGTTTCTTCAGCTCAGCCAACTCAGAAGCTGACATACGATAAGGCGTCATAGACACAGGCTTCGTTCCAGGAACAAGATCAATCGTAAATTCAACTTCTCTTTCTGGAGGTACATCTGGAATCTCATCTGGGAAAACTTCAGGAAAGTCACATACTACTTGTAGCTTATCAATTACCGCCTGGTTCTCAATAGACAAGGACGCCATCAAAGAAAACATCATAATTCCATCGCGTTCCAACTGCTTCAACTGTTTAGTAGATAGGAACTCTGCGCCACTCTCTTCCTCGGGAGAAGAAAAATGCACCGTCTTGCTAAAACAATTAATCAGAACATGGTTGTACTCTAACCAATTCATCCCCAAAATTACATCCATCCCAACCAACGGTAGACACACTAAATCAATCTCAAAATCACGACCAAACATAGACACAGGACATCTTAAACACACAAGGGAAGTAGTCACCGAACCCTTAGCTGGAGTTTCGACAACCATCTCCCCATTCATATCAGATACAACAAGATTCAACTTAGCAGCACAATCAAGAGCAACAAAACAATGCGTAGCACCAGTATCAATGATAGCAACTAAAGGTATATTATCAAAATAACAAGTACCTCTGATCAAGCGGTCCTCGCTCTCCGTCTGCGTACCCGACAAAGCAAAAACTCTCCCAGAAGTCTGAGCCTTCTTAGGCTTAGTGCATTGCGAACCAATGTGACCCTCATCGCCGCAGTTAAAACATACAACATCACCATGTTTGCAATCAGCAGTAGTGTGGCCCTTCTTGCCACAACGAAAACACCTCTTCACCTCTCCAGGACAAGCATTACTCTTATGGCCTTTCACGCCACAAGTATAGCAGACAACCTCAGCAGGAGCATCTTTCTTAACAGGTCTCCTCTCATCATTAACTCGCTGCTTGCCCTTATCTGCAGGAGCACTGTAGGGCTTAGGACGACTTTGCTGCCCTTTTCCTTTCCTCTCGTTAACCACCTTGTAAAGAGCCTTCGTGTCCTCCTCGTAAATCCTGCAGCTGCTCACTAACTCAGAAAAGTTTCTAATCTTCTGATACCCTATAGCCCTCTTGATATCAGCTCTCAATCCGTTCTCAAATTTAATGCACTTAGAAAATTCGGCGGTCTCAGCAGAGTAGTGTGGATAAAACTTGGCCAGCTCCACAAATTTTGCAGCATACTCAGTCACAGACATGTTCCCTTGCTTTAGCTCCAGGAACTCAATCTCTTTCTTGCCCCGCACATCCTCAGAAAAATATCTGTTAAGGAATTCTCTCTTAAACACTGCCCAGGTCACCTCAGCACCGTCCTGCTCCAGGGTAGGTAGAAGACTAATCCACCAATCGTCCGCCTCCTCAGCTAACATGTGCGTACCAAAACGCACCTTCTGCACCTCCGTGCACTGCATAACCCTGAATACTCTTTCAATCTCTTTGAGCCAAGCCTGGGCTCCATCCGGATCATATCTCCCCTTGAAGGTAGGAGGATGGTTTCTCAAGAAGGTCTCCAGCATGCGGACCTCCGCACCAGCACCAGCATTCGCATTAGGTTGCTGTCCCACAGCTTGAGCAACAACTTCCAAGGCAGCAGCAATTGCAGCGTCATTTCTTCCAGCCATCTTAATCCTATGCAAAACAAACGTAAGTTAGAATAATACAATAATACTATTCTAACTCTAAGACAACGTCACTCGACTCTCTACTTGGCCGGACGGACCGACCTGCTCTGATACCAATTGTAACACCCCGTTTTCCCAACATAAAAATTTCTTTAAAAAGAATAGCATGCATCAGAGTAAACACGTAAACAGGGCATCACATGTCTTAAAACATCTCATGTTAATGATTAAATAAACATGAAATCTTCATAAATTATTAATCATCGTCGCAGCGGAATAATCATAAGGAAAAGCATCTCAATATCTTTGGCACACAGGCCTCAACAACGTCTTAATAAAATCTTCAAAAAGAACATAATCATATCATAACATAATACGCAAGGAACAGAGAAAATAAAGAAGATCCCCTATCCCGTTACGTATCAGAGCACCTAGACTCGACTGCAGAAATCCTCACACGTCTGCACCTAATCTTGGTTACCTGCACTTGCCCACGAGGCGGCAATTCCAGCAGAAGGGGTGAGATTCACAAATAATTATATTAAACATGTAATTAAATAATCACAATTCAACAACCGACATAATTCAACTTATCACAGATAAACATCTAGCATTTAGAATATCAATATAAACAACACATCATTTAGCATCATCATAATCAACATCATATACATCTTAATAAACATCTTAGACGACTCGACTCGACATCAACACTTGACTATGCAACCCTACGTCTTATATGCATGTGGTACCAATCCAGGGCATGAGCCCTCGTCGCTATGAGCATAAATATACTCCAAGGCATAAGCCTTCGTCGCTGGTGAGCAAAGCTCCAGGGCATAAGCCCTCGTCGCTGGTGAGTAAAAACTCCAGGGCATAAGCCCCCATCATAGAATGAGTATGCATGAGACTCAACACTTTTTAACTTAAACAAGTTAACATCTTAACGTCGCAAAACATCTTAATCATCAAGGACTGACACATGCAGCAACTATACAAAAGTAAACAGCAACATGGCAGTAATCACATCATTCAAATAATATCCATAAAGCAAGCATCTTAAGTAAGTCAAACATTTACAACTTAAATAGTTCATATAACACACATAAGCGGCATGAAAACCATCAAAATCATCTCAGTCATCATGTATTCATCGTTACAGTTTATAATAAACATTATTAAAAGTCCCAGAAGCTACCCAAAGGTCATCTCTCAAGGTTCTATGCGAAACAGTTCGCAAACAACACAAGGTTCTGGGTTCTGACTTAACTCGCTATGGCGAGTGGGAAAGCTTGCCTCGCGAGTAACTTAGGCCTTGCTCGCTATGGCGAGTTGGAGTGCTCGCCTCGCGAGCTCTAGGGTAATGCTCGCTATGGCGAGCTGGGATGCTCGCCTCGCGAGTAAACTAGGTCTACTCGCCACGGCGAGTTGCATAGCTCGCCTCAGGCGAGCGACGAACAGTCTGCTACGGCTTCTACGAAATTCCACCCAAAAAGTCCCAAATTCATCATCTTAAACGTCTAAACTCTCAGAATCATCATCATTAAGGTTAATCTACGTTCTGTACTCAATCTAAACATCAATTCTACAGCTTTATGGCCTACTTCATGATTATTCTCACTTTTTAACCTAATTTCAATTCTCTCAAAACAGCCCTATGATTGTTAATTTTGATTAGATGAATTACAGAATAATATAATCAAATGCTAGGCTCACCCTTACCTGGTTATAAGCAGAAAATCGCAGCTCTAATGCTCTTCTCCTTTCACACAGCCGTTTTCTCTCTTTTCCAAATTCTGATACGCGTACGTGTTTTCTAACCTAGGTTTCCCTTTATATACTGCCAACAAATCTTATCTTATTTACTCTTTCTCCCACATAACTCTCTAAAATCCAAAACTAATCCTCAACTAAATATTTTATTTTATTTTCAAATCTTATTTTATTTAACAATAAAATAAGTCACCACGTCGCATAAAATCATATTAAATCTTCACTTAACATCACATAATATATATAAAAATATATAGCAATTTCTCAAATAAATCAAATAATTAAAAATCAAAAATGGGCGTTACAGGTATCACTTTGTATGATGGTTGTTTGGATCTAGCGTCTCAAACAAAAATATTGTAGGATGTTGTTTGGATCTAGCGTCTCAAAAAAACTATTCTTTTACAAATGCAAACTCAAAAAGATGTTCTCAATGAGAGATAAAGATGATAAATATAGTGAAAAATTATGGAGTTTGCTTTGTGATTGTCGAAAGAGATGTTGAAGAGATTGATGAAGAAAATGATTTCTTTAGCTTTAGAGAGAGGGTTATAAAGTTTTTTGTATTTCAAACTCTTGTATTTAACCTTCACAGCCGTCCTCTATTTGTAGGAGATGTATCCTTGCAGAGCAAGCCAAAAAAGAGCTGTTGAAGCTTCATTCAAATTCAAATTTGAGCTCCACTTTGATGCTTGGAGAGCAAGTGTAAAAAGCTGTCATTCTGAGAACGTTCTCAAGATCGTTCTTTCTGTTCCAGCACTTTCTTGGGCAACAAGCAACACGTTTTCAAAAGATGTAGTGAGTTGTATGACCGTTGTAGAGAGCTGTATGACCGTTGTAGAAACCTTGGAGGCCACTTAACATGATGCAAGCTTGATGTCATTGCATGATGTCATAAGATGATGTCTTTGATGATGTCATGTTGTAGTAGCTTTAGAAACATATTCTTTAATGGATCATTTTCCATTTTATTCCTTAGTGGGTCGAAAATCTCATGGGCCCTTGCAGGTTTTATTCCTTTTGTAGTTTTGTGGCCCTTGTGCACATATTTGTCTTGTTTTGCATTGATTGTTCTTTTACCTTAAAAGCTTTAAAAGACTTTTAAGCCTTAAGATCTTTTATTCCCTCTTTAGTGAGACAGGAGAATCAATTCTGATCTTTTATGATGCAAAACTTGATGTTGTACAAAAGTTCCCATTTGTCTATTGCTTTGCTTTATTTTGATGGAAACACTTTAAGATCATTTTGTGAAGCAGGAACGTTCTTAGAATCATTCTCATGAAACATGCTCACAAAACACATTAGTAGATAACAAGATAATAAATGTAAATATGTGTTATCTTTAAAAACATCAAGTGAGGATATTCTCTTCACTTTGTATGATTAGAATGTTCTTTGTAAGAACATGAGAAACCTTTCTCAAAGTAACAATTCCTTTGATTGATTTCTATTCTCCCAAATCATTACTTGAAAAATGATGGAAGATTCTTGGATCATCCTAATTCTTTTATGATAGAACCTTTGTGCATATGATCAGGAATTTTCTTCCATATGATCATGAATTTTCTTCTTTGATGATTCTCCAATTAATGAATGACTTAATGAATAATTCATTCATGGGTTGGTTTCTCTTCAGAGTTGATTCTAATTATTTCGATGAAGTAATGAGAATAATTTCGAGTGCAACAATCATGAGAACATTCTTTTCATCAAAATTGATAATGTTCTCTTGTATATGAGAAGACAATATCTTCTTGGTCAATTAACCTTGAATTGTTTGATGAGGCAATTCTTCTCATAATTCCTCTCAGCGATTCCACACAATGTTTCTTGTTCATTGAGTATCTTTCAAATATTAACCCTTTATTCCTCGAATCTTTTAAGGCTTTGTTGAAAACCATGTGGTAACGAGGATGAGTCAATTGATCATAAAATATTTTTTTTTGTTGAATCTTCAATTCATTTGATTCAAACAATATTCTTTCTATATATTCTTTGAGCTTGTGATGCTACTGTTTTGGTATTCTTTCATTGGGTATATATATGCACTTATAAGAGACTTATTTCTTGTCTACGTCTCTAAAAAGACTTAAGTGCAAATATTAGTAGATCACCATTCATAAAACTTAGCGTTTATTTCATAAGCTTTGTTATCATTAAAACATTTTTCAAAAAGATTTTGGTTCAACAACATGTATTTGCTGCAAAGACTTAGTTTGAATTGCCTCATGAAGGTGAAGTTAATGGTGGAATGAGTTTTAGATTTGAGAAGAGTTAGCGTGTGAAAAAATTACTAATGAAGTCAATGATTTGAAAAAGTTCAAGGACGTCGTTGTCTGTGGAAATGTATAGACAATTTTAATTTTCATAATTTTTTTTTAACCGAGTTAGTTTTTTAATCGAGTTGATTGTATTTGTTTAACCATTAAACAAAAATATAATATTTTTTTGAAAAATAATACTGTCGTGGATGAATTAGCTAATCAAAATGGTGTCCAAACTTATAGATTGTTGTTCTTTTACGGATATATAGTCAATTATCATTTGCTTTATGCTAACCAATCAAGTGATGACGCACCAACAGTATAAAGGCTAAATGGCAATATATTATTGTATTATTTTAATCTTTGAGCAGATTGTTGTATTATTTTATTTGAGCAGATTAATATTATTAGTAGATGGTTTGAGCAGATTAATATTATTAGCAGATGGTTTGAATAACTTTAATCTTTGAGCAGATTGTTGTATTATTTTTATTTTTGGTACAAAGATTGTTGTATTATTTTAAAGTTAATATTATTAGTTACTAGCGGAAAGACGGGTGCTATCGCGCCCGTCTGTCTGCCCTTTCTACTGCGCTAACGCATATTTTTATATAATTTTGATTAAAAAATTTTAATTTTAAAATATTAATGAAAATTATTTATATTTTGCATTATAAATAAAATATTGTCAAGTCATATAACAAAATTATTTATGAACTTAACATATTTTAGTTTGCTTGCATATTATAAAATAAAATTAAAATAATGATAATTTATTGTTTATTCTAATAGTAATTAGTAACATCATAACATAAATGTATAAATGACATGTTATGTAAAAGAAACAATGTTATGATTGCGATAAAAGAATATCTTTAAAAACTACATTTTTCGTAAAGTCTCCATCTTCTTCTATTTTCCCTTCTTTAATGAAAACTTTTGTTGAATTTTGAGAAACTCATCTTGATAAAGCTACATATAATTCGATTATCGTGCCAAATACTTTAGCAATACACACAATTTATTTCAAATATCATTAATATTCCCAAGTTCTCTTTATATATACTAGCGAAAAACGGGCACTTCGTGCCCGTATTTCTGCTCTTTTTATTGCAGTAACGTTTGAAAATTATAAACGGTATTTTTTTTTTTATGAAATTTTAGTTTTGATTAAAAGTAAAAATATAAATGTTTGTTGCTTTTTTTAATGACATAACAACAATATTTATTATAGAAAAAATTGTTTAAGGGTATAATTGGGATAATGAAAAGTAAGTATAAATATACTCATCTAGTTTGTTATATTTTTTAAATGATAAAGGAAAAAAAACATATATACATGTATACATGTTGTGTTTGTTACATTTGTTATAATATTTAAATTTATTCTTATCTATTTGTTACATGTGTTACTTGTATTTAAAATTAAGGGTATTTATGGAAAGAAAATTACAAACCAAAAGTGTGCCGAAAGGGGTAGTTTCCTTTATATATAGTATAGATAAAAAAAACACTATCATAGCAATTATAAACCAGCAAAGTCAAATAATTCTTAAAATTAATCGTAAATAATTTGAATCATAATCACTTATAAACCAGAAAAGTCAAATAATCCATACAATTAATCGACTTTGATTAATCGACAATGAAAGAAAAAAAAACTTACAGGTTAATTATGAATTCTGATGCAGAGGGCTGAGAGAGGTTGAGAAAAACTAAACAATGCGGGAGCGAACTATGAACTGTGAGAACCCTACTTATTAATATTTTTTGCTCACGTTTGTTACTCCTTTTTTTAGAGGATTTAAAGTTCAATCTTTAACAATATTTTTTGCTCATGTTTGTTATTATTTTTTTGTAGGATTTAAAGTCCAATCTTTAACCTTATTTTTTGCTCACGTTTGTTATTAATTTTTTTTGAAGGATTTAAAGTCCAATCTTTAACATTATTTTTTGCTCACGTTTGTTACTACTCTTTTTTTTAAAGGATTTAAAGTCCAGTCTTTAACCTTCTTTTTTGCTCACGTTTGTTACAATTGATCAAAAGTTAAGGAAGAGTAGCTTATATTAATAAAATAATATGGAAACATTGTTTTTTTGTGGAAGAGATATGGAAATACTTGGCAATCTTTGTCGGTTGTATTGAGGGGAACAACACATATGTATAACATAGAAGCGACTGATAAAAAAGTAACATAAGTTTTTGTTTTGTGCTAGATTTTTGTGAGTTTGATCAGTGGTTAACAGAGGTAAAAGAGGGTTAACTGGGAAGATTAGTGACATGGATTAGTAATCCACGTCTTATTTTATAAGGAACTGCGTGTAATTTTTCTCCTTAAATTAAATTAAATTTATTTTTATCTATTTGTTACATATTTGTTACTTGTGCTACTTGTATTTAAAATTAAGGGTATTTTTGAAAAGAAAATTTCAACCCAAAAATGTGCTGAAAGGGGTAGTTTTCTTTATATATAATATAGATTCCATGAAAGTTTATTATTATAGTTTGACTTGGTTATTTTGATACCTACACATTTTTCTTTCATTCCTATTTTAACGTTACATTACCAAGTCAATCCTTGTAACTTGCATTTACGGTTTCACTTAAACATTAACTTCTTTTTTTTTTGAGGGAAGGAAAACTTCTTTTCAATAGTGTTTTGCAACACACATTAATCATTAAGTAAACTAGACCATTGACCCGTGCTAACGCACATGTCATATCGGTAAATATATTAAGCGTTAATATGTATCAAAATAGTTTAGTTGAATGGAAATAATAGTATAATTCAATTCATATTATTAATTACCACAAACGTTTGTACTGTACCATATTAAAATATTTCCATGACATCGACCCTGGTATTGTAACATAACATATAAATTTAATGGCTTAGGTAAGTGAAGAAAAGAAAATCTGATGGTCTAGACCTCGACCCGTGCGATGTACGGGTTTGTTGAGTTTCATACATATGCTTCAAATTGACTTTATTATAAGTCGTCGACATGCTTCAATGTATTATGTATAACATTTGAATAAATACTATAATGATACTATTGAATAAATAAAATTAATCATGTTGTCTTCTCATATTTCAACCTTTATATTTTAAATAACAATTTATATTGGCATAGATTGATGTACTTTGTCAAATCTATCTATTGACAGTTATTTTAGTGCCATGAAAAATTTTAAGCTGGATAGTCACCGCCAAAATCATGTTTATAAAATTATATTTTTTTTAAGTCAAAATATTTTATGTCAAAAGAGTTCGGCATATGCAATCAAAAAGAATAGTTGGGCATAAGATATTCCAAACTCAAGCATTATACATAAAAGTTTTATATCACCGCCAAAATCATGTTGTATATCTTCAAAATTGATGTCTATTCTTGATAGTGTCTTTGTAACGCTCATACTAAGCGTATCTAGAATACTTAGCATGTGCATTAACTTAGTACTGGATACATTAAAATTTACAACTTAGATTCATCGAATGAATATTTTATACAACATTACGCGTTCGTACAATCAATGATACAATACTACTCGTTCCTAACATAGAACATCCGTAAAGTCCATAACATTCTGCAGCGGGTACGAACGAGCAATTGTTGATTATTCGTCCGGCTTCAAACTTGCTAAACCAACCTGCTTATCTGAAACAAAAAGGATTGGGATAAGACATAATGTCTCAGTGAGTTCTACCTAATCCTAGGCTATAGGTGACTTCGGGAAAACCTATAGTCACCACGTGTCTACAATACAACCTGACGGTTGATTATACGTGTGTGGGGACTTGCATACTTAGACGGTCGTGCATGCTATGGCCGTCATAAGGTTCTTCGTATCATAATTGAACAGGCTTGCCTTATACTCAACATGTCATGGCGGTCAAGGGAACCTAGGATCGCTATGCCGAGGTACGGTAAACGCACCAAGACCTACTCATAAATCATTCATAACATGTTCCTGAACTGGACGATCGGGGAGTTACTAAGACCGTTGACATTATATTCTCATAACTTGTTCTAATACATAAGCTTTACATATTCTTATCATGACATGTTGTATCATAATCTTAATGCATCATTCATTCATATTAAGTTAGAGGTTAGCGTTGAATAAACATAATTATCTTGGTTCATTTTACGGAATAATCCCGAGTGGAGTAACCCAGGAATATATTCCCATACATTACCAATGAAAACCTAGCTAAGGTACATCAGACTCCCTCAGTGTCGTGCGGGCCCCCCTTGCGGAGCATATCCCATCCCCCTTTGCGTGAACCTCTCGTATCCCCCTTGGCGTGGATAACGGAGAGACACAACACCCACACATTTATTTATTATTATAGTTGATGACATGCTGTCATTACGTAATTTCTATGTATATGTTATCATTTTATGGAGTCATAAAGCAACTTAAGCAGCAAGAAACGCATGAAAAGCAAGAAAAAGCAAGGAAACTGAAGAATGGTGCAAGTCACAAAAACGTGTCACGCTTGCTAAGAAACGTGACACGTTTTCACAAGTCAGAGAGCATGTTTTGAGAAGAAAGAAGAACGTGTCACGTTGGCAAAAACGTGACACGTTTTGTGAAACCCTAATTTGGTTACTTGCTACTGAAGGAAAAAACGTGACACGTTTTACTTAAAACGTGACACGTTTTGGGCGAATTTCTGGGCCTATTTAAGCTGAAGTCTTTTCCAAAAACAAGGGTTACGAATCTTGGAGAAAAAAGTGCGATTTGGACATCAAGGAGGACGATTTCTTCATCCTTTTACCAGTTACATGTATGTTTTAATGATTCAATTGATTATGCTATTTGTAAACATTGTTATGAGTAGCTAAATCTCTTAGAGATTGGATCCGAGATGATTCTGTGTAACCCTAGTTGATCTTATGTTGCTGTGATGAAACTCTATTCCATATTAATGATTATTTAAGTCTTTATTCAATTCAATTGTTCTTAATGCTTTTTATATCCTGATCAAATATAAATATGTTTTCGTGAGAATGAATGACTACTGACCCTAGCTTTCAACTTAGACTTAATTGAATTGTTCTAATAAACATGGTTAGTCTAGGAATGGATAATCGTTTATTAGTGATATTAGGTTAACGTGTTTAAACCTTCGAGAATTATTAGACCACCTAAGGAATTAGGGGCTGTAGTTTAAGAAGAGGGTCCTAACTCAAGGGATTGATTAGGGCTATTTTGTTAACTATCGTGGGATTGAAAGAACCGTTAATAGGAATAGAGTACAGTAACCAATTAGGGGAAACATAGAGGATTCGACGATCCAATCTCATCTCTCTCCATATTTTCTAAACAAACGTTATCTTTTTGTTATTTGTTTTAAAAAAACAAACCAAATCTTCCGCCTAGTGGCAAAACAAATATAACCTTTATACATCCTATTGCATAACGAAATTAACTTATTGCGATTAAAAACAATCCTCGTGGGATCGATATTTTTACTACTTCGATAGTATTTGGTGCACTTGCCAAGCGTCTATCAATAGTCATTTATAAAGTCATAAACATAACATTCATTTTACGTTTTTAGAGGCGTAGCATCATACATAGAAGTCTTATACTTATGCTTCCTCACTTTACTACCACAGGTCCGTAACCTACCCAATTGGCGATAAAATACTTGCTTGATTATTCTTAATCATACATACTTATACCTAATGCACTTAGGTTACATACTAGCATAGTTATTCCCGACTATCTAAGTCGAGGCTCTACATATTTCCCAATACTTAGAAACTAGCTTGCTACCCGGTCTTAAATCATATCATATACTCTCGTGTGCCATGTCTTACTAAGTGAATTAACACTTGCTTCTTTTCCAAGAAAGTCTTTTAAAAGAAACATTGACAATCATTAGGATTGCAAGCATTAACATTATTTAGCAAGCATGACATAAAACGAGACTAATTTCATAATCATAAAAACATAGAATAAGTTTGTTGTCGCACATAATCAAACACATAAACCCAAGGGTGGGAACTAACTAAAGAACTCACCATAATCACTTTTGGTAGCTTCCAAAGACAACTCATGTTCAGATTAAGCATTTCCCCTTCGAGCTCATGCTTCAATTTCTGCCCATGGCTTAACACCAACAATTCCATTTCTCGATTCAGCACGAAACCTATAGCAGGCCCCTTACTTCAAACTCTCCTCCAGACCTCAAAACATAACCTAAATTCATGAAACTGGTGCCAAAACGTCGGAAATGTCGTTAGCTAACCATAGCAACAGCAACCACCTGATTCGGAGCTATAGAGAGAGGGTTCTTACCATTTTAGTGAAGCCCTGACCCAAAACCCGTAACAATTTTCCAGCAGAAATTCACAACTTCAAACACACTTTCCGAGTTCATCACTAATTCAAAACACATGAAATTTATATCCGATTTGAAGGGAAATGAATGTAGAACCTAAATATCCAGCAATCACTTTTCTGTCAGCTTTCTAAAACAGCTTATTCACCAGTTAAGCACTTCTGCAATACAGCTTGCGTACCAAAACTTCTGTCAACTCAAAAATCTTAACCAAACTCAAAGACCAGCAGCCCCAACATATGTAAACACTACTGAAATCATGGTTTTAACAGCTTAACCCGTAATTTAATCACTTATAGCAGACTTTCTCAAAATATCTTATACAACAACTTATAGCTTCTACAAGTTTCAACATCATTCCAAGCTCTACCCCACTTATCCAAACATGTAAAAACAATTCTTAATCCACTCATACAACCACTAAAGTATATAATTCCTTATATTAACCATCACAAGAATATACGTAACTTACTCACATATGGCTTCAAATCCTTCACCCATCTTTGGCTTCTAATTCTTCTTTCCATTCCCACTTCTGTATCACAAACCCAAACCTACATAACAGCTGAACATTCATGCAAAGCTCTTACCCCATGATTGAAAGTAAATCTGCCGAAGAGAAAAAGATGGTAAAGGCTCGGCTGAGAGGAGAGAGTGGGAAGGGTAAAAGTTCCAAGCTTGGAATGTTGATCAATCAACTTTAAAGATTAGAATTTCATTGTTGCATGTTGCATTTGGGTGGTGATTTAAAGTGAATTGAGATTAATGGTGGAGGGTGGTGATTTAAAGTGAATTGAGATTAATGGTGGAGGGAGTATGTATAACGCCCACTTTAAATTATTTTAATTATTTAAATTATTTGAAAAGTTTAGATATATTTATATATATTATATGAGATGTGAAGAGATAAGATTTATGTGATTTTATGTGATGTGGTGGTTTATTTTATTGTTTAATAAAATAAGATTTGAAAATAAAATAAATATAGGGATGAGTAATTTTGAGATTTTAGAGAGTTATCTGGGAGAAAGAGTAAATCAGATCAGATTTGCTGGGAGTATGAATAGGGAATATTAGGTTAAGAATAACTCAGTACATACGATCAGTTTTGGGAGAAAAACCAGAGAAGGAGAGAAGAGGCAAGAGGGCTGCGATTTCTGCATAAACAAGGTAAGGGTGAGCCTAGCAATTCAATTCTATTAAACTGTAACTCATCTAATTATAATTAACAAGTGTAGGGTTGATTTTAGAGAATTAGAGAATTAGGTTAATGTGATGAATTGATGGGTAGATGAGGTAAAAACTGTAGATTGGTTGTAGAAATTGACTACAGAACCTAGAATAAACATAATGCTAACGTTTCAGTCGAATTTGGGGTTTAACATGGTGAAAATTGGGATTTTTGGTGAAAAAGTTCGTAATCCCGTACTCTGTTCTGACATCGTTCGCCAGACGAGAGTCGTAGCTCGCCACGGCGAACATATCTTCATCGCTCGCCAGGCGAGCAACCCAACTCGCCATGGCGAGAGACCTGTAACGCTTCGCCAGGCGAGAAATCCATTCGCCATGGCGAGAGAGACCTGTAATCTCTCGCCAGGCGAGCAATAGAGCTCGCCACAGCGAGCAGTGCTGTGACAGAATGTCACGTTTTCTTTGTTGTTGCGATCTGTTTCGCACGAGACTTTGGGAGTTGAGCGTTGGGTAGTACATAAAGCTGTTTTTAATATAAATGATGATCTGTGATGATGCTTCGTAATAATTTGATGCCGTTGAGAATGATTTATGAATCATATGTGTATTATGTGAACTATATGTGTAATACATGTGATGCTTAAGTGATGAATCCTTGATGTTGCTATATGCCATGATTGATGAGTTGCTGCCATGTAGTTGTTTATATATGATTAATGCTGCATGTGTCGGTCCAAGATGTTTATGATGTTGTGACGTTTTAAGATGTTTAACTTGTTTAAGTTATAAGATGTTGAGTCTCATGCATACTCATTCAGAGATGAGGGCTTATGCCCTGGAGTTTTTACTCACTAGAGACGAGGGCTTATGCCCTGGAGCTTTTGCTCACTAGCGACGAGGGCTTATGCCCTGGGAGTATATTTATGCTCAAAGAGACGAGGGCTTATGCCCTAGATTGGTACCACATGCATTTAAGATGTTAGAGTTGCATAGTCAAGTGAAGTTGCATTGTCGAGTCAAGTTGTCTAAGATGTTTGTGAAAATGATATACGATGATACTTGTGATGCTAAGTGATGTGTGTTGTGATGCGTTTATGAAGATGATTTATGATGATGCTTGTGATGTTAAATTTTATTTGTGTGACGTGTTTATGTGATGATTTGCTGTTAACTATAATTAATGAATTATATGTTTAATATAATTGTTTTGTGAATCTCACCCCTTCTGCTTGAAAATGTTGCTCTTCGTATGGGTAACTTGCAGGTAATCAAGAATAGGTGCTATCGTGTGAGGACCATTCCTCGGTTGAGTCTTAGGTGCTCTGATACGTAACGAGATGAGGAACTTTGCTTATGTTTTCTATTCCTTGCATATTATTTTTATGATTTTCATAATTATGATTAATATTGGGAATTTTATGAGACGTTGACGAGGCCTGCGTGCCAGAGACTTTTATGATATTAAATAAATTCCGCTGCAAATGTTCTTGAATATTTTAATGACTATTTTTTATGAAGGAATAAATTGTTATTTATTCAATATTTGAGATGTTTTGTGAAATGTGACGCTCCGTTGTATGTGAAAACTCTGATTTATTGTTAAGAAATTTTTACGTTGGAAAAACGGGGTGTTACAGTATGGAAACTGTGAGAGAGAAAAGGGGTAGGAGGGAGTATTGATTTCTAAGAATGAGAAAGATGAATGGAATAAAGGAGAAACACACACACAGACATATATATATATATATATATATATATATATATATATATATATATATATAGTAAGAATTTACTAAAATGCCCCCTCCTAAACGGTTCATCTCGGACCCATTTAACTGACACTGAAAACTGACAGGATTAATAAGCGGGATATTACAGTCATTACTCAAATATCAACCTTTTCCTATAACTGCCATGAAGAAAATGCTAGAAGGTGATGCTTCTCAATGTAACCGAGCAATCAATAAAAGTTTCTGCAACAACAAAGCAACCACAATGACCTCCTTGACTTATTTTGAAGGCACAATATATACAATGAAACTTCCATTTTATACCATCCATATACATCAAACAACACTTCCAATCTAGTTAATTAAAGTAAAAAATATTCAATCATTTTTAAATGTGGTCTAAGATCACAACTTTTCACAAATAATAGCAACGTATATATGGCATGCAACAAAAATGAAGTCATTCCAACAAAGGTTGAAGACCATATAAAGCATCATATAGTCCACTAATAAGACACAAAAGGTAACACCCTTATTTTTTCTACATTTTTCCCACGAAGCAAATGCACTCTGAACCAAATAAAGTATAATTATTTCATCAACAAAAATATTGCTGGCAATTGAGACCAAAGAAGTGTGAGTACAGTAAATTGCATAGTAAAAAAGTCGTTGAAAGGAAATCAACATCATTGAGTGGTATTTACTTTAGTTTATCATATCAGATATGGAAAGAAAATTATGCCTAGAATGAATGAATAACCGAAATGCAAGAGTCAAGTTCAAGAACATACCAAATAACACATTAGTCATAGATATCTAAACTGCTTGGCTTGGCTGTTGCAACACCTATTAAAAAGTATCTCAGTGGTTGAAACTTTATTTTAGATTAAAGACAAAACTAGAACAGCTAAATAATTGTTATTTTGTAGAGCTTAACATGACCACATTATCAAAGTAAAAAATAATTCACAGTACCAAATAAAATAGGAAAAGAAATCGAGAATCTAATGCAAAAGAAGATGAAGGTACACACCTTGTGCAACGGAGACACTCTCAAATTTAGAAAAAATTCAAACAGGAGCAGAACAATGATGAATTTTAGAGATAATCTGTCTATAATAACCGCATAAACAACATTCCTTCAACAATCTATTTATCTGCATTCTGTAGGCACATAGCAAAAAACAATGATTTCTTTAAACTGATTAATATATAATATCAAAACAAAACAGAATAATCACCATTACCTTATCCTCATATTCTCAAAACATGCAAAAGAAAAATTCATTTATGAAAAATTAGTACAAAGAAATAAATTGTGATCCACTACATATTAGTTATTATATGTTTGGAGTGGTGGCAATTTTTAAGGATTCATCAGAGGAGAGATAAAAAAACTGAGATGATGGTCGTTGTCTGCAGTCCACGACAATTAGGGAAACATGTTTCAGAGATTCGAGTTCAATGATTGAGTGAGCAGTGAGATTTAGAGAAAAATTTGATTTAGAGATTTCAAGTTAAACGAAAAGGATTGAGAAAAAGATTGAGGGTGATCACCTGTTTCAAGAGACATTCAGAGTTCATGGAGATTAAGAGTTTGAGGAAAACAATCTAGGGGAAATGTTTTTGTGGTTAAAGATTTGTTTAGGAACTGTTTATTAGGGGAAATCTTTAGCCTAATCTCTTAATTATAGCAATTTTTGTTGAGTAGGAAACATACGATCTGTGAGTGAGTAGGAAACGATTTATTCATAACAAAATTGGTGCACAATCAATAGCTGATAAGAACAAAAGAAAAAAACAAATGATTTAATTTTCAAAAATCAATAGCTGATAAAAACAAAAGAAAAAAAAAATTATTTAATTTGCAAAAAAAAATTAGAAATAAAGTAGGAATATCGGTTGAGAAGGAAGAAAAGGAAATATTAGTTGTGAAGGAAGGAAAGGAAATATTCGCGGAGGGATATGTTTACCTAGGCAGGAAAGGTGGAAAAAAACACAAATATTTATTTCCAATTGATTAGAGATGTCGTTTTTAGGATGAGACTAAGGAGAAAAATTAGGAAATTGATAATTCAACATGATTTAATTTGCACAATCAATAGCTGATAAGAACAAAAGAAAAAAAAAATTATTTAATTTGCAAAAAAAAAAAATAGCAATTAATATTTCAACCAGTTAGGGAAGGAGGATTTAGGGAAAAATTAGGTTAAAAAAATCGTACGGATTAACTTTAAAGAATAAGAGATAACAAAATCGGTGCACAATCAATAGCTGATAAGAACAAAAGAAAAAACGAATGATTTAATTTGCAGAAATCAATAGCTGATAAGAACAAAAGAAAAAACAAATTATTTAATTTGCAAAAAAAAAAAAAAGAAATAAAGTAGGAATATCAGTTGAGAAGGAAGAAAAGGAAATATTATCTGTGAAAGAAGGAAAAGAAATATTTGTGGAGGGATCTGTTTACCTAGGCAGGAAAGGTGAAAAAAACAACAATATTTATTTCCAATTGATTAGGGATGTCGTTTTCAGGATGAGACTAAGGAGAAAAATTAGGAAATTGATAATTCAACATGATTTAATTTGCACAATCAATAGCTGATAAGAAGAAAAGAAAAAACCAATTATTTAATTTGCAAAAAAAAAAATGAAATAAGGTAGGAATATCGGTTGAGAAGGAAGAAAAGGAAATATTATTTGTGAAGGAAGGAAAGGAAATATTTGCGGAGGGATATGTTTACCTAGGCAGGAAAGGTGGAAAAAAACACAAATATTTATTTCCAATTGATTAGAGATGTCGTTTTCAGGATGAGACTAAGGAGAAAAATTAGGAAATTGATAATTCAACATGATTTAATTTGCACAATCAATAGCTGATATGAACAAAAGAAAAATCAAATTATTTAATTTGCAATAAAAATAGCAAATTAATAGTCCAACCAATTAGGGAAGGAAGATTTAGGGCAAAATTAGGTTAAAAAAACGTACGGGTTAACTTTAAAGAATAAGAGATTACACTCACCTTCTTTCTTATGTTAAAATATTCACTCTCCTCCCGTTTTATGTAAAACATGTTAGAAAAAATTTCACCCCTTTCCTCTAAAAGAAGCTTGAATTACCCTCCCTTCCCTCTTATATTAACATCTACAATTTCCTCCCTCAATAATTTTTGTATTTATGATAATCTTGCAAAAAAGAAATCAAACACACTCTGGAGAAAAATAATACTGAGGATCCATTTTGATATAATCAAAATTTCAATTCATATTTTTCTCTATTTTTTATTCACAATTTCATTAACACCTAGTTTTAAACCCTAATACAAAATACATAGCAACATAAAATAAAATTAAAATGAGTGAAAAATAATGAATTCAATAAAATATGTTATTTAATAGTTGATTTTATATTCTAAATTAAAAAATTTATAACACAATATTTAAATTTAAGTATGATTGACATTTAAATCATAAAGAAATGAATTTATATTTTTAGGTGGTAGTTCAAAATAATTAGATATCATAAAAATATTTATTTATGTTAAAATAAATTAAAGTTTAGTAGACATTTAATTATTGAGGTAGGGGTTGTAATTCAAGAATAGGATAAGGGAGAAGAGTATAAGTTTTAATTTTCGAAAAAAAAAAGTGTATATTTTAAAATAAGAGTGAAGAGGAGTGTAGGAGGGTGTAATTTACTTTTAATCATTACCTAGTCAATCCTCATAACTTGCATATTACCTATTTAGACTACTCATGCCTATGTCTTTTTATGCTCTCATGCATCCGAAATGTTCACCAAAGAATAAAAAACCTAATAAATTTTGGGTCATGTCGGAGTACAATTGATTATTTCACAAGAACAAGTGGTATTGTTGATTACACTGCATGGCTAAAAGATCATCGAAAGTAAATTGAAACAAATTAAATAGTCGGAGTTTGAAGTTCTCATCTTAAGAATGTCACAGGAGCACAATCCACAAACCATACAAAAAGGCAACATAAATCTAATAGAAAAGAAAGGAGAATGTTAACCGGTGCTTTAAGGGCATTGATTAAACATTTAAAACAAGTAAGTTTTTATGAAAAAGGTGTGCAATCATTACTTTATCAAAAATAACATATATTTTTAAGCCAAAAATTCTATTTATAGAAACCTTAACCATTGCTACAGTACAACGCCACTATAACCGCCATTTAACAAAACTGCTTTATCGATCTCTTAATGCACCGTAAAACAAGGTTCAAGCCCAGCCAAATTTAGTGCATCAGCTGAATCAATCACAGAAATTAATATCAAGAAAGACATTCAATATTTGAAAGAAGAAAAAAATTTACTTTTAACCAGATATTTTTCACCTCATTTTTTTATATTTAGGGACATAAAATATTCTAAAGTAATATATATATATATATATATATATATATATATATATATATATATATATATATATATATATATATCAGTTCACAATGTGATGGAATTAATGGATGAAACATTTCAATTGTAAAAAACAAAGACTGTATCATTTTAGAAAATGATTTAAAATATACAGAAGGATATTCCTTCTGTACATAAAGGTAATCTCTCTGAGAGAATCAATGCTCTCAGTAATAAATCCTTGATTGTTTAAAGGGTTAATATGTTTTTACTTCCTGTAATTTAGACGAGTTTTGGTTTACCCCCTCTAAGAAAAAGTTTAGATTCCAACCTTGTAATTTGAAGATTCTTTCGAAATAGACCTTGAAATTTGAAGATTCTTTAGTTTTAGACCCTGAGACCATCTGACTGTGCAAACATGATGACGTGGCACGCTGACTCAGCATTTTTGGATGATGTGGCGCACTGGCTGTATAATTAATTTTGTTTTTAATTTTTTTATTTTCATTTATATTAATTTTAAAATAAAAAAATGAAAATTAATTTTAAAATTAGAAAAAAATTCAGATTATCTTTTTTCAAAATTGAAACAATCAGAAAAAAAATCAGACTTTTTTAAAAGATTTAAAAAATCAGAAACAAATTCAGATTTTTTTTCAAAAAATAAAAAAATCAGATTTTTTTTTTGAAAATTTTATTGCAGAATTTTAAAAAATTTGAAAATTAATATTTTGAAATTAAAAAAGATAAAAAAATACAGATTTTATTTTCTAATATAATATAAAATTCTGTAACTTAATTTTGAAAATAAAGAAAAAAACAAAAGTTACAATATATATTTAAAAATGAATTTGAAATTAAAATAAGTTCAGATTTTTTTATAATAATTTTTTTTTCTAAAAAATCAAAATTCTGGAAAATAAGATAAGTTTCTATTTTTATAAAAAAATAATTTTATTTTTGTAAAAATTTAAATATTCTGAAAAATGATTTTTTTGTCGAACTAAAACTTTTTATTTTTTCTGAAAAAATAAAATTCTGGAAAATAAGACAAGTTTTATTTTTTAAATAAAATTATTTTAATTTTTGTAAAAAAAAGGTGCTCTGGAAATTAAAATATATTTCTGGAAAATAAAATATATATTTTTTCAAAATAACTTTTTTATTTTTTCTAAACAAATATAAATTTGGAATTATTTTTTTGAAAAATATTATTTAATTTTTTGTTTTCATTCTGGAAAAAATTTAAAAAATATTATTTTGAAAAAAGTTTTTTAGACTTTGGATTCCAGAATTTTTATTTTTAAATAAACCCGAACTTTTTAATTTCAAATTTGTTTTACTAATTTAAAAAATATATTTCTTATTTTTACAATTTTTTTATTTTGCTGAATTTTTTTTTTAATTTCAAATTTGTTTTTTCTAAATTTTGTTTTTTTACAAATAAAATTCCTAAATTTTTTAAGAAAAAATTACGTTTATTTTTCGAAATAATAAATTAATTTAAAAAAAAATTTGTTTTACGATTTTTTTTATTTTCAAAAATTAATTTTCAGATTTTTTAAATTATTTTTTATTTTTAAAAAATAATAAATTATACAGTCAGCGTGCCACATAATCTGAGATGCACAGTCAGTGCGCCACTCAGCATGCCACGTCAGCATTTTGTCCAGACAGATGGCCTCAGGGTCTAAAACGAAAGAATCTTAAATTACAAGGTTGGAATCTAAACTTTTATTTTTACAGGGGATAAACTGGAACTCGCCTAAATTACAGAATTAAGCGATTCTGTAATATGGCAATATCAGAATTAAGCGATTAAGCGATTCCTATTGTAGAGCCTACATAGACAGAGTACAAAATCCAACATAACTTTTTTTGTTGCAGATGCATTTAATATTGAAAAGGAAGGAGATTGCTGACAGATCAAACAAAAAGCTTGTATGTACGAACTTTCTTTGAGAAAAGATCTTGCACCACACAAATAACATGAAATTCAATGAAGCCATACATACGTATCAATCAGCCACATCATTAGTACATATTAATCAATCAGAACTAAATATTGATGATCATTCAACGTTGAGATTGTCCTGGTTTTAGTGTCTGTGATATTGTAACCACATCACCCTATCAAGTGAGTTATGTTTGCATAAATGCGTTGTGTTTTTATTACTATTACTATAATAAAACCGAAACCGAAGTTGAGGTAGTTCTTTTAATTTGCATAGGCCACCATTTATGGATTTAAGGGAAACAGATTTTATGATGAAGAAGGTGAAAACATTCTCAGAAGAAGTGTTCAAATCGCTTTTGCAGCTAGGTGAAAACATTCACACATGGTGCAGCTAGTGGCTGCTTTATGCAGAAGATGGCAAGTACTTTTTGTATCCTTTTCAAATTCTCCATTTTGATATGTCCAAAATATTTTTCCTTTGTGGCATTCAAAATATTAACCGCCTTGGACCACCATTAAGAAGAACCAAAACAGACTAGGAAGTTCTGTATGGATGAGTAAACAATTAGTCATGGCATATTAGATGCTCCAACAAGTTTGTATACTAGAACCCTGCAAAGTGCAAACTCATTATATGTGCGAAGTGAAAGAGCGATAGCACATCAAAATACCTTGATGTGAGTGTAGTTGGACTCAAATTCCTTAAGCAAGTCTCGAATTTGAATATCGTGGATAGAAAAACCGTGGTTGGAAAGAAGAGACCCCACTATAGATGGTACGAAGATTAGTCATCTACAAAGCCGTGTTAATAAAATGGTTAACAAATAAAGATTTATAATTAGATATATCTGTATCGCAAAAAATAAAAAAGGAAAAGTTAAGATGAATCTAAAACAAGTACAAAGAAAATACTTTTACAGCAAAAGCATAAACTCAATTTCACAAGACAAAAAAAACAAATTTTCAAAAAATAAGGTAAGGTTAAGGTATTTATTATTGGAAGATGGCAATATCATGATGTACATTTGTGTTGTATTCTTGACAAAAGCAGATCATAGTTTTGTTTGCCTAAAAAACAACTGGAGTTTAGATATTTAGAATGTTTAATCCAGCACATTAATGAGTGGATTTCCACTAATGGAAAGTTTCTAATTGCTGGTGTAGTAGGCTACTAGTGAGTAATCAAGCACACCACTTTTGTTACTGTTTTCTGGACAGTTTTTAACTGTCAGTCACATACTAAGGATTCAGTCCCCAATACTATTATCATGTCCCTCATTTTCAGATTTGAATATGATTTAACTGAAGTGTCTAAGTGGCAAAGTATAGTCTTTCATGCTTCACATAAATACATGCCCTTGAGAATATACGACATAAGTGACAAAGTATTGTCCTTATCTATTTTTTTCACATTCACTACCATCATAGATATAAGACATAAACAACATGTGACCTCAACTTGGCTACACATGACAAATACTTAACTTCAGTCTGTTTCAATCTAAGTAGCCATGAGAATGCAATACTATCATATATTTTGTTGAATTATAATATTTAAGTAGAAAGAGCATATTGCATACTATTTGTTTAGTAATTAGTGAGCAAGAACTTGGCTAAGATAAAGATCCAAATGCAGCAATATAGTTTCGGCACATTAATTTGCTCTATAATATCGTTTCCAGACCCAAAACACCAACCCCCATATGAAAACTACCTGAAGGCAAACAAGCTTTCACTATCGAGCCAATTCAACATCAAACAAAAAAAATAAAAATACAAGCAGTTCTCTTAACTCTCTACAATGATATGACTGAATCCTGCTTCCAGAACCATTTCCTAACTAAATTGTGCTTCTTGACTGCCACAGATTTGATTCCAATGCACTAATGTATGGGATCGGCTATATTTCCTAATTCAGAGGTTTACTTGCCAGCCAGAGATAAAGAGGGCATTGTTGTTCCATCAATGAACAGCAGGTGATGCCTAACTGCAGCAATAATGCATCTCGAAGCCATCAGATCTGAAACAGTAAAGGTAGCGGACCTTAATCGACAGACTGAGACGGTGTTGCTGCTGAAGACAGAGGAAGCTCCTCGAAGGAAATGGTGCACCTGCAAACACCAAAAAGCCTAAAAAAAACAGCGATAGCAGCTATGCCCATTATGAACACGATAAAACCAGAAGTTACCGAGCATATCATCACCAATAACCGCAACTGCATTGAACCTCAAAAAAGCCTTATTATCGTTGGCAACTTCCATCTCAACCAATGAAATGATGCAAAATCTAATAGAACACTCAAATGTGTTTTATAGAGATCAACTGCAGACGAAACACTACATCAATTTTACTCCAAATTTTAAACCATTTCCTAGTAATTATTTCAGCAGTTTGAACAGGAATCCTTCAAGAAAATAGTCCCTTGGATCCTACTGTTTGAGGTGTAAAAAAACCTTTTATACATGAAAAATAGTAATGACCACTAAATCTCTGATTCAAGTACCCTATTCACTAATATAGAAACTGCTTCAAGCAATGAGCATATAAAACATACCTTTTCCCTTTATGAATAACCAATCACTGTGAACCGATTGATGTGTTCAACAGTTGGCAGTTGATGTACATACCAATTCTACACATCCGAAAATTGCATTAGAATTTGAATATGAAGAATTAGGGCAGCAAAAGGTATGATACTGGTGGAATTTGTCATCATGTAATTATCAAATAATGCCGTTGATCATCTATTAAAAATACTCATTGACTACACCAATGAGGCAAATTCACCCTATACCAGATTCAAGATAATATCGATAAGTGACAGTGTATTGTATCAAATCCACCAGCACCAAAGAAGAAAACAAAAAGAGCAACCCATACAACATTCCCCATGATATAATACTTTGTACCTGACTCAACAACAACAACAACGTGTAATAGTCTAAAACAAGACTGTATCACATAGCAAGATTTCTTCCAATACATTTTTTTCTTTTCAAAACAACAGAGATATTCTATAAAAAATGGAATCTAAGGAGTACTAGAACCCAAATACAAACTAAGAACAAGGACAAACCCATAAAAAAAAAAATTGAAGTACAACACGAGAAATACAAAAATTCCAAAATCTAAAACATGAACCGGCTGAGAGCATCACATGAAGCCAAATAGTGAATATGCTATACTATAATTTTGTGCCATTTTATATATAATCCATAACCCTATGTCATACTGCAAGAGTAATTACAAGCTAGAAGCATACGTCACCGAATTTCTGAAGCATCAAGCATTTGCGAATGCAATTCAAGACTTGTGATCATCATAGAAGCAATAGCCACCCTTTTCATTTTCATATATATGATAAGTTTGAACCAGGGCATATACCTATAGTTATATACACCACAGTAATTATGATGTGAATGGAGAAAAGCTTGAACCGGTAGTAAGCAATGTTATGATGTGAATTGAAATAAAAGACATAGGATAGTAAATGACCAATTTGTGAATCTTGTCTCTAACATATCAAATCAGTTACCACCTTAATAAGCTTTGTGAAAGACTAAAACTATTTATAATATTTTTATTTTTTTTTATAAATAGTCAATTTTATTCAAAACAACTTGGTCCGACATCACAAGTGACAACTCTCCCCATTTTTTAGCAAGGGTTGAAAAGGGAACTCAATGATGCACTAGAGCTAGATGAGGAAAAAAATAGACCAAATTCAACCAACTAAAAATCAGTAAAGACACCAAGTATTACAAAAGCTCTTAAGCAACCTAATCTAAACTAGGCAGTAACCAAAACCAAAATTAATTCGAAGGCAACAAGTGATAGATTCATTTTGAATGGGAACCCGGATTTTTGCAAGTGAACAAGGTTCATTAGAAGAAGAAGAGGGCTCTTGTTGGTCAAGCCCTCCTCTCTTTGTAACTGATACCATTTTCTTTTAGCAAGAGAATTCAGACCCTCTTCCCAAACATGTGTGAAAGGTAATCTGGCAAAACCAACTCATCCACCATTGCTTAGTTTTCTAAAGAAAGCCGGTCAGACAAGAGCGAGTGGTCAAAGAAAGCAAAAACAGTTTACTCTTTTCAATTAATAGAGAAGATTCGAAAGCAGGGAAGTTTTAGTCACAGATAAGGAAAAGGTGAAAAATAGTTCATATCGAAAAGAAAAGAGAGAAAGAAAAGAACAGTGAGCTAAGCAGACCAGTCCACCAGGGATTGTGGACGTCTGTACCGACTAGGGGCTGAACATCTCATAAGGTGTCTTGCAAGGTAAGCTGAGCCCCATAAGCTATATGGTTAATGGTATCAGGCTATGAAATTGGGAGAACAAGAAAAAGGATAAAAGAAAGAAACCTCTTTCATAACAATAATTTGGGATTGAGAGACAGAGAGCTTGAAGATCCCGAGCAACTCAACCTCCACTATTTCGATAACAATAATATTACACTACCGTATAAATTACTGTATCTATTGCAAATAGGTGAGGAGTGAGTCTGTTCATCAGACAAAAGAATGCCTATATAATTACAGAGATTTCTAAGTATGTTTTGTCCAGGCTTCCATTTTACTAACATGGAACAGAGTTATAAGAGCCGGTTTTGTAAGGATGAGTTAGGTCCCATAATTTGTTACACCAATACCACTAGCAGCAACACACATTATAAAAACAAGTTACCACTTTATGATGTGCATAAATATCTAGAGTGACAAACAATTCACCAAAATTGGCAGAAACCAAGAATTCCTTTGACTCCTTAGTCACACACTCCACCATGCTCCATCATCTATCACAACAATGAATTCTTCAGCCGTCATAATCGCAACATGAAAAAATCAGCTCAAAAGAATCATGACAGCAGACTAGCGGCCATTATCCTAGCCTTCTTTAGTATATCATCCCTCATGAAGATACAAGCGAAAAAATTTCCATGCTCAGGTTGTACAAATAAGAACTCCAAAACCAGAAATTCACATCACCTTAATACTGCTACACTTTTCATCAGCAAGCTAGGATCACTACACAACCTAATATATACTCACAATTCCAATACAACAAAAATCATAAATACTCCAAGAAAAGTATCAATCAACCAATTATAGCACAACCAGCAACAATAAGGAGAAACATCAAATCATGCTACCTTATATTCTCCTTCCAAATGCCCTTTGAAAAAAATGGGTCCATCTGTCGCTTGTTACCTCCTCTGTTAACTATCAAAATTGAACTCTAATTTTTATTTTTATTTTTGCACAGGAGAATTGACCTCTTACTAATTGAAATCCAAATAACCTAGCAGGATTCAAAGCTAGGCCGAGAGAGAGGTAACATGAGAAACCTGGAACCTCAACAACCATCCATTTCCAAGTTCTGACTTCGGCTTCTTTAGTTACTTAGCCCAACTGAATATTTTTTTTACTACAAATTGCATCTAGTTTCTATGGTCACGTTGTGCATATTACATAAAACCACAAAATCATTCAAACCTTCCTACTTTCAATTTTGCAGTAAGCCAGTCCCAAAATTGATACGTATGACATGCATTTATTATGCAAAACAGACAAAAAGTCTAACTGACATTCAGAAAACAGATTAGTAGTATCATATTCTTCTAGTTACCACTTTTTTTTATGTCTCTAAGCCAATTTCAAACTGATATCATAGCACATACACATTGTTGAACTCAATCTCACCCTCAATTCTAACTCTGCCTCATTTCAGAACTGTCAAACCCTAATTATACCTCTGCATCACTTTCAATTGCATCAGATCAAACTCCCACTCGACCACATCTTTCTCTTCTCAGCCTTTCACAACCTTTTTGATTCCACCCCATGGAAACTCAACCAAATATTACTATTCAAGACACTAATCAAATATAATGACCGGTATATACCAAATATACCATAAAAAGAAAAAGTACGGGAATATAAACTAAAATACTCAATAAATAAGGAGTTCATGCTAGTTTAAAATCTGACAATAAAAAAGGGAAATTATGACCATGTGATTAAGTTCACAGGTACCTCCAAATCTCAATAAAAAAGAGTTGTCAACAAAAATGGGAAATTAACGACCTCATTTGACATATAACTGCACGTCTTTTTTTCTTTCTTTCTATGAATGCATGATGCTTATGCAAAATATGGACAATTTTTATTTTATCGAAGGACTTTTCAAGCAACCGTAAACATCACAAAGATCCTTGTTTTATTTAATAATTATGAAATATTACAAGCAACTCCCCCTGTTTTTAAAAGCAAGAACATAGCCAAGGAAAAAGTCTTTAACAAAAGCTAAAGTTTAGATAAGACTTTTGAAGTTGTATTTCTGGGTGTTCCTTTTTACAAGGTCCATATCTTTGATGTTTACAAAGACTTATCTAAGTCCTTCGATATTAATGAGATTTTTTTTTTATGAATGTATGCATGCATGCATGATTATGCAACAGAAACGGTGAATACATGGTGTGAGGTTTAAGTCCATAATGATGGAGTCAAGGGTAAGTGCACCACATGGTAGGGACTATGGTTTCATTTGTACCTGTATCACGGGTTCTATCAAGTTCCGAAAGTCATTGACCCCTTCCGGACACTATTGGCTTACAAGACTGATGTAACACTCATACTAAATTTTTCTAGAATATTTAGCTTGTGCGTTAATTTAGTACTAGATACATTGAAATTTACAACATAAATTTGACCGAATGAATATATTTAAATCAATACAAGTTCGTACAACTGATAAGATGCCAACTATTAAATACATATATCTGATAAGTATTTGAATACATAAAACATCGTCATTAGGTACGAAACGAGCTCTTGAGGATAATCCAATCGACTGCATATCTGCCTCCTCTTGATACGAGCAACCTGCTAATCTTTAAAATAAATAAAAGGATTGGGGTGAGATAGGATGTCTTAGTGAGTTCCACCTATCCTAGGATGTAGGCAATCTCGGGGAGACCTATGATCGGTCACCATCCCACTGTTATCTGGTGAAACTCCTATCTAAGGCTAATCATCATAACTCCTATGACTACGTGTGGTTTACCATCTACGACAAACCCATCCAGTGGAACCTGGATTTTGCTGAGGAACACAGATTATCTATTATTTACATACATACGTGTGAATTTTCAACTAGGGAGAATTCCATCCAGCGGAACCTGGAGCCTGCTGAGGGGCACGCATGATGTAATTGTCTTTCTAACATATATCTGATATGTGTATCTATTCTTGTGCAAATCTAGTGCATTAAGAAATCATATTCTATGCATATGTC
Source organism: Medicago lupulina (assembly GCA_958299785.1). Classification (NCBI taxonomy): domain Eukaryota; kingdom Viridiplantae; phylum Streptophyta; class Magnoliopsida; order Fabales; family Fabaceae; genus Medicago; species Medicago lupulina. The sequence goes on along the minus strand of OY283146.1, from coordinate 39,704,590 downwards.
TAATATGCTTCTGGGTACATGATGCATAAACTGCTTCGACTATCTAAGCCGAAACTTCTACAATTTCCCATAACCTGTACGAAGTTAAATTTCCTTAATTCTATCCCATAGATACTCTCTTGAATGCAATAATGTTGTTTTAAAGTTTAATTACTCGATTTCGTGCTCTTTTAAAATGTTTCGGAACCACAAGGTAAGCCCTTAATCGTAAGAAAACGTTTGGAGGAAGAAAGTATTGAAACTCAATGCAATTTTTAGGTTCCAGCCCACTTGAGATCATTCTAGTTTCTTTGCCAGCCCAATGTTCTCACATGCAACAACTTATGCTTAGTCTTTTAAGCGGGCTATTACAACTGACTCCTGGTCCAAAAATATTCGCAAGAAAGTCTCATTTGAGTGTAGTTTCGTGTGCCAGCTAATTTCAAATGCAATTGACAAAAACAGGCTTCTATAAAAAAAATGGAATATGGGTAATTGAGTTTTTTTTTCCCAAATGAAAGGTACACACTTGCTAACTTAGACCTTCATATTTTTAGGTTGGTCTATGTAACGCCCTAGTCGTTATTTAATTATTTTTGATTTATTTAGAGTCTTTTTTATGATTTTGAATAACAATTGTTGGTGGTGTGGTGTGGTGTACTTTTATTAAATGATTTATTTTTAGTATTTATTAGAATAATGTGAGAAATGGAATTAATTGGAGTTTTGGGGGTTACATTTTAATTAAAAGAATTAAGTGGGAGTTAATTAGAATTAAGGGGAGTTAAATAAGGAGTTAGAGAAGTCAGAAACAGTTTTCACGTACTATTAGTTTTTGGGAGAAAAAGCAAGGGAAGAGCCAAGAGAGAAGATTCTGATTTTTGGGGAGCTTTGTCAATCGAATTAAGGTAAGGGTGAGACTATCTCTCAATAATAATGGTTGTATAATTCTGATTTTGGTTTAACATGGTGTTAGTTGAAATTGGGGATTGGGGTTTAGGTTTTGGAGTATGATTTTTGGATGGAAAATGTGTAAAGAGCAATGTAATAGCATTAGAATGCATTCAGGTTGTAGATAGTAAATTATTACACTTCTGTAAATCGTTTTGGGGATTGAAATTGAGAAAATTGGGATTTTTGGGAAAAACCTGCATTCTGCCCGTACAGACATTCATCGCTCGCCGCGGCGAGTAGCATGACTCGCCACAGCGAGTGAGCAATATTCATAGCTCGCCTCGCGAGCAAAACCACTCGCCATAGCGAGTAGTGCATTAGAAATCATGATTTTTGAAGTGTCGTTATAAGACGTAAGTTGGATAGTTTTAAGTGCCTAGATGTTTTTAGAGAGGACTGGGACAATTTTCAGATTAAAAAGATGAATAGGGGGCTTAAAAATGAAGTTTTAGTGAGAAAAATGTCAAAAAGGCCGAGAGCACCCAGTTTTACTCGCCCCTAGCTCGCCTAAGCGAGTAACCCATTTCTTTGAGTTCGCCATGGCGAGTTGATGTACTCGCCGAGGCGAGTTTCCCTGAACCTGGAGTGTTTTCTATGCAATTGAATATTGTTTATTAAATTCTGGTGAGGATAATGTTTATGATTAATGGTGTATTTGTGTGTATATATATATATATATATATATATATATATATATATAAATTATACATGTTATTGAATTCTTTTCAAAGGTTGAAGTATTATGGGTTGAGTTGTTGGGTGTGTAAGTCATATTTACATATATGCATTGTTGAGTAGTAGTTGTCGTTGTGTTGTAGTTGAGTTGTATGTTGATATACACAAGTGGAGTTCATTGCATAATCATAAATTGGTGAGGGCTCATGCCCTGGAACGCCTTGTCGTTCAATTGGTGAGGGCTCATGCCCTGTGAATGCTTTAATCATTCAAATTGGTGAGGGCTTATGCCCTGGAATGCCTTGTCATTCAAATGCGTTAACGGTACCACATGCAGGTGCATTGTCACATTTTGTCGTTGAGTCATATCGGTGTTGTCATGTCATTGCATGAGTCGTTGTTGTTGGTTAAGTAGTCGTTGTATTGTTGGTTGAAATTGAATATGTTGGTAATGTTATTGACCATGAAATACGTAAATATATTGAAGTATTGATGATATTAGGGTGTTAGATTCAATTGATAAATTATATTTCTATTATTGTTGTCTGTGAATCTCACCCCTTCTGCTTGAAAATGTTGCCCTTCGTATGGGTAACTTGCAGGTGATCCAGAATAGTAGAAGTGGTGGCTCAAGTGTCTTAGGGCTCTGATACGTAACAATATGGGAATTTGTTATTGTGTTTTCATTCCTTATGTATCAAATTTTGAAACATGTTGATGGAGCTTTGCTTGTTGTTGAATAAATTGTTAATGAATAATTATGTAGAAGCCTTTGTGCTAGCATCATTGATGACATTTGAATGTTAAATGATTTTATGAATTTTCCGCTGCAATGTATGGATAATTTATCACAGTTGATTTGATAAATAGTATTTTATTCTATTTAAGAAATTTTGAAAAGCAGTGTGACATGCCCGTTTGTTTGTTGAACTCTAATTTACCTGTTTATTTATTAAATATTTAATTGTTGGGATAACGAGGTGTTACAATTGGTATTAGAGCTGGTTGGTCCGTCCGACCAATTAGTAGAGTTGTGTCGAGCCACGTAGTGTTGTGTAATAACCTTACATTCTCTTTGTTCTTCTGATTGTTGCTTTCGATGTAGAATTTCAAGATGGCTGGGAGAAACGATGCTGCCATTGCTGCTGCACTCGAAGCTGTTGCTCAAGCTGTAGGACAACAACCAAATGTTGGTGCTGGTAATGATGGAGTGAGAATGCTGGAAACCTTTCTAAGGAATCATCCACCAACATTCAAAGGAAGGTATGATCCGGATGGAGCTCAGAAGTGGCTCAAAGAGGTTGAGAGAATCTTCAGGGTCATGTAGCGCAGTGAAGTACCGAAGGTACGTTTTGGTACGCACATGTTGACTGAAGAGGCAGATGATTGGTGGGTGAGTCTTCTACCTTTCTTAGAGCAAGATGGTGCTGAAGTAACCTGGGTTGTGTTCAGGAGAGAGTTTCTGGACAGGTATTTTTCGGAGGATGTCCGAGGTAAGAAAGAAACTGAATTTCTGGAGTTGAAGCAGGGAGACATGTCTGTAACTGAGTATGCTGCAAAATTTATGGAGCTTGCTAAATTCTATCCACATTATACCGCCGAGACTGCTGAGTTTTCAAAGTGCATAAAGTTGGAGAATGGTCTGCGTGCTGATATAAGGCGGGCCATTGGTTATTAGAAGATAAGGATTTTTTCGAATTGGTAAGCAGTTGTAGGATTTATGAAGAGGATACGAAAGCTCATTATAAGGTGATGAGTGAGCGTAGAGGTAAGGGATAGTAGAGTCGTCTGAAACCGTATAGTGCCCCAGCTGACAAGGGTAGACAAAGACTGAACGATGAGAGAAGGCCTAAGGGGAGGGTTGCTCCTACAGAGATTGTTTGTTTCAAGTGTGGTGAGAAGGGCCACAAGAGTAATGTTTGTGGTCGTGACGAGAAGAAGTATTTCTGATGTGGGAAGAAAGGTCACACGGTAGCTAAGTGCAAGCGTGGTGACATTGTCTGTTACAAATGTGACGAGGAGGGTCATCTTAGTACGCAGTGTAAGAAGCTTAGGAAGACTCAGGCTAGTGGCAAGGTGTTTGCATTGACCGGTACGTACCGACTTATCAGAGGTACTTGTTTCTTTAAGAGTATTCCTTTAATTGCTATTATTGATACTGGTGCTACTCATTGTTTCATTGCCATTGATTGTGCACATGAGCTGGGTTTGATTATGTCTGATATGAATGGAGAAATGGTTGCTGAAACTCCAGCTAAGGGTTCAGTAACTACTTCTCTTGTTTGTTTGAGTTGTCCTTTGTCTATGTTCGGTAGAGACTTTGAAGTTGATCTTGTATGTTTGCCGTTGACGGGTATGGATGTGATCTTTGGGATGAACTGGTTAGAATATAACCGTGTTCATATCAATTGTTTTAGTAAGACGGTACATTTCTCTTCTGCCGAGGAAGAAAGTAAAGCTGAGTTCTTAACTACTAAGCAGCTGAAACAATTGGGGTGTGATGGGATCTTAATGTTCTCCTTGATAGCATCTTTGTCGGTAGAGAATCAGGCTGTGATTGATAGATTGCCGGTTGTGAATGAATTTCCAGAAGTTTTTCCTGATGAGATTCCTGATGTGCCACCAGAGAGGGAGGTTGAATTTTCAATTGATCTTGTTCCCGGAACGAAGCCGTTGTCGATGGCACCTTATCGTATGTCGGCGTCCGAGTTAGCTGAGTTGAAGAAACAGTTGGAGGATTTTCTCGTTAAGAAATTTGTAAGACCAAGTGTTTCACCATGGGGAGCACCAGTGTTGTTGGTTAAGAAGAAAGATGGTAGCATGAGATTGTGTATTGATTACCGTCAGTTGAATAAAGTGACGATAAAGAACAGATATCCGCTTCCGAGAATTGATGATTTGATGGATCAACTAGTGGGTGCTTGTATATTTAGTAAAATCGATTTGAGGTCAGGTTACCATCAAATTAAAGTAAAGGATGAGGATATGCAGAAGACGGCCTTAGGACGCGATATGGACATTATGAGTATAAAGTGATGCCTTTCGGTGTTACAAATGCACCAGGTGTGTTCTTGGAGTACATGAATAGAATTTTCCATGCCTATTTGGATCAGTTTGTAGTTGTATTCATTGATGACATCTTGATTTATTCTAAGACTGAAGAAGAGCATGCAGAACATTTCAAGATTGTGTTGCAAGTGTTGAAAGAAAAGAAGTTGTATGCCAAGTTATCTAAATGTGAATTCTAGTTAAGTGAAGTCAGTTGTAACACCCCGTTTCCCAAAACAACGTGATTTTATTATAACAATCAGAGTCAATTCTCAAACGGAGCATTACACTGCTTATTCTCAAAAATTCTTTAATAGAAAATAAAACTATTAAATTCCAACAACCAATCTTATAAAAACTGCAGCGGAAAATTCTTTTCAAATCATTATTAATCTCCAACAAACCTTGGCACAAAGGCCTCAACAAATTAAAATATTATTCAACACCATTTAAACTTCAACAACATTTTTCAAAATTAGATACATAAAGGAATGAAGAACATAAATGACGCTTCCCATCCCGTTACGTATCAGAGCCTACGACACAAGAGCCAACTCCTATCTATCCTTTGCTACCTGCACTTGCCCACGAGGCGGCAATTCCAGCAGAAGGGGTGAGTTCACAAAACAAAAGTAATATATAAATATATGAGTCATCAAATTGCATCGAAAACAACAACAAATAATAACAATCATCATCAGCATAGGCAGCAACATCATCATCATCAGCATAGGCAGCAACATCATCAATATAAGCAACAACATCATCAATATAAGCAACAACATCATCAATATTAGCAACACCATCATCAATATTAGCAACAACATCATCAATATAATATTAGCAACACCATCATCAATATTAGCAACACCATCATCAATATTATTTAGATTCATCTTCGGTTAACAACATCAACGACATCATCACTTGTGGCGACACCTCACCAACAACATCTCTACAAAACAACTCACACCTACAACAACTAATGCAAGACTCCATCAACTACTAATGCATTATGCAAATGTGGTACCAACTATACAGGGCAGAGCCCTCAACTCTTTGAACAACAAAGTGTTCCAGGACATAAGTCCTCCCGCTTTGAACGACAAGGCGTTCCAGGGCAAAAACCCTCACCGCTTTGAACAACAAAGTGTTCCAGGACATAAGTCCTCCCGCTTTGAACGACAAGGCGTTCCAGGGCAAAAGCCCTCCCGCTTTGAACAACAAAGTGTTCCAGGACATAAGTCCTCCCGCTTTTATGCATTATGCAATGAACTCCACTTGTGTATATCATCATACAACATCAACGACTCAATGGTGTATATCAGCATACAACCAAACAACAACGACAACACCTACTACGACATCAACATCTGTGCCTAATACTTATGACACACTCCCCAACTTGGACAACACGACTCAACAACATCAACAACGGGAACAACGATACACCGTATATAATTGTACATATATACACATATATATTCCAACATATCAACAACAATAGCAACATATACATTAATCAATTACGTTCATAACAAAGTCTAAAACATCCTTCAAAGCAAATCAAGTTTGATCAATAAGACATAAGCCAAATACTCATAAAACACCTCAACTAAATCCCTAATACTTAAGTTTGAAGTTGGGAAAACCAACCATAAGTTCTTGGACTAACTTGGGATTAGTTATGCTAAGTTTTCTTAAAGTTTCCTAGAGACCCACCTGGACTATTTTCATCATAACTCAAAATCTACAAATCATTTTCAAGCCCAACCAACGCCATTAGAAAGCTAACTTAATTATCTAAAACTTTCATGTTTACACCAAAAGCTAGTTCAAAGCAGAAATGGGTGAAAAATAGTGAAATATGGATGATCTGATTTTTGAGGAAGCGTGTCACGTTTTTAGAAAACGTGTCACGTTTTTATGCCCAGAATTACTATGCAATCTGTCGACCAAAAACGTGACGCGCTTGCCAAAACGTGGCACGTTTTTGCGATATCAAATTTGGACTCAGCTTCACAAAAAAGTGCGATTTCAGCATGGTTCTACCCAAAAATCCCAACTTTGATCCCTCAATTACCCAAAATGATTCAGAACAATGTTTATGGGTTCAATACACAACAACACAACGGAAACATCTCATAGAAACATCATCAATCATGCATAATTCATCAACAATGGTATTTTTCATGTTCTTAACCCTAAATCAACGAATCACCATTTTCAATCCAAAATCATGAAAACATACATGTATATATTAACCAATGAATTGCTAGCCCACCCTTACCTTAGATTGTTTTCCTGAAATCAAGCCGCGTTCTTCTCTCTTCTTGCTCCTTCACTCTTCTCTAGGTTTTCTCTCCTCTTTCTCCCAAAGTTATGTTATTCTTTTTCTGAACGTGAAAACGTTTTCTGCCTTTCTATTTTCCCAACTTCCACTAATATTTCCTTAACTCCCCCATCATTTCACTTAACTCCCTTAAATTCTATTAACTTCTCAATTAACTCCCCATATTTCCAAATAAATAATATTCTTACTCCTTTCTATTAAATAATAAAAACAATCATATATTCACATAAATACTATATAATAAAATATAATACACCACTTAAACCACACATATTATTTAAAATCATATAAAAGACTCTAAATATATCAATAATAAATAATTTAACGACTAGGGCGTTACAACTCTCCCCAACTTAGAGAATTTTCGTCCTCGAAAATGTACATAAGAAACAACAATTCAGAACAACAACAAAAGCAACATCATTCCTTCCAGCCATCTCAAAGTTCTTCATCGCAACTAACAATTAGAACAACAAAACAGAACAACAAATCAAAACAACAAAAGACAGTGTAAAACTGTCACACAACACTACTAGGCTCGACACGACTCTACTAATGGTCTGACGGACCGACCTGCTCTGATACCAATTGTAACACCCCGTTTCCCAAAACAACGTGATTTTATTATAACAATCAGAGTCAATTCTCAAACGGAGCATTACACTGCTTATTCTCAAAAATTCTTTAATAGAAAATAAAACTATTAAATTCCAACAACCAATCTTATAAAAACTGCAGCGGAAAATTCTTTTCAAATCATTATTAATCTCCAACAAACCTTGGCACAAAGGCCTCAACAAATTAAAATATTATTCAACACCATTTAAACTTCAACAACATTTTTCAAAATTAGATACATAAAGGAATGAAGAACATAAATGACGCTTCCCATCCCGTTACGTATCAGAGCCTACGACACAAGAGCCAACTCCTATCTATCCTTTGCTACCTGCACTTGCCCACGAGGCGGCAATTCCAGCAGAAGGGGTGAGTTCACAAAACAAAAGTAATATATAAATATATGAGTCATCAAATTGCATCGAAAACAACAACAAATAATAACAATCATCATCAGCATAGGCAGCAACATCATCATCATCAGCATAGGCAGCAACATCATCAATATAAGCAACAACATCATCAATATAAGCAACAACATCATCAATATTAGCAACACCATCATCAATATTAGCAACAACATCATCAATATAATATTAGCAACACCATCATCAATATTAGCAACACCATCATCAATATTATTTAGATTCATCTTCGGTTAACAACATCAACGACATCATCACTTGTGGCGACACCTCACCAACAACATCTCTACAAAACAACTCACACCTACAACAACTAATGCAAGACTCCATCAACTACTAATGCATTATGCAAATGTGGTACCAACTATACAGGGCAGAGCCCTCAACTCTTTGAACAACAAAGTGTTCCAGGACATAAGTCCTCCCGCTTTGAACGACAAGGCGTTCCAGGGCAAAAACCCTCACCGCTTTGAACAACAAAGTGTTCCAGGACATAAGTCCTCCCGCTTTGAACGACAAGGCGTTCCAGGGCAAAAGCCCTCCCGCTTTGAACAACAAAGTGTTCCAGGACATAAGTCCTCCCGCTTTTATGCATTATGCAATGAACTCCACTTGTGTATATCATCATACAACATCAACGACTCAATGGTGTATATCAGCATACAACCAAACAACAACGACAACACCTACTACGACATCAACATCTGTGCCTAATACTTATGACACACTCCCCAACTTGGACAACACGACTCAACAACATCAACAACGGGAACAACGATACACCGTATATAATTGTACATATATACACATATATATTCCAACATATCAACAACAATAGCAACATATACATTAATCAATTACGTTCATAACAAAGTCTAAAACATCCTTCAAAGCAAATCAAGTTTGATCAATAAGACATAAGCCAAATACTCATAAAACACCTCAACTAAATCCCTAATACTTAAGTTTGAAGTTGGGAAAACCAACCATAAGTTCTTGGACTAACTTGGGATTAGTTATGCTAAGTTTTCTTAAAGTTTCCTAGAGACCCACCTGGACTATTTTCATCATAACTCAAAATCTACAAATCATTTTCAAGCCCAACCAACGCCATTAGAAAGCTAACTTAATTATCTAAAACTTTCATGTTTACACCAAAAGCTAGTTCAAAGCAGAAATGGGTGAAAAATAGTGAAATATGGATGATCTGATTTTTGAGGAAGCGTGTCACGTTTTTAGAAAACGTGTCACGTTTTTATGCCCAGAATTACTATGCAATCTGTCGACCAAAAACGTGACGCGCTTGCCAAAACGTGGCACGTTTTTGCGATATCAAATTTGGACTCAGCTTCACAAAAAAGTGCGATTTCAGCATGGTTCTACCCAAAAATCCCAACTTTGATCCCTCAATTACCCAAAATGATTCAGAACAATGTTTATGGGTTCAATACACAACAACACAACGGAAACATCTCATAGAAACATCATCAATCATGCATAATTCATCAACAATGGTATTTTTCATGTTCTTAACCCTAAATCAACGAATCACCATTTTCAATCCAAAATCATGAAAACATACATGTATATATTAACCAATGAATTGCTAGCCCACCCTTACCTTAGATTGTTTTCCTGAAATCAAGCCGCGTTCTTCTCTCTTCTTGCTCCTTCACTCTTCTCTAGGTTTTCTCTCCTCTTTCTCCCAAAGTTATGTTATTCTTTTTCTGAACGTGAAAACGTTTTCTGCCTTTCTATTTTCCCAACTTCCACTAATATTTCCTTAACTCCCCCATCATTTCACTTAACTCCCTTAAATTCTATTAACTTCTCAATTAACTCCCCATATTTCCAAATAAATAATATTCTTACTCCTTTCTATTAAATAATAAAAACAATCATATATTCACATAAATACTATATAATAAAATATAATACACCACTTAAACCACACATATTATTTAAAATCATATAAAAGACTCTAAATATATCAATAATAAATAATTTAACGACTAGGGCGTTACAACTCTCCCCAACTTAGAGAATTTTCGTCCTCGAAAATGTACATAAGAAACAACAATTCAGAACAACAACAAAAGCAACATCATTCCTTCCAGCCATCTCAAAGTTCTTCATCGCAACTAACAATTAGAACAACAAAACAGAACAACAAATCAAAACAACAAAAGACAGTGTAAAACTGTCACACAACACTACTAGGCTCGACACGACTCTACTAATGGTCTGACGGACCGACCTGCTCTGATACCAATTGTAACACCCCGTTTCCCAAAACAACGTGATTTTATTATAACAATCAGAGTCAATTCTCAAACGGAGCATTACACTGCTTATTCTCAAAAATTCTTTAATAGAAAATAAAACTATTAAATTCCAACAACCAATCTTATAAAAACTGCAGCGGAAAATTCTTTTCAAATCATTATTAATCTCCAACAAACCTTGGCACAAAGGCCTCAACAAATTAAAATATTATTCAACACCATTTAAACTTCAACAACATTTTTCAAAATTAGATACATAAAGGAATGAAGAACATAAATGACGCTTCCCATCCCGTTACGTATCAGAGCCTACGACACAAGAGCCAACTCCTATCTATCCTTTGCTACCTGCACTTGCCCACGAGGCGGCAATTCCAGCAGAAGGGGTGAGTTCACAAAACAAAAGTAATATATAAATATATGAGTCATCAAATTGCATCGAAAACAACAACAAATAATAACAATCATCATCAGCATAGGCAGCAACATCATCATCATCAGCATAGGCAGCAACATCATCAATATAAGCAACAACATCATCAATATAAGCAACAACATCATCAATATTAGCAACACCATCATCAATATTAGCAACAACATCATCAATATAATATTAGCAACACCATCATCAATATTAGCAACACCATCATCAATATTATTTAGATTCATCTTCGGTTAACAACATCAACGACATCATCACTTGTGGCGACACCTCACCAACAACATCTCTACAAAACAACTCACACCTACAACAACTAATGCAAGACTCCATCAACTACTAATGCATTATGCAAATGTGGTACCAACTATACAGGGCAGAGCCCTCAACTCTTTGAACAACAAAGTGTTCCAGGACATAAGTCCTCCCGCTTTGAACGACAAGGCGTTCCAGGGCAAAAACCCTCACCGCTTTGAACAACAAAGTGTTCCAGGACATAAGTCCTCCCGCTTTGAACGACAAGGCGTTCCAGGGCAAAAGCCCTCCCGCTTTGAACAACAAAGTGTTCCAGGACATAAGTCCTCCCGCTTTTATGCATTATGCAATGAACTCCACTTGTGTATATCATCATACAACATCAACGACTCAATGGTGTATATCAGCATACAACCAAACAACAACGACAACACCTACTACGACATCAACATCTGTGCCTAATACTTATGACACACTCCCCAACTTGGACAACACGACTCAACAACATCAACAACGGGAACAACGATACACCGTATATAATTGTACATATATACACATATATATTCCAACATATCAACAACAATAGCAACATATACATTAATCAATTACGTTCATAACAAAGTCTAAAACATCCTTCAAAGCAAATCAAGTTTGATCAATAAGACATAAGCCAAATACTCATAAAACACCTCAACTAAATCCCTAATACTTAAGTTTGAAGTTGGGAAAACCAACCATAAGTTCTTGGACTAACTTGGGATTAGTTATGCTAAGTTTTCTTAAAGTTTCCTAGAGACCCACCTGGACTATTTTCATCATAACTCAAAATCTACAAATCATTTTCAAGCCCAACCAACGCCATTAGAAAGCTAACTTAATTATCTAAAACTTTCATGTTTACACCAAAAGCTAGTTCAAAGCAGAAATGGGTGAAAAATAGTGAAATATGGATGATCTGATTTTTGAGGAAGCGTGTCACGTTTTTAGAAAACGTGTCACGTTTTTATGCCCAGAATTACTATGCAATCTGTCGACCAAAAACGTGACGCGCTTGCCAAAACGTGGCACGTTTTTGCGATATCAAATTTGGACTCAGCTTCACAAAAAAGTGCGATTTCAGCATGGTTCTACCCAAAAATCCCAACTTTGATCCCTCAATTACCCAAAATGATTCAGAACAATGTTTATGGGTTCAATACACAACAACACAACGGAAACATCTCATAGAAACATCATCAATCATGCATAATTCATCAACAATGGTATTTTTCATGTTCTTAACCCTAAATCAACGAATCACCATTTTCAATCCAAAATCATGAAAACATACATGTATATATTAACCAATGAATTGCTAGCCCACCCTTACCTTAGATTGTTTTCCTGAAATCAAGCCGCGTTCTTCTCTCTTCTTGCTCCTTCACTCTTCTCTAGGTTTTCTCTCCTCTTTCTCCCAAAGTTATGTTATTCTTTTTCTGAACGTGAAAACGTTTTCTGCCTTTCTATTTTCCCAACTTCCACTAATATTTCCTTAACTCCCCCATCATTTCACTTAACTCCCTTAAATTCTATTAACTTCTCAATTAACTCCCCATATTTCCAAATAAATAATATTCTTACTCCTTTCTATTAAATAATAAAAACAATCATATATTCACATAAATACTATATAATAAAATATAATACACCACTTAAACCACACATATTATTTAAAATCATATAAAAGACTCTAAATATATCAATAATAAATAATTTAACGACTAGGGCGTTACATCAGTTTTCTTGGCCATATTATTTCTGGTAGTGGTATTGCAGTAAACCCATCAAAAGTTGATGCAGTATCACAATGGGAGACTCCGAAGTCGGTTACTGAGATTAGAAGTTTTATGGGTTAGGCTGGTTATTACCGTAGGTTTATAGAAGGATTTTCGAAGTTGGCACTTCCATTGACTCAGTTGACCTGCAAAGGTAAATCTTTTGTGTGGAATGCTCAGTGTGAGGATAGTTTCAATGAATTGAAGCGCAGGTTGACGACTGCTCCAATTTTAATTCTACCAAAGCCAGATGAACCTTTTGATGTGTATTGTGATGTGTCCAAGTAGGAGGTGTACTTATGCAGGATGGCAAAGTGGTAGCTTATGCTTCGAGACAGTTGAGAATTCATGAACGGAATTACCCTACGTATGATTTGGAGCTGGCTGCTGTAGTTTTTGTATTGAAAATGAGGAGGCATTATTTGTACGGCTCTAGATTTGAGGTGTTTAGCGATCACAAGAGTTTGAAATATTTATTTGACCAAAAGGAATTGAATCTGAGGCAAAGAAGGTGGCTTGAGTTGTTGAAAGACTATGATTTTAGCTTGAATCACCACCCCGGTAAGGCTAACGTGGTTGCAGATGCTTTAAGCAGGAAGACGTTGCACATGTCCGCTATGATGGTAAAGGAGTTTGAGTTGCTTGAGCAGTTTAGAGATTTGAGCTTAGTTTGTGAGAGGTCACCCCAGAGTGTGCGGTTAGGCATGTTGAAGGTCAATAGTGATTTCTTGAACAGTATCAAGGAAGCGCAGAAAATTGATGTCAAGTTTGTGGATTTAATGGTTGCTAGTAATCGAACTGCAGATGGTGACTTCAAGGTTGATGATCAAGGTGTGTTGAGATTCAGAGGAAGAATTTGTATTCCTGATGATGATGAGTTGAAAAAGTTGATTTTGGAAGAAAGTCACAGAAGTAGCTTAAGTATTCATCCGGGAGCTACAAAGATGTATCATGACTTGAAGAAATTGTTTTGGTGGTCCGGGTTGAAACGTGATGTTGCACAGTTTGTTTATGCATGTTTGACTTGTCAGAAGTTTAAGGTTGAACATCAAAAGCCTGCAGGGTTGTTGACACCGTTAGATGTGCCAGAGTGGAAGTGGGACAACATCTCCATGGATTTTGTGACGAGTTTACCGAATACTCCGAGAGGACATGATGTCATTTGGGTTGTTGTTGATAGGTTGACGAAGTCGGCGCATTTTATCCCGATCAATATTAGTTTTCCGGTAGCTCAGTTGGCGGAGATCTACATTCATAATATTGTGAAGTTGCATGGTGTTCCATCGAGCATTGTGTCGGACAGAGACCCGAGGTTCACTTCAAGGTTTTGGAAGAGTCTGCAAGAGGCTTTGGGTTCAAAGTTGAGGTTGAGTTCGGCTTATCATCCGCAGACAGATGGTCAATCGGAGAGAACGATTCAGTCGTTAGAGGATTTGCTGAGAGTGTGCGTGCTTGAGTGATAACACGTAAAATGCACTATTATTTTGACTCGTCTTACACATTTTTTGATTTTGATTTTATAAATTTTTGCAATGTTATGCTGGTATTGTGTGTCTGTTTCAGGTATTTATCGGTTAAAGGTCTTCGCGCATCAAAATGAGGAAATTCGGCGAAAAAGGAAAGAAAGGGTAAAAAAGGAAAAACACAAGGTTAAAAAGTCAGAAGTGAATGAGAAGTAAAAGGCAGACCAATTCTTTTCCACGTCACTTCCTGCATTCTCTCCACTACCTTGGACTTGATGAACCTTTGGCTATAAAAGAGACCTGAAGAACTCAGTACAAGACACCAAACCCTTTTAGAGATAAATTCAGTTATTTAGAAACAACTTATGTTTTTCACGTTCAAGTGCTTTTGTAGTTTCAAATTCCGGTTTTCGTTTTAGCGACTGCACTTTATAATTTAGTTCTGCAAAATACTTTTTCCTATTAAATTCAATTCCAAGTTTCAGTTTTTATTATTCCTTTCCATTCCAATTTAGTTTCTCTTGTCGTACTTTCTGATTGCCCTGTTGCTGCACCTGCCTGCTCTAATTCAAAACCGATTGAATTGTATGGTTGCCGCGCCTAAATTAGTTAATATACCATTCAATTCCAATTCCTGTTGCTGCGTTTAAGTGTTGGTCACTTGGTTGATGTGCTGATACGTAATCATTCAATTCCAATTCTTTATGTTGCTGCGGTTTGGGCATATATTCTATTCAAATTGGATTGTTGATGTGCAAGTAGCTGTGTGTCTATCTCTTTAATTCAAAGTATCCAACTTTGTTTCAGGTTCTGTTACTACTCACATCTATTTTCTTCTTTTGTTTCTCTGTTCCAATTATAATGAATAGCATAAACAATTGTTTATTTGTTACTTATACCATGTATGAGTAGATTTTTATAGAGTCCGGAATATGATGAACGTCGTACCTAATACTCTGTTAAGTTGTATGATTAAAAGTTGTAACAGGAATTATTTTTAAGCCTGAAAATTCTGTTTTTTTTAACGATGAATATTTACGGTGAAAGCTAGAATAACGCGATATCGGTTTTATATCGAAAGAGTGAAACCGGTATCTGTCCGTAGAATTTTTAGGAATTAATTTTAAAATTCAGCGACAACGTTTTTATAATTGATTTAGAAATTACTAATTTTCAAAAACGCTATTTTAAACTTGTAGCTGGACATGCGAAAGCTGGCGTCTGTGAGTTTAAAATGCGGTAACGGACGTGCGAAAGCCGATGGTACCTTTAAATTAAAATTTCTACTAAAAATAACTTTTCGCACGTAAATTGATTATTTTTCAAACAGAGTTTTGAAGTTGTAAGGCGTACGCGCGAAAGCGGTCGAATAGATTACAAAGTTAAAACTCGGTGTCGTACATGCGAAAGCTGACGACCTCTTTAATTTAATTCTTTTTACGCGCGAAAATATTGTCCTGTTATAATAATAAAATATAACTTAACAAAGTATTCACGGTCGACATGAATTATATTCCGGACTCTCGTCATTAAAATCAATTAAAACAAGTTATTTTCATATTTTGCAACTAAACTAATTATCATCGCCTTAGATAAACAACGTGACAATAGATAACGATACTTGACATTGGTCTTTGAGGGATTCGACATCTTTTATACTAAAACCGATATTTCCGTGCACTTGCGGGCCTATCAAGTTTTTGGCGCCGTTGCCGGGGACCAATTTAGGCAATATCGTAACTCCGTTTTCACACCGTATAGACTAAGGCATTTTATTTATTTTTATTTTTTATTTTTCAAAAAAATTGCATGCGAAGAACCAAGAGTGTTGACGATCTTATTAGACCCATAGACGAAATCGAGCGCTACTTCCGAGTAAGACGCCGATTACAGCTTGAAACATCGTTAGAGTCTGAAACTCAAACAGAAATGGGTGACGCTAATGAGAATCGGCCCCTTAAGGAATTCGCTGTGCCCTCCGATGAGGAGCCTCACACGAGCATTGTTCGTCTTGCTATTGCAGCGAACAATTTCGAACTCAAACCTTCTCTGCTGCAAATCGTGCAGCAGAACCAATTCTCCGGAAACCCGACGGAGGATCCGAACTTGCACCTTTCTGTCTTCGTGCAATTCGCTGATACGCTAAAGGCGAATGGCGTCGACCCAGAAGCCATTCGTTTGCGTTTATTCCCTTTCTCCCTTAGGGACCGAGCCAGAGCGTGACTACAATCCCTACCGTCCAATTCCATTACTAAATGGAATGAGCTTAAGAAGGCGTTCCTAGCTAGATATTTTCCGCCGAGCAAAACGGCACAACTTAGGAACCAAATCACCTGCTTTAGGCAGACAAACGGCGAGTCGCTTTTCGAAGCATGGGAGAGATACAAGGAATTAATGAGAGCTTGCCCACACCACGGTTTAGAAAAGTGGCTCATAATTCATACCTTCTACAATGGTCTATTGTATAACACAAGAATGACCCTTGATGCTGCTGCAGGAGGAGCTCTCATGAACAAACCTTTTAATGATGCCTATGCCCTTATCGAGGAGATGGCGCAAAATCATTACCAGTGGGGGAGCGAACGCGCTCAAGTGGAGAAAACACAACCCAAAGCAGGAATGTACGAAGTTAGCAACCTTGACCACATGAATGCTAGAGTGTATGCGTTGTACCATAAGCTTGACAACTTGTCCCTCGCTCCACCAGCTTCTGCTGCTGTTGTGGCTCCAAATTGTGAAATTTGTGGAGTCCTTGGACACATCGCTGCCGAGTGTCAATTGCTGGCTGAAACCGACCAGGCAAACTATGCGCAAGGTAACCCGTACTCCAACACATACAACCCTGGATTGAGAAACCACCCTAACTTTTCCTGCAAGAATAACAATCCTACCTTTGCACCTAGGCCTGCACCTGGAAATCCCCCTGGTTTTCAAGGCCAACAAGGAGCCCCTGTTGCTCCTGCGGTTCCTAAAAAGTCAAACTTGGAACTTATGATGGAAAACTTCGTCTTGGCTCAAACTCAGCAAAATAAAGAGTTCATGAATCAAAACATTCATACCAATGAATTGATTAAGCAGTTGGCTAACAAAGTTGATGTTATGGCCACACATAACAAAATGCTTGAAATGCAAATATCTCAAGTGGCCCAACATCAGGCAGCTACTGCTGCCCCAGCCGGAACATTCCCAGGCCAACCGCAACCAAACCCCAAGGGACACGCTAACGTTGTAATGTTGCGTAGCGGAACAGAGTTAGAAGATTCTGTTGCTGTGAGAGTTAGAGACCAAGACGTAGGAAAAGATACAATCCCTGACAAAAATACTGAGAGTGAACCAGTTGACCATGGACAAACATCCAATCCTAAGGAGGTAGAGGAGAATGAAAAAGAAAAACCTTATGTACCCCCTCCTTCATACAAACCTCAAATCCCTTACCCTCCAGTTTAAGAAGTTCGTAGAGCTTTTAAAGACGCTTCATCTCAGTATTCCTTTCTCGGAGGCAATAACTCAAATGCCTTCGTATGCTAAGTTCCTAAAGGAAATATTGACTAACAAGAGAAAGATCGATGACGATGGTACCGTAGCACTCACTGAGGAGTGCAGCGCCATCATCCAAAATAAGATGCCGCCCAAGCTAAAAGATCCAGGGAGTTTTTCAATTCCTTGCGTCATTGGTAACCATATCATCGATAAAGCTCTGTGTGATTTAGGTGCTAGGTTGAGTCTTATGCCCTTGTCTATCTGTAAGAGGCTAAATCTAGGAGAGTTGAAACCAACCAGAATGTCCTTACAACTAGCTGACCGTTCCATAAAATACCCAATCGGAATACTGGAAGATGTTCCTTTAAGAATCGGTCAGTTATACATTCCCACTGATTTCATGGTCATGGACATAAGTGAAGACTCTCACACCCCAATCATCCTAGGAAGACCCTTTCTAGCCACTGCTGGTGCTATTATTGATGTAAAGAGAGGAAAGCTTACCTTTGAGGTTGGCGAAGAGAAGATTGAGTTCATACTGTCTAAATTCATGAAAAGCCCTGCCATAAATGACACATGTTGCTTTGTTGACATAATTGATGAATGCATCAAGGAACTGTCGTCAGAAGCTCCATCAACTAAGATGATGGTTGCAACTTCGACAGAGGAAGTAAAGGAAGACGAGGATGAGATTTCTCAACTGCTAGAATGCCTCGAGCTTACTCCTGACCCAATGCCTGAACCAGAGAAACCCAAGATAGAGCTCAAAGAACTTCCCCAAAGCCTTAGATATGAGTTTTTAGATAGTGAAATGAATCACCCAGTCATAGTTAATGCCGACTTAGGAGAAGAGGAAACAAAGAAACTCCTTGATGTTTTAAGAAGATATCCTAAAGCAATAGGCTACACAATTAATGATCTCACGAGAATCAGTCCCTCTGTATGTATGCACAGAATTATGCTGGAAGAGGATTCTAAAACCTCTAGAGAGCATCAGAGGAGATTGAACCCTAACATGAGCGAAGTGGTAAAGAAAGAAGTAATGAAGCTTCTTGATGCTGGGATCATCTATCCTATATCTAATAGCAAGTGGGTTAGTCCGGTGCACGTGGTACCAAAGAAAGGTGGCATGACTGTGGTGCAGAACGATAAAGGAGACTCAATCGCAAAGCGCACAGTAACGGGATGGAGGATGTGCATTGATTATAGAAAGCTAAACAAAGCTACCAGAAAGGATCATTTTCCTCTCCCATTCATAGACCAGATGCTTGAGCGTTTAGCTAGGCACTCGTATTTTTGCTACCTGGACGGTTATTCAGGATTCTTTCAAATCCCAATCCACCCGGATGACCAAGAGAAAACTACTTTCACATGCCCCTATGGCACATTTGCCTATCGGCGGATGCCATTCGGACTGTGCAACGCACCTGCAACTTTCCAGAGATGCATGATGGCAATCTTTGCTGACTTCCTCGAAGACATTATGGAAGTCTTCATGGATGATTTTTCTGTGTGCGGTTCAAGTTTTGAGAACTGTTTAGCCAACTTGGCGAAAGTATTAGAGAGGTGTGTAAAGGTCAACCTCGTGTTAAACTGGGAAAAGTGCCACTTTATGGTAAAGGAAGGCATAGTCCTTGGCCATGTGGTGTCCAATAGAGGAATCGAGGTTGACAAAGCAAAAATCGAAATTATTGAGAATTAGCAACCTCCCACAACTGTAAGAGAGGTCTGGAGTTTTCTGGGACACGCTGGTTTCTACCGGCGGTTTATCAAAGACTTCTCTAAAATCACCAAGCCATTGACTGGCCTTCTGATGAAAGATGTTGAGTTCATCTTCGATGAACAATGCCTTGAGTCATTCAAACTGCTGAAACATGCATTGATCTCTGCCCCAATAATGCAACCTCCAGATTGGAGTCAACCCTTTGAGATCATGTGCGACGCTAGTGATTATGCAGTAGGTGCCGTTTTAGGACAGCGCAAAGATAAGAAATTACATGCAATCTGTAACACTCTGATTTCTATTTTATTATTTTTTTAGTTGCTTTGAATATTTTATTTGAATTTTAATTGATTATGTGAATATATGGTGTGTTGTTATTTGTTAAATAATTATTTGTGTTATTTGATAATATAGGAGAATTATTAATTATTTAGAATTAGTAGAGTTAAGGAGGGGGTTAATGAAGATTAATAGAAATTAAGGAGGGGAGTAAAGAGGAAAAGAGAGGTTACACTTTGGGGAAAAAGAAAAATAGAAGTCTGTAGCACATTTTCACGTACAAGAGAAAAACATAAGCTTTTTGGGAGAAAGAGAGAAGAAGCTAAGGGAAGAACTAGGAAGAGAGAAATCCATCCATTTTGCTGTAGAATTCGCTGAAATCAGGTAAGGGTGAGATTATCTTTCAATAGTAATGGATTGTACAACTTTGATTTTGAATTTAACATGAATTTGTAGAAATTGTGAGAATTGGGATTTAGGGTTGGAGCATGATTATGAGAGATTAATGGTGTAGATTGTACTGTAATGATGTTAGAATGCAACTAGGTTATAGGCAGAACTTTATCACACTTCTGTAGATTGTTTTGGGGTTGGAAATTGAGAAAAATGGGATTTTTGGGTGAGAACTGGGTACTGCTCGTGCTGACATTCATCGCTCGCCGCGGCGAGCAGCATGACTCGCCATGGCGAGTGAGCAATGTTCTTAGCCCGCCTCGCGAGCAAAACCACTCGCCACGGCGAGTAGGGCCTTAGAAAAATGTGATTTTTGAAATGTTGTTATAAGGTGTGGGATGGGTAGCTTTGTGTACCTTAATATTTTTAGAGATGACTGGGACAATTTTCAGATTAAAAAGATGATTAGTGAGCTTAAAAATGAAGTTTTGGTGAGAAAAATGTCAAAAAGGCCGAGAGCTCCCAGTTCTACTCGCTCCCAGCTCGCCCCTAGCTCGCCTAAGGCGAGTAGTCCATCCTTTGAGCTCGCCATGGCGAGAAGATGTACTCGCCGAGGCGAGTAGCCCTGTATCTGAAGTGAGTTTCTATGTTCGATTACTTGGTTGGTTAAATTTGGTTGGCAAGAATAACATGGTTGTTGGTGTATTTGTATATGTCTATTATATGCTATTGAACTTTGATGTAGGAGGGTTTATTTAGATTTGTTATTTTTATTATTCTAGATTTGCTATTTTATTATTCTAGATTTGCTATATTTTTATTATTCTAGATTTGCTAATTTTTTATTTCCCTTACTATTTAAACCAAACCATTGTAGCCTTGAGAGGCAGTTTTTCCATTCAATAAAAAATATTCGAGTTTTTATCTCAACTTTCGGTGGACTCCGAAACCCTATTTTTGACAAGTTTGTGCTTGCGGCTTGTCTTTCTCAATTAGGTTTAGCGTTTTGCTAACCTAGCGCTTCCGTTCTGTGTCAGTTGGCATCAGAGCAGGTTTCCCCTGTTCTTTCGTGAAGTGATCAGATGGGAGATCAACCGGTGACGAAAACAGAGTTTGATGGTGCCATAGCGGCTTTAACCGCGGCCATCACCACTCTGACAACACAGGTAACAATGTTATCCAACAACAACAGAATCAATCTGAACAGGGGAGGAGGTCGTGGAAACAATCATACGATTGATGATTCAAATTCAGAAGAGGAGGAGGTCGTGACTGAAGAAAGAAATGATCGTGGCAATCACCATGATTACCGCGTGAAAGCAGATATTCCATTGTTTTACGGAACGATGGGAGTAGAGGAATTTTTAGATTGGCAGATTGATGTTGACAGATTTTTCGACGTCATGGACGTCCCTGAGCACAAGCAGGTTAAGATGGTGGCAATCAGGCTGAAAAGTACCGCCGCTGTCTGGTGGGACAGACTTGTTGTTCAGAGGACGAGGCAGAGAAAGAATCCCATTCGAACTTGGCGGAAGATGAAACAATTGATGCTTGAGAGATTTTTACCAGAAGACTATGAACAAATTCTGTATAAAATGTATATTGAATGTGTTCAAGGCAAGCGATCAGTGACAGAGTATACCGCTGAATTTCTGCGTTTTTCTGAACGTAATGAATTGGGAGAATCATAAAATCAGAAAGTGGCTCGTTATATCAGTGGATTGAAAGGATCCTTGCAGGAGAAGATGGGTTTGCAAACCGTTTGGACCGTTGCTGAAGCGTCCAACCTAGCTTTGAAGGCAGAATTGATGGAGAAATTGCCTAGAAATTTCTCCTCCTTCAGAAAGTATTCTCCCCAGAATAATACTGAATTATCAGGTGACAAAGAGAAAAGTACAGCAGTCAGGGATTCTACTCCTGGTAATAAGGCAACTGGTAGTTCTAGCAGTGCACCACAAGGCAAAGCCCCAGCCCAAAAACAAAATAATCCATATGCCAAACCCACTATTGATACTTGTTTTAGATGTAATGGGAAGGGTCACCGATCCAATGTTTGTCCATCAAGGAGAGTTGCAGCTGTGGTGGGAGAAAGGGACGATGATGATGAGACAGAGCAGCCTGATGAGGATGAATATGCAGAGGTAGAATTTGCTGAAGAAGAATCTGATGAAAGGGTGAATTTTGTGTTGCAGCGGATGTTACTAGCAACTAAAGAAGAAGGGCAGCGCAAAAACTTATTCAAGACTCATTGTTCTGTCAAGAATAAGGTATGTGATCTCATAATAGATAATGGGAGCACAGAGAACTTAGTGTCACAAAAATTAGTGAATTATTTTAAGTTGCCCGCAGAGCCTCATGAGAAGCCATATGCCCTTGGCTGGGTCAGCAAGGGATCCCAGGTACGAGTGACGCTGTCCTGCAGAGTTCCCATCTCCATCGGCAAACATTATAAAGAAGAGGTACTTTGTGATGTTATTGATATAGATGTTTGTCATATTTTACTTGGTAGGCCTTGGCAGTTTGATAATGATATTACTTACCGGGGACGGGATAATGTGATGATGTTTACTTGGGGCACTCATAAAATTGCTATGGCTCCTATTTTACATTTTGATAAGAATCCAAAAGACAAGAAATCTAGTTTCCTAGTGATGACTCAGGATGAAAGGAAACTTGATAAGGCTGTCAGAGAAGCTAATTGTTTTTGTCCAGTTGTTTTCAAAGGGGTGATGAGTACTGTGAAAGAAGAGGTTCCAATTCCAGGGGAAATCTTAGAAATTCTAAGGGATTTCAACGAGTTGATTGCAGATGAGCTGCCAAATGACTTACCGCCCATGAGGAATATTCAGCACCAGATTGATTTGATTCCAGGTTCAAGCCTACCAAACCTTCCTCATTATCGAATGAGTCCTAAGGAGAATGAGATCTTAAGGGAGCAAATTGAGGATTTACTAAGGAAGGGATTTATCCGTGAAAGCATGAGTCCTTGTGCCGTCCCAGTCCTTTTGGTGCCTAAGAAAGGAAATCAGTGGAGGATGTGTGTTGATAGCAGGGCCATCAACAAGATCACTATCAAGTATCGTTTTCCAATTCCCCGTTTAGAAGACATGCTTGATGAATTGGCAGGATCCAAGGTGTTCTCAAAGATAGATTTGCGAAGTGGGTACCATCAGATAAGAATTAGACCTGGAGATGAATGGAAGACAGCTTTTAAGAGTAAGGATGGACTTTATGAGTGGTTGGTGATGCCTTTTGGGTTGTCTAACGCCCCTAGCACCTTCATGAGGTTGATGAATCAGGTTCTGCGTCCTTTTATTGGTTCTTTTGTGGTGGTTTATTTTGATGATATTCTAATTTATAGCAAGATCAAGGAAGAACACCTGGAACATGTGAGGCTAGTTTTGCAAGTGTTGCAAGAGAATCAACTGTACATCAACCTGAAAAAGTGCACGTTCAGTACCAACAAATTACTTTTCTTGGGGTTTGTAGTTGGTGAAGATGGAATTCAGGTGGATGAAGAGAAAGTGAGGGCTATCAGAGACTGGCTTGCACCTACATCAGTTACTGAAGTACGTAGTTTTCATGGGCTGGCTACTTTCTACAGAAAATTTATCAGAGATTTCAGCACTATCACTGCACCAATCACTGAATGTTTGAAGAAAGGAAAATACAATTGGGGTTTTGAGCAAGAGCAGAGTTTTGCCTTGATTAAAGAAAAGTTGTGTACCGCCCCTGTCTTAGCTCTTCCTGATTTTGATAAAGTGTTCCAAGTTGAGTGCGATGCTAGCGGAATTGGAATAGGGGCTGTGTTGTCTCAGGAGAAGAAACCAATTGCTTTCTTTAGTGAAAAGTTGAGTGAAGCTCGTCGAAAATGGAGTACTTATGATCAAGAATTTTATGTTGTTTTTAGAGCTCTTCGCCAGTGGGAACACTACTTGATTCATAGAGAATTCATTTTATTCACTGATCACCAGGCTCTGAAATTTCTCCATAGTCAGAAACTGATCAACAAGATGCATGCTCGGTGGGTTAGTTTTCTGCAGAAGTTCCCTTTTATTATTCAACATAAATCTGGAGCCCTTAACAAAGTAGCTGATGCTTTGAGTAGGAGGAATTCGTTGCTTGCCACTCTAGCACAGGAGGTAGTAGGTTTTGAATGTCTAAAGGAGTTGTATGAGAATGATGCTGAGTTCAAAGAATTATGGGCTAAATGCCGTGAGCATCCTTGTGACGATTTTCATGTTCGTGAAGGGTTTCTTTTTAAGGGAAACCGGCTGTGCATTCCATGTTCGTCTTTGAGGGAGAAATTAATTAGGGATCTACATGGTGGTGGTCTGAGTGGGCATATGGGGAGGGATAAAACCATTGCTAGTTTGGAAGAAAGGTTTTATTGGCCACACCTGAGAAAAGATGTTGGAACCATAGTCAAGAAGTGCTATACTTGCCAAGTTTCTAAAGGCCAGTCACAAAATACTGGTCTTTACATGCCTCTACCCATTCCTGATGACATTTGGCAGGATTTATCTATGGATTTTGTGTTGGGTCTACCTCGTACCCAGCGAGGTGTGGATTCCGTGTTTGTGATTGTAGACCGATTCTCCAAGATGTCCCATTTTATTGCCTGTAAGAAGACAGCTGATGCATCCAACATAGCCAAACTGTTTTTCAGGGAGGTTGTGCGTCTTCATGGAGTTCCAAAATCCATTACTTCAGACAGGGACACCAAATTCCTCAGTCATTTCTGGATCACCTTATGGAAGTTATTTGATACATCACTGAAAAGGAGTTCGACAGCTCATCCCCAAACTGATGGACAGACTGAGGTCACAAACAGAACTCTGGGAAATATGATTCGATGTGTTTGTGGTGACAAACCGAAGCAGTGGGATTTGGGTTTGCCTCAAGTTGAGTTTGCTTATAACAGCACTGTGCAATCTGCTACTGGAAAAACACCTTTCTCGCTTGTTTACACCTCTGTTCCTAGGCACGTGGTTGATTCGATTAAGTTGCCTAAGGCTCCTAGATTTAGTGTGGCTGCTGAAAATATGGCTGAAGAGATTATAGCTGTGAAAGATTCTGTCAAGTCCAAATTGGAAGCTACTGGATTGAAAAACAAAATTGCGGCCGATAAACGCCGAAGAGTCAAAGTGTTCAATGTGGGAGATGAAGTGATGGTGTTTCTGCGAAAAGAAAGATTTCCAGTTGGTACCTACAGCAAGCTGCAGCCTCGCAAATATGGCCCGTTCCAAGTGACTCGCAAGATCAATGACAATGCTTATGTGGTGGCCCTTCCAGCATCAATGAACATTTCCAACACTTTCAATGTGGCGGATATATATGAGTATCATGCAGATCAAGTCCTTTATCAAGATGAGAACTCGGGGTCGAGTTCTTTTGAGGTGGAGGATACTGATGTAGGAGGGTTTATTTAGATTTGTTATTTTTATTATTCTAGATTTGCTATTTTATTATTCTAGATTTGCTATATTTTTATTATTCTAGATTTGCTATTTTTATTCTAGATTTGCTAATTTTTTATTTCCCTTACTATTTAAACCAAACCATTGTAGCCTTGAGAGGCAGTTTTTCCATTCAATAAAAAATATTCGAGTTTTTATCTCAACTTTCGGTGGACTCCGAAACCCTATTTTTGACAAGTTTGTGCTTGCGGCTTGTCTTTCTCAATTAGGTTTAGCGTTTTGCTAACCTAGCGCTTCCGTTCTGCGTCAAACTTAGTTTCAAATGGTGGAGTATCATTGATCGAGTTGTTGAAATATAAGTCATACCTCGTATATGCATTTGTTGAGTTGTTGTTGTGTCGTCCAAGTTGGGTAGTGTGTCTTAAATGATTTAGGCACAATTGTTGTTGTCATAGTAGTTGTTGTTGTTGTTGTTGGCTGTATGCTGATATACACCATTGAGTTCATTTTATACTCATATGCATTTGTTGGGGGCTTATTGCCCTGGAATGTTTATCATTCAACTGTTGAGGGCTCATGCCCTGGAATGCTAGTCATTCACCCGTTGAGGGATTATGCCCTGGGATGCTTTAACCATCCAATTGTTGAGGGCTCATGCCCTGGAATGCTTGTCATTCAACGCGCGTAAAATGGTACCACATGCATATTGCATTTGTTGTTGTCGTCGGTGCATTTGTCGGAGTCGTTGTCGGTGTTGTTAGTCGAGTTGAAGGTGATGTTGATGTTGTTAATTTATTATAAAAGATGCTTATTGAATTACTTGTTGATGTTAGGGTGTTAGATTCTTTGATAAGTTATACTTCTATTATTTATTGTTTGAGAATCTCACCCCTTCTGTTGGAATTGCCGCCTTGTGGGCAAGTGCAGGTAACGAAGACTAGTAGGATGTCGGCTCAAGTGTCTAGGGCTCTAATACGTAACGGGATGGGATTATTGCTGTTTAATACTTTCATTCCTTATGTATCATTTGTTGAACCATGATGTTGGAGATTTGTTATCATTGAATAATTTTCATTATGTTAAGGCCTTGTGCCAAGGATTTGGTTGTAGTATGTTGTTGATGAATTTGAATTAAAGATTTCCGCTGCCGAATTTTATAAAGATGCTTCGTTGGTATTTGAATAGTTTTATATTCTATTTTAATAAATTTTGAAAAGTAGTGTGACATGCCCGTATTGATGATTACTCTGATTATATATTTATTATACGTTGTTTTGGGAAATGGGGTGTTACAATTGGTATCAGAGCAGGTCGGTCCATCCGACCAATTAGTAGAGTCGTGTCGAGCCTAGTAGTGTTGTGTGACAGCTTTAAACTGTCTTTGTTGTTCTAATTTGTTGTTGTCGTGTAGAATTTCGTAATGGCTGGAAGGAATGATGCTGCTCTTGCTGCTGCTTTGCAAGCAATGGCTCAAGCTGTGGGACAACAACAAGGTGTTGGTTGTGGTGTAGGTGTACGGATGCTGGAAACATTTTTGAGGAATCATCCACCAACCTTTAAGGGAAGGTACGACCCTGACGGAGCTCAGTTGTGGCTGAAGGAGGTCGAGAGGATCTTCCGAGTAATGCAGTGCAGTGACGTCCAGATGGTGCGGTTTGGCACACATATGTTGGCAGAGGAAGCTGACGATTGGTGGGTAAGCACTCAACCAATTCTCCAGAATGAAGGAGCTGTGATCACCTGGGCTGTGTTCAGAAGGGAGTTCTTGAGAAGGTACTTTCCGGAGGATGTCCGAGGGAAGAAAGAAATAGAGTTCCTTGAGCTGAAGCAAGGAGTCATGTCTATCACAGGATATGCTGCCAAGTTTGTGGAGCTTGCCAAGTTCTATCCACACTATGCTGCGGAGACTGCTGAGTTCTCCAAATGTATTAAGTTCGAGAATGGCCTGCGAGCTGACATTAAGCGGGCTATTGGCTATCAGAAGATAAGGGACTTCTCTGAGTTGGTAAGTAGTTGCAGAATTTACGAAGAGGATACAAAAGCCCATTATAAAGTGATGAGTGATCGAAGAGGTAAGGGGCAGCAGAGTCGCCCGAAGCCATATAATACCCCAGCTGATAAGGGCAAACAGAGGATGCATGATGAGAGGAGACCTGCACGTAGAGATGCTCCTGCTGAGATTGTTTGTTATAAGTGTGGTGTGAAAGGCCACAAGAGTAATGCCTGCAACCGTGATGAGAAGAAGTGTTTCCGGTGTAGAAAGAAGGGCCACACTATCGCTGAATGCAAGCGTGGCGACATAGTTTGTTTCAACTGTGATGAAGAAGGTCATCTTAGTTCTCAATGCAAGAAGCCCAAGAAGGCGCAGACCAGTGGAAGAGTGTTTGCTTTGACTGGTACCCAGACCGATAATGAAGATCGACTCATCAGAGGTACTTGTTTCTTTAATGGTACTCCCTTAATTGCTATTATAGATACTGGTGCTACGCATTGTTTCATTGCTATTGATTGTGCAAAGAGATTGGGTTTGATTATGTCTGATATGAATGGGGAGATGGTTGTTGAAACTCCAGCTAAGGGTTCAGTAACTACTTCCCTTGTTTGTTTAAATTGCCCGTTGTCTGTTTTTGGTAGAGATTTTGAGGTCGACCTGGTTTGTTTGCCGTTGGTGGGAATGAATGTAATATTGGGAATGAATTGGTTAGAATACAATCATGTCCTGATTAATTGTTTTAGCAAGACGGTGCGATTTTCTTCTGCTGAAGAAGAAAGTGGAGCAGAATTCTTATCCACTAAAGAGATGAAGCGGTTAGAACAAGACGGCGTCTTGATGTTTTCCTTGTTGGCATTCTTGTCAGTAGAAAATCAAGCTGTAATCGATGGTTTGCTTATGGTGAAAGAATTTTCAGAAGTTTTTCTTGATGAGATTCCAGATGTGCCACCAGAGAGGGAGGTCGAATTTGCAATTGACCTTGTTCCGGGAACGAAGCCTGTGTCGATGGCTCCTTACCGTATGTCAGCTTCGGAGTTAGTTGAGTTAAAGAAGCAGTTGGAAGACTTACTTGACAAGAAGTTTGTAAGACCGAGTGTTTCACCTTGGGGAGCGCCGGTGTTGTTAGTTAAGAAGAAGGATGGTAGCATGCGGTTGTGTATTGATTACCGTCAGCTGAACAAAGTGACGATAAAGAATAGGTATCCACTTCCGAGGATTGATGACTTGATGGATCAGTTAGTGGGTGCAAAAGTATTTAGTAAGATTGACTTGAGGTCGGGTTACCATCAGATTAAGGTGAAGGATGAGGATATGCAAAAGACGGCCTTTAGGACACGGTATGGTCATTACGAATATAAGGTGATGCCTTTCGGTGTTACTAATGCACCTGGTGTGTTTATGGAGTACATGAACAGAATTTTCCATGAGTATCTAGATCAGTTTGTCGTGGTTTTTATTGATGATATCTTGATTTATTCTAAGACTGAAGCAGAGCATGCAGAGCATTTGAAGATTGTATTGCAAGTACTGAAGGAAAAGAAGTTGTATGCCAAGTTATCCAAATGTGAGTTCTGGTTAAGTGAAGTAATTTTTCTTGGCCACATTATTTCTGGTAATGGTATCGCTGAGATCCTTCGAAGGTTGATGCTGTATCGCAGTGGGAGACACCGAAGTCAGTTACCGAGGTTAGAAGTTTTCTTGGTTTGGCTGGTTATTATCGAAGGTTCATTGAAGGATTTTCAAAGTTGGCACTTCCTTTGACGCAGTTGACTTGTAAAGGTAAAGCATTTGTGTGGGATACTCAATGTGAGAGTAGTTTCAATGAGTTGAAGCGAAGATTGACGACTGCTCCTATTTTGATTTTGCCAAAGCCAGAAGAGCCTTTTGTTGTTTATTGTGATGCGTCTAAGCTGGGCTTAGGTGGTGTTTTGATGCAAGATGGGAAGGTAGTAGCTTATGCTTCTAGGCAGTTGAGGATCCATGAAAAGAATTATCCTACGCATGATCTAGAGTTGGCAGCTGTGGTGTTTGTGTTGAAAATTTGGAGGCATTATTTGTATGGTTCCATATTTGAGGTGTTTAGTGATCATAAGAGTTTAAAATATTTGTTTGATCAGAAGGAGTTGAACATGAGGCAGAGGAGGTGGCTTGAGTTGCTTAAGGACTATGATTTTGGTTTAAATTACCATCCTGGTAAAACCAATGTGGTTGCGGATGCATTGAGTAGAAAGACGTTGCACATGTCCGCTATGATGGTGAAAGAGTTCGAATTGCTTGAACAGTTTAGAGACTTGAGTCTTGTTTGTGAAAGGTCGCCTCAGAGTGTGCGGTTGGGCATGTTGAAGATTAATAGTGATTTCTTGAATGGTATCAAGGAGGCACAGAAGATTGATGTTAAGTTTATGGATTTGATGACTGCTAGTGATTAGAATGCTGATGGTGATTTTAAGGTTGATGACCAAGGGGTATTGAGATTCAGAGGTAGGATTTGTATTCCCGATGATGAAGGTTTGAAGAAGTTGATTTTGGAGGAAAGTCATAAGAGTAGCTTGAGTATTCATCCGGGAGCTACAAAGATGTACCATGATTTGAAGAAATTGTTTTGGTGGTCCGGTTTGAAAAGAGATGTTGCTCAGTTTGTGTATGCATGTTTGACTTGTCAGAAGTCCAAGGTTGAGCACCAGAAGCCTGCAGGGCTGTTGACTCCGTTAGATGTGCCTGAGTGGAAGTGGGACAGCATTTCCATGGATTTTGTAACGAGTTTACCGAATACTCCGAAAGGGCATGATGCCATTTGGGTCGTGGTCAACAGGTTGACTAAGTCGGCACATTTTATCCCAATCAATATTAGTTGTTCGGTAGCTCAGTTGGCGAAGATTTATATTCGTGATATTGTGAAATTGCACGGTGTTCCGTCGAGTATTGTGTCGGATAGGGATCCGAGGTTCACTTCGAGGTTTTGGAAGAGTTTGCAAGATGCCTTGGGTTCGAAATTGAGGTTGAGTTCGGCTTATCATCCGCAGACAGATGGTCAGTCGGAGAGGACTATCCAATCTTTGGAAGATTTGTTGAGGGTGTGTGTACTCGAGCAAGGTGGAGCTTGGGACAGCCACTTACCGTTGATAGAGTTCACATACAACAATAGTTACCATTCGAGTATTGGTATGGCACCGTTCGAAGCTTTGTATGGTCAGGGGTGCAGAACTCCTTTGTGTTGGTTTGAGTCGGGTGAAAGTGTTGTGTTGGGACCAGAGTTGGTTCAACAGACTACGGAGAAGGTCAAGATGATAAGAGAAAAGATGAAAGCATCGCAAGATCGTTAGAAGAGTTACCATGACAAGCGAAGAAAGGCCCTTGAGTTTCAGGAGGGTGATCATGTGTTTTTGAGGGTTACTCCTATGACGGGTGTAGGACGTGCATTGAAGTCTAAGAAGTTGACTCCAAAGTTCATTGGTCCTTATCAGATTTCAGAGAGGGTTGGTACCGTGGCATATCGGATTGGATTGCCACCACATCTTTCGAACTTGCATGATGTTTTTCATGTGTCGCAGCTGAGGAAGTATGTAGCAGATCCTTCGCATGTTATTCCTAGAGATGATGTGCAAGTTAGGGATAACCTTACCGTGGAGACTTTACCTTTGAGGATTGAGGATCGCAAGGTGAAGCAGTTGAGAGGCAAGGAAATACCTTTGGTGAAGGTTGTTTGGGGCGGTGTAACTGGTGAAAGTCTAACTTGGGAGTTGGAGAGTAAGATGCAAGAATCCTATCCTGAGTTGTTTGTTTGAGGTAAGATTTCGAGGACGAAATTCCTTAAGTTGGGGAGAGTTGTAACGCTCTGATTTCTATTTTATTATTTTTTTAGTTGCTTTGAATATTTTATTTGAATTTTAATTGATTATGTGAATATATGGTGTGTTGTTATTTGTTAAATAATTATTTGTGTTATTTGATAATATAGGAGAATTATTAATTATTTAGAATTAGTAGAGTTAAGGAGGGGGTTAATGAAGATTAATAGAAATTAAGGAGGGGAGTAAAGAGGAAAAGAGAGGTTACACTTTGGGGAAAAAGAAAAATAGAAGTTTGTAGCACATTTTCACGTACCAGAGAAAAACATAAGCTTTTTGGGAGAAAGAGAGAAGAAGCCAAGGGAAGAACTAGGAAGAGAGAAATCCATCCATTTTGCTGTAGAATTCGCTGAAATCAGGTAAGGGTGAGATTATCTTTCAATAGTAATGGATTGTACAACTTTGATTTTGAATTTAACATGAATTTGTAGAAATTGTGAGAATTGGGATTTAGGGTTGGAGCATGATTATGAGAGATTAATGGTGTAGATTGTACTGTAATGATGTTAGAATGCAACTAGGTTATAGGCAGAACTTTATCACACTTCTGTAGATTGTTTTGGGGTTGGAAATTGAGAAAAATGGGATTTTTGGGTGAGAACTGCGTACTGCCCGTGCTGACATTCATCGCTCGCCGCGGCGAGCAGCATGACTCGCCATGGCGAGTGAGCAATGTTCTTAGCCCGCCTCGCGAGCAAAACCACTCGCCACGGCGAGTAGGGCCTTAGAAAAATGTGATTTTTGAAATGTTGTTATAAGGTGTGGGATGGGTAGCTTTGTGTACCTTAATATTTTTAGAGATGACTGGGACAATTTTCAGATTAAAAAGATGAATAGTGAGCTTAAAAATGAAGTTTTGGTGAGAAAAATGTCAAAAAGGCCGAGAGCTCCCAGTTCTACTCGCTCCCAGCTCGCCCCTAGCTCGCCTAAGGCGAGTAGTCCATCCTTTGAGCTCGCCATGGCGAGCAGATGTACTCGCCGAGGCGAGTAGCCCTGTATCTGAAGTGAGTTTCTATGTTCGATTACTTGGTTGGTTAAATTTGGTTGGCAAGAATAACATGGTTGTTGGTGTATTTGTATATGTCTATTATATGCTATTGAACTTAGTTTCAAATGGTGGAGTATCATTGATTGAGTTGTGGAAATATAAGTCATACCTCGTATATGCATTTGTTGAGTTGTTGTTGTGCCGTCCAAGTTGGGGAGTGTGTCTTAAATGATTTAGGCACAGTTGTTGTTGTCATAGTAGTTGTCGTTGTTGTTGTTGGTTGTATGCTGATATACACCATTGAGTTCATTTTATACTCATATGCATTTGTTGGGGGGCTTATTGCCCTGGAATGTTTATCATTCAACTGTTGAGGGCTCATGCCCTGGAATGCTAGTCATTCACCCGTTGAGGGCTTATGCCCTGGGATGCTTTAACCATCCAATTGTTGAGGGCTCATGCCCTGGAATGCTTGTCATTCAACGCGCGTAAAATGGTACCACATGCATATTGCATTTGTTGTTGTCGTCGGTGCATTTGTCGGAGTCGTTGTCGTTGTTGTTAGTCGAGTTGAAGGTGATGTTGATGTTGTTAATTTATTATAAAAGATGCTTATTGAATTACTTGTTGATGTTAGGGTGTTAGATTCTTTGATAAGTTATACTTCTATTATTTATTGTTTGAGAATCTCACCCCTTCTGTTGGAATTGCCGCCTTGTGGGCAAGTGCAGGTAACGAAGACTAGTAGGATGTCGGCTCAAGTGTCTAGGGCTCTGATACGTAACGGGATGGGATTATTGCTGTTTAATACTTTCATTCCTTATGTATCATTTGTTGAACCATGATGTTGGAGATTTGTTATCATTGAATAATTTTCATTATGTTAAGGCCTTGTGCCAAGGATTTGGTTGTAGTATGTTGTTGATGAATTTGAATTAAAGATTTCCGCTGCCGAATTTTATAAAGATGCTTCGTTGGTATTTGAATAGTTTTATATTCTATTTTAATAAATTTTGAAAAGTAGTGTGACATGCCCGTATTGATGATTACTCTGATTATATATTTATTATACGTTGTTTTGGGAAACGGGGTGTTACACAATCTATTACGCTAGTAGGACACTTGACGAAGCTCAGATTAATTTTGCCACAACTGAAAAGGAGCTTTTAGCCATTGTATTCGCAATTGATAAATTTCGTTCGTACCTAGTGGGATCGAAGATTATCATTTACACAGACCATGCAGCTATCAGGTACCTACTAAGCAAGAAAGATGCAAAGCCGAGACTTATTCGGTGGATATTGCTTCAAGAGTTTGACATGGAGATCCGAGATAAAAAGGGAAAAGAGAATGTAGTAGCGGATCACTTGTCAAGAATCAATGATGGTAAAGTGGAAGAATTGCCCATAAACGATCACTTCCCTTATGAAAGGTTGGTATCATTTGTAAGAGCTGAGGTGCCGAGATATGCTCATCTTGAAGACTTCCTAGAGGAAGGAAGCTCAGGCATAAAAAAGGAACCAGAGGAGGCATTACCTTTGGGTACAACTATAGTTCCATGGTATGCTGATATCATCAACTACCTAGCTGCTGGAGTTCTGCCTCCCGATCTGACCTATCAGCGAAAGAAAAAGTTTTTCCATGACCTTAAGCAATACTATTGGGATGACCCCCTTTTATTTAAGAGAGGTGTTGACGGCATTTTTCGTCGATGTATCCTAGAGGAGGAGAAAGAAAGTGTCATTACCCACTGCCACTCCTCGCCATATGGAGGACATATGAGTAAATCTAAAACTGTTGCAAAGATCCTTCAAGCTGGCCTTTTCTGGCCCACCATGTTCCGAGATCTTCATATTTTCACTATGGAATGTGATCGATGCTAGCGCACTGGAAACATCTCCGGGAGACATGAAATGCCCCAAAAATACATCTTGGAAGTGGAAGTCTTTGACGTCTGGGGAATAGATTTTATGGTTCCTTTTCCGTCATTGATGGGAAATAAATACATACTTGTTGCTGTGGACTACGTGTCAAAATGGATCGAGGCCATTGCCTCTCCCACTAATGATGCAAAAGTAGTGGTTAAGATGTTCAAAAACATCATATTCCCAAGATTTGGTGTCCCTAGGCTTGTCGTCAGTGATGGTGGATCTCACTTTATATCAAAAATATTTGAGAACCTCATGACAAAGTATGGAGTGCGGCACAGAGCGGTTACCCCTTATCATCCACAGACGAACGGAATGGCAGAAATCTCTAACAGAGAAATTAAGCAAATCCTAGAGAAAAGTGTCTCCGTCTCAAGGAAAGATTGGTCTTCAAAGCTAAATGATGCACTTTGGGCCTATAGGACGGCATATAAAACCCCTATTGGAACAACCCCTTTTAAGCTGGTCTACGACAAATCCTGCCATCTCCCGGTAGAGCTAGAACATAAGGCTTATTGGGCCATCAAAGCCCTGAACATGAACCATAATGATGCCGGGAGAAAAAGGATGTTAGACCTACATGAATTAGAGGAGTTGAGGTTAGATGCGTGTTAGAATGCCTTGATCTACAAAGAAAGGACAAAAAAATGGCATGACAGGCGCATCACCAGAAGGGAGTTCAATGAGGGCGAGCTAGTACTACTATTTAATTCTAGGCTGAAACTATTTCCTGGAAAACTTCGCTCTAGATGGAGTGGACCATTTGAAGTGACTAGAGTTAACCAATCCGGTGCAATTGAAGTCTGGGGTGAATCCACCGGAAAGTTCTTAGTAAATGGCCAAAGACTGAAACACTATCATCCAGCAGAGAAAGTAGGACATGTTGCTACTCTAGTGATGTGCCCCCCTTAACGGCCAAGCACTAAGAAGTCGAGCTACCGACATTAAACGAAGCGTTGCGTGGGAGGCAACCCATAAGTTTTAAGTTTAGTTTAGTCAGTTAAGTGAATAAAAAGATGCAATCGAAGATGATCAACACCACAATCCACCCCCTCCCCCATATTTTCATGCTAACTTTTCCGCAGGTACAAACCACTTCATGATCAGGCGTATGTACACGCCCCCTGTTGATTCTATCGACGATTGTTCTTGCTCGGTAATATCTTTCTTTTTCTCATATTTTTGTTTATTTACATTGAGGTCAATGTAGGTTTTAAGTGTGGGGGAGGATTCTTCCACCTTAATAGTTTAAGATTTTCATTTTCATTAATAAAGTAGTGTTATTGAGTCAATGCATGTGTTGTCGAGTCATTTATGTTTGTGTTTTTTTTGCTTTGTTATTTAATTCTCCTATTTCTTGAACCAACTAAAAATTCCCAAAAATTTCAACAAAAAAAAATTGTTATTTCTCTTATTTAAAGGCTGAGTTTGATGATGATTTTGCACATGTAAACACTTTTTCCTTTTTAAGTCTCACTAAACCCATATCAGTTTCATTGTGAACCCTTCTCTCTGAGAGATTCACAAAGTTGCAGTCTTTGAGCAAGTATGTAGGTAGGTATTTTAAGGAACACGTTCTAACTTTAGTGGTAAACTAACCCTCAAAAATTTCAAAGTAAAAGTAGTATAAGTTAGTGTGGGGAACAAAATGGTCAAAGAAATAATCAAGTGCCTGAAACTGGTTGATCATCAAGGGGTCAGAAGCAAATATATATATAAGGGGCATCATTACCCTCAAAACTAATATAGCTTCTGGCACCGCTGAAACTAGTTAATCATCAAGGGGTCAGAAGCAAAAATATATATAAGGGGCATCATTACCCTGAAAATTAATATAGCTTCTGCAGTTCCCTAAACAAATAAATTACAAGTGACCATGAAAGAATTCCCACCTTTTTTATATGAAATGAATGAGAAATTTTTCTCGGTTTATTTACTGTTGAAGTTAGAACCTTTTTTACTCATTATACCTCTTACACAGGCGCAATAAAAAGGTTGGACTTCACACACACACACTCACTTGAAACTGTTGTAGGGTTGATGTGATCCTTGAAAAGTGTTTAGGTTGTGATAAGTGCACCCTGAGAATAAAGCCTTGAAAAATAAAAATGCAATTGATTTTTAGTTGATTATATATTTCTGAATTATTTTGCTGTTTTCCCTTGTCTCTTGCTTGAGGACAAGCAATGGTTTAAGTGTAGGGGAGTTTGATAACACGTAAAATGCACTATTATTTTTACTCGTCTTACACATTTTTTGATTTTGATTTTATAAATTTTTGCAATGTTATGCTGGTATTGTGTGTCTGTTTCAGATATTTATCGATTAAAGGTCTTCGCGCATCAAAATGAGGAAATTCGGCGAAAAAGGAAAGAAAGGGTAAAAAAGGAAAAACACAAGGTTAAAAAGTCAGAAGTGAATGGGAAATAAAAGGAAGACCAATTCTTTTCCCAGAAGCAGTTTGCCCACTTCCTGCATTTTCTCCACTACCTTGGACATGATCAGAAGCACTCCTTGATGAACCTTTGGCTATAAAAGAGACCTAAAGAACTCAGTACAAGACACCAAGCCCTTTTAGAGATAAATTCAGTTATTTAGAAACAACTTATGTTTTTCACGTTCAAGTGCTTTTGTAGTTTCAAATTTCGGTTTTCGTTTTAGCGACTGCACTTTATAATTTAGTTCTGCAAAATACTTTTTCTTATTAAATTCAATTCCAAGTTTCAGTTTTTATTATTCCTTTCCATTCCAATTTAGTTTCTCTTGTCGTACTTTCCGATTGCCCTGTTGCTGCACCTGCCTGCTCTAATTCAAAACCGATTGAATTGTATGGTTGTTGCGCCTAAATTAGTTAATATACCATTCAATTCCAATTCATGTTGCTGCGTTTAAGTGTTGGTCACTTGGTTGATGTGCTGATACGTAATCATTCAATTCCAATTCTTTATGTCGCTGCGGTTTGGGCATATATTCTATTCAAATTGGATTGTTGATGTGCACTATAGCTGTGTGTCTATCTCTTTAATTCAAAGTATCCAACTTTGTTTCTCACATCTATTTTCTTCTTTTGTTTCTCTGTTCCAATTATAATGAATAACATAAACAATTGTTTATTTGTTACTTATACCATCTACGAGTAGATTTTTATAGAGTCCGGAATGTGATGAACGTCGTACCTAATACTCTGTTAAGTTGTATGATTAAAAGTTGTAACAGGAATTATTTTTAAGCCTGAAAATTCTGTTTTTTTTTTTAACGATGAATATTTACGGTGAAAGCTAGAATAACGCGATATCGGTTTCATATCGAAAGAGTGAAACCGGTATCTGTCCGTAGAATTTCTAGGAATTAATTTTAAAATTCAGCGACAACGTTTTTATAATTGATTTAGAAATTACTAATTTTCAAAAACGCTATTTTAAACTTGTAGCTGGACATGCGAAAGCTGGCGTCTGTGAGTTTAAAATGCGGTAACGGACGTGCAAAAGCCGACGGTACCTTTAAATTAAAATTTCTACTAAAAATAACTTTTCGCACGTAAATTGATTATTTTTCAAACAGAGTTTTGAAGTTGTAAGGCGTACGCGCGAAAGCGGTCGAATAGATTACAAAGTTAAAACTCGGTGTCGTACATGCGAAAGCTGACGACCTCTTTAATTTAATTCTTTTTACGCGCGAAAATATTGTCCTGTTACAATAATAAAATATAACTTAACAAAGTATTCACGGTCGACATGAATTATATTCCGGACTCTCGTCATTAAAATTAATTAAAACAAGTTATTTTCATATTTTGCAACTAAACTAATTATCATCGCCTTAGATAAACAACGTGACAATAGATAACGATACTTGACATTGGTCTCTGTGGGATTCGACATCTTTTATACTAAAACCGATATTTCTGTGCACTTGCGAGCCTATCATTGAGCAAGGTGGAGCTTGGGATAGTCATTTACCGTTGATAGAGTTCACATACAACAACAGTTACCATTCGAGTATTGGTATGGCACCGTTCGAAGCTTTGTATGGTCGGAGGTGCAGAACTCCATTGTGTTGGTTTGAGTCGGGAGAAAGTGTAGTGTTGGGACCAGAATTAGTTCATCAGACTACGGAGAAGGTCAAGTTGCTAAAAGAAAAGATGAAGGCGTCGCAGAGTCGACAGAAGAGTTACCATGACAAACGTAGAAAGGCCCTTGAGTTCCAAGAGGGAGATCATGTGTTTTTGAGGGTCACTCCATTGACAAGTGTAGGTCGTGCGTTGAAGTCTAAGAAATTGACTCCGAAGTTTATTAGTCCATACCAGATATTTGAGAGGATTGGAACAGTGGCATATAGAGTGGGTTTGCCACCACATCTTTCGAATTTGCATGACGTGTTTCATGTGTCGCAACTTCGGAAGTATGTAGTGGATCCTTCGCATGTGATTCCGAGAGATGATGTACAGGTTAGAGATAACCTTACGGTTGAGACCTTACCGTTAAGAATCGAAGATCATGAGGTGAAGAAGTTGAGAGGCAAGGATATATCTTTAGTGAAAGTTGTATGGGGAGGAGTAACTGGTGAAAGTTTGACATGGGAGCTGGAGAGTAAGATGCAGGAGTCTTATCCGGAGTTGTTTGCTTGAGGTAATATTTCGAGGACGAAATTCTCTTAGTTGGGGAGAGTTGTAATGCCCTAGTCGTTATTTAATTATTTTTTATTTATTTAGAGTCTTTTTATGATTTTGAATAATAATTGTTGGTGGTGTGGTGTGGTGTGGTGTATTTTTATTAAATGATTTATTTTTAGTATTTATTAGAATAATGTGAGAAATGGAATTAATTGGAGTTTTGGGGGTTACATTTTAATTAAAAGAATTAAGTGGGAGTTAATTAGAATTAAGGGGAGTTAAATAAGGAGTTAGAGAAGTCATAAACAGTTTTCACGTACTATCAGTTTTTGGGAGAAAAAGCAAGGGAAGAGCCAAGAGAGAAGATTCTGATTTTTGGGGAGCTTTGTCAATCAAATTAAGGTAAGGGTGAGATTATCTCTCAATAATAATGGTTGTATAATTCTGATTTTGGTTTAACATGGTGTTAGTTGAAATTGGGGATTGGGGGTTAGGTTTTGGAGTATGATTTTTGGATGGAAAAGGTGTAAAGAGCATTGTAATAGCATTAGAATGCATTCAGGTTGTAGACAGTAAATTATTACACTTCTGTAAATCGTTTTGAGGATTGAAATTGAGAAAATTGGGATTTTTGGGAAAAACCTGCATTCTGCCTGTACAGACATTCATCGCTCGCCGCGGCGAGTAGCATGACTCGCCACAGCGAGTGAGCAATATTCATAGCTTGCCTCGTGAG
Source organism: Medicago lupulina (assembly GCA_958299785.1). Classification (NCBI taxonomy): domain Eukaryota; kingdom Viridiplantae; phylum Streptophyta; class Magnoliopsida; order Fabales; family Fabaceae; genus Medicago; species Medicago lupulina. Next base: position 39,664,882 of record OY283146.1, on the reverse strand, counting down.
CAAAACCACTCGCCATAGCGAGTAGTGCATTAGAAATCATGATTTTTGAAGTGTTGTTATAAGACGTAAGTTCGATTGTTTTAAGTGCCTAGATGTTTGTAGAGAGGACTGGGACAATTTTCAGATTAAAAAGATGAATAGGGAGCTTAAAAATGAAGTTTTAGTGAGAAAAATGTCAAAAAGGCCGAGAGCACCCAGTTTTACTCGCCTTTAGCTCGCCCCTAGCTCGTCTAAGCGAGTAACCCATTTCTTTGAGTTCGCCATGGCGAGTTGATGTACTCACCGAGGCGAGTTGCCCTGAACCTGAAGTGTTTTCTATCAAATTTAATATTGTTGATTAAATTCTGGTGAGGATAATGTTTATGATTAATGGTGTATTTGTATATATATAAATTATACATGTTATTGAATTCTTTTCAAAGGTTGAAGTATTATGGGTTGAGTTGTTGGGTGTGTAAGTCATATTTACATATATGCATTGTTGAGTAGTAGTTGTCGTTGTGTTGTAGTTGAGTTGTATGTTGATATACACAAGTGGAGTTCATTGCATAATCATAAATTGGTGAGGGCTCATGCCCTGGAACGCCTTGTCGTTCAATTGGTGAGGGCTTATGCCCTGTGAATGCTAGTTCATTCAATTTGGTGAGGGCTCATGCCCTGTGAATGCTTTAACAATTCAAATTGTGAGGGCTTATGCCCTGGAATGCCTTGTCATTGAAACGCGTTAACGGTACCACATGCATATGCATTGTCACATTTTGTCGTTGAGTCATATCGGTGTTGTCATGTCATTGCATGAGTCGTTGTTGTTGGTTAAGTAGTCTTTGTATTGTTGGTTGAAATTGAATATGTTGGTAATGTTATTGACCATGAAATACGTAAATATATTGAAGTATTGATGATATTAGGGTGTTAGATTCAATTGATGAATTATATTTCTATTATTGTTGTCTGTGAATCTCACCCCTTCTGCTTGAAAATGTTGCCCTTCGTATGGGTAACTTGCAGGTGATCCAGAATAGTAGAAGTGGTGGCTCAAGTGTCTTAGGGCTCTGATACGTAACAATATGGGAATTTGTTGTTGTGTTTTCATTCCTTATGTATCAAATTTTGAAACATGTTGATGGAGCTTTGCTTGTTGTTGAATAAATTGTTAATGACTAATTATGTAGAAGCCTTTGTGCTAGCATCATTGATGACATTTGAATGTTAAATGATTTTATGAATTTTCCGCTGCAATGTATGGATAATTTATCACAGTTGATTTGATAAATAGTATTTTATTCTATTTAAGAAATTTTGAAAAGCAGTGTGACATGCCCGTTTGTTTGTTGAACTTTGAATTACCTGTTTATTTATTAAATATTTAATTGTTGGGATAACGGGGTGTTACAGTCTAAGTTAGCAAATTGAAGAAAACAAAGGTTTGGTATTAGAGTGAAACCGAAGGCCCAAATTGAAGATAACAAAGGCCCAATAACATATTTCTCCCACAAAACCCAGTTAATTCGTTCATTTCTCTTTAGGTTCAGTCAAACACATATTCTCTATATGCTTCCGTTCAAAGTTTCACTTCCTTGAAACCCTATCTGCCGCCAACATCAAAACCAATATTCCATTTCTGATTAACAACGAAACGAAACCTGATTGTATACACTTCGTGAAACCCTTATTCTCGCAATCTAGTTCTCTCTTTCTTTGTTGTTGAATTGAAGATTTTGGTTATATTTTTGAACAAGAATATTGTATTTGTTTATTACATAAAGATTAATTTGATTTTTTTTATTTAGAGTTATTTTTTATCCTATTAGTAACTTTGTGTTTTTTTTTGTTGCCTTTTTGTTTACTAACACTAGGGATTTTTATCTTTGTATAGGTATTGATTGATATCATTTGTAGATTTCTTTGATGAAAATTAAGACAAGGTATAGTGTGTTTTTCTTGTCTCGAGCCTTAAGGTTTTATGTGCTTTCTAATTGATTTTTTTAAATGTTTTATTTTTGTATTTAAACTTTTATTTTGTGTGTTCACACTTCAATGTTTTTCATGTTAATGTTCACAGTTGAAAGATGGAGCAGGAGGACAGAGCTACCAGTTTGGAAAAAGTTGTTGTGTCTAATGGTATGTTATGAAATTTATCTTGTTATGGAATATGCTCTATTTTTTTGTTGAATATGTATGGTTGTATATGTTTGTATGTTTTGAATATGTATGATTGTGTGATCTTTTTCTTCATGTTATATTTGTGCAAGTGGAAATATTTTTAAAACTAAATCACATGTTTTGAATCAGTTTGTTAATGATATTAAATATGATTTTGATTCTATTCTGATTTCATTTTCTTCAAATTCTATGTATGCAAGTGTCATAGTTGAAATCTAACTCACATAATTTTGAATCAATTTGTAACTGATGTTAAATCTAACTCATATGATTTTGATGTACTATATAGAAAAATAATTCTTTTAAAAATAGTGTTACAAATAACAAATAAAATGGTTAAATCCGTTTTTTGACCCTACAAATTTCAAACTCTTATTTTTTGTCTCTTAAAAAAGTGGTACATAATCATTCTTACAAAATTTTCTCAAGTGCAATTTTAGTCCCTACTACTTGCAAATTATTTAAGTATCCTTAAACTCATATATTTTTGAATGAATTGTATATAATATTATACGAATGCCTGAAAAAAATCATTCAAAAATTTGTGTGGACTTAATAATAGCGACCAAGTGTGCATGCAAGAACATTTTATAAGAAGAAAATGTACTACATTTTTTTTTATAGGGAAGACACTGTAACACTTTTATTTTTCAGAGACGAAAAACAAAATTTGGTAATTTAGTAGGAATTAAAATCTTATTTAATCCAAGATAAAATTTACACAAATATTATATAAAAAACATTTAAAAATTAAAAAGTGATGCAACCTTAAGTAAGTAATTAATGTAATCAAGCAGTGTATTCAATAAAACTTTCGTGTAGGCATGGTCACTATTATAGTATTCAAGTGACACATTTTTCCTTTATCATTGTAACACATAACATAAACCACAATGTTAAATAGGTTACTTGATCTTTATTCTCCTAGTATTATCTGAATTAAGAATGGTACCTAAGAAGTCTTCAAGAGGAAAACAAAAGCATGAGTTGAAGAAGATTGACAGAGAGAGAAAAACAATTAGCATTTAAAACTACTAAGCATAACATTCTCAACAAGTCCTCCGATTTATCAACACTTTTGGGGCTCGGGTTTATATTCTTATGTTTTATCCAAGAGAAAAACCAAAATTTTGTAAATCCATCCATAGAAAAGCAAGTAGAACAATTAAAGATTACAAATCGTAATGTGAAAAACAGTCCTGTTTGGGATGAAAGGAAAGATGTAGAAGCATGACGTGCATCTTTGAAACGTTGAAAATTCTGGCTTTAGGTTTACAGAAGAGGAAGATGACGACATATTTGAATATAATAAATTAAGAAAAATGGATACACTATATGTCACATAAGAGATGAAAAACATGCTCTACAATTTTATTTGTCAAACTCACTATTTGTATAAATGTTTTTTCATAATTGATCCTATATGTCAGCATCTTCCTCTTTTTTCATAATTGATCCTATAGCCATAAATTTTCAACGTCATCAAAGATGCACAATACGCTTATGTAGCAAGGTTTTCATTCAAAACTTGGTCATTCAAACCAGCTCATATATATATATATGGAGTGTATCTAGTGAGAACTAATATCTATTGTGAGAAATGAGAACTATTAATAACAATCATTAGATATATTAAACGGCTCTGATTAAAAAACTTCACTAAAGTAACGCGTGGCCTATTCCGCACACTACTACCTAATTCTTTATGGTGTTTTGATGAAAAAAGAAAAAGAAAAATTATATATTCTTGGAGAAGGCGATTGTGAAACCCCATCATGGCAAAGCTAAAGACTGAATGAGATTGAAAAAAATTAGAACATCCAGAGATCATCTAGCCCTGTAGAAGCAGATATTCGAAGGTTGTCAACTCGAAAGACTACGGAATTAGATCCATGGCACCAATAGAAGAATGATTAATTATTTTTATTTCTCTCAATCTTCTTCACTCTAGTTTTTGTTTTCCTCTTGATAACCTCATCAATGCCTTTCTTAATCAAGATAATATTCCTAGAAGAATGATCAATTAAGTTATACAATATTGTGGTTTGTGTCATGTGTTATAAAGATAAAGAAAAAATGGGGTAGTTGAATTCTATAATAGTGGCAACTCACATACTAAAGTTTTATTGAATATAATACTTGATCACATTAATTATGTAAAGTTGTGTCACTTAGTAGATAGACCTTACTTTAATGTATTACATAGAAGACGAATTATTTAAGAAATAGGGGTATGAATATCGATAAAGATAAAATGGTTAAATATATTTTTTATCCTTACAAATAACAAACTTTCATATTATTTTCTCTTAAAAATGTGAAACCTAATCATCCTTACAAATCTTTTTGCATCAAATTTTAATCCCTATAAAATCCGAAGTTGTTTTTGTATTCTTAAACTGTGATACTTTTGAATGAATTTTCACAAGCATGTTAAGAACATTATAAAAAGTTCTCTTACAAAAGGTTAATTTTTTTTTTTTTATATGGAATGAATTAAATATATATTTTTTTAATTTCAAAGTTCTAAAAAGGTAGTAATGAAAATCTGAACAAGGAGTTGTCGTTAGAAAAGTTGTTAGGTAAAGTGAAAGTTTTAGTTTTTTTTGGTTAAAACTATAACTTGACCATAAACATGATTAGAATTACCACTTTTAGTATGATGTTGTTTCTTATCAGGTAATTTGAATTGCCCATTGACATAATTCAAAATACTTAATTCGAACTACCCATTATCACAATTTGAATTACAAGTATCAGGAAAAAAAAACTACATTTAAGGCACTTTCTCAACATGATACCTTGATTTATCCCAAAAAAAATCTCATTTCGTACACGAACATGCTCTATTTTTTGAATTTTGGTGAGTATACTAAATCATAAGCTTAGCCATGAGAAGACCTTAGTTAGGAGATTATCCTAATTTGACAAGGCAAAACAAAATTTAAATTGTTGATATAAGTCACAATTTTATTTAACACATAATCAAAGCAAAAATCACATGTTGATAGTTCATAAAAATAAAATCGACAGAACGACAAGAGTAACCGAGAACATTTAGTTTTAAACTAACACATTAAGCCCATCTGAAAATGAATTGCTAAGAGTAGTCTTTTATGATGGACTTGGGTCTTCTTTAGAAGGCTCTTTTGGGTCAAACTCGACTTTCTCTTGATTCTCAGCTGATGGTGGACTTGGGTCTTCTTTAGAAGGCTCTTTTGGGTCAGACTTAACTTTCCCTTGACTCTCAGCCGATGGTGGACTTTTATCTTCTTTAGGAGGCTCTTTTGAGTCAGACACCACTTCCCCTTGATTCCCTGTAGGGTAACTCCCCAATACTATCTGCAAAACCGACACCAAATTTTGAGAGAAAATAGGTTCACCAGTATAAGAAAAAATTAAAAATAAAAAATCTAAAAAGTCATATGTATTTTTAAATTTTGGATCTAATGTAATTGAATTTTTAAATTGTTTTGCTTATATTTTATTTTGTAAGGAGTAATTTAAAAATGTATTTGAACAAGGGAAGCAGTCATAAAAATGTTAATAACTTGACCACCAAATACCCATCATTTGATGAGAAGCTCACATTTAAGCCCCCAAATACCTTGCAATGGCTTTCTTTTTTATAAATTAAAGATCCACCAAGCGATATGAACTTAAATCTTCCGTGGCAAAAAATAAATAAAAAAAATGAGTCATATTTCACTTATTGTTGGCAAGTATATTAACACATATTTTTAAAAATTAAAATAAACATGTTTTACGAAAGTAAGAAAACCATAAAATTGTAGGACGACTAACCTCGTAAGTCTCTGTTTTACCATCTATACAAATAGTTGCTTTGGATGTGGTCCCCATCGTCGATAATATGCTTATGTTTTCAGAGAGATTTTGGGAAAATGTCATAATCTTTTCCAACACATTCTGAATGGCAAAAGATATATGTACAAGAAAAATTAATAGTTGGTCTTTAGCAAGAAACTTTTTTTTTCTTTTCAAAATGACAAATGACATAATGTTTGAAGATTAGGGTAACTTAAAACCTCAAATCCTTTTCCCCCAAATGATATAAGTTTCTTGCTAAGGACCAACTATTAATTTTTCTTGTACATATATGTTTTGCCGTTCATAATGTGTTGGTAAAGATTATGACATTTTTCCAAAATCTCACTGGAAATATAAGCATATTATCGGCAGTGGAGACCACATCCAAAGAAACTATTTGTGTAGATGATAAAACAAAGACTTACGAGGTTAGTCGTCCTACAATTTTATGGTTTGTTTACTTTCACCAAAACATGTTGATTTTAATTTTTTAAAATATGTGTTAATATACTTGCCAACAATAAGTGAAATATGACTCATTTTTTATTTTATTTTCTGCCAGGGAAGATATGAGATCATATCGCTTGGTGGATCTTTAATTCATAAAAAAATAAAGCCATTGAAAGGTATTTGGGGGCTTAAATGTGAGCTTGTCATCAAATGGTGGGGTATTTGGTGGTCAACTTATTGACATTCTGATGGCTGCTTCCCATGTTCAGGTACATTTTTAAATTTCTCCTTACGAAATGAAATATAAGCAAAACATTTTAAAAATTCAATTGCATTTGATCCAAAATTTAGAAATACATTTGATTATATATAATCTTATACTAGTGAACCTATTTTCTCTCAAAATTTGGTGCTGATTTTGCAGATAGTATTGGCGAGTTACCCTTCAGGGAATCAAGAGGAAGTGGTGTCTGACTCAAAAGAGCCTCCTAAAGAAGATAAAAGTCCACCATCAGCTGAGAGTCAGGGGAAAGTCGAGTCTGACCCAAAAGAGCCTTCTAAAGAAGACCCAGGTCCACCATCAGCTAGTAATTAAGAGAAAGTCGAGTTTGATCCAAAAGAGTCTTTTAAAGAAGACCCAAGTCTATCATCACAGACTACTCTTAGCAATTCATCTTCAGATGGGCTTAATATCCTAGTTTAAAACTAGATGTTCTCGGTTACTCTTGTCGTTCTGTACATTTTATTTTTATAACTATCAACATGTGATTTTTGCTTTGATTATGTGTTAAATAAAATTGTGACTTATATCAGCAATTCTTGTTTTGCCTTGTCAAATTAGTATAATCTTTTAACTATGGACTTCTCATGTCTAAGTATGATTTAATATACTCACCAAAATTCAAAAAATAGAGCATGTTCATGTAAGAATTGAGATTTTTTTTTTGGGTAAATCAAGGTATCATGTTGAGAAAGTGCCTTAAGAATTGAGATTTTTTTTTTGGGTAAATCAAGGTATCACCAAAATTCAAATTGTGATAATGGGTAGTTCGAATTAAGTATTTTGAATTATATCAATGGGTAATTCAAATTACCTGATAAAAAACAACATCATACTAAAAGTGGTAATTCTAATCATGTTAATGCTCAAGTTACCTGATAAAAAACAACCTCTTGATTTGATCTCTTTTGTTGTTTTATCTCGATTTTGCTTAAGGATGCAGCTTAGTTAAAGTATAAGAGGATAATAAACCCAATAAATAATTGATTTGTCTAACTAAATTGTGGTGATGGTAGTCCCAATAAATCACGTTCCCTTAATACTTTAAGCTCATTCACAAATGGTAAAAGTTCAGCCATAGTGATAGTTCAATCATCTTAATGGAGAACACCAACTCTTTTTTGGCTCGACATATCTCCTTTATTGTTACTCAAAATGTTCCAATTTTTTCAATTTTTTCGTTTTTTGTTATTTGATTGCTATTTTATTTTGGATCGATTTGAAAAAAGTAATATATAATATCTGTTTAAAAAAAGTAATTATCGTAATATTTTATGATTAAAAAAAAGTAAATCATCATATAATTTCATGAGATAATCTATAAATTGTAAAAAAAATATATATAAAAGAAAAAAAAAAAAATTTCAAATTTTATGAGCGATAGTTTTTCTTTAAGAATGGAGTTCCCGTTTTTCTGAAGTCTGTCTCAATAAAACAGCGATTTCTCACTTGTTAACCGTTGCCTCAGACTGATTTTTGGACAGCAGGTTCGCAACACCTGGGTCTACCTTTTCACCGTTCGGATCGTCGAAACAAGGTCGGACATATGCTAGGGTTCTCACGCACAGTACAGGTATTTCGTTTTGCCATTCAGTTTCTTCCATTTGAAAACGTGCAATCATGATGATACCCAAGGGTACTGCAAAGATTAGTTCACGTGATTTTCATTATTAGAAACTTTCTAGTCATTGTATTTGTATTGTGTTCCTCTATGCTGTTGCGATTTGGCTTTATGGGTTTTTGGATTTCTGCACTCTGTTACATTGTCGCCTGTTGTTACTTCTCTATCTACACTGATACTGATTCTTAACTTTGGGAAAGCGCAGCCGCGCTAATGCCCTTGTGCATTACAAAGGCTGACTCACGCGTGTCTCATACCTAGGATCAGTTTGGTGCTTTGAAGACAGAACACTGATGGAATACGCATGCTCCTTGCCGTGTGTGTCTGATACTGTACCTATACCTTCAGTCGCTGCACCAACACAGACTGTTGTTTCTCAACAACAACTATCAGTCATGACATTTGCAGCCGCACTATCTGGACAAAGAGTAGTAGACGACAGACCTTTCCCTACACCATGCCTCAAGGGTGATGCTTTGAGCATCAAAATTTGTCAAGAAGAGTATCAAAGGGGACTAGAGGATCACAAAAATGCATTGAGGGTGCGTTCGACTCTTAACAAGGGAGATAAACCATACTCTGCACGTGATCTAAGCAGCAAAATTGGAAAGCTATGGAAAACATCGGCAGGGTGGAAAATGGTGCCTCTAGCTAAAGGCTATTATGACATTCACTTTGACTCGGCGGATGACCTTAGAAGAATATGGGCAGCAGGCACGGTGCACCTCAAGCCGGGTTTGTTACGGTTTTGACAATGCACCAAAGACTTCAAATATCTTGCTAAAAAACAGACTCATGTTTCACTTTGGATTCGATTGGTGGAGTTCCGCAAGAATATTGGCGGGAGAGAATTTTGAAGGAAATAGCAAATGCGGTAGGTACACCGATTGACATTGATGGGCCGATGCGAAATCGTACCTTTGGACATTATGCGAGAATTTTATAGGATATTGATCTTTCAAAGAGAACTTTTGATGAAATTCTTGTTGAGCGCGATGGCTTTAATTTCAAAGTTGAGGTACAATATGAGCGGACCCCGTTGTTTTGTCATCACTGCTTCTCAATTGAGCATGATGTCTCCACTTGTCGTTGGTTACGTCCGCAACCACCAAAAGACAAGAATGATCTAGGGAAACAGATTGTTGTGGCCGAGGCAGCCCCCCCAAGCCTACTCGGCAAAACAACAACAACAATGATGTGGGTGCTTCCACGTCGGCTAATGGCAGCACTTGGACATGGGTTATGGCTCCCGCTGCTTTAAGGGTTATTACTACTCAGCGGGTTCGGTTGCTACATCTACACCAACATCTGCTCCGACATCATTGGCCTCAGTTTAACTGGATTTACCGGCTTCAATTCCACCCCCTACTTTGCCAATTCATTCACAGTTGAGGCCAGTTTCTTTGGTTACTTCCACAGTGGCGTCTTCACAGATGGACGCATCTTTGTCGTCAACTTCTTTCAATTTTCCATTACACAATGTGTTTGACAGTATTACTCCTGGAGAGTTGCCACATATTATGCTAGTGTTAGAGATTTCCCCTGTTGCACCTGTTGTCGTGCATTCTGAGAGAGCAGAGCAGTTGCATCTGACATCGCGGGAGGTGTTGGAGAACCCCACGACAAATGATGCCTCTCCTTTCCTTTTTGATGTGTTCGAGCCTGAGGGAGCTGGAGGAGAGTCCCAAAGGTTCCCATGAGAGTGAACACGATCGTTTGAGCCCGAGGGAGCTGGAGGAGAATCCGAAAGGTCCCAATGACGGTGCCCCACAGACATCACAAATTAAGCACCATGAGGTGCATGAAGTGTCGATTGAATCGATAGAGGTTCATACAAATACTGTTGATGAGCACATTGAGGTTCATTCTGGGTCACACACTACCTTTGAGTTACATGCGGTTGTTGAGCCGACAACTTCAGTTAGTGAAAGTGTGCCCACGGAAGAGGAACATATGGTCACGGTTTTGCAGCAGCAAGTGGTCAATCCTAGAAAAAATATACAACATGGTTTAGATTTGTGGGAAAGAGTTCGTGAATACGATGAAAGATCAGCGAAGGAAGACTTCATGTTGGTTCTTACAAGAAAACAGAAACAAAAACTTAAAGTTCAACAAGTTTTAGCAACGCAGCCTTCTAAAATCGGTGCTCGGGGTGAACAACTCTCGACTGATCAATGAATTTTGTCTATTGGAATGTTTGAGGTATCGGTAATTCTGATACTCGAATTGCTTTAAAAAATTTATATATGTCTCACAAACATATGCTTATTTTTATTGCGGAACCAGTGGTTAATTTTGCACAAATTCCTGTTTGATATTGGCCGACTATAGGTGTTTCTAAATGTTGCATTAATAATAGGGGCTCCTTATTGCCTAATCTTTGGGCTATTTGGGGGAATGACTTACTTGCTACAGTAATTTTTGTGTCTGATCAATGCATAGCCTTGGAGATTTCTTGTTATCAATCAACTGTTTATATAGCCGCTGTTTATGCTAGCACTTATTACTTGCGACGTCGACAACTTTGGGCTAATCTTACTCATCTTCAAGGTTGTTTTCAAGGGCCGTGGCTTTTTATAGGCAACTTTAATGCTATATTGGGTGCTCATGAGATGAGGGACAGACGTCCCCATCCATCTTTGTCATGTAAAGATTTATTAAATTGGATTAATGCGAATATATTAAATCATTTGCCAACTTTGGGGTCGTTTTTCACTTGGACAAATGGCAGATTTAGTATTGAAAATGTTGCTCTTCGACTTGATAGGGCAGTATGTAATGAAGATTGGATCAATTTTTGGCAAAATTCTTCTTGTTCAGCCTTGTTGCGCCATCAATCTGACCATAATCCGCTTCTGCTTTCAGTTATTTTCTATTCTGTGAAACACGCCACTCCTTTCAAAAAATTTAAGGTGTGGACTTCCCATGGTGATTGTCGTCAATTGGTGTTGGATAGTTGGTCTAAAGGTGTTTGAGGTCAAGGTATGACTCGGTTTCAAGCTAAATTACGTAATGTGAAAAATGCTTTTAAGATTTGGAACCGAAAGGTGTTTGGTGATGTTGATAGACAAGTTAGACTAGCTGTAGATGAGGTGAACCACATACAACATTTAATTTATTCTGAGGGGTTTTCCGATCAGATCTACATGCAAGATCTTGAGGTGTAACGCCCATTTTTGATTATTTTGTTATTTGAATTATTTGAGGAGTCTAGATATATTTATTAATATATTATGCGAGGTTGATTTAAGATTTTATATGATTTTATGTGACGTGGTGACTTATTTTATTGTTTAATAAAATAAGATTTGAAAATAAAATAAAATATTTAGTTGTGGGTTAGTTTTGGATTTTAGAGAGTTATGTGGGAGAAAGAGTAAATAAGATAAGATTTGTTGGGAGTATATAAAGGGAAATTAGGTTAAGAAGTCAGTACGCGTTACTGAATTTTGGAAAAAAGGGAGAAACGGCTGCGTGAAGGGAGAAGAGCATAGAGGCTGCGATTTCTGCTTTTATCAGGTAAGGGTGAGCCTAGCAATTTAATTATATCATTCTGTAATTCATCTAATCAAGATTAACAATCATAGGGCTGTTTTGAGAGAATTGGAATTAGGTTAAAAAGTGAGAAAAATCATGAATTAAGCCATAAAGCTGTAGAACGGATGTTTAAGATGGGTACAGAACGTAGATTAATCATAACATTGATGTTTCTGAGAGTTTAGACGTTTAAGATATTGATTTTGGGAACTTTTAGTGGGATTCTCGCAGAACCCGTAAGCATCTGTTCATCGCTCGCCTAGGCGAGCTATGCAACTCGCCGCGGCAAGTAGACCTAGATCGCTCGCGAGGCGAGCAACCCAGCTCGCCATAGTGAGCATTACCCTAGAGCTCGCGAGGCGAGCACTCCAACTCGCCCTAGCGAGCAGGACCTCTAGTTACTCGCGAGGCGAGCATTCCCACTCGCCATAGCGAGTTCTGTCAGAACCTAGAACCTGTTCTATTTGCGACCTGTAGTTGCATATGACCTTGAGAGATGACATTGGGGTAGCTTAAGAGACTTTTAATGATGTTTAATATAATCTGTAATGATGATACATGATGATTGAGATTGTTTATGATGATTCTATGAAGCTTATGTGTGATATATGAATTAATTAAGTTGTGAATGTTTTATTTACTTGCGATGCTTGCATTATGGATGCTATATGTATGATGTACTTGCTGCCATGTTGCTATTTACTTATGTATAGCTGCTGCATGTGTCAGTCCATGTCGATTAAGATGTCCCGCGACGTTTATGATGTTAACTTGTTTAAGTTAAAATGTATTGAGTCCCATGCATACTCATTCCATGATGAGGGCTTATGCCCTGGAGTTCTTACTCACCAGCGACGAGGGCTCATGCCCTGGAGCTTTGCTCACCAGCGACGAAGGCTTATGCCTTGGAGTATATTTATGCTCATAGCGACGAGGGCTCATGCCCTGGATTGGTACCACATGCATATAAGATGTTAGGGTTGCATAGTCAAGTGATGTTGTCGAGTCGAGTCGTCTAAGATGTCCATGATGATGATTTATGATGATGATATGATGCTAAGTGACTTGTTTTTACATGATGATACTTTAAATGCTAAATGTCTTGTTTGTGATATGTTGAGCTATGTTTGATTGTTGATTGTGATAATTGGATTACATGTTTAATATAATTATTTGTGAATCTCACCCCTTCTGCTGGAATTGCCGCCTTGTGGGCAAGTGCAGGTAACCAAGATTAGGTGCAGGCGTGTGAGGCTTTCTGCAGTTGAGTCTAGGTGCTCTGATACGTAATGGGATGGGGAATCTTTCTTTTATTTTCTCTGTTCCTTGCGTATTATGCGATTTGATACGTTTATGTTTATCCTAAAGATTTTAATAAGACGTTGTTGAGGCCTGTGTGCCAAAGACTTTTGAGATGATTTTCCTTATGACTTTTCCGCTGCGAAATTGAGTAACATTTTACGAATAATATTATGAAGGGTTAATGATTATTTATTCATTACTATGAGATGTTTTGAGAATGTGATGCCCTGTTTATGTGCTTACTCTGATGCATGATTATCTTTTTAAAGAAATTTTTATGTTGGGAAAACGGGGTGTTACATGAGGCGCAGTCACTGCTAACTAAAGCTTTAAATTTTCAGGAACAATTATGGAAAGAAAAAGCTCGAGATCAAAACTTTGTCAGTGGAGACCGCAACACTGCTTATTTCTACAGGGTCTCTAAAATTCGGGCAACAACAAAATCTATCTCTTTTTTACAGGATGGTGACAACATTATTATTTTCGACTTTAATATGTGTTTCGTCCATGCAATTAGGCGTCGTTTAAAAATTAGTCCTTGTAATCGTTAATCCTGGCAAATTACCCTTGCATTGTTTAATCATTTAAAATTTCGTCCTTTGATCAACTTAATCACTGCCAAGTCATCTGTTTACTGACGTGGTGCTGTTAAATTGGCTTTCACTTGACAGCTCATCCATCTGGGCATGAGAATGGACAAAAATACTCCTCTTCAGTTGAGGGAAAATGAAAATGATGAAACTACCCTTCTTCCATCTTCTTCAAAATCCCACCTCTTCTCTTCTCTTCTCCTTCATTGCTTTCTTCTGCAGATCCTCTTCCTTCATTTCATTCTAGTTCGAAACTATCATAACTTGTAGAAACATCCAGATTAATAAAGCCAAGATTAATACCCAATATAGTAACTGATGTTTCAAACTATTCCTTCATTTCATTCTTCCTGAAATACCCAAGATTAATAAAGCCAGCACTGTTCCAAATTAATATTCCTACAAGACTCGGCCTCTACGTGTGCGAGAGATTTTGAACACCCTTTGAAACCTTCTTTTCTGGATTTCATAACAAGGTCGACGTTGTGGTGGTTATCGGAAACTACCGTCTTCTTCTCTTAATCTTCTCAATCCACCCATTTCCTTAACAAATGGAGGATCCATTTCGACCCTCTCCTTGTGGTTCAGCCACCCTTTTCAACCCTCTGGCAACAGCGACGGTGACAATAACAACATTGACGGCGACGTCATCGAAACGATAATTAAGTATATGGGTTTTGGTTCAAATAAAATGAAAAATCCTAATAGATTTGGTTTTTGGAAAATCTGGATTTGAACCTCACGCTGATTTAATTTCATTATTAGATGTCTGTCATTCCCCTAATTTTGACCAGGGTATTCCATTTAACCATCATTTTATGTGTTTTTTAAAACTCATTTTATTCGCCTTTAATCCCCCTTTTATTCACATTTTTATCATCATTTTAACCGTATTTTAGCGCTCGTCGCGTTGGTATTTTAATCCTCAATTTTATTTGCATTTTTATGCTCGTCGCGTTAGCATTTTAATTCTCAATTTTATTTGCATTTTCGTTCGCATTTTTGCGCTCGTCGCGTTAGCATTTTAATTCTCAATTTTATTTGCATTTTCGTTCGTATTTTAACGTTCGTCGCACTGGTATTTTAATTTTCGTTTTTATTTGCATTTTTAAAAAAACTTGTTGCACTCGTGTTTTATTTCTCGTTTTGTTCGCTTACGAAAGTTTTCATTCGTATTTTAAAAGCCAAGTGTTTTGTCGTCTCAGACGAAATTTCGGCAGAGAGGTATTTTAAAATACCTCATTTTCGTTACCGAAAGGGACAATTTTAGGTTTTATTTGTCATTATTATTATTTCTTTTGTCTTAATAATTTTCAGTGTTATTTTAGTTCTTTTTCTTTTATTTTTAAATAATTTTCGTTTTTTTATTATTATTAGTTATTTTATATTATGTTTTTTTATTATTTTGTCCATTTTGCTTTAGTTATTTGGTCCAACCATGTCAAGGTGTCCAAAGCCTATTGGTCCTCCAATCCAAAACCCTAGTTCTGACAGTATAAATAGACTATCATTTATTACATTGTGGGGAGGGGAGTCAGAATCAGTCAGAATTTTCACTCAATCATTGGCAGCAACTGCAATTAAACCACAAACACAAAAACCCTGTGAATGCTAGTTCATTCAATTTGGTGAGGGCTCATGCCCTGTGAATGCTTTAACAATTCAAATTGTGAGGGCTTATGCCCTGGAATGCCTTGTCATTGAAACGCGTTAACGGTACCACATGCATATGCATTGTCGCATTTTGTCGTTGAGTCATATCGGTGTTGTCATGTCATTGCATGAGTCGTTGTTGTTGGTTAAGTAGTCTTTGTATTGTTGGTTGAAATTGAATATGTTGTTAATGTTATTGACCATGAAATACGTAAATATATTGAAGTATTGATGATATTAGGGTGTTAGATTCAATTGATGAATTATATTTCTATTATTGTTGTCTGTGAATCTCACCCCTTCTGCTTGAAAATGTTGCCCTTCGTATGGGTAACTTGCAGGTGATCCAGAGTAGTAGAAGTGGTGGCTCAAGTGTCTTAGGGCTCTGATACGTAACAATATGGGAATTTGTTGTTGTGTTTTCATTCCTTATGTATCAAATTTTGAAACATGTTGATGGAGCTTTGCTTGTTGTTGAATAAATTGTTAATGACTAATTATGTAGAAGCCTTTGTGCTAGCATCATTGATGACATTTGAATGTTAAATGATTTTATGAATTTTCCGCTGCAATGTATGGATAATTTATCACAGTTGATTTGATAAATAGTATTTTATTTTATTTAAGAAATTTTGAAAAGCAGTGTGACATGCTTGTTTGTTTGTTGAACTGTGATTTACCTGTTTATTTATTAAATATTTAATTGTTGGGATAACGGGGTGTTACAGTCTAAGTTAGCAAATTGAAGAAAACAAAGGTTTGGTATTAGAGTGAAACCGAAGGCCCAAATTGAAGATAACAAAGGCCCAATAACATATTTCTCCCACAAAACCCAGTTAATTCGTTCATTTCTCTTTAGGTTCAGTCAAACACATATTCTCTATATGCTTCCGTTCAAAGTTTCACTTCCTTGAAACCCTATCCGCCGCCAACATCAAAACCAATATTCCATTTCTGATTAACAACGAAACGAAACCTGATTGTATACACTTCGTGAAACCCTTATTCTCGCAATCTAGTTCTCTCTTTCTTTGTTGTTGAATTGAAGATTTTGGTTATATTTTTGAACAAGAATATTGTATTTGTTTATTACATAAAGATTAATTTGATTTTTTTTATTTAGGGTTATTTTTTATCCTATTAGTAACTTTGTGTTTTTTTTGTTGCCTTTTTGTTTACTAACACTAGGGATTTTTATCTTTGTATAGGTATTGATTGATATCATTTGTAGATTTCTTTGATGAAAATTAAGACAAGGTATAGTGTGTTTTTCTTGTCTCGAGCCTTAAGGTTTTATGTGCTTTCTAATTGATTTTTTTAAATGTTTTATTTGTGTATTTAAACTTTTATTTTGTGTGTTCACACTTCAATGTTTTTCATGTTAATGTTCACAGTTGAAAGATGGAGCAGGAGGACAGAGCTACCAGTTTGGAAAAAGTTGTTGTGTCTAATGGTATGTTATGAAATTTATCTTGTTATGGAATATGCTCTATTTTTTTGTTGAATATGTATGGTTGTATATGTTTGTATGTTTTGAATATGTATGATTGTGTGATCTTTTTCTTCATGTTATATTTGTGCAAGTGGAAATATTTTTAAAACTAAATCACATGTTTTGAATCAGTTTGTTAATGATATTAAATATGATTTTGATTCTATTCTGATTTCATTTTCTTCAAATTCTATGTATGCAAGTGTCATAGTTGCTAAGAGTAGTCTTCAAAATAAAATCGACAGAACGACAAGAGTAACCGAGAACATTTAGTTTTAAACTAACACATTAAGCCCATCTGAAAATGAATTGCTAAGAGTAGTCTTTTATGATGGACTTGGGTCTTCTTTAGAAGGCTCTTTTGGGTCAAACTCGACTTTCTCTTGATTCTCAGCTGATGGTGGACTTGGGTCTTCTTTAGAAGGCTCTTTTGGGTCAGACTCAACTTTCCCTTGACTCTCAGCCAATGGTGGACTTTTATCTTCTTTAGGAGGCTCTTTTGAGTCAGACACCACTTCCCCTTGATTCCCTGCAGGGTAACTCCCCAATACTATCTGCAAAACCGACACCAAATTTTGAGAGAAAATAGGTTCACCAGTATAAGAAAAAATAAAAATAAAAAATCTAAAAAGTCATATGTATTTCTAAATTTTGGATCTAATGTAATTGAATTTTTAAATTGTTTTGCTTATATTTTATTTTGTAAGGAGTAATTTAAAAATGTATTTGAACAAGGGAAGCAGTCATAAAAATGTTATTAACTTGACCACCAAATACCCATCATTTGATGAGAAGCTCACATTTAAGCCCCCAAATACCTTGCAATGGCTTTCTTTTTTATAAATTAAAGATCCACCAAGCGATATGAACTTAAATCTTCCGTGGTAAAAAATAAATAAAAAAAATGAGTCATATTTCACTTATTGTTGGCAAGTATATTAACACATATTTTTAAAAATTAAAATAAACATGTTTTACGAAAGTAAGCAAACCATAAAATTGTAGGACGACTAACCTCGTAAGTCTCTGTTTTACCATCTATACAAATAGTTGCTTTGGATGTGGTCCCCATCGTCGATAATATGCTTATGTTTTCAGAGAGATTTTGGGAAAATGTCATAATCTTTTCCAACACATTCTGAATGGCAAAATATATATGTACAAGAAAAATTAATAGTTGGTCTTTAGCAAGAAACTTTTTTTTTCTTTTCAAAATGACAAATGACATAATGTTTGAAGATTAGGGTAACTTAAAACCTCAAATCCTTTTCCCCAAAATGATATAAGTTTCTTGCTAAGGACCAACTATTAATTTTTCTTGTACATATATGTTTTGCCGTTCATAATGTGTTGGTAAAGATTATGACATTTTTCCAAAATCTCACTGGAAATATAAGCATATTATCGGCAGTGGAGACCACATCCAAAGAAACTATTTGTGTAGATGATAAAACAAAGACTTACGAGGTTAGTCGTCCTACAATTTTATGGTTTGTTTACTTTCACCAAAACATGTTGATTTTAATTTTTTAAAATATGTGTTAATATACTTGCCAACAATAAGTGAAATATGACTCATTTTTTATTTTATTTTCTGCCAGGGAAGATATGAGATCATATCGCTTGGTGGATCTTTAATTCATAAAAAAATAAAGCCATTGAAAGGTATTTGGGGGCTTAAATGTGAGCTTGTCATCAAATGGTGGGGTATTTGGTGGTCAACTTATTGACATTCTGATGGCTGCTTCCCATGTTCAGGTACATTTTTAAATTTCTCCTTACGAAATGAAATATAAGCAAAACATTTTAAAAATTCAATTGCATTTGATCCAAAATTTAGAAATACATTTGATTATATATATTCTTATACTAGTGAACCTATTTTCTCTCAAAATTTGGTGCTGATTTTGCAGATAGTATTGGGGAGTTACCCTTCAGGGAATCAAGAGGAAGTGGTGTCTGACTCAAAAGAGCCTCCTAAAGAAGATAAAAGTCCACCATCAGCTGAGAGTCAGGGGAAAGTCGAGCCTGACCCAAAAGAGCCTTCTAAAGAAGACCCAGGTCCACCATCAGCTAGTAATTAAGAGAAAGTCGAGTTTGATCCACAAGAGTCTTCTAAAGAAGACCCAAGTCTATCATCACAGACTACTCTTAGCAATTCATCTTCAGATGGGCTTAATATCCTAGTTTAAAACTAGATGTTCTCGGTTACTCTTGTCGTTCTGTACATTTTATTTTTATAACTATCAACATGTGATTTTTGCTTTGATTATGTGTTAAATAAAATTGTGACTTATATCAGCAATTCTTGTTTTGCCTTGTCAAATTAGTATAATCTTTTAACTATGGACTTCTCATGTCTAAGTATGATTTAATATACTCACCAAAATTCAAAAAATAGAGCATGTTCATGTAAGAATTGAGATTTTTTTTTTGGGTAAATCAAGGTATCATGTTGAGAAAGTGCCTTAAATATAGATTTTCTCTCTCTGATACTTGTAATTCAAATTGTGATAATGGGTAGTTCGAATTAAGTATTTTGAATTATATCAATGGGTAATTCAAATTATCTGATAAAAAACAACATCATACTAAAAGTGGTAATTCTAATCATGTTAATGCTCAAGTTACCCGATAAAAAACAACCTCTTGATTTGATCTCTTTTGTTGTTTTATCTCGATTTTGCTTAAGGATGCAGCTTAGTTAAAGTATAAGAGGATAATAAACCCAATAAATAATTGATTTGTCTAACTAAATTGTGGTGATGGTAGTCCCAATAAATCACGTTCCCTTAATACTTTAAGCTCATTCACAAATGGTAAAAGTTCAGCCATAGTGATAGTTCAATCATCTTAATGGAGAACACCAACTCTTTTTTGGCTCGACAAATCTCCTTTATTGTTACTCAAAATGTTCCAATTTTTTCAATTTTTCGTTTTTTGTTATTTGATTGCTATTTTATTTTGGATCGATTTGAAAAAAGTAATATATAATATCTATTTAAAAAAAGTAATTATCGTAATATTTTATGATTAAAAAAAAGTAAATCATCATATAATTTCATGAGATAATCTATAAATTGTAAAAAAAAAATATATAAAAGAAAAAAAATTAAATTTCAAATTTTATGAGCGATAGTTTTTCTTTAAATATGGAGTTCCCGTTTTTCTGAAGTCTGTCTCAATAAAACAGCGATTTCTCACTTGTTAACCGTTGGATCAGACTGATTTTTGGACAGCAGGTTCGCAACACCTGGGTCTACCTTTTCACCGTTCGGATCGTCGAAACAAGGTCGGACATATGCTAGGGTTCTCACGCACAGTACAGGTATTTCGTTTTGCCATTCAGTTTCTTCCATTTGAAAACGTGCAATCATGATGATACCCAAGGGTATTGCAAAGATTAGTTCACGTGATTTTCATTATTAGAAACTTTCTAGTCATTGTATTTGTATTGTGTTCCCCTATGCTGTTGCGATTTGGCTTTATGGGTTTTTGGATTTCTGCACTCTGTTACATTGTCGCCTGTTGTTACTTCTCTATCTACACTGATACTGATTCTTAACTTTGGGAAAGCGCAGCCGCGCTAATGCCCTTGTGCATTATAAAGGCTGACTCACGCGTGTCTCATACCTAGGATCAGTTTGGTGCTTTGAAGACAGAACACTAATGGAATACGCATGCTCCTTGCCGTGTGTGTCTGATACTGTACCTATACCTTCAGTCGCTGCACCAACACAGACGGTTGTTTCTCAACAACAACTATCAGTCATGACATTTGCAGCCGCACTATCTGGACAAAGAGTAGTAGACGACAGACCTTTCCCTACACCATGCCTCAAGGGTGATGCTTTGAGCATCAAAATTTGTCAGGAAGAGTATCAAAGGGGACTAGAGGATCACAAAAATGCATTGAGGGTGCGTTCGACTCTTAACAAGGGAGATAAACCATACTCTGCACGTGATCTAAGCAGCAAAATTGGAAAGCTATGGAAAACATCGGCAGGGTGGAAAATGGTGCCTCTAGCTAAAGGCTATTATGACATTCACTTTGACTCGGCGGATGACCTTAGAAGAATATGGGCAGCAGGCACGGTGCACCTCAAGCCGGGTTTGTTACGGCTTTGACAATGCACCAAAGACTTCAAATATCTTGCTAAAAAACAGACTCATGTTTCACTTTGGATTCGATTGGTGGAGTTCCGCAAGAATATTGGCGGGAGAGAATTTTGAAGGAAATAGCAAATGCGGTAGGTACACCGATTGACATTGATGGGCTGATGCGAAATCGTACCTTTGGACATTATGCGAGAATTTTATAGGATATTGATCTTTCAAAGAGAACTTTTGATGAAATTCTTGTTGAGCGCGATGGCTTTAATTTCAAAGTTGAGGTACAATATGAGCGGAGACCGTTGTTTTGTCATCACTGCTTCTCAATTGAGCATGATGTCTCCACTTGTCGTTGGTTACGTCCGCAACCACCAAAAGACAAGAATGATCTAGGGAAACAGATTGTTGTGGCCGAGGCAGCCCCCCCAAGCCTACTCGGCAAAACAATAACAACAATGATGTGGGTGCTTCCACGTCGGCTAATGGCAGCACTTGGACATGGGTTATGGCTCCCGCTGCTTTAAGGGTTATTACTACTCAGCGGGTTCGGTTGCTACATCTACACCAACATCTGCTCCGACATCATTGGCCTCAGTTTAACTGGATTTACCGGCTTCAATTCCACCCCCTACTTTGCCAATTCATTCATAGAGTAGGCCAGTTTCTTTGGTTACTTCCACAGTGGCGTCTTCACAGATGGACGCGTCTTTGTCGTCAACTTCTTTCAATTTTCCATTACACAATGTGTTTGACAGTATTACTCCTGGAGAGTTGCTGTAACGCCCATTTTTGATTATTTAATTATTTGATTTATTTGAGAAGTTGATATATATTTATTAATATATTATGCGATGTTGAATGAAGATTTAATATGATTTTATGCGACGTGGTGACTTATTTTATTGTTTAATAAAATAAGATTTGAAAATAAAATAAAATATTTAGTTGTGGGTTAGTTTTGGATTTTAGAGAGTTTTGTGGGAGAAAGAGTAAATAAGATAAGATTTGTTGGGAGTATATAAAGGGAAATTAGGTCAAGAGAGAAGTCAGTATACGCGTACAGAGTTTTGGAAAAAGGGAGCAAACGGCCAAGTGAAGAGAAGTGACCTTTGAGGGCTGCGATTTCTGCTTTTATCAGGTAAGGGTGAGCCTAACACTTAATTGTATTGAACTGTAGTTCATCTAATCTCGATTAACAACATAGGATTGAGTTTTGTGAGAATTGGAATTAGGTTAAAATTGATAAAAATCATGAATTAGGCCATAAAGCTGTAGAACAGATGTGTAGGATGAGTACAGAACGTAGATTAATCATAACATTGATGTTTCTGAGAGTTTAGACGTTTAAGATGATGAATTTGGGAACTTTTGATGAGATTTTCGCAGAACCCGTAGCAGTCTGTTCATCGCTCGCCTAGGCGAGCTATGCAACTCGCCGCAGCGAGTAGACCTAGATCGCTCGCGAGGCGAGCAACCCAGCTTGCCATAGCGAGCAGTCCCCTAGAGCTCGCGAGGCGAGCACTCCAACTCGCCATAGCGAGCAGGACCTTAGTTACTCGCGAGGCGAGCTATCCCACTCGCCATAGCGAGTTATGTCAGAACCTAGAACCTGTTCTGTTTGCGACCTGTAGTCGCATATGACCTTGAGAGATGACCTTGGGGTAGCTTTAGAGACTTCTAATGATGTTTAATATAATCTGTAATGATGTTACATGATGATTGAGATTGTTTATGATGATTTTATGAAGCTTATGTGTGATATATGAATTAACTAAGTTATGAAGGTTTGATTTACTTGCGATGCTTGCATTATGGATGCTATTTGTATGATGTACTTGCTGCCATGTTGCTATTTACTTATGTATAGTTGCTGCATGTGTCAGTCCATGATGATTAAGATGGTTATTAAGACGTTGATGATGTTAACTTGTTTAAGTTAAAATTGCATTGAGTCTCATGCATACTCATTCTATGATGGGGGCATATGCCCTAGAGTTTTTACTCACCAGCGGCGAGGGCTTATGCCCTGGAGCTTTTCTCACCAGCGACGAAAGCTTATGCCTTGGAGTATATTTATGCTCATAGCGACGAGGGCTCATGCCCTGGATTGGTACCACATGCATATAAGACGTAGGGTTGCATAGTCAAGTGATGATGTCGAGTCGAGTTGTCTAAGATGTTTACTAAGATGTTTATGATGTTGATTATGACGCTGCTAAATGATGTGTTGTTTATGTTGATGT
This sequence comes from Medicago lupulina, assembly GCA_958299785.1. Lineage (NCBI taxonomy): Eukaryota > Viridiplantae > Streptophyta > Magnoliopsida > Fabales > Fabaceae > Medicago > Medicago lupulina. The sequence goes on along the minus strand of OY283146.1, from coordinate 39,641,610 downwards.
TCTAAATGCTAGATGTTTATCTGTGATATGTTGAATTATGTTTGGTTGTTGTATTGTGATTATTTAATTACATGTTTAATATAATTATTTGTGAATCTCACCCCTTCTGCTGGAATTTCCGCCTTGTGGGCAAGTGCAGGTAACCAAGATTAGGTGCAGACGTGTGAGGATTTCTGCAGTCGAGTCTAGGTGCTCTGATACGTAATGGGATAGGGGATCTTCTTTATTTTTCTCTGTTCCTTGCGTATTAAGTTATTTTACATGCTTATGTTTATTTTGATGATTTTGCTAATAAGATGTTGATGAGGCCTGCGTGCCAAAGACTTTTGAGATGCTTTTTCTTATGATCTTTCCGCTGCGATAAGGATTAATATTTTATGAAGATTTAATGTTTATTTATTCATTAACATGAGATGTTTTTAGAAATGTGATGCCCTGTTTATGTGCTTACTCTGATGCATGATTATCTTTTTAAAGAAATTTTTATGTTGGGAAAACGGGGTGTTACAATTGGTATCAGAGCAGGTCGGTCCGTCCGGCCAAGTAGAGAGTCGAGTGACGTTGTCGTAGAGTTAGAATACTATTGTTGTATTATTCTAACTTATGTTTGCTTTGTAGAGGATTAAGATGGCTGGAAGAAACGACGCTGCGATTGCTGCCGCCTTGGAAGCTGTTGCTTAAGCGGTGGGGCAACAATCGAATGCGAATGCTGGTGCTAGTGCTGAGGTCCGCATGCTGGAGACCTTCTTGAGAAACCATCCTCCTACCTTCAAGGGGAGATATGACCCAGATGGAGCCCAGACTTGGCTCAAGGAGATTGAGAGGGTGTTCCGAGTGATGCAGTGCACGGAGGTGCAGAAGGTGCGTTTTGGTACGCACATGCTGGCTGAGGAGGCTGATGACTGGTGGATTAGTCTTCTACCTGTTCTGGAGCAAGGTGGTGCTGAGGTTACTTGGACTATTTTCAGAAGAGAGTTCCTCAACAGATATTTTCCAGAGGATGTTCGGGGCAAGAAAGAGATTGAGGTCCTAGAGCTTAAGCAAGGGAACATGTCCATGACTGAGTATGCGGCAAAGTTTGTGGAGCTGGCAAAATTTTACCCACATTATACCCCAGAGACTGCTGAATTTTCTAAATGCATTAAGTTTGAAAATGGATTGCGTGCTGATATCAAGAGGGCTATTGGGTATCAGAAGATTAGAATCTTTTCCGAGCTGGTGAGTAGTTGCAGGATCTACGAGGAGGACACTAAGGCCCATTACAAGGTGGTTAATGAGAGAAAAGGAAAAGGGCAGCAAAGTCGTCCTAAGCCCTACAGTGCTCCTGCAGATAAGGGCAAACAGCGAGTTAATGATGAGAGGAGACCTGTGAAGAAAGATGCTCCTGCTGAGATAGTTGGCTATACTTGTGGCGTGAAAGGCCATAAGAGTAATGCTTGTCCTGGAGAGGTGAAGAGGTGTTTTCGTTGTGGCAAGAAGGGTCATACTACTGCGCATTGCAAGCATGGTGACATTGTGTGTTTTAACTGCGGTGAAGAGGGTCACATTGGTTCACAATGCAAGAAGCCTAAGAAGGCTCAGACTACTGGGAGGGTTTTTGCTTTGACTGGTACGCAGACGGAGAGCGAGGATCGCTTGATCAGAGGTACTTGTTATTTTGATAATATACCATTAGTTGCTATTATTGATACTGGTGCCACACATTGTTTTGTTGCTCTTGATTGTGCTGCTAAGTTGAATCTTGTTGTATCTGATATGAATGGGGAGATGGTTGTCGAAACTCCAGCTAAGGGTTCGGTGACTACTTCCCTTGTGTGTTTAAGATGTCCTGTGTCTATGTTTGGTCGTGATTTTGAGATTGATTTAGTATGTCTACCATTGGTTGGGATGGATGTGATCTTGGGGATGAATTGGTTAGAGTACAATCATGTTCTGATTAATTGTTTTAGCAAGACGGTGCATTTTTCTTCTCCCGAAGAAGAGAATGGGGCGGAATTCTTATCTACTAAACAGTTGAAGCAGTTGGAACGCGATGGAATTATGATGTTTTCTTTGATGGCGTCCTTATCTATTGAGAATCAGGCGGTGATTGATAAGCTACAAGTAGTATGTGATTTTCCAGAAGTTTTCCCAGATGAGATTCCTGATGTGCCTCCGGAAAGAGAAGTTGAATTTACGATCGATCTTGTTCCTGGAACGAAGCCTGTGTCTATGACGCCTTATCGTATGTCAGCTTCTGAGTTGGCTGAGCTGAAGAAACAGTTAGAGGATTTGCTTGATAAGAAGTTCGTGAGACCAAGTGTTTCACCGTGGGGAGCTCCAATGTTGTTAGTCAAGAAGAAAGATGGAAGTATGAGGTTGTGCATCGACTATCGTCAGTTGAATAAAGTAACGATAAAGAATAGGTATCCACTTCCAAGAATTGACGACTTGATGGATCAATTGGTGGGTGCTTGTGTGTTTAGCAAGATAGATTTGAGATCGGGTTACCATCAGATTAAAGTGAAAGATGAGGATATGCAGAAGACAGCGTTTAGGACGCGGTATGGACATTATGAGTATACGGTGATGCCTTTCGGTGTTACTAACGCACCTGGCGTATTTATGGAGTATATGAATAGAATCTTCCATGCTTATTTGGATCGTTTTGTTGTGGTATTCATCGATGATATTCTGGTTTACTCTAAGACTGAAGAAGAACATGCTGAGCATTTGAAGATCGTCTTGCAAGTGTTGAAAGAGAAGAAGCTTTTTGCTAAGTTGTCTAAGTGTGAGTTCTGGTTGAAAGAAGTAAGTTTTTTTGGTCATGTTATTTCTGGCGATGGCATTGCGGTTGACCCGTCTAAAGTTGAAGCGGTATCGCAATGGGAGACTCCTAAGTCGGTTACAGAGATTAGAAGCTTTTTGGGTCTAGCTGGCTATTATCGAAGATTTATAGAAGGATTTTCTAAGTTGGCTCTTCCATTAACGCAGTTGACGTGTAAAGGTAAATCTTTTGTGTGGGATGTGCATTGTGAGAACAGTTTTAATGAGTTGAAGAAACGTTTGACGACGGCTCCAGTTTTGATTTTGCCGAAGCCCGATGAACCTTTTGTGGTATATTGTGATGCGTCCAAGTTGGGTTTAGGTGGTGTGCTTATGCAAGATGGTAAAGTGGTAGCTTATGCTTCAAGGCAATTGAGGATTCATGAGAAGAATTATCCGACGCATGACTTAGAGTTGGCAGCTGTGGTCTTTGTATTGAAAATATAGAGACATTACCTGTATGGTTCGAGGTTTGAAGTGTTTAGTGATCACAAGAGTTTGAAGTACTTATTTGACCAGAAGGAATTGAATATGAGGCAGCGAAGGTGGCTCGAATTATTGAAAGATTATGACTTTGGTTTGAATTATCATCCGGGAAAAGCTAATGTGGTTGCAGATGCCTTGAGTAGGAAGACTTTGCATATGTCTGCCATGATGGTGAAGGAATTCGAGTTGTTGGAACAGTTTAGAGATTTGAGTTTAATCTGTGAGAGAACACCTCAGAGTGTAAAGCTTGGGATGCTGAAGATTGATAGCGATTTCTTGAAAAGTATCAAAGAGGCGCAGAAAGAAGATGTCAAGTTTGTGGACTTGTTGGTTGCTAGTAATCAGACGGAAGATAGCGACTTTAGAGTTGATGATCAAGGAGTGTTGAGATTTCGAGGTAGGATTTGCATTCCTGATAATGAGGAAATGAAGAAGATGATTCTTGCGGAGAGTCATAGAAGTAGCTTGAGTATTCATCCGGGAGCTACGAAGATGTATCATGATTTAAAGAAGCTGTTTTGGTGGTCTGGTTTGAAACGTGACGTGGCACAGTTTGTGTATTCTTGTTTGGTTTGTCAGAAATCGAAGGTTGAGCATCAGAAACCTGCTGGTATGATGGTACCTGTAGATGTGCCAGAGTGGAAATGGGATAGTATATCCATGGATTTTGTGACGAGCTTGCCGAATACTCCTAAAGGGAATGACGCTATTTGGGTGATTGTTGATAGATTGACGAAGTCGGCTCATTTTCTACCGATTAACATTACTTTTCCTGTTGCCCAGTTGGCAGAGATTTATGTCAAGGAGATTGTGAAGTTGCATGGTGTTCCTTCGAGCATTGTATCAGATAGAGACCCGAGGTTTACTTCTAGGTTTTGGAAGAGTTTGCAAGAGGCTTTAGGTTCTCAGTTGAGGTTGAGTTCGGCTTATCATCCGCAAACAGATGGTCAGTCGGAGAGGACGATTCAGTCGTTGGAGGATTTATTGAGGGTGTGTTTACTTGAGCAAGGAGGAACTTGGGATAGTCATCTTCCATTGATAGAGTTCACGTACAACAACAGTTACCATTCGAGTATCGGAATGGCACCTTTTGAGGCTTTGTATGGTCGGAGATGCAGAACTCCGTTGTGTTGGTTTGAGTCAGGCGAAAATGTGATGTTAGGACCGGAGATTGTTCAACAGACTACTGAGAAAGTAAGAATGATCCAAGAGAAGATGAAAGCGTCGCAGAGTCGACAAAAGAGTTATCATGACAAGCGTAGAAAGGACCTTGAGTTCCAAGAGGGAGATCATGTGTTCCTGAGAGTGACTCCTATGACCGGTGTTGGTCGTGCATTGAAGTCAAAGAAGTTAACCCCGAAGTTTATTGGTCCATATCAGATATCAGAGAGGATTGGGGCGGTGGCCTATCGTATTGGATTGCCACCACATTTATCGAATTTGCACGACGTGTTCCATGTGTCGCAACTGAGGAAGTATGTTCCGGATCCGTCTCATGTGATCCAGAGTGATGATGTGCAAGTTAGGGACAACCTTACGGTTGAGACCTTACCAGTGAGGATTGACGACAGAAAGACGAAGACGCTGAGGGGCAAGGAGATACCTCTCGTTAGAGTCGTTTGGTCGGGAGCGACCGGCGAAAGCTTGACGTGGGAGTTAGAGAGTAAGATGCTGGAGTCATATCCAGAATTGTTTGCTTGAGGTAATTTTCGAGGACGAAAATCTTTTAAGTTGGGGAGAGTTGTAACGCCCATTTTTGATTATTTAATTATTTGATTTATTTGAGAAGTTGATATATATTTATTAATATATTATGCGATGTTGAATGAAGATTTAATATGATTTTATGCGACGTGGTGACTTATTTTATTGTTTAATAAAATAAGATTTGAAAATAAAATAAAATATTTAGTTGTGGGTTAGTTTTGGATTTTAGAGAGTTTTGTGGGAGAAAGAGTAAATAAGATAAGATTTGTTGGGAGTATATAAAGGGAAATTAGGTCAAGAGAGAAGTCAGTATACGCGTACAGAGTTTTGGAAAAAGGGAGCAAATGGCCAAGTGAAGAGAAGTGACCTTTGAGGGCTGTGATTTCTGCTTTTATCAGGTAAGGGTGAGCCTAACACTTAATTGTATTGAACTGTAGTTCATCTAATCTCGATTAACAACATAGGATTGAGTTTTGTGAGAATTGGAATTAGGTTAAAATTGAGAAAAATCATGAATTAGGCCATAAAGCTGTAGAACAGATGTGTAGGATGAGTACAGAACGTAGATTAATCATAACATTGATGTTTCTGAGAGTTTAGACGTTTAAGATGATGAATTTGGGAACTTTTGATGAGATTTTCGCAGAACCCGTAGCAGTCTGTTCATCGCTCGCCTAGGCGAGCTATGCAACTCGCCGCAGCGAGTAGACCTAGATCGTTCGCGAGGCGAGCAACCCAGCTCGCCATAGCGAGCAGTCCCCTAGAGCTCGCGAGGCGAGCACTCCAACTCGCCATAGCGAGCAGGACCTTAGTTACTCGCGAGGCGAGCTATCCCACTTGCCATAGCGAGTTATGTCAGAACCTAGAACCTGTTCTGTTTGCGACCTGTAGTCGCATATGACCTTGAGAGATGACCTTGGGGTAGCTTTAGAGACTTCTAATGATGTTTAATATAATCTGTAATGATGTTACATGATGATTGAGATTGTTTATGATGATTTTATGAAGCTTATGTGTGATATATGAATTAACTAAGTTATGAAGGTTGGATTTACTTGCGATGCTTGCATTATGGATGCTATTTGTATGATGTACTTGCTGCCATGTTGCTATTTACTTATGTATAGTTGCTGCATGTGTCAGTCCATGATGATTAAGATGGTTATTAAGACGTTGATGATGTTAACTTGTTTAAGTTAAAATTGCATTGAGTCTCATGCATACTCATTCTATGATGGGGGCTTATGCCCTGGAGTTTTTACTCACTAGCGGCGAGGGCTTATGCCCTGGAGCTTTGCTCACCAGCGACGAAGGCTTATGCCTTGGAGTATATTTATGCTCATAGCGACGAGGGCTCATGCCCTGGATTGGTACCACATGCATATAAGACGTAGGGTTACATAGTCAAGTGATGATGTCGAGTCGAGTTGTCTAAGATGTTTACTAAGATGTTTATGATGTTGATTATGACGCTGCTAAATGATGTGTTGTTTATGTTGATGTTCTAAATGCTAGATGTTTATCTGTGATATGTTGAATTATGTTTGGTTGTTGTATTGTGATTATTTAATTACATGTTTAATATAATTATTTGTGAATCTCACCCCTTCTGCTGGAATTGCCGCCTTGTGGGCAAGTGCAGGTAACCAAGATTAGGTGCAGACGTGTGAGGATTTCTACAGTCGAGTCTAGGTGCTTTGATACGTAACGGGATAGGGGATCTTCTTTATTTTTCTCTGTTCCTTGCGTATTAAGTTATTTTACATGCTTATGTTTATTTTGAAGATTTTGCTAATAAGATGTTGATGAGGCCTGCGTGCCAAAGACTTTTGAGATGCTTTTTCTCATGATCTTTCCGCTGCGATAAGGATTAATATTTTATGAAGATTTAATGTTTATTTATTCATTAACATGAGATGTTTTTAGAAATGTGATGCCCTGTTTATGTGCTTACTCTGATGCATGATTATCTTTTTAAAGAAATTTTTATGTTGGGAAAACGGGGTGTTACAGTTGCCACATATTATGCTAGTGTTAGAGATTTCCCCTGTTGCGCCTGTTGTCGTGCATTCTGAGAGAGCAGAGCAGTTGCATCTGACATCGCGGGAGGTGTTGGAGAACCCCACGACAAATGATGCCTCTGCTTTGCTTTTTGATGTGTTCGAGCCTAAGGGAGCTGGAGGAGAGTCCCAAAGGTTCCCATGAGAGTGAACACGATCGTTTGAGCCCGAGGGAGCTGGAGGAGAATCCGAAAGGTCCCAATGACGGTGCCCCACATACATCACAAATTAAGCACCATGAGGTGCATGAAGTGTCGATTGAATCGATAGAGGTTCATACAAATACTGTTGATGAGCACATTGAGGTTCATTCTGGGTCACACACTACCTTTGAGTTACATGCGGTTGTTGAGCCGACAACTTCAGTTAGTGAAAGTGTGCCCACGGAAGAGGAACATATGGTCACGGTTTTGCAGCAGCAAGTGGTCAATCCTAGAAAAAATATACAACATGTTTAGATTTGTGGGAAAGAGTTCGTGAATACGATGAAAGATCAGCGAAGGAAGACTTCATGTCGGTTCTTACAAGAAAACAGAAACAAAAACTTAAAGTTCAACAAGTTTTAGCAACGCAGCCTTCTAAAATCGGTGCTCGGGGTGAACATCTCTCGACTGATCAATGAATTCTGTCTATTGGAATGTTTGAGGTATCAGTAATTCTGATACTCGAATTGCTTTAAAAAATTTATATATGTCTCACAAACATATGCTTATTTTTATTGCGGAACCAATGGTTAATTTTGCACAAATTTCTGTTTGATATTGGCCGACTATAGGTGTTTCTAAATATTGCATTAATAATAGGGGCTCCTTATTGCCTAATCTTTGGGCTATTTGGGGGAATGACTTACTTGCTACAGTAATTTTTGTGTCTGATCAATGCATAGCCTTGGAGATTTCTTGTTATCAATCAACTGTTTATATAGCCGCTGTTTATGCTAGCACTTATTACTTGCGACGTCGACAACTTTGGGCTGATCTTACTCATCTTCAAGGTTGTTTTCAAGGGCCGTGGCTTTTTATAGGCAACTTTAATGCTATATTGGGTGCTCATGAGATGAGGGACAGACGTCCCCATCCATCTTTGTCATGTAAAGATTTATTAAATTGGATTAATGCGAATATATTAAATCATTTGCCAACTTTGGGGTCGTTTTTCACTTGGACAAATGGCAGATTTAGTATTGAAAATGTTGCTCTTCGACTTGATAGGGCAGTATGTAATGAAGATTGGATCAATTTTTGGCAAAATTCTTCTTGTTCAGCCTTGTTGCGCCATCAATCTGACCATAATCCGCTTCTGCTTTCAGTTATTTTCTATTCTGTGAAACACGCCACTCCTTTCAAAAAATTTAAGGTGTGGACTTCCCATGGTGATTGTCGTCAATTGGTGTTGGATAGTTGGTCTAAAGGTGTTTGAGGTCAAGGTATGACTCGGTTTCAAGCTAAATTACGTAATGTGAAAAATGCTTTTAAGATTTGGAACCGAAAGGTGTTTGGTGATGTTGATAGACAAGTTAGACTAGCTGTAGATGAGGTGAACCACATACAACATTTAATTTATTCTGAGGGGTTTTTCGATCAGATCTACATGCAAGATCTTGAGGCGCAGTCACTGCTAACTAAAGCTTTAAATTTTCAGGAACAATTATGGAAAGAAAAAGCTCGAGATCAAAACTTTGTCAGTGGAGACCGCAACACTGCTTATTTCTACAGGGTCTCTAAAATTCGGGCAACAACAAAATCTGTCTCTTTTTTACAGGATGGTGACAACATTATTATTTTCGACTTTAATATGTGTTTCGTCCATGCAATTAGGCGTCGTTTAAAAATTAGTCCTTGTAATCGTTAATCCTGGCAAATTACCCTTGCATTGTTTAATCATTTAAAATTTCGTCCTTTGATCAACTTAATCACTGCCAAGTCATCTGTTTACTGACGTGGTGCTGTTAAATTGGCTTTCACTTGACAGCTCATCCATCTGGGCATGAGAATGGACAAAAATACTCCTCTTCAGTTGAGGGAAAATGAAAATGACGAAACTACCCTTCTTCCATCTTCTTCAAAATCCCACCTCTTCTCTTCTCTTCTCCTTCATTGCTTTCTTCTGCAGATCCTCTTCCTTCATTTCATTCTAGTTCGAAACTATCATAACTTGTAGAAAAATCCAGATTAATATTCAAGATTAATAAAGCCAAGATTAATACCCAATATAGTAACTGATGTTTCAAACTATTCCTTCATTTCATTCTTCCCGAAATACCCAAGATTAATAAAGCCAGCACTGTTCCAGATTAATATTCCTACAAGACTCGGCCTCTACGTGTGCGAGAGATTTTGAACACCCTTTGAAACCTTCTTTTCTGGATTTCATAACAAGGTCGACGTTGTGGTGGTTATCGGAAACTACCGTCTTCTTCTCTTGATCTTCTCAATCCACCCATTTCCTTAACAAATGGAGGATCCATTTCGACCCTCTCCTTGTGGTTCAGCCACCCTTTTCAACCCTCTGGCAACAGCGACGGTGACAATAACAACATTGACGGCGACGTCATCGAAACAATAATTAAGTATATGGGTTTTGGTTCAAATAAAATGAAAAATCCTAATAGATTTGGTTTTTGGAAAATCTGGATTTGAACCTCACGCTGATTTAATTTCATTATTAGATGTTTGTCATTCCCCTAATTTTGACCAGGGTATTCCATTTAACCATCATTTTATGTGTTTTTTAAAACTCATTTTATTCGCCTTTAATCCCCCTTTTATTCACATTTTTATCATCATTTTAACCGTATTTTAGCGCTCGTCGCGTTGGTATTTTAATTCTCAGTTTTATTTGCATTTTTATGCTCGTCGCGTTAGCATTTTAATTCTCAATTTTATTTGCATTTTCGTTCGCATTTTTGCGCTCGTCGCGTTAGCATTTTAATTCTCAATTTTATTTGCATTTTCGTTCGTATTTTAACGTTCGTCGCACTGGTATTTTAATTCTCGTTTTTATTTGCATTTTTAAAAAAACTTGTTGCACTCGTGTTTTATTTCTCGTTTTGTTCGCTTTCAAAAGTTTTCATTCGTATTTTAAAAGCCAAGTGTTTTGTCGTCTCAGACGAAATTTCGGCAGAGAGGTATTTTAAAATACCTCATTTTGGTTACCGAAAGGGACAATTTTAGGTTTTATTTGTCATTATTATTATTTCTTTTGTCTGAATAATTTTCAGTGTTATTTTAGTTCTTTTTCTTTTATTTTTAAATAATTTTCGTTTTTTTATTATTATTAGTTATTTCATATTATGTTTTTTTTATTATTTTGTCCATTTTGCTTTAGTTATTTGGTCCAACCATGTCAAGGTGTCCAAAGCCTATTGGTCCTCCAATCCAAAACCCTAGTTCTGGCAGTATAAATAGACTGTCATTTATTACATTGTGGGGAGGGGTGTCAGAATTAGTCAGAATTTTCACCCAATCATTGGCAGCAACTGCAATTAAACCACAAACACAAAAACCCTGTGAATGCTAGTTCATTCAATTTGGTGAGGGCTCATGCCCTGTGAATTCTTTAACAATTCAAATTGTGAGGGCTTATGCCCTGGAATGCCTTGTCATTGAAACGCGTTAACGGTACCACATGCATATGCATTGTCGCATTTTGTCGTTGAGTCATATCGGTGTTGTCATGTCATTGCATGAGTCGTTGTTGTTGGTTAAGTAGTCTTTGTATTGTTGGTTGAAATTGAATATGTTGGTAATGTTATTGACCATGAAATACGTAAATATATTGAAGTATTGATGATATTAGGGTGTTAGATTCAATTGATGAATTATATTTCTATTATTGTTGTCTGTGAATCTCACCCCTTCTGCTTGAAAATGTTGCCCTTCGTATGGGTAACTTGCAGGTGATCTAGAATAGTAGAAGTGGTGGCTCAAGTGTCTTAGGGCTCTGATACGTAACAATATGGGAATTTGTTGTTGTGTTTTCATTCCTTATGTATCAAATTTTGAAATATGTTGATGGAGCTTTGCTTGTTGTTGATTAAATTGTTAATGACTAATTATGTAGAAGCCTTTGTGCTAGCATCATTGATGACATTTGAATGTTAAATGATTTTATGAATTTTCCGCTGCAATGTATGGATAATTTATCACAGTTGATTTGATAAATAGTATTTTATTCTAATTAAGAAATTTTGAAAAGCAGTGTGACATGCCCGTTTGTTTGTTGAACTCTGATTTACCTGTTTATTTATTAAATATTTAATTGCTGGGATAACGGGGTGTTACAGTCTAAGTTAGCAAATTGAAGAAAACAAAGGTTTGGTATTAGAGTGAAACCGAAGGCCCAAATTGAAGATAACAAAGGCCCAATAACATATTTCTCCCACAAAACCCAGTTAATTCGTTCATTTCTCTTTAGGTTCAGTCAAACACATATTCTCTATATGCTTCCGTTCAAAGTTTCACTTCCTTGAAACCCTATCCGCCGCCAACATCAAAACCAATATTCCATTTATGATTAACAACGAAACGAAACCTGATTGTATACACTTCGTGAAACCCTTATTCTCGCAATCTAGTTCTCTCTTTCTTTGTTGTTGAATTGAAGATTTTGGTTATATTTTTGAACAAGAATATTGTATTTGTTTATTACATAAAGATTAATTTGATTTTTTTTATTTAGGGTTATTTTTTATCCTATTAGTAACTTTGTGTTTTTTTTGTTGCCTTTTTGTTTACTAACACTAGGGATTTTTATCTTTGTATAGGTATTGATTGATATCATTTGTAGATTTCTTTGATGAAAATTAAGACAAGGTATAGTGTGTTTTTCTTGTCTCGAGCCTTAAGGTTTTATGTGCTTTCTAATTGATTTTTTTAAATGTTTTATTTGTGTATTTAAACTTTTATTTTGTGTGTTCACACTTCAATGTTTTTCATGTTAATGTTCACAGTTGAAAGATGGAGCAGGAGGACAGAGCTACCAGTTTGGAAAAAGTTGTTGTGTCTAATGGTATGTTATGAAATTTATCTTGTTATGGAATATGCTCTATTTTTTTGTTGAATATGTATGGTTGTATATGTTTGTATGTTTTGAATATGTATGATTGTGTGATCTTTTTCTTCATGTTATATTTGTGCAAGTGGAAATATTTTTAAAACTAAATCACATGTTTTGAATCAGTTTGTTAATGATATTAAATATGATTTTGATTCTATTCTGATTTCATTTTCTTCAAATTCTATGTATGCAAGTGTCATAGTTGAAATCTAACTCACATAATTTTGAATCAATTTGTAACTGATGTTAAATCTAACTCATATGATTTTGATGTACTATATAGAAAAATAATTCTTTTAAAAATAGTGTTACAAATAACAAATAAAATGGTTAAATCCGTTTTTTGACCCTACAAATTTCAAACTCTTATTTTTTGTCTCTTAAAAAAGTGGTACATAATCATTCTTACAAAATTTTCTCAAATGCAATTTTAGTCCCTACTACTTGCAAATTATTTAAGTATCCTTAAACTCATATATTTTTGAATGAATTGTATATAATATTATACGAATGCCTGAAAAAAATCATTCAAAAATTTGTGTGGACTTAATAATAGCGACCAAGTGTGCATGCAAGAACATTTTATAAGAAGAAAATGTACTACATTTTTTTTTATAGGGAAGACACTGTAACACTTTTTTTTTCAAAGACGAAAAACAAAATTTGGTAATTTAGTAGGAATTAAAATCTTATTTAATCCAAGATAAAATTTACACAAATATTATATAAAAAACATTTAAAAATTAAAAAGTGATGCAACCTTAAGTAAGTAATTAATGTAATCAAGCAGTGTATTCAATAAAACTTTCGTGTAGGCATGGTCACTATTATAGTATTCAAGTGACACATTTTTCCTTTATCATTGTAACACATAACATAAACCACAATGTTAAATAGGTTACTTGATCTTTATTCTCCTAGTATTATCTGAATTAAGAATGGTACCTAAGAAGTCTTCAAGAGGAAAACAAAAGCATGAGTTGAAGAAGATTGACAGAGAGAGAAAAACAATTAGCATTTAAAACTACTAAGCATAACATTCTCAACAAGTCCTCCGATTTATCAACACTTTTGGGGCTCGGGTTTATATTCTTATGTTTTATCCAAGAGAAAAACCAAAATTTTGTAAATCCATCCATAGAAAAGCAAGTAGAACAATTAAAGATTACAAATCGTAATGTGAAAAACAGTCCTGTTTGGGATGAAAGGAAAAATGTAGAAGCATGACGTGCATCTTTGAAACGTTGAAAATTCTGGCTTTAGGTTTACAGAAGAGGAAGATGACGACATATTTGAATATAATAAATTAAGAAAAATGCATACACTATATGTCACATAAGAGATGAAAAACATGCTCTACAATTTTATTTGTCAAACTCACTATTTGTATAAATGTTTTTTCATAATTGATCCTATATGTCAGCATCTTCCTCTTTTTTCATAATTGATCCTATAGCCATAAATTTTCAACGTCATCAAAGATGCACAATACGCTTATGTAGCAAGGTTTTCATTCAAAACTTGGTCATTCAAACCAGCTCATATATATATATATATATATATATATATATATATATATATATATATATATATATATAGTGAGAAATGAGAACTATTAATAACAATCATTAGATATGTTAAACGGCTCTGATTAAAAAACTTCACTAAAGTAACGCGTGGCCTTTTCCGCACACTACTACCTAATTCTTTATGGTGTTTTGATGAAAAAAGAAAAAGAAAAATTATATATTCTTGGAGAAGGCGATTGTGAAACCCCATCATGGCAAAGCTAAAGACTGAATGAGATTGAAAAAAATTAGAACATCCAGAGATCATCTAGCCCTGTAGAAGCAGATATTTGAAGGTTGTCAACTCGAAAGACTACGGAATTAGATCCATGGCACCAATAGAAGAATGATTAATTATTTTTCTTTCTCTCAATCTTCTTCACTCTAGTTTTTGTTTTCCTCTTGATAACCTCATCAATGCCTTTCTTAATCAAGATAATATTCCTAGAAGAATGATCAATTAAGTTATACAATATTGTGGTTTGTGTCATGTGTTATAAAGATAAAGAAAAAATGGGGTAGTTGAATTCTATAATAGTGGCAACTCACATACTAAATTTTATTGAATATAATACTTGATCACATTAATTATGTAAAGTTGTGTCACTTAGTAGATAGACCTTACTTTAATGTATTACATAGAAGACGAATTATTTAAAAAATAGGGGTATGAATATCAATAAAGATAAAATGGTTAAATATATTTTTTATCCTTACAAATAACAAACTTTCATATTATTTTCTCTTAAAAATGTGAAACCTAATCATCCTTACAAATCTTTTTGCATCAAATTTTAATCCCTATAAAATCCGAAGTTGTTTTTGTATTCTTAAACTGTGATACTTTTGAATGAATTTTCACAAGCATGTTAAGAACATTATAAAAAGTTCTCTTACAAAAGGTTAATTTTTTTTTTTACATGGAATGAATTAAATATATATTTTTTTAATTTCAAAGTTCTAAAAAGGTAGTAATGAAAATCTGAACAAGGAGTTGTCGTTAGAAAAGTTGTTAGGTAAAGTGAAAGTTTTAGTTTTTTTTGGTTAAAACTATAACTTGACCATTAACATGATTAGAATTACCACTTTTAGTATGATGTTGTTTCTTATCAGGTAATTTGAATTGCCCATTGACATAATTCAAAATACTTAATTCGAACTACCCATTATCACAATTTGAATTACAAAAAACTACATTTAAGGCACTTTCTCAACATGATACCTTGATTTATCCCAAAAAAAATCTCATTTCGTACACGAACATGCTCTATTTTTTGAATTTTGGTGAGTATACTAAATCATAAGCTTAGCCATGAGAAGACCTTAGTTAGGAGATTATCCTAATTTGACAAGGCAAAACAAAATTTAAATTGTTGATATAAGTCACAATTTTATTTAACACATAATCAAAGCAAAAATCACATGTTGATAGTTCATAAAAATAAAATCGACAGAACGACAAGAGTAACCGAGAACATTTAGTTTTAAACTAACACATTAAGCCCATCTGAAAATGAATTGCTAAGAGTAGTCTTTTATGATGGACTTGGGTCTTCTTTAGAAGGCTCTTTTGGGTCAAACTCGACTTTCTCTTGATTCTCAGCTGATGGTGGACTTGGGTCTTCTTTAGAAGGCTCTTTTGGGTCAGACTCAACTTTCCCTTGACTCTCAGCCGATGGTGGACTTTTATCTTCTTTAGG
Organism: Medicago lupulina; assembly: GCA_958299785.1. NCBI lineage: Eukaryota > Viridiplantae > Streptophyta > Magnoliopsida > Fabales > Fabaceae > Medicago > Medicago lupulina. The sequence goes on along the minus strand of OY283146.1, from coordinate 39,626,226 downwards.
AGGCTCTTTTCAGTCAGACACCACTTCCCCTTGATTCCCTGCAGGGTAACTCCCCAATACTATCTGCAAAACCGACACCAAATTTTGAGAGAAAATAGGTTCACCAGTATAAGAAAAAATAAAAATAAAAAATCTAAAAAGTCATATGTATTTCTAAATTTTGGATCTAATGTAATTGAATTTTTAAATTGTTTTGCTTATATTTTATTTTGTAAGGAGTAATTTAAAAATGTATTTGAACAAGGGAAGCAGTCATAAAAATGTTAATAACTTGACCACCAAATACCCATCATTTGATGAGAAGCTCACATTTAAGCCCCCAAATACCTTGCAATGGCTTTCTTTTTTATAAATTAAAGATCCACCAAGCGATATGAACTTAAATCTTCCGTGGCAAAAAATAAATAAAAAAAATGAGTCATATTTCACTTATTGTTGGCAAGTATATTAACACATATTTTTAAAAATTAAAATAAACATGTTTTACGAAAGTAAGCAAAGCATAAAATTGTAGGACGACTAACCTCGTAAGTCTCTGTTTTACCATCTATACAAATAGTTGCTTTGGATGTGGTCCCCATCGTCGATAATATGCTTATGTTTTCAGAGAGATTTTGGGAAATTGTCATAATCTTTTCCAACACATTCTGAATGGCAAAAGATATATGTACAAGAAAAATTAATAGTTGGTCTTTAGCAAGAAACTTTTTTTTTCTTTTCAAAATGACAAATGACATAATGTTTGAAGATTAGGGTAACATAAAACCTCAAATCCTTTTCCCCCAAATGATATAAGTTTCTTGCTAAGGACCAACTATTAATTTTTCTTGTACATATATGTTTTGCCGTTCATAATGTGTTGGTAAAGATTATGACATTTTTCCAAAATCTCACTGGAAATATAAGCATATTATCGGCAGTGGAGACCACATCCAAAGAAACTATTTGGGTAGATGATAAAACAAAGACTTACGAGGTTAGTCGTCCTACAATTTTATGGTTTGTTTACTTTCACCAAAACATGTTGATTTTAATTTTTTAAAATATGTGTTAATATACTTGCCAACAATAAGTGAAATATGACTCATTTTTTATTTTATTTTCTACTAGGGAAGATATGAGATCATATCGCTTGGTGGATCTTTAATTCATAAAAAATAAAGCCATTGAAAGGTATTTGGGGGCTTAAATGTGAGCTTGTCATCAAATGGTGGGGTATTTGGTGGTCAACTTATTGACATTCTGATGGCTGCTTCCCATGTTCAGGTACATTTTTAAATTTCTCCTTACGAAATGAAATATAAGCAAAACATTTTAAAAATTCAATTGCATTTGATCCAAAATTTAGAAATACATTTGATTATATATATTCTTATACTAGTGAACCTATTTTCTCTCAAAATTTGGTGCTGATTTTGCAGATAGTATTGGGGAGTTACCCTTAAGGGAATGTCTGACTCAAAAGAGCCTCCTAAAGAAGATAAAAGTCCACCATCAGCTGAGAGTCACGGGAAAGTCGAGTCTGACCCAAAAGAGCCTTCTAACGAAGACCCAGGTCCACCATCAGCTAGTAATTAAGAGAAAGTCGAGTTTGATCCACAAGAGTCTTCTAAAGAAGACCCAAGTCTATCATCACAGACTACTCTTAGCAATTCATCTTCAGATGGGCTTAATATCCTAGTTTAAAACTAGATGTTCTCGGTTACTCTTGTCGTTCTGTACATTTTATTTTTATAACTATCAACATGTGATTTTTGCTTTGATTATGTGTTAAATAAAATTGTGACTTATATCAGCAATTCTTGTTTTGCCTTGTCAAATTAGTATAATCTTTTAACTATGGACTTCTCATGTCTAAGTATGATTTAATATACTCACCAAAATTCAAAAAATAGAGCATGTTCATGTAAGAATTGAGATTTTTTTTTTGGGTAAATCAATGTATCATGTTGAGAAAGTGCCTTAAATATAGATTTTTTCTCTCTGATACTTGTAATTCAAATTGTGATAATGGGTAGTTCGAATTAAGTATTTTGAATTATATCATTGGGTAATTCAAATTACCTGATAAAAAACAACATCATACTAAAAGTGGTAATTCTAATCATGTTAATGCTCAAGTTACCTGATAAAAAACAACCTCTTGATTTGATCTCTTTTGTTGTTTTATCTCGATTTTGCTTAAGGATGCAGCTTAGTTAAAGTATAAGAGGATAATAAACCCAATAAATAATTGATTTGTCTAACTAAATTGTGGTGATGGTAGTCCCAATAAATCACGTTCCCTTAATACTTTAAGCTCATTCACAAATGGTAAAAGTTCAGCCATAGTGATAGTTCAATCATCTTAATGGAGAACACCAACTCTTTTTTGGCTCGACAAATCTCCTTTATTGTTACTCAAAATGTTCCAATTTTTTCAATTTTTCGTTTTTTGTTATTTGATTGCTATTTTATTTTGGATCGATTTGAAAAAAGTAATATATAATATCTGTTTAAAAAAAGTAATTATCGTAATATTTTATGATTAAAAAAAAGTAAATCATCATATAATTTCATGAGATAATCTATAAATTGTAAAAAAAAAAATATATAAAAGAAAAAAAATTAAATTTCAAATTTTATGAGCGATAGTTTTTCTTTAAGAATGGAGTTCCCGTTTTTCTGAAGTCTGTCTCAATAAAACAGCGATTTCTCACTTGTTAACCGTTGGATCAGACTGATTTTTGGAGAGCAGGTTCGCAACACCTGGGTCTACCTTTTCACCGTTCGGATCGTCGAAACAAGGTCAGACATATGCTAGGGTTCTCACGCACAGTACAGGTATTTCGTTTTGCCATTCAGTTTCTTCAATTTGAAAACGTGCAATCATGATGATACCCAAGGGTATTGCAAAGATTAGTTCACGTGATTTTCATTATTAGAAACTTTCTAGTCATTGTATTTGTATTGTGTTCCCCTATGCTGTTGCGATTTGGCTTTATGGGTTTTTGGATTTCTGCACTCTGTTACATTGTCGCCTGTTGTTACTTCTCTATCTACACTGATACTGATTCTTAACTTTGGGAAAGCGCAGCCGCGCTAATGCCCTTGTGCATTACAAAGGCTGACTCACGCGTGTCTCATACCTAGGATCAGTTTGGTGCTTTGAAGACAGAACACTGATGGAATACGCATGCTCCTTGCCGTGTGTGTCTGATACTGTACCTATACCTTCAGTCGCTGCACCAACACAGACGGTTGTTTCTCAACAACAACTATCAGTCATGACATTTGCAGCAGCACTATCTGGACAAAGAGTAGTAGACGACAGACCTTTCCCTACACCATGCCTCAAGGGTGATGCTTTGAGCATCAAAATTTGTCAGGAAGAGTATCAAAGGGGACTAGAGGATCACAAAAATGCATTGAGGGTGCGTTCGACTCTTAACAAGGGAGATAAACCATACTCTGCACGTGATCTAAGTAGCAAAATTGGAAAGCTATGGAAAACATCGGCAGGGTGGAAAATGGTGCCTCTAGCTAAAGGCTATTATGACATTCACTTTGACTCGGCGGATGACCTTAGAAGAATATGGGCAGCAGGCACGGTGCACCTCAAGCCGGGTTTGTTACGGTTTTGACAATGCACCAAAGACTTCAAATATCTTGCTAAAAAACAGACTCATGTTTCACTTTGGATTCGATTGGTGGAGTTCCGCAAGAATATTGGCGGGAGAGAATTTTGAAGGAAATAGAAAATGCGGTAGGTACACCGATTGACATTGATGGGCCGATGCGAAATCGTACCTTTGGACATTATGCGAGAATTTTATAGGATATTGATCTTTCAAAGAGAACTTTTGATGAAATTCTTGTTGAGCGCGATGGCTTTAATTTCAAAGTTGAGGTACAATATGAGCGGAGACCGTTGTTTTGTCATCACTGCTTCTCTATTGAGCATGATGTCTCCACTTGTCGTTGGTTACGTCCGCAACCACCAAAAGACAAGAATGATCTAGGGAAACAGATTGTTGTGGCCGAGGCAGCCCCCCCAAGCCTACTCGGCAAAACAACAACAACAATGATGTGGGTGCTTCCACGTCGGCTAATGGCAGCACTTGGACATGGGTTGTGGCTCCCGCTGCTTTAAGGGTTATTACTACTCAGCGGGTTCGGTTGCTACATCTACACCAACATCTGCTCCGACATCATTGGCCTCAGTTTAACTGGATTTACCGGCTTCAATTCCACCCCCTACTTTGCCAATTCATTCACAGTTGAGGCCAGTTTCTTTGGTTACTTCCACAGTGGTGTCTTCACAGATGGACGCGTCTTTGTCGTCAACTTCTTTCAATTTTCCATTACACAATGTGTTTGACAGTATTACTCTTGGAGAGTTGCCACATATTATGCTAGTGTTAGAGATTTCCCCTGTTGCGCCTGTTGTCGTGCATTCTGAGAGAGCAGAGCAGTTGCATCTGACATCGCGGGAGGTGTTGGAGAACCCCACGACAAATGATGCCTCTGCTTTGCTTTTTGATGTGTTCGAGCCTGAGGGAGCTGGAGGTGTAACGCCCACGTTCGTTTTAGTATTTATTTAAATCGAGTTTAGGTGATTATATTATATTTATATAATATATAAGTGTTTTGATATGTTTTGATATGTTTTGATGTGTTTTGATATGTTTGGGATAATTTTGTGGTAAGATTTAATGCTAAGGATAAGGTTAAGGGACTTATTTTATTGTTAAATAAAATAAGATTTGAATAGAAAATAAAATATTTAGTTATGGGTTAGTTTTGGATTTTAGGGAGTTATGTGGGAGAAAGAGTAAATAAGATAAGATTTGTTGGCAGTATAAATAAGGCAACTAGGGTTAGGAAGTCAGTAACGCTTCAGACTTTGGAAACAGAAAGAGAGAAAACGCACGCACGCGTGAGAAGAGAAGAGAAGGAGAGCTGCGATTTTCTGCTGCAATTCAGGTAAGGGTGGGACTAATAACTCTGTAATATTGATTAGCATAGTTCTTGTAACGCCCTAGTCGTTAAATTATTTATTATTGATATATTTAGAGTCTTTTATATGATTTTAAATAATATGTGTGGTTTAAGTGGTGTATTATATTTTATTATATAGTATTTATGTGAATATATGATTGTTTTTATTATTTAATAGAAAGGAGTAAGAATATTATTTATTTGGAAATATGGGGAGTTAATTGAGAAGTTAATAGAATTTAAGGGAGTTAAGTGAAATGATGGGGGAGTTAAGGAAATATTAGTGGAAGTTGGGAAAATAGAAAGGCAGAAAACGTTTTCACGTTCAGAAAAAGAATAACATAACTTTGGGAGAAAGAGGAGAGAAAACCTAGAGAAGAGTGAAGGAGCAAGAAGAGAGAAGAACGCGGCTTGATTTCAGGAAAACAATCTAAGGTAAGGGTGGGCTAGCAATTCATTGGTTAATATATACATGTATGTTTTCATGATTTTGGATTGAAAATGGTGATTCGTTGATTTAGGGTTAAGAACATGAAAAATACCATTGTTGATGAATTATGCATGATTGATGATGTTTCTATGAGATGTTTCCGTTGTGTTGTTGTGTATTGAACCCATAAACATTGTTCTGAATCATTTTGGGTAATTGAGGGATCAAAGTTGGGATTTTTGGGTAGAACCATGCTGAAATCGCACTTTTTTGTGAAGCTGAGTCCAAATTTGATATCGCAAAAACGTGCCACGTTTTGGCAAGCGCGTCACGTTTTTGGTCGACAGATTGCATAGTAATTCTGGGCATAAAAACGTGACACGTTTTCTAAAAACGTGACACGCTTCCTCAAAAATCAGATCATCCATATTTCACTATTTTTCACCCATTTCTGCTTTGAACTAGCTTTTGGTGTAAACATGAAAGTTTTAGATAATTAAGTTAGCTTTCTAATGGCGTTGGTTGGGCTTGAAAATGATTTGTAGATTTTGAGTTATGATGAAAATAGTCCAGGTGGGTCTCTAGGAAACTTTAAGAAAACTTAGCATAACTAATCCCAAGTTAGTCCAAGAACTTATGGTTGGTTTTCCCAACTTCAAACTTAAGTATTAGGGATTTAGTTGAGGTGTTTTATGAGTATTTGGCTTATGTCTTATTGATCAAACTTGATTTGCTTTGAAGGATGTTTTAGACTTTGTTATGAACGTAATTGATTAATGTATATGTTGCTATTGTTGTTGATATGTTGGAATATATATGTGTATATATGTACAATTATATACGGTGTATCGTTGTTCCCGTTGTTGATGTTGTTGAGTCGTGTTGTCCAAGTTGGGGAGTGTGTCATAAGTATTAGGCACAGATGTTGATGTCGTAGTAGGTGTTGTCGTTGTTGTTTGGTTGTATGCTGATATACACCATTGAGTCGTTGATGTTGTATGATGATATACACAAGTGGAGTTCATTGCATAATGCATAAAAGCGGGAGGGCTTTTGCCCTGGAACGCCTTGTCGTTCAAAGCGGGAGGACTTATGTCCTGGAACACTTTGTTGTTCAAAGCGGTGAGGGTTTTTGCCCTGGAACGCCTTGTCGTTCAAAGCGGGAGGACTTATGTCCTGGAACACTTTGTTGTTCAAAGAGTTGAGGGCTCTGCCCTGTATAGTTGGTACCACATTTGCATAATGCATTAGTAGTTGATGGAGTCTTGCATTAGTTGTTGTAGGTGTGAGTTGTTTTGTAGAGATGTTGTTGGTGAGGTGTCGCCACAAGTGATGATGTCGTTGATGTTGTTAACCGAAGATGAATCTAAATAATATTGATGATGGTGTTGCTAATATTGATGATGGTGTTGCTAATATTATATTGATGATGTTGTTGCTAATATTGATGATGGTGTTGCTAATATTGATGATGTTGTTGCTTATATTGATGATGTTGTTGCTTATATTGATGATGTTGCTGCCTATGCTGATGATGATGATGTTGCTGCCTATGCTGATGATGATTGTTATTATTTGTTGTTGTTTTCGATGCAATTTGATGACTCATATATTTATATATTACTTTTGTTTTGTGAACTCACCCCTTCTGCTGGAATTGCCGCCTCGTGGGCAAGTGCAGGTAGCAAAGGATAGATAGGAGTTGGCTCTTGTGTCGTAGGCTCTGATACGTAACGGGATGGGAAGCGTCATTTATGTTCTTCATTCCTTTATGTATCTAATTTTGAAAAATGTTGTTGAAGTTTAAATGGTGTTGAATAATATTTTAATTTGTTGAGGCCTTTGTGCCAAGGTTTGTTGGAGATTAATAATGATTTGAAAAGAATTTTCCGCTGCAGTTTTTATAAGATTGGTTGTTGGAATTTAATAGTTTTATTTTCTATTAAAGAATTTTTGAGAATAAGCAGTGTAATGCTCCGTTTGAGAATTGACTCTGATTGTTATAATAAAATCACGTTGTTTTGGGAAACGGGGTGTTACAGTTCTGATAGCAATTAACAAGGATTAGGATTGATTTAAGAGAATGAGAAAACTAGGTCAAATCTTAGAATTTGATGGATTAACGGTTGGAATAAGTTTAATTGATGTAGAAAGTGTTCCTAGACCTTAGAATATGTTTAGGATGAATTCTGGAATCAATAGAAGGCTTAGAACCATGAGAATTTGTGAGATTTTGAGAGAACAGCAGTTCTGGCCGCAGCGAAATTAATCGCTCGCCACGGCGAGCAGTGATCCTCGCCTCGCGAGTGATGAGCCTCATCGCTCGCCACGGCGAGTACTTATCCCCGCCTCGCGAGTCGCTCCTGGCAGCTCGCCATAGCGAGCACTTTTCTTCGCCTCGCGAGTTGCTTCTGGCAGCTCGCCACGGCGAGCTAACCCACTCGCCTCGCGAACACTACCAGTTTTTGGAAGTTGTGAGGGTTGTGTGATCTGTTCCGTGTGATTGATTTGGAGATGTTTCCTGAGTGTTATTTAGGCCTAGTGGTGATGCTGAGAGCCCTGTTCAGAGCCTTTCTAAGTATAGATTGTTGGGTTATGGTAGTAGAGCATGAATTAAGTATTATACCTTGTGCAATTATGTTAGAGTTTATGTTACCTTGAATTGTAATTGATATAATGATATCATTCTGTTCTTGTGATTTGAATTATGCTGCTGATGTTATTAAACTGAACCGTTATGATATATGTATATATTATATATGCAATGATAAGTTGTTGTTTAGCACCAATTTCTTGGATGCATGTTGATAAGGTGATTAAGGATAAATGTTGTTGAATTGAGTCCATGCATAGCATACATTGAGCTTAGTCCTCACCATGATAGGAGCTTTGTCCTCCGCACGTTATTTAGGAGCTTTGTCCTCCGCACGTTTTAAAAGTATATTAATACTTATGATGAAGTTTGGTACCACATGCATATAAGGAGTCTAAGAGCATTGTCGCATGGTCATATTTATGATGTCATGTTGTTGATAAAGAATGAATATATGATTACGTGATAAGTGTTATCTGTCTATGCTACTTGCTTAAAGATGATATGAAGTTGATTATGTGATTACGTGCTGATTGTTATGCAAGAATGCTATTAATGTTTTGATGTTAATTGTTTTTCTGAATTATGTTGATTAATATTATTTTGTTATGAAATCTCACCCCTTCTGCTGGAATTGCCGCCTTGTGGGCAAGTGCAGGTGATCGTGCTTAGTGTTCAGGTGGTTCGTGAGTGGCCTTACCTCACAGTTTTGTCTAGGTCGCTCTGATACGTAACGGGATGGGGTTGTCTTATGCATGCTTCATTCTTTACGTGTATTTGATGCTCCTTACTAACATTTGAGATATTTTATGGGGCCTGCGTGCCAAACGTTTATGAATTTTTAGTAATATTTCCGCTGCAGAGTTTTGAAGTAATTGGTTAAATTATTATTTAACTGTTTTGGATTATGATTTATGTAATATCCCGTTGTTGTGTTTGCATACTCTGATAATTGTTTAAGAAATTTTTATGTTGGGAGAACGGGGTGTTACAGGAGGAGAGTCCCAAAGGTTCCCATGAGAGTGAACACGATCGTTTGAGCCCGAGGGAGCTGGAGGAGAATCCGAAAGGTCCCAATGACGGTGCCCCACATACATCACAAATTAAGCACCATGAGGTGCATGAAGTGTCGATTGAATCGATAGAGGTTCATACAAATACTGTTGATGAGCACATTGAGGTTCATTATGGGTCACACACTACCTTTGAGTTACATGCGGTTGTTGAGCCGACAACTTCAGTTAGTGAAAGTGTGCCCACGGAAGAGGAACATATGGTCACGGTTTTGCAACAGCAAGTGGTCAATCCTAGAAAAAATATACAACATGGTTTAGATTTGTGGGAAAGAGTTCGTGAATACGATGAAAGATCAGCGAAGGAAGACTTCATGTCGGTTCTTACAAGAAAACAGAAACAAAAACTTAAAGTTCAACAAGTTTTAGCAACGCAGCCTTCTAAAATCGGTGGTCGGGGTGAACATCTGTCGACTGATCAATGAATTTTGTCTATTGGAATGTTTGAGGTATCGGTAATTCTGATACTCGAATTGCTTTAAAAAATTTATATATGTCTCACAAACATATGCTTATTTTTATTGCGGAACCAATGGTTAATTTTGCACAAATTCCTGTTTGATATTGGCCGACTATAGGTGTTTCTAAATATTGCATTAATAACAGGGGCTCCTTATTGCCTAATCTTTGGGCTATTTGGGGGAATGACTTACTTGCTACAGTAATTTTTGTGTCTGATCAATGCATAGCCTTGGAGATTTCCTGTTATCAATCAACTGTTTATATAGCCGCTGTTTATGCTAGCACTTATTACTTGCGACGTCGACAACTTTGGGCTGATCTTACTCATCTTCAAGGTTGTTTTCAAGGGCCGTGGCTTTTTATAGGCAACTTTAATGCTATATTGGGTGCTCATGAGATGAGGGACAGACGTCCCCATCCATCTTTGTCATGTAAAGATTTATTAAATTGGATTAATGCGAATATATTAAATCATTTGCCAACTTTGGGGTCGTTTTTCACTTGGACAAATGGCAGATTTAGTATTGAAAATGTTGCTCTTCGACTTGATAGGGCAGTATGTAATGAAGATTGGATCAATTTTTGGCAAAATTCTTCTTGTTCAGCCTTGTTGCGCCATCAATCTGACCATAATCCGCTTCTGCTTTCAGTTATTTTCTATTCTGTGAAACACGCCACTCCTTTCAAAAAATTTAAGGTGTGGACTTCCCATGGTGATTGTCGTCAATTGGTGTTGGATAGTTGGTCTAAAGGTGTTTGAGGTCAAGGTATGACTCGGTTTCAAGCTAAATTACGTAATGTGAAAAATACTTTTAAGATTTGGAACCGAAAGGTGTTTGGTGATGTTGATAGACAAGTTAGACTAGCTGTAGATGAGGTGAACCACATACAACATTTAATTTATTCTGAGGGGTTTTCCGATCAGATCTACATGCAAGATCTTGAGGTGTAACGCCCATTTTTGATTATTTAGTTATTTGAATTATTTGAGGAGTCTAGATATATTTATTAATATATTATGCGAGGTTGATTTAAGATTTTATATGATTTTATGTGACGTGGTGACTTATTTTATTGTTTAATAAAATAAGATTTGAAAATAAAATAAAATATTTAGTTGTGGGTTAGTTTTGGATTTTAGAGAGTTATTTGGGAGAAAGAGTAAATAAGATAAGATTTGTTGGGAGTATATAAAGGGAAATTAGGTTAAGAAGTCAGTACGCGTTACTGAATTTTGGAAAAAAGGGAGAAACGGCTGCGTGAAGGGAGAAGAGCATAGAGGCTGCGATTTCTGCTTTTATCAGGTAAGGGTGAGCCTAGCAATTTAATTATATCATTCTGTAATTCATCTAATCAAGATTAACAATCATAGGGCTGTTTTGAGAGAATTGGAATTAGGTTAAAAAGGGAGAAAAATCATGAAGTAAGCCATAAAGCTGTAGAACGGATGTTTAAGATGGGTACAGAACGTAGATTAATCATAACATTGATGTTTCTGAGAGTTTAGACGTTTAAGATATTGATTTTGGGAACTTTTAGTGGGATTCTCGCAGAACCCGTAAGCATCTGTTCATCGCTCGCCTAGGCGAGCTATGCAACTCGCCGCGGCGAGTAGACCTAGATCGCTCGCGAGGCGAGCAACCCAGCTCGCCATAGCGAGCATTACCCTAGAGCTCGCGAGGCGAGCACTCCAACTCGCCCTAGCGAGCAGGACCTCTAGTTACTCGCGAGGCGAGCATTCCCACTCGCCATAGCGAGTTCTGTCAGAACCTAGAACCTGTTCTGTTTGCGACCTGTAGTCGCATATGACCTTGAGAGATGACATTGGGGTAGCTTAAGAGACTTTTAATGATGTTTAATATAATCTGTAATGATGATACATGATGATTGAGATTGTTTATGATGATTCTATGAAGCTTATGTGTGATATATGAATTAATTAAGTTGTGAATGTTTTATTTACTTGCGATGCTTGCATTATGGATGCTATATGTATGATGTACTTGCTTCCATGTTGCTATTTACTTATGTATAGCTGCTGCATGTGTCAGTCCATGTCGATTAAGATGTCCCGCGACGTTTATGATGTTAACTTGTTTAAGTTAAAATGTATTGAGTCTCATGCATACTCATTCCATGATGAGGGCTTATGCCCTGGAGTTCTTACTCACCAGCGACGAGGGCTCATGCCCTGGAGCTTTGCTCACCAGCGACGAAGGCTTATGCCTTGGAGTATATTTATGCTCATAGCGACGAGGGCTCATGCCCTGGATTGGTACCACATGCATATAAGATGTTAGGGTTGCATAGTCAAGTGATGTTGTCGAGTCGAGTCGTCTAAGATGTCCATGATGATGATTTATGATGATGATATGATGCTAAGTGACTTGTTTTTACATGATGATACTTTAAATGCTAAATGTCTTGTTTGTGATATGTTCAGCTATGTTTGATTGTTGATTGTGATTATTGGATTACATGTTTAATATAATTATTTGTGAATCTCACCCCTTCTGCTGGAATTGCCGCCTTGTGGGCAAGTGCAGGTAACCAAGATTACGTGTAGGCGTGTGAGGCTTTCTGCAGTTGAGTCTAGGTGCTCTGATACGTAACGGGATGGGGAATCTTTCTTTTATTTTCTCTGTTCCTTGCGTATTATGCGATTTGATACGTTTATGTTTATCCTGAAGATTTTAATAAGACGTTGTTGAGGCCTGTGTGCCAAAGACTTTTGAGATGATTTTCCTTATGACTTTTCCGCTGCGAAATTGAGTAACATTTTACGAATAATATTATGAAGGGTTAATGATTATTTATTCATTACTATGAGATGTTTTGAGAATGTGATGCCCTGTTTATGTGCTTACTCTGATGCATGATTATCTTTTTAAAGAAATTTTTATGTTGGGAAAACGGGGTGTTACATGAGGCGCAGTCACTGCTAACTAAAGCTTTAAATTTTCAGGAACAATTATGGAAAGAAAAAGCTCGAGATCAAAACTTTGTCAGTGGAGACCGCAACACTGCTTATTTCTACAGGGTCTCTAAAATTCGGGCAACAACAAAATCTATCTCTTTTTTACAGGATGGTGACAACATTATTATTTTCGACTTTAATATGTGTTTCGTCCATGCAATTAGGCGTCGTTTAAAAATTAGTCCTTGTAATCGTTAATCCTGGCAAATTACCCTTGCATTGTTTAATCATTTAAAATTTCGTCCTTTGATCAACTTAATCACTGCCAAGTCATCTGTTTACTGACGTGGTGCTGTTAAATTGGCTTTCACTTGAAAGCTCATCCATCTGGGCATGAGAATGGACAAAAATACTCCTCTTCAGTTGAGGGCAAATGAAAATGACGAAACTACCCTTCTTCCATCTTCTTCAAAATCCCACCTCTTCTCTTCTCTTCTCCTTCATTGCTTTCTTCTGCAGATCCTCTTCCTTCATTTCATTCTAGTTCGAAACTATCATAACTTGTAGAAACATCCAGATTAATATTCAAGATTAATAAAGCCAAGATTAATACCCAATATAGTAACTGATGTTTCAAACTATTCCTTCATTTCATTCTTCCTGAAATACCCAAGATTAATAAAGCCAGCACTGTTCCAGATTAATATTCCTACAAGACTCGGCCTCTACGTGTGCGAGAGATTTTGAACACCCTTTGAAACCTTCTTTTCTGGATTTCATAACAAGGTCGACGTTGTGGTGGTTATCGGAAACTACCGTCTTCTTCTCTTAATCTTCTCAATCCACCCATTTCCTTAACAAATGGAGGATCCATTTCGACCCTCTCCTTGTGGTTCAGCCACCCTTTTCAACCCTCTGGCAACAGCGACGGTGACAATAACAACATTGACGGCGACGACATCGAAACAATAATTAAGTATATGGGTTTTGGTTCAAATAAAATGAAAAATCCTAATAGATTTGGTTTTTGGAAAATCTGGATTTGAACCTCACGCTGATTTAATTTCATTATTAGATGTCTGTCATTCCCCTAATTTTGACCAGGGTATTCCATTTAACCATCATTTTATGTGTTTTTTAAAACTCATTTTATTCGCCTTTAATCCCCCTTTTATTCACATTTTTATCATCATTTTAACCGTATTTTAGCGCTCGTCGCGTTGGTATTTTAATTCTCAATTTTATTTGCATTTTTATGCTCGTCGCGTTAGCATTTTAATTCTCAATTTTATTTGCATTTTCGTTCGCATTTTTGCGCTCGTCGCGTTAGCATTTTAATTCTCAATTTTATTTGCATTTTCGTTCCTATTTTAACGTTCGTCGCACTGGTATTTTAATTCTCGTTTTTATTTGCATTTTTAAAAAAACTTGTTGCACTCGTGTTTTATTTCTCGTTTTGTTCGCTTTCGAAAGTTTTCATTCGTATTTTAAAAGCCAAGTGTTTTGTCGTCTCAGACGAAATTTTGGCAGAGAGGTATTTTAAAATACCTCATTTTGGTTACCGAAAGGGACAATTTTAGGTTTTATTTGTCATTATTATTATTTCTTTTGTCTTAATAATTTTCAGTGTTATTTTAGTTCTTTTTCTTTTATTTTTAAATAATTTTCGTTTTTTTATTATTATTAGTTATTTTATATTATGTTTTTTTATTATTTTGTCCATTTTGCTTTAGTTATTTGGTCCAACCATGTCAAGGTGTCCAAAGCCTATTGGTCCTCCAATCCAAAACCCTAGTTCTGGCAGTATAAATAGACTGTCATTTATTACATTGTGGGGAGGGGAGTCAGAATCAGTCAGAATTTTCACCCAATCATTGGCAGCAACTGCAATTAAACCACAAACACAAAAACCCTGTGAATGCTAGTTCATTCAATTTGGTGAGGGCTCATGCCCTGTGAATGCTTTAACAATTCAAATTGTGAGGGCTTATGCCCTGGAATGCCTTGTCATTGAAACGCGTTAACGGTACCACATGCATATGCATTGTCACATTTTGTCATTGAGTCATATCGGTGTTGTCATGTCATTGCATGCGTCGTTGTTGTTGGTTAAGTAGTCTTTGTATTGTTGGTTGAAATTGAATATGTTGGTAATGTTATTGACCATGAAATACGTAAATATATTGAAGTATTGATGATATTAGGGTGTTAGATTCAATTGATGAATTATATTTCTATTATTGTTGTCTGTGAATCTCACCCCTTCTGCTTGAAAATGTTGCCCTTCGTATGGGTAACTTGCAGGTGATCTAGAATAGTAGAAGTGGTGGCTCAAGTGTCTTAGGGCTCTGATATGTAACAATATGGGAATTTGTTGTTGTGTTTTCATTCCTTATGTATCAAATTTTGAAACATGTTGATGGAGCTTTGCTTGTTGTTGAATAAATTGTTAATGACTAATTATGTAGAAGCCTTTGTGCTAGCATCATTGATGACATTTGAATGTTAAATGATTTTATGAATTTTCCGCTGCAATGTATGGATAATTTATCGCAGTTGATTTGATAAATAGTATTTTATTCTATTTAAGAAATTTTGAAAAGCAGTGTGACATGCTCGTTTGTTTGTTGAACTCTGATTTACCTGTTTATTTATTAAATATTTAATTGTTGGGATAACGGGGTGTTACAGTCTAAGTTAGCAAATTGAAGAAAACAAAGGTTTGGTATTAGAGTGAAACCGAAGGCCCAAATTGAAGATAACAAAGGCCCAATAACATATTTCTCCCACAAAACCCAGTTAATTCGTTCATTTCTCTTTAGGTTCAGTCAAACACATATTCTCTATATGCTTCCGTTCAAAGTTTCACTTCCTTGAAACCCTATCCGCCGCCAACATCAAAACCAATATTCCATTTCTGATTAACAACGAAACGAAACCTGATTGTATACACTTCGTGAAACCCTTATTCTCGCAATCTAGTTCTCTCTTTCTTTGTTGTTGAATTGAAGATTTTGGTTATATTTTTGAACAAGAATATTGTATTTGTTTATTACATAAAGATTAATTTGATTTTTTTTATTTAGGGTTATTTTTTATCCTATTAGTAACTTTGTGTTTTTTTTGTTGCCTTTTTGTTTACTAACACTAGGGATTTTTATCTTTGTATAGGTATTGATTGATATCATTTGTAGATTTCTTTGATGAAAATTAAGACAAGGTATAGTGTGTTTTTCTTGTCTCGAGCCTTAAGGTTTTATGTGCTTTCTAATTGATTTTTTTAAATGTTTTATTTGTGTATTTAAACTTTTATTTTGTGTGTTCACACTTCAATGTTTTTCATGTTAATGTTCACAGTTGAAAGATGGAGCAGGAGGACAGAGCTACCAGTTTGGAAAAAGTTGTTGTGTCTAATGGTATGTTATGAAATTTATCTTGTTATGGAATATGCTCTATTTTTTTGTTGAATATGTATGGTTGTATATGTTTGTATGTTTTGAATATGTATGATTGTGTGATTTTTTTCTTCATGTTATATTTGTGCAAGTGGAAATATTTTTAAAACTAAATCACATGTTTTGAATCAGTTTGTTAATGATATTAAATATGATTTTGATTCTATTCTGATTTCATTTTCTTCAAATTCTATGTATGCAAGTGTCATAGTTGAAATCTAACTCACATAATTTTGAATCAATTTGTAACTGATGTTAAATCTAACTCATATGATTTTGATGTACTATATAGAAAAATAATTCTTTTAAAAATAGTGTTACAAATAACAAATAAAATGGTTAAATCCGTTTTTTGACCCTACAAATTTCAAACTCTTATTTTTTGTCTCTTAAAAAAGTGGTACATACATTCTTACAAAATTTTCTCAAATGCAATTTTAGTCCCTACTACTTGCAAATTATTTAAGTATCCTTAAACTCATATATTTTTGAATGAATTGTATATAATATTATACGAATGCCTGAAAAAAATCATTCAAAAATTTGTGTGGACTTAATAATAGCGACCAAGTGTGCATGCAAGAACATTTTATAAGAAGAAAATGTACTACATTTTTTTTTATAGGGAAGACACTGTAACACTTTTTTTTTTCAGAGACGAAAAACAAAATTTGGTAATTTAGTAGGAATTAAAATCTTATTTAATCCAAGATAAAATTTACACAAATATTATATAAAAAACATTTAAAAATTAAAAAGTGATGCAACCTTAAGTAAGTAATTAATGTAATCAAGCAGTGTATTCAATAAAACTTTCGTGTAGGCATGGTCACTATTATAGTATTCAAGTGACACATTTTTCCTTTATCATTGTAACACATAACATAAACCACAATGTTAAATAGGTTACTTGATCTTTATTCTCCTAGTATTATCTGAATTAAGAATGGTACCTAAGAAGTCTTCAAGAGGAAAACAAAAGCATGAGTTGAAGAAGATTGACAGAGAGAGAAAAACAATTAGCATTTAAAACTACTAAGCATAACATTCTCAACAAGTCCTCCGATTTATCAACACTTTTGGGGCTCGGGTTTATATTCTTATGTTTTATCCAAGAGAAAAACCAAAATTTTGTAAATCCATCCATAGAAAAGCAAGTAGAACAATTAAAGATTACAAATCGTAATGTGAAAAACAGTCCTGTTTGGGATGAAAGGAAAGATGTAGAAGCATGACGTGCATCTTTGAAACGTTGAAAATTCTGGCTTTAGGTTTACAGAAGAGGAAGATGACCACATATTTGAATATAATAAATTAAGAAAAATGGATACACTATATGTCACATAAGAGATGAAAAACATGCTCTACAATTTTATTTGTCAAACTCACTATTTGTATAAATGTTTTTTCATAATTGATCCTATATGTCAGCATCTTCCTCTTTTTTCATAATTGATCCTATAGCCATAAATTTTCAACGTCATCAAAGATGCACAATACGCTTATGTAGCAAGGTTTTCATTCAAAACTTGGTCATTCAAACCAGCTCATATATATATATATATATATATATATATATATATATATAGTGTATCTAGTGAGAACTAATATCTATTGTGAGAAATGAGAACTATTAATAACAATCATTAGATATATTAAACGGCTCTAATTAAAAAACTTCACTAAAGTAACGCGTGGCCTTTTCCGCACACTACTACCTAATTCTTTATGGTGTTTTGATGAAAAAAGAAAAAGAAAAATTATATATTCTTGGAGAAGGCGATTGTGAAACCCCATCATGGCAAAGCTAAAGACTGAATGAGATTGAAAAAAATTAGAACATCCAGAGATCATCTAGCCCTGTAGAAGCAGATATTTGAAGGTTGTCAACTCGAAAGACTACGGAATTAGATCCATGGCACCAATAGAAGAATGATTAATTATTTTTCTTTCTCTCAATCTTCTTCACTCTAGTTTTTGTTTTCCTCTTGATAACCTCATCAATGCCTTTCTTAATCAAGATAATATTCCTAGAAGAATGATCAATTAAGTTATACAATATTGTGGTTTGTGTCATGTGTTATAAAGATAAAGAAAAAATGGGGTAGTTGAATTCTATAATAGTGGCAACTCACATACTAAAGTTTTATTGAATATAATACTTGATCACATTAATTATGTAAAGTTGTGTCACTTAGTAGATAGACCTTACTTTAATGTATTACATAGAAGACGAATTATTTAAAAAATAGGGGTATGAATATCGATAAAGATAAAATGGTTAAATATATTTTTTATCCTTACAAATAACAAACTTTCATATTATTTTCTCTTAAAAATGTGAAACCTAATCATCCTTACAAATCTTTTTGCATCAAATTTTAATCCCTATAAAATCCGAAGTTGTTTTTGTATTCTTAAACTGTGATACTTTTGAATGAATTTTCACAAGCATGTTAAGAACATTATAAAAAGTTCTCTTACAAAAGGTTAATTTTTTTTTTTTACATGGAATGAATTAAATATATATATTTTTAATTTCAAAGTTCTAAAAAGGTAGTAATGAAAATCTGAACAAGGAGTTGTCGTTAGAAAAGTTGTTAGGTAAAGTGAAAGTTTTAGTTTTTTTTGGTTAAAACTATAACTTGACCATTAACATGATTAGAATTACCACTTTTAGTATGATGTTGTTTCTTATCAGGTAATTTGAATTGCCCATTGACATAATTCAAAATACTTAATTCGAGCTACCCATTATCACAATTTGAATTACAAGTATCAGAAAAAAAAAAACTACATTTAAGGCACTTTCTCAACATGATACCTTGATTTATCCCAAAAAAAATCTCATTTCGTACACGAACATGCTCTATTTTTTGAATTTTGGTGAGTATACTAAATCATAAGCTTAGCCATGAGAAGACCTTAGTTAGGAGATTATCCTAATTTGACAAGGCAAAACAAAATTTAAATTGTTGATATAAGTCACAATTTTATTTAACACATAATCAAAGCAAAAATCACATGTTGATAGTTCATAAAAATAAAATCGACAGAACGACAAGAGTAACCGAGAACATTTAGTTTTAAACTAACACATTAAGCCCATCTGAAAATGAATTGCTAAGAGTAGTCTTTTATGATGGACTTGGGTCTTCTTTAGAAGGCTCTTTTGGGTCAAACTCGACTTTCTCTTGATTCTCAGCTGATGGTGGACTTGGGTCTTCTTTAGAAGGCTCTTTTGGGTCAGACTCAACTTTCCCTTGACTCTCAGCCGATGGTGGACTTTTATCTTCTTTAGGAGGCTCTTTTCAGTCAGACACCACTTCCCCTTGATTCCCTGCAGGGTAACTCCCCAATACTATCTGCAAAACCGACACCAAATTTTGAGAGAAAATAGGTTCACCAGTATAAGAAAAAATAAAAATAAAAAATCTAAAAAGTCATATGTATTTCGAAATTTTGGATCTAATGTAATTGAATTTTTAAATTGTTTTGCTTATATTTTATTTTGTAAGGAGTAATTTAAAAATGTATTTGAACAAGGGAAGCAGTCATAAAAATGTTAATAACTTGACCACCAAATACCCATCATTTGATGAGAAGCTCACATTTAAGCCCCCAAATACCTTGCAATGGCTTTCTTTTTTATAAATTAAAGATCCACCAAGCGATATGAACTTAAATCTTCCGTGGCAAAAAATAAATAAAAAAAATGAGTCATATTTCACTTATTGTTGGCAAGTATATTAACACATATTTTTAAAAATTAAAATAAACATGTTTTACGAAAGTAAGCAAACCATAAAATTGTAGGACGACTAACCTCGTAAGTCTCTGTTTTACCATCTATACAAATAGTTGCTTTGGATGTGGTCCCCATCGTCGATAATATGCTTATGTTTTCAGAGAGATTTTGGGAAAATGTCATAATCTTTTCCAACACATTCTGAATGGCAAAAGATATATGTACAAGAAAAATTAATAGTTGGTCTTTAGCAAGAAACTTTTTTTTTCTTTTCAAAATGACAAATGACATAATGTTTGAAGATTAGGGTAACTTAAAACCTCAAATCCTTTTCCCCAAAATGATATAAGTTTCTTGCTAAGGACCAACTATTAATTTTTCTTGTACATATATGTTTTGCCGTTCATAATGTGTTGGTAAAGATTATGACATTTTTCCAAAATCTCACTGGAAATATAAGCATATTATCAGCAGTGGAGACCACATCCAAAGAAACTATTTGTGTAGATGATAAAACAAAGACTTACGAGGTTAGTCGTCCTACAATTTTATGGTTTGTTTACTTTCACCAAAACATGTTGATTTTAATTTTTTAAAATATGTGTTAATATACTTGCCAACAATAAGTGAAATATGACTCATTTTTTATTTTATTTTCTGCCAGGGAAGATATGAGATCATATCGCTTGGTGGATCTTTAATTCATAAAAAAATAAAGCCATTGAAAGGTATTTGGGGGCTTAAATGTGAGCTTGTCATCAAATGGTGGGGTATTTGGTGGTCAACTTATTGACATTCTGATGGCTGCTTCCCATGTTCAGGTACATTTTTAAATTTCTCCTTACGAAATGAAATATAAGCAAAACATTTTAAAAATTCAATTGCATTTGATCCAAAATTTAGAAATACATTTGATTATATATATTCTTATACTAGTGAACCTATTTTCTCTCAAAATTTGGTGCTGATTTTGCAGATAGTATTGGGGAGTTACCCTTCAGGGAATCAAGAGGAAGTGGTGTCTGACTCAAAAGAGCCTCCTAAAGAAGATAAAAGTCGACCATCAGCTGAGAGTCAGGGGAAAGTCGAGCCTGACCCAAAAGAGCCTTCTAAAGAAGACCCAGGTCCACCATCAGCTAGTAATTAAGAGAAAGTCGAGTTTGATCCACAAGAGTCTTCTAAAGAAGACCCAAGTCTATCATCACAGACTACTCTTAGCAATTCATCTTCAGATGGGCTTAATATCCTAGTTTAAAACTAGATGTTCTCGGTTACTCTTGTCGTTCTGTACATTTTATTTTTATAACTATCAACATGTGATTTTTGCTTTGATTATGTGTTAAATAAAATTGTGACTTATATCAGCAATTCTTGTTTTGCCTTGTCAAATTAGTATAATCTTTTAACTATGGACTTCTCATGTCTAAGTATGATTTAATATACTCACCAAAATTCAAAAAATAGAGCATGTTCATGTAAGAATTGAGATTTTTTTTTTTGGGTAAATCAAGGTATCATGTTGAGAAAGTGCCTTAAATATAGATTTTTTCTCTCTGATACTTGTAATTCAAATTGTGATAATGGGTAGTTCGAATTAAGTATTTTGAATTATATCAATGGGTAATTCAAATTACCTGATAAAAAACAACATCATACTAAAAGTGGTAATTCTAATCATGTTAATGCTCAAGTTACCCGATAAAAAACAACCTCTTGATTTGATCTCTTTTGTTGTTTTATCTCGATTTTGCTTAAGGATGCAGCTTAGTTAAAGTATAAGAGGATAATAAACCCAATAAATAATTGATTTGTCTAACTAAATTGTGGTGATGGTAGTCCCAATAAATCACGTTCCCTTAATACTTTAAGCTCATTCACAAATGGTAAAAGTTCAGCCATAGTGATAGTTCAATCATCTTAATGGAGAACACCAACTCTTTTTTGGCTCGACAAATCTCCTTTATTGTTACTCAAAATGTTCCAATTTTTTCAATTTTTCGTTTTTTGTTATTTGATTGCTATTTTATTTTGGATCGATTTGAAAAAAGTAATATATAATATCTGTTTAAAAAAAGTAATTATCGTAATATTTTATGATTAAAAAAAAGTAAATCATCATATAATTTCATGAGATAATCTATAAATTGTAAAAAAAAAATATATAAAAGAAAAAAAATTAAATTTCAAATTTTATGAGCGATAGTTTTTCTTTAAGAATGGAGTTCCCGTTTTTCTGAAGTCTGTCTCAATAAAACAGCGATTTCTCACTTGTTAACCGTTGGATCAGACTGATTTTTGGAGAGCAGGTTCGCAACACCTGGGTCTACCTTTTCACCGTTCGGATCGTCGAAACAAGGTCGGACATATGCTAGGGTTCTCACGCACAGTACAGGTATTTCGTTTTGCCATTCAGTTTCTTCCATTTGAAAACGTGCAATCATGATGATACCCAAGGGTATTGCAAAGATTAGTTCACGTGATTTTCATTATTAGAAACTTTCTAGTCATTGTATTTGTATTGTGTTCCCCTATGCTGTTGCGATTTGGCTTTATGGGTTTTTGGATTTCTGCACTCTGTTACATTGTCGCCTGTTGTTACTTCTCTATCTACACTGATACTGATTCTTAACTTTGGGAAAGCGCAGCCGCGCTAATGCCCTTGTGCATTACAAAGGCTGACTCACGCGTGTCTCATACCTAGGATCAGTTTGGTGCTTTGAAGACAGAACACTAATGGAATACGCATGCTCCTTGCCGTGTGTGTCTGATACTGTACCTATACCTTCAGTCGCTGCACCAACACAGACAGTTGTTTCTCAACAACAACTATCAGTCATGACATTTGCAGCCGCACTATCTGGACAAAGAGTAGTAGACGACAGACCTTTCCCTACACCATGCCTCAAGGGTGATGCTTTGAGCATCAAAATTTGTCAGGAAGAGTATCAAAGGGGACTAGAGGATCACAAAAATGCATTGAGGGTGCGTTCGACTCTTAACAAGGGAGATAAACCATACTCTGCACGTGATCTAAGCAGCAAAATTGGAAAGCTATGGAAAACATCGGCAGGGTGGAAAATGGTGCCTCTAGCTAAAGGCTATTATGACATTCACTTTGACTCGGCGGATGACCTTAGAAGAATATGGGCAGCAGGCACGGTGCACCTCAAGCCGGGTTTGTTACGGTTTTGACAATGCACCAAAGACTTCAAATATCTTGCTAAAAAACAGACTCATGTTTCACTTTGGATTCGATTGGTGGAGTTCCGCAAGAATATTGGCGGGAGAGAATTTTGAAGGAAATAGCAAATGCGGTAGGTACACCGAATTTTATAGGATATTGATCTTTCAAAGAGAACTTTTGATGAAATTCTTGTTGAGCGCGATGGCTTTAATTTCAAAGTTGAGGTACAATATGAGCGGAGACCGTTGTTTTGTCATCACTGCTTCTCAATTGAGCATGATGTCTCCACTTGTCGTTGGTTACGTCCGCAACCACCAAAAGACAAGAATGATCTAGGGAAACAGATTGTTGTGGCTGAGGCAGCCCCCCCAAGCCTACTCGGCAAAAGAATAACAACAATGATGTGGGTGCTTCCACGTCGGCTAATGGCAGCACTTGGACATGGGTTATGGCTCCCGCTGCTTTAAGGGTTATTACTACTCAGCGGGTTCGGTTGCTACATCTACACCAACATCTGCTCCGACATCATTGGCCTCAGTTTAACTGGATTTACCAGCTTCAATTCCACCCCCTACTTTGCCAATTCATTCACAGTTGAGGCCAGTTTCTTTGGTTACTTCCACAGTGGCGTCTTCACAGATGGACGCGTCTTTGTCGTCAACTTCTTTCAATTTTCCATTACACAATGTGTTTGACAGTATTACTCCTGGAGAGTTGCTGTAACGCCCATTTTTGATTATTTAATTATTTGATTTATTTGAGAAGTTGATATATATTTATTAATATATTATGCGACGTGGTGACTTATTTTATTGTTTAATAAAATAAGATTTGAAAATAAAATAAAATATTTAGTTGTGGGTTAGTTTTGGATTTTAGAGAGTTTTGTGGGAGAAAGAGTAAATAAGATAAGATTTGTTGGGAGTATATAAAGGGAAATTAGGTCAAAAGAGAAGTCAGTATACGCGTACAGAGTTTTGGAAAAAGGGAGCAAACGGCCAAGTGAAGAGAAGTGACCTTTGAGGGCTGCGATTTCTGCTTTTATCAGGTAAGGGTGAGCCTAACACTTAATTCTATTGAACTGTAGTTCATCTAATCTCGATTAACAACATAGGATTGAGTTTTGTGAGAATTGGAATTAGGTTAAAATTGAGAAAAATCATGAATTAGGCCATAAAGCTGTAGAACAGATGTGTAGGATGAGTACAGAACGTAGATTAATCATAACATTGATGTTTCTGAGAGTTTAGACGTTTAAGATGATGAATTTGGGAACTTTTGATGAGATTTTCGCAGAACCCGTAGCAGTCTGTTCATCGCTCGCCTAGGCGAGCTATGCAACTCGCCGCAGCGAGTAGACCTAGATCGCTCGCGAGGCGAGCAACCCAGCTCGCCATAGCGAGTAGTCCCCTAGAGCTCGCGAGGCGAGCACTCCAACTCGCCATAGCGAGCAGGACCTTAGTTACTCGCGAGGCGAGCTATCCCACTCGCCATAGCGAGTTATGTCAGAACCTAGAACCTGTTCTGTTTGCGACCTGTAGTCGCATATGACCTTGAGAGATGACCTTGGGGTAGCTTTAGAGACTTCTAATGATGTTTAATATAATCTGTAATGATGTTACATGATGATTGAGATTGTTTATGATGATTTTATGAAGCTTATGTGTGATATATGAATTAACTAAGTTATGAAGGTTTGATTTACTTGCGATGCTTGCATTATGGATGCTATTTGTATGATGTACTTGCTGCCATGTTGCTATTTACTTATGTATAGTTGCTGCATGTGTCAGTCCATGATGATTAAGATGGTTATTAAGACGTTGATGATGTTAACTTGTTTAAGTTAAAATTGCATTGAGTCTCATGCATACTCATTCTATGATGGGGGCTTATGCCCTGGAGTTTTTACTCACCAGCGGCGAGGGCTTATGCCCTGGAGCTTTGCTCACCAGCGACGAAGGCTTATGCCTTGGAGTATATTTATGCTCATAGCGACGAGGGCTCATGCCCTGGATTGGTACCACATGCATATAAGACGTAGGGTTGCATAGTCAAGTGATGATGTCGAGTCGAGTTGTCTAAGATGTTTACTAAGATGTTTATGATGTTGATTATGACGCTGCTAAATGATGTGTTGTTTATGTTGATGTTCTAAATGCTAGATGTTTATCTGTGATATGTTGAATTATGTTTGGTTGTTGTATTGTGATTATTTAATTACATGTTTAATATAATTATTTGTGAATCTCACCCCTTCTGCTGGAATTGCCGCCTTGTGGGCAAGTGCAGGTAACCAAGATTAGGTGCAGACGTGTGAGGATTTCTGCAGTCGAGTCTAGGTGCTCTGATACGTAACGGGATAGGGGATCTTCTTTATTTTTCTCTGTTCCTTGCGTATTAAGTTATTTTACATGCTTATGTTTATTTTGAAGATTTTGCTAATAAGATGTTGATGAGGCATGCGTGCCAAAGACTTTTGAGATGCTTTTTCTTATGATCTTTCCGCTGCGATAAGGATTAATATTTTATGAAGATTTAATGTTTATTTATTCATTAACATGAGATGTTTTTAGAAATGTGATGCCCTGTTTATGTGCTTACTCTGATGCATGATTATCTTTTTAAAGAAATTTTTATGTTGGGAAAACGGAGTGTTACAATTGGTATCAGAGCAGGTCGGTCCGTCCGGCCAAGTAGAGAGTCGAGTGACGTTGTCGTAGAGTTAGAATACTATTGTTGTATTATTCTAACTTATGTTTGCTTTGTAGAGGATTAAGATGGCTGGAAGAAACGACGCTGCGATTGCTGCCGCCTTGGAAGCTGTAGCTCAAGCGGTGGGGCAACAACCGAATGCGAATGCTGGTGCTAGTGCTGAGGTCCGCATGCTGGAGACCTTCTTGAGAAACCATCCTCCTACCTTAAAGGGGAGATATGACCCAGATGGAGCCCAGACTTGGCTCAAGGAGATTGAGAGGGTGTTCCGAGTGATGCAGTGCACGGAGGTGCAGAAGGTGCGTTTTGGTACGCACATGCTGGCTGAGGAGGCTGATGACTGGTGGATTAGTCTTCTACCTGTTCTGGAGCAAGGTGGTGCTGAGGTTACTTGGACTATTTTCAGAAGAGAGTTCCTCAATAGATATTTTCCAGAGGATGTTCGGGGCAAGAAAGAGATTGAGTTCCTAGAGCTTAAGCAAGGGAACATGTCCGTGACTGAGTATGCGGCAAAGTTTGTGGAGCTGGCAAAATTTTACCCACATTATACCCCAGAGACTGCTGAATTTTCTAAATGCATTAAGTTTGAAAATGGATTGCGTGCTGATATCAAGAGGGCTATTGGGTATCAGAAGATTAGAATCTTTTCCGAGCTGGTGAGTAGTTGCAGGATCTACGAGGAGGACACTAAGGCCCATTACAAGGTGGTTAATGAGAGAAAAGGAAAAGGGCAGCAAAGTCGTCCTAAGCCCTACAGTGCTCCTGCAGATAAGGGCAAACAGCGAGTTAATGATGAGAGGAGACCTGCGAAGAAGGATGCTCCTGCTGAGATAGTTTGCTATACTTGTGGCGTGAAAGGCCATAAGAGTAATGCTTGTCCTGGAGAGGTGAAGAGGTGTTTTCGTTGTGGCAAGAAGGGTCATACTACTGCGGATTGCAAGCATGGTGACATTGTGTGTTTTAACTGCGGTGAAGAGGGTCACATTGGTTCACAATGCAAGAAGCCTAAGAAGGCTCAGACTACTGGGAGGGTTTTTGCTTTGACTGGTACGCAGACGGAGAGCGAGGATCGCTTGATCAGAGGTACTTGTTATTTTGATAATATATCATTAGTTGCTATTATTGATACTGGTGCCACACATTGTTTTGTTGCTCTTGATTGTGCTGCTAAGTTGAATCTTGTTGTATCTGATATGAATGGGGAGATGGTTGTCGAAACTCCAGCTAAGGGTTCAGTGACTACTTCCCTTGTGTGTTTAAGATGTCCTGTGTCTATGTTTGGTCGTGATTTGGAGATTGATTTAGTATGTCTACCGTTGGTTGGGATGGATGTGATCTTGGGGATGAATTGGTTAGAGTACAATCATGTTCTGATTAATTGTTTTAGCAAGACGGTGCATTTTTCTTCTACCGAAGAAGAGAGTGGGGCGGAATTCTTATCTACTAAACAGTTGAAGCAGTTGGAACGCGATGGAATTATGATGTTTTCTTTGATGGCGTCCTTATCTATTGAGAATCAGGCGGTGATTGATAAGCTACAAGTAGTATGTGATTTTCCAGAAGTTTTCCCAGATGAGATTTCTGATGTGCCTCCGGAAAGAGAAGTTGAATTTACGATCGATCTTGTTCCTGGAACGAAGCCTGTGTCTATGACGCCTTATCGTATGTCAGCTTCTGAGTTGGCTGAGCTGAAGAAACAGTTAGAGGATTTGCTTGATAAGAAGTTTGTGAGACTAAGTGTTTCACCGTGGGGAGCTCCAGTGTTGTTAGTTAAGAAGAAAGATGGAAGTATGAGGTTGTGCATCGACTATCGTCAACTGAATAAAGTAACGATAAAGAATAGGTATCCACTTCCAAGAATTGACGACTTGATGGATCAGTTGGTGGGTGCTTGTGTGTTTAGCAAGATAGATTTGAGATCGGGTTACCATCAGATTAAAGTGAAAGATGAGGATATGCAGAAGACAGCGTTTAGGACGCGGTATGGACATTATGAGTATACGGTGATGCCTTTCGGTGTTACTAACGCACCTGGCGTATTTATGGAGTATATGAATAGAATCTTCCATGCTTATTTGGATCGTTTTGTTGTGGTATTCATCGATGATATTCTGGTTTACTCTAAGACTGAAGAAGAACATGCTGAGCATTTGAAGATCGTCTTGCAAGTGTTGAAAGAGAAGAACCTTTTTGCTAAGTTGTCTAAGTGTGAGTTCTGGTTGAAAGAAGTAAGTTTTTTTGGTCATGTTATTTCTGGCGATGGCATTGCGGTTGACCCGTCTAAAGTTGAAGCGGTATCGCAATGGGAGACTCCTAAGTCGGTTACAGAGATTAGAAGCTTTTTGGGTCTAGCTGGCTATTATCGAAGATTTATAGAAGGATTTTCTAAGTTGGCTCTTCCATTAACGCAGTTGACGTGTAAAGGTAAATCTTTTGTGTGGGATGTGCATTGTGAGAACAGTTTTAATGAGTTGAAGAAACGTTTGACGACGGCTCCAGTTTTGATTTTGCCGAAGCCCGATGAACCTTTTGTGGTATATTGTGATGCGTCCAAGTTGGGTTTAGGTGGTGTGCTTATGCAAGATGGTAAAGTGGTAGCTTATGCTTCAAGGCAATTGAGGATTCATGAGAAGAATTATCCGACGCATGACTTAGAGTTGGCAGCTGTGGTCTTTGTATTGAAAATATGGAGACATTACCTGTATGGTTCGAGGTTTGAAGTGTTTAGTTATCACAAGAGTTTGAAGTACTTATTTGACCAGAAGGAATTGAATATGAGGCAGCGAAGGTGGCTCGAATTATTGAAAGATTATGACTTTGGTTTGAATTATCATCCGGGCAAAGCTAATGTGGTTGCAGATGCCTTGAGTAGGAAGACTTTGCATATGTCTGCCATGATGGTGAAGGAATTCGAGTTGTTGGAACAGTTTAGAGATTTGAGTTTAATCTGTGAGAGAACACCTCAGAGTGTAAAGCTTGGGATGCTGAAGATTGATAGCGATTTCTTGAAAAGTATCAAAGAGGCGCAGAAAGAAGATGTCAAGTTTGTGGAATTGTTGGTTGCTAGTAATCAGACGAAAGATAGCGACTTTAGAGTTGATGATCAAGGAGTGTTGAGATTTCGAGGTAGGATTTGCATTCCTGATAATGAGGAAATGAAGAAGATGATTCTTGCGGAGAGTCATAGAAGTAGCTTGAGTATTCATCCGGGAGCTACGAAGATGTATCATGATTTAAAGAAGCTGTTTTGGTGGTCTGGTTTGAAACGTGACGTGGCACAATTTGTTTATTCTTGTTTGGTTTGTCAGAAATCGAAGGTTGAGCATCAGAAACCTGCTGGTATGATGGTACCTTTAGATGTGCCAGAGTGGAAATGGGATAGTATATCCATGGATTTCGTGACGAGCTTGCCGAATACTCCTAAAGGGAATGACGCTATTTGGGTGATTGTTGATAGATTGACGAAGTCGGCTCATTTTCTACCGATTAACATTACTTTTCCTGTTGCCCAGTTGGCAGAGATTTATGTCAAGGAGATTGTGAAGTTGCATGGTGTTCCTTCGAGCATTGTATCAGATAGAGACCCGAGGTTTACTTCTAGGTTTTGGAAGAGTTTGCAAGAGGCTTTAGGTTCTCAGTTGAGGTTGAGTTCGGCTTATCATCCGCAAACAGATGGTAAGTCGGAGAGGACGATTCAGTCGTTGGAGGATTTATTGAGGGTGTGTGTACTTGAGCAAGGAGGAACTTGGGATAGTCATCTTCCATTGATAGAGTTCACGTACAACAACAGTTACCATTCGAGTATCGGAATGGCACCTTTTGAGGCTTTGTATGGTCGGAGATGCAGAACTCCGTTGTGTTGGTTTGAGTCAGGCGAAAATGTGATGTTAGGACCGGAGATTGTTCAACAGACTACTGAGAAAGTAAGAATGATCCAAGAGAAGATGAAAGCGTCGCAGAGTCGACAAAAGAGTTATCATGACAAGCGTAGAAAGGACCTTGAGTTCCAAGAGGGAGATCATGTGTTCCTGAGAGTGACTCCTATGACCGGTGTTGGTCGTGCATTGAAGTCAAAGAAGTTAAACCCGAAGTTTATTGGTCCATATCAGATATCAGAGAGGATTGGGGTGGTGGCCTATCGTATTGGATTGCCACCACATTTATTGAATTTGCACGACGTGTTCCATGTGTCGCAACTGAGGAAGTATGTTCCGGATCCGTCTCATGTGATCCAGAGTGATGATGTGCAAGTTAGGGACAACCTTACGGTTGAGACCTTACCAGTGAGGATTGACGACAGAAAGACGAAGACGTTGAGGGGCAAGGAGATACCTCTCGTTAGAGTCGTTTGGTCGGGAGCGACCGACGAAAGCTTGACGTGGGAGTTAGAGAGTAAGATGCTGGAGTCATATCCAGAATTGTTTGCTTGAGGTAATTTTCGAGGACGAAAATCTTTTAAGTTGGGGAGAGTTGTAACGCCCATTTTTGATTATTTAATTATTTGATTTATTTGAGAAGTTGATATATATTTATTAATATATTATGCGATGTTGAATGAAGATTTAATATGATTTTATGCGACGTGGTGACTTATTTTATTGTTTAATAAAATAAGATTTGAAAATAAAATAAAATATTTAGTTGTGGGTTAGTTTTGGATTTTAGAGAGTTTTGTGGGAGAAAGAGTAAATAAGATAAGATTTGTTGGGAGTATATAAAGGGAAATTAGGTCAAGAGAGAAGTCAGTATACGCGTACAGAGTTTTGGAAAAAGGGAGCAAACGGCCAAGTGAAGAGAAGTGACCTTTGAGGGCTGCGAATTCTGCTTTTACCAGGTAAGGGTGAGCCTAACACTTAATTGTATTGAACTGTAGTTCATCTAATCTCGATTAACAACATAGGATTGAGTTTTGTGAGAATTGGAATTAGGTTAAAATTGAGAAAAATCATGAATTAGGCCATAAAGCTGTAGAACAGATGTGTAGGATGAGTACAGAACGTAGATTAATCATAACATTGATGTTTCTGAGAGTTTAGACGTTTAAGATGATGAATTTGGGAACTTTTGATGAGATTTTCGCAGAACCCGTAGCAGTCTGTTCATCGCTCGCCTAGGCGAGCTATGCAACTCGCCGCAGCGAGTAGACCTAGATCGCTCGCGAGGCGAGCAACCCAGCTCGCCATAGCGAGCAGTCCCCTAGAGCTCGCGAGGCGAGCACTCCAACTCGCCATAGCGAGCAGGACCTTAGTTACTCGCGAGGCGAGCTATCCCACTCGCCATAGTGAGTTATGTCAGAACCTAGAACCTGTTCTGTTTGCGACCTGTAGTCGCATATGACCTTGAGAGATGATCTTGGGGTAGCTTTAAACACTTCTAATGATGTTTAATATAATCTGTAATGATGTTACATGATGATTGAGATTGTTTATGATGATTTTATGAAGCTTATGTGTGATATATGAATTAACTAAGTTATGAAGGTTTGATTTACTTGCGATGCTTGCATTATGGATGCTATTTGTATGATGTACTTGCTGCCATGTTGCTATTTACTTATGTATAGTTGCTGCATGTGTCAGTCCATGATGATTAAGATGGTTATTAAGACGTTGATGATGTTAACTTGTTTAAGTTAAAATTGCATTGAGTCTCATGCATACTCATTCTATGATGGGGGTTATGCCCTGGAGTTTTTACTCACCAGCGGCGAGGGCTTATGCCCTGGAGCTTTGCTCACCAGCGACGAAGGCTTATGCCTTGGAGTATATTTATGCTCATAGCGACGAGGGCTCATGCCCTGGATTGGTACCACATGCATATAAGACGTAGGGTTGCATAGTCAAGTGATGATGTCGAGTCGAGTTGTCTAAGATGTTTACTAAGATGTTTATGATGTTGATTATGACGCTGCTAAATGATGTGTTGTTTATGTTGATGTTCTAAATGCTAGATGTTTATCTGTGATATGTTGAATTATGTTTGGTTGTTGTATTGTGATTATTTAATTACATGTTTAATATAATTATTTGTGAATCTCACCCCTTCTGCTGGAATTGCCGCCTTGTGGGCAAGTGCAGGTAACCAAGATTAGGTGCAGACGTGTGAGGATTTCTGCAGTCGAGTCTAGGTGCTCTGATACGTAACGGGATAGGGGATCTTCTTTATTTTTATCTGTTCCTTGCGTATTAAGTTATTTTACATGCTTATGTTTATTTTGAAGATTTTGCTAATAAGATGTTGATGAGGCCTGCGTGCCAAAGACTTTTGAGATGCTTTTTCTTATGATCTTTCCGCTGCGATAAGGATTAATATTTTATGAAGATTTAATGTTTATTTATTCATTAACATGAGATGTTTTTAGAAATGTGATGCCCTGTTTATGTGCTTACTCTGATGCATGATTATCTTTTTAAAGAAATTTTTATGTTGGGAAAACGGGGTGTTACAATTGGTATCAGAGCAGGTCGGTCCGTCCGGCCAAGTAGAGAGTCGAGTGACGTTGTCGTAGAGTTAGAATACTATTGTTGTATTATTCTAACTTATGTTTGCTTTGTAGAGGATTAAGATGGCTGGAAGAAACGACGCTGCGATTGCTGCCGCCTTGGAAGCTGTTGCTCAAGCAGTGGGGCAACAACCGAATGCGAATGCTGGTGCTAGTGCTGAGGTCCGCATGCTGGAGACCTTCTTGAGAAACC
This sequence comes from Medicago lupulina, assembly GCA_958299785.1. Taxonomy (NCBI): domain Eukaryota; kingdom Viridiplantae; phylum Streptophyta; class Magnoliopsida; order Fabales; family Fabaceae; genus Medicago; species Medicago lupulina. The sequence goes on along the minus strand of OY283146.1, from coordinate 39,593,974 downwards.
ATCCTCCTACCTTCAAGGAGATTGAGAGGGTGTTCCGAGTGATGCAGTGCACGGAGGTGCAGAAGGTGCGTTTTGGTACGCACATGCTGGCTGAGGAGGCTGATGACTGGTGGATTAGTCTTCTACCTGTTCTGGAGCAAGGTGATGCTGAGGTTACTTGGACTATTTTCAGAAGAGAGTTCCTCAACAGATATTTTCCAGAGGATGTTCGGGGCAAGAAAGAGATTGAGTTCCTAGAGCTTAAGCAAGGCAACATGTCCGTGACTGAGTATGCGGCAAAGTTTGTGGAGCTGGCAAAATTTTACCCACATTATATCCCAGAGACTGCTGAATTTTCTAAATGCATTAAGTTTGAAAATGGATTGCGTGCTGATATCAAGAGGGCTATTGGGTATCAGAAGATTAGAATCTTTTCCGAGCTGGTGAGTAGTTGCAGGATCTACGAGGAGGACACTAAGGCCCATTACAAGGTGGTTAATGAGAGAAAAGGAAAAGGGTAGCAAAGTCGTCCTAAGCCCTACAGTGCTCCTGCAGATAAGGGCAAACAGCGAGTTAATGATGAGAGGAGACCTGTGAAGAAAGATGCTCCTGCTGAGATAGTTTGCTATACTTGTGGCGTGAAAGGCCATAAGAGTAATGCTTGTCCTGGAGAGGTGAAGAGGTGTTTTCGTTGTGGCAAGAAGGGTCATACTACTGCGGATTGCAAGCATGGTGACATTGTGTGTTTTAACTGCGGTGAAGAGGGTCACATTGGTTCACAATGCAAGAAGCCTAAGAAGGCTCAGACTACTGGGAGGGTTTTTGCTTTGACTGGTACGCAGACGGAGAGCGAGGATCGCTTGATCAGAGGTACTTGTTATTTTGATAATATACCATTAGTTGCTATTATTGATACTGGTGCCACACATTGTTTTGTTGCTCTTGATTGTGCTGCTAAGTTGAATCTTGTTGTATCTGATATGAATGGGGAGATGGTTGTCGAAACTCCAGCTAAGGGTTCAGTGACTACTTCCCTTGTGTGTTTAAGATGTCCTGTGTCTATGTTTGGTCGTGATTTTGAGATTGATTTAGTATGTCTACCGTTGGTTGGGATGGATGTGATCTTGGGGATGAATTGGTTAGAGTACAATCATGTTCTGATTAATTGTTTTAGCAAGACGGTGCATTTTTCTTCTCCCGAAGAAGAGAGTGGGGCGGAATTCTTATCTACTAAACAGTTGAAGCAGTTGGAACGCGATGGAATTATGATGTTTTCTTTGATGGCGTCCTTATCTATTGAGAATCAGGCGGTGATTGATAAGCTACAAGTAGTATGTGATTTTCCAGAAGTTTTCCCAGATGAGATTCCTAATGTGCCTCCGGAAAGAGAAGTTGAATTTACGATCGATCTTGTTCCTGGAACGAAGCCTGTGTCTATGACGCCTTATCGTATGTCAGCTTCTGAGTTGGCTGAGCTGAAGAAACAGTTAGAGGATTTGCTTGATAAGAAGTTCGTGAGACCAAGTGTTTCACCGTGGGGAGCTCCAGTGTTGTTAGTCAAGAAGAAAGATGGAAGTATGAGGTTGTGCATCGACTATCGTCAACTGAATAAAGTAACGATAAAGAATAGGTATCCACTTCCAAGAATTGACGACTTGATGGATCAGTTGGTGGGTGCTTGTGTGTTTAGCAAGATAGATTTGAGATCGGGTTACCATCAGATTAAAGTGAAAGATGAGGATATGCAGAAGACAGCGTTTAGGACGCGGTATAGACATTATGAGTATACGGTGATGCCTTTCGGTGTTACTAACGCACCTGGCGTATTTATGGAGTATATGAATAGAATCTTCCATGCTTATTTGGATCGTTTTGTTGTGGTATTCATCGATGATATTCTGGTTTACTCTAAGACTGAAGAAGAACATGCTGAGCATTTGAAGATCGTCTTGCAAGTGTTGAAAGAGAAGAAGCTTTTTGCTAAGTTGTCTAAGTGTGAGTTCTGGTTGAAAGAAGTAAGTTTTCTTGGTCATGTTATTTCTGGCGATGGCATTGCGGTTGACCCGTCTAAAGTTGAAGCGGTATCGCAATGGGAGACTCCTAAGTCGGTTACAGAGATTAGAAGCTTTTTGGGTCTAGCTGGCTATTATCGAAGATTTATAGAAGGATTTTCTAAGTTGGCTCTTCCATTAACGCAGTTGACGTGTAAAGGTAAATCTTTTGTGTGGGATGTGCATTGTGAGAACAGTTTTAATGAGTTGAAGAAACGTTTGACGACGGCTCCAGTTTTGATTTTGCCGAAGCCCGATGAACCTTTTGTGGTATATTGTGATGCGTCCAAGTTGGGTTTAGGTGGTGTGCTTATGCAAGATGGTAAAGTGGTAGCTTATGCTTCAAGGCAATTGAGGATTCATGAGAAGAATTATCCGACGCATGACTTAGAGTTGGCAGCTGTGGTCTTTGTATTGAAAATATGGAGACATTACCTGTATGGTTCGAGGTTTGAAGTGTTTAGTGATCACAAGAGTTTGAAGTACTTATTTGACCAGAAGGAATTGAATATGAGGCAGCGAAGGTGGCTCGAATTATTGAAAGATTATGACTTTGGTTTGAATTATCATCCGGGCAAAGCTAATGTGGTTGCAGATGCCTTGAGTAGGAAGACTTTGCATATGTCTACCATGATGGTGAAGGAATTCGAGTTGTTGGAACAGTTTAGAGATTTGAGTTTAATCTGTGAGAGAACACCTCAGAGTGTAAAGCTTGGGATGCTGAAGATTGATAGCGATTTCTTGAAAAGTATCAAAGAGGCGCAGAAAGAAGATGTCAAGTTTGTGGACTTGTTGGTTGCTAGTAATCAGACGGAAGATAGCGACTTTAGAGTTGATGATCAAGGAGTGTTGAGATTTCGAGGTAGGATTTGCATTCCTGATAATGAGGAAATGAAGAAGATGATTCTTGCGGAGAGTCATAGAAGTACCTTGAGTATTCATCCGGGAGCTACGAAGATGTATCATGATTTAAAGAAGCTGTTTTGGTGGTCTGGTTTGAAACGTGACGTGGCACAGTTTGTGTATTCTTGTTTGGTTTGTCAGAAATCGAAGGTTGAGCATCAGAAACCTGCTGGTATGATGGTACCTTTAGATGTGCCAGAGTGGAAATGGGATAGTATATCCATGTATTTCGTGACGAGCTTGCCGAATACTCCTAAAGGGAATGACGCTATTTGGGTGATTGTTGATAGATTGACGAAGTCGGCTCATTTTCTACCGATTAACATTACTTTTCCTGTTGCCCAGTTGGCAGAGATTTATGTCAAGGAGATTGTGAAGTTGCATGGTGTTCCTTCGAGCATTGTATCAGATAGAGACCCGAGGTTTACTTCTAGGTTTTGGAAGAGTTTGCAAGAGGCTTTAGGTTCTCAGTTGAGGTTGAGTTCGGCTTATCATCCGCAAACAGATGGTCAGTCGGAGAGGACGATTCAGTCGTTGGAGGATTTATTGAGGGTGTGTGTACTTGAGCAAGGAGGAACTTGGGATAGTCATCTTCCATTGATAGAGTTCACGTACAACAACAGTTACCATTCGAGTATCGGAATGGCACCTTTTGAGGCTTTGTATGGTCGGAGATGCAGAACTCCGTTGTGTTGGTTTGAGTCAGGCGAAAATGTGATGTTAGGACCGGAGATTGTTCAACAGACTACTGAGAAAGTAAGAATGATCCAAGAGAAGATGAAAGCGTCGCAGAGTCGACAAAAGAGTTATCATGACAAGCATAGAAAGGACCTTGAGTTCGAAGAGGGAGATCATGTGTTCCTGAGAGTGACTCCTATGACCGGTGTTGGTCGTGCATTGAAGTCAAAGAAGTTAACCCCAAAGTTTATTGGTCCATATCAGATATCAGAGAGGATTGGGGCGGTGGCCTATCGTATTGGATTGCCACCACATTTATCGAATTTGCACGACGTGTTCCATGTGTCGCAACTGAGGAAGTATGTTCCGGATCCGTCTCATGTGATCTAGAGTGATGATGTGCAAGTTAGGGACAACCTTACGGTTGAGACCTTACCAGTGAGGATTGACGACAGAAAGACGAAGACGCTGAGGGGCAAGGAGATACCTCTCGTTAGAGTCGTTTGGTCGGGAGCGACTGGCGAAAGCTTGACGTGGGAGTTAGAGAGTAAGATGCTGGAGTCATATCCAGAATTGTTTGCTTGAGGTAATTTTCGAGGACGAAAATCTTTTAAGTTGGGGAGAGTTGTAACGCCCATTTTTGATTATTTAATTATTTGATTTATTTGAGAAGTTGATATATATTTATTAATATATTATGCGATGTTGAATGAAGATTTAATATGATTTTATGCGACGTGGTGACTTATTTTATTGTTTAATAAAATAAGATTTGAAAATAAAATAAAATATTTAGTTGTGGGTTAGTTTTGGATTTTAGAGAGTTTTGTGGGAGAAAGAGTAAATAAGATAAGATTTGTTGGGAGTATATAAAGGGAAATTAGGTCAAGAGAGAAGTCAGTATACGCGTACAGAGTTTTGGAAAAAGGGAGCAAACGGCAAAGTGAAGAGAAGTGACCTTTGAGGGCTGCGATTTATGCTTTTATCAGTTAAGGGTGAGCCTAACACTTAATTGTATTGAACTGTAGTTCATCTAATCTCGATTAACAACATAGGATTGAGTTTTGTGAGAATTGGAATTAGGTTAAAATTGAGAAAAATCATGAATTAGGCCATAAAGCTGTAGAACAGATGTGTAGGATGAGTACAGAACGTAGATTAATCATAACATTGATGTTTCTGAGAGTTTAGACGTTTAAGATGATGAATTTGGGAACTTTTGATGAGATTTTCGCAGAACCCGTAGCAGTCTGTTCATCGCTCGCCTAGGCGAGCTATGCAACTCGCCGCAGCGAGTAGACCTAGATCGCTCGCGAGGCGAGCAACCCAGCTCGCCATAGCGAGCAGTCCCCTACAGCTCGCGAGGCGAGCACTCCAACTCGCCATAGCGAGCAGGACCTTAGTTACTCGCGAGGCGAGCTATCCCACTCGCCATAGCGAGTTATGTCAGAACCTAGAACCTATTCTGTTTGCGACCTGTAGTCGCATATGACCTTGAGAGATGACCTTGGGGTAGCTTTAGAGACTTCTAATGATGTTTAATATAATCTGTAATGATGTTACATGATGATTGAGATTGTTTATGATGATTTTATGAAGCGTATGTGTGATATATGAATTAACTAAGTTATGAAGGTTTGATTTACTTGCGATGCTTGCATTATGGATGCTATTTGTATGATGTACTTGCTGCCATGTTGCTATTTACTTATGTATAGTTGCTGCATGTGTCAGTCCATGATGATTAAGATGGTTATTAAGACATTGATGATGTTAACTTGTTTAAGTTAAAATTGCATTGAGTCTCATGCATACTCATTCTATGATGGGGGCTTATGCCCTGGAGTTTTTACTCACCAGCGACGAGGGCTTATGCCCTGGAGCTTTGCTCACCAGCGACGAAGGCTTATGCCTTGGAGTATATTTATGCTCATAGCGACGAGGGCTCATGCCCTGGATTGGTACCACATGCATATAAGACGTAGGGTTGCAAAGTCAAGTGATGATGTCGAGTCGAGTTGTCTAAGATGTTTACTAAGATGTTTATGATGTTGATTATGACGTTGCTAAATGATGTGTTGTTTATGTTGATGTTCTAAATGCTAGATGTTTATCTGTGATATGTTGAATTATGTTTGGTTGTTGTATTGTGATTATTTAATTACATGTTTAATATAATTATTTGTGAATCTCACCCCTTCTGCTGGAATTGCCGCCTTGTGGGCAAGTGCAGGTAACCAAGATTAGGTGCAGACGTGTGAGGATTTCTGCAGTCGAGTCTAGGTGCTCTGATACGTAACGGGATAGGGGATCTTCTTTATTTTTCTCTGTTCCTTGCGTATTAAGTTATTTTACATGCTTATGTTTATTTTGAAGATTTTGCTAATAAGATGTTGATGAGGCCTGCGTGCCAAAGACTTTTGAGATGCTTTTTCTCATGATCTTTCCGCTGCGATAAGGATTAATATTTTATGAAGATTTAATGTTTATTTATTCATTAACATGAGATGTTTTTAGAAATGTGATGCCCTGTTTATGTGCTTACTCTGATGCATGATTATCTTTTTAAAGAAATTTTTATGTTGGGAAAACGGGGTGTTACAGTTGCCACATATTATGCTAGTGTTAGAGATTTCCCCTGTTGCGCCTGTTGTCGTGCATTCTGAGAGAGCAGAGCAGTTGCATCTGACATCGCGGGAGGTGTTGGAGAACCCCACGACAAATGATGCCTCTGCTTTGCTTTTTGATGTGTTCGAGCCTAAGGGAGCTGGAGGAGAGTCCCAAAGGTTCCCATGAGAGTGAACACGATCGTTTGAGCCCGAGGGAGCTGGAGGAGAATCCGAAAGGTCCCAATGACGGTGCCCCACATACATCACAAATTAAGCACCATGAGGTGCATGAAGTGTCGATTGAATCGATAGAGGTTCATACAAATACTGTTGATGAGCACATTGAGGTTCATTCTGGGTCACACACTACCTTTGAGTTACATGCGGTTGTTGAGCCGACAACTTCAGTTAGTGAAAGTGTGCCCACGGAAGAGGAACATATGGTCACGGTTTTGCAGCAGCAAGTGGTCAATCCTAGAAAAAATATACAACATGGTTTAGATTTGTGGGAAAGAGTTCGTGAATACGATGAAAGATCAGCGAAGGAAGACTTCATGTCGGTTCTTACAAGAAAACAGAAACAAAAACTTAAAGTTCAACAAGTTTTAGCAACGCAGCCTTCTAAAATCGGTGCTCGGGGTGAACATCTCTCGACTGATCAATGAATTCTGTCTATTGGAATGTTTGAGGTATCGGTAATTCTGATACTCGAATTACTTTAAAAAATTTATATATGTCTCACAAACATATGCTTATTTTTATTGCGGAACCAATGGTTAATTTTGCACAAATTCCTGTTTGATATTGGCCGACTATAGGTGTTTCTAAATATTGCATTAATAATAGGGGCTCCTTATTGCCTAATCTTTGGGCTATTTGGGGGAATGACTTACTTGCTACAGTAATTTTTGTGTCTGATCAATGCATAGCCTTGGAGATTTCTTGTTATCAATCAACTGTTTATATAGCCGCTGTTTATGCTAGCACTTATTACTTGCGACGTCGACAACTTTGGGCTGATCTTACTCATCTTCAAGGTTGTTTTCAAGGGCCGTGGCTTTTTATAGGCAACTTTAATGCTATATTGGGTGCTCATGAGATGAGGGACAGGCGTCCCCCACCATCTTTGTCATGTAAAGATTTATTAAATTGGATTAATGCGAATATATTAAATCATTTGCCAACTTTGGGGTCGTTTTTCACTTGGACAAATGGAAGATTTAGTATTGAAAATGTTGCTCTTCGACTTGATAGGGCAGTATGTAATGAAGATTGGATCAATTTTTGGCAAAATTCTTCTTGTTCCGCCTTGTTGCGCCATCAATTTGACCATAATCCGCTTCTGCTTTCAGTTATTTTCTATTCTGTGAAACACGCCACTCCTTTCAAAAAATTTAAGGTGTGGACTTCCCATGGTGATTGTCGTCAATTGGTGTTGGATAGTTGGTCTAAAGGTGTTTGAGGTCAAGGTATGACTCGGTTTCAAGCTAAATTACGTAATGTGAAAAATGCTTTTAAGATTTGGAACCGAAAGGTGTTTGGTGATGTTGATAGACAAGTTAGACTAGCTGTAGATGAGGTGAACCACATACAACATTTAATTTATTCTGAGGGGTTTTTCGATCAGATCTACATGCAAGATCTTGAGGCGCAGTCACTGCTAACTAAAGCTTTAAATTTTCAGGAACAATTATGGAAAGAAAAAGCTCGAGATCAAAACTTTGTCAGTGGAGACCGCAACACTGCTTATTTCTACAGGGTCTCTAAAATTCGGGCAACAACAAAATCTATCTCTTTTTTACAGGATGGTGACAACATTATTATTTTCGACTTTAATATGTGTTTCGTCCATGCAATTAGGCGTCGTTTAAAAATTAGTCCTTGTAATCGTTAATCCTGGCAAATTACCCTTGCATTGTTTAATCATTTAAAATTTCGTCCTTTGATCAACTTAATCACTGCCAAGTAGTCTGTTTACTGACGTGGTGCTGTTAAATTGGCTTTCACTTGACAGCTCATCCATCTGGGCATGAGAATGGACAAAAATACTCCTCTTCAGTTGAGGGAAAATGAAAATGACGAAACTACCCTTCTTCCATCTTCTTCAAAATCCCACCTCTTCTCTTCTCTTCTCCTTCATTGCTTTCTTCTGCAGATCCTCTTCCTTCATTTCATTCTAGTTCGAAACTATCATAACTTGTAGAAACATCCAGATTAATATTCAAGATTAATAAAGCCAAGATTAATACCCAATATAGTAACTGATGTTTCAAACTATTCCTTCATTTCATTCTTCCTGAAATACCCAAGATTAATAAAGCCAGCATTGTTCCAGATTAATATTCCTACAAGACTCGGCCTCTACGTGTGCGAGAGATTTTGAACACCCTTTGAAACCTTCTTTTCTGGATTTCATAACAAGGTCGACGTTGTGGTGGTTATCGAAAACTACCGTCTTCTTCTCTTGATCTTCTCATCATCTTAATCATGCATGTGGTACCAATCCAGGGCATAAGCCCTCGTCGCTTTGAGCATAAATATACTCCCAAGGCATAAGCCCTCGTCGCCATTGAGCAAAAGCTCCAGGGCATAAGCCCCCATCTCTGTTGAGCAAAAGCTCCAGGGCATGAGCCCTCATCTTTAAATGAATATGCATGGACTCAACTTCTTACAACTTAGACATCATGACACATCTTATGTGACTCCGACAATTTGGAACAACATCTCACATCATAGACCGACACATGCAACTTTAATTAAATATAACAACAACATGGCAGCAATCAACAGTCAAGGGATATAACAATATCAAATGCAACATCATCTCAAACATTACATATAATTCACATATATATTTCACATAGTGCATATATGATTCACAAATCAATAGCAACAACATTCAATCATCATATAACAGCTTCACAGATTATCATTAATAATATAATTATCTTCCATTCCTACCCAAGGGTCAACTCACAACGACTCGTGCGAAACAGATCGCAACCATGGAATGTGACAGTCTGTCACAGCACAGCTCGCTATGGCGAGCTCTAATACTCGCCTCACGGGTGATTACATGTCCTTCACTATGGTGAGTTGGATTGCTCGCCTGGCGAAGCATTACGGGTTACTCGTTATGACGAGTTGGGTTGCTCGCCTCGCGAGCGATGAAGGAATACTCGCCGTGGTGAGCTACGATTCTCGCCTGGCGAGCGATGACAGAACAGGGTACGGGATTACGAACTTTTTCACCAAAAACTCCAAGTTTCACCATGTTTAACCCCAAATTCGACCAAAACGTTTGTATTAAGGTTAATCTATGATCTGTAAACAATTTTCTACATCAATTCTACGATTTCTCATCATCTAATCATCAATTCACCACTTTTAACCTAATTCCCAAATCCTCCAAACTATCCCTACCTTAGATATAATCATATGAATTACAGGCTTAATATAATTGTATGTTAGGCTCACCCTTACCTTAGTTTTTGCAGAAAATCGCAGCTCCCTTGTTCTCCTCCCTTTCTCTGGTTTTTGTCCTTTTTCCAAAAACGTACGTACTGCAACTCTTGACCTAATTTCCTTATTTATACTCCCATCATATCTTATTTACACTTTCTCCCATACAACTCTCTAAAATCCCAAAACAACCCCACATTTTAATATTTATTTTATTTTCAAATCTTAATTTATTAAACAATAAAATAAGTCACACAAATCTTAATTCTTCACAACTCATAAAATATATAAATATATCTAGACTCTTCAAATAAATTAAATAACTAAATAATTAAAATAATTCACAGTGGGCGTTACAATAGTACCTACGTGAACCTTCAGATTTGAAGTGTTAGATCTCAGATCTAACGGTTCAAAGTGCTTCCTCCGTTTATTCATGCGCTACTCTTTAACTATTGTCTACTGTGTTCCTGTTTTCTTAAATTCCATGATTCTTTGATCAGGTGGCTGTGATGAGTTTCACTGTGATCAAATCTGAACCTTCTGATTCATCTGACGGTTCAGATCTATCCAGTCTGAGCCCATTTTTCTTTATTATCTTTCTCTACTGTTTTACTATTTTTACAACTTCTTTTTTACTTTCTGCACCTCTTTTACTTAAAATCTTTCCTCTAAAAACTTACAAAAATATTGTGATTTGTTTAATTGTTATTTACGTTTTTGTTTTTATTTTACATTTGCATTTTATTACTCTTCATCATCTCATGCATATTTTATTTCGTTGTCATTTATATTTATTGTCACTATTTTTAATGTGTATTTAGGACTTGATGTAATTTTATTTTCCGCATTTTATTTTTCTTGTCATTTATATTTTGCTTGAGACTTTAGCATGTATCTAGGTCCCATGTAAATATCCAATAATGAGAATATGCACCGACACATACACCATCACACACTTGTTACCGTTTATGTCAAAACCGCAATCGAGAACGAAAAATGAATTAGGGACAAACTAGGACTAAAAACTAGACTAATATGAATGCCTTAAAATTGAACAACTAGTAATTTTAGGTTTGAGATTTTACTATGGGATCCAATATCCCCGGTATTTATTTTTACGCTTTTCTGTTACGTTTTACCTATAGTTTTTTTTACCTTTAGCTAAAAAAATCATAATTTTCAAAATAATCAAATAATCAAAACACCAAAAATATTTTCTCAAGAAACCTTGGATTTTAACCCAAGAGATCTTTTTCCTTTATTTTCTTAATCAAATTTTTAATCAATTTTAATCTACACTTAAACTTGTTTTCTTGTAATTAAAATCAACCAACTTCACACCATTTTATTCTTGTATACCTTGAGGTCTCGCAACCCTTCTAAAAATCCATTTTTAAAAACCCTAAAATCAACACAACCCACCAAATAAATTTTTAAGGGTGAACTACATGATTTTGATCCCACTTGTGGGTATGTAGGCAAAAGACTTATGTCTTTCCAAATCAATAAAAACAACAAAAAAAACATACTTCTTCTCCCTCCATTCTTTCACCTAGACTTTAGACAAAATTTTACAAATAAATAAGCAAACAATTAGCACAAGATAATTTAGGCAAGAGGCTCCTTCGGAGTACCGAAGTCGTTTAGGGTGCTTAACACCTTCCCTATTCGAAACCAACCCCCGAACCTTGATCTCATAAGGTTTTTTACTCACTTTTTCCCTTCCCACGAATAAAAGTTGAGAGTTCAAAGATTGAAGGTTCAAAACCAATTAATGGATTGATACCTGAAAATCACGAGCACAGAAATGGCGACTTCATTGGGGACTTAAAAATTTCCTAAGTGGGTTAAGCCCATCTTACCTTTCTTTACTTGTGCTTTATTATTGCTTATACACCTTGTGAATACATGCCTACTTGTTTACTTTTAAACGTGAGTGATGAGATAAGTCCTACACCCGAACTTGAGGGAAATATAAGATAGGAGTGATAGAATCATAGTGACATTCCGAGAGTATTCTCGTGTTTTGGCACATGTGATATAACCACACTTAGCGGAGGTTCTTGAAGTGATATTTGTTGGCGTGTGTTGTCACGTTTAGACTTTATTACTTTTAAGTTTCGTCAAAGCTAACGACCTTAATTACCTTTAACCCATCTTGGCATTTTAGGACGTAGCGCGGTGGCTAACCAAGTGTTGTCTTGCTATTAGTCGACACGCGATACTACACGTAAACGAGACTTACCTACGAACGCTGTTGGACCGGGAGTTGTCCCATCATCCAATAAAGTTCACAGGGGGTTGGACTTTGGGAACCTTGGTAGAACCCTTGTTACAAGTGCAAATGAAACCATAGTCATTACCAAATGGCGTTGTTACCCTTGAACTCCAACATTGTGGAACCTAACCTCACCATGTCTTCTATGTTCTTTAGCATAATCATGCATACATACATTCATGAAAAAATGTTTTTCCATCCAAAAATCGAAGGACTTATGAAACATTCTTTGTAAACATTATAGGTATGAAGGGTGTTGTGAGGAGAACTGATGGGTAAAATTTTAAGAAACCCGACTTGGAAAGCTTGAGGAAGTTAGCAAGGAGATTGACTGCCCGGAACACTTTCGGAAGCGGTATGGATTTTTGCTTTATATTCTCAGGACATATGTTGATGAGGGGCTCCTCAATACTTTGATTCAGTTTTATGACCCGCAGTACCATTATTTTACCTTTTCGGATTATCAGCTTGTCCCTACCTTGGAAGAGTATTCTTTTTGGGTGGGTAAACCTGTACTCGACGAAGTACCCTTCCATGGTCTCGAAGTTGCTCCTAAGATCCCAGACATTGCAACTGCTTTTCACCTTGAGAGGTCCGAAGTAAAAGCCAATCTAGCCACTAAAAGAGGCCTCCAATGCTTACCCTACAATTTCCTTTACCAAAAAGCCATCGATTTTGTCAATAGTTTTGGTGCTAATGCCTTTGAGACCATCTTAGCCCTACTTATCTATGGCATTGTGCTCTTTCCGAATGTTGACAGCTTTGTTGACATGAACGTTATCCAAATCTTATTAACCCAAAACCCTGGCCCTACCCTACTTGCCGATACCTACTTTACAATCCATGACCGCACTATTAAGGCACGTGAAACCATCCTTTGTTGTACTCACCTACACCACATTTGGATGACCTCACACCTACCTCGCCCTGAGCATAGACGAGTGTACCGACCATTGTCTGAGAATATCATGACTCTTACCCCTAATGATATAGTTTGGTGTAACCCGGATCGTGACTTTGAAACCATCATTGACCGTTTTGGAGAGTTCTCCAATGTACCTCTTCTTGGAGCACGTGGGGGAATCAACTATAGCCCAATCCTTGCCAGACACCAGTTCAGATATCCTATGACTATGAGACCTGTTTACCTCTTCCTAGATGGTGAGTTTTTCTTCTATGGAGAAGATGTTGAGAATAAGAAGGCACAATTTGTGCAAACTTGGCGTTCTATTATCAGGTTGGATTAGAACCAGTTGGGAAACAAGTCTAGTGTAACTTATAAATCCTACCTCCAGTGGGTTATCGGTCGAGCTACTCAGATAGGGATGCCCTACCCCATGATGAGGCCCTTAACCTCCGCCACTCCAACAGTACCTTCACCTTTACCCTCCAAGACCATGGCGATTACCAGCGCCGTCTCATGAGGCCAACCTAGAGAGTGATGCTTGGAAGGTGAAGTATCAAACATCGGAGCGTGAGAATGATACCATAATGGGAATACTGGAGTAATCGACTTGGGAGCTCAAAGAAAAAGAGTGAGAGAATGCTGAATTGAAGGACCTCCTCAAGAGGAAAGATACTATAATTGACCGGATGCCCGAGAGTAGGAGGAGATGCATGGACTTCTTCGCCGGTACACCCTCAGACTCCGAAGAGTAGCATACTTCCAGGGCTTTGAGAGTTTTCCAGATGTTTTTTTTACTCTGTTTGTTGTTATTTTCTAGCTTTTGTTTATGTACTTTGAAGTCTATCCCTTGGCTCTGTTGTTAGAAAGGGAATCATCTTGTACTTGTTTTAAATTAAGTCTATCCCTTGCCTCTGTTGTTAGAGAGGGAATTATCTTGTATTTGTTTTAATTTAAGTCTATCCCTTGGCTTTGTTGTTAGAAAGGGAACTATCTTGTAATGTTTTAGTTCATCCTATGTAATTTTCTACTATGATGGTTACAAAAGTCCTTTCATAAGCCTTTCGATAAAAAATATATACACATAAAAAATAGCACCTTTTTGCATTTAGCATACCATGCATCATTTTTGCATTCATAAAAGTGTCAAAACCTTGTCTCATATTTTATTCTTGTCTACCTAAGAGGAAAGTGGCCCCATGCAAGAAGTATCAGCCTACTCACATCCATTACACTCGAGCTTATATCAGGAGGAGAATGGCATCCGTGAATCAGGAAAATGTTGAGCTTAGGGAGGAGGTTGGCAATCTTAAGGAAGGAATGGAAAAATTGACTGCTATGATGAATGCTCTTTTGGCTTCTCAGGCCGCTTAGGCTCAGGCCGCTCAGAACCAAGCCGCTCAAGCTCAGGCCGCTCAGGATCAAGCCGCTCAGGATCAAGCCGCTCAGGCTCTAGCTATAACACCCCGTTTTCCCAACATGTAAAATAATACATAATAATCAGAGTATTCAACTTAAACAGGATGTCACACTTCTTTGAAATATAAATAGAGTAAAATTACTATTTATTCAAACACCTCTTGTCAACATTTCAAATTACATTGCAGCAGAAAAACATTTCATTATTCAACAAAATGAAACTACGGCCTCAACATAAACAACTTCTTAAAAATCCCATTTCAAATGGTTCATCAGCATAATTCATAATAATATGCAACAAATGGAAAACAACACAAATATCCCCATCCCGTTACGTATCAGAGCGACCCTAAGACGACGCGTTAGAGAGTCAACTCACATCAACAGCTAATCCTGGTTATCTGCACGTTACCCACGTAGAGGCAACATTCAAACAGAAGGGGTGAGATTTCACATTCAATAATAATAAGTATATAATTCATCAACAGAATTTAACAACATAAATAACAACAATTTAACAATGTTAATACTTCACATAATAACAACTCATTAATTTATTTGACAACTTGACAACAATGACAATGCATCAACAACGACACCAAACTTGACAATGATACAACAACGACATCAACATACATGTGGTACCAATCAGGGCATCAAGCCCCTAACTTATAGAGCATAGGCCCTCAGGGCATCAAGCCCCCAACTAATAGAGCATAGGCTCTCAAGGCGTCAAGCCCCCAACTTATATATGAATGATTAAACATTCAACGGAGCATCAAGCCCCCAACTTAAATGATTATGCATGGACTTAGCAACCAATGCAACATCAACCAACAACTTCAACAACTTTGACAACAACTTACAACTTAACGATATTAACGACAACAACATCAACGACATCAATATCATAAATTCATATTGAAATAACTACAACAAATTTGCACATCAACTCAAAGCCACTGAAAAGATATATCAGCTATCAACAAATTTCATGTTCATATCAAAGTCTAAATCAAAACGAAAACATGTGAAAAAGACTCAAGAACATAAATGGGCAGTCTGCTACTGCACAACTCGCGAGGCGAGAGCGGCTACTCGCGAAGGCGAGCGCACTTCAAGAACAACTCGCGAGGCGAGCAAAAATGGGTAGCTACGACATTTAGACCTTTTTCACCCAAAAATCCCAATTTTAACTTCCCAATGCCCAAATTTGATTCTGAAAATTGTCCAATAATTTCTAAACATAAAAAGGCACTCAAATACATCTAAAACTTGACCCAAAACATCATTTCTACAAAAATCACGATTTTCTACTGAACAACTCGTTAGGCGAGGAAAAGCACTCGCTGTGGCGAGTTGTGTAACGCCCCATTTCTATTTAATTATTTTTAGTTGATGTTTGAGTATTTTTATTTGATATATATGATTTATATGAATTATATGACCTTTTGGTGTGGTGTGTGTATTTAAATAAATGTTGTTTGATTACTTTATTTATTTAATAAAATTAGGAGGAAAATAGTATTTATTTGGTTAAAGGGGAGTTATTATAATTAATTAGAAATTAAAGGGAGTTAAAGGATATTAGTGTGAGAGGTTTTGTTTTATAGTAAGAAAAAGTCAGAAAACGTATTTTCACGTACAAACTTTAGAAAAGAGAGAAAGTGAGTTTTTGAGAGAAGAAGAGGAGAAAACCTAGAACCAAGAGAAGAGGCTAGAAGAAGAGAGGAGAACACAGCTTAATTCAGGATTCATAATCTAAGGTAAGGGTGGGATTCCTTCAATAATATGTATATATAATTTTGATTGTTGATGAAATTGTGTTCTAGGTTTAGGGTTTAGAAAGTTTATGATAATTGATATGATGTGATGAATTGTGTTGTTTAATGCATGTTTCTGTGTTGTTTTGATTGTTATGTTGTATATAGAACCTGTAAACATTGTTCTCTATCAAATTTGGGATTTGGGTAGATGAAATTTGGGTTTTTGAGTGAAAAATAGAGTTTTCCCGAGAGCTACCTTTGACAGCATACCCTGTTTCATGTTGTTGCGTCATTTGCATCAGTTTCTGTTTCGAACTAGCTTTCGGTGTAAACATGAAAGTTGTAGGTATGAATGTTATCTTTCTAATGCCGTTGGTTTGACGTCAAAATGATTTATAGAACTTGAGTTATGGTCAAATTACTGAACGTAGGTCACAGTGAATTTTTATGAATTTCAGCACAACTTTGTCCGAATTTGAAATGAAAACTGGTATTGATTGGTACATAATTGGCTTTAAGTGTAAACTTGAAAGTTGTAGATAATTAAGTTAGCTTTCTAATGACATTGGTTTGACTCGAAGATGATTTGTAGATTTTGAATTATGATGAAAATAGTCCAAGTAGGTCTTCAGAATATTTTTAGAAAACTTAGCTTAACTAATCCCGAGTTAGTCCAAAACTTATGATTGGTTTCCCAACTTCAAACTTAAGTATTAGAGATTTAGTCGGAGTGTTTTATGAGTATTTGACTTATGTGTTATTGATCAACTTGCTTTATTTTTGAAGAATGTTTTGGTTTGATATGGATGTAGTTGATTAATGTATATGTGCTTTCCGGAGATGTGTGATTTAAATATGTGTTATATCAAGATGTGTTGTTTGTCGATGTGTGACTTAAATATGTGCTATATAAAGATGTCATATTTAAATATGTGATATTTGACGATGATGCTATTTAAAGATGTGTATTTGTCGAGTCATCTAAAGATGTGCATTGTTGAGTCTTTACTCGTTTCGTTGCATTTGAGTCGTGTCGTTGCATAGCATAGTCAGCGATGGGGGCTTAATGCCTGACAGGTCCTCTATGACCTTAGCGATGGGGGCTTAATGCCTGACAGGTCCTATTTGACCTTAGCGATGGGGCTTAATGCCCTGATGGTACCACATGCATGATGTCTAAGACGTAGAGTTGCATTTGTCGAGTCGTGTCTTATGAGATGTCGTGACGATGATTTGTGATGATGATGTGATGTTTAAGACGGTTGTTAAGACGATGATTTATGATGGTTTGTGATGCATTTGTGATGATGATTGTTCTTTGATGTTCTTGATGGTATCTTCGTGATGAAGTTCCTTGATGCTCTTGATGATTGACGTTTAACGTGTTTCGTGAATGGTGTGCTTGATGATGTATAAGGTGATTTAGGACGATAATTATGATGCTAGATGATGCCTATTTTGCTATGACTATCTAATGTTTTGTTGATTAATGATTCTGTTGTTGGTGTATTTATATATATATATATATATATATATATATATATATATATATGTGAACCTGATGATGCTTGTAATTGAATTGTTGTTGTTTTCATTAACTTGATTGATTATATATTATTATTATTGAATGTGTATCTCACCCCTTCTGTTGGAGTTGTCGCCTTGTGGGCAAGTGCAGATTTCCAAGGCTAGTAGGATGTTGGCTCAAGTGTCATAGGGCTCTGATACGTAACGGGATGGGGAAAATGTTGTTTTGTTTCTTTCATTCCTTTATGTATCGAATGTTGAACCATGTTGTTAAAGATTTAATTGTTGGATGTTAATTATATGTTGAGGCCTTGGTGCCAAGAATTGTTAAGGAATAAATTTATGTTGAAGAGAATAATTCCGCTGCAGATTTTATAAGATGAATTATTGAAATTAAATAGTTTTATATTCTATTTAACAAGAATTTTTGAAAAGTTGTGTGACATGCCCGTTATTGTTGAACTCTGATATTTGTATATATTATTATGTTGTTTTGGGAAACGGGGTGTTACAATTGGTATCAGAGCAGGTCGGTCCGTCCGGCCAATTAGTAAAGTCGTGTCGAGCCTAGTAGTGTTGTGTGACAGCTTTATACTGTCTTTTGTTGTCCTGATTTGTTGTTTGTTGTGTAGAGAACTAACATGCAGGAGTCTTATCCAGAATTGTTGCATGAGGTTCATTTTCGAGGACGAAAATTCTATAAGTTGGGGAGAGTTGTAACGCCCCATTTCTATTTAATTATTTTTAGTTGATGTTTGAGTATTTTTATTTGATATATATGATTTATATGAATTATATGACCTTTTGGTGTGGTGTGTGTATTTAAATAAATGTTGTTTGATTACTTTATTTATTTAATAAAATTAGGAGGAAAATAGTATTTATTTGGTTAAAGGGGAATTATTATAATTAATTAGAAATTAAAGGGAGTTAAAGGATATTAGTGTGAGAGGTTTTGTTTTATAGTAAGAAAAAGTCAGAAAACGTATTTTCACGTACAAACTTTAGAAAAGAGAGAAAGTGAGTTTTTGAGAGAAGAAGAGGAGAAAACCTAGAACCAAGAGAAGAGGCTAGAAGAAGAGAGAAGAACGCAGCTTAATTCAGGATTCATAATCTAAGGTAAGGGTGGGATTCCTTCAATAATATGTATATATAATTTTGATTGTTGATGAAATTGTGTTCTAGGTTTAGGGTTTAGAAAGTTTATGATAATTGATATGATGTGATGAATTGTGTTGTTTAATGCATGTTTCTGTGTTGTTTTGATTGTTATGTTGTATATAGAACCTGTAAACATTGTTCTCTATCAAATTTGGGATTTGGGTAGATGAAATTTGGGTTTTTGAGTGAAAAATAGAGTTTTCCCTAGAGCTACCAGCATACCCTGTTTCATGTTGTTGCGTCATTTGCATCAGTTTCTGTTTCGAACTAGCTTTTGGTGTAAACACGAAAGTTGTAGGTATGAATGTTAGCTTTCTAATGCCGTTGGTCTGACGTCAAAATGATTTATAGAACTTGAGTTATGGTCAAATTACTGAACGTAGGTCACAGTGAATTTTTATGAATTTCAGCACAACTTTGTCCGAATTTGAAATGAAAACTGGTATTGATTGGTACATAATTGGCTTTAAGTGTAAACTTGAAAGTTGTAGATAATTAAGTTAGCTTTCTAATGACACTGGTTTGACTCGAAGATGATTTGTAGATTTTGAATTATGATGAATATAGTCCAAGTAGGTCTTCAGAATATTTTTAGAAAACTTAGCTTAACTAATCCCGAGTTAGTCCAAAACTTATGATTGGTTTCCCAACTTCAAACTTAAGTATTAGGGATTTAGTCGGAGTGTTTTATGAGTATTTGACTTATGTGTTATTGATCAACTTGCTTTATTTTTGAAGAATGTTTTGGTTTGATATGGATGTAGTTGATTAATATATATGTGCTTTCCGGAGATGTGTGATTTAAATATGTGCTATATCAAGATGTGTTGTTTGTAGATGTGTGACTTAAATATGTGCTATATAAAGATGTCATATTTAAATATGTGATATTTGACGATGATGCTATTTAAAGATGTGTATTTGTCGAGTCATCTAAAGATGTGCATTGTTGAGTCTTTACTCGTTTCGTTGCATTTGAGTCGTGTCGTTGCATAGCATAGTCAGCGATGGGGGCTTAATGCCTGACAGGTCCTCTATGACCTTAGCGATGGGGGCTTAATGCCTGACAGGTCCTATTTGACCTTAGCGATGGGGCTTAATGCCCTGATGGTACCACATGCATGATGTCTAAGACGTAGAGTTGCATTTGTCGAGTCGTGTCTTATGAGATGTCGTGACGATGATTTGTGATGATGATGTGATGTTTAAGACGGTTGTTAAGACGATGATTTATGATGGTTTGTGATGCATTTGTGATGATGATTGTTCTTTGATGTTCTTGATGGTATCTTCGTGATGAAGTTCCTTGATGCTCTTGATGATTGACGTTTAACGTGTTTCGTGAATGGTGTGCTTGATGATGTATAAGGTGATTTAGGACGATAATTATGATGCTAGATGATGCCTATTTTGCTATGACTATCTGATGTTTTGTTGATTAATGATTCTGTTGTTGGTGTATTTATATATATATATATATATATATATATATATATATATATATATATATATATATATATATGAACCTGATGATGCTTGTCATTGAATTGTTGTTGTTTTCATTAACTTGATTGATTATATATTATTATTATTGAATGTGTATCTCACCCCTTCTATTGGAATTGTCGCCTTGTGGGCAAGTGCAGATTTCCAAGGCTAGTAGGATGTTGGCTCAAGTGTTGTAACGCCCTAGTCGCTATTTTGTTATTTTTAGTTGTTGGGCATGTTTTATTTGAATTTATAAATGATTATGTGAATATGTGGTGTGTTTATTTGTTCATAATAATTTATGTGAAATAATTGAGTTATATGATTTATTGATGTATTATCTAAATGCATGTTATTTGTTATTTAATTAATTAGTAGTGGGATATAATATTTGCTTTGTTTTAAGAAAATAGAAGGAATATTATTATTTTGGAGAATTATGAAAATAGGAAGAATAATGTTTATTTAGAAAAAGGGATTTATTTGGAGTTAATAGAATTAAGGAGGGTTAATGAGAAATTAAAATGAAAGTTATTGGGGGAGTTAAGAGAAAGAAAGGAGTTATGTTTTGTTAAGGAAAGAATAGGAGGAAGTCAGTAAGCATTGTACGTATCAGATAAAACAAGAAACAGACTTTTTGGGAGAAAGAGAGAAGAACCAAGAGCAAAGGGGGATTAGCCAAGAGGAGAGATTTTTGTAACAATTGTCATCTAATCAGGTAAGGGTGGGCTAGCAATTCATTGGTTAATATATACATGTATGTTTTCATGATTTTGGATTGAAAATGGTGATTTGTTGGTTTAGGTTTAATATTTATGAAAAATGCCATTGTTGATGAATTATGTTGTGATTGATGATGTTTCTATAAAATGTTTGTTGTTTTGATGAGTAGTGAACCCATAAACAATGTTCTAAATCATTTTGGGTGATTGGGGGATTAAAATTGGGTTTTTGGATGATTTAGGGCTTAGAAAATCGTAGTTTGAAAACTGCCCAGATGAAGCTTCGCTTAAGCGAGATATTTTTCGCTTAAGCGAGATTCCCAGAATGCTGTCCAGATGAAACTTCGCTTAAGCGAGATGGAAGCGAACCCCAAGCGAGATTCCCCCAGACTTTCGTCATTTAAGTCGCTTGAAGCGAGATTAACTTCGCTTAAGCGAGATTGGTCCTGTGCGACCATTTTGTGCAATTTTTCAAAGTGCTTCTAACCTAAACCTAAGCTTCCTAACTTGTTTGTTAGATTTATTAATAATTGTTTGGATGATGAAACTTATATATGAAGATGAATATGATGGAATTATGTATGTTTACATGAAATAAAATATACTTTGCTAATTTTGAAGTTGTTATTGAGGTGGTGAGTGGTTGTGTCTAGTTGGGGAGGATGTCCTAGTTGATGTTGGTGTTGGTTGCATGTTGATATGCACCATTAGTTGTCGTAGGGTTGTATGCAGATATACACCATTGAGTCTTCATAACTCATTTGCATCGTTGGGGGCTTATGCCCTGGAATGTTTATACATTCAATTGGTGAGGGCTCATGCCCTGGAATGCTAGTCATTCATCTGGTGAGGGCTTATGCCCTGGGATGCTTTAACCATCCAAAATTGGTGGGGGCTTATGCCCCGGAATGCTTAGCATTCAACGCGCGTAGTTGGTACCACATATGCATAATGCATTAGTAGTTGATGGAGTCTTGCATTAGTTGTTGTAGGTGTGAGTTGTTTTGTAGAGATGTTGTTGGTGAGGTGTCGCCACAAGTGATGTTGTCGTTGATGTTGTTAACCGAAGATGAATCTAAATAATATTGATGATGTTGTTGCTAATATTGATGATGTTGTTGCTTATATTGATGATGTTGCTGCCTATGCTGATGATGGTTGTTATTATTTGTTGTTGTTTTTCAATGCAATTTGATGATTCATATATTTATATATTACCTTTGTGTTGTGAACTCACCCCTTCTGCTGGAATTGCCGCCTCGTGGGCAAGTGCAGGTAGCGAAGGATAGATAGGAGTTGGCTCTAGTGTCGTAGGCTCTGATATGTAACGGGATGGGATTTGATGTTTATGATTTCATTCTTTTATGTATCGGTTTTTGAGAACATGTTGCTTAGACTTTTATTGATGTTGAAGATTTAAATCATCGTTGAATAATATTTTTATTATGTTGAGGCCTTGTGCCAAGGATGTTAATTTTAGTTGTTGATTGATTATCAAATAAATATTCCGCTGCAGATTTTTATAAAATGATGTGTTGAATTAAATAGTTTTTATATTCTATTTAAATAATTTTGAAAAGTAGACGTAATACTCCGTTGTATGTTGAACTCTGATGTTTTATATAATATTACGTTGTTTTGGGAAACGGGGTGTTACAAGTGTCATAGGGCTCTGATACGTAACGGGATGGGGAAAATGTTGTTTTGTTTCTTTCATTCCTTTATGTATCGAATGTTGAACCATGTTGTTAAAGATTTAATTGTTGGATGTTAATTATATGTTGAGGCCATGGTGCCAAGAATTGTTGAGGAATAAATTTATGTTGAAGAGAATAATTCCGCTGCAGATTTTATAAGATGAATTATTGAAATTAAATAGTTTTATATTCTATTTAACAAGAATTTTTGAAAAGCTGTGTGACATGCCCGTTATCGTTGAACTCTGATATTTGTATATATTATTATGTTGTTTTGGGAAACGGGGTGTTACAAGTTGGGACTACTCGTCGGGCGACAAAACTTGCTCGCTAGGCGAGCGATAACATCAACTCGCTAGGCGAGGATAATCACTCGCTGAGGTGAGCGATGACAGAAGGGTCTGCAAACAAACCTATGTTCTCACTCCAAAACCCAAAATTTGACATTCCAAACCCCAAAATTGATAGGAATCATTGCACTTTGAATAACCTATAATCTGAACACCGATTGTACACGAATTCAATGGGTTTTCTATTCTATTAACAACCAATAATAATTTTAAAAACCTAATTCCCAAATTCACAACCTACAACATGCTAAACTCAATTTCAGAATTATACAACTTAAAATTAGAGAAAGTTAGTCCCACCCTTACCTTAGATTGATTGATCGCAAGGTTCTACCGCTTTCTCTTCTCTGACTCTTCTCTCCTCTTGGTTTCTCCCAAAAACCGTTTTACGTGAAAACTCTCTGACTCTTAGTTTTCCTATTCTTATTTCCTTAACCAATCCTGCCCTCACTGCCTCATAAAGTCAATTTTTATTTTATTCTTCCACTAATAATATTTTACTAAACCACTACTCCTACTAACTCATAATTATAAACACCCGCACATCGCAAATATTCACAAAAATATATAAAAAGACTGTAAACTCTATAAATTAAATAATTAATAAAATAGGGCGTTACAACTCTCCCCCACTTAGAATATTTTCGTCCTCGAAAATGTACCTCAGGTCGGAGGACCCTCATTTGGTGTCCGAGTACCAACTAAAGCAAACACCTTCCCACTAGCCTGAACCTTCTTAGGCTGCTTACACTGAGGACTAGTATGTCCTTCTTCACCACAGATAAAGCAAACTATATCATCATGCTTGCAATCCGCAATTGCATGTCCCTTATTGTGATAACGGTAACACTGCTTCACATCACGATCATACTTGTTACCCTTATGACCTTTTTCTCCACATCGAAAACAAACAATCTCAGTAGGAGTATCTCTTTTTCTGGGACCACTCTCGTCATTCACGCTCTGCTCACTCTTATCAGCCGGAGCGCTGTAAGGCTTACCACGACTCTGTTGTTGCTTACCCTTCCGTTCATTCATAATCTTGTAATGAGCTTTGGTGTCTTCCTCATAGATTTTGCAGCTACTCACCAAATTAGAAAACTGTCGGATCTTCTTGTATCCTATTGCCCGCTTGATCTCAGCATGCAAACCATTCTCAAACTTGATGCACTTAGAGAATTCAGTAGTCTCAGTAGTATAGTGCGGATAAAACTTGGCTAACTCAACAAACTTAGCAACATACTCTGTTACTGACATATCACCTTGCTTCAACTCTAGGAACACAATTTCCTTCTTCCCGCGAACATCTTTCGGAAAGTACCTATTTAGAAATTCTCTCCTAAAGACAGCTCATGTAATTGCCTCTGTTACGTTCTCCATAAGCGAACGAGTACTTACCCACCAATCATCAACCTCGTCAGCCAACATATGCGTACCAAAACACACCATCTGAGCTTCAATGCATTGCATGACTCAAAAAATTCTCTCAACTTCCTTGAGCCACGTCTGAGCTCCATCAGGATTATACCTTCCCTTGAAAGTAGGTGGATGATTCCTCAGAAAAGTTTCCAACATACGAACCCCATCATTACCACCAGCATTAGGTTGTTGCCCCACAGCTTGAGCCATAGCTTGCAACGCAGCAGCAATAGCAACATCATTCCTTCCAGCCATTCTCTGTTCACTACAAAACAACAATCATAAGAAAACAGGACGACTGTCTTCAACCGTCACACGACACAACGACTAAACTACTTGGCCGGACGGACTGACTGAAGGGGAGAAAAACACAAGAAGGGGGGGGGGTTTAATTGTGTTAGACTTTTCTTCGTTTTCTCTATAAACTCAGAACACTTGTGATCAGAAGCTAGAAGAACAGCTTCTGAACTAGGTGATCAGAAGCGCATGCAGCAGAATAGAAACAGAGAGAAGGGAAGAAGAAAGACACAAGCAATTTATACAGGTTCCTTCCACGAATCAGAAGTAGTCCTGTCCCTTTGCACTTCCAAGGAGAGTTCACTATAAGTAATATTTGATTACAAATGCTCAAGCACACAAGCAAGAAATTTCAAATGCTCAAGAACACAATCAAGAGACTTCTAATGCTCAAGCACACAAGCAAGAGACTTCTATCAAACAAAATTACAAGGAAAATGTTTGAGGTTGAACACTTGATATAAAATCAGTGGTGTTCACAAAACAAATCAGATACAGACTCTTAAGACTTTAGAATTTCAAAGATATGAACTTGAGAACTGAAATTCTAAGTGAACTTTTGGATGCTGATAAATTTGACAGAGTTTTGGCGCTTTTCAAAATGTTGTAGAGTCTTGTTGTTCTTCAAGTATTCACTCCTTTATATAGAGGTGTGAAATATGAACGTTGTAAGTGCCAACACATCCAATAAAGAGTCGTTGTTGAAGCTTGATCTTTCAGCAATGATTCCTTGCCTGATTAAGGTATTGTCCTATAAAAGGTCAATTTCAAATCCATTCCAATCGTGAAGGAACATTGTTACAGGCGTGGTTGTATTTCAGAGCTGTTATCTTGTCTTGTAGCAGAGACACAAAATAGAGTAGTGGAGAAGGTGGTTGTACAGTTCGTACAGAGTACAATGTCAACGCTTCTTGTATCTTTGCAGCCAAATGACTTCAAATCCTTTTGAAATGACCGTTGCATTATTCCACTAGTCTTCTGCCAATCTAAGATAAGTTTCGATCCATGAAACAACTCTTGAATCTTCAAATTTTGCAAGTTCAGATTAACTTTAGCTTCTGGTGAAATGTAGCTTCTGATGAGACAACTTCTAATGACATCATCACTTCAGGAGCACCCAGTCTTCAGGACCGCTAGTCTTCAGGAGCACTTGTCTTCAGAGCTTTAAGGCTTCAACTTTGTTTATTTCTTTGCTCTCTTTTGTTCATTCAGAACCTTTGTATGATATAAATTTTTGTCTATGGTCCTGTACTTTTAAACAAATATTAGCAATACCAATTGTCAATTTTTAATACCTTGTTATCATCAAAACTCTTTAAGGTTTATTGTTAAACACATTTTGTTCCAACAATCTCCCACTTTTTGATGATGACAAACAATAGTATTTAAAACTTGATCAATTGTTGTTAATCTAATTAACAAGTTGACTTATAGGGTGTGAGGTTTGTAAGCTCCCCTTGAGTCTAATAGTACTTTAAGGAAAGGTTTATAAGCTCCCCCTGAGTTCTATCTTGTTAATTAAATTCATTTAACGCACAATAATAAAATTTAAGAATAATAGAAAGTGATAGACGAGAAGTATGGTTCAATTAATTTAATTTGAATTTTGATACTCCTTCATAGTTCAAAGCTTATATTACCCTTTTTAATTCAGGTAAAAATGATGAGAAGTTTTTCAAAATTTGAAATATTATTAATGGGGCTCAGAGCCTTTAAATACTATCACATATACTCCTCCTTTTATCATTAACAAAAAGAAAATAAACAAAGAGATAAGAGAAAAACATAAGGATAGCACATAAAAGGTTCAGAGCAAATAGTCATTGTAAAGTGAGAACCATAATCATAGCATGGTAAAATTAAAACATAAAACAGAGATAAAAAAAATGTTAGATTAAAGCTACGAAGTTCAGAAGCAGTAATAGACTTCAGAAGTAGAAATGTAGTTCAGAAGCAGAAGAGTATTAAAACAACAAAACACAAGAAAATCACAATTTAAAAATCAGTGCAACTAAGGGTTGGTTGGTTTGCTAGTGTTCTCAAGAATGTTCTTTAGTAGCTCATTAGTCTCCTCTTGCTTCCTCTGCATATCAGCCTTGAACTGTTCGTAGCTTTTGACTAGATTTTCTTCTCTGATCCTTCCTTCTTCTAGCTTAGCTTCTGCTTCAGCTTTGAATTCCAGTAGAAGAAGCTTCTGTTCTAATAACTCTCTTTCCAGCTTCTGATTATTCTCTTCCAAAAACCGATTCCTCTGAACTAGAGCCAGATCAGGAGCAGCTGTCTTAAGGTTTATCTTGGTGAGAAAAGACAGATCCAAGTCCTTAGGGTGTATGTATTGAGGAAGAAAGTCAGTGGCTTCTCTTCCCCTAATACTAAAAGAAGTTCTTGCCCAAGTACCCAGAATCTTGACCTCCTCAAGACTCTCATCAATGCCATTGAGCCAATCTTGCAGCTGCTGCTTAGCTTGTTCCTGGGCTTCAATGCATGTAGTAGACAGAGCAGTCATCACATTCTCCACTCTTTCCTTCAACCTCTTTCACTGCTTTTCATAGCTTTCCTTGTGACTCAAGTCATTTCTGGTTGAAATAAGCTTGATCATCTTATCTGTTATGTCTTCACACACACCTTGTAATAAAACAGAATCTAAGAATCTGGTGGGTTGTGAAGGTAGCTTTCTAGGTTTGGGAGCAGCAAAGGGTTCAATTTGTAAGTTATCTGTTGGTTGGTTGATTGAAGATAAGGATTGAGTGATGCTAGATGATGGTTGATCAGAAGAAGATTACTCAATCTCCATAGATGAAGATTGCTCAATCTCATCATCAGACACTTATGATGTGATCATACCATCATACTCAACATCCATCTCAGAAGGTGGGGGTGATGAAGTATGATCAGAACCAGTTTGTTCAGAAACAATGTGTTCAGGAACTCTTTGTTCAGGAAATGCTTGTCCAAGGACAGTTATAGTAACCTGTTCAGAGTTAGATGGGGTCTTTTGTGATTCAGGTGTATGTTGTTGTTGGTTTTCTGAAGCAACTACAAAAGTTGTTACTTCAGAGGCCTTTTGTAAGTTAATTTCAACATTGGGTAGCTCACCTGATAAATGACTACTAAAGTTGTTCAGGACAGAATTGTCATCTGATTGGTTGGTTGAAGTTTGTTCAGCAGGATCATCAGGAGCGATCATGTTGAGTGGTTGGATAGTTTGTCGTTGCAATGGATGGTTAGGGGGTAGTTTACGACTTCTTAGTTCTAGCAGCTCACTAATTCTAACTTCAACAGGTTTTTCAATTGGTTTGACGGGAGAAGTAGGTTTAGAAGGCTTTTTCTGAAGTTTGGATGATGGTGATGGTGAATGGATTGATTTTAAAAGGGTTCCTATAGGCATGTCATCACTATCAGTAGAGGATGATGAAGGAGAGGGGTTGGAGTCAGATTCTATGTGTATTACAGGTTTTGAGTGTGTAGAAGTATTACCTGACATAGCTTTTGAATCAGCAGTGGATACCATCTGAACTCCTTCGACACCAGGAGCCAACAGCAGATTCTCAGCTTCTACAGTCACATCCATCTAAAGTTCTACAACACTCTTCAATGCTTGTTCAGCTACTTCAGCAGCAACATCCTTGAATAACACTGATGCAGGAACTTCTATGTCCTTAGCCATCTCCAGAACCTTCTGAAGTGCTTCAACATCTGCTTTCTTCTTCTTCCTTACCTCCCTGGTAACCAGTTCAGTAGCAGCAGCTTCATCTTCAACCTTTTCAATGACATACACTGATTCTTTCAACTTTCTTGGTTTATATGTCTTCTTCTTCTTCTAAAGTGTCTGTTCAGGAGCTATGGTGGATGCAGAAGCTGCAGCTTTGCCACTTCTGGTCTTCTTAGAGATTATAGCTTCTGGATTCAGATCCTAAACTTCTTCCTGAATGGAAGGTACCTCAGAAGCACCAGACTTAAGCTTCTCAGAGGCTTTTTCTTTCTTAGGCCTCTTAGGAGGATTCTCAGAGGCTTTTTGCTTTTCTGCTTTTCTCCACAGGCAGCTTGCTTCCAGGCATATCTTCAGGGACTTCATCAAGCCCTATAATTTCACCAGTTTGAGTGAAATGATCACTCAACATTGCCATCTGTACTGCCAATGTATCTTTCTTGCAAATGGGAGGGAAGTTGGCCATTAAATTAGAGACCACCATGGATTCACCGATATCTGTCTTCAGAAGGGTGAACTCTGTGACCAGTGACATATTCTTCAACGTTCTTCCATTGATCACTTTGCCAATCACTGTTTCTAGCATCTGATCAGTATAGAAACGAGTTTGACCAAGAGTAGCTATTATACCTCCTTGATGGAAAATCTCAGACAACAACCTTCCATAAGGGACCCAAACTCTGTTTTCATTCTGGCTTTTCCACAGTTCCTTTACCATGTACTTGAAGATGTACTTGGGTAAGTTGACCTTTTCACCATGGATTATGTGGTGAATAAAAACCTTGTGTGCCAGAGATGGTTGATCACTGCCACCACCCTTTGGTAGCAGGTTTTCATACTGGATCTTCAGAAGCATCTTCTTCTGCATATCTAGATCACTATATTTTCCAGCCTTTGTAGAGTTGAACAATGTCATGTTCACAATATCTTTCCAGGAGCTGGTTTTAGGGTTAGGAATCTCAATCCCTGAGTACATTCCTTCAGCTTCAACACCAAGAACAGAAGCTATGATATGTTTAGTGATTTGTATAGGGACTCCCTTCACACTTGATCTTATCTCAGTACCAGTGAAGGGTTCCAGTTGCATTTCCTCTCTTGTTTCCCTAGCCAGTTCTGGATACAAAAGAACCAAATTCATTTCTTCTTCTTCAACAGCTTGCTTGTCATAAATGGTAGCTCTTACCCAGAAATGCCTTACCAGAACTTTGTATGTTGGACCATTCAATAAATCGAAATAATTCATCCAACCTTGAGCAGCATAATATTCTTGGATATTGCAACCATAATGAGTTAAGGAAGTGAAGTCAACAGGATTCTCTACCTGTATTTTCAGTTGTCGTTCTTGTAGCTTCATAGTAGATCCACTGATGACATAAGCAGCCCTTTTCGGTTGGTCTTGTTGTTGAACTAATTGCTGATCTTGATTACTGGATTCCGGAACGGAACTTGAAGATGCCATTGATTTTGATTGAAGAAAATGATGATTTTAGGGTTCTAGGTTTAAGAGAGTTTGCTTAACAGATATAAATGCAAAAGGGAAAGTGTAGGTAGTGAAGTGAGAAGTGTGTGTTTTATATAAGTGTTTTTAGTAAAAACGTTTGAATACACAGGGGACAAACAAACACAGCATTAATGACAGTTGGGGGCGCGAGAGAGTACATTCAAAGCATAAACATCATCATTGCCCTCTGAGTTATACACCAATACATTTACACCACGTCATCAGACTTCAGATGTGATGTCTAAGTTAGTGGGACAGGTGTCACCAAAAGCAACTCCAGAAATTCCACTAACTTCTACTATTCAGAAGCACAAAAATTCCGCTTCTGAAGTTTGAAATTCTGATGACATCATCAGGAGCACATTTTCCTCAGAACCTCAATTAAGAGCTTCTGATGGACCATGGCCTGAACTAACTTCAGAACTTAAACTTCTTATTCAGGAGCGAGCAATTTTAATCAGACACATAATGCATGTTCAAATTTTTCTTTATAAAATCATATCTTTCAACCGTTAAAGGTTTAGTAAATATATCAGCCCATTGTTTTTCAGTGACAATGAATTATATATCTAAGATTCCTTTTTGAACATAGTCTCTGATGAACATAGTCATTGTTGGATTCTTTGACAAACAAATAGCAGCAGTATTATCACAAAAGATGGGGGATAGACTTTTAGCAAGTGTACTAAAAATGCATCGAAGTAATAAAATAAGTTCGTATCCACGAGGACTGTGTTAATCTCAATTTGGCAATAAAATAAATATTTAGGATGTATAAATTATTTTGTAAAAGTATATTTGATTTGCATAAAAAATAAATAACAGAAAATAAAGATTTGGTTAGAAAATATAGAGAGAGATGAGATTAGGTCTTTCGAATCCTCTAATGTTCCCCTAATTGGTGTACTGCACTCTATTCTTATGAATGATTCTCTAGTCCCACGATAGTTAACAAATTAGTCCTAATCAATCCCTTGAGTTAGAACCCTCTTCTTAAACTACAACCCCTAATTCCTTAGGTGGTCTAATAATCTTCGAAGGATTAAGCATGTTAACCTAATATCACTAACAAATGATTATCCATTCCTAGACTAACCATGTTTATTAGAACAATTCAATGAGGTCTAAGTTGAAAGCTAGGGTCAGTAGTCATTCATTCTCACTAAATCATGTTTATATTTGATCGAGATATAAAAAGCATTAAGAACAATTGAATTGAATAAAAACTAGATTGCCATTCACAAATAATAGAGTTTCATGACAGCAACATGGATCAATTAGGGTTACAAAGAATCATCTCAGACCTAACCTCTATAAATTAACAAGACATATAAAAGGATAAGCAATATAGATAAAAGAAATTACACAATATTGATCATGAAAATTCCTTCAATTTGATATGCTATTCTCCTTTGTGCATTCGTTGCTGGCTCTTCTCCTTGTCTTGGAATGCGCGACTCCCCTTTCTTTCCAAAACGTGATCCACTTCTGCCTTCCAAAACGTGTTCCTGTACTGTGCGTGTTGCTTCCTTTTTATAGGCTTATGTTATCTAGTTCCTCAAACCTAGTTTGCCTTCCCACTTGATATTGTGCAACACGTTACCTTTTCTTTTTTTTCTTAGTTCAACATCATCAAAAAGCCCAATTGCCTTTAATTCTTGCGCCCCCATGCTACTTCGTATGATTTCTTTTTCTTTTGTTTCAGCTTTTTATCATTTTCCTTGGCCAATCAAATTCATCATAAAACCATGTTTTTGTTTCATTCTTTTTACTAGCAACTAATTGACTAATAATAATAATAATAGACACTAATACATTACTTGACTCAATAAATAAGAAAATGACAATTTATTTAAAATGACTTTAAATTAAGTACTAAACTAATAAAAATATAATTAAAACTTAACTAGAAAGACTTTAAAAATATGGAATGACAGACTGTCATCAATGGGAATACTGTTAGCATTAATCTGATAGTCTTCCAACTGATGTTTCATCCAGAGTAGTTGTGTGCAACAACTTGCAGCTGAAATATATTCTGCTTCTGCTGTAGACATAGCAATGGTTGCTTGTCTTTTGCTAGCCCAGGATATCAGATTATCACCCAGAAATTGACAATTGCCACTAGTTGACTTTCTTTCAATCCTATCACCAGCATAGTCAGCATCACTGTAACGCCCTAGTTTTATTTTAATTATCGTTGGTTGATTTTAAAATCTTTTATATGATTTTTTAATGATTTATGTGAATATGTTGGGGGCTTGATGCCCTGGTTGGTACCACATGCATGAGGTCTAAGTGTTGCATAGTCGTGTCGTGTCGTTTGTGAAGTGATGATGTAGTTGTGAAGTGATGATGTAATTGTGAAGTGATGATGTAATTTGCAAAGTGATGATGTATTCGTGATGGTGTAATTGTGACTTGTTGATGTATTTATGACATGGTTGAAGTATTTGTGATGTTATGAGGTACTTGTGAATGTTTGAGATATTTTCGTTATATGTGATGATTTGTTGATGTTGTTGATATTGTTGTTGTTGATTATTTATTGTTGTTGTTTCATCGATTTGATGAATTATATATTATTATTATTGAATGTGTTTCTCACCCCTTCTGTTGGAATTGCCGCCTTGTGGGCAAGTTCAGGTAACGAAGGCTTATAGGATTTTTGGCTCAAGTGTCTAGGGCTCTGATACGTAACGGGATGGGAGTTAATTGTTGAATTTTCATTCCTTTATGTATCAATTTTGGAACTATATTGTTGGAACATTTATTTATTACTAAGAGGATTATTGAAACGATTATTTATGTTGGGGCCTTTGTGCCAAGATTTTGTTGAAGTTGATTATATTTTAAAAAAGACTTTTCCGCTGCAAAATATTACGAGATTAATTTATGTTGTTGAATAAATAGTATATTTTCTATTTATGAATTTTTGAAAAGTAGTGTAACATTCCGTTTTGCGATGAAAACTCTGATTTTACGTATATTTAATTATGTTGGGAAAACGGGGTGTTACAGTTGGTATCAGAGCAGGTCGGTCCGTCCGGCCAAGTAGTTGAGTCAAGTTGTGTCGAGTAATAGTTGTATTACTGTTTTTATGTTGTTTGATTGGTTGTTGTTGTGTTTCTGATTAATAGTTATGTTTATTAGGTGATCATGTTTGATTGACTAACTTTGATATGGTTTGCATGTTTTGTTGAAGTTCCTATTTAACTATATATGGTTTAGTATGGTTATGCAATAATTGAATTTATTTCTTGTGTGCTTTGAATTTCGAGGACGAAAATTCTTTAAGTTGGGGAGAGTTGTAACGCCCTAGTTTTATTTTAATTATCGTTGGTTGATTTTAAAATCTTTTATATGATTTTTTAATGATTTATGTGAATATGTTGGGGGCTTGATGCCCTGGTTGGTACCACATGCATGAGGTCTAAGTGTTGCATAGTCGTGTCGTGTCGTTTGTGAAGTGATGATGTAGTTGTGAAGTGATGATGTAATTGTGAAGTGATGATGTAATTTGCAAAGTGATGATGTATTCGTGATGGTGTAATTGTGACTTGTTGATGTATTTATGACGTGGTTGAAGTATTTGTGATGTTATGAGGTACTTGTGAATGTTTGAGATATTTTCGTTATATGTGATGATTTGTTGATGTTGTTGATATTGTTGTTGTTGATTATTTATTGTTGTTGTTTCATCGATTTGATGAATTATATATTATTATTATTGAATGTGTTTCTCACCCCTTCTGTTGGAATTGCCGCCTTGTGGGCAAGTTCAGGTAACGAAGGCTTATAGGATTTTTGGCTCAAGTGTCTAGGGCTCTGATACGTAACGGGATGGGAGTTAATTGTTGAATTTTCATTCCTTTATGTATCAATTTTGGAACTATATTGTTGGAACATTTATTTATTACTAAGAGGATTATTGAAACGATTATTTATGTTGGGGCCTTTGTGCCAAGATTTTGTTGAAGTTGATTATATTTTAAAAAAGACTTTTCCGCTGCAAAATATTACGAGATTAATTTATGTTGTTGAATAAATAGTATATTTTCTATTTATGAATTTTTGAAAAGTAGTGTAACATTCCGTTTTGCGATGAAAACTCTGATTTTACGTATATTTAATTATGTTGGGAAAACGGGGTGTTACAATCACAGAATCCAATCAACTCGTAATCTAAGGATTTCCTATAGAGGAGTCCTAGATTAGTTGTTCCTTTCAGATACCTGAAGATTCTTTTAACTGCAGTTAAATGATATTCTCTAGGATTTGACTGAAACCTTACACACAAGCATACACTGAACAAAATATCTGGCCTAGATGCAGTGAGGTATAACAGAGAACCAATCATACCTCTGTATAGCTTCTGGTCTACCTTTGATCCTTCATCTTCTTTGCTTAAGGTGCATGTAGGATGCATTGGAGTGTTCATAACTTTACAATCTTCAAGCTTGAACTTCTTCAGAAGCTCCTTTGTATACTTAGTTTGATGAACATATACTCCATCTTTGCATTGATTGATTTGAATGCCCAGGAAGAACTTCAGCTCTCCCATCATGCTCATTTCAAATTCATCCTGCATTAACTTAGAAAACTCCTTGCAAAGAGATGCATTAGTAGAACCAAATATTATATCATCAACGTATATTTGCACAACAAGAATGTCTTTCTCAAGGGTCCTTCTGAAGAGTGTTGTATCAACTTGTCTATCATACCAAGCTCTGGGAGCTTGTTTCAAGCCATATAGTGATTTCTTTAGTTTGCAAACATGGTCAGGATGCTTCAGATCCTCAAAACCAGGAGGTTGTTTGACATACACTTCTTCTTCTATGACACCATTGAGAAATGAACTCTTGACATCCATTTGATATAATATTATTCCATGATTAATAACATAAGATAAAAGTAACCTGATTGCTTCCAATCTCGCAACTGGAGCAAATGTTTCAGTGTAATCAATGCCTTCTTGTTGACTGTATCCTTGCGCAAAAAGTCTGGCTTTGTTTCTAGTTACTTCACCTTGTGCATTCAACTTGTTTCTGAATACCCATTTTGTTCCAATAATGTTCTTCTAAGAAGGTTTGGGTACCAGATCCCACACATCATTTCGTTGAAATTGATTCACCTCTTCTTGCATAGCTAAGATCCATCCATCATCTGAAAGTGCTTCATCAACTGTTGTAGGTTTAATCATTGATATCAGTCCTATCATTGAATCTTCTTGTCTGAAGTATGATCTTGTTCTTCTGGGACTTTCTTTGTTTCCAATGATTTGATCCTCAGGATATGAAGACTTGTATTTGAAAGTGTTTCTAGAGGGATCTGCTTGCTCAGAACCATCTTGAGCTTCATCAGAAGCATCTTCATCTTGTGCTTCTGAGGTGGGTTCAACTTCTAGACTGTCTTCAGATTCAACTATCTGATCAGGTTCTAGAGTATCCTCAGAAACCTGTATCTCTGCAAAACTTTCATCGTGCTTTGAAGTTTTATCTCCAAGCTCTTTGTGATCAAATTTAACGTGCATAGATTCTTCAACACAAAGTGTCTCTGAATTATACACTTTGTATGCCTTTGACCTTTCAGAGTAACCTAAAAAGATTCCTCTTTGGGCCTTGGCATCAAAGGTCTTTAGGTAGAGCTTGTTGTTCAGAATGTAACATGTACATCCAAATTGATGAAAGTAAGAGATATTGGGTTTTCTTCCTTTAAAGAGTTCATATGCTGTTTTCTCCAAGATAGGTCTGATGTAGATCCTATTCTGGACATAACACGCTCTATTCACTGCTTCTGCCCAAAAATGTTTTGCCAAATTGTTTTCATTAATCATGGTTCTGGCCATTTCTTGTAAAGTTCTATTCTTTCTTTCTACAACCCCATTTTGTTGTGGAGTTCTAGGAGAAGAGAATTCATGGATGATTCCATGTTTTTCACAAAAAGTTTCAAATGGCTCATTTTCAAACTCACCACCATGATCACTTCTAATTTTCAAAATATTGACTTCTTTTTCAGATTCAATTTGTGTGCAGAAGTTGTTGAATACATCATATGCATGATCTTTACTTCTTAGTAATTTTACCCAAGTCCATCTACTGTAATCATCAACAATAACTAATCCATATTTACTTCCATATAAAGATGCAGTGCTTACTGGTCCAAATAAATCAATATCGAGTAATTCTAAAGGTCTGGAGGTAGAAACAATGTCTTTAGCTTTAAAAGAGGATTTCACAATTTTTCCTTTCTGACATGCACCACAAAGTGCATCTAAATGATAATCAATGTCAGGAAGGCCTTTGACAAGTTATAACTTACTAAGCTTAGAGATTAACCTCCAGTTAGCATGTCCCAACCTTCTGTGCCATATCCATTTCTTATCATTCATTGACAGAAGGCAAACTACCTTCTGATCAACTAGTTCAGAGAAATTGACTGATACTCAATAGGTTATGTTCAAGTCCATCTACCAACCACACATTATTGATAGAGATAGAAGAATTACCAATAGTCCCCGTACCAATAATCTTCCCAAACTGGTTGCCTCCAAACTTTACATTTCCTCCTTCTTTCATTGTGAGGGAGAGGAACATTGACTTCTCTCCAGTCATGTGCCTTGAGCAACCGCTATCCAGGTACCATGATTTTTGCCTTGGCTTTGCTTTTAGGCATATCTGCAACATTGACAGTTTCATATTTAGGTACCCATTGTTTTTTAGGTCCTTTGGAGTTAGTGCTGGAAGTTTTACTCACCATTCCATGTTCCTTGAGGTGCGCTTTGGGTAGCTTCTGATTAATCATTACCTTAGGTTTTTCAACTTTTGGTTTTGATATTTTAGAAGCAACAACTGTTTTGCCCTTTTGAACCATAGACTTTAGGACATCAGATTCTGATTTCATCAGACTCTGAGGAACAGGTTCTGATCTCTTCAGAATCTTAATCTTTGAGGTCTTAGATTCAGAATTTACCACAACCTTAGGCTTAAAGTTCTTTGGCTTTGAAGTAATCTTAGCCTTAGACCTGGAAGCTTCAGGTTCTGATTGAGCAACAGTTTCCATTTTGGCACCTTCAGGAACAAAGAAGGTTTTCAATCCTTCCTTAATGCATTCACAATATGCTTTAAGATTGGTTTCATTAGACTTAGCTTCTGAAAACCCAACCCCTTTGCCATTGTTCTTGTAAATGCTATAAATCATAGAATCGATTCTGCTTCTGTCAATACTGTTGGAACAAAATGTGTTTAACAATAATTCCTAAGAGTTTTGATGATAACAAGGTATTAAAAATTGACAATTGGTATTGCTAACATTTGTTCAAGTGTACAGGACCATAGACAAAGTGTTATATCTTAACAAGGTTCTGAAAGAACAAATAAAGAGCAAAAGAAACATTATTTGAAGCTTAAGGCGCTCCTGAAGACTTGCGCTCCTGAAGATCTGTGCTCCTGAAGAGTATGACATCATCAGAAGCTGAAGGCCCTCAGAAGCTGGTTCTTCAGAAGCAACAGTATTTTACCAGAAGCAAAATGATTCAAGGTTTTATGATTTAAGTGTTGTATTTTGGAGCGAAAGTCACATAGAATTGGCAGAGGACCAGTGGAATAATGCAACGGTCATTTTAAAAGGATTTGAAGTCATTTGGCTGCAAAGAAAAACAAGAAGGGTTGACATTATACTTTGTACGAATTGTATAACCACCTTCTCCACTACTCTGTTCTTTGTCTCAACTACCAGACAAGAATAACAGCTCTCGTGTACAACCAAGCCTGCATCTTTGTTCCCTATCAACTGGAATGGATTTGAAATTGATCCTTTATAGGACAATAACTTAATTAGGCAAAGAATCATTGGTGAAAGATCAAGCTTCAACAACGACTCTTTTCGGATGAATTGGCACTTACAACGTTCATTTCACACCTCTATATAAAGGAGTGAAGACTTGAAGAACCATAAGACTCCACAACATTTTGAAAGCGCCAAAACTCTGTCAAATTGTTTAAGCATCCAAAGTTCACTTAGAATTTCAGTTTTCAAGTTCATATCTTTGAAATTCATAAGTCTTAAGAGTCTGTATCTGAATTACTTTGTGAACACCGCTAATTGTATATCAAGTGTTCAACCTCAAACATTTTCCTTGTAATTTTGTTTGATAGAAGTCTCTTGCTTGTGTGCTTGAGCATTAGAAGTCTCTTGATTGTGTTCTTGAGCATTTGAAGTCTCTTGCTTGTGTGCTTGAGCATTTGTAATCAGATATTACATTTAATGAACTCTCCTTGGAAGTGCAAGGGGGACAGGACTACTTCCGGTTTGTGGAAGGAACCTGTATAAATTGCTTGTGCCCTGCTTCTTCTCTTTTCTCTCTGTTTATCATTCCGCTGCATACGCTCCTGAACCTCATCTTCAGAAGCTGTCTCAATTGCTTTTGATCATTAATGTTCTGAGTTTTAAAGAGAAAACGAAATTAAGTAAAACACAATTCAACCCCCCCTTTTTGTGTCTTTCTCCCCTTCAATTGGTATCTAGAGCTTTGGTTCTGTTGTCAACACCTAATAGTGTAACATCCCAAGATCTAAGAAAAACATGTATGCTGAATCATCTGTTTTTGGTTCTGGTTCTGCTGGTTCTAGTGGTAATCATCATGCTGTTTCCTATGACTATAGTGAAAAGAAAACTGACTCAGGGAAGGTTCCAAAGTTTAATGGAGATCCTGAAGAGTTTTTTTGGTGGAAAACCAACTTCTACAGTTATATCATGGGCTTAGATGAAGAACTATGGGATAATCTAGAAGATGGAGTTGGTGACTTAGTCCTTGATGAAGAAGGAGCTGCTGTTGATAGAAAAATTCATACTCCTGCTCAGAAGAAGATGTACAAGAAACCTCATAAGATCAGAGGCTCTCTGGTTTCTGCTATACCACGAGCAGAGTACAAGAAGATGAGTGATAAATCAACTGCAAAAGCTATGTTTGCATCTTTATGTGCTAACTATGAAGGAAGCAAGAAAGTCAGAGAAGCTAAAGCACTGATGCTTGTTCATCAGTATGAGTTGTTCAAGATGAAGGATGATGAAAGTATTGAGGAGATGTACTCAAGATTTCAAACCTTAGTCTCTGGACTTCAAATACTGAAGAAAAGCTATGTTGCTTCTGATCACGTGAGTAAGATACTCAGAAGTCTGCCTGCCAGATGGAGACCAAAGGTGACTGCCATTGAGGAAGCTAAAGATTTAAACACTTTAAGTGTTGAAGATCTTGTTAGTTCTCTCAAAGTTCATAAGTTAAGTCTCAATGAACATGAGTCTACTAAAAAGAGTAAATCAATAGCTCTTCCATCCAAAGGCAAGTCATCAAAAGCTCTTAAAGTGGTTGAATCTGAAGAAGAAGATTCACCAACTGGAGATTCTGATGAAGAGGTTACTGAGATGATGGCTATGCTCTCAAACAGACTTCAGTATCTAGCCAAAAAGAACAAGAAGTTTGTGTCCAGAAGAGGTAGCTTCATAAGCTCAAAGAAGGAAGATCAGAAGGGATGCTTCAATTGCAAGAAGCCTGGTCATTTCATTGCTGATTGCCCTGATCTTCAGAAGGAAAAGTCAAAGAAAAAGTCAAAGAAACCAACATTCAAGTCAAGCAAGTTCAAGAAACAGTTAAAGCAGAGTTTGATGGCCACATGGGATAATTTGGATAGTGAATCTGAGTCTAACAAAGAAGAATCTGATGAAGGTGCAAAGGTAGCTGTTGGATTAGTAGCTACATCAACTTCAGAAGCTGAAACTGAATCAGATTCAGAAGATGAACATGAGGTTTGTCTAAAAGCAAGATCAAAGCAAAAGTCATGGTACTTGGATAGCGGTTGCTCAAGGCACATGACAGGAGAGAAGTCAATGTTCCTATCCCTCACAATGAAAGAAGGAGGAAATGTAAAGTTTGGAGGCAACCAGTCTGGGAAGATTATTGGTACGGGGACTATTGGTAATTCCTCTACCTCTATTAATAATGTGTGGTTGGTAGATGGGCTTGAACATAACCTATTGAGCATCAGTCAATGCTGTGACAATGGTTATGATGTATTATTTGAAAAACCCAACTGCACAGTAATCAACAAGAATGATAAATCCATAGTGTTCAAAGGAAAGGGAGTGGAAAATGTTTACAAAATTAATTTCTTTGAACTGGCTGATCAGAAGGTAATTTGCCTTCTGTCAATGAATGATAAGAAATGGATGTGGCATAGAAGGTTGGGACATGCTAACTGGAGATTAATCTCTAAGCTCAGCAAGTTAAAACTTGTCAAAGGCCTTCTTGACATTGATTATCATTCAGATGCACTCTGTGGTGCATGCCAGAAAGGAAAATTGTTAAATCATCTTTCAAAGTAAAAGATATTGTTTCCAACTCAAGACCTTTAGAACTACTCCATATTGACTTATTTGGACCAGTTAGCACTGCATCCTTATATGGGAGTAAGTATGGATTAGTCATTGTTGATGATTATAGCAGATGGACTTGGGTGAAATTCCTGAAAAGCAAAGATCATGCATATGATGTATTCAGTAACTTCTGCACCCTTATTCAATCTGAAAATGAAGCCAAAATTTTGAAAATTAGAAGTGATCATGGTGGTGAATTTGAAAATGAGCCATTTGAAGCTTTTTGTGAAAAACATGGAATCATCCATGAATTCTCTTCTCCTAGAACTCCACAACAAAATGGGGTTGTAGAGAGAAAGAATAGAACTTTACAAGAAATGGCCAGAATCATGATCCACGAAAACAATTTGGCAAGACATTTTTGGGCAGAAGCTGTGAATACAGCGTGTTATGTCCAGAATAGGATTTACATCAGACCTATCTTGGAGAAAACAGCATATGAACTCTTCAAAGGAAGAAAACCCAATATCTCTTACTTTCATCAATTTGGATGTACATGTTACATTCTAAACAACAAGCTCTACCTAAAGAAATTTGATGCCAAGGCCCAAAGAGGAATCTTTTTAGGTTACCCTGAAAGGTCAAAGGCATACAGAGTATATAATTCAGAGACACTCTGTGTTGAAGAATCTATGCACGTTAAATTTGATGACAAAGAGCTTGAAGATAAAACTTCAAAGCAAGATGAAGGTTCTGCAGAGATTCAGGTTCCTGAAGACACTCCAGAACCTGATCAGATAGTTGAATCTGAAGATAGTCTAGAAGCTGCACCCACATCAGAAGCTCAAGATGAAGTTGCTTCTAATGAAGCACAAGATGGCTCACAGCAAGCAGATTCATCCAACAACACTTTCAAATACAAGTCTTCTCATCCTGAGGATCAAATCATTGGGAGTAAAGAAAGTCCCAGAAGAACAAGATCACACTTCAGACAAGAAGAATCTATGATAAGGCTGATATCAATGATTGAGCCTACAACAGTTGATGAAGCACTTTCAGATGATGGATGGATCTTAGGAATGCAAGAAGAGCTGAATCAATTTCAAAGAAATGATGTGTGGTGTTATCGCGATTTTCGGGTGTCAAGTCATTAATTAGGCTTGAACCTTTCAATCATTGATATCTCTATTTTTTCGGGGAAGGGAGAAATTGAGAAAACCCTTAGAAATTCTATGTTCGGGGGAAATTTTCGCTACGGGAAGGTGTTAGGCACCCATAACGACTATAGTACTCTATAGGAACCGTTTTTCTAGATTTATGTCTACACTTTATTTTTAAGGCTATTTATTGGAAAAGAGATTGTTTATTTTAAGAATGGAGGAAGAAGTGTTTGGATTTTATTTTTATTGGACTTGGAGAGGTTTTGACCTCTTGCCTACATACCCTTTTAAGGGATCAAACTCCATGTAGTTCTCTCTCAAAAAGGTTTTTTGTGAGTTTAAGTTGATTTTAATTTTTGAAAATAGTTTGGAAGAAAAGAAAGAGGCCGTAAAGGCTTGAGAAAGAAAATAGTGAGGTTGGTTCAATTATTAAAGAAAATGGTAGTCTAAGTAGGAATTAGTTGTATTTGAATTTTTGATTAAGAAAATAAAAGGAAAAAATACAATGGAGTTTTGAATCCAAAGTTTATTGGAAAAAATTGTTTTTTAAGTGATGAGATTGTTAACATTTTTGGAAAATGGTATTTTCTAAGTTTCACGCCTCCTAAACATACATCTAGCGGTAAATCATACAACGTGTGTGCGTGTCGGTGCTTGTGTCGGTGTACATCATTATAGAGTCCATTGTCCTTTACATTGAAGTAAAAAATATGAAATGAAATAAAAATGAAGAAATAAAAATGACATGGAAAAATGAAGAAATATGAAATGAAATGGTTAGTAAAACAAGATATAAAATTATAGTTAGTAAAAAATATGACAAGAAATAAAAATGAAGAAATAACTACCTAAAAATGACATGGAAAAAGGCATAGAAATTGAATAAAACTTAGGCTAAAGGATAGAGATGAGATGGTGGAATGCTCAACATGTATGAAATATGAAATGAAATGGTTAGTAAAACAAGATATAAAATTATAGTAAAAAATGTTAAACAAATTGACAAAAGACAATAGCAAGATGCAATAATGGAAAGAAAGAAAAAAAAGCACAAAAACTAGTCTCAAAATAGAAGCAAGCACATGACCCATAATTCTCTCATTCAAAACAATTTTCAAGAGGTTTATTTTAAGCACAATATGAGAATTATAAGACATGCCCAAACTT
Organism: Medicago lupulina; assembly: GCA_958299785.1. Lineage (NCBI taxonomy): Eukaryota > Viridiplantae > Streptophyta > Magnoliopsida > Fabales > Fabaceae > Medicago > Medicago lupulina. Next base: position 39,551,353 of record OY283146.1, on the reverse strand, counting down.
CATCTTAGCACATATTCACAAGCATATTTCACACTTTATTTTCAAACAAAGAATCCACATTACTTGCAAAGCAAGAAACTAACAATTAAATTCGCAAAACAAGAAACTAACAATTAACATTGCAAAATTGGAAACTTAATAATTAAACTACAAACTTGGAAACTAACCATTAACATTGCAAAATTGGAAACTAATCAATTAAACTAACAAAATTGTAAGCCAACAAGTAAACTTGCAAAACAAGAAACTAATCAATTAAACTAACAAAATTGAGCTAACAAGTAAATTTGCAAAATTGGAAGAATTAGCATGAACTCAGAGATAAACATATCAGAAAGTCATGTATCAAGTATCAACATCATATGGCAAAAATTAGATCAAAAGTCATGCAAGAAACTTCACGAAAAATAAACAAAGCCCACAAATCAATAGAAAAATGAGCATATATTTTTTTATCAATTTCAACCATGTAAAAATATCACAAAATAATCAAAAATGCACCAAGAAACACATAGCAATTTTTTAGGAATTTTGTAAGAAAGCTAAAGCGCACGGGGGTTCAGGTAGCAAGAACAAGGGTGTGCATAGCAAAAACTCAAGAAAAATCCAAAGAAACCAAAGACCCACGGTTACGAAGCCCAAACCCACGCAGCCTGGTGGATCCGGATCTCCAAAATGCCTCAGAGGCGTTGGATCAATCCGGATCCTCTAATACCTAGATCTAACGGCCAAAGACGCAGGAAGGCTGGATCGGGTCCGAACCGACCCGGTCCAACGCCTATATAAAAGGAAAAGGTCCGGTTCGCTTCATTTTTTTCTTTGTTTCTCTTTCCTCTCCATCTTTCTCTCTTCTTCCCTCGTCGTTCCCTCTACTTCCCCGATGAACCCTAACCCTAATTTGACCTAAACTACCCAGAATCCATTCAAACATGGCTTAATCGATTCGTTTCATCGTTCTAAACACGAATCCACTATTGAAACTCACATGCATACTGGGAATCGATGTAGATCTTGAAAGTTTTTCACGGTTTCAAACTGTTTTTTGCTTTTGTTCAAATCTTTTTTCTGAATGAACTCTTTTATGGATTCGTAGATCTACAACGGTTGATATTCGTTGTAGATCGTAGAATCTTTACGGTTTTCAAAAGTTTTTTAGGGTTTCACAGTTTTTTGAACAAAGCTTCTTGAACTTCCATGGATCTACATCGATTTGAACCTGTTGATGTTCTTGAGCAAGAAAGAGGTAGGTTTATGTGTTTACCTGTGTTTTAATCGGAGATTCGAACTGGAATCTTCAATAACTCTTGAGTTTGATTCTCTTTGTTGATTCCTTGGCTTGAATCCGAAAATAAATCGGTAATTTCTCTTCTTCTTCTTCACCGGTTCAAATCTTTTGAATTTTTCTTCCTTCTTCTTCTCACTCTGCCCTCTGTGATCGCGTTTGAATTCGCCGCTTCCAGTGGTGAATTCGCGCTTGAATTGCAGGGGAAATGGTTCAATGATGACGATTCAGCGATGAATCTCTGAGAACCATTGTGACTTTCATTGAATTGCGCTTGAATTTGTTTCTGGAAAAGTTAGGGTTTGTAGAAATTGTTCTTCGTGTTCTTGTGATTTTCTGAGTTTTTTGGGAATTTGATCGTAACTGAATGAAGAGAGAAATTTGTGAACTGTTTGTGATGTGGCATGAATTCTATGGCTCCCTTTTCTGACTTTGACAGTGGCCGGCCTTTTATAGGCTGCCATGTGTACCTTGGACCAATTGAAATGTGACACCTGGCCTTGGACTTGCTTGCGTGGCCTCTGGACTAAATCTGACTTAAGGACCTCTCTGCAAAATAATAAAACTAAAGGACCAATCTGCAAAAAAAGTAAAATTGGACTGATTTGCAAATAAAAAATAAAATTGGACTAGTTTGCAAAATAAAAATAAAATGGGTAAAAAAAGTAATTTTGAAAACAACGTAAAGTGAAACAGTTAAAAAACGACAAAACGGACTAAAACGAACAAACTACCAAAATGAGGTATTTTAAAATACCTCTCTGTCAAAAATTTTGATGTGAAAAGACTAAAATGCCCCTAAGGACTAAAACGACTCAAACTGACTCAGATGCAATGCTGAAATGATTTTTAGACACAGCTTTGATCAATGATTTGTACAGACAAGTTGAAAAGACTCAGAGACAAATGTAGGGACTAAAATCGGTTCCACTGCAGGAAATGACCAAAATGACCTTTTGTATGATTTTTACGCAAAAATTTGGAATAAAATGCAAGAAAATGTGCAATGGTCTTAGAAACTCTTTAATAACTTGTAATGCAAGAAAAGCACTTTGGATGGCCTTATATGCAAGAAGATTTAAAGATAGAAACAGTAAAATATGCAGTTGAAGCATGGTAAAAAACTGCAGAGTAAAACACAGTGAATTGAAAAGTATCAGAAATAGAAAAGAAATTTGAATGAGTATTTTTAGGTCCAAAATGAGGGTATGACATGTGGGATCTGGTACCCAAACCTTCTCAGAAGAACATTATTGGAACGAAATGGGTATTCAGGAACAAACTGAATGAGCAAGGTGAAGTAACCAGAAACAAAGCCAGACTTGTTGCACAAGGATACAGTCAACAAGAAGGCATTGATTACACTGAAACATTTGCTTCAGTTGCAAGATTGGAAGAAATCAGGTTACTTTTATCTTATGCAATTAGTCATGGAATAATATTATATCAAATGGATGTCAAGAGTGCATTTCTCAATGGTGTCATAGAAGAAGAAGTGTATGTCAAACAACCTCCTGGTTTTGAGGATCTGAAGCATCCTGACCATGTTTATAAACTAAAGAAATAACTATATGGCTTGAAGCAAGCTCCCAGAGCTTGGTATGATAGACTAAGTAATTTCTTGATTAAAAATGATTTTAAACGAGGTCAAGTTGATACAACACTCTTAAGAAGGACCCTTGAGAAAGACATTCTTGTTGTGCAAATATATGTTGATGATATAATATTTGGTTCTACTAATGCATCTCTTTGCAAGGAGTTTTCTAAGTTAATGCAGGATGAATTTGAAATGAGCATGATGGGAGAGCTGAAGTTCTTCCTGAGCATTCAAATTAATCAAAGCAAAGATGGAGTATATGTTCATCAAACAAAATATACAAAGGAGCTTCTGAAGAAGTTTAAGCTTGAAGATTGTAAGCTGATGAACACTCCAATGCATCCAACATGCACCTTAAGCAAAGATGATGAAGGATCAAAAGTAGACCAGAAGCTATACAGAGGTATGATTGGTTCTCTGTTATACCTCACTGCATCTAGGCCAGATATTTTATTCTGTGTATGCTTATGTGCAAGGTTTCAGTCAGATCCTAGAGAATCTCATTTAACTGCAATTAAAAGAATCTTCAGATATCTGAAAGGAACAACTAATCTGGGACTCCTTTATAGAAAATCCTTAGATTACAAGTTAATTGGATTCTGTGATGCTGATTATGCTAGTGATAGGATTGAAAGAAAGTCAACAAGTGGCAATTGTCAATTTCTGGGTGATAATCTGATATCCTGGGCTAGCAAAAGACAAGAAACTATTGCTATGTCTACAGCAAAAGCATAATACATTTCAGCTGCAAGTTGTTGCACACAACTACTCTGGATGAAACATCAGTTGGAAGACTTTTAGATTAATGCTAACAGTATTCCCATCTTTTGTGATAATACTGCTGCTATTTGTTTGTCAAAGAATCCAATTCTACATTCAAGAGCCAAGCATATTGAGATCAAACACCATTTTATCAGAGATTATGTTCAAAAAGGAATTTTAGATATACAATTCACTGACACTGAAAATCAATGGGCTGATATATTTACTAAGCCTTTAACAGTTGAAAGATTTGATTTTATAAAGAAAAATTTGAACATGCACTATGTGTCTGATTAAAATTGCTTGCATCTGAATTGGATGTTTAGGTTCTGAAGTCAGTTCAGAAGCCATTGTCCTTCAGAAGCTCTTGGTTGAGGTTCTGAGAAAAATGTGCTCCTGATGATGTCATCAGAATTTCAAACTTCAGAAGTGGAATCTTTGTGCTTCTGAATAGTAGGAGTTAGTGGAATTTCTAGAGTTGCTTCTGGTGACACCTGTCCCACTAACTTATACAGCTCATCTGAAATCTGATAATGTGGCATAAATGTATTGGTGTATAACAAAAAGGGCAATGATGATCTCTATGCTTTCGTAGTACTATCTCGCGCCCCCAAACTGTCATTAATGCTGTGTTTGTTTGTCCCCTGTATACTCAAACGTTTTTTTTACTAAAAACACTTATACAAAACACACACAACTCACTTCACTACTTACACTTTCTATTCGTTGCTTTCGTATCCACTAAGAAAACGCTCTCAACCTAGAACCCTAAAACTTCATCATCTTCAAACAAATCAATGGCATCATCTAGTTCCGTTCCAGAATCTGGTAATCTGAATCAGCAAGTAACTCAACAACAAGAACAACCAGAAAGGGCTGCATATTTACTCAGTGGATCTACAATGAAGATCCAAGAACATCAGTTAAAGATTCAAGTAGAGAATCCGGTCGATTTCATGTCGCTTATGTTTCATGGATGCGACATTAAATAATTCTATGTTGCATAAGGTTGGCTACAATATTTCAAGCTTCTGAATGGTCCAACATACAAAGCTCTTGTAAGGCACTTTTGGGTAAGAGCGAGTATCTAAGACAAGAAAGCTGCTGAAGAAGAAGAAAGGAATCTGGTTCTTCTTTATCCAGAACTAGCTGGAAAGACAAGGGAAGAAATGCATCCAGAACCCTTCAACGGTACTGAAATAAGGTCAAGTGTGATGGGTGTCCCTATTAAAATCACCAAACATATCATAGCTTCTGCTCTTGGTGTTAAAGCTGAAGGTATTTACTCTGGGATTGAGATTCCTTACCCTCATACCAGCTCCTGGAAAGACGTTGTGAATATGACTTTGTTCAAATCCAAAAAGGGTGGAATGTACAATGACCTGGACATGTAGAAGAAGATGCTTTTGAAGATCCAATTTGAAAATCTGCTACCAAAGGGTGGTGGTAGTGATCAACCCTCTCTTGCTCACAAAGTCTTCATTCACCACATTATTCATGATGAAAAGGTTAACTTGCCAAGGTACATCTTCAAGTACATGGTCAAGGAACTATGGAAGAGTCAGAATGAAGACAGATTCTGGGTCCCTTATGGAAGATTGTTGTCTGAAATCTTTCATCAAAGGGGAATCATTGAAGCTCTTAGTCAAACACGTTTCTACAATGATCAGATGCTAGGAACAGTGGTCGACAAGGTGATAAATGGAAAGACCCTGAAGCATATGCAACTAATAAAGAGATTCACTCCTCTCAGCTCATACTTGAGTGAATCCATGGTGGTGTCAGATTTGATGGCGAATTTCCCACCAATATGCAAGAAGGATTCTCTAGCTGTGCAAATGGCACTTCTCATTAACCATTATGCAAACACTGGTGAGAAAATAGGGCTTAATGAAGTCCCTGAAGACATGCCAGGAAGCAAACTGCCTGTGGAGAAAGGCAGGAAAGCCAAGAGAAAAGAGCTTACTCAAGAGGAGTACTTAGAAGGTGAAAATCCTTCTAAGAAAGCTAAGAAGGAAAAAGCTCCTGAGAAACTTAAAGCTGGTGCTTCTGAAGTCCCTTCTATTCAGGAAGAAGTTCAGGACCTGAATCCAGAAGCAATTATTCAACAGAAGACCAGAAGTGGCAAACAAGTTGCTTCTGCATCCACAACAGCTCCTGAACAGACTCTTCTGAAGAAGAAGAAGAGAACACCTAAACCAAGGAAGCTAAAAGAATCAGTCTATGTGACTGAAGAGACTGGTGATGCTAAAAAAGGAGAAGAAAGGGCAACGAAGAGACAAGCTGGAGAGGAAAGAGTCAGTCCAATGTTTATCATGACTCCTGAATTGGCCAAGAAATGTAAAGAGCATGGTGCCAAAATAATGGCTGAGAAGAAGAGAAAAGCTGCTCTTTACAAGTTGCAAAGAGATGAGGAGCTCAAGGCAAAGGGACTGGAAAACTGTGATCAATTCTATCTTGAGAAGATTGCTGAAGTCCAAGAGATGTCAAAGAAGGTTGATGAAGAAGCTGTAAGATCAGCCGAAGCTGATGCTACTGAACTGGTTACCAGGGAGGTAAGAAAGAGGAAGAAAGCAGAAGCTGAAGCTCTTTAGAAGGCCCTGGAGATAGCCAGAGAAATTGAAGTTCTTGCTTTAGTGTTGCTCAAGGATGCTGTTGCTGAAGTAGCTGAGCAAGCATTGAAAAGCACTGCAGAACTTCAGATGGAGGTGACTGCAGAAGTTAAAAGTCTGCTGCTGGCTCCTGGATCAGAAGCTATGTCAGGCACTTCTTCTACACAACCTTTAATACATATAGAATCTGATTCAACCTCCTCACAATCCAAATCCTCATCATCCTCATCTGCCGATATGGATGATTTCCCTATAAGCATTCTTTGCAAAGGCCAATCACCATCATCCAAACACCATAAAAAGCCTTCTAAACCTGTTTCTCCTTTCAAACCAATGGAACCCCCTATTGGAGTTAGGATAGGTAATCTGCTTGAAATAAGAAGTAGTAAACTACCTCCTAACCATCCACTTCAACCACAAACCATTCAACCACTCAACATGATCCTTCCTGAAAAACCTGAAGATGATTTTGTTTTGAACAATCTTAGCAGTCATCTATCAGGTGAACTACCAAATGTTGATATAAACCTACAAAAAGCCTCTGAAGTAACAACTTCTGAAGTTGCTTCAGAAAGCCCACAACAACAAGCACCTGGACCACAAATGACCCCATCCTCTCCTGAACACACTATTCCTGAACACACTGTTCCTGAACACACTACTCCTGAACAAAGCGTTCCTGAACACATTGTTCTTGAACAAACTACATCTAACCATACTCCTGCACCCACTCACTCTGAAAATGCTATTGAGATTCATGATATGATCACTCTTGAAGAATTCAATGAAGAAGCTGATCAACCCTCACCTATGGAGGTTGAACAGTCTGCTTCTAATCAATCATCTTCTAGCAATTCTCAATCCTTCACCTCAAATAACCATCAAATTGAACCTGTTGCTGCTCCCATACCAAGAAAACAACCTTCACTACCCACCAGATTCTTAGATTCTAATGTATTAAATGGTGTGTGTGAAGACATAGCAGAGAAAATGAACAAGCTCATTTCTTCCAGAAATGACTTGAGTCACAGGGAGAGCTATGACAAGTAGTGGAGGAGGCTTAAGGAAAGAGTTGAAAATGTCATGAATGCCTTATCCTCTACATGCGTTGAAGCTCAGGAGCAAGCAAAGCAGAAGCTGCAAGATTGGCTAAATGGAATTGATGAAAACCTTGAAGAAGTAAAGATTCTGGGAACTTGGGCAAGATCCTCATTGAGTATAAGAGGAAGAGAAGCAACTGATTTTCTCCCTCAATACATTCACCCAAAGGACCTGGATTTGTCTTTTCTGACCAAGGTAAATCTGAAGTCAACAGCTCCTGATCTGGCTCTAGTTCAGAGGAACAAGTTTCTAGAAGCAAAGAATAAGAAGCTTGAGAAAAGACTTGTTAGAGCAAAGGCTACTTTTACTGGAACATAAAGCTGAAACAGATGCTAAGTTGGAAGAAGCCAGAATCAGGGAGGAAAATCTGACCAGAAGCTATGAGCGATTCAAAGAAGAAATGGAGAAGAAACAAGAGGAAACAAATGAACTGCTCAGAAAGATTCTTGAAAACACCAGCAAACAAACCAACCCTTAGTTGCACACCTTTGTTGTTGTTGTTGTTGTGTTGATTCTTGTATGCTTCTGAATATTGCATTGCTTCTGTACTCACATGCTTCTGAACTTAAATGCTTCTGACTTTATAAACTGCTTCTGAATGACTTGTCTTAACGTATATATTTATTTCTCATTTTGATTTGTTTATGCTCTGAACCTTTTATACGCTATGTTTTTCTCATCTCTTCTTTTTGTTTATTTCTTTTTGTTAATGACAAAAGGGGGAGTATATGTGATAGTATTTAAAGGCTCTGAGCCCCATTAATATCTTTTGAAATTTTGAAAAACTTCTTATCATTCTTACCTGAATTAAAAGGGTAATACAAGCTCTGAATCTATGAAGAAGTATCAAAATTCAAATTTATTATTTGAACCTTTACTTCTTTCTTTCATTTGCGTTAAAACTCATTATTGTGCGTTAAATGAATTTAATTAACAAGATAGAACTCAGGGGGAGCTTACAAACCTCACCTTGAAAGTACTATTAGACTCAGGGGGAGCTTACAAACCTCATACCCTATAAGTCAACTTGTTAATTAGATTAACAACAATTGATCAAATTTTAAATATGATTGTTTGTCATCATCAAAAAGGGGGAGATTGTTGGAACAAAATGTGTTTAACAATAATTCCTAAGAGTTTTGATGATAACAAGGTATTAAAAATTGACAATTGGTATTGCTAACATTTGTTCAAGTGTACAGGACCATAGACAAAGTGTTATATTTTAACAAGGTTATGAAAGAACAAATAAAGAGCAAAAGAAACATTATTTGAAGCTTAAGGCGCTCCTGAAGACTTGCGCTCCTGAAGATCTGTGCTCCTGAAGAGTATGACATCATCAGAAGCTGAAGGCCCTTAGAAGCAACAGTATTTCACCAGAAGCAAAATGATTCAAGGTTTTATTATTTAAGTGTTGTATTTTGGAGCGAAAGTCACATAGAATTGGCAAAAGACCAGTGGAATAATGCAACGGTCATTTTAAAAGGATTTGAAGTCATTTGGCTGCAAAGAAAAACAAGAAGCGTTGACATTATACTTTGTACGAACTGTATAACCACCTTCTCCACTACTCTGTTCTTTGTCTCAACTACCAGACAAGAATAACAGATCTCGTGTACAACCAAGCCTGCATCTTTGTTCCCTCTCAACTGGAATGGATTTGAAATTGATCACTTATAGGACAATAACTTAATCAGGCAAAGAATCATTGGTGAAAGATCAAGCTTCAACAACGAATCTTTTTGGATGAATTGGCACTTACAACGTTCATTTCACACCTCTATATAAAGGAGTGAAGACTTGAAGAACCATAAGACTCCACAACATTTTGAAAGCGCCAAAACTCTGTCAAATTGTTTAAGCATCCAAAGTTCACTTAGAATTTCAGTTTTCAAGTTCATATCTTTGAAATTCATAAGTCTTAAGAGTCTGTATCTGAATTACTTTGTGAACACCACTAATTGTATATCAAGTGTTCAACCTCAAACATTTTCCTTGTAATTTTGTTTGATAGAAGTCTCTTGCTTGTGTGCTTGAGTATTAGAAGTCTCTTGATTGTGTTCTTGATTATTTGAAGTCTCTTGCTTGTGTGCTTGAGCATTTGTAATCAGATATTACATTTAGTGAACTCTCCTTGGAAGTGCAAGGGGGACAGGACTACTTCCGGTTTGTGGAAGGAACCTGTATAAATTGCTTGTGTCCTGCTTCTTCTCTTTTCTCTCTGTTTATCATTCCGCTGCATACGCTCCTGAACCTCATCTTCAGAAGCTGTCTCAATTGCTTTTGATCATTAGTGTTCTGAGTTTTAAAGAGAAAACGAAATTAAGTAAAACACAATTCAACCCCCCCTTCTTGTGTTTTTCTCCCCTTTAAATACTAGAAATAATGAAATCTTCAAGAGCAATCTCATGGTTACTTAAAGACTTTCCATCACATTTTTCTTGTATCTTCTGACATAAGAACTTGAGCTTCTCTTCAAAAGTTTTACATATGAAGTCAAAACCTCTAAGTCCTTCTTCAGAAGCTTTCAGATCCAATAAAGTTGATTCTTGTTGCTTCATCAAAACAACATATTTTTCTTTCAAAACTTTCAACTCATTATTTCTCAGTTCAAAATGAGTGAGGAGTTCTTTAAGTGACTCTATCAGTTCTTCTCTAGGGATTTTGGAATATACCTCATTTTCATCTTCTGAATCTGATTGAGTTTCAGCTTCTGAAGTTGCTGTAGCTACTAACCCAACAACTATCTTTGCACCTTCATCAGATTCTTCTTTGTCAGACTCAGATTCACTGTCCAAATCATCCCATGTGGCCATCAAACTCTGCTTGATCTGTTTCTTAAACTTTCTTGACTTGAATGTTGGCTTCTTTGACTTTTCCTTTGACTTTTCCTTCTGAAGATTAGGGCAATCAGCAATGAAATGACCAGGCTTCTTGGAATTGAAGCATCCCTTCCGATCTTCCCTCTTTTAGCTTCTGAAGCTGCCCCTTTTGGATAGAAACTTCTTGTTCTTCTTGGCTAGATACTGAAGTCTGTTTGAGAGCATAACCATCATCTTAGTAACCTCTTCATCAGAATCTCCATTGGGTGAATCTTCTTCTTCAGACTCAACCACTTTAAGAGCTTTTGATGACTTGCCTTTGGATGGAAGAGCTATTGATTTACTCTTCTTAGTAGACTCGTGTTCATTAAGACTTAACTCATGAACTTTAAGAGAACTAACAAGATCTTCGACACTTAAAGTGTTTAAATCTTTAGCTTCCTCAATGGCAGTCACCTTTGGTCTCCATCTGGCAGGCAGGCTTTTGAGTATCATGCTCACGTGATCAGAAGCAACATAGCTTTTCTTGAGTATTTGAAGTCCAGAGACTAAGGTTTGAAATCTTGAGTACATCTCCTCAATACTTTCATCATCCTTCATCTTGAACAGCTCATACTGATGAACAAGCATTAGTGTTTTAGCTTCTCTGACTTTCTTGCTTCCTTCATAGTTAGCACATAAAGATGCAAACATAGCTTTTGCAGTTGATTTATCACTCATCTTCATGTACTCTGCTCGTGGTATAGCAGAAACTAGAGAGCCTCTGATCTTATGATGTTTATTGTACATCTTCTTCTGAGCAGGAGTATGAACCTTTTTATCAACAGCAGCTCCTTCTTCATCAAGGACTAAGTCACCAACTCCATCTTCTAGAATATCCCATAGTTCCTCATCTAAGCCCATGATATAACTGTAGAAGTTGGTTTTCCACCAAGAAAACTCTTCAGGATCTCCATTAAACTTTGGAACCTTCCCTGAGTCAGTTTTCTTTTCACTATAATCATAGGATACAACATTATGATTACCACCAGAACCAGCAGAACCAGAAACAGATGATTCAGCAGACATGTTTTTCTCAGGTCTTGGACTGTTACACGGTTAGGTGTTGTCAACAGAACCAGGCTCTGATACCAATTGAAGGGGAGAAAAACACAAGAAGGGGGGTTGAATTGTGTTAGACTTTTCTTCGTTTTCTCTATAAACTCAGAACACTTGTGATCAGAAACTAGAAGAAAAACTTCTGAACTAGGTGATTAGGAGTGTATGCAGCGGAATAGAAACAAAGAGAAGGGAAGAAGAAAGACACAAGCAATTTATACAGGTTCCTTCCACAAACCAGAAGTAGTCCTATCCCCCTTGCACTTCCAAGGAGAGTTCACTATAAGTAATATCTGATTACAAATGCTCAAGCACACAAGCAAGAGACTTCAAATGCTCAAGAACACAATCAAGAGACTTCTAATGCTCAAGCACACAAGCAAGAGACTTCTATCAAACAAAATTACAAGGAAAATGTTTGAGGTTGAACACTTGATATACAATCAATGGTGTTCACAAAACAAATCAGATACAGACTCTTAAGACTTTAGAATTTCAAAGATATGAACTTGAGAACTGAAATTCTAAGTGAACTTTTGGATGCTGAACAATTTGACAGAGTTTTGGCGCTTTTCAAAATGTTGTAGATTCTTGTTGTTCTTCAAGTATTCACTCCTTTATATAGTGGTGTGAAATATGAACGTTGTAAGTGTCAACACATCCAATAAAGAGTCGTTGTTGAAGCTTGATCTTTCACCAATGATTCCTTGCCTGATTAAGGTATTGTCCTATGAAGGATCAATTTCAAATCCATTCCAGTCGTGAAGGAACATTGTAACGGTCGTGGTTGTATTTCAGAGCTATTATCTTGTCTTGTAGCAGAGACACAAAATAGAGTAGTGGAGAAGGTGGTTATACAGTTCGTACAGAGTACAATGTCAACGCTTCTTGTATCTTTGCACCCCGTTTTCCCAACAACGTAATATTAATATAAAATCAGAGTAAATCAACAAATGGAGCATTACACTGCTTTTCAAAAATTCGTAAATAGAAAATATACTATTTATTCAAAATATAACAACTAATAATTTGCAACGGAAAATTGTTTTCAACATTAACAACTTCAGTAAATTGGCACTAAGGCCACCAACAGTCACAAGGCATTATTTCAACACCATTGAAAACTTCAACAATAATAAAACTCCGACAACATGTTTCAAAATTTGATACATAAAGGAATGAAAGAAAACATCGCGACGATTTCCCCATCCCGTTACATATCAGAGCCCTAAGACACTTGAGCCAATACCTCTACTAGTCTTCACTACCTGCAAGTTACCATCAGAAGGCAACAATTTTCAAGCAGAAGGGGTGAGATTCACAAACAACAATAATAATATATAATTCATTACTTGAATTAATACCACATCTGTAATGCCCACGTTCGTTTTATTATTTATTTAAATCGAGTTTAGGTGATTATAATATATTTATATAATATATGTGTGATTTTGGTATGCTTTGATAATTTAAGTTGATTTATGAGATAAGATATGATTTATGTGGATTTGATAAGGTTAAGAGACTTATTTTATTGTTAAATAAAATAAGATTTGAAAAGAAAATAAAATATTTAGTTGTGGGTTAGTTTTGGATTTTAGAGAGTTATGTGGGAGAAAGAGTAAATAAGATAAGATTTGTTGGCAGTATAAATAAGGCAACTAGGGTTAGGAAGTCAGTAACGCTTTCAGACTTTGGAAACAGAAAGAAACGCACGCACGCACGTGAAGGGAGAAGAGAAAGAGAGACCTGCGATTTCATCAACTCCAGGTAAGGGTGGGACTAATAACTCTGTAATATTGGTTAGCATAATTCTGATGAACAATTAACAAGAATTAGGATTGAATTGAGAGAATGAGAAAACTAGGTCAAAACCTTAGAAATTGATGATCTAACGGTTAGTTTAGGTTTAATTCGTGTAGAAAGTGTTCCTAGACCTTAGAATATGTTTAGGATGAATTATGGAATCAGTAGAAGGCTTAGAACCATGAGAATTGTGAGATTTTGAGAAAATAGCAATTCTGGCCGCGGTGAGATTCATCGCTCGCCACGGCGAGCAGTGATCCTCGCCTCGCGAGTGATGAGCTTCATCGCTCGCCACAGCGAGTGCTTTTCCTCGCCTCGCGAGTTGCTTCTGGCAGCTCGCCATAGCAAGTGCTTTTCCCCGCCTCGCGAGTTGCTTCTGACAGCTCGCCATAGCGAGTGCTTTCCCCCGCCTCGCGAGTTGCGTCTGGCAGCTCGCCATAGCGAGCGCTTTTCCCCGCCTCGCGAACACTACCAGATTGGGAGTTGTGAGGGTTAGTGTGACCTGTTCCGTGTGATTGGTTGGGAGATGATCCCTGAGTGTTATTTAGGCCTAGTGGTAATGTTGAGAGTCCTGTGCAGAGCTGTTCTAAGTATGGATTGTTGAGTTGAGCAAGAATTTAAGTATTAAACCTTATGCTAAAATGTTAAAGCCTATGTTGCTTGATTAGTAATTGTTGTGATGATATCATTCTACTTTGATGTCTATATTATACTGCTGATGTTATTAAACTGAACCGTTATGATATGTGTATATATTATATATGCGATGATAAGTTGTTGTTTCGCTCCAATTTCTTGGATGCATGTTGATAAGATGATTAAGGATAAATGTTGTTTTGAATTGAGTCCATGCATAGCATACATTGAGCTTAGTCCTCACCATGATAGGAGCTTTGTCCTCCGCACGTTTATTAGGAGCTTTGTCCTCCGCACGTTTTAAAAGTATATTAATACTTATGATGAAGTTTGGTACCACATGCATATAAGGAGTCTAAGAGCATTGTCGCATGGTCATATTTATGATGTCATGTTGTTGATAAAGATTGAATATATGATTACGTGAAGTTGATTATGTGTTTACGTGCTAATTGTTATTAAATTATGCAAGAATGCTATTGATGTTTTGATGTTAATTGTTATTCTAAATTATGTTGATTAATATTATTTTGTTATGAAATCTCACCCCTTCTGCTGGAATTGCCGCCTTGTGGGCAAGTGCAGGTGATCGTGCTTAGTGTGCAGTTGCTTCGTGAGTGGCCTTGCCTCACTGTGTCGTCTAGGTCGCTCTGATACGTAACGGGATGGGGTCATCAAATATGCATGCTTCATTCTTTTACGTGATTATTTATGTTATGTTGCAAAAATGAAACTAACTTTGAGATAATTTTTGTGGGGCCTGCGTGCCAAATGTTTTATGAATTTTAAGTATGATTTCCGCTGCAAAGTTTGAAGTTAATTGGTTAAATTATTATTTATCTATTATCGGATTAAGTTATATGTGATATCCCGTTGCTATGTTGCATACTCTGATAAATGTTTTTAGGAAATTTTTATGTTGGGAAAACGGGGTGTTACAATTGGTATCAGAGCAAGTCGGTCTGTCCGGCCAATTAGAGAGTCTTGTTGAGTCTTAGTAATATTTGTATTACTAATCTTATGTTGCTACTACTGCTTGTTGTAGAATATCAGAATGGCTGGGAGGAACGATACCGCGTTAGCTGCTGCTCTTCAAGCTGTTGCCCAAGCTGTAGGACAACAACCTAATGCAAATGATGGCGTGAATGTTGAGACGAGGATGTTGGAGACCTTCATGAGGAATCATCCTCCAACCTTCAAGGGAAGGTATGACCCCGATGGAGCCCAGACGTGGCTTAAGGAGATTGAGAGGATCTTCAGAGTGATGCAGTGTACTGAAGTTCAACAAGTGCACTTTGGTACACATCAGCTGTCAGAGGAGGCTGATGATTGGTGGGTTAGCGTGTTACCTAGCCTTGAGCAAGATGGAGCTGTTGTGACTTGGGCTGTTTTCAGGAGAGAGTTCCTGAGGAGATACTTTCCGGAGGATGTTCGCGGGAAGAAAGAGATCGAGTTCCTTGAGTTGAAGCAAGGAAATATGTCAGTAACTGAGTATGCTGCCAAGTTCGTGGAGTTGGCAAAGTTCTACCCGCACTATGCTGCTGAGACTACGGAGTTTTCGAAGTGCATCAAGTTCGAGAACGGTTTGAGGCCCGACATTAAGAGGGCGATTGGGTACCAACAGATCAGAGTTTTTCTGGATTTGGTGAACAGCTGCCGGATTTATGAGGAAGATACAAAGGCTCACTACAAGGTAGTGAATGAGAGGAGAGCCAAGGGCCAGCAGAGTCGTCCTAAGCCGTACAGTGCTCCCGCTGATAAAGGGAAACAGAGGATGGTCGTTGATAGGCAGACTGCGAAGAAGGGTACCCCTGCTGAGATCGTGTGTTTCAACTGTGGTGTGAAAGGCCACAAGAGCAATGTTTGTCCAGAAGAGATCAAGAAGTGTGTTCGGTGTGGCAAGAAGGGTCATTTAGTAGCTGATTGCAAGCGTAATGATATCGTGTGTTTCAATTGCAACGAAGAGGGTCATATTGGTTCCCAGTGCAAGCAGCCGAAGAGGGCGCCTACTACGGGTCGAGTTTTTGCCCTGACTGGTACTCAGACAGACAGTGATGATCGTTTGATCAGAGGTACTTGCTATATTAATAATACTCCTTTAGTTGCTATTATTGATACTGGTGCTACACATTGCTTTATTGCTTTAGACTGTGTTTCTACTTTGAGTCTTGCTATGTCTGATATGAATGGAGAGATGGTTGTCGAAACTCCAGCTAAGGGTTCGGTGACTACTTCTCTCGTATGCTTGAGTTGTCCTTTGTCTATGTTTGGTCGCGATTTTGAGATGGATCTAGTTTGTCTACCTTTAAGCGGTATGGATGTAATTCTGGGTATGAATTGGTTAGAGTACAACCACGTCCTTATTAATTGTTTTCGCAAGACGGTGCATTTCTCGTCCGCTGAAGAGGATAGTGGTGCTGAGTTCTTATCTACTAAACAGCTGAAGCAACTAGAACGTGATGGTATGTTGATGTTTTCGTTGATGGCTTCTTTATCTTTAGAGAATCAAGCAGTGATCGATAAATTACAAGTGGTATGCGACTTTCCTGAAGTTTTCCCAGATGAAATTCCTGATGTGCCTCCAGAGAGGGAAGTCGAGTTTTCTATTGATCTTGTTCCTGGAACTAAGCCGGTGTCGATGGCACCTTATCGTATGTCTGCTTCCGAATTAGCTGAATTGAAGAAACAGTTGGAAGATTTGCTCGAGAAGAAATTTGTTAGACCAAGTGTTTCACCTTGGGGAGCGCCAGTGTTGCTAGTAAAGAAGAAAGATGGTAGTATGAGGCTATGTATTGATTATCGGCAGTTGAACAAGGTAACTATCAAGAATAGGTATCCACTTCCGAGGATTGATGATTTGATGGATCAGTTAGTGGGTGCGCGTGTTTTCAGCAAGATTGATTTGAGGTCAGGTTATCACCAGATTAAAGTAAAAGATGAAGATATGCAGAAGACAGCTTTCAGAACGTGTTATGGCCATTATGAGTACAAGGTTATGCCTTTTGGAGTTACTAATGCACCGGGAGTATTTATGGAGTATATGAATCGCATCTTCCATGCATTTTTGGATCAGTTTGTAGTTGTGTTTATCGATGATATTTTGATTTACTCCAAGACTGAGGAAGAGCATGCTGAACATCTGAAGATTGTCTTGCAAGTGTCGAAAGAAAAGAAGCTTTATGCCAAATTGTCTAAGTGTGAGTTCTGGTTGAAAGAAGTGAGTTTTCTTGGTCACGTTATCTCTGGTGATGGTATTGCAGTAGATCCGTCTAAGATTGAAGCTGTATCGCAGTGGGAGACTCCGAAGTCAGTTACTGAGATCAGGAGCTTTTTGGGTTTAGCTGGGTATTATAGAAGGTTTATTGAAGGATTCTCCAAGTTGGCTCTTCCGTTGACCCAGTTGACTTGTAAAGGTAGAGCTTTTGTTTGGGATGTGCATTGTGAGAACAGTTTCAACGAGTTGAAGAAGCGTTTGACGACTGCTCCAGTTTTGATTTTGCCGAAGCCAGATGCGCCATTTGTAGTGTATTGTGATGCGTCCAAGTTGGGTTTAGGAGGTGTGCTTATGCAAGAAGGTAAAGTGGTAGCTTATGCTTCAAGACAGTTGAGGACTCATGAGAAGAATTACCCGACGCATGATTTGGAATTAGCAGCTGTGGTTTTTGTATTGAAGATGTGGAGACACTACTTATATGGTGCGAGATTTGAAGTGTTCAGTGATCACAAGAGCTTGAAGTATCTTTTCGATCAGAAGGAATTGAATATGAGGCAGAGAAGATGGCTAGAACTTTTGAAGGACTTCGACTTTGGGTTGAATTATCATCCGGGTAAAGCGAATGTGGTAGCAGATGCCTTGAGTAGGAAGACTTTGCATATGTCTGCTATGATGGTTAAGGAGTTCGAATTACTTGAGCAATTTAGAGATTTGAGTTTGGTTTGTGAAAGGACGCCTCAGAGTGTGAAGCTAGAGATGCTGAAGATTGATAGTGACTTCTTGATGAATATAAGAGAGGCGCAGAAAGAAGATGTCAAGTTTGTGGACTTAATGGTTGCTGGTAATCAGACTGAAGATAGTATTATCTTATTTGATTTATAATATAATATATTTAATTAAATATGGGTTGTTACATAATTTTAGAGAATTTGAGGGAAGGAGTAGAAATAAGATAAGATGAGTAAGAGAATATTAATAAGAGAATTAGGGTTAGAATTATTTAATACGTAATATTACTTTTGAAGAAACCTAGAGAAAAAGAGAGGAGGCGCGAAAGAGAGAAGAAAAACCTAAGAAGAACGCAGCTTGATTCAGGAGACCAAATTAAGGTAAGGGTGAGCCTAGCTTTCATTATATTAAACTGTAATTCAATTCAATTATGATTAACAAGAGATGGATGAGTTTTTGAGAGAATTAAGAACTAGGTTAAGGTGAATGAATTAAAAGATGAAGTTGAAAGGTGAGAATTAAGGAAAACTAGTTTAGGTTTCGAATTGAGTTTCTAATCTTAAAAAGAGTGGATAATCTAGTAGGTTAATGAATAATTAATGTTCTAATGATAGGATAATCATAGGGTGATGTTTAAGGTCATGTTTTGAGGGTATTGGATCGAAAACGGAGTAGAAAAGGTTTCCCCAAGGCGAAACCGCAACTGAACTGCGATTTTGCTGTCGCTGTGCAAAACACGTTACTTGTTGTCTCAGTTGGATAAGTTTAAGTTCCGAACTGGGTTTAGGTGTCTTCATTAAAGTTGTAGATACAGATGTTAGCTTTCACTAGCCTTTGGAGTGACTCAATTTAAGCTTTTAGAACTCTAGATATGATTAAAATACTACAAAGGGGTCAACAGGCTCGTTCTCTTTTCGATTTTCTGTAACCGAAAAACTAAAATAAAAACTGGGACTTTTCTGTTCATAATTAGCTTTTGATGTCTTCACGAAAGTTGTAGATAATTGAGTTATCTTTTAAATGGCTTAAGAGTGACTCAAAAATGTTTTTTGAATCTTGAGTTATGATAAAAACACTCCAAGTAGGTCTTGGAAAAAACAGCATTTTCTGTTTCACGTTCTTGTGTCTTTTTCATACATTTCTGTTCCGAAATGGGTCTGGGTGTAAACACAAAAGTTGTAGGTAATTGTGTTAGCTTTCTAATGGCTCTGGAGTGACTAGAAAATTATTTGTATATTTTGAGTTATGATGAAAATAGTCCAAGTAGGTCTTGAGAAAACTTTAAGAAAACTTAGCATAACTAATCCCAAGTTAGTTCAAAGACTTAGAGTTGGTTTCCAAACTTGAAACTTAGGTATTAGGGATTTAGTTGAGGTGTTTTATGAGTATTTGGCTTATGTCTTATTTAATCATACTTGATTACTTTTGAAGAATGTTATTGCTTATGAATTATGAATGATGAGTGCATAATGCGCTATACTTATAAAGTTAATGTGATGATTTGATGTTGTTGATAATGATTGTGCTGTTTTTGTTGCTGTTATGAACTGTTAAGTTGTTTGTAATGTGATTTAATGATTAAATGCATTACTCGAAATATTATTGAATGATCAAGATGTTGTTGAAATGAATTGTTATTAAGCTTGATGTGATTTGATTATGCTGCAATTGTTATTTAACTAAGTTGCATGAGTATGAATAAGTTGATGATGAACTCCAAATTATTGGATGTATAAGTGATAAGTTGATTAAGGTGTCTTGTTGATAGAGTCTGATGACAGTCAATTATTTGATATTTTTAGTGTCATTTTCATCACGTTTTGGAGTCACAAGGCAACTTAAGCAGCAAGAAAAGCAAGAAAAAGCAAGAAAACTGAAGAATGGTAAAGTCACAAAAACGTGTCACGCTAGCTCAAAAACGTGACACGTTTTCACAAGTCAGAACGCTTGATTTTGGAAGAAAGGAGAACGTGTCACGTTGGCAAAAACGTGACACGTTTTGTGAAACCCTAATTTTGGTTACTTGCTACTGAAGGAAAAAACGTGACACGTTTTACTTAAAACGTGACACGTTTTGGGCGAATTTCTGGGCCTATTTAAGCTGAAGTCTTTTCCGAAAACAAGGGTTACGAATCTTGGAGAGCAAAGTGCGATTTTGACATCCAGAGACGGCTAGGAGGGCGATTTCTTCATCCTTTTATCAGTTTATGTATGTTTTAATTCTTTCATTGATTATGCTATTTGTAAACTCAATTATGAGTAGCTAAATCTCTTAGAGATTAGGTCTGAGATGATTCTGTGTAAACCCTAATTGATCCATGTTGCTGTGATGAAACTCTATTTATTGTGAATGACAATCTAGTTTTTATTCAATTCAATTGTTCTTAAAGCTTTTTATATCCTGATCAAATATAAACATGATTTAGTGAGAATGAATGACTACTGACCCTAGCTTTCAACTTAGACCCATTGAATTGTTCTAATAAACATGGTTAGTCTAGGAATGGATAATCGTTTGTTAGTGATATTAGGTTAACGTGTTTAATCCTTCGAAGATTATTAGACCACCTAAGGAATTAGGGGCTGTAGTTTAAGAAGAGGGTCCTAACTCAAGGGATTGATTAAGACTAATTTGTTAACTATCGTGGGACTAGAGAATCATCCATAAGAATAGAGTGCAGTATACCAATTAGGGGAACATTAGAGGATTCGAAGGACCTGATCTCATCTCTCTATATTTTCTAATCAAATCTTTATTTTCTAACCGAATATAGATTTTCTAACAGAATCTATATTTTCTAATTGAATCTATATCTTCTAAACGAATTTATATTTTCTAACTGAATCTATATTTTCTGTTATTTAATTTTATTCAATCAAATCAAATATACTTTTAGAAAATAATTTATACATCCTAAATATTAACTTTATTGCCAAATTGAGATTAACGCAGTCCTCGTGGATACGAACTTATTTTATTACTTCGATGCATTTTTAGTACACTTGCTAAAAGTCTATCAGAGTCCATGCATTAGCATTCATTGAGCTTTGTCCTCACCATGATAGGAGCTTTGTCCTCCGCACGATTATTAGGAGCTTTGTCCTCCGCACGATTAAAGTATATTAATACTTATGATGACGATTGGTACCACATGCATATAAGTGTCTAAGTTGCATTGTCGCATTTGTCGAGTCAAAGTCGTTGTTGATGAATTATCATCCATGAGTTGTTAAGTTGTTGATGAATTATCCTCTATGAGTTGTCGAGTTGTTTTCTACCCATGTGTTGTTAAAAAAGTACCTATGAAGATTATACGATGTTTATGATGTGAATTATATGACGTTGACTAAGATGTTGCTATATTGATTATGATATTGTTATGTTGTTATGATGTTGTATATATGATACTAATATAATGTTATAATGTTGTTTACGATGTTGATTATTATAGTGAGATGATGATTACATTGAGTTGTTTTAAATTTATTAGTGATGATGATTACATGATGATATCTATGAGTTGTTAAGTGTATTTGATGATGTCTAAGATGCTTTGTGATGATGTCCTTTGATGATGTTTAAGATGTTGCTTAAGATGTTATGAGATAAATATTTGAGACGTGCTTATATGTTAATTGTTGTTAAACTTAATTGTTGAATTATCTGTTTATTATATTGATTGTGAATCTCACCCCTTCTGTTGGAATTGCCGCCTTGTGGGCAAGTGCAGGTAACCAAGATTAGGTGCAGTCGTGTGAGGCATTCCTCACTGTGTCTTAGGTGCTCTGATATGTAACGGGATGGGGAATCTTGTCAAATGCTTTTCTGTTCCTTGCATGTCAATTATAATTTTATAAAGACTAATTTTAGATGAACTTTTGAAATGTTATGAAGAGGCCTGCGTGCCAAGACTTTTAAGATTCCGCTGCAATGTTTTGAGAAGTTTAATAACTATTTTTATGATGAATGAATTGTTATTCAATTCCCTTGAGATGTTTTAAGAAAGTGATACTCCGTTTATGTGAAAACTCTGATTTAATTTACGAAATTTTTACGTTGGGAAAACGGGGTGTTACAGTTTGTGTATGCTTGTTTAGTTTGCCAGAAGTCGAAAATTGAGCATCAGAAGCCGGCTGGCATGATGGTGTCTTTAGATGTGCCGGAGTGGAAATGGGATAGTATATCCATGGATTTTGTGACTAGCTTGCCGAATACTCCAAGAGGGAATGACGCCATTTGGGTGATAATTGACAGATTGACGAAATCGGCTCATTTTCTACCGATTAATATTAGTTTTCCTGTTGCCCAGTTGGCAGAGATTTATATCAAGGAGATCGTGAGGTTGTATGGTGTTCCTTCGAGCATAGTATCAGATAGAGATCCAAGATTTACTTCTAGATTTTGGAAAAGTTTGCAAGAGGCTTTGGGTTCTAAGTTGAGATTGAGTTCGGCGTATCATCCGCAGACAGATGGTCAGTCGGAAAGGACAATTCAGTCGCTAGAGGATTTGTTGAGAGTTTGTGTTCTTGAGCAAGGAGGAACTTGGGATAGTCATCTTCCCTTAATCGAGTTCACATACAATAATAGTTATCATTCTAGTATTGGAATGGCCCCTTTTGAGGCTTTGTACGGTCGGAGGTGCAGAACTCCGTTGTGTTGGTTTGAGTCATGTGAAAGAGTGGTCTTAGGACCGGAGATTGTTCAGCAAACCACTGAAAAAGTTAAGATGATTCAAGAGAAGATGAAAGCGTCGCAGAGTCGACAAAAGAGTTACCATGATAAGCGAAGGAAAGATCTTGAGTTTCAGGAAGGAGACCACGTTTTTAAGGGTCACACCTATGACTGGTGTTGGACGTGCGTTGAAGTCAAAGAAGTTGACTCCGAGATTTATTGGCCCGTATCAGATATCAGAGAGGGTTGGAACGGTGGCATACCGAGTTGGGTTACCACCGCATCTTTCGAATTTACATGATGTTTTCCATGTGTCGCAGCTTCGGAAGTATGTTCCGGATCCATCTCATGTGATCCAGAGCGATGATGTGCAAGTTAGAGACAACCTTACGGTGGAGACTTTACCGGTAAGGATTGATGATCGGAAAGTGAAGACGTTGAGAGGCAAGGATATACCTCTCGTTAGAGTCGTTTGGTCGGGAGCGACTGGTGAAAGCTTGACTTGGGAGCTTGAGAGTAAGATGCTGGAGTCTTATCCAGAGTTATTTGCTTGAGGTAATTTTCGAGGACGAAAATCTTTTAAGTGGGGGAGAGTTGTAACGCCCACGTTCGTTTTATTATTTATTTAAATCGAGTTTAGGTGATTATAATATATTTATATAATATATGTGTGATTTTGGTATGCTTTGATAATTTAAGTTGATTTATGAGATAAGATATGATTTATGTGGATTTGATAAGGTTAAGAGACTTATTTTATTGTTAAATAAAATAAGATTTGAAAAGAAAATAAAATATTTAGTTGTGGGTTAGTTTTGGATTTTAGAGAGTTATGTGGGAGAAAGAGTAAATAAGATAAGATTTGTTGGCAGTATAAATAAGGCAACTAGGGTTAGGAAGTCAGTAACGCTTTCAGACTTTGGAAACAGAAAGAAACGCACGCACGCACGTGAAGGGAGAAGAGAAAGAGAGACCTGCGATTTCATCAACTCCAGGTAAGGGTGGGACTAATAACTTTGTAATATTGGTTAGCATAATTCTGATGAACAATTAACAAGAATTAGGATTGAATTGAGAGAATGAGAAAACTAGGTCAAAACCTTAGAAATTGATGATCTAACGGTTAGTTTAGGTTTAATTCGTGTAGAAAGTGTTCCTAGACCTTAGAATATGTTTAGGATGAATTCTGGAATCAGTAGAAGGCTTAGAACCATGAGAATTGTGAGATTTTGAGAAAATAGCAATTCTGGCCGCGGTGAGATTCATCGCTCGCCACGGCGAGCAGTGATCCTCGCCTCGCGAGTGATGAGCTTCATCGCTCGCCACGGCGAGTGCTTTCCCCCGCCTCGCGAGTTGCTTCTGGCAGCTCGCCAAAGCGAGCGCTTTTCCCCGCCTCGCGAACACTACCAGATTGGGAGTTGTGAGGGTTAGTGTGACCTGTTCCGTGTGATTGGTTGGGAGATGATCCCTGAGTGTTATTTAGGCCTAGTGGTAATGTTGAGAGTCCTGTGCAGAGCTGTTCTAAGTATGGATTGTTGAGTTGAGCAAGAATTTAAGTATTAAACCTTATGCTAAAATGTTAAAGCCTATGTTGCTTGATTAGTAATTGTTGTGATGATATCATTATGCTTTGATGTCTATATTATACTGCTGATGTTATTAAACTGAACCGTTATGATATGTGTATATATTATATATGCGATGATAAGTTGTTGTTTCGCTCCAATTTCTTGGATGCATGTTGATAAGATGATTAAGGATAAATGTTGTTTTGAATTGAGTCCATGCATAGCATACATTGAGCTTAGTCCTCACCATGATAGGAGCTTTGTCCTCCGCACGTTTATTAGGAGCTTTGTCCTCCGCATGTTTTAAAAGTATATTAATACTTATGATGAAGTTTGGTACCACATGCATATAAGGAGTCTAAGAGCATTGTCGCATGGTCATATTTATGATGTCATGTTGTTGATAAAGATTGAATATATGATTACGTGAAGTTGATTATGTGTTTACATGCTAATTGTTATTAAATTATGCAAGAATGCTATTGATGTTTTGATGTTAATTGTTATTCTAAATTATGTTGATTAATATTATTTTGTTATGAAATCTCACCCCTTCTGCTGGAATTGCCGCCTTGTGGGCAAGTGCAGGTGATCGTGCTTAGTGTGCAGTTGCTTCGTGAGTGGCCTTGCCTCACTGTGTCGTCTAGGTCGCTCTGATACGTAACGGGATGGGGTCATCAAATATGCATGCTTCATTATTTTACGTGATTATTTATGTTATGTTGCAAAAATGAAACTAACTTTGAGATAATTTTTGTGGGGCCTGCGTGCCAAATGTTTTATGAATTTTAAGTATGATTTCCGCTGCAAAGTTTGAAGTTAATTGGTTAAATTATTATTTATCTATTATCGGATTAAGTTATATGTGATATCCCGTTGCTATGTTGCGTACTCTTATAAATGTTTTTAAGAAATTTTTATGTTGGGAAAACGGGGTGTTACAACATCAATTATAAGAATTAGGCAACATTTAGTTCATGTTTAAGCAACAACAACATTATCAACAACTACGACACCAACGACTCAATCAACAACAAGGACTACGACAATGCACCGATGACAACTACTAATGCAATATGCATGTGGTACCATTTTACGCGTTTGAATGACAAGGCATTCCAGGGCATGAGCCCTCAACAGTTTTGGATGGTTAAAGCATCCCCAGGGCATAAGCCGTTAACGGTTGAATGATAAACATTCCAGGGCATGAGCCCTCAACGGTTGAATGATAAACATTCCAGGGCATGAGCCCCCAACAATGTATGAGTATGAAATGACTCACTGTGTATATATGCATACAACTCAACAACAACTACTAATGCGTAACCAACTATGACACACTCCCAAACTTAGCCAAATATGACACAACAATTCTTAAACATTCAACATAACATATATTTGTATATATATTTATTCACATGATTCTACATTCAATCATAATGTTTACCACATAGACAAGGTTAAACAAGTAGAAGGAAACATTTAAGAATGCTCAGATTAGTCCCCTAGTGCATGAAGCAAAAATCAGAGAAAGGTTGTACAAGACCCAGTTCGCTTGAGCGAACAAGTGCTCGCTTGAGCGACCAAAAAGACGTAAGTTAAGGTCTTGTACGCTTGCGGTTCGCTTACGGTTCGCTTCGAGCGACCTAAATGACGAAGGTCAGGAAATGTTCGCTTACAAGCTCGCTTGTGGCTCGCTCAAGCGACCTGACGCTAGCAAAATCTGGGCAACTAGCTTGAATGCTCGTTAAGCGACGGCTCGCTCGCTTAAGCGACCATTCATCTGGGTAGTGAAAAATGCTCTCGGATTTTCTAACCCTATCTCACTCAAAACCCAATTTTTAACCCCTGATTACCCAAAACGTGTTATAACAGATGTTTACAAGTTCAACATACAACAATGCACAACAAAGAACACAAAACAACAACATCAATCAGCAATTCAACTCATTCTCATCAATTTTCAAATTCTCCAAAACCTAACCTCCAATCCCTCAATTCCCACTAACATCATGTTAAATCAAAAGTCAGAATTATACAACTATTATTATTGAGAGATAGTCTCACCCTTACCTGAATTTAGATGATTCAAAAGCTCTACAGAAATCAGATTCTCCTCTTGGCTCTTCTCCCTTGTTCTTGGTTTCTCTCCCTTTCTCCCTAAACTTTTGTTTTTCTTTTACGTGAAAATGTTTCTGACTTCCCTTTTCTAATTCTCACTATTATTTTCTTAACTCCTCCTTTCATTTCACTTAACTCCTACTAAATTCTATTAATTCTCATAAACCCCCAAAATTTCAAATAAATATTAATTCTCACTTATTTCTATTAAATAATAAAAATAACTATATAATAAAATAACAACACACCACATAATCACATAAATCATTTAAAATCATATAAAAGACTTAAAATCAACAAAAAATAATTAAATAATAACTAGGGCGTTACAGATGAGACAGCTTCTGATGACGTCATCACTTCAGGAGCACCCAGTCTTCAGGAGCGCTAGTCTTTAGGAGCACTTGTCTTCAGAGCTTTAAGGCTTCAACTTTGTTTATTTCTTTGCTCTCTTTTGTTCATTCAAAACCTTTGTATGATATAAATTTTTGTCTATGGTCCTGTACACTTGAACAAATATTAGCAATACCAATTGTCAATTTTTAATACCTTGTTATCATCAAAACTCTTTAAGGTTTATTGTTAAACACATTTTGTTCCAACACCGACGTGCTATAATACCAATTGTAACACCCCGTTTTCCCAACATGTAAAATAATACATAATAATCAGAGGATTCAACTTAAACAAGATGTCACACTTCTTCTCCACCGTAAGGTTATCTCTAACTTGCACATCATCTCTTGGAATAACATGCGAAGGATCCGCTACATACTTCTGAAGTTGCGACACATGAAACACATCATGCAAATTCAAAAGATGTGGTGGCAAACCCACTCGATATGCCACTGTTCCAACCCTCTCAGATATCTGCTATGGACCAATACACTTCAGAGTTAACTTCTTAGACTTCAACGCACGACCTACACCGGTCATATGAGTGACTATCAGGAACACATGGTCCCCCTCTTGAAACTCAAGGTCCTTCCTACGCTTGTCATGGTAACTCTTCTGTCGACTCTGCGACGCCTTCATATTTTCTCTTATTAACTTGACCTTCTCCGTAGTCTGATGAACTAACTCTGGTCCCAACACTACACTTTCTCCCGACTCAAACCAACACAAAGGAGTTCTGCACCTCCGACCATACAAAGCTTCGAACGGTGCCATACCAATACTCGAATGGTAACTATTGTTGTAAGTGAACTCTATCAACGGTAGATGACTATCCCAAGCTCCACCTTGTTCAAGTACGCGCACTCTCATCAAATCCTCTAACGACTGAATCGTTCTCTCTGACTGACCATCTGTTTGCGGATGATAAGCCGAACTCAACCTCAACTTTGAACCTAAGGCCTCTTGCAAACTCCTCCAAAACCTTGAAGTGAACCTCATATCTATGTCCGACACAATGCTCGATGGAACTCCGTGTAATTTCACAATATCTCGAATATAAATCTCTGCCAACTGAGCTACAGGAAAAGTGATATTAATCGGAATGAAATGTGCCAACTTCGTCAATCTAACAACAACAACTCATATGGCATCATGCCCTCTCGGAGTATTCGGTAAACTAGTCACAAAATCCATGGAGATGCTGTCCCACTTCCATTCAGGCACATCTAACGTTGTCAACAACCCTACAGGCTTTTGATGTTCAACCTTAGACTTCTGACAAGTCAAACATGCATAAACAAACTGTGCAACATCACGTTTCAGTCCAGACCACCAAAACAATTTCTTCAAGTCATGATACATCTTTGTAGCTCCCGGATGAATACTCAAGCTAACTCTGTGACTTTCTTCCAAAATCAACTTTTTCAACTCATCATCAGGAATACAAATTCTTCTTCTGAATCTCAACACACCTTGATCATTAACCTTGAAGTCACTATCTGCAGTTTGACTCCTAGCAACCATTAAATCCACAAATTTGACATCAATTTTCTGCGCTTCCTTGATACTGTTCAAGAAATCACTATTAATCTTCAACATACCCAACCGCACACTCTGGGGCGACCTCTCACAAACTAGGCTCAAATCTCTAAACTGCTCAAGCAACTCAAACTCTTTCACCATCATAGGGGACATGTGCAACGTCTTCCTGCTTAAAGCATCTGCAACCACATTAGCTTTACCAGGGTGGTAATTCAAACTAAAATCATAATCTTTTAACAACTCAAGCCACCTTCTCTGCCTCATATTCAATTCCTTTTGGTCAAATAAATATTTCAAACTCTTATGATCGCTAAACACCTCAAATCTGGAGCCGTACAAATAATGCCTCCACATCTTCAATACAAAAACTACAGCAACCAGCTCCAAATCATGCATAGGATAATTCCGTTCATGAATTCTCAACTGTCTCGAAGCATAAGCCACTACCTTGCCATCCTGCATAAGTACACCTCCCAAGCCCAACTTGGACGCATCACAATACACAATAAAAGGTTCATTTGGCTTTGGTAAAATTAAAATCGGGGCAGTCGTCAACCTGCGCTTCAATTCATTGAAACTATTCTCACACTGAGCATTCCACACAAAAGATTTACCTTTACAGGTCAACTGAGTCAATAGAAGTGCCAACTTCAAAAATCCTTCTATGAACCTGCGGTAATAACCAGCCAAACCCAGAAAACTTCTAATCTCAGTAACCGACTTCGGAGTCTCCCATTGTGATACTGCATCAACTTTTGAGGGGTCTACCGCAATACCACTACCAGAAATAATATGGCCAAGAAAACTGACTTCACTTAACCAGAACTCACATTTGGATAACTTGGCATACAACTTCTTTTCTTTCAACACTTGCAACACAATCTTCAAATGTCCTGCATGCTCTTCTTCGGTCTTAGAATAAATCAAGATATCATCAATGAACACAACTACAAATTTATCCAAATAAGCATGAAAAATTCTGTTCATATACTCCATAAACACACCAGGCACATCAGTATCACCAAAAGGCATCACTTTATATTCATAGTGTCCATATCGTGTCCTAAAGGCTGTCTTCTGCATATCTTCATCCTTCACCTTAATCTGATGGTAACCTGACCTCAAATCAATTTTACTAAACACACGTGCACCCACAAACTGATCCATCAAATCATCAATTCTCGGAAGTGGATACCTATTCTTTATCGTCACTTTATTCAACTGACGGTAATCTATACACAACCTCATGCTACCATCCTTCTTCTTGACCAATAATATCAGCGCTCCCCAAGGTGAAACACTCGGTCTTACAAACTTCTTATCAAGCAAATCTTCCAACTGCTTCTTCAACTCTGCTAATTCAGAAGCTGACATACGGTAAGGAGCCATCGACACAGGCTCGTACCCGGAACAAGATCTATTGAAAATTCAACCTCCCTCTCTGGTGGCACATCCGGAATCTCGTCAGGAAAAACTTCTGGAAATTCATTTACAATCGGAAACCTATCAATCACAGCTTGATTCTCCACCGACAAATACACCATCAAGGAAAACATTAAGATCCCATCGCGTTCTAACTGCTTCAACTGCTTAGTAGACAAAAACTCTGCTCCGCTTTCTTCTTCGGTAGAGGAGAAATATACCGTCTTTCTAAAACAATTAAAATGGACATGGTTGCATTCCAACCAGTTCATACCAAGGATTACATCCATACCCGTCAACAGCAAACATACAAGATCAACTTCAAAGTCTCTACCAAACATAGACAAAGGACAACTCAAACAAACAAGAGAAGTAGTTACTGAACCCTTAGCTGGAGTTTCAATAACCATTTCTCCATTCATATCAGACATAATCAGACCCAACTTACGTGCACAATCAAAAGCAATGAAACAATGAGTAACACCAGTATCAATAATAGCAATTAAAGGAATACTATTAAAGAAACAAGTACCTCTGATATGTCGGTCTTCATTACTAGTTTGCGTACCGGTCAATGCAAACACCTTGCCACTAGTCTGAGTCTTCCTAGGCTTCTTAGACTGCGAACTAAGATGACCCTCCTCATCACAGTTGAAACAGACAATGTCACCACGCTTGCACTCAGCTATCGTGTGACCTTTCTTCCCACATCGGAAACACTTCTTCTCATCACGATGACAAACATTACTCTTGTGGCCCTTTTCACCACACTTGAAACAAACAATCTCCGTAGGAGCATCTCTTCTCTTAGGCCTCCTCTCATCATTTAACCTCTGTTTACCCTTGTCAGCTGGGACACTATACGGTTTCGGACGACTCTGTTGTCCCTTACCTCTACGCTCACTCATCACCTTATAATGAGCTTTCGTATCCTCTTCATAAATCCTACAGCTGCTTACCAACTCGGAAAAATTCCTTATCTTTTGATAACCAATGGCCTGCTTTATGTCAGCACGCAGACCATTCTCAAACTTGATACAATTCGAAAACTCAGCAGTCTCGGGAGTGTAGTGTGGATAAAACTTAGCCAGCTCCACAAATTTCGCGGCATACTCAGTCACAGACATGTCTCCTTGCTTCAACTCCAGAAATTCAATCTCTTTCTTGCCTCGGACATCCTCTGGAAAATACCTGTCCAGAAACTCTCTCCTGAACACAGCCCAGGTCACAACAATACCATCTTGTTCTAAGATAGGTAGAAGACTCACCCACCAGTCATCTGCCTCTTCAGCCAACATGTGCGTACCAATACGCACCTTCTGCACCTCACTGCACTGCATGACCCTCAAGATGCTCTCAACCTCTTTGAGCCACTTCTGAACTCCATCTGGATCACACCTTCCTTTGAATGTTGGGGGATGATTCCTCATAAAAGTTTCTAGCATTCTAACTCCTTCGTTACCAGCACCAACATTCGGCTGTTGTCCTACACGACACTATGTGGCTCGACACGACTCTATGTGGCTCGACACGACTCTACTACTTGGTCGGACGGACCAACCTGCTCTGATACCAATTGTAACACCCCGTTTTCCCAACAACGTAATATTAATATAAAATCAGAGTAAATCAACAAACGGAGCATTACTCTGCTTTTCAAAAATTCGTAAATAGAAAATATACTATTTATTCAAAATATAACAACTAATAATTTGCAGCGGAAAATTGTTTTCAACATTAACAACTTCAGTAAATTGGCACTAAGGCCACCAACAGTCATAAGTCATTATTTCAACACCATTGAAAACTTCAACAATAATAAAACTCCGACAACATGTTTCAAAATTTGATACATAAAGGAATGAAAGAAAACATCGCGACGATTTCCCCATCCCGTTACGTATCAGAGCCCTAAGACACTTGAGCCAATACCTCTACTAGTTTTCGCTACCTGCAAGTTACCATCAGAAGGCAACAATTTTCAAGCAGAAGGTGTGAGATTCACAAACAACAATAATAATATATAATTCATTAATTGAATTAAAACCACATCAATTATAAGAATTAGGCAACATTTAGTTCATGTTTAAGCAACAACAACATCATCAACAACTACGACACCAACGACTCAACCAACAACAAGGACTACGACAATGCACCGACGACAACTACTAATGCAATATGCATGTGGTACCATTTTACGCGTTTGAATGACAAGGCATTCCAGGGCATGAGCCCTCAACAGTTTTGGATGGTTAAAGCATCCCCAGGGCATAAGTCCTCAACAGTTGAATGATAAACATTCCAGGGCATGAGCCCTCAACGGTTGAATGATAAACATTCCAGGGCATGAGCCCCCAACAATGTATGAGTATGAAATGACTCACTGTGTATATCTGCATACAACTCAACAACAACAGCAACAACTACTAATGCGTAACCAACTATGACACACTCCCAAACTTAGCCAAATATGACACAACAATTCTTAAACATTCAACATAACATATATTTGTATATATATTTATTCACATGATTCTACATTCAATCATAATGTTTACCACATAGACAAGGTTAAACAAGTAGAAGGAAACATTTAAGAATGCTCGGATTGGTCCCCTAGTGCATGAAGCAAAAATCAGGAAAAGGCTATACAGGACCCAATTCGCTTGAGCGGACAAGTGCTCGCTTGAGCGACCAAAAAGACGTAAGTTAAGGTCTTGTACGCTTGCGGTTCGCTTACGGTTCGCTTCAAGCGACCTAAATGACGAAGGTCAGGAAATGTTCTCTTACGAGCTCGCTTGTGGCTCGCTCAAGCGACCTGACGCTAGCAAAATCTGGGCAACTAGCTTGAATGCTCGCTTAAGCGACGGGTCGCTCGCTTAAGCGACCATTCATCTGGGTAGTGAAAAATGCTCTCAGATTTTCTAACCCTATCTCATTCAAAACCCAATTTTTAACCCCTGATTACCCAAAACATGTTCTAACAGATGTTTACAGGTTCAACATACAACAATGCACAACAAAGAATACAAAACAACAACATCAATCAGCAATTCAACTCATTCTCATCAATTTTCAAATTCTCCAAAACCTAACCTCCAATGCCTCAATTCCCACTAACATCATGTTAAATCAAAAGTCAGAATTATACAACTATTATTATTGAGAGATAGTCTCACCCTTACCTGAATTCAGATGATTCAAAAGCTCTAAAGAAATCAGATTCTCCTCTTGGCTCTTCTCCCTTTTTCTTGGTTTCTCTCCCTTTCTCCCAAAACTTTTGTTTTTCTTTTACGTGAAAATGTTTCTGAATTCCCTTTTCTAATTCTCACTATTATTTTCTTAACTCCTCCTTTCATTTCACTTAACTCCTACTAAATTCTATTAATTCTCATAAACCCCCAAAATTTCAAATAAATATTAATTCTCACTTATTTCTATTAAATAATAAAAATAACTATATAATAAAATAACAACACACCACATAATCACATAAATCATTTAAAATCATATAAAAGACTTAAAATCAACCAAAAATAATTAAATAATAACTAGGGCGTTACAGATGAGACAGCTTCTGATGACGTCATCACTTCAGGAGCACCCAGTCTTCAGGAGCGCTAGTCTTCAG
The DNA here is from genome assembly GCA_958299785.1 of Medicago lupulina. Classification (NCBI taxonomy): domain Eukaryota; kingdom Viridiplantae; phylum Streptophyta; class Magnoliopsida; order Fabales; family Fabaceae; genus Medicago; species Medicago lupulina. The sequence goes on along the minus strand of OY283146.1, from coordinate 39,518,339 downwards.
GAGCACTTGTCTTCAGAGCTTTAAGGCTTCAACTTTGTTTATTTCTTTGCTCTCTTTTGTTCATTCAGAACCTTTGTATGATATAATTTTTTGTCTATGGTCCTGTACACTTGAACAAATATTAGCAATACCAATTGTCAATTTTTAATACCTTGTTATCATCAAAACTCCTTAAGGTTTATTGTTAAACACAATTTGTTCCAACACCGACGTGCTCTAATACCAATTGTAACACCCCGTTTTCCCAACATGTAAAATTATACATAATAATCAGAGGATTCAACTTAAACAAGATGTCACACTTCTTTAAAATATAAATAGAGTAAAATTACTATTTATTCAAACACCTCTTGTCAACAATTCAAATTACATTGCAGCGGAAAAACCTTTCATTATTCAACAAAATGGCACTACGGCCTCAACATAAACAACTTCTTAAAAATCCCATTTCAAATGGTTCATCAACATAATTCATAATAATACATAACAAATGGAAAACAACACAAATATCCCCATCCCGTTACGTATCAAAGCGACCCTGAGATAGCATGCGAGAGACTCAACTTTCATCAACAACTAATCCTGGTTATCTGCACGTTACCCACGTAGAGGCAACATTCAAACAGAAGGGGTGAGATTTCACATTCAATTGTAATAAGTATATAATTCATCAACAGAATTTAACAACATAAATTAAAACAATTTTAAAATGTTAATACTTCACATAATAACAACTCAGTAATTTATTTGACAACTTGACAACAACGGCAATGCATCAACAACGACACCAAACTTGACAACAAAACAACAACGACATCAACATGCATGTGTTACCAATCAGGGCATCAATCCCCCAACTTATAGAGCAAAGGCCCTCAGGGCATCAACCCCCAACTTATAGAGCATAGGCTCTCAGGGCATCAAGCCCCCAACTTATATATGAATGATTAAACATTCAACGGAGCATCAAGCCCCCAACTTAAATGATTATGCATGGACTCAGCAACTAATGCAACAATAACCAACAACTTGAACAACTTAGACAACAACTTACAACTTAACGACATTAACGACAACATCAGCAACGACATCAATATCATAAATTCATATTAAAATAACTACAACAAATTTGAACATCAACTCAAAGCCACTGAAAAGATATATCAGCTATCAACAAATTTCATGTTCATATCAAAGTCTAAATCAAAATGGAAACGTGTGAAAAGACACAAGAACATAAACGGGCAGTCTGCTACTGCACAGCTCGCGAGGCGAGAGCAGCTACTCGCCTAAGGCGAGCAAAAATGGGTAGCTACGACATTTAGACCTTGTTCACTCAAAAATCCCAATTTGAACTTCCCAATGCCCAAATTTGATTCTGAAAATTGTCCAATAATTTCTAAACATAAAAAGGCACTCAAATACATATAAAACTTGACTTAAAACATCATTTCTACAAAAATCACTATTTTCTACTAAACAACTCGCTAGCGAGGAAAAGTACTCGCTATGGCGAGTTGGGACTACTCGCCGGGTGACAAGACTTGCTCGCTAGGCGAGCGATAACATCAACTCGCTAGGCGAGGATAATCACTCGCTGAGGCGAGCGATGACAGAAGGGTCTGCGAACAGACCTCTGTTCTCACTCTAAAACCCAAAATTTGACATTCCAAACCCCAAAATTGATAGGAATCATTACACTTTGAATAACCTATGATCTGAACACCAACTATACACAAATTCAATGGGTTTTCTATTCTATTAACAACCAATTACAATTTTAAAAACCTAATTCCCAAATTCACAACTTACAACATGCTAAATTCAATTTCAGAATTATACAACTTAGAATTAGAGAAAGTTAGTCCCACCCTTACCTTAGATTGATTGATCGCAAGGTTCTACCGCTTTCTCTTCTCTGACTGTTCTCTCCTCTTGGTTTCTCCCAAAAACTGTTTTACGTGAAAACTCTCTGACTCTTAGTTTTCCTATTCTTATTTCCCTAACCAATCCTGCCCTCACTGCCTCATAAAGTCTTTTTTTATTTTATTCTTCCACTAATAATATTTTACTAAACCACTACTATGTTGGAACAAAGGGTGTTTCACAATTTTACCACTTAAGTTTTGATGATAACAAGGTATTAAAATTATCAATTGGATATGCTAAAAGTTTGTTCAAGTGTACAGGACCATAATCAAAGATTTATTCATAGAGGTTCTGATTGAATGAATTAAAGAGCAAAGGAATTTAAATTGAAGCTTGAAGAGCATCTGATTGAAAGCGCTCCTGAAGATGATATCATCATAAGCGTAGTGCGTCTGAAGAAAGTGCTCCTGAAGATGACGTCATCAGAAGCTAGATCTCCAGAAGCAAGTTCATCAGAAGCTATTTCACCAGAGGCTGAAGAGCGTTGACATAGTACTGTGTACGAAGTGTACAACCACTAAATCTGCGCATGTCTCTGCAACCACCATCTCTGCATTTTGTCTCCTATACAAGACAAGGATAACAGCAATATCCGTAGACATTGTTCCTTCTCTATTGGAATGGATTTGAAATTGTTTCTTCATAGTACAACTATCAAATCAGGAAAAAGATCAATGGTGAAGAATCAAAGCTTCAGTCAAGACAAGTTGATGTGCTGGCTAGTTCCCAACGTCTCTCAAATCCTCTATAAATAGGGATAACGACTTGAAGAAATAAAAAGGCTTTTGCTAAGACTATGATATTCATATTCTCTCAAAGTCGAAAACGCTACAAATACACGTTAACACGTTAGATAATTCTTACAAAATTTCATATCTTAGAAATTCTAAGTGTCTAGAAAAACAGAGTCTGTTCTTTTTGTATTGTTTTGTAAATACCTCTGATTGTATATCAAGTATTCAAAACTCTTTTCAATTCTCTGTAATTGTTTAGAATAGTCTCTTTCTTGTGTGATTAAGCAAAGGAGTCTCTTGGAGTTGTCCTTGAGCATAGAAGTCTCTTTCTTGTGTGATTGAGCAAAGGAAGTCTCTTACTTATGTGTTTGAGCAACTTGTAATTTGATATTACATTTTAGTCGAACTCTCCTTGGAAGTGCAAGAGGGACAGGACTACTTCCGGATTGTGAAAGGAACCTGTATAAATTGCTTGTGTTCTTCTTTCGTTTCTGCATTCTTACTCTCTATCCGCTGCACTAAGACTCTGAACTCTAGTCAGACTCTGAACTCTATCAGACTCTGATCCTAAGAACAGTTGTTGTTTAGTAAGAAAGAAAAGTTTTTGAAAACACAATTCAACCCCTCCTTCTTGTGTTTTTCCCACCTTCAGTTGGTATCAGAGCTTCGGCTCTGTAGCTAGCACTTAACCGTGTTACAGTGAACGATCTGAGAAAAACATGTCTTGGGAAGATGCTTCTGGTTCTGGCTCTGGTTCTGGAGTTGCTATACATTATGAATACAGCAACAACAACAGAAATGAAAGATTTGCTAATCACAACAAACCTCCCATGTTTAATGGTGATCCAGAAATGTTCTCTTGGTGGAAGACCAAAATGTATAGTCACGTTATGGGAATGGATGAAGAGTTGTGGGATGTTCTTGAAGAAGGTGTTGGTGATTTGAAGTTGGATGAAGAAGGTGCTGCTCTTGATAGGAAAGCTCACACTGCTGAGCACAAAAAGCTTTATAAGAAACATCATACGATTAAAGGCATTCTTGTGGCTGCCTTGCCTCATAAAGAGTACTTAAAGATGAGTGACAAATCAACAACAAAGGCTATGTTCACCTCATTGTGCTCACTTTATGAGGGTAACAAGAAAGTCAGAGAAGCTAAGGCTACTATGCTTGTTCATCAGTACGAGTTGTTCAGAATGAAGGAGGATGAAAACATTGAGACCATGTACTCAAGATTTCAGACTCTTGTTTCTAGACTTCAGATTCTGAAGAAACGCTACGTAGCGTCTGATCATGTGATCAAGATTCTGAGAAGCTTACCTGCTAAGTGGAGACCAAAAGTGACAGGTATTGAAGAAGCTAAAGATTTAAACACTCTGAGTGTTGAAGATCTTATAAGTTCTTTAAAGTGTCATGAGATAGGTCTTAATGAGCATGAATCTGTCAAGAAGCCTAAGTCTATTGCTTTGAAATCTAGAGACAAGTCAAGTAAGGCTCTGAAGGCATTGGAGTCTGAAGAAGAATCTACATCTGAAGATTCTGAGGAAGACCTTGAAATTGTTCAGGAGATGGCTATGCTCACCAACAGACTACAATATCTTGATAAGAAGAACAAGAAGTTCATGAGCAGAGGTAGTAGTCACAAAAGCTCTAGAAAAGAAGAACATAAAGGTTGCTTCAACTGCAAGAAGACTGGACACTTCATTGCTGAATGTCCAGACCTGTAGAAGGAAAAATCCAAAGAAAAATCCAAGAACCCGATCTTCAAATCCAACAAATTCAAGAAGCAAATCAAGAAGAGTTTGATGGCAACTTGGGAAGATCTGGATAATGAGTCTGAGTCTGACAAAGATGATGCTGAAAATGAAGCAAAAATAGCCATGGCTTTGGTAGGTACTGTTGAAAATGAAAGAGATTCATCTGATGCTGAATCAAGTACAGACTCTGAAACTGAAACTGAGGTATACTCTAAGCTCACTAGATCTGAATTAATTGATTCTCTCAAGGAACTTCTTGGTCATTATGAAAACCAATCCATTGAGTTGAAGAGAGTTAAGCAACGATACATTAAGTTGTTGAAACTCCATGAATCAACTAAGATGGAGATGGATGTTTTACAACAAGAAAATAATCATTTAAAAATAATGATTGAGAAAGGTGATAATAAACCTTTATCTGAGCAGGATGCTGCTCTTCAAGAGTTTATTAACACAGGAATTGGTAGAACCAAAGTTGCATCTATGATTTATAGCATCAATCAGAACAACAAAAAGGGAATTGGTTTCACAGGAGGAAACTCTGGTGAAGTAATTCTGAAACCTTGTTCTGATAACACCAAGGAGGGACTGAAAACTCACTTTGTGTCTGAAACGAAAAAGGCTTGTCATTCATAACCTAAATCTTTAAATTCAAAGGTAATGACTAAGTCAAAACTTGAGAACCAAAAGACAAAGGTAATGAATAACTCTAAATCAAAAGCTCCAACGTTACAGATCTTGAAAAGATCAGAACCTAATAAACAGGTTCTGAAGAAAACAGAGTCTGAAATACAAAAGCCTAGATTTCAGAGGAAGGAAGCTGTCTTTGCAAAGTCACATTCTAAGACTAAAGGTTCTGAACCTAAAATCTGAAAGAAGACAAAACAAGACAATTTCAGACAGAAAACACAAATGAGACTCAAAACTCCTAGGACTAACCCAAGAGGACCCATGAAGATATGGGTACCTAAAACAGAAATTGTTGATGTTGCAGGTGTAACGCCCTAGTTGTCATTTTATTGTTTTTGGTTGATTTTAAGTATGTTATATGATTTTAAATAATTTATGTGATTATTTGATGAGTTGTTATTTTATTATTTAGTTATTTTTATTATTTACTAGAAATAAGTAAGAAAATAGAATTTATGGAGTTTTTGGGGGTTACATATTAATTATAGGAATTAAGGGGAGTTAAGTGAAATGAAAAAGGGAGGTTATGTTTTGGGGAGAATAGGAAAAGGCAAGGCAGAAAACATTTCACGTACAATAGAGCAAAACAAGAGTTTGGAGAGCCAAGGGGAGAAAACCTAGAAGAAGCTAAGAGAAGAGGAAGAGGGGAGAATCTGAGTTCAATAAGCTTTTGATCATCTAAATTAAGGTAAAGGTGAGATTATTATACAATAATATAGGTTATATTTCTGATTTTGATTCAACATGGGTTTTGGTAGAATTTTGGGAAAAATAGTGAATGTGATGATTTGAGATGAAAGGAATAAAAATTATAGAGATTATGTTAGTTATGTCTAATTCATCCTTTAGGTGTCATAATACAATGATGGAATCATAATTTGGGGAGAATTAGGTTAATGTAGAAAATGGAGAAGTTTTTATGTATTTGATGAAAGTGATTGAATTGCTGTTGTTAATGTTGTTTTATGTTCCTGATGTTGTATCTGTTGTAATTTGTGCCTGTAAACATCTGTCAATACATATTTTGGGAAATCAGGGGTTTAAAATGGGTTTTTGGATGAAAAAGAGTTAGAAAATTCGTAGGTTTTGTGTTGTCCAAGGGATGCGTCGCTTAAGCGAAAGACCCGTCGCTTAAGCGAGCATTCATCGTAGTAGCCCAGATTTTTCAGAATATGCGTCGCTTAAGCGAAAGACCCGTCGCTTAAGCGAGCATTCATATTAGTTGCCCAGATTTTCCAGAATGCGCGTCGCTTAAGCGAAGTCTAAGCGAGCGACAAGCGAGCAAAACTCCAACCTTCGGCGTTGAGGTCGCTTAAGCGACCAGCCCTTCGCTTAAGCGAACTGGGCATTTGTCAGCCACTTTTGACCTTTGGTTTATACATTAGGGGGATCCTTTGGAGCATTCTTAAATATTTATTTTAAGTTGGATAACCTTTGTATAGGTAATAAATCCTTTAAAAACTTCCTGATGAATGAAATTACTATGGTATTATTGAGTTGTTATGGTGGAGTCATACATAGTCGTATGCATAGTCGGTATTGGTGGTTGTTGTCGGTGTAGTCGAGTTGTATGTTGATATACATAATTGGAGTCCGTTGCATAGTCTAAAAGCGGTGAGGACTTCGGTCCTAGAATGCTCGTCATTCAAAAGCGGTGAGGGTCTCGGTCCTGGAATGCATTGTCATTCAAAGCGGTGAGAGCTTATGCTCTGGAACGCCTTGACGTTCAAAAGCGGTGAGGACTATTGTCCTGGAATGTTTAGCATTCAACCGCATTAGTATGGTACCACATGCATAGTACATGAGTCGTTGTTGTCTTTGTCGGTGGACATTGTCGTTGTCGTTGTTATCGGTGTCGGTGGTTGTTGCATATGTCGGTGGGCATTGTATACATTATTGTTGTCGTTGTCGGTGGACATTATCGTTGTTGTTGCTGGATGATATTTAAATGCTGGTTTAACTGTTGATTATTGTTATATATATATATGATATATGATGCTAATACGGTGTTGAATTCATTGATGAAATATTTATCTATTATTTTTGTTTGAGAATCTCACCCCTTCTGCTTGAAAATGTTGCCTCTTTACGTGGATAACTTGCAGGTGATCAAGATTAGTAGAAGTTTAGCTGTTGTGAGAAGACTCCTCACATTGTGTCGTAGGGCTCTGATACGTAACGGGATGGGGATATAACATGTTGAATTATTGTCATTCCTTTATGTATCAATGTTGACCTTTATGTTGTTTTACTATTGAAGGATAATTTGTTAAGGCCTTTATGCCAAGATATTGTTGGATTATGTTGATGTTGAATTAATGAAATAATTTTCCGCTGCAAATGTGTTGAATTATAAATTTTGAAGATTTTATTAAATAGCGTTTAACCTATTTATGAGATGTCGGAAATGGTAGCGTAGCACTTCGTTGTTGATGAATAACTCTGATTTATATGTTATATTATGATGTTGGATGAACGGGGTGTTATAGCAGGTATGTCTAAAAGGAAACGAAAAGCAGAAGTCCTGGTATCTGGACAGTGGCTGCCCGCGACATATGACGGGAGAAAAGTCTATGTTCCTAACCCTGACCATGAAAGAGGGAGGAACTGTGGGATTTGGAGGAAACCAAACTGGCAAAATCATTGGTACTGCAACAATTGGTAATTCCTTAGTCTCAATTAATAATGTGTGGTTTGTTGATGGACTAAGACATAACCTACTTAGCATAAGTCAATTTTGTGATAATGGTTATGAAGTCTTGTTTAATAAGAACAACTGCACAGTGATCAACAAAGATGATCAATCGGTAGTTTTCAAAGGAAAGAGAAAGAACAATGTATACAAGATTAATTTTTCAGAACTGACTGATCAAAAGGTATTTTTCCTTTTATCAATGAGTGATAAGAAATGGCTGTGGCACAGAAGGTTGGGACATGCTAACTGGAGGTTAATCTCTAAACTTAGCAAGTTACAACTTGTCAGAGGCTTACCAGACATTGACTATCATTCAGATGCTCTTTGTGGTGCATGTCAGAAGGGAAAAATTGTTAAAACTTCCTTCAATTCAAAAGACATTGTTTCTACCTCCAGACCTTTGGAACTACTCCACATTGATTTATTTGGACCAGTTAGTACTGCATCCTTATATGGGAGTAAATATGGATTGGTTATAGTTGATGATTACAGTAGATGGAGTTGGGTTAAGTTTCTTAAATCTAAAGATGAATCATATGATGTGTTTACAAAATTCTGCATTAAAGTCCAATCTGAAAAAGAACTGAAAATTTTAAAAGTCAGGAGTGATCATGGGGGAGAATTTGAAAATGAGCCATTTGAAATATTTTGTGAAAAACATGGAATTGCCCATGAATTCTCTTCTCCTAGAACTCCACAGCAAAATGGGGTTGTAGAGAGAAAGAATAGGTCTTTACAAGAAATGACAAGAACCATGACTCATGAAAACAACCTGGCAAAGCATTTTTGGGCAAAAGTAGTTAACACAGCATGTTATGTTCAGAACAAGATCTATATCAGACCCATACTGAATAAAACAGCAGATGAACTCTTTAAAGGTAGGAAACCTAACATTTCTTACTTACATCAGTTTGGATGTACATGTTACATCTTAAACAATAAAGTCTATCTGAAGAAATTTGATGCAAAGGCACAAAAGGGAATCTTTTTAGGTTACTCTGAGAGGTCTAAGGCATACAGACTGTATAACTTGGAAACACTTTGTGTTGAAGAGTCTATGCATGTCAAATTTGATGACAAAGAGCCTGGAAGTAAAATTCCAGAGCAGAATGAAAGTATTGCAGGTTCAGAAGAGTCTGATGATTATTCAGAACCTGATCAGACTTCAGAGTTGAATGATGCTCCAGAAGCTGTAACAGCTCCTGATGTTCCAGTTGAAGAAGCTTCTGAAGAAGCTCACGCTGATTCACAGCAAGTTATCCAGTCCAGAAACTCATTCAAATACAAGTCTTCTCATCCTGAGGATCAAATCATTGGCAACAAGGAAAGTCCCAAAAGAACAAGATCACATTTCAGACCTGAAGAGTCTGCTTTGGGATTGTTGTCCATGATAGAACCTACAACAGTTGGTGAAGCACTAGCTGATGATGGATGGATCTTAGCAATGCAAGATGAACTCAATCAATTCAAAAGAAATGATGTGTGGGATCTTGTACCTAAGCCTGAACACAAGAACATTATTGGAACCAAATGGGTGTTTAGGAACAAGCTAGATGAACAGGGAGAAGTAATCAGGAACAAAGCCAGACTTTTTGCTCAAGGGTACAACCAACACGAAGGCATTGATTACACTGAAACTTTTGCTCCAGTTGCAAGATTGGAAGCAATCAGGTTACTTCTTTCCTACACAGTAAATCACAACATAACCTTGTATCAAATGGACGTTAAAAGTGCATTTCTCAATGGTGTTATCTCTGAAGAAGTGTTTGTGAAACAACCTCCTGGATTTGAGGATTTAAAGCATCCTGACTACGTTTATAAGCTAAAGAAATCTTTGCATGGTCTGAAACAAGCTCCTAGAGCCTGGTATGACAGACTAAGTAATTTCTTGCTTAAAAATGATTTTAAAAGAGGACATGTTGACACAACACTATTCAAGAAAACTCTTGAGAAAGACATTCTGGTTGTGCAAATTTATGTTGATGATATCATTTTTGGTTCAACTAATAGATCTCTTTGCAAGGAATTTTCTAAGATGATGCAGGAGGAATTTGAAATGAGCATCAATCCAAAGAAGGAGTGTATGTTCATCAATCCAAATACACCAAGGAACTTCTGAAAAAGTTCAAGCTTGAAGACTGTAAAGAGATGAACACTCCAATGCATCCTACCTGTACTCTAAGCAAAGAAGATCAAGGATCTAAAGTTGACCAGAAGCTGTACCGAGGTATGATTGGTTCTCTGTTGTATCTCACTACATCTAGACCTGATATTTTGTTCAGTGTATGCTTGTGTGCAAGGTTTCAATCAGATCCTAGAGAATCTCACTTAACTGCTGTTAAAAGAATCTTTAGATATCTGAAGGGAACAACTAATCTTGGACTTCTATATAAGAAATCTTCAGATTATAAGCTAGTTGGATTATGTGATGCTGACTATGCTGGTGATAGGATTGAAAGAAAATCAACCAGTGGAAATTGTCAATTTCTTGGTGAAAATCTGATATCCTGGGCTAGTAAGAGACAAGCAACTATTGCTTTGTCAACCGCAAAAGCCGAATACATCTCAACTGCTAGTTGCTGTACACAACTACTAGTTAGAAGATTATCAAATAACTAAAAACTGTATTCCCATTTATTGTGATAATATGATGAGTCAATAAAGTAGTTTATTTAATATAGTATTTAATCTTATTTGTTTGAATTTAAGTTTATTATTATTTCCTTTTTAAGTCATTTAGATGAATTAGTGCTTAGTTTACTTTATATAATACTCAGTCTTGTTTTATTTAGATCTAGGTTTATTTTATATATAATATTCAGTTTTATTTAGATCTAAGTTTATTTTATATAATATTCTGTCTCGTTATATTTAGATTTAAGTTTATTTTATAGAACTATTTTACTTTAGAATGCAATCTATTATATTTCAGGGATGAATATTGGATGGAAAGAGCCTTGGAGCAGAAGAAAGGGATTCGGAGCAAGAATACGAAGATTCGGAGCCAAAAACAAGTCTCCCCCAAGTCAGAAGCTTGGCACGGCCCGTGCCAAATGTGGCACGGCCGTGCCACCTCTCAGGATCTCTTTAGCTGCTTTTGCTTCATGTGCAAGCTACTCTGTTTTTTAGTTTAGGCCCACGGTTTCTTGTGGAGCACTCTAGTATTATAGTTGCTTAGGCTTTAAGTCAATTGTAAGATATAAATAGAGGAGCCTTCCATCACAAATATTTATCTTATTCTTGGAATACAATAGTGACAGTTGTTTTCTAATAATAATTTCTCTTTATTTTATTTACTTTATGTCTTCTCTCTTCTTCCCCTTGTCTACTATGATCATGAGTGAGTAGACTTCCCTTGTCTTGGGATTGTTGGATAGTCTAATGACGTAATCCAAAGCGAACCAAGCCTTTTCTTTAAAACTGCCAAACTTAGGGACCAAATCATACGCTTCAACCAAAAAGATGGGGAGTCCCTCTATGATGCTTGGGAACGTTTCACAGAAATGCTCCGAATTTGCCCCCACCATGGTTTGGAAAAGTGGCTCATAGTCCACACTTTTTATAATGGCTTGTCTTATACCACTAAAATGACTGTTGATGCAGCTGCAGGTAGAGCCTTGATGAACAAGAACTATACAGCAGCGTACGCCTTGATTGAGAATATGGCCCAAAATCACTATCAATGGACCAATGAGAGGGCCTTAACAGCTCCTATTCCCTCCAAGAAAGAGGCAGGTTTGTACGAAGTCTCTAACTATGATCATCTTGCTGCTAAAGTTGATGCACTAACCCAAAAAATCGAAAAACTCAATGTTAGTGCTATCAATCCTTCTTCTTCATCTCCTCCTTGTGAAGTTTGTGGTATTCATGGCCATATTTGTGTTGATTGTCAGCTAGGTAGTGCTATTGATGGTGTTGAGCAAATGAACTATGCTCAATACAACCAAGGAATGAGGCAAAACCAAAACTTTTATAAAAACCCTCAAAATTCCTATGGACAAATGGCACCACCCGGCTATACAAACAACCAGAGGACCAATCAAAAATCTGGTTTGGAAATTTTAATGGAAAGCTATATCATGAATCAAAATAAACAAATTCAAGAATTGAAAACCCAAACCGGATTTATAAATGATTCTCTAACCAAACTTAATACCAAGGTTGACTCTTTTGCTACCCATATTAAGATGCTTGAAACACAAATATCCCAAGTGGCCCAACAAGTGGCCGCATCCTCTCAAACACCAGGAATCTTTCCTGGACAAACCGAAACCAACCCACAAGCTCGTGTTAACGCTATATCATTAGGGAATGGTGGGAAGTTAGAGGATACCGTTGTTAAAGCTAGAACCATTGAGGGAGAGAGTAATGAGTATCAAGGTGAGGTAGCTATGGTAGAGAGTGAGAAACAATCCAAGACACCCTTGCCATTAGGGCTTGCTAAGCCCTACTTGGAGGCTAAGTTTAAAAAGTTCATGAATATACTTAAGAAGATTTGCATTAAAATTCCCCTTGTGGAAGCTTTGGCTCGAATGCCTCTATATGCCAAGTTTATTAAGAAAAATTTTTCAAAGAAAAAGGCTATAGAACATAATGAGACAATAGCTTTGACTAGGGAAGGTAGTGCATTAATCAAAGAGCTTCCTCCAAAGCTTAGGGATCCAAGTAGTTTCTCTATACCTTGTGTGATTGGAAGTGAGGCCATTGATAAGGCCATGTGTGATCTAGGATCTAGTGTCAGTTTGTTACCTTTGTCCCTCTTTAAGAGGATTGGTATAGGTGAGTTGAAACCAACCAAGATAACACTAAAGTTAGCGGATCATACTAACGCCCACCCCGTTGGATTCATCGAAGACATACCCATTGAGGTAGGAGCGATTTATATCCCAACTGATTTTATAGTTCTTGATATGGATGAGGATGACCAAGTTCCTATCCTCTTCGGGAGGCCCTTTCTCGCTACTACGGGGGCCATGATTGATGTTAAGGGCGGAATGATTGCATTTAAAGGTTAGTAATGAGATAGTAGTATTTGGAATGGAAACTGTTAATAAGAAACCTTATGATTTCTCTTGTTGCATGCTTGATGATCATGTTGTGCAAGAACGTTCTCTAACGTCATCTAGACAACATGATCTATTCAATCCATTTTAAGTTTTGTTTTCTTACCGTCAAGCTAGTGACATTAAAAGAGCGCTTCGTGGGAGGCAACCCACGCATTTTATTGCTTTAGTTTTTGTTTATGTTTTTTGTTTGATGTTTTGTAGGTCATTGTCCGCTTCAAATTCGAGGAAAACACAAAATTTTGAGCCCCGGAGGTCCAGAGAGATGGCACGGCCCGTGCTAGTAGTGGCACGGCCGTGCCACATTACAGCCATAAAAAGAAGATCAACTCAGAGTGTTGGCACGACCCGTGCCAAATGTGGCACGGCCGTGCCCGATTCCTGCATCACTTATATTGACTTTTTTCTCTTCTTCTTCATCCATTCTTCACAAAAACCTCTCTCTACACTTACCCAACCTCCAAACCTCCATAACTACTCACCTACAAACCTTCCAAACTCCCTCAAAACTCAACCAATTCACTGCACTTCTTCACCAAATCAATTCTAACATCACCACAACCAAAACCCACCACTCCAAAACAACTTTCACCCACCCAAACCACAAACTCCCAAATTCATATTCCCTAAAAACCTAACCCAAAAAACCACCAAATCTTCACCCAAACCTACCTTTCAACTTCAAAACCTTACTTCAAACTCAACCCCATCACAAAACTTACCTTTTCCACCAAAAAATTTCCCAAACCCCAACCTTCCACAAATCCAAAAAAGTCAACAAAAGACAACATGGCTCCAAAGAGACCGAGAAAGGAAGTTGCAAGCTCAAGTGATGGAGGCAACAAGAGGCAAGCTACCCCAAAGAATCACGGCATCACATTTAGCACTCCGGAACAACAGAGTAGGTATAAATCTCTTCTCTCTAAACCTTTGCACCCTTGTAGGTATCCTGATGATTATGACATGAATAGGTTAGGGATTAGAGGTAATGTGATTATGCTGTTGAATAGGTTAGGATGGGGTGATATGATGAGACCTATGCGGGGTTATGAGAACTTCACCTATGAATTTTTAAGCACTATTGTTTTTACTAAAGATATGATCAATTATGATGAATTTTTAAGCACTATTGTTTTTGCATTGAGATGGACTTCGCCAATGCGGGGTTCATCCATGACTCTTATAATCATGATCTAAGGCCGGAAGCATACAACCCCATCACCTTTTGGCAAAGTATTACCGGCCTCGAACAATACAGCTCTAGATCCAATAAGGCTAGTAATATACATAACCCTGTGCTTAGATACCTCCAAAGGGCTATGGCTTGCACAATTTGGGGTAGAAAGGAAGTAGGTACCACTAGGACGGATGAAATATTTATGCTTTGGGCAATGCTTAACAACCATCCTGTGAATGTAACGCCCCATTTTTATTTAATTATTTTTAGTTTATGTTTGCGTATTTTTATATGATTTTAGATGACTATATTTGACATATATGATTTAGATATGATTTTATGTGAAATATATGACTTGGTATGAATTGTGTGATATTTGGTGTGGTGTGTGTATTTAAATAATTATTTGTGTTTTATTTAAATGAATGTTATTTGTTCTATTTAATTAAATAGGAGGAAAAATAATATTTAATTGGTTTAAGGAATTTATTTAGAATTAAGGAGGACTTAATTAGAATTATGGAAATTAATAGGAGTTAAAGGAAATTTAGTGAGGAGTTAAGAGAAAAGAGGGGTTATGTTTTGTTGGGATAGAAAAATAGAAAGGCTGTAAAAACAATTGTACGTATCAGAGAAAACTTAAGTTTTTGAGAGAAGCCAAGAAGGAACCAAGAGAAGAGGCTAGAAGAAGAGAGAAGAACACATCTTAATTCAGGAATCATAATATAAGGTAAGGGTGAGATTATCTTTCAATAGTAATAGATTGTATATCTTTGATTTTGAATTTAACATGAAAATTGTAGAAAATTATGAAAATTGGGATTTAGGGTTGGAGTGTGATTATGAGAGATTAAAGGTGTGGATTGTACTGTATTGATGTTAGAATGCAATCAGGTTATAGGCAGAACCTTATTATACTTCTGTAGATTGTTTTGGGGTTGGAAATTGAGAAAAATGGGATTTTTGGGAGAGAACTGCGTACTACCCGTGCTGACATTCATCGCTCGCCGCGGCGAGCAGCATGACTCGCCAAGGCGAGTGAGCAATGTTCATAGCTCGCCTCGCGAGCAAAACCACTCGCTACGGCGAGTAGGGCCTTAGAAAAATGTGATTTTTGAAATGTTGTTATAAGGTGTGGGATGGATAGTTTTGTGTACCTTAATATTTTTAGAGATGACTGGGACAGTTTTCAGATTAAAAAGATGATTAGGTAGCTTAAAAATGAAGTTTTGGTGAGAAAAATGTCAAATAGGCCGAGAGCTCCCAGTTCTGCTCGCTCCCAGCTCGCCCCTAGCTCGCCTAAGGCGAGTAGCCCATTCTTTGAGCTCGCCATGGCGAGCAGATGTACTCGCCGAGGCGAGTAGCCCTGTATCTGAAGTGAGTTTCTATGTTTGATTACTTGGTTGATTAAATTTGGTTGGCAATAATAACATGGTTGTTGGTGTAATTGTATATGTCTATTATATGCTATTGAACTTAGTTTCAAAGGTTGGAGTATCATTGATTGAGTTGTTGAAAATGTAAGTCATACCTCGTATATGCATTCGTTGAGTTGTTGTTGTTGTCGTCCAAGTTGGGGAGTGTGTCTTAAATGATTTAGGCACAGTTGTTGTTGTCGTAGTAGCTGTTGTTGTTGTTGTTGTTGGTTGTATGCTGATATACACCATGGAGTTCATTTCATACTCATATGCATCGTTGGGGGCTCATGCCCTGGAATGTTTATCATTCAACTGTTGAGGGCTTATGCCCTGGAATGCTAGTCATTCACCCGTTGAGGGCTTATGCCCTGGGATGCTTTAACCATCCAATTGTTGAGGGCTCATGCCCTGGAATGCTTGTCATTCAACGCGCGTAAAATGGTACCACATGCATATTGCATTTGTTGTTGTCGTCGGTGCATTGTCGGAGTCGTTGTTGGTGAGTCGTTGTCGTTGTTGTTAGTCGAGTTGAAGGTGATGTTGATGTTGTTGATTTATTATAAATGATGTTCATTGAATTACTTTGTTGATGTTAGGGTGTTAGATTCATTGATAAGTTATACCTCTATTATTTATTGTTTGAGAATCTCACCCCTTCTGTTGGAATTTCCGCCTTGTGGGCAAGTGCAGGTAATGAAGACTAGTAGGATGTCGGCTCAAGTGTCCTAGGGCTTTGATACGTAACGGGATGGGAAACGTTGTCTTGTTCTTTCATTCCTTTATGTATCGAATTTAAAATAATGTTGTTGAACCTTAATTATGTTGGATATCATTTTATTGTTGAGGCCTTTGTGCCAAGATTTTGTTGAAGGAGATTTATTATGTTGAAAAGAATTTTCCGCTGCAATTATTTATGAGATTAAAGTTGTTGAAGTTAAATAGTTTTATTTTCTATTTAATAAATTTTGAAAAGCAGTGTGACATGCCCGTTTGTTGATTACTCTGATTATATATTCTTTATTACGTTGTTTTGGGAAACGGGGTGTTACAGTGAATACTTGCTTTTATATGCTTGATTATCTTGCTTCTATAGGTGCAAAATCTAATGCTAGGAGTGAGATAGTGGTAGGGGGCATTATCACCTTTATAGCTAGGAAGTTTGGCGTAGGTAAGAACCAAGGGATTAATAGAATTGAGGGGAACAATAAGCTTAATATAGAAACCCTCGTTGCTATGAACTTCATTAAGCCTCAACCTGGCCGTATAACTTTTGAGCTTCAGCTCAATGTGCCTATGTGTTTGATTGTACTTCCTTAGCCATCTCGGACTAACACCGAGGTGGAAGAAAATTTGCTGTATGTTGGTGATGTCCCACAGGAACAGGAGGAGGAGTAAAACCTTGAGGAGGAAGGTGCACATTTGCACCACCATGAGGAGCACCATGATTATGATGTCGGTAACAACTATAATGATCAAATCAACCGGTGGGCATGGATGCAAATGGAGGTTGACCGCATAAGCACTGAGCAACAAAGGCAAGGTGTTGAAATCACCAGATTAAGGAACGATGTCCAAAGAGGCAATCGGGTTAATGATGAGAACAATCACATGCTCCGGATGATGATGCAACACTTCAACCTCCAAGGTCCTCCTTACGGACCTCAATAAAATGTGAGCTTTCCCCTTCCTCTCTTCCTTCTATTTCTACTCTCTCTCTCTCCACCTATCATCATCTTCCTTCTTCTACTTCTTCATCTTTCTTTACCTTTAAATTTTTGTTTTTCTTGAATCATTGAGCACAATGCTTCTCCCAAGTGTGTGGGGGGGGGGGGGGGCTAATAAAGTGTCTCGAGTCGTAGTGTTCCCAAACTCCCTTGAACTTTATTCTTTTGTTTTGTTTAATTGCGAAAGGCATGATTAAGTAGCTTGTTTTTAGTGGAAAAATATGACATAAATTTTTTGTTATCTTCTCTAAATTGGTAGTTTCTTGTACATGAAAATGAACTCTTGTGTTTTAAAGTTTTCTTGATAAACCCACACCTTGTTCTATTGTGAATAAATTCTCCAATGAGTAAATGCACATGTTACACCCCTTGAGCAATTGTATGAATAGGTATTTTAAGGAACACGTTCTAGTTTTAAAGGTAAGTTAACCCTCAAAAATTTAAAGAGTAAAAGTAGTATAAGATAGTGTGGGGGAGTTTAAAAAGCCAAAATAAATCTAATGGTTGCATCACTGAATCTAGATTGGGGAAGGAGGTAGGCCCTCCGACTTCCTACGTGAAGGTGATGTCATCTTGAGACAAATAAAAGCATCATCGAATCTAGATTGGGGAAGGGGGTAGGCCCTCCGACTTCCTACGTGAAGATGATGTTTTAAGGGGCACCATTGAATCTAGTTTGGGGAAGGAGGTAGGCCCTCCGACTTCCTACGTGAAGATGTTGTTCCCTTAAATTAATGCGCTTAAATTCCAAATTTGTTCAAATGGCAAAAGGTCAAAATGACCACAATTACTCCCATCTATCTTATACGAAATGAAGAAAGAATTTTTCTCGATTAGCTTAGTCTTTAAGTTAGAACCTGTTTCCTCATAATATCTGTTTATACAAGAGCAAAAATAGGGATGAACTACACACACACACACTCACTTAGGACTTGGTTGTTGGCCTTTTGCTAAAAATTTCTTGTTTTATGCTAAAAATTTCTATGCCTTTTGCTTGAGGACAAGCAAAGATCCAACTGTGAGGGAGTTTGATGAGTCAATAAAGTAGTTTATTTAATATAGTATTTAATCTTATTTGTTTGAATTTAAGTTTATTATTATTTCCTTTTTAAGTCATTTAGATGAATTAGTGATTAGTTTACTTTATATAATATTCAGTCTTGTTTTATTTAGATCTAGGTTTATTTTTGTTATACCCTCATTTTGGACCTAAAAATACTCATGCAAATTCCTCTGCTATTCCTAATACTTTTCAATTTACTGTGTATTGCTCTGCAATTTACCACTGTGCTTCAGCTGCATACGTTAATGCTTCAGTCTTTTAATTTTTGCATAAAATCATAAAAAAGGGTATTTTGGTCATTTCCTACAAAGGAACCCATTTTAGTCCCTGTATATGCCTCTGAGTCTTTTACAACTTGTCTGTGCGAATTATTTGTCAAATTTTGTACAAAAATCATCTTAGTCTGCATCTGAGTCAGTCTGAGTCAGTTTGAGTCGTTTTTGCCCCCAGGGGTATTTTAGTCTTTTCACATCAAGCAAATTTTGGGCAGAGAGGTATTTTAAAATACCTCATTTTTGGTAGTTTGTTCATTTTAGTCCATTTTGTCAATTTTAACCGTTTCACTTTACGTTGCATTCAGATTACATTTTTGACCAATTTTATTATTATTGCATTTTAGTCCTAATATTTTCAAAAATTGCAATTCAGTCCAAATTTTACATTTTAATTGCAGAAGTGTCCAATTCCAATTTTCAAAACAGTCCAGTTTCAGTTTTTATTATTTCCAAAACAGTCCCAAATTTTCCAAAATTGCATTTTAGTCCTTTTTTTTCAGTTCAGTCCACAAGTGCCACGCAAGCTGTCCAAGTCCACATGTCACAAGCCCATTGGATCAGGTACACACATGGCAGCTTATAAATAGGGTACAGTGTCAGAATCAGCGCCAGAATCATCAAATCAGAGCCACATCACACAAACAGATTCCATTTTTCTGTCTCTTAGCAGTTAGGATCAAAATCATAACAAACTCAGAAAAACTCAAGAACATTCATAAACCCTAGCATCAATTCCAGCACCAATTCAGCACAATTCCACACAAATTCATTGAATTCATCACTGAATCCGATTCACAGAAGCAAGCAAAGGCGAAATGCGAATGAATTCGATGCAACTTCAAGCGATTCTCAGAGATTCATTGTGAATCTTCATCATAGAACCGTTGTGCTAGCAATTCAACGCGAGCACGCCACCGGAGGTAGCGCGCTTCGAGCGTAATCACAGGCCGTGGATCAGAGAAGAGGAGGGAAGAAGCAGTGAAGGATTTCACAGGATCCGGATCAAAGGAGAAGAAGAAAAGATCGAAACAAGCTTACCGGTAAAGATCAAAGCCAAGAATCAAAGAAACGGTTCGAATCTCCGATCAAAAACCCAGGTAAAACCCTAATTCCATCTCATCTCTTCCTTCAGCATCATAGAAATCCAGAATGATGTGAATCCGAAGCCGTTTCGAACCGTTCGATCCAATACACAAACCCTAACACGAAAATCATTTCGAAAATCAGAGGAACGCTTCGAAATTCACAACGAGTGTGAATCGAAGCAGTTTCTCATGCATCCATAACAGTTTCAATCAAAAGAACAGAGAAAACGAACGGTTCGAACACTTTGAGATGAAAATCTCAGATTAACATCATTCAAACGGTTAAGTTTGTGTTCTTGTGTAGGATTCATGCTTAGATCAGTAACAAGAATGATTTAGTGCATGATTGAACTATTTCTGGGTGGATTTGGGTAAAGCTAGGTTTAGGGTTTGTGAAGAGAGAACGGCGGAGAAGAAGAGAAGAAGAAAGAGAAACGTTTCAAGAAGATGAGAAAACCGGGTTGTAAACCCTTTTATATAAGCACGTGAACCGGGTTGACCCAAACCCGGTCCACTCTCTCTTGTTCTCAGCCGTTTAATCTAGATCCAGATGGATCTGGATCAATCCAACGCTTCTGAAGCGTCCTGGAGATCCGGATCCATCAGGAACCGTGGGTTTGGGCCGGGTAGCATAGGTCTTTCTTGTTTTTTTCAGTTTCTTGGAATTGCTTGCTAATTGCACCTGCATTTTTGCTACCTGAACTCTTGTGCGTCTTGACTTCTTTACAAAGTTCAAAAAAATTGCTATGCTTTCTTGGTATTTGTGACTGTTTCGTGATATTTTCCATGTGAAAATTGATAAAAATTTGGCAGGTGCTAATTCCTCACTTGATTGGGATATTTTGTGTTTTTTATAAATTTTCTTGCATGTTTGCTTATCCAAATTCTTGTCATATAACTTTGATGGTTAACACTTGATTCCATGAAGATTTACCTCCGATTGCATGATAGCTCATTTAATTTTGTTAAGCTTGATGCCTTTGCAACTTTGTGTAGTTTAATTCTTGTCCCCAAGTTTACATCTTTTTGCAACTTTGTTTAGTGGATTCCTGATACTAATTTTGTGATATTTTGCGATTATGTTTAGTTAGAGTTTTGATGCCAATTTTGTGATATTTTGCAACTTTGTTTAGTTCGATTCTTGATACTAATTGTGTGATATGTTGCAATCTTGTTTAGTTAGAGTTCTAATGCCAATTTTGTGATATTTTGCAATTTTGTTTAGTGTGATTTTATGCCAATTTTTGTGATAGTTTACCATTTTGTTTAGGATTAGTATTTCGTTATTATTTCACCTTGTTTTACTAACCACTTTACTCTATGTTTCATGCATACTAAGCATCTCATCTCATTCCCATTTCTTCCTTTAACTCTTTCACGGAACGTTCAATTAATTCTTATGCAATGTTTAGGTAGTTTACTTTCTTTAATTTCTTGCAAGACCATAGCATGTAAATTAGGACCCAATGTAAAGGACAATGGACTATGATGATGTACACCGACACAAGCACCGACACGCACACACGTTGTATGTTTACCGCTAGATGTATGTTTAGGAAGCGCGATACTTAGAAAAACTCATGCTTTCTTCCTCAAAAAACTAACTCTTCACTCAAATATTTTCACAATAAAGTTGGAGTCAAAACTCCATAATTTTCCTTTATTTTCTTAATCAAAAATCCAAATGAACACTAATTCTCAACTTTAACCGTTTTCGCAAATGAATTGGATTAACCTCACTTGTTTCCAAATCTCACGCCTTTACGGCCTCTCATCTTTTTCTTCAAAACCATTTTCAAAATTAAAATTGAACCAACCCACAAAAAATATTTTGGAAGAGAACTACATGGAATTTTGATCCCTTAAAAGGGTATGTAGGCAAGAGACTCAAAATCTCTCCAAGTCCAATAAAATAAAATCAAAATCTTCTTTCTCTCATTCTTAAAATCAATCTTCTTTACAAATAGCAATAAAAGCAAAGCGTATACATAAGACTAGTAAAACGGTTCCTATAGGATACTATAGTCATTGCGGGTGCCTAACACCTTCCCGTAGTGAAATCAGCCCCGAGCTCGGAATTTCTAAGGTTTTCTCTCGATTTTACCTTTCCCCAAAAAAAATAGAGATATCAATGATTGAAAGGTTCAAATCTAATCAATGATTTGACACCCGAAAATCGCGATAACAGAAATGGCGACTTCACTGGGGAATCTTTAGGGCTACACCTAGTTTTACATGCTTTATGTTTATGCTTTGCTTTATTGTTACATGTAAAATTTTCTTATGTACGTGTGGGGTGAGAATATCAAAAGCCCTATACCTGGGCTGAGTGAACCTAAGATTAGGAAGAGATATAATCGACAATCCATTCCGGGGGTTGCCTCGTGCATTGGATTATGCGATCAATCTCACATAGCTGAGGCATTTTGGAGGTGATGTTGTCGGCGTGTGTTGTCATGCTTAGGCACTTCACTTCTAATTGACCGATGAAGGCTATGGACCGTAGTTACCAAACCCACCTTTGGCCTTTCTTAGGACGTAGTGCGGTGGCTAAACCGAGCGTTGTCTCGAAATTTAGTCGTCACGCGATACTACACCCAAACTAGACCTTCTTACGAATAATCATGGACAAGCGTTGCTTTGTACTACTATTGTATACGGAAGAGAGGTTGTGGTTTGGGAACTTTATAGAACCTTGGTTACTACTATCAAAGCCTTAGTTTCACCGGACACCGTGTCCACTTGTTACTTTGGCCCACCGTGCTTTCTTTGTTAAACAAAACCGTGCATACATGCATTCATGCATAAACCTTTTTACATGCATTTATCAAAGGGTATAGACAAACTAAAATTCTTTGCAAATATAACCAGGCATGAAAAGGACTAAGTCTTACAAGTTCAAAGAAGTTGATTTGGCTAGCCTAAGGGAGTTGGCACTTAAGGTTAAGAATCCGACTGGGTTTCGTCTCCGATACGGTGGTTTGCTTGGTATTCTCCGGACTAATGTAGAAGAGAAGCTGGTGCACACTCTGGTGCAATTCTATGACCCGGTTTTCCGTTGCTTCACTTTCCCGGATTTTCAGTTGGTTCCTACACTCGAGGCTTATTCTTGCTTATTGGGTTTACCTACAGCCGAGAGGGTACCCTTTACGGGCCCAGGATCTTCTCTTACTCCTTTGGTGATTGCTAAGGATCTTTATCTCAAGACTTCCGATGTATCTAAGAATCTCATCACCAAGTCTCACATCCAGGGTTTCACTTCGAAGTACTTACTTGGGCGGGCTAATCTTGAATCTACTTGTCAGGACACTCTTGAGGCCATTCTGGCACTACTCATCTACGGGCTCGTTCTCTTTCCGAATCTCGACAACTTCGTGGACATGCATGCTATTGAGATCTTCCATTCCAGGAATTCGGTTCCTACTTTGTTAGCTGACACATACCACGCCATCCATGATCGGACTCTCAAGGGCCGTGGATATATCCTTTGCTGCATACCTCTTCTATATAGGTGGTTTATTTCTCACCTACCGAGTTCTCTCCATGCCAACATGGAGAATTAGTCTTATTCGCAGCGGATTATGGCTCTTACTCCCGATGAGGTAGTTTGGATCACTCCAGCAGCTCGAGTCAAGGAGATTATCACTGGTTGTGGAGATTTCCTCAATGTACCTCTTCTCGGTACCCGGGGAGGAATCAACTACAACCCCGAGTTAGCCATGAGACAGTTTGGTTTTCCTATGAGAGCAAAGCCCATCAACCTTGCTACATCACAGGAGTTCTTCTACTATTCCAATGCCCCCACCGGGCAAAGGAAAGCTTTTATAGATGCTTGGTCCAAGGTTCGTAGGAAGGATGTGAAACACTTGGGTGTGAGATCCGGTATTGCTCATGAGGCCTATACTCAGTGGGTGATAGACCGAGCTGAGGAGATTGGCATGCCTTACCCTGCTATGAGGCATGTATCTGCATCTATTCCGTCTAGACCATTACCATTGCTTCCCGCGACTCAGGAGATGTATCAGGAGCATCTAGCTATGGAGAGTGAGGAGAAGCGAGCATGGAAAGCCCGTTACAGTGAGGCTGAGAACTTGATCATGACTTTGGATGGCAGAGACGAACAGAAGGATCATGAGAACCGGATGCTGAAAAAGGAACTAGCCAGAGTTAGGAAAGAGCTTGAGGAGAAGGATGATCTATTGAGGAGAGACTCCGGGAGAGTCAGAGGTCGTCGAGATTTCTTTGCCAGTTATTCAGCTTCGGACTCGGATTCCGAATACTACCCAGTCGCTCCTTAGTCCTGGATGATAGGATGGACTTTTGATTATGTTGTTTGTTCAGCTTATGTTTCAGAAGCCTACTCCCTTGGCTCAATTTGTTAGAACAACTTGCTTTGAATAATTTGTTAGTCCAATAATGTTTGTAAAGAATTCTAATTTGTCTAAGAAAACCCTTTGGTAATAAAAAGAGTCACTTTTGCATCTGCATTTGCACATATCATGCATCATATGCATCGGTCACAAAAACTTCCAAGTGCTCATTGCCTCCTGGTTCTTCTGCCGCAGTGTGAAAAATGTCTCGTGCCCGATGGGTCTAGGCCCATATTTGTGATACCAGGAGGCATGGCAAAGAACTGGAACGTTATCAATCTCCCTGTGTTTGTGCATGATTCTAAGTAATATGTCTTGCTGTCTAGGCTTTTGTTTTCAAAATAACGATCCTTCCGCTCTGCCCGAGGCGGAAGTGATACTTTTGTAAAGGGCATGTTTGTTCCGACATCACCATTATCAATAAAAAACGTCGTTTCTTTCACGACTCTTTTCTTTCTTTAATGCTTTTCCCTTGGAAATAATGGTAATGCCAGAAAAAACCAAAACATCTGCATTTTCTTATTAATTTCAAAGATCTGCATGCAAATTATTTTCTAAAAATCATCCAATCATGTCACGCAGATCGAACCAAAATGAACCCGTTGAACACAGTGACACTATGTTTCTCCAAACTGTTGAATCCCCGGTGTTTGAGGCCGAAGATGAGGATAGTGATGACATACCAGATGAGATTGCCCGATTGCTTGAGCAAGAGGAGAAAACCATTCGGCCTCATCAGGAGGAAATCGAACTAATCAACCTGGGTACCGAGGATAACAAAAGAGAGATCAAGGTCGGTGCTGCATTGGAGGAAGGGGTCAAGAAAAGGATCTTCCAGCTTCTCCGCGAATATTCGGACATTTTTGCATGGTCATATGAAGATATGCCGGGTTTGGATCCCCAGATCGTGGAACACCGAATACCGACAAAACCAGACTGTCCTCCTGTCAGGCAAAAGTTGCGACGGACTCGTCCGGACATGGCTCTGAAAATCAAGGGTGAGGTACAGAAGCAGATTGACGCGGGTTTTCTCATGACAGTTGAGTATCCCGAGTGGGTTGCTAACATTGTGCTAGTGCCAAAGAAGGACGGTAAGGTCCGGATGTGTGTTGATTACAGAGATTTGAATAGAGCAAGTTTGAAAGACAATTTCCCACTACCTCACATCGATGTACTCGTTGACAATACTGCCCAGTGCAAGGTGTTCTCCTTCATGGACGGTTTTTCGGGCTATAACCAAATCAAAATGTCACCCAAAGACAGGGAGAAGACGTCGTTCATCACTCCGTGGGGAACTTTCTGCTGCAAAGCAATGCCATTCGGTCTAATAAATGCTGGTGCTACCTACCAAAGGGGGATGACCGCTTTGTTCCATGACATGATTCACAAAGAGGTCGAAGTGTGCGTGGATGACATGATTGTAAAGTCGAACGATGAAGAACAACACGTTGAGTATTTGGCTAAGATGTTTGAAAGGTTGAGGAAGTACAAGCTTCGGCTAAATCCAAACAAATGTACGTTCGGTGTTAGATCAGGGAAGTTGATGGGCTTCATTGTCAGCCAAAAGGGCATTGAAGTAGATCCTGACAAAGTCCGAGCAATCCGTGAAATGCCGGCCCCGCAAACCGAGAAGCAAGTCAGAGGGTTCCTCGGGCGTTTGAACTACATTTCCAGATTTATATCCCACATGACTGCAACCTGCGGGCCAATCTTCAAGCTACTCAAGAAGAATCAACCCGTGGTATGGAATGATGAGTGCCAAGAAGCTTTCGATAGCATAAAGAACTATTTGCTAGAGCCACCTATCCTTGTCCCGCCCGTGGACGGAAGGCCATTGATTATGTATCTGTCAGTGTTGGATGAATCCATGGGATGTGTGCTCGGTCAGCAAGATGAAACTGGAAAGAAAGAGCATGCAATCTACTATTTGAGCAAGAAATTCACCGATTGTGAGACTCGGTATACAATGCTCGAGAAAACCTGTTGTGCACTAGCCTGGGCTGCCAAACGCCTGCGTCACTACTTGATAAATCATACAACTTGGTTGATATCCCGGATGGATCCAATCAAGTATATCTTTGAGAAGCCGGCTGTCACTGGAAAAATCGCACGTTGGCAAATGTTACTGTCAGAGTATGATATTGTGTTTAAAGCCCAGAAAGCCATTAGAGGGAGTATCCTGGCTGACCATCTTGCTTGCCAACCGCTCGATGACTATCAACCTTTGAAGTTCGACTTCCCTGACGAAGAGGTTATGTTCTTAAAGCCAAGAGACTGTGAAGAACCACTGATCGGTGAAGGTCCAGACCCTGATAGCAAGTGGGGATTGGTCTTTGATGGTGCCGTTAATGCCTATGGCCGAGGAATTGGCGCAGTAATTGTGGCCCCGCAAGGGCATCACATCCCTTTTACAGCCCGGATTGTGTTTGAGTGCACCAACAATGTCGCCGAGTACGAGGCATGCATCTTGGGAATTGAAGAAGCCATCGATATGAGAATCAAGCATCTGGACATCTATGGAGACTCTGCACTAGTCATCAACCAGATAAAGGGAGAATGGGAGACCCATCATGCCAATCTGATCCCTTACCGTGATTACGCGAGGCGTCTGTTGACATATTTTACAAAGGTCGAGTTGCACCATATTCCCCGAGAGGAGAACCAAATGGCCGATGCTCTTGCTACCTTATCCTCCATGCTCCAAGTAAACCATTGGAATCATGTACCGATGATCAAAGTACAACGCTTAGACCGGCCCGCTCATGTGTTTACTGTCTGTGATGCAATTGTACAAACAGGTTCAGGCAGAGTCGACAACAGGCCCTAGTATTGTGATATCAAGCAATTTTTACAAAGCCGTGAGTACCCGCCGGATGCTTCCAACAAAGACAAGAAGACGCTGTGCAGGCTGGCTAGCAAGTTCCTGCTGGAGGGGGATGTTCTGTACAAGAGGAATTTTGATATGGTGTTGTTAAGATGTGTTGATGAATGTGAGGCAGAACAACTAATGCACGATGTGCACGATGGCACATTTGGGACCCACGCATCGGGGCATGCTATGTCTAGAAAGCTGTTGAGAGCTGGTTACTACTGGATGACCATGGAGCGTGATTGCTATCAATATGCCAGGAAGTGCCACAAATGTCAAATATATGCTGATAAGATCCACGTGCCTCCGCACGCTCTCAATGTTATGTCTTCTCCATGGCCTTTCTCAATGTGGGGCATCGATATGATCAGAAGAATTGAACCGAAAGCTTCAAATGGTCATCGTTTTATCCTGGTAGCAATCGATTATTTCACCAAATGGGTCGAAGCTGCATCATATGCCAATGTAACCAAGCAAGTAGTAGTCAAATTCATCAAGAACAATATCATCTGTCGGTATGGTGTTCCTAGCAAGATTATCACTGACAACGGTACCAACCTGAACAATGACATGGTGCAGGCCTTATGTGAGAAATTCAAGATTGAACACCACAATTCTTCTCCTTACAGACCTCAGATGAATGGTGCAGTCGAAGCTGCCAATAAGAACATCAAGAAGATTGTGCAGAAGATGGTAACAACATACAAAGACTGGCATGAGATGTTGCCCTATGCTTTACATGGCTACCGCACGACAGTCCGTAGTTCAACCAGGGAAACGCCTTTTTCTCTTGTATACGGCATGGAAGCAGTCCTCCCATTGGAAGTGGAGATTCCGTCTCTCCGTGTGATTATGGAAGCAAAATTGTCTGAGGCTGAATGGTGCCAGAGTCGGTACGACCAGTTGAACTTGATTGAGGAAAGACGCCTGGATGCTTTGGCTCACGGTCAGATGTATCAAACAAGGATGAAAAATGCTTTTGACAAGAAAGTTCGTCCTCGGGGATTCAAAGAGGGTGAACTCGTATTGAAGAGAAGAATGAGTCAGCAACCCGACCCAAGGGGCAAATGGACGCCTAACTATGAGGGACCTTATGTTGTCAAGAAGGCTTTCTCTGGCGTTGCTCTGATTCTCACGCACATGGATGGTGTAGAACTTCCGAATCCTGTGAATGCCGATATAGTCAAGAAATACTTTGTCTAGATATGAAAAGAACAGCGTGGTAGGTCGAAAACCCGAAAGGGCGGCCTAGGCAAAAATGCACTTCCCGGTGGATCGAAAACCCGAAAGGGCGACCCAGGCAAAATAAGGGACAAGAAACAAAAATGTAAAAGCTCGCTGAGATTACGTGTAACTCAGGCAAAAATGAGCGTCTCGATGAGCCGAAAACCCGAAAGGGCGGTTCATGCAAAAATGAGATTGAAATAAAAGACAATTGACTATATCTGGCGAGTTATCATTCCCCTTGGGGTCTTTGCGACTGATGATTGGCTGTTCTCATCCGAGGTTCCGACACCTGCGGATTCAAGAGTTTCAGATACCATAGTAGTTACTGTGTTCAATGTACCACCAACCAATAAAATTACCATTTTCCAAGCTTTGTAAATCCGTGGAGTCACGCCTTCGGCTGATTACCACCCTTATACATCGATTTGAACCTATGCTTTTGTTTGGCACTCTAATTCTTTTTCTATTCCATTTTCAAAAGCTTTGTACAAAAGATTTTTTCTATATTAATAATGATGTATGTCTGGAATAAACATTCTGAAAATTGAAATTTTTTGAGCATTTTGAAAACAAGCCTGAACAGCTAGGTATATTCAAATGAAACATGCATGAACAAATCTACATTGATATCAGTTCCAATTCAAGTTACTAGCAAGCCTTCCCCCCAGTGACGGTCTGTGGTCAATGGCAAGAATGAAAAAACAGAATGAAAAGCATGAAAAATGAATATGCTCGCTAAGTCGAAAACCCGAAAGGGCGGCTTAGGCAAAAAATGAGCACCCCGGTGGATTGACAACCTTCAAAGGCAATTCAGGCAAAAACAGGGGCGACAAAAAAAACTATTCCCCGGCGGGTCGAAAACCCGAAAGGGCGATCCAGGCAAAAATGGGATGATGAAAATAAAAATGAAAAAGAAATAAAAAGCAAACATGCAAAAGCATTGACCACAGATGCGATGCCCAAAGCATTTACGTGACTGTTCCAACAAGCAGCGATACCATTCAGACTGTCCTTCTTTACAATTTTACAGCTTCCTGCCTTCAACGATGGTCTCGATGTATCTTCAAACGACGGCATCCCCAGAAGAGGAACTTTTGCAAGTATATGTCAGAGTACGAGCCACTACGTGCCCAATATTCCAATGTTTTGTCTGTCTCTGCAAAATTGTGTCTACAAATTGCCAATCATCATGCATTCCCAAGCATTCATACATGCATAGTCATGCATCCTATATGTTCATGCATTTGATAAAATTGTCATGCTATTCATACGCATCTGCATTCTCAATTCCTATGTTAATCTCAATCAAAATCAATCGTGTCAATTTCAAATTTCTCCTGCTAATAACAAGTGCCTACTGTCTTGTCAATTTCAAGGTTCAACAGTCTTGTTCTAACATTCTTTTCAAATTCAAGCTCCTGCCGTAATGTCAAGTCAATTTCAATTTGTTTCTACAATACAATTCGTTTCCATTAACGGTCAAGCAGCAAGTTCGCATCCAAGAACAGCTTGTACCTGTCAATTTGTTTTTGTTTTCGGTCAAGTAGCAAGTTCACATCCAAGAACAGCTTGTACCTATCCTTTTGATATCTGCCGGGCGGCCAGTTCAAATACAAGAACAGCTTGTGCTTTCTATTTTGTTTTCCTTCAGCCAAGTAACCAGTTCGTGTCCAAGAACGGCTTGTGCTTTCTATATTTTCTTTCAGCCAAGTGACCAGCTCAAATACAAGAGCAACTTGCGCCCTTTGTTGTCAATTTTCCCGGTCAAGTGGCTAGTTCGCATCCAAGAACAGCTTGTACCTGTCAAATTCGCTATTAAGTCTCCCCAGTGAGTCTTTTTATTCTGTTAATGTCTACCAATCCCGCAATGGATACGACATACTCTGTTTTTGTTATTCCGTTAATGTCTATCAATCCCGCAATGGATACGACATACTCTGTTTTGCTATTCTGTGGATGTCTACCAGTCCCGCAATGGATACGACATATTCTTTGCCAAAATCAATTATCAATTGTCTTGCATTCATAACACAAATGTTGCATGGCATACATAACATTTACAAACGTATTTTTACGCCCAAAATCAGTGCAAATGTCGATATTTAAGTATCTTCGTCGCGTCAAGCCAAAGACTCTGTCTCTTGACTCTCCAGACAAAGAAACTTAAATAGGGGCAGCTGTTATACCCTCATTTTGGACCTAAAAATACTCATGCAAATTCCTCTGTTATTCCTAATACTTTTCAATTTACTGTGTATTGCTCTGCAATTTACCACTATGCTTCAGCTGCATACGTTACTGCTTCAGTCTTTTAATTTTTGCATAAAATCATAAAAAAGGGTATTTTGGTCATTTCCTACAAAGGAACCCATTTTAGTCCCTGTATATGCCTCTGAGTCTTTTTCAACTTGTCTGTGCGAATTATTTGTCAAATTTTGTACAAAAATCATCTTAGTCTGCATCTTAGTCAGTCTGAGTCAGTTTGAGTCGTTTTTGCCCCCAGGGGTATTTTAGTCTTTTCACATCAAGCAAATTTTGGGCAGAGAGGTATTTTAAAATACCTCATTTTTGGTAGTTTGTTCATTTTAGTCCATTTTGTCAATTTTAACCGTTTCACTTTACGTTGCATTCAGATTACATTTTTGACCAATTTTATTATTATTGCATTTTAGTCCTAATATTTTCAAAAATTGCAATTCAGTCCAAATTTTACATTTTAATTGCAGAAGTGTCTAATTCCAATTTTCAAAACAGTCCAGTTTCAGTTTTTATTATTTCCAAAACAGTCCCAAATTTTCCAAAATTGCATTTTAGTCCTTTTTTTTCAGTTCAGTCCACAAGTGCCACGCAAGCTGTCCAAGTCCACATGTCACAAGCCCATTGGATCAGGTACACACATGGCAGCTTATAAATAGGGTACAGTGTCAGAATCAGCGCCAGAATCATCAAATCAGAGCCACATCACACAAACAGATTCCATTTTTCTCTCTCTTGGCAGTTAGGATCAAAATCATAACAAACTCAGAAAAACTCAAGAACATTCATAAACCCTAGCATCAATTCCAGCACCAATTCAGCACAATTCCACACAAATTCATTGAATTCATCACTGAATCTGATTCACATAAGCAAGCAAAGGCGAAATGCGAATGAATTCGATGCAACTTCAAGCGATTCTCAGAGATTCATTGTGAATCTTCATCATAGAACCGTTGTGCTAGCAATTCAACGCGAGCACGCCACCGGAGGAAGCGCGCTTCGAGCGTAATCACAGGCCGTGGATCAGAGAAGAGGAGGGAAGAAGCAGTGAAGGATTTCACAGGATCCGGATCAAAGGAGAAGAAGAAAAGATCGAAACAAGCTTACCGGTAAAGATCAAAGCCAAGAATCAAAGAAACGGTTCGAATCTCCGATCAAAAACCCAGGTAAAACCCTAATTCCATCTCATCTCTTCCTTCAGCATCATAGAAATCCAGAATGATGTGAATCCGAAGCCGTTTCGAACCGTTCGATCCAATACACAAACCCTAACACGAAAATCATTTCGAAAATCAGAGGAACGCTTCGAAATTCACAACGAGTGTGAATCGAAGCAGTTTCTCATGCATCCATAACAGTTTCAATCAAAAGAACAGAGAAAACGAACGGTTCGAACACTTTGAGATGAAAATCTCAGATTAACATCATTCAAACGGTTAAGTTTGTGTTCTTGTGTAGGATTCATGCTTAGATCAGTAACAAGAATGATTTAGTGCATGATTGAACTGTTTCTGGGTGGATTTGGGTAAAGCTAGGTTTAGGGTTTGTGAAGAGAGAACGGCGGAGAAGAAGAGAAGAAGAAAGAGAAACGTTTCAAGAAGATGAGAAAACCGGGTTGTAAACCCTTTTATATAAGCACGTGAACCGGGTTGACCCAAACCCGGTCCACTCTCTCTTGTTCTCAGCCGTTTAATCTAGATCCAGATGGATCTGGATCAATCCAACGCTTCTGAAGCGTCCTGGAGATCCGGATCCATCAGGAACCGTGGGTTTGGGCCGGGTAGCATAGGTCTTTCTTGTTTTTTTTCAGTTTCTTGGAATTGCTTGCTAATTGCACCTGCATTTTTGCTACCTGAACTCTTGTGCGTCTTGACTTCTTTACAAAGTTCAAAAAAATTGCTATGCGTTCTTGGTATTTGTGACTGTTTCGTGATATTTTCCATGTGAAAATTGATAAAAATTTGGCAGGTGCTAATTCCTCACTTGATTGGGATATTTTGTGTTTTTTATAAATTTTCTTGCATGTTTGCTTATCCAAATTCTTGTCATATAACTTTGATGGTTAACACTTGATTCCATGAAGATTTACCTCCGATTGCATGATAGCTCATTTAATTTTGTTAAGCTTGATGCCTTTGCGATATTCCCAATTTTTGTTAACTTGAATTTTGCAACTTTGTGTAGTTTAATTCTTGTCCCCAAGTTTACATCTTTTTGCAACTTTGTTTAGTGGATTCCTGATACTAATTTTGTGATATTTTGCGATTATGTTTAGTTAGAGTTTTGATGCCAATTTTGTGATATTTTGCAACTTTGTTTAGTTCGATTCTTGATACTAATTGTGTGATATGTTGCAATCTTGTTTAGTTAGAGTTCTAATGCCAATTTTGTGATATTTTGCAATTTTGTTTAGTGTGATTTTATGCCAATTTTTGTGATAGTTTACCATTTTGTTTAGGATTAGTATTTCGTTATTATTTCACCTTGTTTTACTAACCACTTTACTCTATGTTTCATGCATACTAAGCATCTCATCTCATTCCCATTTCTTCCTTTAACTCTTTCACGGAACGTTCAATTAATTCTTATGCAATGTTTAGGTAGTTTACTTTCTTTAATTTCTTGCAAGACCATAGCATGTAAATTAGGACCCAATGTAAAGGACAATGGACTATGATGATGTACACCGACACAAGCACCGACACGCACACACGTTGTATGTTTACCGCTAGATGTATGTTTAGGAAGCGCGATACTTAGAAAAACTCATGCTTTCTTCCTCAAAAAACTAACTCTTCACTCAAATATTTTCACAATAAAGTTGGAGTCAAAACTCCATAATTTTCCTTTATTTTCTTAATCAAAAATCCAAATGAACACTAATTCTCAACTTTAACCGTTTTCGCAAATGAATTGGATTAACCTCACTTGTTTCCAAATCTCACGCCTTTACGGCCTCTCATCTTTTTCTTCAAAACCATTTTCAAAATTAAAATTGAACCAACCCACAAAAAATATTTTGGAAGAGAACTACATGGAATTTTGATCCCTTAAAAGGGTATGTAGGCAAGAGACTCAAAATCTCTCCAAGTCCAATAAAATAAAATCAAAATCTTCTTTCTCTCATTCTTAAAATCAATCTTCTTTACAAATAGCAATAAAAGCAAAGCGTATACATAAGACTAGTAAAACGGTTCCTATAGGATACTATAGTCATTGCGGGTGCCTAACACCTTCCCGTAGTGAAATCAGCCCCGAGCTCGGAATTTCTAAGGTTTTCTCTCGATTTTACCTTTCCCCAAAAAAAATAGAGATATCAATGATTGAAAGGTTCAAATCTAATCAATGATTTGACACCCGAAAATCGCGATAACAATTTTATATATAATATTCAGTTTTATTTAGATCTAAATTTATTTTATATAATATTCTATCTCGTTATATTTAGATTTAAGTTTATTTTATAGAACTATTCTACTTTAGAATGCAATCTATTATATTTCAGGGACGAATATTGGATGAAAAGAGCCTTGGGGCAGAAGAAAGGGATTCAGAGCTGATTCGGAGCAAGAATACGAAGATTCGGAGCCAAAAATAAGTCTCCCCTAAGTCAGAAGCTTGGCACGGCCCATGCCAAATGTGGCACGGCCGTGCCACCTCTCAGGATCTCTTTAGCTGCTTTTGCTTCCTGTGCAAGTTACTCTGTTTTTTAGTTTAGGCCCACAGTTTCTTGTGGAGCACTCTAGTGTTATAGTTGCTTAGGCTTTAAGTCAATTGTAAGCTATAAATAGAGGAACCTTCCATCACAAATATTTATCTTATTCTTGGAATACAATAGTGACAGTTGTTTTCTAATAATAATTTCTCTTTATTTTATTTACTTTATGTCTTCTCTCTTCTTTCCCTTGTCTACTATGATCATGAGTGAGTAGACTTCCCTTGTCTTGGGATTGTTGGATAGTCTAATGACGTAATCCAAAGCAAACCAAGCTTTTTCTTTAAAACTCTTAAGTAATCCAGTTTCTAATCTAAATTCACCGGTTAAACATGGATTAATCATTATCAACTACCAACAAGCGAAAGCTGAGGTTATGATGATTATTAATCCATTATCCCAAACGTCAAATCTACAAGCGAAAGCTGCGATGATATGTTGGAACAAGTGAATATTAGACAGAGATTGCAAATGCAGTGAAATAGTCTTTGCAATCTTGGGACGAAGTAGTTTCACAGCCTTAATGCATCTCCTAGTAATTAATTCAGCGAAATAGGATTAATTGCTAGGAGTAAACTCTTACTGGACTGAGAGGAAAAGTAAGGGGCTAAAGGGAAACCGGTCATACGAAACTAGGTCTATCATAAGGTTTTAAGGTTAAAGCTTCGGTTTGTGGAGGGTTTGTTATTAAGATGAACCAATAATCCCAAGACACTTTTTATTATTGCTATTTATTTTTATTATTTTCTATCCAAACTTTATTATTTTTATTATCTTCTAATCATTATTAAAAGTTAATTAAATTCATAACTCCCTGTCGGAACGATATCTTTTATTACTACATCGGTAGAACCGTGCACTTGTGTAACGCCCTAGTTTTTATTTGATCATTTTTGGTTGATTTTTAATATGTTTTATGTATTTTAAAATAATTTATGTGATTTATGTGGTGTGTTGTATTTTATTATATGGTTATTTTTATTATTTAATAGAAATGAATAAGAAAATAGGAATTATTAGTATTTTTGGTGTTATTCTGAATTATTAGAATTTAAGGGAGTTAAAGGAAAATAGGTGGGGGTTACATTTTGGTGAGAATAGGAAAGAATTAGTCAGTAAACACTTTGTACGTACAATAGAAAGAAAAGAAGAGCTTTTGGGAGAAAGTGGAGAGAAGCCAAGAACAAGGGAGGAGAGCCAATTTTCTGTAGAGTTTTCTTATTCTTCTTAATTCAGGTAAGGGTGAGGCTAACTTTCAATTGATAATATGTATATAATTGCTGAAATTGAATTGAAAATGGTGTTCTTGAATTAGGGTTAGAAGTTGGATTAGAATGTGAATTGAGTACATAATCCGTAGAATTCATGTTTAGATGGTGTATAGTCCATAGTGTAATCTTAGTATATGATCCCTGTCAATTTAGAGTCGATTATGGACCTCAGAAGGGCTTAAAATGGTGGAAATCGCATTTCTGAAAAGCTGTTTTTTTTTTACCTGATACAGTCAAACCGTGCCGCGATTTTTGCAGCATTGCCGCGATTTTGATGGCAGAATGCTAAGTGGTTCTGGACGTAAAAACGCGTCGCGATTTCTAAATTCGTGACACAATTTTTGTGAACCAGATCCTTCATATTTCACTATTTTTCACCCCTTGTCTAATAGCGAAAGTAGTTTCACAGCCTTAATGCATCTCCTAGTAATTAATTCAGCGAAATAGGATTAATTGCTAGGAGTAAACTCTTACTGGACTGAGAGGAAAAGTAAGGGGCTAAAGGGAAACCGGTCATACGAAACTAGGTCTATCATAAGGTTTTAAGGTTAAAGCTTCGGTTTGTGGAAGGTTTGTTATTAAGATGAACCAATAATCCCAAGACACTTTTTATTATTGCTATTTATTTTTATTATTCTCTATCCAAACTTTTTTATTTTTATTATCTTCTAATCATTATTAAAAGTTAATTAAATTCATAACTCCCTGTCGGAACGATATCTTTTATTACTACATCGGTAGAACCGTGCACTTGCGGTTTTGCTCATCATAATACAACTGCTATTTGTCTTTCTAAGAATCCTACTCTTCATTCAAGAGCCAAGCACATTGAAATTAAACATCATTTTATCAGAGATTATGTTCAAAAGGGGGTTTTAGATATTCAAATCATTGATATTGATCATCAATGGGCTGATATCTTTACTAAACCCTTAACTATTGAAAAATTCAATTTTATAAAGAAAAATTTGAACATGCATTTTGTCACTGAGTAATGCTTGCCTCTGAATGAAAAATCAGACTTTGAAAGTTATCAGAAGTTGTTGAGTATCAGACTCTCTGTGGAGAATTTGAAGAGATCCAGCCTCTGAAAATCTTCAGACTCTGAGAAGGAATCTTCTGACTCTGATAGTGTGCGGAAGTGGAAAAGGTTAAAGTTAATTTTTTAGCCTTCTGACATGGTCTATCTGCATTGGGAAGCAACACTTTTTGCGCAATGATAGTTATTCTCTTACAAATATTCTCGCGCCCTCATGTTTGTCATTAATATGTGTGTCTGTTTGTCCCCTCTGATATGTGAAAAGTTTTCTCAAAATCACTATAAATACCAAACACACACAACTCACTCACTTTCCTACACTTTCAAGTTTTTTAGCAGTTAACTTAAGAAAATCAGATTTTCTCTATTCTTCTCAAATTAGAAACCCTAAACCTTCAACTTCTTCAATGGCTACTTCTACAAGCGGTTCTAGCATGCAACTCGCCACAGGATCAAACTACTCTATTAAACCTAAAAACGATGTCTATTCCTCTTGATTCATTGGATGTTCAAATAGAATCACTAGTGTATTTCGCATCGCTAAAAAGAAACGGGTTGGATATGGAAGCGTTGATTTTAGCGCATAACATGTTTGATTATTTTCATATGTTAAATGGACCAACATATGTAAACCTGGTCAAGGACTTCTGGGTAAGGGCGGAAATCTATGATATAGGATCTGCAAGAACAGAAGAAGAACAAGCTGTTTCAAGGAATCCAAGCCTGAAAGGGAGATCAAAAGAAGAAATGGCTCTTGAACCTTTTAGGGGTTTGGAAATCAGATCAGTAGTGATGGGTATTCCAATAGCCATCACAGAAGAAGTGATTGCAAGAGCATGCAGAGTTGCTCCTGAAGGAAGATTTTTGTGGAACGTTGGTAAGAAAGATGCTCTGTTGGATAGTTACACCAACTTACTACTGAAAGGAAATCCAGCAACTAAGTTGGTGGACATGGATGATAAGGATAGGATGCTTCTGAAATTTGTCAATGACTGCTTGTTTCAGAAGGGAGGAGGTTCTGACCAACCTAGTCTGGACCACAAATTGGTGTTGTATTTCTTGGCTGCGTATCAGGCTATTAATCTTTCAAGATACCTCATGCATCATCTATGATGGGCTATCAAAGAAGGAATTAAAGGAAAAAGGAAGCAAGTACCATATGCAAGACTGCTTTCTGAGATCTTTTTTCAAGGAGGATTGCTGAAGACTCTGGACAAATTCAACCTTGTTTCTGATAGAGATCTTGGAATTGCCACTGGAAAGACGATAAATGGCAAGACTCTGTAGCATATGAAGATTATCAAGAAATTCTCTTGTAACGAGAAGGACCTGAAAGAATCTTCAGTTCCATCAGGACTAATGAGGGATTTTCCTTCCATTACAAAAGAAGATAATCATGAAGTTCTGACTGGATATTTAGCTGCATATGCCAAGGAATCTGATGATGCTTCTCAAAGAGCTGCTGTTGCTTTGGCCAGAAAGCAAAAAGTTTCTAAGTCTGAAGCAACCAACTACGACAGTGTGCAGAAGGTTGCTAAGTCTGAAGCAACAAACTACGACAGTGTGGCTACTTCTAATCCTAAAAGAAAAAAAGGAAAATGAGATTCTTCAATTACTCAAGAAGCAGTTAAATTAGCTCTGGAAGAAATAGAAGCAGAAGAGGAAAGACCAAGTAAAAGACAATCTGGAGTGGATATTGTCAGTCCTATGTTCATTGTGACTCCTGAAATGGCCAAAAGAGCTAAGGAACATACTGATAAGCTGATTGCAGACAAGAAAAAGAAGGTTGCACAATACAAGTTGGAAAGGGATGAAAAGCTTAAGGTTATTTGGCTAGGAGATTATGGAAACTTCTATGAGGAAAAGCTTGCTGAGGTTCAGAAGATTGCTAGTAAAGTTGAGGAAGAAGCTGTGAAGGGAGCTAAGGAGATTCTGACAAAGGCTCAAGGAACACCAGAAGCTGGTGCTTCAGGCTCTGTTCCAGAGTCTACTGCTTCAGAAGCCGCTGTATCAAAGGCTGCTGCATCAGAAGCTCCTCTCTCTACAAAGGTAGATCAGATTCCAAACCCCCAAACCATCATCACACCTTCATCATCAACAGATTCTGACTTAGATAACATACCTCTTAGTCAGAAATTCAAACTGCCTAAACTCACTCCAAAATCTAAATCATCTCCAAAATCTAAACTCTCTCCCAAAACCAAACCATTCAAACCTGTGTATCCTGTTGTACTTAAGAGTATAGGGGAGTTGTCTCAAAGAAGAGTTGATCTTTGCAACAGACTCCTTGCTAATCATCCTCTTCAACCCCCTATCATCAAACCTCTTAACATAATACCAGCTGGTGAAACCATTCCATCTTCATCACTCTCAAATCAATCACCATCTATAGTTAATCCAGAAGTTGTTGGTTCAACAGCTGTGACAGAAGAGTTTGCAAACCCTGAAGAGCCATCATCTTCTGACCTACCTCACTCTGATTCACCCTCTAACCAACAACAACCAACATCATCAAAACAAAACAAACCTGAACAAACATCCATAACCAAAGCACAAAAGAAAACCATTCCAGAATCTGTTATGGAGACAGTTGTTGAGGAGTCTGTCCCAGTGACAGAGTCTGAACCTTCTGTGTCTATTCCAAATTCTGAACCAACACAGAACTTGAACCCTAGTGCTTCTGACCATCCTTCATCTTCATCTCAAATTCAGATCCTTGACCAACCACCTTTAAACATTCTGGAATCTGATTATATTGAGGATCAGCTGGTAGAACTTCATGAAGAAATGCAGACTGTAGTGCTACTCAGAAGAGTTCCTACTCTATCTATTGCCTATGAGGATCAATGGGCTTCTGTGAAAAGCAAATCTTGTGATATAATAGATGTAGTTGCCAAGAAGTGTTGTCGCATTCAAGCTATTGCACTGAAGCGTCATCTGAATATTCTGCATTCATCTAAGCAATCCAAAAGCAAACTTCTGTACCTAGCAAATGCACCCTTCTATGTTGAATCAGAATATGTTTCTAGAGAAACAAAGGTGTTCAAGATGCTCAAGCAAAAGGTGCTGAAGCAACAAGAGGAATCTAAGGCTAGGGAGGAATATCTTCTTCAGAGGCAGTTGTTTCTTGAAGAGACTGTTAAGAAGCAATCTGAAGACATTAACCGCTTAATGGCTCTTATTCAACAACAACAACCGCAACCCAACCCTTAGAATGCACACCTTAATTTTCTTTTCTTGTGCTTAAATGTCTTTGCTTCTAAAGTTTGTCTATGTATTTATTATCTTTGTCTTTCAATATACTATATCAGTTTTAATCTTCAGTTGCATTTTTTTATATATATTTCTGAGCCCAAGTGAAAATAAAACTCTAACAGTTTTATTTTATGAGAACCTTATTTTATCTCATCTGTGCGTTACTGAATTCTTTAAATGTTGATTAAAATGAATTTAATAAACTTAGATAGGACTTAGGGGGAGCTTACAAACCTCACCTTAAAGAATATCAGACTCAGGGGGAGTCAGAGCTTACAAACCTCAGAACCCCAAAGTCAACTTGTTAATTAAGTTAACAACAATTGATTTTTTAAATACTTGTGTTTGTCATCATCAAAAAGGGGGAGATTGTTGGAACAAAGGGTGTTTCACAATTT
Organism: Medicago lupulina; assembly: GCA_958299785.1. Lineage (NCBI taxonomy): Eukaryota > Viridiplantae > Streptophyta > Magnoliopsida > Fabales > Fabaceae > Medicago > Medicago lupulina. The sequence goes on along the minus strand of OY283146.1, from coordinate 39,478,329 downwards.
TACCACTTAAGTTTTGATGATAACAAGGTATTAAAATTATCAATTGAATATGCTAAAAGTTTGTTCAAGTGTACAGGACCATAATCAAAGATTTATTCATAGAGGTTCTGATTGAATGAATTAAAGAGCAAAGGAATTTAAATTGAAGCTTGAAGAGCATTTGATTGAAAGCGCTCCTGAAGATGATATCATCAGAAGCGTAGTGCGTCTAAAGAAAGCGCTCCTAAAGATGACGTCATCAGAAGCTAGATCTCCAGAAGCAAGTTCATCAGAAGCTATTGCACCAGAGGCTGAAGAGCGTTGACAAATTACTGTGTACGAAGTGTACAACCACTAAGTCTGCGCATGTCTCTGCAACCACCATCTCTGCATTTTGTCTCCTATAGAAGACAAGGATAACAACAATATCCGCATACATTGTTCCTTCTCTATTGGAATGGATTTGAAATTGTTTCTTCATAGGAAAACTATCAAATCAGGCAAAAGATCAATGGTGAAGAATCAAAGCTTCAGTCAAGACAAGTTGATGTGCTGGCTAGTTCCCAACGTCTCTCAAATCCTCTATAAATAGGGATAACGACTTGAAGAAATAAAATGGCTTTTGCTAAGACTGTGATATTCATATTCTCTCAAAGTCGAAAACGCTACAAATACACATCAACAACTTAGATAATTCTTACAAAAGTTCATATCTTAGAATTTCTAAATGTCTAGAAAAACATAGTCTGTTCTGTTTGTATTGTTTTGTGAATATCTCTGATTGTATATCAAGTATTCAAAACACTTTTCAATTCTCTGTAACTGTTTAGAATAGTCTCTTTCTTGTGTGATTGAGCAAAGGAGTCTCTTGGAGTTGTCCTTGAGCGTAGAAGTCTCTTTCTTGTGTGATTGAGCGAAGGAAGTCTCTTACTTGTGTGTTTGAGCAACTTGTAATTTGATATTACATTTTAGTGGAACTCTCCTTGGAAGTGCAAGGGGGACAGGACTACTTCCGGATTATGGAAGGAACCTGTATAAATTGCTTGTGTTCTTCTTTCGTCTCTACATTCTTACTCTCTATCTGATGCACTAAGACTCTGAACTCTCGTCAGACTCTGAACTCTATCAAACTCTAATCCTGAGAATAGTTGTTGTTTAGTAAGAAAGAAAAGTTTTTGAAAACACCATTCAACCCCCCCTTCTTGTGTTTTTCCCACCTTCATACTACTACTAACTCATAATTATAAACACCCGCACATCGCAAATATTCACAAAAATATATAAAAAGACTCTAAACTCTATAAATTAAATAATTAATAAAACCGGGCGTTACAACTCTCCCCCACTTAGAATATTTTCGTCCTAAAAAATGTACCTCAGGTCGGAGGACCCTCATTTGCTGTCTGAAAACCAGCTAAAGCAAACACCTTCCCACCAGCCAGAACCTTCTTAGGCTGCTTACAATGAGGACTAGTATGTCCTTCTTCACCACAATTAAAGAAAACTATATCATCATGCTTGCAATCCGCAATTGCATGTCCCTTCTTGCGACAACGGTATCACCGCTTCACATCACGATCATAATTGTTACCCTTATGACCTTTTTCTCAGTTGGAGTATCTCTTTTCCTGGGACCACTCTCGTCATTCACACTCTGCTCACTCTTATCAGCCGGATCATTGTAAGGCTTACCACGACTCTGTTGTCGCTTACCCTTCCGCTCATTCATAATCTTTGAATGAGCTTTGGTGTCTTCCTTATAGATTTTGCAGCTACTCACCAAATCAGAAAACTGTCGGATCTTGTTGTATCCTATTGCCCGCTTGATCTCAGTATGCAAACCATTCTTGAACTTGATGCACTTAGAGAATTTAGCAGTCTCAGCAGTATAGTGCGAATAAAACTTGGCCAACTCAACAAACTTAGCAGCATACTCTGTTACTGACATATCACCTTGCTTCAGCTCCAGGAACTCAATTTCCTTCTTCCCGCGAACATCTTCCGGAAAGTACCTATTCATAAATTCTCTCCTAAAGACAGCTCATGTAACTGTCTCAGTTCCATTCTCCATAAGCGGACGAGTACTTATCCACCAATCATCAGCCTCCTCAGCCAACATATGCGTACCAAAACGCACTATCTGAGCTTCATTGCATTGCATGACTCGAAAAATTCTCTCAACTTCCTTGAGCCACGTCTGAGCTCCAACAGGATTATACCTTCCCTTGAAAGTAGGTGGATGATTCCTCAGAAAGGTTTCCAACATACGAACCCCATCATTACCACCAACATTAGGTTGTTGCCCCACAGCTTGAGCCATAGCTTGCAACGCAGCAGCAATAGCAGCATCATTCCTTCCAGCCATTCTCTATTCACAACATAACAACAATCATAAGAAAACATGACGACAGTCATCAACCGTCACACGACACAATGACTAAACTACTTGGCTGGACGGACCGACCTGCTCTAATACCAATTGTAACACCCCGTTTTCCCAACATGTAAAATAATACATAATATTCAGAGGTTTCAACTTAAACAAGATGTCACACTTCTTTAAAATATAAAAAGAGTAAAATTGCTATTTATTCAAACACCTCTTGTCAACAATTCAAATTACATTGCAGCGGAAAAACCTTTCATTATTCAACAAAATGGCATTATGGCCTCAATATAAACAACTTCTTAAAAATCCCATTTCAAATGGTTCATCAACATAATTCATAATAATACATATCAAATGGAAAACAACAGAAATATCCCCATCCCGTTACGTATCAAAGCGACCCTAAGACGACGTGTGAGAGACTCAACGCTCATCAACAGCTAATCCTGGTTATCTGCACGTTACCCACGTAGAGGCAACATTCAAACAGAAGGGGTGAGATTTCACATTCAATAATAATAAGTATATAATTCATCAACAAAATTTAACAACATAAATAACAACAATTTAACAATGTTAATACTTCACATAATAACAACTCATTAATTTATTTGACAACTTCACAACAACGACAATGCATCAACAACAACACCAAACTTGACAACGAAACAACAACGACATCAACATGCATGTGGTACCAATCAGGGCATCAAGCCCCCAACTTATAGAGCATAGGCTCTTAGGGCATCAAGCCCCCAACTTATATATGAATGATTAAACATTCAACGGAACATCAAGCCCCCAACTTAAATGATTACGCATAGACTCAGCAACCAATGCAACAACAACCTACAACTTCAACAACTTAGACAACAACTTAAAACTTAACGACATTAATGACAACAATAGCAACGACATCAATATCATAAATTCATATTAAAATAACTATAACAAATTTGCACATCAACTCAAAGCCACTGAAAAGATATATCAGCTATCAACAAATTTTATGTTCATATCAAAGTCTAAATCAAAACAGAAACATGTGAAAAGACACAAGAACATAAACGGGCAGTCTGCTACTGCACAGCTCGCGAGGCGAGAGCAGCTAATCGCGAAGGCGAGCGCACTTCAAGAAAAACTCGCGAGGCGAGGAAGATTGCTTGCCTAAGGCGAGCAAAAATGGGTAGCTACGGCATTTAGACCTTTTTCACCCAAAAATCCCAATTTTAACTTCCCAATGCCCAAATTTGATTCTAAAAATTGTCCAATAATTTCTATACATAAAAAGGCACTCAAACACATAAAACTTGACCCGAAACATCATTTCTACAAAAAACACTATTTTCTACTGAGCAACTCGCTAGGCGAGGAAAAGCACGCTGTGGCGAGTTGGGACTACTCGCCTGGCAACAAGACTTGCTCGCTAGGCGAGCGATAACATCAACTCACTAGGGGAGGATAACCACTCGCTAAGGCAAGCAATGACAGAAGGGTCTGTGAACAGACCTCTGTTCTCACTCCAAAACCCAAAATTTGACATTCCAAACCCCAAAATTGTTAGGAATCATTGCACTATGAATAACCTATGATCTGAACACCAACTGTACACAAATTCAATGGGTTTTCTATTCTATTAACAACCAATTACAATTTTAAAAACCTAATTCCCAAATTCCCAAATTCACAACCTACAACATGCTAAACTCAATTTCAGAATTATACAACTTAGAATTAGAGAAAGTTAGTCCCACCCTTACCTTAGATTGATTGATCGTAAGGTTCTACCGTTTTCTCTTCTCTGACTCTTCTCTCCGCTTGGTTTCTCCCAAAAACTGTTTTACGTGAAAACTCTCTGACTCTTAGTTTTCCTATTCTTATTTCCCTAACCAATCCTTCCGTCACTGCCTCATAAAGTCTATTTTTATTTTATTCTTCCACTAATAATATTTTACTAAACCACTACTACTACTAACTCATAATTATAAACACCCGCACATCGCAAATATTCACAAAAATATATAAAAAGACTCTAAACTCTATAAATTAAATAATTAATAAAATAGGGTGTTACAACTCTCCCCCACTTAGAATATTTTCGTCCTCGAAAATGTACCTCATGTCGGAGGACCCTCATTTGCTGTCTGAGTACCAGCTAAAGCAAACACCTTTCCACCAGCCTGAACCTTCTTAGGCTACTTACACTGATGACTAGTATGTCCTTCTTCACCACAGTTAAAGCAAACTATATCATCATGCTTGCAATCTACAATTGCATGTCCCTTCTTGCGACAACGGTAACACCGCTTCACATCACGATCATAATTGTTACCCTTATGACATTTTTCTCGACATCGGAAACAAACAATCTCAATAGGAGTATCTCTTTTCTTGGGACCACTCTCGTCATTCAAACTCTTCTCACTCTTATCAGCCGGAGCGCTGTAAGGCTTACCACGACTTTGTTGTTGCTTACCCTTCCACTTATTGATAATCTTGTAATGAGCTTTGGTGTCTTCGTCATAGATTTTGCAGCTACTCACCAAATCAGAAAACTGTCGGATCTTCTGGTATCCTGTTGCCTGCTTGATCTAATCACGCAAACCATTCATGAACTTGATGCACTTAGAGAATTCAACATTCTCAGTAGTATAGTGTGGATAAAACTTGGCCAACTCAACAAACTTAGCAGCATACTCTGTTACTGACATATCACCTTGCTTTAGCTCCAAGAACTCAATTTCCTTCTTCCCGCGAACATCTTCCGGAAAGTACCTATTCAGGAATTCTCTCCTAAAGACAGCTCATGTAATTGCCTCTGTTCCGTTCTCCAGAAGCGGACGAGTACTTACCCACCAATCATCAGCCTCCTCAGCCAACATATGCGTACCAAAACGCACCATCTGAGCTTCATTGCATTGCATGACTCGAAAAATTCTCTCAACTTTCTTGAGCCACGTCTGAGCTCCAACACGATTATACCTTCCCTTGAAAGTAGGTGGATGATTCCTCAGAAAAGTTTCCAACATACGAACCCCATCATTACCACCAGCATTAGGTTGCTGCCCCACAGCTTGAGCCATAGCTTGCAACGCAGCAGCAATAGCAGCATCATTCCTTCCAGCCATTCTGTGTTCACTACACAACAACAATCATAAGAAAACATGACGACAATATTTAACCGTCACACGACACAACGACTAAACTACTTGGGCGGAGGGACCGACCTGCTCTAATACCAATTGTAACACCCTGTTTTCCCAACATGTAAAATAATCCATAATAATCAGAGTATTCAACTTAAACAAGATGTCACACTTCTTTAAAATATAAATAGAGTAAAATTACTATTTATTCAAACACCTCTTGTCAACAATTCAAATTACATTGCAGCGGAAAAACCTTTCATTATTCAACAAAATGGCACTACGGCCTCAACATAAACAACTTCTTAAAAATCCCATTTCTAATGGTTCATCAACATAATTCATAATAATACATTACAAATGGAAAACAACACAAATATCCCCATCCCGTGACGTATCAAAGCGACCCTAAGACGACGTGCGAGAGACTCGACTCTCATCAACAACTAATCTTGGTTATTTGCACGTTACCCACGTAGAGGCAACATTCAAACAGAAGGGTTGAGATTTCACATTCAATAACAATAAGTATATAATTCATCAATAGAATTTAACAACATAAATAACAACAATTTAACAATGTTAATACTTCACATAATAAAAACTCATTAATTTATTTGACAACTTGACAACAACGACAATACATCAACAACGACACCAAACTTGACAACGAAACAACAACGACATCAACATGCATGTGGTACCAATCAGGGCATCAAGCCCCCAACTTATAGAGCATAGGCCCTCAGGGCATCAAGCCCCAAACTTATAGAGCATAGGCTCTTTGGGCATCAAGCCCCCAACTTATATATGAATGATTAAACATTCAACGGAGCATCAAGCCCCCAACTTAAATGATTATGCATGGACTCAGCAACCAATGCAACAACAACCAACAACTTCAACAACTTAGACAACAACTTACAACTTAACGACATTAACGACAACAACAACAATGACATTAATATCATAAATTCATATTAAAATAACTACAACAAATTTGCACATCAACTCAAAGCCACTGAAAAGATATATCAGCTATCAACAAATTTCTTGTTCATATCAAAGTCTAAATCAAAACGGAAACATGTGAAAAGACACAAGAACATAAACGGGCAGTCTGCTACTACACAGCTCGCGAGGCGAGCGCAGCTACTCGCGAAGGCGAACGCAGCTCAAGAAAAACTCGCGAGGCGAGCAAAAATGGGTAGCTACGGCATTTAGACCTTTTCACCCAAAAATCCAAATTTTAACTTCCCAATGCCCAAATTTGATTCTGAACATTGTCCAATAATTTCTAAACATAAAAGGGCACTCAAATACATATAAAACTTGACCAAAAACATCATTTCTACAAAAAATCACTATTTTCTACTGAACAACTCGCTAGGCGAGGAAAAGCACTCGCTGTGGCGAGTTGGGACTACTCGCCGGGCGACAAGACTTGCTCGCTAGGCGAGCGATAACATCAACTCCCTAGGCGAGGATAATCACTCGCTAAGGCAAGCGATGACAGAAGGGTCTGCGAACAGACCTCTGTTCTCACTCCAAAACCCAAAATTTGACATTCCAAACCCCAAAATTGATAGGAATCATTGCACTATGAATAACCTTTGATCTGAACACCAATTGTACACAAATTCAATGGGTTTTCTATTCTATTAACAACCAATTACAATTTTAAAAACCTAATTCCCAAATTCCCAAATTCACAACCTACAACATGCTAAACTCAATCTCAGAATTATACAACTTAGAATTAGAGAAAGTTAGTCCCACCCTTACCCTAGATTGATTGATCGCAAGGTTCTACCGCTTTCTCTTCTCTGACTCTTCTCTCCTCTTGGTTTCTCCCAAAAACTGTTTTACGTGAAAACTCTCTGACTCTTAGTTTTCCTATTCTCATTTCCCTAACCAATCCTGCCCTCACTGCCTCATAAAGTCTATTTTTATTTTATTCTTCCACTAATAATATTTTACTAAACCACTACTACTACTAACTCATAATTATAAACACCCGCACATCGCAAATATTCACAAAAATATATAAAAAGACTATAAACTCTATAAATTAAATAATTAATAAAATAGGGCGTTACAACTCTCCCCCACTTAGAATATTTTTCGTCCTCGAAAATGTACCTCAGGTCGGAGGACCCTCATTTGTTGTCTGAGTACCAGCTAAAGCAAACACCTTCCCACCAGCCTGAGCCTTCTTAGGCTGCTTACACTGAGGACTAGTATGTCCTTCTTCACCACAGCTAAAGCAAACTATATCATCATGCTTGCAATCTACAATTGCATTTCCCTTCTTGCGACAACGGTAACTGTAACACCCCTTTCACCACAGTTAAATAATCAGAGTGAACACATAACGGAGCGTCACATTCTTTAAAACATCTCAAGTAATGGATAAATAATAATTTATTCCTTCAGGAAAATAGTCATTTAAAAATATTCAAACATTGCAGCCGAAATCATTAAAATCATCACAAAAGTTTCTGGCACGCAGGCCTCATCAACGTCTCAGAAAATTCTCAACATAATCATAATCAAGAAAGTCAAAATAAAAGAAAACGCAAGGAACAGAGAAAACATAATCAAAGGTTCCCCATCCCGTTACGTATCAGAGCACCTAGTGTAACACCCCGTTTTCCCAACATAAAAATTTCTTAAAACAATTATCAGAGTAACATAGAAAACAACGGGATATCACATATAACATAATATGGAACAGTTAAATAAATATTTTAACCAATATCTTAAACATAGCAGCGGAAATTGTTTCATAAACCGTAAACGTTGGCACGCAGGCCCCATTAAATATCTCAAAAAGTTAGTTACTTATTGCAAATAGCATAAATGTTCACGTAAAAGAATGAAGCATGCATAACAGATAACCCCATCCCGTTACGTATCAGAGCGACTTAGACGACACAGTGAGACAAGGCCACTCACGAAGCAACTGCACACTAAGCACGATCACCTGCACTTGCCCACAAGGCGGCAATTCCAGCAGAAGGGGTGAGATTTCATAATCAAATAATATTAATCAATATAATTCGAATTCATAAATAGCTTCATAACATTCTTAATCAACTTTGCATAATTGATAAACAGTTATCACGTAATCACATATTCAATCATCATCAATAGCATAACATCATAGACATGACAATGCGACAATGCTCTTAGACTCCTTATATGCATGTGGTACCAAACTTTATCATAAGTATTAATATACTTTAAAACGTGTGGAGGACAAAGCTCCTATTAGTTGTGCAGAGGACAAGGCTCCTATCATGGTGAGGACTAAGCTCAATGAATGCTAATGCATGGACTCTAATCAACAAAACACCTTAATCACCTTATCAACATGCATCCAAGAATTTGGAGCTAAACAACATCTTATCCATCATATATATAGACATCATGCAACTCAGTTTAATAACAACAGCAGCATAATCACATCTCAAACCAGAATGATATCAATATACCAATTACAAACAATGGGGTCATAAACTTTATTCACGTCCTACATAAGGTATAATACTTAAAATCATACTCAATTAACATTGGCATATCTCAAACAGTTGTACAGATTATTCTTAACATTACCATTAAGTCTCATTATCACCTAGGGGTCCACTCTTGATCAAACGTGCGACACAGATCGTACAAACACTAAATACATTCCAATCTGGTGGTGCTCGCGAGGCGAGTGTATCTGCTCGCCATGGCGAGTAGAGCCAGCTTCCAACTACAGTCGTTCTAGGCTCAATCTTGTCCTACAATCATCCCTACTCATCACTAGGTATGTTCAGGTACTCATAGGCGCTCATGGATCAACTAAGGTCGAAAGGTGCAAAACCTAACATGCCCTCTGACCTAACTCGCTATGTCGAGTAAACTAGCTCGCTGTGGCGAGCTGCCAGGAGCAACTCGCGAGGCGAGGGAAAATGCTCGCTATGGCGAGCGATGAAGTTCATCACTCGCGAGGCGAGGATCATTGCTCGCTATGGCGAGCGATGAATGTCGCCGCGGGCAGACTTGCTGTTTCTTCGAAAATTCAACCATTCTCACGGTTCTAAGCCTCTCATTGATTCCAGAATTCATCCTAAACATATTCTAAGGTCTAGGAACACTTTCTACATGAATTACACCCATTCCTACCGTTTAATCATCAATTTTAAAGGATTTGACCTAGTTTTCACTTTTTCCAATTCAATCTTAATCCTTGCTAACTAATCATCAGAATTACATCAATCAATATTACTGAGTTATTAGTCTCACCCTTACCTGGTTTGGAGAAAATCGCAGCACCCTCTCTCTAGGTCTTCTCCCTTCTAAGCGTTTTCTCCCTCTTTCCAAAAGTCTGATACGCGTACTGACTTTCTAAACCTAATTTTCCTTATTTATACTCCCAACAAATCTTATCTTATTTACTCTTTCTCCCCCAAAACTCTCTAAAATCTCAAAACAAACCTTAACTAAATATTTTATATTATTTTCAAATCTTATTTTATTTAACAATAAAATAAGTCCCTTAACCTTATCAAAAACCTCAAAACTCATAGCTTATCAGAAAATCAACTAAATCATCCAAAATCTTCAAAACATACCAAAATCACACATATATTATATAAATATAATATAATCGCCTAAACTCGATTAAATAATTAATTAAACGAAAGTGGGCGTTACAACTCTCCCCCACTTAAAAGATTTTTGTAACACCCCGTTTCCCCAAAACAACATAATAATATTAAAACAATCAGAGTTCAACAATAACGGGCATGTCACACTACTTTTCAAAATTATTTAAATAGAAAATAGAACTATTTAAAATACCAACAAAATCTCATTCTTATAAAAATCTGCAGCGGAAATATTTCTTTTAAAATCATCATCATAAATGCATCACAAACCATCATAAATCATCGTCTTAACAACCATCTCAAACATCACATCATCATCACAAATCATCGTCACGACATCTCATAAGACACGACTCAACAAATGCAACTCTACGTCTTAGACATCATGCATGTGGTACCATCAGGGCATAAGCCCCCATCGCTAAAGGTCAAATAGGACCTGTCAGGCATTGAGCCCCCATCGCTAAAGGTCATAAAAGAACCTGTCAGGCATTAATCCCCCATCGCTGACTATGCTATGCAACGACACGACTCAAATGCAACGACACGAGTAAAGACTCAACAATGCACATCTTTAGATGACTCGACAAATACACATCTTTAAATAGCATCATCGTCAAATATCACATATTTAAATATGACATCTTTATATAGCACATATTTAAGTCACACATCTACAAACAACACATCTTGATATAACACATATTTAAATCACACATCTCCGGAAAGCACATATACATTAATCAACTACATTCATATCAAAGTCCAGCACATCCTTCAACAAGCAAATCAAGTTTGATCAATAAAACATAAGCCAAATACTCATAAAACACTCCGACTAAATCCCTAATACTTAAGTTTGAAGTTGGGAAACCAACCATAAGTTTTGGACTAACTTGGGATTAGTTAAGCTAAGTTTTCTTAAAATTTTCTGAAGACCTACTTGGACTAGTTTTATCATAACTCGAGATTTACAAAACATTTTCGAGTCAAACCAGTGCCATTAGAAAGCTAACTCAATTATCTACAACTTTCATGTTTACACCTAAGACCAATTATGTACCAATCAATACCAGTTTTCATTTCAAATTCGGACAAAGTTGTGCTGAAATTCATAAAAATTCACTGTGACCTACGTTCAGTAATTTCACCATAACTCAAGTTCTATAAATTATTTTGACGTCAGACCAAGGGAATTAGAAAGCTAACATTCATACCTACAACTTTTGTGTTTACACCGAAAGCTAGTTCGAAACAGAAACTGATGCAAAAGATGCAACAACATGGAACAGGGTATGCTGTCAAAGGTAGCTCTTGGGAAAACTCTATTTTTCACTCAAAAACCCAAATTTCATCTACCCAAATCCCAAATTTGATAGAGAACAATGTTTACAGGTTCTATATACAACATAACAATCAAAACAACACAGAAACATGCATTAAACAACACAATTCATCACATCATATCAATTATCATAAACTTTCTAAACCCTAAACCTAGAACACAATTTCATCAACAATCAAAATTATATATACATATTATTGAAGGAATCCCACCCTTACCTTAATTCAGCAAGCAAAAACTCTACAGCAATTGATTCCCTCTTCTCTTAGCCTCTTCTAGGGTTCTCTTCTTTCTCTCCAAAAACTCTCTTTTCTAAAGTTTTGTACGTGAAAAATGAAACAGACTTTTGTTTTTCTGTAAACTAAAACCTCTCCTTTCTCTTTCTATTTTTCCTTAACCTCCCACTTATTTCACTTAACTCCCTCCTTAATTTCTATTAATTCTTATTAAACCCCATAATTTCAAGTAAATAATAATCTTACTTATTTTTATTAAACAATAAAAATAATCATATATTCACATAATCACATAAATACTATATAATAAAATAGTAACACCCCACATATTCATATAAATCATTAAAAAATCATATAAAAGATTTTAAAATCAACCAACGATAATTAAAATAAAACTAGGGCGTTACAATTTTCGTCCTCGAAAATTTACCTCAAGCGAACAACTCTGGACAAGGCTCCAGCATCTTACTCTCAAGCTCCCACGTCAAGCTTTCACCAGTCGCTCCCGTCCAAACGACTCTAACGAGAGGTATCTCCTTGCCTCTCAACGTCTTCACCTTCCGATCATCAATCCTTACCGGTAAAGTCTCTACCGTAAGGTTGTCTCTAACTTGCACATCATCACTCTGGATCACATGCGATGGATCCGGAACATACTTCCGAAGTTGCGACACATGGAAAACATCATGCAAATTCGAAAGATGCGGTGGTAATCCAACTCGATACGCCACCGTTCCAACTTTTTCCGATATCTGATACGGACCAATAAATCTCGGAGTCAACTTCTTTGACTTCAAACCACGTCCAACACCAGTCACAGGAGTGACTCTCAAAAACACGTGGTCTCCTTCCTGAAACTCAAGATCTTTCCTTCGCTTATCATGGTAACTCTTTTGTCGACTCTGCGACGCTTTCATCTTCTCTTGAATCGTCTTAACTTTCTCAGTAGTTTGCTGAACAATCTCAGGTCCTAAGACCACTCTTTCACCTGACTCAAACCAACACAACGGAGTTCTGCACCTTCGACCATACAGAGCCTCAAAAGGTGCCATTCCAATGCTAGAATGATAACTATTATTATATGTGAACTCGATCAACGGAAGATGACTATCCCAAGTTCCTCCTTGCTCAAGAACACAAACTCTCAATAAATCCTCCAGCGACTGAATTGTCCTCTCCGACTGACCATCCGTCTACGGATGATACGCCGAACTCAATCTCAACTTAGAACCCAAAGCCTCTTGCAAACTTTTCCAAAATCTAGAAGTAAATCTTGGATCTCTATCTGATACAATGCTCGAAGGAACACCATGCAACCTCACAATCTCCTTGATATAAATCTCTGCCAACTGGGCGACAGGAAAACTAATATAAATCGGTAGAAAATGAGCCGACTTCGTCAATCTATCAACAATAACCCAAATGGCATCATTCCCTCTAGGAGTATTCGGCAAACTCGTCACGAAATCCATGGATATACTATCCCACTTCCACTCTGGCACATCTAAAGATACCATCATGCCAGCCGATTTTTGATGCTCAATCTTCGACTTCTGACAAACTAAACAGGAATACACAAATTGTGCCACGTCACGTTTCAATCCAGACCACCAAAACAACTTCTTCAAATCATGATACATTTTCGTAGCTCCCGGATGAATACTCAAGCTACTTCTGTGACTCTCTTCAAGAATCATCTTCTTCATTTCCTCATTGTCAGGGATGCAAATCCTACCTCGGAATCTCAACACTCCTTGATCATCGATTTTAAAATCACTATCTTCGGTCTGATTACTAGCATCCAATAAGTCCACAAATTTAACATCTTCTTTCTGCGCCTCTTTGATACTCTTCAAGAAGTCACTATCAATCTTCAGCATTCCCAGCTTCACACTCTGAGGTGTCCTTTCACAGACTAAACTCAAATCTCTAAACTGTTCAAGTAATTCGAACTCTCTAACCATCAAAGCGGACATATGCAAGGTCTTCCTACTTAAGGCATCTGCTACCACATTAGCCTTACCCGGATGATAATTCAACCCAAAGTCATAATCCTTCAACAATTCAAGCCATCTTCTCTGCCTCATATTCAATTCCTTCTGGTCGAACAGATACTTTAAGCTCTTGTGATCACTGAACACTTCAAACCTCGAACCATACAAGTAATGTCTCCATATTTTCAATACAAAGATCACAGCCGCTAATTCTAAATCATGCGTCGGGTAATTCTTCTCATGAATTCTCAACTGTCTTGAAGCATAAGCTACCACCTTACCTTCTTGCATAAGCACACCTCCTATACCCAACTTGGACGCATCACAATACACTACAAATGGCTCATCAGACTTCGGCAAAATCAAAACTGGAGCAGTCGTCAAACGCTTCTTCAATTCGTTGAAATTGTTCTCACATTGAACATCCCATACAAAAGCTTTACCTTTACAAGTCAACTGGGTTAACGGGAGAGCTAACTTGGAAAATCCTTCAATAAACCTTCTATAGTAACCAGCTAAACCCAAAAAGCTCCTAATCTCGGTAACCGACTTCGGGGTCTCCCATTGCGATACGGCTTCAATTTTAGATGGGTCCGCTGCAATACCATCACCAGAAATAACATGGCCAAGAAAACTTACTTCCTTCAACCAGAACTGACACTTAGACAATTTAGCATAAAGTTTCTTCTCCTTCAACACTTGCAAAACAATCTTCAAATGATCAGCATGTTCTTCCTCAGTCTTGGAGTAAATCAGAATATCATCAATAAACACAACTACAAACCGATCCAAAAATGCATGGAAAATGCGATTCATATACTCCATAAACACTCCAGGTGCATTGGTAACTCCAAAAGGCATAACCTTGTACTCATAGTGACCATAACGCGTTCTGAAAGCTGTCTTATGCATATCTTCATCCTTTACTTTAATCTGGTGATAACCTGACCTCAAATCAATCTTGCTGAAAACACGTGCACCCACTAACTGATCCATCAAATCATCAATCCTCGGAAGTGGATACCTATTCTTGATAGTTACCTTGTTCAACTGCCGATAATCAATACATAGCCTCATACTACCATCTTTCTTCTTTACTAGCAAAACTGGCGCTCCCCAAGGTGAAACACTTGGTATAACAAATTTCTTCTCGAGCAAATCTTCTAACTGTTTCTTCAACTCAGCTAATTCGGAAGCCGACATACGATAAGGTGCCATCGACACCGGCTTAGTTCCAGGAACAAGATCAATAGAAAACTCAACTTCCCTCTCTGGAGGCACATCAGGAATTTCGTCTGGGAAAACTTCAGGAAAGTCGCATACCACTTGTAGTTTATCGATCACCGCTTGGTTCTCAATGGATAAGGAAGCCATCAACGAAAACATCAACATACCATCACGTTCCAGTTGCTTCAGCTGTTTAGTAGATAAGAACTCTGCTCCACTTTCCTCTTCAGCGGAAGAGAAACGTACCGTCTTGCTAAAACAATTGATAAGAACGTGGTTGTACTCTAACCAATTCATCCCCAAAATTACATCCATACCGCTTAAAGGTAGACAAACTAAATCCATCTCAAAATCGCGACCAAACATAGACAAAGGACAATTCAAGCAAACTAGAGAAGTAGTCACCGAACCCTTAGCTGGAGTTTCGACAACCATCTCTCCATTCATATCAGACACATCAAGACTCAAAGCAGAAACACAGTCCAAAGCAGTAAAACAATGCATAGCACCAGTATCAATAATAGCAACTAAAGGAGTATTATTAATATAGCAAGTACCTCTGATCAAGCGATCCTCGTTCTCTGTCTGAGTACCGGTCAGGGAAAAAACTCGACCCGTAGTAGGCGCCTTCTTCGGCTGCTTGCACTGGGAACCAATATGACCCTCTTCATTACAGTTGAAGCATACAATATCATTACGCTTACAATCAGCTACAATATGACCCTTCTTACCACACCGGACACATTTCTTAATCTCTTCAGGACAAACGTTGCTCTTGTGGCCTTTCACACCACAGTTGAAACACACAATCTCTGTAGGAGTACCCTTCTTTGCAGGCTGCCTATCAACAACCATCCTCTGTTTTCCTTTATCAGCAGGAGCACTGTACGGCTTATGACGACTCTGCTGGCCCTTAGCTTTCCTATCATTCACTACCTTGTAGTGAGCCTTGGTATCCTCCTCATATATTCTACAGCTATTAACCAAATCCGAAAAAACTCGAATCTGTTGGTACCCAATCGCCCTCTTAATGTCGGACCTCAAATCGTTCTCGAACTTGACACACTTCGAAAACTCAACAGTCTCAGCAGCATAGTGCGGGTAGAACTTTGCCAACTCTACAAACTTAGCAGCATACTCTGTCACCGACATACTTCCTTGCTTCAGCTTAAGGAACTCGATCTTTTTCTTCCCGCGAACATCTTCCGGAAAGTATCTCCTTAGAAACTCTCTCTTGAACACAGCCCAAGTCACAACAGCTCCATCTTGTTCAAGGCTGGGTAACAGATTAACCCACCAGTCATCAGCTTCCTCGGACAGCTGATGTGTACCAAACCGCACCTTCTGAACTTCGGTGCATTGCATCACCCGGAAAAACCTCTCGATCTCCTTAAGCCACATCTGGGCTCCATCGGGGTCATACCTTCCTTTGAAAGTTGGAGGGTGATTACTCATGAAAGTCTCCAACATCCTTGTCTCAGCATTCACGCCAGCGTTCGCGTTAGGTTGTTGTCCCACAGCTTGGGCAACAGCTTGTAGAGCAGCAGCTAACGCAGCATCGTTCCTTCCAGCCATATCTGATATTCTACAAACGCAGTAACAGCAACATAAGATTAGTAATACAAATATTACTAAGACTCAACAGGACTCTTCTAATTGGCCGGACAGACCGACTTGCTCTGATACCAATTGTAACACCCCGTTTTCCCAACATAAAATTTTCTTAAAACAATTATCAGAGTAACATAGAAAACAACGGGATATCACATATAACATAATCTGGAATAGTTAAATAAATATTTTAACCAATACCTTAAACATAGCGGCGGAAATTGTTTCATAAACCGTAAACGTTGGCACGCAGGCCCCATTAAATATCTCAAAAAGTTAGTTACTTATTGCAAATAACATAAATGTTCACGTAAAAGAATGAAACATGCATAACAGATAACCCCATCCCGTTACGTATCAGAGCGACCTAGACGACACAGTGAGGCAAGGCCACTCACGAAGCAACTGCACACTAAGCACGATCACCTGCACTTGCCCACAAGGCGGCAATTCCAGCAGAAGGGTGAGATTTCATAATCAAATAATATTAATCAATATAATTCGAATTCATAAATAGCTTCATAAC
Source organism: Medicago lupulina (assembly GCA_958299785.1). NCBI lineage: Eukaryota > Viridiplantae > Streptophyta > Magnoliopsida > Fabales > Fabaceae > Medicago > Medicago lupulina. Next base: position 39,461,218 of record OY283146.1, on the reverse strand, counting down.
ATTCTTAATCAACTTTGCATAATTGATAAACAGTTATCACGTAATCACATATTCAATCATCATCAATAGCATAACATCATAGACATGACAATGCGACAATGCTCTTAGACTCCTTATATGCATGTGGTACCAAACTTCATCATAAGTATTAATATACTTTAAAACGTGTGGAGGACAAAGCTCCTATTAGTCGTGCGGAGGACAAGGCTCCTATCATGGTGAGGACTAAACTCAATGAATGCTAATGCATGGACTCTAATCAACAAAACACCTTAATCCCCTTATCAACATGCATCCAAGAATTTGGAGCTAAACAACATCTTATTCATCATATATATAGACATCATGCAACTCAGTTTAATAACAACAGCAGCATAATCACATCTCAAACCAGAATGATATCAATATACCAATTACAAACAATGGGGTCATAAACTTTATTCACGTCCTACATAAGGTATAATACTTAAAATCATACTCAATTAACATTGGCATATCTCAAACAGTTGTACAGATTATTCTTAACATTACCATTAAGTCTCATTATTACCTAGGGGTCCACTCTTGATCAAACGTGCGACACAGATCGCACAAACACTAAATACATTCCAATCTGGTGGTGCTCGCGAGGCGAGTGTATCTGCTCGCCATGGCGAGTAGAGCCAGCTTCCAACTACAATCGTTCTAGGCTCAATCTTGTCCTACAATCATCCCTACTCATCACTAGGTATGTTCAGGTACTCATAGGCGCTCATGGATCAACTAAGGTCGAAAGGTGCAAAACCTAACATGCCCTCTGACCTAACTCGCTATGGCGAGTAAGCTAGCTCGCTGTGGCGAGCTGCCAGGAGCAACTCGCGAGGCGAGGGAAAATGCTCGCTATGGCGAGCGATGAAGTTCATCACTCGCGAGGCGAGGATCATTGCTCGCTATGGCGAGCGATGAATGTCGCCGCGGGCAGACTTGCTGTTTCTTCGAAAATTCAACCATTCTCACGGTTCTAAGCCTCTCATTGATTCCAGAATTCATCCTAAACATATTCTAAGGTCTAGGAACACTTTCTACACGAATTACACCCATTCCTACCGTTTAATCATCAATTTTAAAGGATTTGACCTAGTTTTCACTTTTTCCAATTCAATCTTAATCCTTGCTAACTAATCATCAGAATTACATCAATCAATATTACTGAGTTATTAGTCTCACCCTTACCTGGTTTGGAGAAAATCGCAGCACCCTCTCTCTAGGTCTTCTCCCTTCTAAGCGTTTTCTCACTCTTTCCAAAAGTCTGATACGCGTACTGACTTTCTAAACCTAATTTTCCTTATTTATACTCCCAACAAATCTTATCTTATTTACTCTTTCTCCCCCAAAACTCTCTAAAATCTCAAAACAAACCTTAACTAAATATTTTATATTATTTTCAAATCTTATTTTATTTAACAATAAAATAAGTCCCTTAACCTTATCAAAAACCTCAAAACTCATAGCTTATCAGAAAATCAACTAAATCATCCAAAATCTTCAAAACATACCAAAATCACACATATATTATATAAATATAATATAATCGCCTAAACTCGATTAAATAATTAATTAAACGAAAGTGGGCGTTACACCTAGACACAACCGAGGGAAGCCTCACACGACTGCACCTAATCTTGGTTACCTGCACTTGCCCACAAGGCGGCAATTCCAACAGAAGGGTGAGATTTCATAATCAAATAATATTAATCAATATAATTCGAATTCATAAATAGCTTCATAACATTCTTAATCAACTTTGCATAATTGATAAACAGTTATCACGTAATCACATATTCAATCATCATCAATAGCATAACATCATAGACATGACAATGCGACAATGCTCTTAGACTCCTTATATGCATGTGGTACCAAACTTCATCATAAGTATTAATATACTTTAAAACGTGTGGAGGACAAAGCTCCTATTAGTCGTGCGGAGGACAAGGCTCCTATCATGGTGAGGACTAAACTCAATGAATGCTAATGCATGGACTCTAATCAACAAAACACCTTAATCCCCTTATCAACATGCATCCAAGAATTTGGAGCTAAACAACATCTTATTCATCATATATATAGACATCATGCAACTCAGTTTAATAACAACAGCAGCATAATCACATCTCAAACCAGAATGATATCAATATACCAATTACAAACAATGGGGTCATAAACTTTATTCACGTCCTACATAAGGTATAATACTTAAAATCATACTCAATTAACATTGGCATATCTCAAACAGTTGTACAGATTATTCTTAACATTACCATTAAGTCTCATTATTACCTAGGGGTCCACTCTTGATCAAACGTGCGACACAGATCGCACAAACACTAAATACATTCCAATCTGGTGGTGCTCGCGAGGCGAGTGTATCTGCTCGCCATGGCGAGTAGAGCCAGCTTCCAACTACAATCGTTCTAGGCTCAATCTTGTCCTACAATCATCCCTACTCATCACTAGGTATGTTCAGGTACTCATAGGCGCTCATGGATCAACTAAGGTCGAAAGGTGCAAAACCTAACATGCCCTCTGACCTAACTCGCTATGGCGAGTAAGCTAGCTCGCTGTGGCGAGCTGCCAGGAGCAACTCGCGAGGCGAGGGAAAATGCTCGCTATGGCGAGCGATGAAGTTCATCACTCGCGAGGCGAGGATCATTGCTCGCTATGGCGAGCGATGAATGTCGCCGCGGGCAGACTTGCTGTTTCTTCGAAAATTCAACCATTCTCACGGTTCTAAGCCTCTCATTGATTCCAGAATTCATCCTAAACATATTCTAAGGTCTAGGAACACTTTCTACACGAATTACACCCATTCCTACCGTTTAATCATCAATTTTAAAGGATTTGACCTAGTTTTCACTTTTTCCAATTCAATCTTAATCCTTGCTAACTAATCATCAGAATTACATCAATCAATATTACTGAGTTATTAGTCTCACCCTTACCTGGTTTGGAGAAAATCGCAGCACCCTCTCTCTAGGTCTTCTCCCTTCTAAGCGTTTTCTCACTCTTTCCAAAAGTCTGATACGCGTACTGACTTTCTAAACCTAATTTTCCTTATTTATACTCCCAACAAATCTTATCTTATTTACTCTTTCTCCCCCAAAACTCTCTAAAATCTCAAAACAAACCTTAACTAAATATTTTATATTATTTTCAAATCTTATTTTATTTAACAATAAAATAAGTCCCTTAACCTTATCAAAAACCTCAAAACTCATAGCTTATCAGAAAATCAACTAAATCATCCAAAATCTTCAAAACATACCAAAATCACACATATATTATATAAATATAATATAATCGCCTAAACTCGATTAAATAATTAATTAAACGAAAGTGGGCGTTACACCTAGACACAACCGAGGGAAGCCTCACACGACTGCACCTAATCTTGGTTACCTGCACTTGCCCACAAGGCGGCAATTCCAACAGAAGGGGTGAGATTTCACATTCAATAATAATAAGCATATAATACAAACAAAATGCATTTAACAAATTAATTCAGCTTCATTTAATAATGTTATCTCACATAATTATTCATTTACTACTTCACTTATCATCATAGACATCGTCATTAACTAATAATAGTCCTTCATATAAAGTTTCATCAACAACTCAAGGTTAAATAACAACGACACAACTTCAACTTAACAATGCAACTTAGACTTCTTATTCATCTTAGACCATCTCGACAAAATGCAACTACGACCTCTTAATCATGCAAGTGGTACCAACCAGGGCATCAAGCCCTCAACGTATAAGCGTAAATAGGCTCACAGGGCATCAAGCCCTCAACTTACAGGGCATCAAGCCCTCAACGTATAAGCGTAAATAGGCTCACAAGGCATCAAGCCCTCAACTTACAGGGCATCAAGCCCTCAACGTATAAGCGTAAATAGGCTCACAGGGCATCAAGCCCTCAACTTACAGGGCATCAAGCCCTCAACATAATATGTATAAATATACATTACAGGGCATCAAGCCCTCAACTTAAATGAGTATGCATGGACTCAACGTCTTACAACTTAAACAACTTAGACATCTCATATGACTCCAATAATTTGGATCAACATCTTACAATTTAAACAACTTAGACCAACATTAACATCCTAATCACGACAACAAGGCAGCACCATTAAATAATATGCAGCAAGTCAACATCAACAATAATCACCCAGTATAACCATTACAACTTCATATGAACATCTTTCACAATATATAAATCTGTCACATAATTCCAACTCTAAATCATCAATTAACTTCACTAAACAATGCACATTAAACCCTCGTGTTTATAGCTATACTAGTTTCTACTTATTGATTTTTCTATAACCCTATGACATCTTGACAACAAGTTCAGTTCTAACAGTCCTAATACAATTAAAGGTAAGCTCATGATATAATATTCTTAATTCGTCACATAACTTCATAAATTCATATAAAATTATTCCAAAGGTGTTTTTGTGTAAACCAATGCCATTGGAAAGAAAATTCAACTATCTACAACTTTCGCGTTTACAACTAAGGCCAATTCTGTACCGATCAATAAAAGTTTTTATTTCAAATTCGGGTACAGAAACTGAAATTTCACTGTGACCTACGTGTAGTAATTTGACGATAACTTAAGTTCTAAGAATGATTTTGAAGTCAAACCAAAGCCATTAAAAAGCTAACATTTTTGTCTACAACTTTTGTGTTTACACCTAAGACAAATTATGTACCTATCAGTACCAGTTTTTATTTCAAATTCAGGTACAGAAGTGGAAGCGAAAAGTTGTGCTGAAATCTCATGAAAATTACTGTGACCTACGTGTAGTGTTTTGACCATAACTTAAGTTATAAGAATGATTTTGAAGTCAAACCAAATCCATTAAAAAGCTAACACAATTATCTACAACTTTCATGTTTACACCAAAACCCAGTTCAAAACAGAAACGTGTGAAAAAGGCGCAAGAACATGAAACAGGAGATGTTGTCACTGTGCAGCTCTCGGGAAAAGTGACATTTTCCACCCAAAAACTTCGATTTAACTCCGATTTTCACCAAACTTGACCCTATAGTTCACTCTTAGATAACCTAACTTAATACAACACAAAACACAACAATCCAACTCCAATTCATTAGCCCTATTCATCATCAATTATTCTTTTTACCAACAACCCTATTCTTTCTAAACTTTATCATTCTCAACAATTCTGACACCAATCATTACAGAATAATCAAGCAGCATTACATACATTAAAATTAACAGTAACAACGCACAATTCATCAGTTTTCATGGGAATTCACAAATTAAACCCTAAACTCATTTCTACCCATTTTCTCATGAACCACTAATCAAACATGAAGAATTAAACCCTTAATTAGAGAAGTGAAACCCCACCCTTACCTTAGTATTGATGATCGGCGGTCTCTCTCCCTCTTGGTTCTCTCTTCTCTTGTTTTCTCCCTTTTTCTCCAAAAGCAGTTTCACGTAAAAACTTTTCTAAACCTAGTTTCCTCCTTATATCTTTCCTCAATCCACTTTATCTTATTTTCTCTATTTTCACTAAACTCTTCTAAATTCCAAAACAGCCCCACATCTCAATATTTATATTATTTTCAAATCTTATTCTAGTAAATAATAAAATAAGTCTTTAAATAAAATATCAACACATCACATAATCGTATAAAATCACATAAATCATCAAAGTGGACTCTAAACTCTATAAAATAATTAAATAATTAAAGAGGGCGTTACAGTAAAACCACTTCACATCACTATCATAATTGTGACCCTTATGACTTTTTTCTCCACATCGGAAACAAACAATCTCAGTAGAAGTATCTCTTTTCCTGGGACCACTCTCGTCATTCAAACTCTTCTCACTCTTGTCAGCCAGAGCGTTGTAAGTCTTACCAGGACTCTGTTGTTGCTTACCCTTCCGCTCATTCATAATCTTGTAATGAGCTTTGGTGTCTTCCTCACAGATTTTGCAGCTACTCACCAAATCAGAAAATTGTCGGATCTTCTGGTATCCTATTGCCCGCTTGATCTCAGCACGCAAACCATTCTCAAACTTGATGCACTTAGAGAATTCAACAGTCTCAGCAGTATAGTGCAGATAAAACTTGGCCAACTCAACAAACTTAGCAGCATGCTCTGTTACTGACATATCACCTTGCTTCAGCTCCAGGAACTCAATTTCCTTCTTCCCGCGAACATCTTCCGGAAAGTACCTATTCAGAAATTCTCTCCTAAAGACAGCTCATGTAATTGCCTCTGTTTCGTTCTCCAGAAGCAGACGAGTACTTACCCACCAATCATCAGCCTCCCCAGCCAACATATGCGTACCAAAACGCACCATCTGAGCTTCATTGCATTGCATGACTCGAAAAATTCTCTCAACTTCCTTCAGCCACGTCTGAGCTCCATCAAGATTATACCTTCCCTTGAAAGTAGGTGGATGATTCCTCATAAAAGTTTCCAACATACGAACCCGATCATTACCACCAGCATTAGGTTGTTGCCCCACAGCTTGAGCCATAACTTGCAACAATAGCAGCATCATTCCTTCCAGCCATTCTCTGTTCACTACACAACAACAATCATAAGAAAACATGACGACAATATTCAACCGTCACACGACACAACGACTAAACTACTTGGCCGGACGGACCGACCTGCTCTAATACCAATTGTAACACCCCGTTTTCCCAACATGTAAAATAATACATAATAATCAGAGTATTCAACTTAAACAAGATGTCACACTTCTTTAAAATATAAATAGCGTAAAATTACTATTTATTCAAACACCTCTTGTCAACAATTCAAATTACATTGCAGCGGAAAAACCTTTCATTATTCAACAAAATGGCACTACGGCCTCAACATAAACAACTTCTTAAAAATTCCATTTCAAATGGTTCATCAACATAATTCATAATAATACATAACAAATGGAAAACAACACAAATATCCCCATCCCGTTCAGTATCAAAGCGACCCTAAGACGACGTGCGAGAGACTCAACTTTCATCAACAGCTAATCTTGGTTATAACAATAAGGGGTGAGATTTCACATTCAATAACAATAAGTATATAATTCATCAATAGAATTTAACAACATAAATAACAACAATTTAACAATGTTAATACTTCACATAATAACAACTCATTAATTTATTTGACAACTTGACAACAACGACAATGCATCAACAATGACACCAAACTTGACAACGAAACAACAACGACATCAACATGCATGTGGTACCAATCAGGGCATCAAGCCCCCAACTTATAGAGCATAGGCCCTCAGGGCATCAAGCCCCCAACTTATAGAGCATAGGCTCTCAGGGCATCAAGCCCCCAACTTATATGTGAATGATTAAACATTCAACGGAGCATCAAGCCCCCAACTTAAATGATTATGCATGGACTCAGCAACCAATGCAACAACAACCAACAACTTCAACAACTTAGACAACAACTTACAACTTAACGACATTAACGACAACAACAGCAACAACATTAATATCATAAATTCATATTAAAATAACTACAACAAATTTGCACATCAACTCAAAGCCACTGAAAAGATATATCAGCTATCAACAAATTTCATGTTCATATCAAAGTCTAAATCAAAACGGAAACATGTGAAAAGACACAAGTACATAAACGGGCAGTCTGCTACTACACAGCTCGCGAGGCGAGAGCAGCTACTCGCGAAGGCGAGCGCACCTCAAGAAAAATTCGCGAGGCGAGGAAGATTACTCGCCTAAGGCGAGCAAAAATGGGTAGCTACGGCATTTAGACCTTTTTTTACCCAAAAATCCCAATTATAACTTCCCAATGCCCAAATTTGATTATGAAAATTGTCCAACAATTTCTAAACATAAAAAGGCACTCAAATACATATAAAACTTGACCCAAAATATCATTTCCAAAAAAATCACTATTTTCTACTGAACAACTCGATAGGCGAGGAAAACAACTCGCTGTGGCGAGTTGGGACTACTCGCCGGGCGACAAGACTTGCTCGCTAGGCGAGCGATAACATCAACTCGGTAGGCGAGGATAATCACTCGCTAAGGCAAGCGATGACAGAAGGGTCTGCGAACAGACCTCTGTTCTCACTCCAAATCCCAAAATTTGACATTCCAAACCCCAAAATTGATAGGAATCATTGCACTATGAATAACCTATGATCTGAACACCAACTGTACACGAATTCAATGGGTTTTCTATTCTATTAACAACCAATTACAATTTTAAAAACCAAATTCCCAAATTCACAACCTACCGCTTTCTCTTCTCTGACTCTTCTCTCCTCTTGGTTTCTCCCAAAAACTGTTTTACATGAAAACTCTCTGACTCTTAGTTTTCCTATTCTTATTTTCTTAACCAATCCTGCCCTCACTGCCTCATAAAGTCTATTTTTATTTTATTCTTCCACTAATAATATTTTACTAAACCACTACTACTACTAACTCATAATTATAAACACCCGCACATTGCAAATATTCACAAAAATATATAAAAAGACTGTAAACTCTATAAATTAAATAATTAATAAAATAGGGTGTTACAACTCTCCCCCACTTAGAATATTTTTCGTCCTCGAAAATGTACCTCAGGTCGAAGGACCCTCATTTGTTGTCTGAGTACCAGCTAAAGCAAACACCTTCCCACCAGCCTAAACCTTCTTAGGCTGCTTACACTGAGGACTAGTATGTCCTTCTTCACCACAGTTAAAGCAAACTATATCATCATGCTTGCAATCTACAATTTCATGTCCCTTCTTGCGACAATGGTAACTGTAACACCCTGTTATTCCAACAACTAATTATTTAACAACAGAGCATTACACTGCTTTTCAAAAATAGATTAAAAATACTAATATGCATAATCAACTATGACATAGTCCCCAACTTGGTCAAATGTGACACAACAACTCACACGGCAAAATTCATCAACATGGCGTAATTCTCATAAATCAATCCAGTCCATATATCAAGAAGTTTTTATAAGGTTTAGTGCATATACAGAGGTTATACAAATTAAAATAAACATTTTAGAATGCTCAGACGGATCCCCTAATGCACGAAACGAAAATAAAAAAGTGGCTGACAAAAGCCCAGCTCGCTCGAGCGAGGGCCTGCTCGCTAGAGCGACCAAAATCACGTAAGGTCAGGTTCTGCACGCTTGTTGTTCGCTTACGGTACGCTTGAGCGACCTAAATCACGTAGTTTCAGGTTTTGCACGCTTGTGGTTTGCTTGTAGTTCGCTTGAGCGTGCGGTCATTGCAAATTATGGGCACAAAGTTTGAATGCTCGCTTAGGCGACGGGTTGCTCGCTTAAGCGCCCATTCATCTGGGTTGAGAAAAATGCTCTCGGATTTTCTAACCCTATCTCATTCAAAACCCAATTTTTAACCCCTGATCACCCAAAACATGTTCTATCAAATGTTTACAGGTTCAACATACAATAATGTGCAACAAAGAACACAAAACAACATCATCAAACAGCAATTCACCCCATTCTTATCAATTTCAAATTCTCCAAAAACCTAACTCTCATTCTCTCAATTCCAACTAATCATCATGTTAAATCAAAATCAGAATTATAACAATACTATTATTGAGAGATAGTCTCACGCTTACCTTAATTTCAGATGAATCAAAGCTCTACAATCTCTCTGGTTCTTCACTTGGCTACTTTGGCTCTTCTCCCTTTAACTCCCAAAAACTCACTGTACGTGAAAAGTGTTTCTAACTTTCTTTTCCTAATTCTCCCTATTATTTCTTAACTCCCTTTTCATTGCACTTAACTCCTACTAATTCCTATTAATTAAAAAGTAACCCCCAAAGCTCCAATAAATTCTATTTCTCACTATCTTTCTAATAAATAATAAAAACAACTAAATAATAAAATAACAATATACCAAATAATCACATAAATCATTTAAAATCATATAAAAGACTTAAAATCAACCAAAAATAATTAAATAAAAACTAGGGCGTTACAACTCTCCCCAACTTAAAGAATTTCGTCCTCGAAATATTACCTCAAGCAAACAACTCCGGATAAGACTCTTGCATCTTACTCTCCAGCTCCCAAGTCAAACTTTCACCAGTTACTCCACTCCAAACAACCTTCACTAGAGGTATCTCCTTGCCTCTTAACTTCTTCACCTTACGATCTTCGATTCTCAACGGTAAAGTCTCCACCGTAAGGTTGTCTCTAACCTGCACATCATCTCTCGGAATCACATGCGAAGGATCCGCTACATACTTCCGAAGCTGCGACACATGAAACACATCATGCAAATTCGAAAGATGTGGTGGCAAACCCATTCTGTATGCCACTGTTCCAACCCTCTCAGATATATGGTAAGGACCAATAAACTTCGGAGTTAACTTCTTAGCCTTCAACGCACGACCTACACCTGTCAATGGAGTGACTCTTAGGAACACATGGTCTCCCTCTTGGAACTCAAGGTCCTTTCTACGCTTGTCATGGTAACTCTTCTGTCGACTCTGCGACGCTTTCATCTTTTCTCTTATCATCATGACCTTCTCCGTAGTCTGATGAACTAATTCTGGTCCCAACACTACACTTTATCCCGACTCAAACCAACACAAAAGAGTTCTCCACCTTCGACCATACAAAGCTTCGAACAGTGCCATACCAATACTCGAATGGTAACTATTGTTGTACGTGAACTCTATCAACGGTAGATGACTATCCCAAGCTCCACCTTGCTCAAGTACGCACACTCTCAGCAAATCCTCTAATGACTGAATCGTTCTCTCCGACTGACCATCTGTTTGCGGATGATAAGCCGAACTCAATCTCAACTTTGAACCCAAGGCCTCTTGCAAACTCTTCCAAAACCTTGAAGTGAACCTCGGATCTCTATCCGACACAATGCTTGATGGAACTCCATGCAATTTCACAATATAAATTTTTGCCAACTGAGCTACAGGAAAGGTGATATTAATCGGAATGAAATTTGCCGACTTCGTCAATCTATCAACAACAACCCATATGGCATCATGCCCTCTCGGAGTGTTCGGTAAACTAGTCACAAAATCCATGGAGATGCTATCCCATTTCCATTCCGGCACATCTAACGGTGTCAACAACCCTGCAGGCTTCTGATGTTCAACTTTAGATTTCTGACAAGTCAAATGAGTATAAACAAACTGTGCAACATCCCGTTTCAACCCGGACCACCAAAACAATTTCTTCGAGTCATGTGATAGGTCCGCAAGTGTACGGAAATATCTGTTTTAGTATAAAAGGTTGTCGAATCCACAGAGACCAATGTCAACTACCGTAATTAATTGGCACGTTGTTTATCTAAGGCGATGCTAATCAATTTGGTTGCAAAATATGAAAATAACTTTAATTAATTTTAATGACGAGTGCCCGGAATATAGTTTATGTCGACCGTTGATATCAGCTGAGTAGTATTTAATTTTATAGTAGGAAAATATTTTCGCACGTAAAAGGATTAAATTAAAAAGCAGTCGCTTCGCTTTCACGATTGCAACATAAAAATCCTAACTTTATAATCTATTCGACCGCTTTCGCGTGTTCGCCTTATAATGTCAAAATTCCTTTCATTTCAAATTAATCCAGTTTTGTTTGAAAAGTTATTTTTAGAATAATTCCAATTTAAAGAAATCAGTATGCTTTCGCAATACTAAATCCGTATTTTAAACTCTCAGTCATCAGCTTTCGCGTGTATGACTTAGCGTTTAAAATAGCGTTTTTGAAAATTAAGAATGTCAAAATTACTTTAAGAAAATGCTATCGTTGAATTACTAAAATAATTCCTGATTATTCTACAGACAGTTATGAGTCCCGTTCTTTCGATACGAAACAGTTACCATAAAATTCATCGTTTAAAATCAGAATAATCAGACATAAAAATAAATTCTGCTATAAAATTCAATCATACTTTTCAGCTGAATATCATTGGTACGACTGTTTCTACATTCCGGACACTTTAAAAATCTACTCAGACATGGTGTAACTAATAAATAAACAATAATTCATATTATTCATCACAATTGGAACAGATGAGCAGAGGAACAAAATAAATTAATAGAAACAGTAAGTAGGAACCTGGCAACGATGGTTACTTTCAATTAATGGAATAAGTGCATACGGAACAATGAAAGGAGTTTGAATTGAATTCTGCAGCAACCGCAGCAAGCACAAGAGCCAGTTTGGATACAGAAATTGTAAATAAAAAAGGGTTATGCAAATTACAAAGGAGAAAATAAAAAAACTATCTGTAAGTCTAATGCTTCCTAAACTTTTCCAACCCTTTTTCACTCTTCTTTGGACCTATTTATAAGCCAAATCCGCTCAAAAAACGTGGTCTGGTCGTGTACTTGAAGGTGGAGAAAGTGGGAAGAAAACTGCAGAACTGCTTCTGAAACGTGGGGGAGACTGATTCTCCCGGACCCGTGACGGGCGTCACAGGGTGTGACGGTCTTCCAGTCACGGGTGCTGACGGCCTGAGAGGCTGGTGACGGTCCGGATGAGTTGAAGGGTGACGGTCTGCCAGTCACTGAGTGTGACGGCCGTCACCCTGAAGCTGAATTTTCAGGACTTGGTATTTCTTTGCCGAATTTCGTCGTTTCTGCGCATGGAAGCCTCTAATGTTGTGTACCTGAAACATAACCAAACAACCAGCATAACATAGGCAAAATCAAGAGAATCTAAGCCTAAACAAGCTTGAATTATACACAGAACGAGCTGAAATATTGGTGTATTTTGCATGTTATCAAACTCCCCTACACTTGAACCATTGCTTGTCCTCAAGCAAGAGACAGGGGACAATAGCAACATAATTCAGAATATTATAATCAACTAAAAATCAATTATGTTTCAAGGCTTTGTTCTCAGGGTGCATTTATCACAACCTAAACACTTATTAAGGATCACATCAACCCTACAACAATTATTTCAAGCGAGTGTGTGTGTGTGAAGTCCAGCCTTTTTATTGCGCCTGTGTAAGAAATATTATGAGGAAAACAGGTTCTAACTTCAACAGTAAATAAACCGAGAAAAGTTCCTTCTTCATTTCATATAAGAGAGGTGGGAATCACTTTGATCATTTAATATTTATACACTTTGGGGAACTGCAGAATTTTTATTGATATTCAGAGACACCATCTTCACGTGGGAAGCAAGTGAGGCCTACTCCCGACCCCCCAGAGTCAATGATGCCCCCTATATATATGTATTTGTTCTGACCCCTTTTTTTTCTCATTTATAAGAAGAATTACGGAAGCTTCTTTTGATTTTCAGAAACACCATCTTCACGTGGGAAGCAAGTGAGGCCTACTCTCGACCCCCCAGAGTCAATGATGTTCCCTTATAATTATATTTGCTTCCGCCCCTCTTGTTTTGATCTTTTATTCCCCCACACTAACTTATACTACTTTTACTCTGAAAACTTTAAAGGGTTAAATTACCATTGAAGTTAGAACGTGCTCCTTAAAATACTACCTACACAATTACTCAAAGACTGCAACTTTGTGCTTTTCTCAAAAAGAGAATTTTCACATTGAAATATGATATGAGTTTAGTGAAACTTAAAAAGGAAAAGGTGTTTATGCACAAAATCATCATCAAACTCAGCCTTAAAGTGGTTCAAGCAACAGGAGAATTAGATAACAAAGCAAAAACAACAACATAAATGACTCGACAGTGCATGCAGTTGACTCGATAACACTAATTTATTAATGAAAATGAAAATCTTAAACTATTAAGGTGGAAGAATCCTCCCCCACACTTAAAACCTACATTGACCTCAATGTAAATAAACAAAAATATGAGAAAAAGAAAGATATTACCGAGCAAGAACAATCGTCGATAGAATCAACAGGGGGCGTGTACATACGCCTGATCATGAAGTGGTTTGTACCTGCAGAAAAGTTAGCATGAAAATATGGGGAGGGGGTGGATTATGGTGTTGATCATCTTCGATTGCATCTTTTTATTCACTTAACTGACTAAACTAAACTAAACTTAAAACTCATGGGTTTCCTCCCACGCAGCGCTTCATTTAACGTCGGTAGCTCGACTTTTTAGTGCTTGGCCCTTAAGGAGGACACATCACTAGAGTAGCGAAATGCCCTACTTTCTCTGCTGGATGGTAGTGCTTCAATCTCTGGCCATTTACTATGAACTTTCCGGTGGATTCACTCCAGACTTCAATAGCACCGGATTGGTTAACTCTAGTCACTTCAAATGGTCCACTCCATCTAGAGCGAAGTTTTCCAGGAAATAGTTTCAGCCTAGAGTTAAATAACAGTACTAGCTCGCCCTCATTAAACTCCCTTCTGGTGATGCGCCTGTCATGCCACTTTTTAGTCCTTTCTTTATAAATCAAGGCATTCTCATACGCATCTAACCTCAACTCCTCTAATTCATGCAGGTTTAACATCCTTTTTCCTCCGGCATCACTGTGGTTCATGTTCAGGGCTTTGATGGCCCAATAGGCTTTATGTTCTAGCTCTACCGGTAGATGGCAGGATTTGCCGTAGACCAGCTTAAAAGGGGTGGTTCCAATGGGGGTTTTGTATGCCGTCCTATAGGCCCAGAGTGCATCATTTAGCTTTGAAGACCAATCTTTCCTTGAGACGGAGACAGTTTTCTCTAGGATTTGCTTAATTTCTCTATTAGAGATTTCTGCCATTCCGTTCGTCTGTGGATGATAAGGGGTAACCGCTCTGTGCCGCACTCCGTACTTTGTCATGAGGTTCTCAAATATTTTTGATATAAAGTGAGATCCACCATCACTAATGACAAGCCTAGGGACACCAAATCTTGGGAATATGATGTTTTTGAACATTTTAACCACTACTTTTGCATCATAAGTGGGAGAGGCAATGGCCTCGATCCATTTTGACACGTAGTCCACAGCAACAAGTATGTATTTATTTCCCATCGATGACGGAAAAGGACCCATAAAATCTATTCCCCAGACGTCAAAGACTTCGACTTCCAAGATGTATTTTTGGGGCATTTCATGTCTCCTGGAGATGTTTCCAGTGCGCTGGCATCGGTCACATTCCATAGTGAAAATATGAACATCTCGGAACATGGTGGGCCAGAAAAGGCCAGCTTGAAGGATCTTTGCAACAGTTTTAGATTTACTCATATGTCCTCCATATGGCGAGGAGTGGCAGTGGGTAATGACACTTTCTTTCTCCTCTTCTAGGATACATCGACGGAAGATACCGTCCACTCCTCTTTTGAATAAGAGGGGATCATCCCAGTAGTATTGCTTAAGGTCATGGAAGAATTTCTTCTTTTGCTGATAGGTCAAGTCGGGAGGTAGAATTCCAGCAACCAGATAATTTATGATGTCAGCGTACCATGGGGCAACGGTATTACTTAAAGCACTTGCTTCTTCTGGTATCTTTTTAATGCCGGAACTCCCTTCTTCCAGAAAATCTACGAGGTGACCATATCTAGGTAACTCCGCTTTCACAAAAGACACCAGTATTTCGTAGGGAAAGCAATCATTTATGGGCACCTCCTCCAACTGACCATCTTGAATTCTTGACAGGTGATCCGCGACTACATTCTCTGTTCCCTTTTTATCTCGGATCTCCATGTCAAACTCTTGAAGCAGTAATATCCACCGAATAAGTCTCAGCTTTGCATCTTTCTTGCTTAGTAGGTATCTGATAGCTGCATGGTCTGTGTAAATGATAATCTTTGATCCTACTAGGTAGGAACGAAATTTATCAATTGCGAAGACAATGGCTAGAAGCTACTTTTCAGTTGTGGCATAGTTAATCTGAGCTTCATCAAGTGTCCTACTAGCGTAATAGATTGCATGCAATTTCTTATCTTTGCGCTGTCCTAAAACGGCATCTACTGCATAATCACTAGCGTCGCACATGATCTCAAAAGGTTGGCTCCAATCCGGAGGTTGCATTATTGGGGCAGAGATCAATGCACGTTTTAGCAGTTGGAACGACTCAAGGCATTGTTCATCGAAGATGAACTCAGCGTCTTTCATCAGAAGGCCGGTTAAAGGCTTGGTGATTTTTGAGAAGTCTTTAATGAACCGCCGGTAGAAACCAGCATGTCCAAGAAAACTCCGGACCTCTCTTACAGTCGTGGGGGGTTGCAAATTCTCAATAACTTCTATTTTTGCTTTGTCAACCTCTATTCCTCTATTGGACACCACATGGCCAAGGACTATGCCTTCCTTTACCATAAAGTGGCATTTTTCCCAGTTAAGTACTAGATTGACTTTCACACACCTCTCCAGAACTTTCTCAAGATTACCAAGACAGTCTTCAAAACTAGACCCACATACGGAGAAATCGTCCATGAAAACTTCCAGAATATCTTCTAGGAAGTCGGCAAAGATTGCCATCACGCATCTTTGGAACGTGGCGGGAGCATTGCACAATCCGAATGGCATTCGTCGATAAGCAAATGTTCCATAAGGGCATGTAAATGTGGTCTTTTCTTGGTCATCCGGGTGGATAGGGATCTGAAAGAATCCCGAATAACCATCAAGGTAGCAGAAGTATGAGTGCCTAGCAAGACGCTCGAGCATTTGATCAATAAACGGGAGAGGAAAGTGATCTTTTCTAGTGGCTGTGTTCAACTTTCTGTAGTCGATGCACATCCTCCATCCCGTTACCGTCCGCTTGGCGACTGATTCGCCCTTCTCGTTTTGAACTACGGTCATCCCTCCTTTTTTTGGCACTACGTGCACTGGACTAACCCACTTGCTATCAGATATAGGATATATGATCCCAGCATCTAGGAGTTTCATAACTTCCTTTTTGACAACTTCGCTCATATTGGGGTTCAGCCTCCGCTGATGCTCTCTAGAGGTTTTAGAGTCCTCTTCAAGCAAAATTCTATGTGTACACACAGAGGGGCTGATCCCGGTGAGATCACTAATCTTATATCCTATGGCTTTGGGATATCTCTTTAAAACATCAAGGAGTTTATCCGTCTCTTCTTTCCCTAACTCTGCGCTAACTATCACGGGGTAATTATGCTCCTTATCTAGGAACTCATATCTGAGGTTCTTAGGAAGTTCCTTTAGCTCGATCTTGGGGTGATCTGGCTCGGAAGATGGATCAGAAGTTTGGTCGAGGCATTCGAGAATGCGAGAAATTTCGGCCTCCTCGTCACTGACTTCTTCCATCTCTTCTACTTCCTCTATTGTATCTTCAATTATTTCCTCAGATGGTTCAGCTTGAGTTGAAAACTCCTTGACACATGCATCTATTATGTCAACAAAACATGATGTATCATTTATGGAGGGGCTTTTCATAAATTGAGACAGAATGAACTCAATCTTCTCTTTGCCAACCTCAAAGGTGAGTTTTCCTTTCTTGACATCAATGATGGCACCTGCGGTGACTAGGAAAGGTCTTCCTAAAAGGATAGGAGTAATAGAGTCTTCACTAATATCCATGACTACAAAATCAGTGGGGATGTATAGTTGACCAATTCTAAGAGGAACATCTTCTATTATCCCCACTGGATGTTTAATCGAACGGTCGGCTAATTGCAAAGACATTCTAGTTGGTTTCAACTCTCCTAGGTTTAGCTTTTTACAAATGGACAGAGGTATCAAGCTCACACTAGCTCCTAAATCACACAGGGCTTTATCAATGATGTGACTGCCTATAACGCAAGGAATTGAAAAACTCCCTAGATCTTTTAACTTGGGTGGCATCTTGTTTCGAATTATAGCGCTGCACTCCTCAGTAAGTGCTACAGTCTCATCAACATCAATTTTCCTTTTGTTAGTCAGAATTTCATTTAAGAATTTTGCGTACGAAGGCATTTGAGTAATCGCCTCCGAAAAAGGAATACTAAGATGAAGAGACTTTAGAAGTTCTACAAACTTCTTAAACTGACCCTCAGTTTTAGACTTTACGAGTCTTTGAGGGTAAGGGATTGAAGGTTTATAAGGTGGAGGAGGTACATAAGGGTTTTCTTTCTCTTTTTCTTTTACCTCCTGAGACTTAGATGTCTCTCCAACGTCATCTGGTTTACTCACAGGATCTTTACCCTTTTCTTCATCACGGCTCCTAACTCTCACAGCAGTGGGATTGTTATCTAACTCTGTTCCGCTTCGTAGCGTTACCGCGTTAACATGTCCCTTAGGATTTGGTTGCGGTTGGCCCGGGAATGTTCCGGCTGGGGCAGCTGTAGCTGCTTGTTGTTGAGCCACTTGGGATATCTGCGTCTCAAGCATTTTGTTATGAGTGGCCATGGAGTCAACTTTGTGTGCCAACTGCTTAATCAATTCATTCGTATGAACGTTTTGGTTCATAAACTCCTTGTTTTGCTGAGTTTGAGCTAAAATGAAGTTTTCGATCATGAGCTCCAGGTTAGACTTTTTCGGAGCAACAAGGGCTCCTCTTTGACCTTGGAAACCGGGGGGTGCTGCAGGTGCGGGACTTGGCGCAAAGGTAGGATTGTTATTTTTGTAGGAGAAATTTTGGTGGTTTCTCAATCCTGGATTGTACGTGTTAGCGTACGGATTTCCTTGCGCGTAATTCACTTGATCAACTTCAGCTAACAACTAACATTCGGCAGCAACATGCCCTGGGGTTCCGCATATTTCACAGTTGGGAGTCATGGCAGCTACTGTAGCGGGTGGAGCGAGTTTCAAGTTATCCAACTTGTGAAACAAAGCATCCACTTTAGCATTCATGTGGTCAAAGTTGCTGACTTCGTGCATACCTCCCTTAGGTTGAGATTTCTCGATAGGAGTGCGTTCACTTCCCCATTGATAATGGTTTTGTGCCATATTCTCAATAAGCTCATATGCCTCCTGGAAAGGCTTGTCCATTAGGGCTCCGCCAGCTGCGGCATCAATGGTCATTCTTGTATTATAGAGTACGCCATTATAAAACGTGTGAATTATGAGCCATTGTTCTAATCCATGATGGGGACAAGCTCTCATTAATTCCTTGTACCTCTCCCACGCTTCAAAAAGCGACTCGCCGTCTGTCTGCCTAAAGCAGGTAATTTGGTTCCTGAGCTGGGCGGTTTTACTAGGAGGGAAATATCTTGCTAGGAACGCCTTTTTCAACTCATTCCATGTCGTAATGGAATTTGACGGCAGAGACTGTAGCCAAGCTCTGGCTCTATCTCTGAGGGAGAAAGGAAATAAACGCAGGCGAATGGCTTCGGGATCAACGCCATTGCACTTAAGCGTATCAGCAAATTGCACAAACACGGAGAGGTGCAAATTCGGGTCTTCCGTGGAATTACCGGAAAACTGGTTTAGCTGCACGATTTGCAGCAGAGAGGGTTTCAACTCAAAGTTGTTAGCCTGAATCGTCGGGTTAACAATACTCGAGTGAGGCTCGTCTTGGGATGGGACGGCATAGTCCTTAAGAGGACGGTTCGCGTTATTAGCTTGCGCCATTTGAGCGTGTATTAGTTCAACTTGGCGTCTAATATGTAGAAAACGTTCGATTTCGTCGATTGGTTTTTCTAGCTCGTCCTCTGAGGTACGAGTACTGGGCATATGATCGACGAAAAGTGGGAAAAAGAAAATAAATGCCTTAGTCTATACGATGTAACAATGGTGTTACGATATTGCCAAAATGGTCCCCGACAACGGTGCCAAAAACTTGATAGGTCTGCAAGTGTACGGAAATATCTGTTTTAGTATAAAAGGTTGTCGAATCCACAGAGACCAATGTCAACTACCGTAATTAATTGGCACGTTGTTTATCTAAGGCGATGCTAATCAATTTGGTTGCAAAATATGAAAATATCTTTAATTAATTTTAATGACGAGTGCCCGGAATATAGTTTATGTCGACCGTTGATATCAGCTGAGTAGTATTTAATTTTATAGTAGGAAAATATTTTCGCACGTAAAAGGATTAAATTAAAAAGCAGTCGCTTCGCTTTCACGATTGCAACATAAAAATCCTAACTTTATAATCTATTCGACCGCTTTCGCGTGTTCGCCTTATAATGTCAAAATTCCTTTTATTTCAAATTAATCCAGTTTTGTTTGAAAAGTTATTTTTAGAATAATTCCAATTTAAAGAAATCAGTATGCTTTCGCAATACTAAATCCGTATTTTAAACTCTCAGTCATCAGCTTTCGCGTGTATGACTTAGCGTTTAAAATAGCGTTTTTGAAAATTAAGAATGTCAAAATTACTTTAAGAAAATGCTATCGTTGAATTACTAAAATAATTCCTGATTATTCTACAGACAGTTATGAGTCCCATTCTTTCGATACGAAACAGTTACCATAAAATTCATCGTTTAAAATCAGAATAATCAGACATAAAAATAAATTCTGCTATAAAATTCAATCATACTTTTCAGCTGAATATCATTGGTACGACTGTTTCTACATTCCGGACACTTTAAAAATCTACTCAGACATGGTGTAACTAATAAATAAACAATAATTCATATTATTCATCACAATTGGAACAGATGAGCAGAGGAACAAAATAAATTAATAGAAACAGTAAGTAGGAACCTGGCAACGATGGTTACTTTCAATTAATGGAATAAGTGCATACGGAACAATGAAAGGAGTTTGAATTGAATTCTGCAGCAACCGCAGCAAGCACAGGAGCCAGTTTGGATACAGAAATTGTAAATAAAAAAGGGTTATGCAAATTACAAAGGAGAAAATAAAAAAACTATCTGTAAGTCTAATGCTTCCTAAACTTTTCCAACCCTTTTTCACTCTTCTTTGGACCTATTTATAAGCCAAATCCGCTCAAAAAACGTGGTCTGGTCGTGTACTTGAAGGTGGAGAAAGTGGGAAGAAAACTGCAGAACTGCTTCTGAAACGTGGGGGAGACTGATTCTCCCGGACCCGTGACGGGCGTCACAGGGTGTGACGGTCTTCCAGTCACGGGTGCTGACGGCCTGAGAGGCTGGTGACGGTCCGGATGAGTTGAAGGGTGACGGTCTTCCAGTCACTGAGTGTGACGGCCGTCACCCTGAAGCTGAATTTTCAGGACTTGGTATTTCTTTGCCGAGTTTTGTCGTTTCTGCGCATGGAAGCCTCTAATGTTGTGTACCTGAAACATAACCAAACAACCAGCATAACATAGGCAAAATCAAGAGAATCTAAGCCTAAACAAGCTTGAATTATACACAGAACGAGCTGAAATATTGGTGTATTTTGCATGTTATCATCATGATACATCTTTGTAGCTCCTGGATGAATACTTAAGCTACTTTTGTGACTTTCTTCTAAAATCAACTTTTTCAACTCATCATCATCAGGAATACAAATTCTTCCTCTGAATCTCAACACACCTTGATCATCAACCTTGAAGTCACCATCTGCTGTTTGATTACTAGCAACCATTAAATCAACAAACTTGACATCAATCTTCTGCGCTTCCTTGATACTGTTCAAGAAATCACTATTGATCTTCAGCATACCCAACTGCACACTCTGAGGTGACAACTCACAAACTAGGCTCAAATCCCTAAACTTCTCAAGCAACTCAAACTCCTTTATCATCATGGCGGACATGTGCAACGTTTTCCTGCTTAAAGCATCTGCAACCACATTAGCTTTACCGGGGTGGTAATTCAGACTAAAATCATAATCTTTCAACAACTCAAGCCACCTTCTCTGCCTCATATTTAATTCTTTTTGATCAAATAAATATTTCAAACTCTTGTGATCACTAAACACCTCAAACTTAGAGCCGTACAAATAATGCCTCCAATTCTTCAACACAAAGACCACAGCCGCCAACTCTAAATCATGCGTAGGATAATTCCGTTCATGAATTCTCAACTGTCTCGAAGCATAAGCCACTACCTTGCCATCCTGCATAAGAACACCTCCTAAGCCCAATTTGGACGCATCACAATACACAACAAAAGGTTCATTCGGCTTCGGTAAAATCAAAATTGGAGCTGTCGTCAACCGTTGCTTCAACTCATTGAAACTATTCTCACACTGAGTACTCCACACAAAAGGTTTACCTTTACAGGTCAACTGAGTCAATGGAAGTGCCAACTTTGAAAATCCTTCAATAAATCTACGGTAATAACCAGCCAAACCCAGGAAACTTATAATCTCTGTGACTGACTTCGGAGTCTCCCATTGTGATACAGCATCAATTTTCGATGGATCTACAGCAATGCCACTACCAGAAATAATATGGCCAAGAAAACTTACTTCACTTAACCATAACTCACATTTCGACAACTTGGCATACAACTTCTTTTCTTTCAACACCTGTAACACAATCTTTAAATGCTCTGCATGCTCTTCCTCATTCTAAGAATAAATTAAAATATCATCAATAAACACAACTACAAATTTATCCATATAAGCATGAAAAATTCTGTTCATATACTCCATAAACACACCAGGCGCATTAGTAACACTGGAAGGCATCACTTTATATTCATAGTGTCCATATCGTGTCCTAAAGGCTGTCTTCTTCATATCTTCATCCTTCACCTTAATCTGATGGTAACCTTACCTCAAGTCAATTTTACTAAACACACGTGCACTCACTAACTGATCCATCAAGTCATCAATCCTCGGAAGTGGATACCTATTCTTTATCGTCACTTTATTCAACTGACCGTAATCTATACACAACCTCATGCTACCATTCTTCTTCTTGACCAACAATACTGGCGCTCCCCAAGGTGAAACACTCGGTCTTACAAACTTATCAAGGAAATCTTCCAACTGTTTCTTCAATTCAGCTAACTCGGATGCCGACATACGATAAGGTGCCATCGACACCGGCTTCGTTCCTGGAACAAGGTTAGTTGAAAATTCAACCTCCCTTTCTGGTGGCACATCAGGAATCTCGTCAGGAAAAACTTCTGGAAACTCATTGACAACTGGCAACCTATCAATCACAGCTTGATTCTCCACCGACAAATACGCCATCAAGGAAAACATTGAGACCCCATCGCGTTCTAATTGCTTCAGCTGCTTAGTGGTTAGGAATTCCGCTCCACTTTCTTCTTCAACAGAAGAAAAATGCACCGTCTTACTAAAACAGTTCATATGAACACGGTTATATTCTAACCAGTTCATCCGAAAGATCACATCCATACCCGTCAACGTCACACATACAAGATCGACTTCGAAATCTCTACCAAACATAGACAACGGACAACTCAAACAAACAAGAGAAGTAGTTACTGAACCCTTTGCTGGAGTTTCAACAACCATTTCTCCATTCATATCAGACATAATCAGACCCAACTTACGTGCACAATCAATAGCAATGAAACAATAAGTAGCTCCAGTATCAATAATAGCAATTAAAGGAATACTATTAAAGAAACAAGTACCTCTGATAAGTCGGTCCTCATTACTAGTTTGCGTACCAGTCAATGCAAACACCTTGCCACTAGCCTGAGTCTTCTTAGGCTTCGTACACTACGAGCTAAGATGGCCCTCCTCATCGCAGTTGAAATAGACAATGTCACCACGCTTGCACTCAGCTATCGTGTGACCCTTCTTCCCACATCATAAGCACTTCTTCACATCACGACACTTGAAACAAACAATCTCCGTAGGAGCATCTCTTCTCTTAGGCCTCCTCTCATCATTCAGCCTCTGTTTACCCTTGTCAGCTGGGGCACTATACGGCTTCAGACGACTCTGTTGTCCCTTACCTCTACGCTCACTCATCACCTTATAATGAGCTTTTTTATCCTCTTCATAGATCCTACGCTGCTTACCAACTCGAAGAAATTTCTTATCTTCTGATAACCAATGGCCCGCTTTATGTCAGCACGCAGACCATTCTCAAACTTAATACATTTCGAAAATTCAGCAGTATCAGGAGTATAGTGAGGATAGAACTTAGCCAGCTCCACAAACTTGGTAGCATACTCAGTTACGGACATGTCTCCCTGCTTCAACTCCAGGAATTCAATCTCTTTCTTACCTCGGACGTCCTCCAGAAAATACCTTTCCAGAAACTCTCTTCTGAACATAGCCCAGGTCAAAGCAGTACCATCCTGCTCTAAGACAGGTAAAAGATTCACCCACCAGTCATCCGCCTCTTCAGCCAACATGTGCGTACCAAAATGCACCTTCTGCACCTCGCTGCATTGCATGACTTTGAAGATTCTTTCAACCTCTTTGAGCCACTTCTGAGCTCCATCTGGATCATACCTTCCTTTGAATGTTGGGGGATGGTTCCTCAGAAAATTTTCCAGCATTCTAACTCCATCATTACCAGCACCAACATTCGGCTATGGTCCTACAGCTTGAGAAACAGTTTCAAGGGCAGCAGCAATAGCAGCATCATTTCTTCCAGCCATAACGAAATTCTACATCGCAAGCAACAATCAGAACAACAAAACAATGTAAGGTTAATACACGACACTATGTGGCTCGACACGACTCTACTACTTGGTCGGACGGACCAACATGCTCTGATACCAATTGTAACACCCCGTTATCCCAACAACTAATTATTAATATAAAATCAGAGTAAATCAGCAAAACGGAACATTACACTGATTTTCAAAAATTTCATAAA